>CM051511.1:12500000-15000000 GCA_028015205.1 Mytilisepta virgata | reverse complement strand
TTCTATTATTCTCCAATACCAAAGTTGACACATATATAGAAAACATTACAAGTTCTGCCAAGCAAGGATTTCTATTATTTTCTAATACCAAAGTTGACACATATATGCATAATGTTACAAGTTCTGCCAAGCATGTTCTTTTATTCTCCGATACCAAATCTTGTATTTTCCATGGGTGAAAAAAATGTATATTATAAGGTTATGATTACTAGACACAAAATTAATGAGTGCGCACCTGACTATCTATGGATGCTGACACTGACAGAAGGTTGGCTCCTGCTACCATTAAAGACAATAAAAATCAGCAGTCAAATAAAATCTCAAATTTAGGTGTGACCATGCCTGGATTTCATTAAAAATCTCACATTTTAGGATTCATCCACCTTAAAAACTAACCAATTAATGGAAATTCAAAATTTGAGGAAAAACTCAGAATCCAAGATAATTCTTATCTGGAAATTTTCATTGAACCAGTCAAAATGATACTTGGACTTCAAGATATCATGGACCTTTTGATTAAATGTCACAATTGCAGTCACCAAACAAAATCAATCAAATCAAAAGACAAGAAAAAACTTTCAAATTGTGACTTAACCTTTCAACTTTGACCTTTTCAGTAGATAATTACGTAACCCATTTTCTCTAATTCCAGCTTAAGCAACAAATACAAAGACAGGTACTGTAAAGTATCATTAGAAATAACTGCAGCCAGGTGTAACGAAAAAACATGAGCTATAAAACAAGTTGTTAATTGTCTGTGTGATTAGAAAACATGCTCTCTTAGTGTGCCTGGCTTATGTAATGAATACTTTTTGTATTAAAGGGGGTAATGCAACAAAAGGCACATCAGATGTGTAAAAACCTAGGTAAAATTTTGTGTTCCCCTCTTCTGATTTATGTTTAAAAAAAATGAATTTTGAAATCCACACATCCTAAAAAAATATCTTTAATAGAAGAGTTTATTAGTTGAAAGATAACACTACATTGGCTGGGGAGGGGGGAGGGGGAGCAGATTCATCCAGACGTTAGAAAACAACTTCCTCTTTATTTTTCAATGAACTTTAATTTTCAAAAATTATACTTATACAGCAAGAAGTATTATTCGTCATTTTCGTTCTAGATGATAATTTCATTCATGAATTTCTAAACATATTCATTCACTTATTTATATTCATTTTATTTATTTACTTATTTTTACATAAATGTTTTTCGTTGTATTTCCTCTGATGGCTTTTTTTATTTTCATTCATTTTTTTTTGTCTATTACTCTATGTAGGTATATCACACAAGACTATTGATCATAGATATTTTTGATAAAAGAAACGCATCAAATTTCATGTACCTTATGAATTTTTAAAATCTTTAATTTTATCAAATTTATCACAGAAGTCCCTGAATATTTTAAAACTTTGCCTCTGAATAAAATAAAAACATATCTTTGATAAAAATGTCAATTGTTCAAAAGGTAAAGATGGAGCCAAAAAGTTTGAATTGAAGCCTTATTGTGACTACAAGTTTAAGAACAGCAATAAAAGTAGAATTCTTTAGGCAAGTATATAAATGGATTGTCATACAAATATTGATGACCAAGATATGCATTTAAGTACAATTAAACTTTGTTGGATTGAGACAAAAAGTCTTAAACAATATTCCAACATGTGAAGGGGTATGGTTCAGTTTTATCGAGGTTTCACACCATTTACAGCAAAATTGGCTATATCTTGGTAGCCAGTTTGGAGAGGAAGCCTAGAGAAAACCACCAGCCTACAGCAGGAAATCTTGCAATCCTTGTCAATTTATGTCACAGTCAAATGCATCTCTTTACGAGCTAGAACCTCTAACTCAGTGCTAACAGGTTGCGGGCATCACCTCTTCACGAGCTGGAACCTCTACCTCAGTGCTAACAGGTTGTGGGCATAACCTCTTCACAAGCTGGAACCTCTACCTCAGTGCTAACAGGTTGTGGGCATCACCTCTTCACGAGCTGGAACCTCTACCTCAGTGCTAACAGGTTGTGGGCATCACCTCTTCACAAGCTGGAACCTCTACCTCAGTGCTAACAGGTTGTGGGCATCACCTCTTCATGAGCTGGAACCTCTACCTCAGTGCTAACAGGTTGTGGGCATCACCTCTTCACGAGCTGGAACCTCTACCTCAGTGCTAACAGGTTGTGGGCATCACCTCTTCATGAGCTGGAACCTCTACCTCAGTGCTAACAGGTTGTGGGCATCACCTCTTCACGAGCTGGAACCTCTACCTCAGTGCTAACAGGTTGTGGGCATCACCTCTTCACGAGCTGGAACCTCTACCTCAGTGCAAACAGGTTGTGAGCATCACCTTTTCACGAGCTGGAACCTCTACCTCAGTGCTAACAGGTTGTGGGCATCGCCTCTTCACGAGCTGGAACCTCTACCTCAGTGCTAACAGGTTGTGAGCATCACCTCTTCACGAGCTGGAACCTCTACCTCAGTGCTAACAAGTTGTGGGCATCACCTCTTCACGAGCTGGAACCTCTACCTCAGTGCTAACAGGTTGTGAGCATCACCTCTTCACGAGCTGGAACCTCTACCTCAGTGCTAACAGGTTGTGAGCATCACCTCTTCACGAGCTGGAACCTCTACCTCAGTGCTAACAAGTAGTAGACATACTTGACAATTCAGCTACTGCACCCCACAGGAGGGAGAAGGGGAGGAGAGAACTTTTCCATTTGCTTCATAATAAAATTCTTTGATACCAATTCTGATGCAAAAGATGTGCATATTTTGTCAATTTCTGACTCATCAGTTGTGCTCAAGGCCTAAAATGTTGAAAATCAATACAACAATCCAAACAGTTGAAGAGCAAAAATAAAGGCAGCAGAAAAACACATGTTTTGGCCAAACAAAGTTCTTATTTAATTGCTGTGATATGACTGATAACATGGATGTGGCATCCTGTTGGCAATATCTCTAATTCTTGTAAATGAAAACAAAATGTGCAACATTCCAACACCAATTTCAATTTTTCCCCCTCATCAAAAATGACCACACCAGATTACATAATTCTTGCACTTTTATAAATGACATATATATGTGAGGTAATAAATTCCAGTATTACACATCCATATGTTTTATCATTATAAGAATTGAATGATGGATTGGAGATTAACCAGTAACTTCCAGTTGGTGAAGATTCGTCAAATATCTGACAAGCCCCCACTGATTTGTTCCATTTTTATCTGTAATAGTTTTTTCATGTAATCATTGGCTTCTATCATTGTCTCTCTACCATTTTTTGAGGCAACGATTTGTTCATTTTCACAATTGGAAATTAAAGTGTTATTTATATTTTTTATCAAAATTATATAATTTTGCATTTATACATACAATTTTTTTCAATTGACATCAAACAGTTTTTGTCTGGCAAAAACAATGCTCTCTTACCATGGCTGTTAAGAGGTGATCTGAGAAATATCAACATTATGTAATATTTATCTTCTTTCAATAATTCTAAACAATTATATATCTTTATCAAACATTGCTGAAAAATCTTTAATTTTTACTACTATTTTTGCTTTGCCTCACTGGAAGTCACTATGAAGCGGAGACATAGCTATTACTCTATGGCAGCATTAAGAAGTTGTGTATAAGCTTTATATTTGAGAAGGTACAAGACCTAAAGTATATAAATGACTCATGGTAAGAAATTTCCCCCACACGTCAACCATCTCCAACCACATGTTTGAGCCCAGTTTTTAGATCATTTAACCTCATTTTCATAGTCCAGTGCTTCACGTCCAGTTTTTGTTATCAGATCCATTTCTCAGTTACTATTTGAGTTAATATTATCTTGAAAGGTATAAATGAGTGTCTGATATATATTTTCAGACCTTGACCTCATGTTTATGGTCCAGTGATATATATCTTCTGACCTTGACCTCATGTTTATGGTCCAGTGATATATATCTTCAGACCTTGACCTCATGTTTATGGTCCAGTGATATATATCTTCTGACCATGACCTCATGTTTATGGTTCAGTGATTCACATCTAGTTTTCATGATTACGTCTGTGATAGCTCAACTGTATTTGATCTTTATAATCCTCATAAGATGTAATGGGTGTCTGATGTGTGTAACCTGACCTTGACTTTCTTTTTACAGTCCAATAATTCACATTTAGTTTTTGTGATAAGGTCCATTTTTCAGTACCTTTCCATGATACTTAACTGTATTTGATCTGTGTATTCCTTGTATGGGGCATATAGGTGTCTCACCTGACTTTGACCTCCTTTTCAAGCTTCACTGTCTTTGGTAAAGTTTTTAGTTATTTGTTAAGTTTCCAAACAGCTTTACATAGTGGATCAATGATATTTGGTATAAAGCATCATTGTTGGGTGTACATACTTGCCTGACATACCTGGCTTTGACCTAAATTCTTTGAATCATTGGACCATGAAATTGATGTAAAGTAGCTCAGTTTCTCAGTAACCATACATGGTAGGTAAAAAAATGTTTTGTTTTTCAAGTCATTGTTATAGGTGTATGTCACCTGACCTTGACCTCACTCCCACTAAAAAGGATGTAGGCAACATTTTTTGGATTGCTCTTGTTCTAATAATATACATACACTGCTCTGATGGACTGGTTAGAAAATTTATCTATTGGTTTGCAGTAACAAATGTTGGGGCTCATAAAAAAAAACCCACACTGGGGGAAAACAATAGTTTCATCACATGTGTTATCTCAAGCAAAAACATTACTGCATGAAAAACTGCTTTGACATCACATCCCCCAAAACCTGACCATCCGCCTGATTAGTACCTACTAAGTGCCCCATATACCTAATGAAAAAGAATTTGCGTTCTGTCGGGAAATCTCCAGAAGTAACCTACTGGTTTTATGCAAAAATAAATGAAAATGGAATGTCTACTCTGATTAATAATCTACGGCATTTCAGCACTGGAGGTAACAATAATTGGAAATAAAAGGTAACATCTCAGGACTGGAGATAACAATAATTGGAAATAAAAGGTAACATCTCAGCACTGGAGATAACAATAATTGGAAATAAAAGGTAACATCTCAGCACAGGAGATAACAATAATTTGAAATAAAAGGTAACATCTCAGCACTGGAGATAACAATAATTGGAAAATAAAAGGTAACATCTCAGCACTAGAGATGGCAATAATTGGAAATAAAAGGTAACATCTCAGCACTGGAGATAACAATAATTGGAAATAAAAGGTAACATCTCAGCACTGGAGATAACAATAATTGGAAATAAAAGGTAACATCTCAGCACTGGAGATGGCAATAATTGGAAATAAAAGGTAACATCTCAGCACTGGAGATGGCAATAATTGGAAATAAAACGTAACATCTCAGCACTGGAGATAACAATAATTGGAAATAAAAGGTAACATCTCAGCACTGGAGATAACAATAATTGGAAATAAAAGGTAACATCTCAGCACTGGAGATGGCAATAATTGGAAATAAAAGGTAACATCTCAGCACTGGAGATGGCAATAATTGGAAATAAAAGGTAACATCTCAGCACTGGAGATAACAATAATTGGAAATAAAAGGTAACATCTCAGCAATGGAGATGGCAATAATTGGAAATAAAAGGTAACATCTCAGCACTGGAGATAACAATAATTGGAAATAAAAGGTAACATCTCAGCACTGGAGATAACAATAATTGGAAATAAAAGGTAACATCTCAGTACTGGAGATAACAATAATTGGAAATAAATGTAAAATAAAATTAAAAAAAAATATTTTATGGTCATTATTAACATTTTCACAAAAGAAGACTTTACCATTAAAGATTAAAGATAAAATATATCCATAGCAATTATAATGGTAATCACATGTGTACATCAACATATATATACAGTCAAACCTGCTTTAAAGCCATATAGCAAATCACTGTCTATAAAGGACACTGTAAAAATGTTTCTTAGGTTTTATGGGTGCCCATTATACACAGGTTTGACTGTAGTCAAAAAATATATAGAAACAAGAAGCCATCCAAGTGACACCAAACCAGATATTCCTTGATTACTGTCACTACCATACTTTGCCAAATTTATCACCAGATTTTTTCAACTGGAAAATCTTGTTAAAAAACAGACAATAAGTTTTTTTTCTCATTTTTTTACATTCAAGGTAAAAAAAATCTCATATGACATAAGAGTCTATATCTTAACATTAGACCTGACTATACTAAATTTTCTTTACTCAAGTGATCTAAAGAATTACATAATGTATTTCAAGGTTTTATGTAAAAACTGACAAATCACCTGAATTAGTAGTATTACATGTAAATAGTTATTGATTGAAGCATTGAACAATACAGTAGTTAAACTAGTTCTTCAAATTTATATCCACACCAAAGTAGTTACATACAGACTCTCCTTCAGGTACGAGTGAGTTATGGAATTTCTCCACCTGAGATTGTTAAATTTTTGATTTTTAACACACGAGCCTTTAGCGACTTCTCTAGTTTATCGATCCAATAACTGTAGAAAAAAGGGCGGTAATTCCCACGTAGAAATTTAATCACTGGGAAGTGGTTAAAGATAGTATGTAATTTTATCCCACCGATTAAACACATCAAGAATAGGAGAAAATTATTTAAATTCCAGGCTCGTCCGAATAGATCATGCAATGTTGGAAATAGTACAAATTACGCATTTTTCAAATTTGTCCAAAGTATCCAAAATAGACAAAACTCAGTGAAATTATTGTTTGACAGGGCATGGTTTCAAATCAGATTTTCCTCAAACTGTACCTTTTTTCTCAAATTTTAAATGGCAAGCAATCTGGTCTGAGTTTGAGTTGAAAATATTAAGTTACAGTAATTAACAAAATCCTCAAATATGAGGTGTTGTATAAAACAATCAGTCAAGTTTACTTTCATATGGACCTAGTCAGAGATTCCTGTGATTTGAATGTTAGAACTGGTCTGAGCCATGGTGTAAAACCCAACTCCATATATAAAACTTGGAAATTTGACTATCATGTACTGAATTCGTACTTATCACTTTTTTTAAACTCAATTACATTAATTTTCTAACATAAAAACTTGACGTATAATCTTTGAAAAAAGTTTACAACTTTAAGTAATGTCTAATGATATTAAAACTAATTAATAACAAGCGCTTGATATAGATAACAATTTTTGTCATCTACTTTCTTTTACCTGGTCAAAAAACTCAATCTCAAGTTGACGGAAAAAATATTTTGGAGATTATTCAGATAGTTACAGAAGGAAAACATAAAAAGTTTTCTTGGTATAAAATTTATATGAAATTTGAAAAACATTCATAAATGTTGTTTGCATCATTTCCCAGTCCTATTAACGGAGTGTGCTTTGAAGCCCTGCGGCAAGATCAAATTTTAAAAATTCCGTTTGATGTCAGAAGAACTTTGGAATAGTTTTGAACAAAGTACAAACACTGAACAATGTACTACATAAATATGGACCTAAAAACCTATCAGAGTTACCATATAATTCATCAAAACTTCCATGAATTTTAGAAATGCCATGAAGCAATCATTAAAATTTGTAGGAGATAAACAGTAGGTGAGTTATGGAAGCATTTTATCAAAACATTTGTGCTGCAAATCAAATGCTTGATGTATTGCATAATATACTGCACGATTGTCAAATTAAACTGGTAACTTAAATACGAGATTTAACATTAATTGCTGTTTCTACAGGTATCATATTCTGATGTTTAATTCGACAAAACATTTGCCAAATGTTAATTGTCCAAATGAGACTGAATGACAAAATTAACGTTGAATCCTCCCTATCACAGTGATTTCCTAAGGCAATAGCAGATTTAACAACATCCAATGGATGTCCATCATGTTCAACTCACAGGGATAAGCCAATTTAATAAGACAAAAGCAAATGAGTCATCAGAAATAATCTTGAATCATTATTACTACAAAAAATAATTTTGAGTTACCAAAATAATTAGTCTTAAATTGGTTAAATAGAACAGAGTTCCAGTCTACTTGAGTTCAACAGTCCTATTACTTGCCAAAATTCCTTGACCTTCCTACATGATATTTTTAATATATGCTCTGAGTAAGTAAGTTGCTACAAATGTCAGTATTTTGTCAATGGCAATGTGATGTCATTTTGCCAATGGCAATGTGATGTCATTTTGTCAATGGCAATGTGATGTCATTTTGTCAATGGCAATGTGATGTCATTTTGTCAGTGGAAATGTGATGTCATTTTGTCAATGGAAATGTGATGTCATTTTGTCAGTGGCAATGTGATGTCATTTTGTCAGTGGCAATGTGATGTCATTTTGTCAGTGGCAATGTGATGTTATTTTGTTAGTGGCAATGTGATGTCATTTTGTCAGTGGCAATGTGATGTCATTTTGTCAATGGCAATGTGATGTCATTTTGTCAGTGGCAATGTGATGTCATTTTGTCAGTGGCAATGTGATGTCATTTTGTCAGTGGCAATGTGATGTCATTTTGTCAATGGCAATGTGATGTCATTTTGTCAGTGGCAATGTGATGTCATTTTGTCAGTGGCAATGTGATGTCATTTTGTCAATGGCAATGTGATGTCATTTTGTCAGTTATTTTATTGAAGAATAACAGCAGTTTTCAAAGTTTCAACTGAAATCACATCTCAACATATTTGGTTCACTTTGATGATGATAATCTAAGTCTTTTCTTCCAAATTATTTTAAAAACATATACTAGTATATTACAGTAAAAGCACACGTCATTTTCACAAAATTATTATGTAACCATTTATGATATTACTTTTCGCTATTAATGTCACCATTTAAAACAGTTTATGCTTGTTATCTGACGACTGAAGGGCCTGCAGTCTGAGCCGAAAGTCTTTTTTTGCACCAGATATTTGGATGAGTTTGGTGTATACCTTTTACTGAACAGAACAGAAATTACTAGACTTAAACATTAAAAGTTAGTACAATATTGAAATTTTTAACCAGACCTGTTGGTCTAGTGATATTCATAGATTAATAAATGGCCTTTTTCATATTGCCCTTGTTATCAGCCCGAGACCTTAATATCGGCCCCGAAGGACGATATCAGTCGAGGGCTGATAACAAGGCCAATATGAAAAAGACCATGTATTACTGTACATTCAGAAATTATTGCATGCATTTATTATTGTGATTTTGTTATTTTAGACCAAACTGCTATTTAATTTTTGCGATACTGAGAAAAATTCAGTTTCATGCATATAAAAAATTCCAAAATGCGAGTTATTGTGATTACAACCCTGTTGCATTTTTTGCAATAATAAAGACATCGCAATAATTTCCGAATTTACAGTAATCTATTTTTCACATATTTTGCCACTACCAAGAAAATAATTTTAATGCTGAATTTGATTTTCCTGTCTTCAAGCAAGTCTGTCAGGTTTTGAACAACACTGATGTGGTGAATGAATATAAAGTACACATTTACAGTGCTACAGCAAGTAAACAGTTATTTCTTTCACTTTTAGTATATAGTCAAACAAATGAACGCAACTTTAGTTTCTGTGCTTTTCCCGAGATCTACAAATAGATTTTATAAGTCCCTATTGGAAGCTGCTAAGAACATTTATGCACGGTTAGTTCACCGTAAATAATGATCAGTCAATTATTTACAGACGTCGATAAGGCTCACAAGAGAGCAGATAACATGTTATCTGCCCTCATATGATGTTATTGCCCAGTGGGCAAATAACATGCTAAAACTAAGCTTTTATTACATATGCAAAATCAGCATTATTTCAATACAATATGTGATAAATTATATTTAATAGCCCAACTGTGATGATACTGTACTTAAGCTTAAACAAAGTAGCTAAAGGTGAAGACAGGTCCGTAAAAAGTATTTACATAAATAAAACATTAAAAATTAGAGGCTCAAGTGAGCCTGAATCGACAATGGCTAATGAAGCAGATAACATACTGCATATTTATTATTGCTTGTATATTATTGCTTATCAAGACAGAACCTTCAATACACTATTCCTAGTTAAACTTGATTGATATTGGCCTTCAGAGAAACTCTGATTTCAGGATTTCAAGATGGGAATCTTCAACCTAATTTCAGGAAAAAACAAATTATACAGATATTTGTCAACAACACGGCATGAATCTGATCTCATTTTTAACATTAACAGAATTAATTTCAGGTACACAATCGGTAAATTCCTAAATCTAAATATTAAATAACAATACTGCCAAGTATGAACAATGATTTCTTTTTCCTATTATTAATGTGTACTGACCAAGGTTGATCGTATGGCAGTTTCCTATTATTAATGTGTACTGACCAAGGTTGATCATATGGCAGTTTCCTATTATTAATGTGTAGTGACCAAGGTTGATCATATGGCAGTTTCCTATTATTAATATGTACTGACAAAGGTTGATCATACGGCAGTTTCCTATTATGAATGTGTATTGACCAAGGTTGATCATATGGCAGTTTCCTATTATTAATATGTACTGACCAAGGTTGATCGTATAGAAAAAAAAAAGACAAAAATTCTAAAAGGTGTATTTAAGCGTCAAAGTTACAGAGAAAATTGTTTGCATAATACATAACTGATGATGGGTGCTCTCATTTGTAAAATAAAATTATATTTTGAGTATTTTCCTGATTTTTCATATTCATATGATTAATTCCGCCTTACTCAAAATTAATCCTTCTTTAACACTTAGTTGTTATTTCACAGAATTATCTTTATTTACATGATATCTGTCATTAAATTATTGTATATATTGTCTTCATTCATACTTTCAAATTGGCCCATAAAACCATCGTGATGCCAATACTCTAGCACTACTAGTTTGATAAGGTTCACTTATCAAACTTCTAGTGCTGCAATCAATTTCACAATATTGCCCTTTGAAAAAGGTCTGCAATAATAATTGCACACAAAATTTATGAAATTACAATACTACTAAATACATTCAGACTGCAAGGCCGTCACATACGACCTTGAAACAGAAATTTCATTAATCTTAATTTGTTTTAACTGCCCTTATTTTCTAATTATATTTTAAATGAATATTAATTTCAATCTGTCAATCACATCAAAGTTTGACTTGAGTTATCTTAAAAATTATCGTGACAGATGCTGAACTATAAATGGATTATGATGTCCATCATGAAACTAACTCTTTATTTAGTGCATCGTGAGGTGATCTAACAAAGATCACATATAACAGACACTTGCAAACTGTATTGTATTTAAATTTTAATGGATGTATGACAATAAATCGAAAAGTGGATATAATAACTTTATTTAGAAATGCATAATTGTACCCCTAAGGGTTGAAAGCATATATATGTACAAACATATAAAGTACAATATAACATTCATAATAAGAACAAAACATATGAAACCTGTATGACTCTATATGTGAATCTGGCAATATATTGTCTGTGGTGAACCATGCAATTATTTTTCCACTTTTCTCAGTATAAGTGACTTTTTAACAAATGGAGCAACATATTGCAAGTGATCCGATAGAGACAATATTGTAGCAAGTTTTTCAAATTCATTTTCATTATTTTCTATTTTAAAAATGTTTACATTTTGTTTTTAAAATTCTTCTCTAATCGAAGTATATTTTGGACATTTATAGAAGAAGTGAGCTTCATCCTCTAATATATTTAAATGACAATTTGGGCAGATTCTATTTTCTCTTTTTATATATTTGAATCTGCCTCTTTCTAGTTCTAAAAAATGATCACTTACGTGCATTTTGATATAGTATTTACATCAATGTACTGTAATATGAAGAAAACCCTCCACTTGTCATTAATCCATACCTGCCTGTTCATTTTCTCACAGGCATCAGTGTTTAATTGATTGAGTGTTGTTTGATTAACATCGAGTGCCAAATATTTCATGTATCTTAGGACCATAACAAATTCAACAATACATACAACACATTTCAGAAATGGGGTGGAATGGGACAAAAAGAGATTTTGACTGCCATTGTATACCAATCCCTCTTCACTTGGTGAGTGCGAGAGCAGCCCCTGTAGCCACATTTTAGCCTACTCTTTTTCGAAATCTACAGAGGACACTTTAATGTGCTAAGGGTGTTGATCTCCCTTAACACAGGACAGCCATTTTTCGTCCCCATCTGACGGACTAGCATCGTTTATTGAGACCATCCTCGCAAATGGTGTCGATAGGGCATCACAAATTTGATCCCTGAAATTTTCATCCTGAACGGAAATCGAACCAGGGACCTTTGGCTTCGTAGCCCATTGCGCTAACCACTACACCATGGCGCCCATTTGTCATTTATTTGCCTGACAAATTTATGTAATATAAGACAAACACTAAGACAGGACTCATTCAAAATAACTCCTGTAAACCTTGACAAAAGATGAAAATTCCTCCTGAACAGACTGGTACTTTAAAGGTAAGGATTATTAGTTTCCAGCGTAATTCTTAATTAAAATCTACCCAAAAAGGTAAAGGGTGAAATTTTTCCCAATAAGGTAGGGGTGAGATTTTAAACATCATCAATTCCCATGTATGACATATCTGTTTAGCAAATAAAAATAAAATTCAGAAAAATTCATCAAACTATAACAGTACATATATGCTTCCTAGAAAGTTTTTGACTTATTGAAGAAAAAAAATTTAAAATACCAAAAAATGACAAATTATTCCAATACGTTTTATTTTCTGTAATTTATTTGAAAATTCCCACCCACAACAGTGACTATATTGTTAAAGAAATGATTTATCAAAAACATTAGAACTTTTAAAATGCTGCAATCAATTTTACAATATTGCCCTTTGAAAAAGGTCTGCAATAATAATTGCACACAAAATTTATGAAATTACAATACTACTAAATACATTCAGACTGCAAGGCCCTGTCACATGTGACCTTGAAATAGAAAAATCATTAATCCTCATTTGTTTTAACTGCACTTATTTTTTAATTATATTTTAAATGAATATTAATTTCAATCTGTCAATCACATCAAAGTTTGACTTGTGTTATCTTAAAAATTATCGTGACAGATGCTGAACTATAAATGGATTATGATGTCCATCATGAAACTAACTCTTTATTTAGTGCATCGTGAGGTGATCTAACAAAGATCACCTATAACAGACACTTGCAAACTGTATTGTATTTAAATTTTTAATGGATGTATGGCAATAAATCAAAAAGTGGATATTGAATTTATATCACTGTACTGTAATATCAAGAAAATCCGCCACTTGTCATTAACCCATACCTGCCCATACCTGCCTGTTAACCAATACCTGCCTGTTCATTTTCTCACAGGCATCAGTGTTTAACGGATTGAGTGTTGTTTGATTAACATCGAGTTCCAAATATTTCATGTATCTTAGGACCATAACAAATTCAACAATACATCCAACACATTTCAGAAATGGGGTGGAATGGGACAAAAAGAGATTTTGACTGCCATTGTATACCAATCCCTCTTCACTTGGCGAGTGCAAGAGCGGCCCCTGTAGCCGCATTTTAGCCTACTCTTTTTCGACATCTACAGAGGAGTTTTTAACGTTCTAAGGGTGTTGATCTCCCTTAACACAGGACAGCCATTTTTCGTCCCCATCCGACGGACTAGCATCGTTTATTGAGACCATCCTTGCAAATGGTGTCGATACGGCGTCACAAATTTGATCCCTGAAATTTTCATCCTGAACGGAAATCGAACCAGGGACCTTTGGCTTCGTAGCCCATTGCGCTAACCACTACACCATGGTGCCCATTTGTCATTTATTTGCCTGACAAATTTATGTAATACAAGACATTGAACCCGCGCGAGCGCGGGAAACTAAGCATTTTTTTTTGTGGTGGCCATGTTGACTATAAAAAGTTGTTGCGGCCATGTCATTCATGGAACAGTGACTCAATATGGATGTTGTAGCAGGCTTTCCATAAACTTTCCTGTCAAGTAGGTGGTATCAGCTGATAGTTTCATGTCTATATATGCTGTAGTATTCCAGAAATGGATGTTAATGCAAACTTTAACCAAAGTCAATGAAGCGTGAAATGTAGGTCAACGTGACCCAATTGTCATATGGCTGTTCGTTACTACCGAAGATGTATCCACTGATGAAGTAGACTGTATGCCACGTAGAATTACCAAAATGGACCTTAAGGTTTCATCAAAGTCAAAATCTATGACGAAAACACAACCACATAAATTGTCAATATTTCTATTGTTACAATTAATTCTGAACTGGAACTTGATGAAAAGCTTTCATTAAATCCACATTTCATAATGCATTACATTTTTCCTTCAGAATAAATATGAAAATGAAATTGTAGATGTAACCATTTCCTTAGTGACGGATGAATTTTTCAAAAGATGCCATGAGTTAGGTAAAGCATATGTTTGAAAATAATTGTTCCAATTGTTCCATTGTCATCATGGGCAGGGCATGCGATGCTTAATTTCACAAATATATCCAATAATCAGACGATAAAAGCATTTTTAGTGTGTGGATGCGTGTGCTGTCCACGTTTATATTTATCAAAGATGTCCGAGATAAATTTCGTCATTAATGATAAAGATGACCATTTGTTAAAAATAGTTTTATCTAGGGCTTACAGGGAATTGTATGGTAGAGATATATTTAAACAGGTCACATGACAAATAATGTAAAAATTGATAATTGTTGGTTTAATCACTTTGTGTAATGTAAACATCCGAGCAATCCAAAAAAAACAACTAAGTTAGGAATTCCTCTGAACTTTACCTTACTTCTTCATATAATCTTGAAAGTTCATAGCCTTTACAGTTAGGAGAAATTGCGTTATTGTAGAAAAACAATCCTGAATACATGAAGGGGAAACATCCCATTCGAAGGAGAATGTTTTTAATTAGTTTTATTCTTCTTCCGTAATTTCAAACAGAAATGCATTTAAAATATGTGCATACTTGTTTATTTAAATCAATGTGTTAAAATGATGCATTCGAGAACCTTCTAAGGGATATGTTGGGAGAATTCATATAGGAAAAGTGCATACAAATTCCATTTGCACATAAACAAAACTGCAGTTGAAATTTATAAATGCAGATTGTCAAATCCGATAATAACCTTTATAATCTGAACCATACATCGTTTATTTTGAACCACGCGTTTTGCCGCCTATTCGGCTAATTCGTAAATTTAGTATTATAGATAAGACAAACACTAAGACAGGACTCATTCAAAATAACTCCTGTAAACCTTGACAAAAGATGAAAATTCCTCCTGAACAGACTGGTACTTTAAAAGTAAGAATTATTAGTTTCCAGCGTAATTCTTAAATAAAATCTACCCAAAAAGGTAAAGGGTGAAATTTTTCCCAATAAGGTAGGGGTGAGATTTTATACATCATCAATTCCCATGTATGACATATCTGTTTAGCAAATAAAAATAAAATTCAGAAAAATTCATCAAACTATAACAGTACATATATGCTTCCTAGAAATTTTTTGACTTATTGAAGAAAAAAAATTTAAAATACCAAAAAATGACAAATTATTCCAATACGTTTTATTTTCTGTAATTTATTTGAAAATTCCAACCCACAACAGTGACTATATTGTTAAAGAAATGATTTATCAAAAACATTAGAACCTTTAAAATTTTAATTTTCACCTTCCTGGTACAAGTATATACAAATGTTTTGCACATGTCATACTTGAATGTTAAATGGATTTAATTTTGACATCATGTGATTTTCTGTTCTATCATACTATGGCAAAAAAAAAGTTTTTTCCCAAATATTTTCTTAATTAAAGCTTTTAAAATATACACAAAAAAATCTAGCTACAAGACAATGGTCATTATATTTATAAATACATTATGAATTATACAATATATTGTTAGAAAATAAATGACAGTTGCCATGCATCCACATCTAAAATTGAAATTCACCTAAAATTTAAAAAATCCCCCCTATTTGATTTCTATTTTTTCACTAAAATTCCCTTCAAAAGGGAATGTTAAAAAACTTAAGTATCAAGATCATCATATTTTATTTGATTTATTTTCTCCAAAATATAAATTATAATATGTCAAGAAATGAGTTATTACAACTTGGATTTTTCTTCATCACTCAATGTTTGACATAAGTGGACACCTGATCACCTGAGCCGGGCAGATTTTTGGGTAGAAAAATTCATGTTAAGAGTGGCTAGCCCAGTGGGCAACTAAATATTTAATTTTATAATATTAGAAAACATATCTGCAGCAGACATGAAAATTGGATATAAATATATAGTATCAAACCACAGACCAAATGGCCTATAGCTGTAACAGGAATTTGTATTGAGTTCAAGGCAGTCAAACAATTTCTGTCAAATCTATATCATGTATATACAATCCAGTATAATAGGTCGGGTTAACCCAAGTCTTCACATAATTTGGGTATCATGACATTGCTCACAAATTATTCCACTAAAATTTAATTATTTCAAAGCTAATTCAGCTAATCAGCATTTTGTGTTGAAAAATCTTATAATAATTTTCTAACTGGTTTATAATACTTCAATATTTAAAATATCAATCCTTACAAATATGAAAAATATCTGAACAATATAAATCTATAAAATTAAATTTTCAAATTCAAAAAAATTAACATCATTTTAATGTTAAATTTCCATATAATATCAGTATTTTCAGTATAATGTCAGGTAATAACTTAAATTTTCAAATTTTCAATACATGTATTACCATAACAGTGTGGCTTTTATTTTTAACATTAATATCTGTCGTTAAACATAGATTTAGTGTAATTTTAAAGTTAATATCATTCCACATTTAAGAAGTCATAATTTTTAAAGTAATTAGAAACACGGAATACTGAAATTCAAAATCTTTTTAAAACTAAATTTGAAATTTTCGCTGATAATATAAAAATTTTTGTTTACTAAATATATTAAATTCTTATTTAAGCCTATTTAATTATTTCAAATTATATCAATATAAATTTGTCATTTTTACACAATAGTATCAAACTTTGGTCAATTTTTAAACGCTAAAATCCTCTGGTTAGGGAGAATAAAATGTATTTTTTCAAAAGCTAATATCAATCCAAATTGGTTCCTGCACGGTAAATATCAGTCCCTTAGTTAAAAATTTCTTAATTTTTCATAAATTTAGTCTGAAAGTGTATACATAATGTGATTAACTTGGGGAATCTATGGGACAAATCCATCCGAACTAAATACCTAATTAAACATGTTTTACAAACACCGCAAACCTACATTAACAAGCTTTCCGACCAATGTGTCATCAAGTTTTAAAAAAGACGAGTGTCCTCCCCCATGTTTTCATATGCTCGTCATTTGTAAGAAGACAATTAATATGACAATTATTGCTCCCTACAGGCGACATAATGATGTCGTTGTAATAAACCTCCACAAATTATGACAGACCACAGGTAGATATGTTTACCTGATTTGTCCATGTCAGATAGTCAAACAGTAAAAAAAAATTTTATTCTATGAAAAGTGAAATTTCCTTCTTTTTTTTTAATTCAATCAATATTGTAATATTAAGAATCCTCTTTTACCAAATTATTACAATGTATCATTTTTATAAAACATTATGGAATTAAATATAGGTTTATTGCACGAATATTGGGAAATATTGTGCCGAGTAGAATGTAATATCGCATGAGACAGCAAGTACAATAGGATATTCTACGAGGTACAATATTTCCCAATTTCATGCTTATGGAAACACCACCCAGATCCTGGAAAAATAAAAAAAACCACCGTCCTTAAAATTCAATATTGCTCTCCATGCAATATCGGTGAATATACCATAATAACAAATATTGCTATGTTGTGGTTTTGTTGTTTTCTCTTCTTTTTTTCTTTTTTTCTTCAATTATCATATAATGTGTTATTTTCGCTGATTTTCTTTTTGAAAATGTTTTGCTTGAAAATTGACAAATTTAATTCTTCCAAAATTTATTAAAATTATTCCATTAAACTATCAAATTTAAATACATTACAATAAAATCTATAAAATCTTAAAATGCCAATTCTAATTTTTTTTGTCCAAGCTTTCAAAAGTTTTACAGTGGCTAAAAAAACCTGTTTTAGGGTACTCGACAGTGATTGTCTTTATCCAGTTAATTACCATAACCGAATCTATTAAAGACAGAGCTATATGTAGGAGGTCAGAAAAAATCAAAAGTTTTTTTACAAGACTACAATTGTTTAATTTCATACTTGTACTAGCAAATGTGCTGGTACTTAAACAGAGATGGTATACACTCAGACATAATAAGTCTGTTTAAGAATTTTTATTATTTTTTTCATTGGAAACATTAGATTATAATTTTTGATATTGAAATGCACTGAAATTTAAGGTATAAAAATGTACATGTCACACATTAACATTATAGTCAACACAGAAAAAAAATCTACATAGAAATTAACAATCAATTAGATTTTTTAAAACATTTTTACATGCTTGTTTGTACATTTCCAAATTTATAACCCAAAAAATGAAGGCTTTTTCTCATCGATAACAGAAAGTGTTAAATAGTCCAGCCCATATATTTTCATTCTTATTTTTCCAGAATGCGATTTTCAGGAATTTTTTGTGTTCATCTCAAGTAAATTCATTGAAAGAAAAGGATTTTAATGACATAGTACAATAACTTAATGAGTTGCCAAACTGTACACAAGTCTATCGCTGACCTGTACAAAACAAGACTTTGTGTTCACATTGGCCCTGCCAATCATGTAAAAATAAAAAATGAAACTCCATCCCCATATCTTGTAGAAAGGGTGGGTGGTAATCATTTAACATGGCCTTATAATGCTATCAATACCATTTCACCTAAGCTTAACTTATATAAGCTATTATTTGAAAGTTTTTGTAGTTTCATTTTTTATTTTCTTTTGCATTTATTTATTTTTTATTAATATAATGTAAGTTTTTATGAAAAAAACTTAATAGTATTTATTTACCAAACAGAACAAATGTGATGCATAAGGCACGTTATCATTATAAGAACTGGGGCCTCCGTGGCCAGTGGTCTAGGTAGTTTGTCATGACTACTAATAATCACTAGCCGGTCAACACTGAGGTTTTGAGTTCGAATCTCATCTCTGGCGGGGTGTGTTCGACTCCGATCTAAATTGACAAGGATGTCAATTTTCCTACCGAAGGTCGGTGGTTCTCTCCGGGTACTCAGGCTTCCTCCACCAATAAAAACTGGCCACTGCAAAATAGCCAAATGTGCTGAATAAAACGTAACACAAAGCACCAAAATAAATTTGATGCACTGTATGGCCATTTCATTGACTGACAACTCATCAGCAGTGCTCGAGATCAAAATATGGGAAAACCGGTTGATGATGAATTAATAAGCACAACCATCTAAAATCAAAACAATTAAAACAAACAGGTATCCAAACTCAGCTAAGGGTTACCTCTGCATCAAAAGGAACAGCCTTAGAAATTTCTGGTAATTGTTGTTGAAAACAGCTTAAAACCCCAACTAAACAAACAAACAAACATTATAAGAACTTTGAGAAATAATAAATTATTATTATAAACAAACAAAAAAATAGTAAAATAATGAGGAACCAGAGTGAGTTATCTTTTCCTAACCAATGTAGGTAAGGGAGATAATTAAATTCTCTCCCTTTTGTCCTGAGGCTAAAAGGGAGACAAAATTATTATCTCCCTTACCTACATTGGTTAGGAAAATATAACTCACTCTGGTTTCTCATTATAATAAATCAAATAGTCATCAACTTTTTCTTAAAATAAAAAATCTCAAAATAACTGTTTTTAGCATAACAAACAAATTACAACAAATGATCAAGACCACAATTAGTTCATAGTACATTTTACATTCAAATAAAATAGTATCAGGTCAAACTTGACAAGAGGCTGTCAGATTGACAGCAAACCGGATTTTCCTGCATGAAAATGATGTTTGCAAATCTGCACTCCCAAACAGGATCATGTGAAAAAAATAAATGAATTTTAGTAGGGTTCAGAAATGGAAAGGCCAAAATCAATCTTGACCTCCTATTTATCGTAAGTGACATAATGTTGGAATTTTAGAGAGTATATAAGTACACACACATTTGTTCATCAGGGGTTGGTAGGCAGAAATCATGAAGTCAATAATGAAAGAAATTCGTCAACGAGATTATAAATTACCTGTATCCATTGTTGGACACTGCTAAAGTCATCAGATGGAACTGCTGAATATCTCATTTTCTGCTGTATAAAGGGCCACAAATATGCCACAAAAAAAGTAATAACTTGACAACAACAAATGACCATCACACGGAAACGACTTGAACTGCCATTTTTCAATTTTTTTTTCAAACGGTGTAAGTGAAAATTGTCAATATCGAACTTGACCTCAATTTTGTCATCAGTAACAACATATTAAAATTTGAAAAGCTTTGGTAGAATGATTCATAAGTTATCGCATGGACACGACTGGAAAACCATTCTTCAATCTTTCAAGAGCAATAACTCCTGAATGGTGAAAGTGAAAATCGTCAATATCGAAAGTGACCTCCATTTTGTCATCAGTAACAACAAATTAAAATTTAAAAATCCTAATGGTTGAATGATTCATAAGATATCACACGAACACAACTTTAAAAGCTATTTTTCAATCTTTCAAGAACCATAACTCCTGAGCGGTGAAACTGAAAATCGTCAATATTGAATATGACCTTCATTTTGTCATCAAAAACAATATATAATAAAATTTGAAAAGCTTTGGTTGAACAGTTCATAAGTTATTGCACGGACACTATTTGGCAGCTGCCCGCCTAGCTGCTGTACATCACCAAATTAATAACCAATATTTTCCTATGGAAATCCAGTTAAAAATCTTTCCCATGGCCAAAGTTTATTTACTTCCTGTCATTATATCAATTTTTTTTTAATAATTCATCAGTGCTAACTCAAAATGTTGACAAAAATATCTCCAATGGAACCGAATTCTTTCAGACAGCTGACAACAACCTAAACTTATGTCAGCTCATTTAAACTTTTTTTAACATTCTGCTATAAATTTATAACAATAAACTGCTGCGCCTTATGCACATGATATGCCCGTCCGAAGCAACAGATATGAAGTTGTAAGTGGCAGGAAAATATTGATTTTTTTTAGCAAATTAAGTGTCATGTTACTTTTTCAACAGCCAAATCGAATTAAAATTAGTTCTCTGCACTTGCTCCTTATTTTCGTTCTGTTGTTTATATGTCACGCGTGGAAGATCCAACTACAGCAGCTTGAGGGTCATGTCTAGGGTCAAATTTGCTGCAGCCAATCAGCGATGCGGCTATAAAATCTTAGGGTACTGAACAGGCATAGAAGTTATTGTAGCATCTAGAGTAATTTCAAATGTAAAATAACAAATATGGCAGCCTCCATGCAATTTTTATTTCATAAACTGAATCATTTAAAGTTTTGTTTTTAAGTCTACCAACGTATTCAAATGGCCTCAGATGAATTATTAACGCTGAGAAAATTATGTATGAGACCTAACAGTTGTGTATTGTGTGTATTCTCATTTAAATTTTGGCAGTGGGTAGTAGAAAAAAAACTCTTGTCAAAAACTGAAGTTGAACCCCGAAAGGGTATGAGAGCGCCTTGTTGATTGTTTAACTGTAAATGACTTTCTAGATGCTGATTCATCGGTCAAAGTTCAGCAAATTAACCCTAGACATGACCCTCATGCAGCTGTTGTTAGATCTCCCATGCGTGATATATAATCAACCAAACGAAAATAATGAGCAAGTGCAGAGAACTAATATTAATTATATTGTCTTCCTTATCTAAATTATTACACTCTAACAAGAAACTAAATATCATCTTTGTGTAAGCAGAAATTTTATACTTATGAAAAATTGCTTATATTTATAAAATCTAAGTCCTATAACTCCAGAATGACAAATTTGAAAATCGTAAAAATCGAAAGGGAGTTTTCTGCCGTCAATCTTAATGTTGTGTTAAAATTTCATGGGAATTGATTGAAGAAAATTTGAGCTAATGTACGAAGTATTGACAGAAGGACAAACATACAGACTGACGGACAGACGGACGGAGGGCAGACGGACATTGGTATACCATAATACGTCCCATCTACAAAGGGCATATAAAAACCATTCTACTTTTATATATTTGTGGATAACAAAAATTCAGAGCATCAATTTGGTCACAGATCGAATAGACAAGGGACAGCCATTGAAAATAAAGAGTCTACAATCAGAATAGACACATACAGAAGCAATGGAGTTTTACATGTTGATGAGTATTCAGCCCTCCCTTTGAATCCTGCCTCCAGAACCCTTCGACGCAATTTTCAAAATTCAAATACTTTATTTCATTATCTCACTCTATATAGTGTTAGATGAGGAATTTTTCACAAAAAGAACACATACAATTCATTATCAAATCTAGCAACTTCATTTAATGCCAGGTGGGCTAGTTTTCCAGAACTTATTTAACAACTGGGTTACTAAATATTTATCCTCTATTTATTTTAATTTGGGTTACCAGTTGCATTGTTTACAATCAATGTTTCTGCCAAGTGCTGCATCCAGCGTTAACTGAAACTGCTATCCTATCAAATCAAATTTTGAAAGGGAACAACTAAAAAACCATTCCATCAAAGTTTGGCCTCAACTGGTCCAACTTACATAATCTATATACGACAACACTTCAATATATTATTATTACAATAATTCAACATTTGACAATGTCATCTGAATTCATGCCTAAGAGAAATTGAAATTGTTTGTTTTTTAATCAAATGATTGGACAATTCGCTTGATGAAATCTTGCAGGAAAACACATATATACTAAAAATTTCTCATGTACATATATCGTCTTATACAACTGTATTTACAGGATTATAGCAAATAATAATGTATACATCAAACACATGTAGGGACCATCAAACAAACATCAAAGTCCCAAATGGTCCAGAAGTTTCATGGAAGATGATGAGAATGATGAACTTAAAAGGCGGTTCAGTCAACTGCTTCAAATTTTTTAATCCTGAAATCTCAAATATATACATGACAAGTTTAAGCAAAGACTTAGCACTATTTTTCATCTTAAAATCATAGTAAGGCCATCAACATAGAGTCAAATCTCCACACAGTGCAAATGGCCCGTACACAACAGTTTAAGTTGAATTCTTTGTCCGAGTTTGCTCTGACGTCTGATGGGCTTTTTATGATACTTTAAGGAACTTAGTAAAGTCGACTAATTTGGCCACCAAAATCCCTTTAGGGCACATGAATTTCAGACCAATCAACATTCTAGTTAAGAATAGTAATACATTGTTTACCAACATAAAAAGTCACTTAATACAGCATTTAAAACTACAGTATGATGGATGACTCGGAGACTTGGTCTGTTATATCAATATTCATAATTAGCTTGTCATTTTTTATGACAAGGAAAAAAACAAAAATCCAGGTTCATATAAGGCCAACCTTTAAGACCGACTCGTTGACAATATACTAAAATAGTATGTACAAGGTTAATAAACAATTATTTGTCACAAGACACATTAAATCATTCTGTATTGTTTATGACCGAAATTTATCTAAAATCTATCGTAATACTTCTGGATAAATTATTAAGTAAGCATGCTTTGACCACAGCTCTCTGTCTTCATTGGCTGTAAATTGTACATATACACTAAATTCATCATGAAGTAATTATTTACACGAAAAAGGAGAAGGGATGTTAAGGCCCATTTTTGGCCTAAAAATATAAACATTTGAGCAATGGATTCAAAATTAGCCTGGAGTTGGTAAAATAATTATGATGCTTGAAAAATAACTCAATTAAGCTTAATTTCCCGCTATGTGACATCAAAATGATGTCATAATATTGCTTCACTGACCACATAACTAAATGAAAATAGCTGATTTTTTTCAGTTTTCCAAGCACATTTTGCTTGAGAAAACAGTGTGCGCATTCAAGAAACACCAAAATATTTTTATAGGAGATGTATACTATCTAAATACATATTCTTGTTAAATATAAATTTCTTTCTTGCATGCGGAGGCAATTTCCCATTGCAAAAATTTATGTGAAAATTGGCCAAAATCATCAAAATCTTGAGATTTTTATGAAATTGAATCATTTTAGTGATGGTTTATTGACATATCAATGTAAGAAATATGGTATTTTTCTTTATTTGTGGCAAAGTAGATACTTAAAGGTTATTTCTATTAAATTTATCATTTTGCTTGCTTTGGGTTTTATTTTTGGCCATATTTTGGCCAAATCAAAATGGTGATATGGTATGATCAACTACATAATTATGATGGCAAACAATCCAGCAAGATGTCAATGTTGCAATACCCTCCGAAATGGTCAAAGTCCCATAACTCCCATAAAAATTGTCAAAACCAAATGGCAATATGAAATTGTCAACTATATATGATGGCAAACAAATCTTCAAAGTTTGAAAGATTTTTGTCAAACGGTTTCAAAGGACTTGCATTCACAAGATGTCAATGTTGCAATACCCCCAAAAAAATTGTCAAAGTCCCATAACTCCTGTAAAAATTGTCAAATCAAAATGGCGATATGAAAAGGTCACCTACATATGATGGCAAACAATCCCTCAAAGTCTGAAATATTTTCATCTGATGGTTTAAGAGCATTGTGTTCACAAAGTCTTTGTGATGGACAGATATCCCCTGAAACGTTCATGTTTGCAGGGGACAAAAGTCAATATAAATCAGATGCAGTTCCAGACATCTAAAGGGACCATTTCTTACATAACATGCAATGTGGGGGCTGAAGAAAGAAATGGATAGGTGCATTTAGAATCCAGGAAGTAAATTTGTATACATATTCACTAGAGATTGGGATTATTGATTTAAAAGAACAAATTTTATTCAAAATTATTAAGTTTTGGGATTAATGATACTTCAATGTCAATTTCAAAATTTTCTTAATTTTTATGGTTTAGAAGTTGTTTCCTTTTAAGTGCATGAAAACAAAAATTTATGGGAAATAAATTTATGCTTTGGGAGCACTTTACTTTTGATTTCTCTCTTAGTTTGATCTACACATAGGCTTCAAGAATTTTACATTTATGTCTACAGTAGAATCTCAATTTTTCGAACTTCTGTGGATCAACTTATGAATTAGTTCATGGCTTCAGTGGTTCAAGCTGTTGTGGGTCTAAAAATAATTTTTGGTTCCATATAGGCATTGAATTTGTATTAAATTATCATATCCATTTCACCAATCGTAAAAAACAATTTCTTTTTATTAAAGTGTAATTAACAACTAATTAAGATCAATCACTATAATCAACAATCAAAGCTGTGATTAATCACATTTCACCTGATCAGGTCTCTATTTTTCAAACCTTTATTGAAACTTGCACGAATGTGAACTAGAAATACTGTGAGCAAAGCTCACTGTTTGATACCCCCCCCCCCCCCCCCTTACATAAGATACATGAAAGGAAATGTCAATATTTTGGATAGGAAAACTCCAACAGCAGTGAGATGAGTTTCATCAAATTCCATTCAGTGGTTTAGGAGGAGTTGCGGATGGCATACCGGAACCCCCTATCACAATGAATGGCAAAGTCCATGTGTTGGTATGGGAAACCCCAAATGTTGGTCAGATCAAAATCTAAAATAGGAGGTACACTACAGCATCATGTAATAAAGATCCTCTGAAAGTTTCATCAAATTCCATTCAGTGGTTTAGGAGGAGTTGTGGATGGCATCATGGTACCCCCTATCACATTTAAAGTCAAAGTTCATGTTTTGGTATGGGTAACCCCAAATATTCATCAAATCAAAATATAAAATAGGAGGTGCACTACAGCATCATATAATAAAGATCCTCTGAAAGTTTCATCAAATTCCATTCAGTGGTTTAGGAGGAGTTGCAGATGGCATCATGGTACCCCTATCACAATGAATGTCAAAGTCCATGTTTTGGTATGGGTAACCCAAAATATTCATCAGATCAAAATCTAAAATAGGAGGTGCACTATGGCATCATGTAATAAAGATCCTCTGAAAGTTTCAACAAATTCCATACAGTGGTTTAGGAGGAGTTGCGGATGGCATCAAGGTACCCCCTATCACATTGAAAGTCAAGGTCCATGTTTTTCTATGGGAAACCCCAAAAATTGGTCTGACCAAATTCTAAAATAGGAGGTGCACAATGCCATCATGGGATGAAGATTCTCTGAAAGTTTCATCAAATTCCATTCATCAGTTTAGGAAGAGTTGCGGATACAATGGTCAGACGAACGAACGGACGAACGGCACGACAGACGGGCACAACGAATACTATATACCCCGCTTTTTTTCAAAAGGTTGACATTCAAAAGCGGGGGTATAATAATTGAGTGTAAATTACATGATTTTATTTTTGTAGTGACCAAATATTAGTTTAAATCCATATTTGAAAAAAACTAGGAAGTAACATTGAAATAATGGAAAAGTTAACCAGCCTTCTGAAAAGTGTTTTGAGACATCCATGGTGTTCGAGTCAGTCAACTTTTTTGACTCAAAACTTCAGTGAATCAAAATTTTCAAAAAGTTTCAAATGTAGAAATTTAACGTTTTTCAAAGTAAATTTAGTCCCAAGTTACATATCTTAAATTACATATGACATGTAAAAATACACCTTGCTTTACATGGCTTCATAACAAGTGTTAAATACAACAAACGTTCATATCTTACGACCAATCAAAAAACAGTATACAGTATATACAACACTGATAGTCCATGGGACTGTCAACCTTGTTTCAGTAGACTGTTTTTTCTTGGTCATCCAATTTGCAACACCAATTTCCCTGATTTCAAGAAGTTAAGCTATAGATGAATCCAATGTATTCTATGGTCCTGTTGGCCCATCCCATGATATATTGTGAGACATTTGAGATACTGAGAGTCAACTGTATATGCCCTATATTAAATGAAGCAAACAAAAAAATCCCCCAGTGGCAACCATTATGTGCATGTTAGGACGAGAACATGTTGATATGATATGAATATGAACCATGCTTTGTACTAGACCAATAAGCTGAGCCGGATTTTTAACGTGCAAGCTCAACAGTCCACAGGAAGACATATTACCCCTCTCAGACACATTATACTTACTTCGAGATAACCAGTCCTTTGCTCTGACTCCCAGATGATGCATGCAAATACCAATTTTAAACTTCAGTGAATCAAAATTGGCAAAAAGTTTCAAATGTAGAAATTTAACGTTTTTCAAAGTAAATTTACAGTCCCAAGTTACATATCTTAAATTACATATGACATGTCAAAATATACCTTGCTTTACATGGCTTCATAACAAGTGTTAAATACAACAAACGTTCATATCTTACGACCAATCAAAAAACAGTATACAGTATATACAACACCGGCCGGGAATCAAACCTGCGATCTTACAGCACTCGAGTCGAGCACGCTACCATGAGACCACTAAGGCGGAAAATGAAGATTGATATTCAATAAAATACAATTACTTTATGTTTAGTTATTTCAGAAATACACGGTAAACTTGTTGAAATAGATTAGTCTAGTTTTAGTTCTCTAAGTTCAACTTCTGCACTAGAAAATGTGCAAATAAATTTTCTACAGATGGAAAAACAAAGCAATTATTGTGAATGATTAGACATGTATTCAATAAATTTAGGGAGCAATGACACTTACATGAATGACTCTCTCTAAATTAGAACAATTGGAATTATCTTAATTCCACAGACTGTTCACCAAAGTACTACAGATTGAACATTCAAGACATAGGAATTAAATCAGTCCCATCTTTATGGAAGTTCGTAAAATGTCGCCTTGGTGACCGCTTTGCAGAACACTTATGTTCCATAAAGAATGGATTGACTGTCCAGTTGGCAATCACTTTCAATTGCCTGGTCACAACTCGTTAGACGACCGCATAACCGTTTTAATGACAGTTAATAGTGGAAGACAATACAGACAATGCCCTGAGCAGAAAAGGAACAATTTGACTCCATGCAATTAATGTAAAAAATTCTAATTTCAGTTTTTTTTTTTTTATCTAAGTATGCACACTACTAACATTTTGCAGTACATCTATCCTATACATAGTATGTTTTCTATCCAACTGAACGTCAAACAAATTTATTTTAATTATTTTTACTATCTATCTTGCCATCTATTTTAAATGTAGTACGTTTACTGTGCAACGTCACATCAAATGAAATTTCTTTTTCAGGGTTCTACAATAACTTTTTTTCCGTTTTGACAAGTGAATACCAATTTTCAGTTGTCGGAATAATGTAGCCACTCTTACGATTTTGTAATTGGTTTTGTTCGGCCTGTGTATTTTGTACATTTAAGCCATTTTATGCCCCTTTTGTAGCAGCTCTAGTTAACACTAGGTGCAGCATGTGGCAGAAACATTGATTGTAAACATTATATCATCTATAGATAGGTGATAAATATTCTTTAACCCAGTTTTTGAATAACTTCTGGAAAAACAGCTCCACCTGGCATTACTTGAAGTTGCTACGTTTTGACAGCTCACCATTTCCATTTATTTTCCTTGTATGTCGTATAACCTGTTTCGCAACATACTTAGGGTGTGTTTTTTTTTTATGGTAAAATTAGTTCAAATTTATGCCCCCATGAATTTTTCTTTTCAAATTTGACAAATATGGTAGACAACTGCACCAAAACAAACCATGTGGCCGATAACAAAATATTCAAATTAAACCATACATTTGGAGCTTCAATTTAATGTTATAGCAAAATTTTGACTCAAAGAGGGCCATTCGACCTATCGTCCCCATCAACTTAAAGTCCGAAAATTATGATATATGTTATATACATAAACAGCAATTATTGGCTCAAAAACTTCACCAGCAGTGACACTTGTGGATGTCTCAGATTAGAGACACTGGGAACTACTTACCAAAGTAATTAACCCAGTAGCTATTGTAAATAAGTATCTGAATGGGGAATACTAGTCACTTAAGGACATGCAGCTGGTAATGTTCTTAAAGCTCGAAATATAACACTAAGAGAATATATACGTCCCCATTAATCAACCACTGATTCTTGTCACAATGCATATATTTTGAAAGCCATCTCCATGAAAAGTGCTCTTTGTCCAATTTTCCCAGATAAATTCTGTGACTTTAATGAAATGCCCACTTATATCTACTATACCGGTAATTTTTTTTTATCAAATTTTCCCAGATAAATTTTGTGACTCTAGAACTTACAATAAATAAAATGTCCACTTATATGTTAAGATATTTTTATCATCATTGCAATATCTAACCTTGAGTATTGCGCAAAAAGTAAAGTGACAACTTCAGATTCCTGAAAAATATCATATGTTCTTTATTTTGTAGTGGTTTAGCTAAGTTTATTGGGAGTTTATGCAATCTCCAGTGCAATGCGCTGTAATATAGGAGGAAACCAGAGTACACAGAGATAACTACCCTTCAACTGAAAAACTGTGAACTCTTGTAAATTAAGAATTCAGAGTTGAAGAAATCGTACCTAGAGTTGGACTTGGCATCAAAACCCCAATTGAACATTCAGAACCTAGCAGAATATCCATATCATCTGCCTAATTCATACATTGACAATTTCACAAAATCAGCCCTCTACCTTATTTCTAATAACACTTCAAGATATTCAACAAATCTGCTGTATCACATTTATGGATATTGTTTCAGCTTATTTCAGCACAACAAACACAGGTGACAATTTTAATCTGTGTAAATAAGGGTCATGGTATGGTGGCATGATACTCAATAACAGAACAGAAATGATCGAGTTATGGAGGTTCACCAAATCAGTCCAATTTCTTTAAGGGTGGAATAGGGTTATTTTCACACATTTTTGTTGCTTTTATTTAACATTAGGGTCATTACATGCTGTGTTTCATGCAAATTGATAAAAAACAGCAAATTTTTACTTTTTCAATCATTTTCATATCATGTTCATATTACCTCTGTATGACCTTTTTTCACACTAGTGCTTGTCTATATGAAACAAGTCTTTGAAGGACTATATTAAGCTCTAAAATTAACAATAGAAAAAGAATTGCTTTCAAACTATTTTTTACTACTATTATAAAATACCATTTCTGAAGGTCATATTATTATTTCAAATGAAATCTTTATGTTCCCCATCCTAAAATTTAATAATTTATAGATAGTGACTTGATTTTTCTCTTCAATTTTTATTATCAAACATAAATGCCAGTACTAGATCGCATTGTAATACAATTCCAAGAGAAAACAGAATGTTGAAAAATACAGAGATATAACATTTCATGGCCCAATATCAGACAAACTGATAAATGAAAATCATATAACTTCAATAAAATAAAACATAAATTTTTAATATGTCTTCTATTTGAGAAGTTAAAGACACAATCTGCAGACAAAAGGGTGGAATCGTGGTAAACCTTAGATGAAGACAGTGGAGTATTGAAGGCTTGTGTGTGTGTATGTGTTGGGAGGGGCAGAACCTAATTGTAGCCAATATCTTTGGTAAACTAGAAATTGTATCTGTAATACATGGATGCCCCACCCTAAAATCCATATAGACACAAGAAGAAATGAACCTAAATGCAAAATTTAACCAATTATTGTATGACTGCTCAGTACTACCCAAAGCACATCCATTGATAAAGTTCGTTGATATACTATGCTTTGTTCCCAAGAAATGAACCTAAATTCAAAACGTAACCAGAGTCGATCAAGAATAAAATGTAGGTCATAATGACCCAATTATTGTATGACTGCTCAGTACTACCCAAAGCACATCCACTGATGAAGTTTCATTGATAAACTATGCTCTGTTCCAAAGAAATGAACCTAAACACAAAACTTAACCACATAGTTCAGACATATGTGGCTTACAGACACAATTTCTAGTTAACGTAACTACTTAAACAGATTTTCAAGAAGGTATGGAAGATGAACAGGAGGGACCGATATTTCTACAATACATGTCACAATACATATCGCTTTTCTTTGAAGCATACACTTACACCTCTAATGTAAGATAATGATACAACCTGTGGAGTACCAGAAAGGATGTGAACAGAACTAAGACGACAAACTTTGCGCCCTAGGAGGAAAGGGGGCAGAAGTAAGATAAAGATGGATGGATGAATTATTGTTAAACGTCCAGTGTCAACCATTAGGAGCATATCAGGACGGGAATATGTTGATATGATATGAATATGATCCCTGCTTTATCCTAGACTGGCACAATGAGCCGGATTTTTCATGTGCTAGCTCACAGAAGACATATCACACCACCCGGACACATTATACTGACTCTGAGCTGACAAGTCCTTTGCTCTTACTCCTAGGTGCCTCGTGCTTGGCGGAGAAGCAGCAAATACCAATTTTAATGTCTTTGGTTTGATCAAGCCCGCGACCTTCCGCACCCCAGGCAATGTCTCTACCAGGAGACCACCGAGGCAGTAGTAAGATAAAGACACAATCAGTGGAGTACACGTATTATATGGATTGTGGATAGCACAAAGATTAAGACACATCTGTGGAGTACCAGAAGAGTCAGTCAGTTACATGGGTAAAATTACATAAATGGCCAAAATCGGGAAATCAGGAATAATTCTTATTTTATATAGGCACAAAAACTGTCGGAAATCCAGCAAACCGGAAAACTTTCAGGCATGTGGGATGGGAACAAGGATAGAAGGTGCAGATTTCTATCGAAGATAAGAAGGGATGGGGATAAAACCAGACAATCTGTGGAATTCAACAGAGATGGTAAAGTTAAATGTAGATTTGAAGCATGCTAGGAAGGATAGGTACAGAATCAGAAAGGAGACATGAGGACAGAATTAACATCCTACGGAATACCCATAGGAATACATGTTCAACTCTTATGGAGACAAAACAATAGAAGCACATATCACTTGGTTTTTTTTTTTTCATTATATACTGTAGCAAGGGTTGGATTCTCATATATATTATCTCAATATCCCTTAGTAACCTTTTCTAACATTTTGGAAAATATTGTTGGCTTTAAGCATTTCTAGCTCTATCACTCCTAATGAGTAATAGACTTATTTTATTGGTCAATATGGTACATGTGTGACAAAATTATAAAAATATAATTCTATGGTTAAATTTCTTCTTGAAAATTCAAATTAAAAACATGTAGGTTTCCTAAATCTATAGTTAGCTGTTGCTGATGCAAAATGTTTCCCTTATAATTTTTCATTTGGGTGCAATTTCATCTACAGCGATTTTTAAAAAAATCATAAATCACAGTTTTATCATCATATTTAGTTTTTATACAAAGCTATAAAAATTAAATATTAACTCCCTAGAAACTCCAATACTTCACTCTTTTATCACTCAAGTAATCTTCAGCTGCATGCAAACACTATAATGAGGTGGTATTAAACTTCTTTTATTGTGTTTTTATTGAATTTCAACATGACAAAATTCTTAGATTTATCCAGGGAAAATTTTTACTTTTTATCATTTTATCCCACAGAATATTACTATATATGGCTATTTCAAATATTATTGTACTATTAAGAATTTAATGCATGACACATTGCAAAAATGTAATGGGAATTCAGAATTTTCATAAACACATACATGTACAAGGGTAATATGAATTCTGAGTATTTCTTACTAACATTATAAGAAACAACAAAATGGATACCAGGAAAAGTTAACAACGACATACCAATCAATTAAAGCAACCCAACTGACAGAAATCCGAACATAAAGTAACATAAAAGAACACACAAAAAAAACATAAATATAAGAGAGTCAGGATAATCTGACTTGGTACAGACACTGAACAGTGATGGCGTTAAACTGGTTTTATGGGTACCCAAACCTTCGCCTTTATCTATTCTGACACTCTGGTGTATAAAACAGACACTCTGGTGTATAAAACACACTATAAAAACCAATACAGTATGATTACTAACAAAGTGAATGCTTGCTAGAACTGCTAAATTAGACTGGACGGTGCATAATTAGATATCAGGGTCAGAATTTGCTCCTTTTAACTGTAAAATTAGCTGAGGGTCTCATAGCTGCAGGTCGGATACTGTCGCTCTACTAAACGCAAAAGTCTGGAATAAAACTCCCATAAAGAGTTTAATGCTATCTCGTCATAATGTGCAATAGAAATGGACAGTATTCATGAGAGGTCAGTATGAATTTAAATTCTTCATGACATTGGGAGAAAGAGCATTTTTTACAGAATTACATATAATTTCATGTTTGTAGCACTTACTGTCTTACGTTACTACCAGGTTTCTCTGGGTTATTAGTAAGACTTTTGCATTTATTCACGATATTACAATAGAAACAAGGATGGGAAAACCTTTTCATTATAAGTGCTTTTCTGGAAGAAGGGTATTTAGCTCCCTGTTCATGATAAGTGCTTTTCTGGAAGCTGGGTATTTAGCTCCCTGTTCATGATAAGTGCTTTTCAGGAAGCTGGGTATTTAGCTCCCTGTTCATGATAAGTGCTTTTCTGGAAGCTGGGTATTTAGCTCCCCGTTCATGATAAGTGCTTTTCTGGAAGCTGGGTATTTTAGGTCCCTGTTCTGATATGTGCTTTTCTTGAAGCTGGGTACTTATCTCCCCGTTCATGATAAGTGCTTTTCTGGAAGACGGGTATTTAACTCCCTGTTCATGATGTGCTTTTCAGGAAGCTGGGTATTTAGCTCCCTGTTCATGATAAGAGCTTTTCTGGAAGCTGGGTATTTAGCTCCCCGTTCATGATAAGTGCTTTTCTGGAAGCCGGGTATTTAGCTAGAAGATGTTGATATCTATTATAAAACTTCTTAAAAGCATTAAGTACCTTGTGAAATCTATTACCCTGTAAAAGAAGTTTTTTAGTAATTATAAGCTTAGTTGAATTTATAGTACCCAAACTTATGTCTTCCCAAAGAGAACTACCAGCTAACTTATTCATCAATCTATCAGTTTTTCACATTTCATTTTTTAATCTTTTTTTTTCATCATACCATCAACAGGTTTGTTTTTATTGAGTGTAAGTGTATACATGTATCGGTATATAACAAGTGTATATATGTATCGGTATACAACAAGGCAATTACACAATTATTGAAGGATATTACACATATTGATTTTTTATTCTATTTAGCTAGATAAACTTCCCCGGTCCATATATTTGTATATGGACTGGAGCTTCAGGCAAATATACAATTTTTTTTTGGAGGAATCGCAATGGTATTTTAACCCCCATGGTAAATTGACCCTTGGGTCAGTTTTCAGCCTTGGTATACTGACCCTCCCCCCCAATGGAATAATGACCTCCCCTTGTATGGTATTTTGACCCCCATGGAATATAGACCCCCCATTTTATAACTTAAAACTTCAAAAGGGGGTTCAATTCTCCATGGTTTGGGAGTTAAAATACCATGGCAGGTAAACTTTTATTACACAGGGTTAATTTTTCCATGATTTTGGGGGTTAAAATGCACTGGTTTTGTTTTGCATTTATATTTCCTTGTAATGTGTTTCTGTTTGCACAGTGTTGTTGGCCTCACTTACAAATAATTACTGCTACAAAAGATTCAGATCATACGATGATAAAGTGGAAAATACACAAAGTTTTCATTTCTGTTTCCTATCTGTAGAATTGTATGCTTTCTATTTTGTGCAGATACTCTAACTGTATTACTGTAGAACAGCCTCTTCAAATTATTTCACATATTTGGACATGGAAACTTTTTATGAATTTAGAAACTACCCCGTTATGTTTTAGAATTCCTAAACATAAACTAATAAGGAATTATTAACTTTTTCACAGAAATTTTGATAACCCATAAAAATATTTATTTCTACTATCAAAATGCAAAAATTTAGCTAACTGATAATATCATTCTGAGTTTGTATTGATATTTTATCTATAATTCCAGTTCCAATGGACGAGGGAGATTTTGTCTCGAGACCGGTATTTTTTGCAAATGCCCCTCCCAAATGCCCCTCCCGAGCATGATGTGTCTGTCTAATTACACCGAATGTCAAAATAAAATAAAGTAAAACCTTTATAATGACAAAATTTTATTTTCAATATCAATGACGTCACTTTCTTGGAATATTTGACCATTGGGACGAATTTTGATACTACGAATAAAAAGTAGATGACAATGGTATAACATTAAAAATTTAATATGACGTGTATAAATCAATTCAGAACATAGATACAGATAACATACTATGCTTTATCCATTGCAATTACAAAATGATTTGTTAAATAAAATTAGTCCCAATGGTCCATAACCTTTGTTGCTTTTGTTGACCTTTTTGTACTTTTGGCTTAATTTGGTTCTTTCAGACCAGCAGTAAAACTACAATATTTTTTACCCAATTACAATAACTTCAGTGAATATTTTGATATTTTAACATCATGCATCTTGTATTGACCAATTTTATATAAGCTGAACTTATCTTTTGGATGGATGGATGGATGAGTTATTTTTTAATGTCCGGGTGGCAATTATTATTTACAATATGAATATGAACCCTTTTTTGTACTAGACGATATGTTGAGCCAGATTTTTAATGTGCTAGCTCACCAGGTAACAGTATGCAGGAAAACATATCACCTCACCCAGACACATTACACTGACTCCAAGCCGACCAGTTTTTTGCTCTTACTTCTAGATGGCGCTTGCTTGGCTGTTTCCAGCACTTCTTTCATTATTCCATTAGCAATTAATATGATTTCTAAACTACACATATAAACAAGCATATATTTTTTCATTGCAGATAATTATAGAATCTGAAGGACCTATTTTCGACTTTTACTTTATTAACTGTCTTTTTCATAAAATATTGTAGTTAAAATCCTTTTTTTAACTAGAAAAACCTTTTTCCTTAAAATCTTTAAATGCAACGATACAGTAACTGACTAAAAATTCAATCTAAAACAAGGAATCATATGTTTACAAAGTTGGACGCAGAAATCATCACTTTCAAACAGCCTACATAAAATACATTATACATAATAGTACATTGGGAGTTCCTGGATCTTATATAAAATCTTTATTGGCCCTAAATACTGGCTTTATAACCGAGATACAGACATATAACCTCTCATTTTTATTTACCCACTGAAAAATGAAAAATCTATTTGGTTTTCCTTACATACTGAAAATTTTATTCTTTTCCAATATTTAGTTTAAGGCCACACCAAATTGATTTATAGTTCTTTGGATTTCACTGCTCAAATTTTCAGACTTTGAAAATTTTTATAAAAAAAACTTTTTTGCCGCTTCATTTTGAAAAATCCTAAAAATTCACCACAAATTCTTAATTTTTCAAGAAATTAGAAATAAAAAGTGTTTTTCTAATTATTTCAGTTATGTGAGGAGCTATTTTGGGAATTCATAAATATCAAAACACATGTTGATTCAATCCATAAAGTTCATAATAATATATTTCATTCACAGCTTCTTCTGGTCAATTTGACCCTGACAAATGTCCAACTTGCAAAAACCACTTTGCAAATTCTTTTTTTAAGCAGAATCAGTAAACGATTTTGGTTGACTACAATACTATTTACTTTGTTAGACATTTTCTTCAGCAACTTTTGCTATACGGACGTGCACGATTTTCACGGAAAGAGGTCATGTTGAAGTAATATGAATAGGGGCAGGAATTAAAATTGTTTTTGTCGCACTGACAAAAATTCAAACGGGTTTGTTTAAGCCTATTATTGGTCCATCAGTTATTTTCTTTACACCAAAAATCTTCTCTAAATCATTTTTACGGATTGTTTTATTATTTATTTTCTTCAAAAATATCATTCATAAAATTTTTGAAAAAAGCGTAGATACTATAACTTTAAATTTACCCTTTTTGTTCTTTTTTTTTTGCTATATGTTATATTAACTTGTCTAACATCCCATTTTTTTTTTCTTAACTTTTCCTTTGATTAACAGTATAATTTAATATTCTTTGCTTTATTATGTATTTTTTTTTGTATTTTTTTTTTTTATTTGTTTACTTTTTATTTTATCTGTTTGTATGATGGGAAACATTATCATCAATAATCAGCTCTCAATAACCTTACCGAGGGAAAAAAATACATTACTTCCCTTGTTCCCAAGGACCAAAGGGAGACAATTAGAACTGGTTACGAAGGAATGATTTTGACAACTGGAAAAGAAGGCGGAACTACTTCGGCAGCCACAGTTATCAATAAATCCGGACAAAATCAGAATTCTGCAGAATAAAACAATCCCTACTTGAGGGAGTTAACTGAATAAAACTTTTTTCATTGCCATTCATTTTTCAACATTCACATAACAAACCATTTAAAATACATTTAGTGACAAAATTGTTTTCTGCTTTTTAGCAGTCTAAAAATAATACAGTTTGAAACAATGGAATTCCCTGAAATTGTTACCAAAGCTAATTAAATAAATACTCTACATTACCACAAACGAATAAACATGCAACCAGTTGCAATTTGATTCTAGAAATCAAAATGTCTGAAAATTTTTTGAAATTTGTAAAGGTCAAAAGGAATTTTACAAAAATTAATAATTAAAAAATCACGACTCTTCAGCAAAATAATTAAATTTCATAGTTATGACAATATGGTTATATTAAAATATAATTCAGTGTTTTTATTCATATGCATAAAGCATCCTACTTAATATTGATTTTGTTAATTATAGAAATATATTGCCATATCATAAGAATTGCATTAATCCTGCATTCTTGTCAGTTTTTACAAATTTTGAAAAATAAAGTGCACATAATAATTTCCTATTTTACAAATTATTAAATCATAATATTTGTAAATTTTCTCTGAACCTCTAATTTGGTTATTAATTTATTTTGGCCAATTTCTAGTTCTTCAAATCCGAATTAGGATATTTTTACTCACATAATATTTCACAAATTACCAGACTTTTTAGTAGTACATGTAATTAATATGATTATAATGATTTAAAAGGTATAAGTATTTTACACAAAATCTGTGATATTGTTAACTAACATGTACACAAGACCTACAAAAAATTTGTCGTTTTTTAAAAACTGCAACTTTGTACACAAAATAATTTGATTAAATTTGAGCTTTTTTATCTTATTTTGCGGAACATTTCCAGAATTTAACATCATTTGCAACATAACAGAATACAATAAACATTATTATATCATATTATAGAAAAGTCACTGGAACGGAAGAAACTGGACTCTTAACTGCATTGTTTATTTCATTTTATTTGTCAAATTGTTCAATATTGTTTGTATATATATGTTTATGTATGCCTTCAACCCTAGGGTACAATTGTGCATTTCAAATAATAAAAAAAATCATATAACATGCAAATTATTTCAATTTAATAAATAAAAAAAAATGCCTTAACTTAAAAATATTTCTTACTAATTATTAACTGTGACATATTTTGCTTGTAAGATATAAACCTGAGTTATAAGAGTTTCACAGATCTATATATATGCTTGGACCCAATAACATTTGAAGTGGCACGCTCTTTTCTCAGAAGGTAAAATTTATATACCAACATAAAACAATCCAGTTTGGAGGATTTCATCAACTTATGCTCAACTAAAAATTCTGGACAATAATTTACTGGAAATTAAAAATTTAAGGAAAAACTCCACTTAGAAAATCAAAATTGAAACATAATCCTGGCTTTAGTTCAAAACACTATGAAATGATATTGGTGCGATGTTCAACACCAATAACTTAATCAATCAGATTTGTTAAATTATGACAATTTCTGAGTCAAGGGAAACGTCAATACATCAATTTCTATTGAATAAAAAATGAAACAAAATTTCCTTTTTGAATCCGACTTTTCTTCAGAATGTAACTGTGGTACACATACATGTATATAATTACTTTACAAGTACAAATAAATAAAAGATGAAATTTTCAAAATAAAAAATTAAAAGAACACAACGCTGCTCTTAACTTGCAACTTTGATATTCAGCATATGCAGAATTCAAATGGTTACATTTCACAAATTTTAATAAATAACTAGTAATTATTATTTTCAAATTATAATAATATTATCAAAATTCAAATACTAAAATGTTCAAATATCTGTTATTTTCATTGTTGACGCTCTTATATTTTCCAAATTTGACTATGAATGGTATATTGAATTTCTCAAAGATCTTTTTTTATACTGAAATACACCATCAACACCATCACAGTAAATAAATTAGGGTCTTATATTAAAGTCATTAGAACTAAGCACAAAAAACTTTGGACTATTTGCTTGTACAGTATAAATATATGGTTTTTTTTCTGAATCAGGTAATAATTATATTTTGTTACTTGTCAAAAGCTTACATTATAAGTTAACAGAGCAATAAACATTATTTCAATGAACATGACCAATGATCTTCTTTTTTTAATCAGCTCATAAAGTATTATATACGATCCTTTTACTGAATAAAGAGATATGTTTAGATTCAATAAGAAATAAATCTCATACAATACTTTTACTGAATAGATATGTTTAGATTCAATAAGATATAAATCTCATACAATACTTTTACTGAATAGATATGTTTAGATTTAATAAGAAATAAATCTCATACAATACTTTTACTGAATAAAGAGATATGTTTAGATTTAATAAGAAATAAATCTCATACAATACTTTTACTGAATAGATATGTTTAGATTTAATAAGAAATAAATCTCATACAATACTTTTACTGAATAAAGAGATATGTTTAGATTCAATAAGATATAAATCTCATACAATACTTTTACTGAATAGATATTTTTAGATTTAATAAGAAATAAATCTCATACAATACTTTTACTGAATAGATATGTTTAGATTCAATAAGATATAAATCTCATACAATACTTTTACTGAATAAAGAGATATGTTTAGATTTAATAAGAAATAAATCTCATACAATACTTTTACTGAATAGATATGTTTAGATTTAATAAGAAATAAATCTCATACAATACTTTTACTGAATAAAGAGATATGTTTAGATTCAATAAGAAATAAATCTCATACAATACTTTTACTGAATAAAGAGATATGTTTAGATTTAATAAGAAATAAATCTCATACAATACTTTTACTGAATAGATATGTTTAGATTTAATAAGAAATAAATCTCACACAATTCTTTTACTGAATAAAGAGATATGTTTAGATTTAATAAGAAATAAATCTCATACAATACTTTTACTGAATAAAGAGATATGTTTAGATTCAATAAGATATAAATCTCATACAATACTTTTACTGAATAAAGAGATATGTTTAGATTCAATGAGAAATAAATCTCATACAATACTTTTACTGAATAAAGAGATATGTTTAGATTCAATAAGAAATAAATCTCATACAATACTTTTACTGAATAAAGAGATATGTTTAGATTCAATAAGAAATAAATCTCACAATACTTTTCATAACAATTCGAAAATTAATAAAATGTTCACTACAATTAATAAATAATCAACTAATATCAATATTTCACTACAATTCAAATTTAATGAACTAAATTTTTTTTCCTCATAAATTAATTTATTGTATCAAAATTTCCACAAAAAGACAACACATGTAAAAAAAAATTGTCCATTTCACACTTTTTTTCACTTCAATATTCATTGATTTATATATCAGAAAATGTATATGTATGTTACTGCAATACTGGTAAAAATTTGGAGCACTGCAAAACAGTGGTATCAAGCTGTGTACATGATTTATAGACGTCAATGTGGAAAAACACAATATTACAAGAAAATGTCAAATTTCTGAATTTTTCTAACTGCAAAAATGTTACCATGACAACCACATTGCTATTTGCTTGATTTTGACAAAAAAAAACAATTAATTGTAAACTCTAATATATCTCTCTTTTGATTTCAGCATTAACAGGTAAATTATAAATAAACCTGTGTTATGTAATCAATTTAAATCATTATATAATTAATCAATCATTAATTAACTATTAATTAATTAATCAATAAGCTAATTAATTAATTTATGAGACTGACCTGATCCACCTTGGTTGTGAAGAAGTCCAAGCTCCAAATGTGTCATTGTACATCATCAACAGAAAAATTTCAATACGTCAAATAATTTTATATGTAATAATACTGCTATATCTATTATCACATAAAAAAAATATCCTGTCCTGAGGTGACCTGTGGTCAGTAGTAGAATTATTTCACATCAATTACTTATAATTGTAACCACGTGTAGTGAGTTCTACATATTGTCTATGAATGACAACAGATATATGTTTGGTGTATCAGCTAATTGTATACGACTGTTACCTTTTGTTAGATTTCACAAGGAAAGTAACAGAAGGAAAAATCGCTCAATCAGAAACTTTATGGTTTCATCCAAAATATACACTCAATTTGTATAATATATAGTTAGGATGATTCTTTATGCATTAATTAACCTGCAGGTGCCCCTTAAGATGTTTTATCTTCTGAAATATGATATTTCCCCGTTAGAAAACAACTTTCAGCTATTCAAACCATTGACATTATTTTGAAAACATATGTAGAAAACATTCCTGGCTCTGAAATTTATAGACCACATTCATATTTTCATTTTTATTGATTAATTACTTTTTTTATTTTATTTTTTTTTTTTATTATTTCAGTGCAACAAATAAAATTTATATGTTTGTTTCATAAACCGAGTACATGTATAATATATCATTCAGTTATATAATTTTACTTATCTATGGTGATAATATTTTATATTAGGTAGGTAAGGAAATATGAGATTCTGTCATCATAATGAATAATGATATATTAAAAATATCAATTAGAATTACTAATATAACTATTTATGATTTTTCAGATGCCAATTATAAATCTTGATTAAAACTTCAAAGAGATAAGAGCACTTGTCAAAAAGCAGTTTTGTTTTCTCACAAACTGCACACAGTATGTGTTATGTGAGGACACCTCCAATAAAATTATTTTGTCATAATTACAGGCTCCAGGGAGCTTGACACTGCTCTCCTGGCTACTTAACTTTATTAAGACCAAGAATTAGAAAAGAACAAATTCTTTCAAGGTTTTTAAGCATATCTCCTATTTACACAGATTTAATGTTGGAATTTGTGAAAATGATTTTCCAATTACCTGAATTAATATTATCAGTCATTTTCCAATCAATCATATGAATTTTTTACTAATTGTAATCAATACCTATTAAAGACATCAGTTATTGATGATTATTAGTATTGTAGACTTTTAACATTGAAATCCTTTACTCTTTGTCCTTTTCAAATATTTTTTTATTTCTATTTTTATCAATCAACATTAATTTAAAGCAGATGCATTGTATAACAGAATGAGATGTGCAATTCGGTAACCAATATTAAGACCCGTAAATAAACCTATAGCTCAACTAAAATATGTAAATGTCAGTCAATCCTCCATAAAATGTAGGCAAATTTATGGACCTCGATTCCATAACTTAGGTTAATTAGCATGGACATTTCAAAAATTACTCAAGATGACTCATAATTGCGGACCTTGATTCCAAAACTTAAGTCATTTATGCATAAACTGTAGGTTGGTGTGACCAATTTTGTATGACCTTGTTACTCAAATGCAAAATTTAAAGAATGCAAAGAACCAATTCGGTTTCTATGTTAATCTCCATATCGGGGTACCAAGATATGAAAGAAAATTTCATAAAAATAAAAATTAATTTCTTGAAAAATAACAGCACCTCAATTAAGTGGAAATGTATCAGATTAATTTAATGCAACTAAAATAGTACGTTCCCATGGCTTTTCATGCCGAAAAATGAGGCTCAAAAAGGGGGGATAAATTTTTGCTAAAAATCGGGGAGTACCCACTTAAATCATTGAAATTACCCACATTCTTAAAAGCTAGTTTGAAATTGTTTTATCTCATATGTTTGGAAGGAAGAACCTCTGCCGTTTAAAATTATTTATTATTTAATTTAATATTGACCAATGGGCAGCGAGTCTCACTTTCATTTCAGCGCTAAATGTTCCCTTCACAAGATGTCTGCGTCCAGTATTTTATGAATTGGTACATTGTATCCTAAAATGTTTGCACTGACAAATATAATTCCTTTAGTATTTCTTTTCTTTAATGAAAAACCTATATCAGATATAGATATCAAAGACATACAGTGTAAAAGTAAGGTATTAATATTTCACTAATATTTCACCTAAATTCATTATTTTCACATTTACAGACCAATATAATTCTTAGGGAACACAGTGGACATTTAAATCTGTCTCAGTTTCATGCTACAAAAGAAGAATTTACCAATTAATTTTTTTTTTTTTTAATTTACTTTTTTTTTATTATTTCAGTGCAACATATAAAATTTATATGTTTGTTTCATAAACCAAGTATAATATATCACACAGTTATATAATTTTACTTATCTATGGTGATAATATTTTATATTAGGTAGGTAAGGAAATATGAGATTTCTGTCATCAGATAATGAATCATGATATATTAAAAATATCAATTAGAATTATTAATATTACTATTTATGATTTTTCAGATGCCAATTATAAAATTATAAATCATAATTAAAACTTCTTTCAAAAAATATTGATTGATTGATTGTTTGCCTTATGTCCGGTGTCAACTATTTCATGCTTCTTCAGGACAAGAACAAGTTCAGCAATTTATCAAACAATTCAAATAGGTGTTGGACTGGACACAAAGGGGAACCACTTTTGACTACCACTGTAAAAGGGAGGATGGTGGGGCAGGATTGCATACTTTAGCTTTCTGTAGCAGCCATTAGCTTATTTTTTTTCGAAAATTAAAGAATGGGTCTTTAGCGTGTAGGGAGTTTGGAATTCTCCAAACACGTTACCCAATATGGTCTGCGGTCAGGCTTTTCCTGAAAATCCCCCAATGAGAGGGTCTCAATCTGCAACCTGGAGACACACTAGGGTGTGTGCATTGGGCTCCTGCAATCCATCTCAGGTACTAACTTTCATAAATTATGTCTCAGTTTCATGAAACAATGAAGAATCAACCAGTTTTTATTGGTGGAGGAAGTCAGAGTACCCGGAGAGAACCCCGACCTTCGGTAGGAAAATTGACAATCCTTGTCAATTAAGATCAGAGTCGAACACACCCTGCCACAGGTGAGATTCGAACTCATAACCTCAGCGTTGACAAGCTAGTGATCATTAGTATTCATGATGAACTACCTAGACCACTCGGCCACCGAGGCCCCTTTACAGTTTCTGAGAGATGGACTTAAGTAAATAAAAAGTTTATGCCGCCGATGCTGGAAAGTAATAACTATATTTTGCCTTTCGACAGGCGAGACAAAAATCGATTTACCATGAAATTAGTATAATACGCACATGCTAAGGTCATGCCCAACCATGATACCAAATATGAAAAAAATCTCCCAAAAGCTGAATGACAAATTTCGTAGACAAGGTTTTCAGACAAAAAACTAGAGACGTCCAGGAGCTTGTATAGCTCACCTAGAAATCATTTGCAGAATATACTGTTTGACTTTGTCCATCTTGAGTGCCAGTCTTGAACATTGCTGTCAAATTTCAATTGGCTGACTGGTTTCAAACTAGAATATATTTCGGTGAATTTTCCAAGGAAGTCCTATGTTAAATTAAAGAACCTTTGTGAGCACGCTCACATACCCCACGTCTACATATTGGAGAAACAAAATCTCACTTCACAAGTAAAATGAACAGAATCAAATGACAAACTGTTGCAGTAGTACATTAAAGTAAATAAGTTCAAAGGGGCATAACTCCTAGAAAAAAAATTGAATCGCAATTTCCTGTCGATATGCACAACTACATATAGTATGTCCTTATTATCTAAAAAGGTTTCATGAAATTCTGTTGTGTGGTTTGAGAGGAGTTGCGATGACAAACTGTTGCAGTAGTACATTAAAGTATATAAGTTCAAAGGGGCGTAACTCCTAGAAAAAAAATTGAATCGCAATTTCCTGTCGATATGCACAACTACTTAGTATGTCATTATCTAAAAAGGTTTCGTGAAATTCTGTTGTGTGGTTTGAGAGGAGTTGCGATGACAAGAAACAGGACTGACGGACTGACGGACGGACGGACAGACGGACGGACGGACGGGTCATATTTTGTTTAAAAGGAGCTGCGATGACAAATTACTGTTCAGTATATTTTGGGAAATTTAAATTCCAAGCGAGAGGAGTCAACAGTAATAGTATAGTGAGGCAAGTAAGTTCAAAGGGGTGTAACTCCTGGAAAAAAAATTGAATCATAATTTCCTGTCGATATGCACATCTACGTAGTATGTCCTTATTATCTGAAAAGGATTCATGAAATTCTGTTGTGTGGTTTGAGAGGAGTTGCGATGACGAACTGCTGCAGTAGTACATTAAAGTAAAAAAGTTCAAAGGGGCATAACTCCTAGAAAAAAAATTGAATCGCAATTTCCTGTCGATATGCACAACTACATAGTATGTCCTTATTATCTAAAAAGGTTTCGTGAAATTCTGTTGTGTGGTTTCAGAGGAGTTGCGATGACAAGAAACAGGACTGACGGACTGACGGCACGACGGACGGACGGGTCAAAAACATTGCGTGTGGTATAAAAATGTTTGGTTTTGGGGGCCATCTTGGATAGCAGGCAGGGTCATTGAACATAATTCAGAAAGAGGACCAACAAAGGACCATTGCAGTCAAACTTTGTCCAATTGGCATTTTGGTTTCAGACATGAAAATATTTAAGTAAAATACCAATAGGGTCCTATATTAAGCTGTGTTCAGCCATCTTGGATGGTGGTTGGGGTCATCTGATATAATTTTGTAAAAGGACAACCTAAGGACCATTGCTGCCAAGTTTTGTTCCAACAGAACTAAATATTTCTTTAAATTTCTGAAAACTGTCTACTGAAGTCAAATCCTTAAAACTGTAACATAGAGAATCAAATTCTTTGATAACAATTTTGATGCAAAGATGTGCACATTTCGTTGATTTACAATGCATCAGTTGTGCTCAAGGTCTAAAATGTTGAAAACCAAAACAATCCAAAAGGTTGAAGAGATTATTCAAAAATATCAAAATGACCAAAAGGGGTAAAGCAAAAACCATCTAAGGACAGAGTAAATACTTCATTTATAATCAGAAGACAAAAAAACAAATAGCAAACCACCAAAGACAAATGCAACTAGACAGTACAAAAGCTAAAGCAACCGCAATGTGAACTTACATATATATCTAGGAGTCACATCTGAAATCATGAAGTTAATAAAATAACAACTGTCTTTATTAAAATAATTCTTTATAATTTCTTCACTTTATGGGAGCCAAAATATGACAAGTGTTTTAAAACTTTATGAACTAATGTCTAGTCCAAAGACAATAAAATCTCCATGATGCATTAAATGTCATATATTGTACTGCAGTTGTTGCATTTAGAATCAATCTTAATTTACGAATTTTTACCTGGGGCATATGATGTCTCCTATATGGTTAATACATAAACAAATAAGGATTTATAATACAGTGTATAAAACATTAAATCATATATAATATAAAACAGTGGCTCAAACTTTCATTTGATACAAAGAGCTACTTACAAAGTCCCTTTACTGAAGACTATAAACCTGTGATGGATCACAACAGCTCAACCAAAAGAGCTGCCTAACAAGTCTCAAGATGGCAAATACAGGACACCCTTCTCATTGGGGCCAAGTCTTAATATGGAAAGCCTGGCTGTGGACCGTAGCAGGTAACATGTTTAGAGAATGTCAAGCTCTCGGCTAACCATCCACCCTTTTCCAGTGGCAGTAAAAATTGCATCCCCTTTGTGTTAAGTCCCATCCTCACTTTTAAAAATTCTTGCTCTATTTTTTAACTGGTAATTGTTCTGATGATACCAGAAATATTTGCTACTTGATGTTAAGGAAACAAATATCAACTAGAACTGTGAGTGACCTCACTGAGTGATACCCCCAACTTGCAATACTATGAATGTTCAAACTTCGGGATACTGGTATATCAGCAAGTTACTTATGTATTGTTTCAAACCAATACTGTTTCATCTGTATACATGAGAATTACAACATTCTAAGGACTTTTTTACAAGAGGTTACTGAGGTCACATCAAATGCTTTGTAAAGGTTCATTCTGATCCATGGTTGAGAGTATAAGTTGAATTATCTCCCCTTCCAAATTATGGAAAGTAACCATATTCCTTCATGCACATCTGGAGGTAGTGTACTATAACTGTGTAAAGTGTAATGAAAATCCAATAAGGTGTTTAGGAGTTGCACTTACAAGCTTTAAACATTTAAAACCCTAAAGTTGGATTATCTCCCTTTTCAAGCATCCAGCGATAATTATCTTCGTTCATACACACCTACATATGATGCCCAAACTTCACATAAAGTTTCATCAAAATCCATTGAACAGTTAAGGAGTCACACTTACAAGGTACATGGAAGGATGGACGGACAGACAAGGTGAACCATATATACCCCCACCCCCCAAACTTTGTTTGTGGGGGGTATAATTCACAATCCCTAAGATTTTCCATTACACATATATATTTAGATGAAATGTAAGTCAATGCAATAACCAGAAATCCTAAACTAGTTGGTCAAAATTTGTTGAGAGTACCATCACCTGTTCTGACATTTTCTACGATGACATCACCTGTTCCCTGCATTATGTTGTATTGGAAAAAAATTCAAAATCAATATAAATATAAACTTGAGAGCATACAGAAGTAATTTACAAATCAAAGGGAAATAACTGTGGAACACCAACTTGTATCTTATTGTCTTTTTGAATTTGGCAATAACATATGAACTTTACTGAAGAATTGCTTATACATTTTCATACATTAGTATTTCATTATATTTTCATTGTTTTCTTTTTTCTTTTTTTTTGTAACAAAAAATATTGGATTTTCCTCATACCTGCCCATCTCATTCATATGATAATGGATAAAATCATTTTAAAGTCACAGGGGTATCAGGAATCTATTTTTTATCACAACAAGTTTGTCTGTGATGGCCAACTTGGATGGTGGTACTGGTCATTGGATATACTTTCGAAAAAGGACCTGCTAACAACCATTGCTGCCAAGTTTTGTTTCAATTGGCCTGGTAGTTTCAGAGGAGAAGATCTTTAAGAAGATGGGCCTCGACTGATGGCAATAGCTCAAATTTTGGGCCATTTGAGCTAAAATTGGTGGAAAAGAGTGAAAACAACAAACATTAACAAAAATTAAATTTGGTATAATGAATCAAATGCATCACATTTTGAATAATATCTCTTAAGTTATTTAAGATACTTTGGAAAGAAATTTTTAAAAATGTAACAATACAGTCAACTCTCGTTATGTCGCTCGAGTCAAATTATCGGACGAGTCAAATTTTTGATATGGTCCAAAACGTTTAACAGTACAAACCTTTGTATTTTTACTACTTTTTAGTCAAATTTGCATGAGTCAAATTTTCTTCTATCTCGAAGTAAATTTTGAGTCCCAAATTATATTATAACAAATATTTTATTCGTTATGTCGAATGATCGTCATCAAAACATCACCTTGTGGATTTATCATATTCACAGGTAAGTTTCATTTCCGGTAATTGACAATTGGTGTCTATTGATTTATAAAGAAATCACATTGTTTTGTAAAAACAATTTACCTTTAGTAGATTAATTAGTGCCAGTTTACCTGCAAATTTTTTTAATCAACAAGTTAATCATCTTAATGACTACATGTATTTTTGTCATCTTGCTCTTTATCTGTACACAGAACGGACGGTCAAATCTTTTTAATCTATTTTAATCAATTATAAATATAAAATTTTACACATTAATTATATAAGTATCTGATTATGGATAAACAAACTGACATGTAAACTATCATTTTCACTGGCACTTAAAAAGATTTTAGAATTATCGGAATTAGTAAATTACCTCCCTTTCATAACATGGAAAATTTTCAACTCCTGTTTTGTTGAATTTCTTCTATCTCCAATTTTTTTTGCGGCCGGAAGGACTTTAAGATAATGAGAGTCGACTTTATTTTGCACACAATTATAAAACTAGCTAATCCCCAAATGCACACAAATGTAATATAAGGTTCAGTGGAAATAAATGCATAAATCTGACAAAAGAAATTCTTTTAGAAACAATGATATATACAAACAGTAATTAGGGAAAAAACTAAGAAATCAAAATTTTAGTGCACAATTAACTACAATTTATTATTCTTTTATTACAACAACATGTCCTACAAATGTATGAATGAAATATTTTTGCAGTTTATAGATATTAGAACTGTGAAGGACAGGATGACAACCAAGGTAAGAAAATGTCTCTGAAAGGAATGCTCATGTTTGAAACACAAACCATCAGGTAAGCCATAATTGCTATATGACATTACTCAAGTTTTTAAAACTTTCATAATGTGGTAAGTTTGCCGGAAATAAGTAGGCTTTTGAAAAGGGACAAATGTTAAATGACATAGGACCTATTCAATGATGTAACACATTATATTGAAATGATTTGCAACTGTTTTGTTGGACTATATCAAAAGGGTTATATTCAGAGAAGGAACTGCTTGTCCTTCCAGAGCACCTTGGTTTAATGAGTTTGTTGCATTCATATGATTTAGTTTTTAGTCTTTCTATGTTTTGTTTTGTTCGGATTTCTGAGATTTTACAATCTTTTCACTGCAAGAAAGCTGGAGTACTTGGAGGCATATCCACCAACTTTTGGTAGCAAAAATGGCAATCCTTTTGAATTATGATGACACTCAAACACACCTCACTAAAACCTGGACTCAAACACACCTCATGAAAAGCTGGATCCCAATAATTCTTAAATAACTTTCTCATTTTTGACATTAACAATTTTAAATTGAGATCAAGACTACACAAAATTTTCTGAAACCTATGACAGTGAATGAAATTGTTTATGATCCTCTCTGCAACCTACATAACCACAAATCGCTTTTGGATCTAAATGTAAATAATATTTAAGAAGTTAATTACTTTTTGTACTTCTTTTTTCCATTTTCAAATGATGAAAGAACAGTGAATTTTGTTCAAGTGAGAAAAAAAGACAGTTTTATGATCATTCAATATTGCATGAGATACAAAAATCTCAACCAAATTTGATAAATTTTCAAATGCAAATTTAAGTCTAGAATAGAAAGATGTATATCTTTTTAAAATAGAAAATGTCTTTTTATAATGGTAGATTATTATTATTACATTTTAAAAATTTGAACAAGCGTTACTTCAGAAAAAATATTGGACATGTATAATATTTCTGTCACAGCTGGTTTATTTCAATGAAAAGTATCCTATACAAGAGTGAAAAATTATATGTCTGTGCACTATCTTTTTTTTTTTTGTATACAGAGGAAGAAGGTGTCGCCTGAAAACCCAAGCACCTGTCTGCCTTCCCTCCCATGTTCATTGCCAAACTAATAATTGGAAAATATCTTTAAAAACTTTCCAATTATCATACCCCCCAAAAAACAAGTTTTCAATAATTTCATTTTAAATACTGTATGCTCTTGTTAGTTATATCTAATTAGTATTTTGACAATTAAATCTTACCACCTGTCTACCTAAACGACAGTTAACATATCAAAAGTCAAAGATCACCTATACCCTTCATTAATTTTATAAATAATGTTACTTTTCTTTGTTTCATAATATTATATTATCACTACTATACACCTGTAATTGATTAAAGGGGCTAACTTACAGAGCTACCTAGCACAGATGGTGGATATGGCCTTAGGAAAGACCCTATAATAGAGTGGGTTGTCTGGTAACATTACAGAAAGCACAACCATGGACAAAGTGGGCAACCTATTTGAAGAAAGCCAAGTTCCAAACAAGATTAGGCTAACGTCTACTTCTGGGCCCAGTTGTTCAAACGTTAACCACAATTTTCAACTTCAAATGTTCACTTCCTTGATTATGCCTTAGGACTGAAAATTTTCTGATGGGTTAATCCTATGACTGTGTGTCCATGCAAAATTCTGTAAGGGCCATTACTTAACAATCGAAATAACTGAAAGTGAAAAAAGTGATTAACTTTTGAACAATTGGGCCCTGAAGATTAATTCATTAGTCCCTACCTAACATTTCACTGGGACCTAAAGTTTCTGCCCTATTGTCTCATTCCATCCCAACGCTTTGGTTACTCTGATTGATTATTGATCTGATTTTTGTCCTGAAGATGTATGAAACATTTGCTACCGGGCAATAAATTTATTCAAAAGTAAAGTTTAAGATTCTGTTATGAACACTTCTCAAAGATATAATTCTTGGTGTAAATACCTATATACTCTTGACAAAAATTCAACAAATGGAATATTAATGTAGTAAATCTAAAAGTCACTATGAGACCATCAATACAGAGATAAAAATCTTGCTGAAAGTTCAGGACAGCTCCTATCACAGAGCAAAAAAGAGCAAACTTTTTTGCTAATATAATGATGATGTAATTGACAAGTTTGTGTCAATCAACAAATTACTCATAATAACGGGCACAAAAATCTAAACCATACATTTTACACATAATAATTGCTTCTTTGGACATTCCCTTCATCATCTAAACTTACTGCATATGGAGACATGTGAATTTCAAATTTTGTAGCATTAACCCTACAGTCATGTGGCTTTACTATTTGCCATTTTGGGTATCCAAGGTTGATCCAAGTTTGCAACCTTGCCCTTGAAGTATGACATTTTTTATCATATTCATGAAGCACCGTATAGTGGGAGTGACACCTTGTGGTAGTGTACTATATATCGTTACAACTGAAAACTGAAGAAAAATTATTACAAATTCAAATTATTTATTGCTCTATTACAACCAATAAAGAGTCAAAGGCATAATAAATAAAACAATATAAAAAGTATAATGCAAATGGAATCAAGGGCCTCCTGTCGTCAGTTCTAGCAGAGCCTACTATTACAAAACTTGATCAATCCATTGCAGCAATGTTACGTAATTTATTTGTTCACCTTCATTACAACTAAAATATATCACCATAACAAAATAATGGCATAAAAAAGAATTATAGCAAAAACTTGTTTACAAATAAACACCACCTTTTTATTATAAATCATAAATAAATGATTTATTATATATATAATATTATATCATAGATATTTACGACAACAAATAAATGTTCAACAAAAAAATGTCATGCTTACTACATTGATTCTTAATAATTACGACCAAATAAAAATAGCTAAAGTCATTTGTTATAATAATATTATTGGGCATGCTTTTTCCAATTTATGTTGGTTAACTTATACACTGTTAGTATACTCTTAGACGATACAGAAATTAACATGACACAACTTACCCCTGGGGAACTTCGATAGTCACTAAGGGGCACATCAGGTCATCATCTCTGATGACCGATTAAAAAAGATTTTAAAACGCATTGACGAACATGTTCCTCCACAATTATAAAAATATCCATAAAAATGTAACGATAAAAATCATTTCCTGGAACCATTCAAGTGTAAATTTATTTGGGCATATCAATTTAATATCAAGTTAAATAAAATGTTATTGTAAGATTAATAATAATAAATGATTTTATTACAACCATGTACCATTCACCACGGTTATATTTCCGCATAAAGTTATCAATGTACAAGTCATGAGTTATGTAATAATTCACGTCCCAATTCATCATTTTGAAACACAATATCCATCTAAAGTCCTTCAGAATGAGTGTAAAACCTTTACAAAAAACATAACAACATACATCCTCTCAAAAAAGTAGGGCAAGAGAAAGGACACTCTTTACAAGAAGGTCTTCAGAAAAAAAAGTGCAAAATAAAGGCTTTAAAGTTTCTAATGGACTATCTTCATAAGTAACGGTTGATTTTATAACCTAATATTTTGTCCTGTAACTGTCATATAATCTAGTGATCATATGATACAAAGGTTTATATGTTTAGTAACCAAATAAAACCCAATCCATTTTCACTGATGTTCAACGATTAAGATGTATATTGTGACACAATGATTTTATAATGATGTGTAAAGCAACTACCAAGATTTTGCAAGATTTCAACCAAAATGCACTTAATCCTATACACTTGAGGCTGAGCACCTTGGTTTTATTAGCCCATTTGAAAATGTAAGCTCTGTTGTATCCACAAGGCTGTTCAAGAAACACAAAATGTCAAGTCATCTTGACCTAAAAAAAAAAGAAGGATCATTTGCATCTGTCTCTGTCTTCCATATGATATTCTTACCAATATCAGTTATAATCTGTCCATTACTTCCTCAGCAAATGACAAATAAAGTCCTTTCCCATATGGTTTCCATGGAAACTTTGAGCAGTTGTCAAGTGAGGGGTGAATCTCAACCAACAGTGGATCGTTTGTAGAGGGAATTTCTGTCATCATTCTTGCAAAGTTTCAAAACATTTCATAATGCAGTTTCAGAGGAGAATATTTTTTTAAAATTACCAGTAGCCAATCAAAATAAAAAATGGCCTCTGGCAAACATCTGTTCATCTAACCCAATACAATGGTGGATCAATTAGAGGTCCTTCCACACATCATTCCTACCAAGTTTGGTTACAATCCACCAAATTGTTTCAGATATGAAGATCAAAATGTTAAAAGTTTACAGATGATGCACAATGGACGCAAAGTGATAACATAAGCTCACATGGCCTATAGGCCAGGTGACCCAAAAAGGGAAGCACCTCTTCAGTGATAAATTTGTCTGAAAAGTTGAGCTGGAAAATTTAAAACTGATTCACGAAAATCATTATTATTTCTTCACTGCACTCAATATTTTGGTACACTTTTTATATGGGGTTATTCAAGGGTGTATCATTTCTAGTTATACTAGTGGCCAAGTAGTCTAGGTGGTCTGTTAATAATGTTCGCTGAGCATACAAGTTTGAATCCAGCTTGTGGACTCAGATCTTAGGTGTTACTTTAATAATTATTTAAGTTTTGGATGAATTCACCCCCAGAATTATATTGATTCTTAAATTTAATAAAGTTTGACAGCATGGTAATCATATAACGAATATATTACCCACAGATATGGAATACTGAGTGAAAGAAGCTAAATTTGAGAATAACAAAGTACTAAAACATACACTGAACAAGTAGGGGTTAACAACTAGGACAAAATACCATGTGCACTTGACTTTTGTGATAGCCATTTTTGTTACATGGACTGGTAAGTTAAATTGTGAGAAAATGAGCAGGAAAAGATTTGGTTTTTTTTAAACAAATATAATAAATTTTTATGTAGAATCTTAAAAAAATTCTTCTCCATTGAAACGCTGCATACGACCTTTATTTTTCAGTCGAACATTGGTAAATTGCATAACATTTTTTACCATTTTCACAAAAAAACTGAAATGTTGCTATGGTAACTCTGTTTCTAAGTAATCACTTCCCATTTATTTTTTGGTGTTTGAAGCGCTGCCTGTATTTTGTCATTTCTAAATATATGTACATGTACATATGAATATATATTATAAACTCTGAAACTGTCCCATGATCAAGAAATCAGTGAGGCCACTTAAAATGAAAAAAATGGGTCAAAGACACAAATGGCCGGGTTGCTGGGTGTTTATTGTAGTGGTGACAAAGGTGATAACAAGATCATATTGCACATTGGCAGTCATGAATATTTATATACACAAAATCAGACACATTGTATGTTGGTGTACGAGCACAGAGGTGAAAAACTGTAGGAGGAGTTGATTTCACAAAATAGGTACCCTCTATTGAAGATGTCAATAAAAAACGACTAAGTTCCAAAGTTTGGAAAAATGGGAAATAATTCCTGAAATAATTCCATAAAGTGAGGTGCACATCTTCATATATATAGAAACATTCTATGAAGTTTCAAGGATGTGGGTGAAAAACTGTAGGAGGAGTTGATTTCACAAAATAGGTACCCTCTATTGAAGATGTCAATAAAAAAACAACTAAGTTCCAAAGTTTGGGAAAATGGGAAATAATTCCTGAAATAACTCCATAAAGCGAGGTGCACATCTTCAATATATATAGAAACATTCTATGAAGTTTCAAGGATGTGGGTGAAAAACTGTAGGAGGAGTTGATTTCACAAAATAGGTACCCTCTATTGAAGATGTCAATAAAAAACGACTAAGTTCCAAAGTTTGGAAAAATGGGAAATAATTCCTGAAATACTTCCATAAAGTGAGGTGCACATCTTCAATATATATAGAAATGTTCTATGAAGTTTCAAAGATGTGGGTGAAAAACTGTAGGAGGAGTTGATTTCACAAAATAGGTACCCTCTATTGAAGATGTCAATAAAAAAACAACTAAGTTCCAAAGTTTGGAAAAATGGGAAATAATTCCTGAAATAACTCCATAAAGTGAGGTGCACATCTTCAATATATACAGAAACATTCTATGAAGTTTCAAGGATGTGTGTGAAAAACTGTAGGAGGAGTTGATTTCACAAAATAGGTACCCATTTTCACCGCCCGCCCGCCGCCGTCGCCCGCCGCCCGCCGCCTGCTTGCCCGACATTCACCATACTATAACCCGGATTTGCACTCTGTGCAACCCGGCCAAAAATTCATATCTGAATTTGGAGTCCAACTTTAATTGACAAGTTTCCCTGTCATAGGTCAGTAGTTCTCTCCCGAGTACTTTGGGTTTCTCCACCTATAAAAAAATTGCCACCATGACAGGCCTCTATGTGCAGTTTTGGTTGAAGGTGCCATTGGCTCCTTGAGTAAAAACTTCAGGCACCAATAAAAAATAATACACTTTTGAAGACATCGTCATGAAAGCCATGTGGTTATTAATCTGAGTCATAGATGCACGTAACAAGATTAATTTTCTCTTAACATTCAAACACATGTTGGACCAAAGTTAAAGATGGACTAAAATTCGCATTTCAAGGGTTGCCAATGTTTAATAATTTAATCGCCCATTTGGTGATTTATCATCAATAACAAGGTGACAAACGGATTTTTAAGTATATAGCGACTAAATTAGGTGCCACTTAGAGCCCTGCACAATATAGCTAAATGAACTGAAAAGTAGCATAAAACCTCAAAGAAGCTCAAATAATGAAATAATAATCCTACCTGAGATACTATGCAGCTGTTTCTTCTTAAATGTTCTGCAGTCCATTTTTTTTTGTCTACAAAAACCATGATTTCCAGGTTCCTTCTGTAATTTGCAGCATTAAGACCTTCTTTTTATCATCCATGTTTCTTAAATTTCTATCTGTAATAAAGAAATTCTATGACAACATTATAACCAGTGTAATATTTAATACCGTATTTGGTTGTAGAAAATACAGTCATAGATTATACGCACCCCTTCTTTAGCTCTTTTTTTAAAGCCCAATACCTAAATTCTAGATCTTAAGACATTTTGACCTCTAATTAATGCTTACATTTACATATAAACACAAAATAACAATCACTTGTCAGCTTTATTTTAACAACCTTGCAAAGAAATTAACCCAGTCCTTGATCAAAATCAGACAAAATTCATTATTATACTTCATGTAAATTTCTCTACTTTTAATGCATTTTCATTGGTTTACTCAATCACCAGCTAGAAAGAATCTGTTTCTTTCCAGTGGGTGGTATTTTATACTGTCACCCGCTGGAGAGAAACAGCGGGTTGTATTTCACACTGTCACCTGCTTATAAAATCCAAGACATTCAGTATAATAAAATAAACAACACATTTCTAAGAGGGTAACAGAGTTTAATGTAACCCATCTAAAAACAATGTCAACCTCGGCTTCGCCTTGGTTGACAATATTTTCTTGGGGTTACAATACACTCTATCACCCTCTCAGAAATGTGTTATTTATATAATAATATCATTTTTTCATTACGTTAATGCCACACAGTTTTGTTTCAACATCTTTAGGTCAGAAAATTTGTTTCTCTTTAAAAAGCTCCCATGTTTATTAAAAAAAATATAGCATTAACATTAACAAAAAGCTCAAGAGAATTGGGCCTATATAGCTCACATGACAGTCCCACAATCAATCCATTTTATTTCAAGTGAAAATTGTAATGGACCTTCCACAGATGTTTCATACCAAGTATTAGTTAATTTGGCTATATGGTTTCCGAGGAGGAGATTCTTAAAATTTTAACCAATCAAAAATAAGAATTCATCATAGCTACCACATTAGATGTCCGATCAGGAGGAAATATGCAAAATTTATAAAGTTCCTTCCATAGATGCTTCATACCAAGTTACAGCTCATTTTGCTTTGCAGTTTCAAATTTTTTTTTTTTTTTAATTTTGACCAATCAGAAATAAAATTAATCATGGCACCCATATAAGTTCTTTGACCAGAACAAAATATGCAAATGTATAAAGGTCCTTCCATGGATCCTCCATACAAAATTTAAGCTCATTTGGCTTAGGGGTTTCAGAGAAGATTTTTAAAATTTGTCCAATGAGAAATAAGAATTCGTCATGGCAGCCATATTAGTTGTCCCACCGTAACGAAATATGCAAACTTTATAAAGGTCCTTCTATAGATGCTTAACACCAAGTTTCAGTTCATTTGGCCTGGGGGTTTCAGAGAGGATCAAAATGCAAAAGTTTACAGACGGACAGACGGACAACAGACGCCAAGTGATGACAAAAGCTCACATGGCCCTTTGGGCCAGGTGAGCTAAAAATCAAACATGAAGTTGAATTAATATTATAATTATGTAGGTTTTTAATTTTGCCACAGTCACACACACCTATCTCTCTAATTCATAACAGTCGTTATTGTCAAATCTTTACAATATGCTGAATAATATCAAACTTTGGGGAATGTGATTCAATGAAAAAAAAATAGTGTGTATATTAACCCATTTAGATACACACAATTATGGTTGCAAAATCTGTTCCAAACAAACATTGGATATGAAAGAGATTGAAAACTAGACCATCGTGGATTTTACATCTTTACTCTCTTATGATGGTGCGTTGTTATCTATTTCTCGCACAATGAATTATTTGTCATAACTAATTCCCCATCATATGATATGAACAAGTGTTACGAGAAATTCTTTTATTTGATTGGCCTTGATCCAAACGTTGCTGTTTTCTGATTGGTTGAAATATGTGCGGTCATCGTTGAAAGCCACCGTTGCATAGCAACATTTGACATCAAAGAAAAATGAACATTAAGATTTCCCGCGGGTCGGATGCTAAATCACAAACAAACAAATATTCCTGAAGAATCATAAGAGAAATAGGTTGATCATCTCGTAAAAATTAGACACCGCTTGATGTCAACTCTCATTATTTAATTTGGACTTAATAATAAACTCGCCAAAGGCTCGTTTATTATTATATCCAAATTAAACAACTTGATTTGATATCAAGAGATATCTAATTCTCACTCATTGTGAAACCTATAATTCTTATGAAATTAACCTGAACTGAACACAGACACTAAGGAAATAATATTACATTCCTGGAATTTTGAAATAAAGCAGAAAAAAGTGAAAGTTTAATATCATTAAATGTTATGCATTAGAGAGATAAGAATATGTGCTATTACAAATTAGATTTTATTCATATATTTTCCTTTCAAGTATCTCCACCATCCATCAAATTTGAATTAAATGCCTGCAGACAATTCTGTAAACATTTATGTAACAATTAACACTGTATTTCTATCAAATTCATCAATATCTGGTTTATCTAAAAACATATTTTCTTCAGGAAAAAGCATGAAATATTCGACCATACAGGGGGTTTATTGAAATTGAGTTACAAAGAAATCTGACAGACATGAAGACATAAGACGCCGTAAGAACGCCTAGGTCATGTGGTGCATTACAAATTTGTGATGGCCAATTACGACATTTACATCTCCAAGTCATTTGTTTGATGAAATTTCTGTGTAAATTAATGACAGCGATTAAAACATTTAACGAAAATGACAGAATCATTCTATCAGGACAGGGGACAGAAATCCTGCAGAAAAACAAACCAACGCCTACTAGAGCAATGTCACTTCCTCATTCCAGTATTATGGTATACATCCATACTGGTCGTACATGTTAAAAGGGCAATAATAATTAGTGAAAAAAATACACTTTTGTAAAACAAGTTGTTCTTTGACAACACTATAATTCTTTACAATCCATTCAAATTATAAAAATAAACAGTAATTATATCCAATGAAATTAATTAGCATTCACCTCAATATTTTTTCCCATTTTTCTTCTTTTCTTTCCTTACCATCCTCCCAATTTAACAATATTTTTTTTCATAAAAGAATGTTTAAAGGGAGATAAATGAATGCATACATTTTTTTTAAATAATACCACTTCCAAAATATATCAATACAGAAAGTACCTGCTGATAATTCAAATCAGGTTATTTACAAGAAATAAAAAAAAATTGTGAACTGTAACCTGTGGGTCTCCCAACTGAAGGCCACAATATACAAATACCTTTGATGGATCTATACAAACAAATGAATGCAATATTTTCTTATTCATTTGAGCCCCATATCCTCTGCACCCCTTTTGAACCTCCTTTTAAAAAAAAAATGGGCAAGGTTTCCCATGCCCAGCCTATCCCGGCTGTGGGGTATTCCCCCAATTCTACATTGCTGAAAACAAAACATTTTTCAAAATGATTCTATAGTAACACCACCTCTACTTAGACCCCCAAAAACAACCTAAAGACCCCCACAGAAAAAGCATATATAACATATCCCATCACAACATTTGTTTGAACAGAAAAATTTTTTAAAAAACTTTTTATACTCTTAAATGCATTTATTTTTTTTTTTAAGTGAATTATATCCCCAATTGAACCCCAAAATATCTTCTGCACCTTTTTTGGACCCCCTTTTAAAAATAATTTGGGCAGTGGTTCCCCGTGGCAAGCCTATCCTGGCTGGGTGTGGGGGGTATACACCCATTTCTAAATTGCTGAAAACATAGCATTTGTTTCATTTTGAAGTGAATTGTATCCCCTCTTGGGCCCCAAAATTAATTCTGAACCCCTTTTTGGACCCCTTTTCAAAATAAGAGTTGACACACTACATGTCTCATCTGAATATGCACATGGACACAGAATAATGATTATCTGATACCTAACATTTTGCAAAAGAAATTGAGGTCAACCCAAGGTCAAAAGGCAGGTGTATTCACTAAGATCTGTCTATTCACCAAATATGGTGGGTCTAGGTATTAAAGTTGCTGAGAAATGGACAAAGTCACTCAAGCATGCAATTGAGGTCAAAGTCCAGAGACAGGTATCAGACTTGCATGTAGCCACTAAAAACTATAGACCAAACACGGATGGGTCTAGGTATTACGGTTGCTGAAAAAAGGACTTAAGAAATTGTAATGAAAGTCACTCAACCCTGAAATTGAGGTCAAGGTCCAGAGACAAGTGTCAGACTGGCATGTTCCCACTAAGAACTGTCAATAGACCAAATACAGAAGGTCTAGGCATTACAGTTGTTGACAAATGGACTTAATCAAGAAACTTGGATGAAAGTCATTCAACCATGAAATTGAAGTCAAGGTCCAGAGACAAGTGTCAAACTGGCATGTACCCACCAAGAACTATCAATAGACCAAATACAGCGGGTCTAGGTATTACAGTTTCTGAGAAATGGACTTGACCATGAAACTAGAGGCTCTCAAGAGCCTGTATCGCTCACCTGGATTTAACTTGAAAATAACTTAAGTGTTGCAGTCAATTTGGCTGGTTTTTCTATGGGATTCTATGTTAAACTAATTTCAGCTGTGGCAGTCATCTTGGTTTAGTCCTGGTTAACAGATACATTTCTAAAAGAGAACCATCTAAGGACCATTTCTACTAAGTCTTGTTCCAACTGGCTAAGCGGTTTCAGACAAGAAGATTTTTAAATGAATTTTCCTATAGGGTCCAATATTTAACAAAGTTCGGTGTGGCAGCCATCTTGGTTGACAATCCGGGTGATCGGACACATTTCTGAAAGAGAACCTCCTAAGGACCAATGCTGCCAAGTCTGGCTCTAATATGTCAAGTGGTTTCAGACAAGAAGATTTTTCAATGAATTTTCCCATAGGGCCCTATGTTAAACTAAGTTCGGGTGTGGCGGCCATCTTGGTTGACAGTCCGGGTCATCGGACACATCTCTGTAAGAGGACCATCTAAGGAACATTGCTGCCAAGTCTGGTTCCAATTGGTCATGTGGTTTAAGACAAGAAGATTTTTCAATGAATTTTCCAATAGGGCCCTATGTTAAACTAAGTTTGGCTGTGGCGGCCATCTTGGTTAACAGTCTGGGTCATTGGACATATTTCTGAAAGAGAACCTCCTAAGAACTATTTCTGCCAACTTTGGTTCCAACTGGACTTGTAGTTTCATATAAGAAGATTTTTGAAAGTCACCCCCCTTTTTTTTCTATTTTTAGTAACAGCAGCCATCTCGGTTGGAAGTTGGTGATGCCACACATAACTTTGGAAGGGGGCCACCCAAGGACCATTCCACCAAAGTTTGGTCTCAATTAGCCCAGTGGTTTGAGAGGAAAAGATCTTTAAAGGAAAGTTTACGCTGGATGCCGTCTTTAAAGGGCAAAAACTCCTATAAGGGGTCAATCAATGATTTTGGTCATGTTGACTTATTTGTAGATCTTACTTTGTTCAACATTTTTGCTGTGTACAATTTGTCTTTATCTATAATAATATTCAAGATAATAACCTAAAACTGCAAAATTTCCTTAAAATTAACAATTCAGGGGCAATAACCAAACAAAGGGTTGACCGATTCGTCTGAAAATTTCATGACAGGTAGATCTTGACCTGATGAACATTTTTACCCCAAGTCAGTTTTGCTCCAATTGCTTTAGTTTTTGAGATATAAGACAAAAACTGCAGTTTACCCCTATTTTCTATTTTTAGCCATGTCGGCCATGTTGGTTGGCAGGCGGGGTCATCGGACACATTTTTTAAACTAGATACCCTAATGATGCTTGTGGCCAAGTTTGGTTCAATTTGGCCCAGTAGTTTCAGAGGAGAAGATTTTTGTAAAAGTTAACGGACGACGGACGACAGACGACGGACGACGGACACCAAGTGATGAGAAAAGCTCACTTGACCCTTCGGGTCAGGTGAGCTAAAAAGGATCACTTTTCCATCAACAAAAGAGGACAAACCTCCAGTATATTAATATTGACATCTTAGATTTATTAAGAGGAACTTTAAGACTGTTAATCAAGATACTGCAATGCAAAAAGATAGAGATTACACAGACCTGATTTTTACCATTTAAAAAGAGCAGAAATGATACTTCATTAGTAATTTAACCATATATACATATATGTATAATAAAAAACTAAGGGACAAATCCAGACTTCCAAAAGCAGAAGAAAATCAGGTCTGATATTACTCCTGTAGTCTTTATAGCCAGATGTGCTTAGGATTTAAAAAACTAGAGGCTCTCAAGAGCCTGTATCGCTCACCTGGATTTAACTTTTCATCTTGAGCAGACCTAAAAATTTAAGTGTTGCAGTCAATTTGGCTGATTTTTCTATAGGATTCTATGTTAAACTAATTTCAGCTGTGGCAGTCATCTTGGTTGACAGTCCAGTTTCTAAAAGAGAACCATCTAAGGACCATTTCTGCTAAGTCTTGTTCCAACTGGCTAAGCAGTTTCAGACTAAAAGATATTAAACAAAGGTCGGTGTGGCAGCAATCTTGGTGAACGGACATATTTCTGAAAGAGGACCTCCTAAGGACCAATGCTGCCAAGTCTGGCTCCAATATGTCAAGTGGTTTCAGACAAAAAGATTTTTCAATGAAATTTTCCATAGGGCCCTATGTTAAACTAAGTTCTGCTGTGGCGGCAATCTTGGTTCACAGTCCACGAAATCAGACACATTTCTAAAAAAGTGACCTCCTTAGGACCAATGCCACGAAGTCCTGCTCCAATATGTCAAGTGGTTTCAGACAAGAAGATTTTTCAATGAATTTTCCATAGGGCCCTATGTTAAACTAAGTTCGGTTGTGCGGCCATCTTGGTTGACAGTCCGGGTCATCGCACAAATTTCTGAAAGAGGACCATCTAAGGACCATTGCTACCAAGTCTAATTCTAATTGGCTTAGTTGTTTCAAACGAGAAGATTTTTGAGTGATTTTCCCATAGGGTCCTATGTTAAACTAAGTTCTGCTGTGGCGGCCATCTTCGTTCATAGTCCACGAAATCAGACACATTTCTGAAAAAAGACCTCCTAAGGACCAATGCCACCAAGTCTGGCTCCAATATGTCAAGTGGTTTCAGACAAAAAGATTTTCAATGAATTTTCCTATAGGGCCCTATGTTAAACTAAATTTGGTTGTGGCGGCCATCTTGGTTGACAGTCCGGGTCATTGGACACACCTCTGTAAGAGGACCATCTAAGGACCATTGCTGCCAAGTCTGGTTCCAATTGGTCAAGTGGTTTAAGACGAGAAGATTTTTCAATGAATTTTCCCATAGGGCCCTATGTCAAACTAAGTTCGGCTGTGGCGGCCATCTTGGTTAACAGTCCGGGTCATTGGACATATTTCTGAAAGAGAACCTCCTAAGAACTATTACTGCCAACTTTGGTTGCAACAGGACTTGTAGTTTCATATAAGAAGATTTTTGAAAATCAACCCCCCTTTTTTTCTATTTTTAGTAACAGCAGCCATCTTGGTTGGAAGTCCGGCATGCCAGAAATACTTTTGGAAGGGGGCCACCCAAGGACCATTCCACCAAAGTTTGGTCTCATTTGGCCCAGTGGTTTGAGAGGAAAAGATCTTTAAAGGATAGTTTACGCTGGATGCCGTATTTAAAGGGCAAAAACTCCTATAAGGGGTCAATCAACGATTTTGGTCATGTTGACTTATTTGTAGATCTTACTTTTTTGAACATTTTTGCTGTTTACAATTTGTCTTTATCTATAATAATATTCAAGATAATAACCTAAAACTGCAAAATTTCCTTAAAATTAACAATTCAGGGGCAATAACCCAACAAAGGGTTGACCGATTCGTCTGAAAATTTCATGACAGGTAAATCTTGACCTGATGAACATTTTTACCTCATGTCAGTTTTGCTCTAGTTGCTTTAGTTTTTGAGATACAAGACAAAAACTGCAGTTTACCCCTATGTTCTATTTTTAGCCATGTCGGCCATGTTGGTTGGCAGGCGGGGTCATCGGACACATTTTTTAAACTAGATACCCTAATGATGCTTGTGGCCAAGTTTGGTCCAATTTGGCCCAGCAGTTTCAGAGGAGAAGATTTTTCTAAAAGTTAACAGACGACGACGACGGACGACGGACGACGGACACCAAGTGATGAGAAAAGCTCACTTGACCCTTTGGGTCAGGTGAGCTAAAAATGACATAGTCACTCAAAGATGAAATTGAGGTCAAGGTCCCAAGCCAGAGTCAGACTGGCATGTACCCACCAAGAACTATCTATAAACCAAATATGGTTGGCCTAAGTATTACAGTTGCTGAGAAATGGAGAAACCACAAAACTTGGACACAGATTTTAAATTCATGTTTATGAAGTCAGTAAACCATGAAAATGAGGTCAGAGTCGCAAGACAAGTATACTGCGGCAAAGCTTATTCGATAAGCTACCTTGTGGACCATAAATCATAATTGTAGGTATTACATGTGCAAAGTTACTAAAGTTTTAATGCCGCCGCCAAATGAAAGTAATACCTATATCTGGCCTCCGTGACAAATGAAAGTAATACCTATATCTGGCCTCCGTGACTTTTCGTCGCAGGCAAGACAAAAAATTTGGCAGGGGTTCACTTAGAGATACACAATGAATATATCCTAAAGTTTAATAAGTTCTGAACATGTTGCTGAAAAAGTTTTTTCCCCATAGGTCTCTATAGTAAACCCCACCCCTATTTGGACCTTTATTTATTTCACTTAATTATCTTAATTTTTTTTAATTTAAATTTTTTGTTTAAAATTCAGATCCACAGTGGGAAATGATTTTATTTCATTTTATTATTTCTTGAAATTGTTTTTTGTTGGTTTTTTTTCTACTACTTCTATAAGGCCATTCTTTAAATGACATCTGTCCACAGGTTTAAAATATCCTTGTAATGAGTGAAATAAAGTCATCCAGCTCAAGGGCTTCACATCTCAATTATGTAAAAATATTTTTTATTTATGGTTTTATTCAATAATTTGACTGATATAACCTCCCAACATGCTTTGTATTGTCTGTCAGTTCTAAAATGTTATGAATATTAAAATACTAACGGTCCCTCGTAAATATGTCAGTCAGGTATACCAGAAACCATTTTACAGTAGAAAAATTTGAATTTCATCCGAGGACTAGTACTCGAATCAAATATAGGGTGGGGTATATTGAGTTTTACTTATTCAAATCTAATCCAATTAAATCTTCAACTTGAACAATTAGGTTGAAAACTTTTCTGAGGTGTTAGGTCTTAAGCGTAATCAAAATACAAAAGGTCTTTAAACACAATATTCAGAGTGTGGTCTTAATTTTGAATTATGGAGTTATATCTTGAACTCAATAAAAGAAATAAAATCTTGAAACCAAGGCTGTGGAGTAACAGAAACGGAAGTTACAGATTAAGGTCTTATATATCTTTGAAATAGAGAAAAAAAAGGTTTTAAAAAAACAAATCTGTGACAAAATTAGAATATATCAATAAGTTGCAAAAACCATTAAAATGATGCTGGACACTCCTTGATTTCATTTACTCACATAAGAACCATTGCTGCCATGTTTGATTACAACTGGTTCAGTGGTTTTAGACAAAACATCCCAAGAAAAAAATCCCACAGTGTCTTATATTAAAATAAAATTGGGTATGGCTGTCCAGATCATTGTATACAATTTTGAAAGAAAACTACTTAAGGACCATTGCTGCCGACTTTGGGCCAAATTTGCTCCATAGTTTCAGACAAAAAGATCTTGTTAAATTCTCCCATAAGGACCTATGTTTAACTAACATGGGCTTTGTTGGACACATTGGTTTTCAGTCTAGGCACAATTTGAAAGAGGACCATCTTATGACCATTGCTGCCATTCCTTTAAGGTCCTATATCAAACTATTTCTAACTTTGTTGGCCATACTGGTTGGAGGTCTGTGTCATGGAATACAATTTTGAAAGAGGACCAACTATGGACCATTGCTGCCAAGTTTGTTTCCAATATTTTTAAATTGTGGCTTTATAAAAGGTCTGAAAACAAATTTTCAATTAAGGTCCCTTTGGCAGCCATTTTGGGTGGAAGTCTGGGTCATTGGATGTAATTTCCAAAGAGGGCCATATAAAGTACACTGCTACAAAATTTGATTATGTATTATCACATAAGAAGATTGTAAAATGAATTTCTCCATAGAATCTCATGTTAAACCAAGTTTTGCTTTTGATGGCCACACTTGTTGGCAGTCTGGGTAATCATATACAAGTTTGCAATGAGACCACCTAAGGACCCTTCAACCAAAATTTGGTCTCATTCACCCTTCTCAAAATAAAAAAACAGATAGCAGGGCCAGATAATCAAACTGTACGTGTAAAACTTATTTTAGCTACAATACTTTGTACAGAGAAAATACGTGTAATCTCAGTTTTAAACACTTATACTTTGTACAGACTAAAACACATTTATTAATGAATAATTGAGAAATTTTTCCCCAAGTTTTTTAGGTATAAAAATTAGTCTGAAATAAAGAAACTAGAGGCTCTCAAGAGCCTGTGTCGCTCACCTGTATCTAATGTGATTACAATAGCTACTGAAGACATCTTATCATTATTATTTTTGAATATGTGGTCAAGTTGTGACCATTCAGAATTTTTTTTACAATTTTCTGATAGACTTCTAAACATCTTGGGTGATGGATCGGCAACAAAGTAACAACACTTGGTCAGCACCTCATAAGGAACATTCATGCTATGTTTTGTTACATTCCATTCAGTGGTTCTCTAAAAGAAATCATTTGTATGCATTTCCCATAGGGTCCAATGTTAAACTTAGTCCCCCGCTGGCGGCAATCTTGGATGATGGATCGGCTACAAAGTAACAACGCTTGGTCAGCACCTCATAAGGAACATTCATGCCAGATTTAGTTTCATTCCGTTCAGTGGTTCTCTAAAAGAAGTCATTTGTATGCATTTCCCATAGGGTCCTATGTTAAACTAAGTTCCCCGCTGGTGGCCATCTTGGATGATGGATCAGCTACAAAGTAACAACACTTGGTCAGCACTTCATAAGGAATATTCATGCCATGTTTGGTTTCATTCCATTAAGTGGGTCACTAGAAGAAGTCATTTGTATGCATTTCCCATAGGGTTCTATGTTAAACTAAGTCCCCCGCTGGCGGCCATCTTGGATTATGGATCGGCTACAAAGTAACAACACTTGGTCAGCACCTCATAAGGAACATTCATGCTATGTTTTGTTACATTCCATTCAGTGGTTCTCTAAAAGAAGTCATTTGTATGCATTTCCCATAGGGTCCAATGTTAAACTTAGTCTCCCGCTGGCGGCCATCTTGGATTATGGATCGGCTACAAAGTAACAACACTTGGTCAGCACCTCATAAGGAACATTCATGCCATGTTTGGTTTCATTCTATTCAACGGTTCTCTAAAAGAAGTCATTTGTATGCATTTCCCATAGGGTCCTATGTTAAACTAAGTCCCCCTCTGGCGGCCATCTTGGATGATGGATCGGCTACAAAGTAACAACACTTGGTCAGCAACTCATAAGGAACATTCATGCCAGATTTAGTTTCATTCCATTCAGTAGTTCTCTAAAAGAAGTCATTTGTATGCATTTCCCATAGGGTCCTATGTTAAACTAAGTTCCCCGCTGGCGGCCATCTTGGATGATGGATCAGCTACAAAGTAACAACACTTGGCAGCACTTCATAAGGAATATTCATGCCATGTTTGGTTTCATTCCATTGAGTGTTTCACTAAAATAAGTCATTTGTATGCATTTCCCATAGGGTTCTATGTTAAACTAAGTTCCCCGCTGGCGGCCATCTTGGATTATGGATCGGCTACAAAGTAACAACACTTGGTCAGCACCTCATAAGGAACATTCGTGCCATGTTTGGTTTCATTCCATTCAACGGTTCTCTAAAAGAAGTCATTTGTATGCATTTCCCATAGGGTCCTATGTTAAACTAAGTCCCCCGCTGGCGGCCATCTTGGATTATGGATCGGCTACAAAGTAACAACACTTGGTCAGCACCTCATAAGGAACATTCATGCCATGTTTGGTTTCATTCCATTCAACGGTTCTCTAAAAGAAGTCATTTGTATGCATTTCCCATAGGGTCCTATGTTAAACTAAGTCCCCCTCTGGCGGCCATCTTGGATGATGGATCGGCTACAAAGTAACAACACTTGGTCAGCACCTCATAAGGAACATTCATGCCAGATTTAGTTTCATTCCATTCAGTGGTTCTCTAAAAGAAGTCATTTGTATGCATTTCCCATAGGGTCCTATGTTAAACTAAGTCCCCCGCTGGCGGCCATCTTGGATGATGGATCGGCTACAAAGTAACAACACTTGGTCAGCACCTCATAAGGAACATTCATGCCATGTTTGGTTTCATTCCATTCAGTGGTTCTCTAGAAGAAGTTCAAAATGTAAAATGTTAACGACGACGCCGGACGACGACGGACGACGGACGACGGACGCCAAGTGATGAGAAAAGCTCACTTGACCCTTTGGGTCAGGTGAGCTAAAAAAGATTTTAAAATGCATATATTTACTTCTAAACAATGAAAACAAAATATCAAAGCCCAGGTAAAATAAATTTGTTATTTGTAGTATAAATCGGGTTAATTCTATCTATTCCAATATTTTGAAATTAAGAGTAGAAATTCATGTTGGAATACTTGGAAATATTTGTAAAAACAATTATCTAATCAGATGTGTCATTTAAGGTAAAGGTGATAAATGTTACAGAAAATATTTATAATTAAGTCACCCAAACGAAGTAGATTTTGATTTGCGATTTTTATCGAACATTTTTTTTCTTCCTCTCCCATTTTGTTTGTTCGAGTTCTCAATAACTGTCAGAGATATGGATCTGAGGTTTTCCATGATGAAAGATCAATGTTTCTAGATGTGCCTAATACTATTCATTTTTTGATGGGGGGCTCACTGAGACGTATAATGAGAAGCGCAAAAGTGGCTTGTTGTTTTACTATAGGATCTTATGGGGAAATTTTTTTTCATCCAAAAACTCTACGAAAGTGACCAATAACCATCTCATATCATATATTTTATTATACCCCGGGACACCTATTAAATGACATATTCCTTGTTCCTATAGGGGCATTATCCCCAAACCCCAAAGTCAATAATTTTGAAAAAATTCATATGCAATTAAAATCCATAGCTTTAAATCATATATTTTTTATAATCCATTAAATGTACCTCTTCACCCCACAAATCAATAATGTCTAATTATAATTTCATAAACTGTAAAAATGCCAATTCCTAAACCATATATTTTCTTATTCCCCATGGCAAGAAGCACCAAATCAAACATACCTAACTACCCCTGGGGGCTATCACCACTCCGTCAAATCGATAATGTTCAATTATTTCATAAACCATTGAAATTCCTACCCATAAACCAAGTGTTTTTATATTTCACATGGAAAGATGCATTAAATGATACATACCTCATTACTCAATGGGCATCATTCTCGCCCCCTCAAACCAATTATCTTGAATTTTATAAAAATCTGTAAGAAACCCGATCCCTAAACCGTGCGTATGAACTGATATATACCTCATTTACCCAAGGGTTTATCCCCACCCCCTCGAATCAATAATCTTTAATTATCTCGTAAAGCATTGAAATCCCTATCCCTAATTTATATATTTTCTTTTTCCCCATGATACTGTGGATTCATTAATATTCGTTGTATACCAATTTTCGTGGTTTTCGTGGGTCCCAGTTAACCACGAATTTAAATATCCAACAAAAAATAATATTTTTACTTCAAGTTTGAAACGACGGAGTTTTGATGTACCTATCCGAGACAACATTGAACAATTGCGTTTTTACAGCATGTACTTGGATACTGACATATGATGAGTCAGCAATATCCATAGAGGACATTGTGCTTTGTGTAATTTTGTCTTTGGTAACAAATAAATGCTCAAACAATTTTCTTTAAAAATATCTTGACTATGTAAATTGTTGCGGAATTCACTTCTTTTTGTTATTCAAACATTCAAGAAAAATATTAATCCTAAGTAGGCCTAAACAATACAGACTTTCTCATAAATTACAGTAAAAACATCTTGTAAAAAGATAATAAAGCAGACATTATTGGTCGTAATAGGATTAAAGCTATGTATGAATATGCCCCAAGGCATTTGTTGACAAGTGATTGCAATTATGTCAATACATATTTCACACCTGATTAACCTAACAAGTAAATAATTACGGATTTTGTTAATCTTGTTAAATTTATGATAAATCTGATGAATCTGTTTGTTAGACTTTTGTTTTATAAGCGCTTAAATCAGTACTTTACTGTACAATATCAAAGGCTGATCGGCACGTTTTGTCTCAATATTTTCATGATATCTGATATGCCAAGCCACGAATTTCAGTATTTCAACAACATTTTATATTTTTTTCTAAGCCAGCAATCCACGAATTTACGTATCCCAAGAAATGCCTTTTTTCTCTATCCACTAAAATTGGTATCCACGAAAATAAATGAATCCACAGTAAGACAAACAGATTGATAAAAATCTAACATCCCCTGCAAAGTTATTAAAGTTTTAAAGTTTTAAAAAAGTTTACACCATCGCTGCCAGAAAGTAATATCTATATCTCGCCTTTGTGACCTTTCATCGCAGGCGAGACAAAAACCAAAATTATATTATGTACTTATTAAATAAAGTGGTATTTGGCGACCTGGTTTTATGCTGGAGAAAATTCACCGTTCACTGTTTATCTTTTAAATCTATCTTTCCTACATTTCTGTACATGTTTTTTTCTCACTGAAATTGAAATCTATGTGAACAAAATTCAACATAGAGCAGAAAGCTTATTAAGCAATGTCAATCTTTATCAGTCTTTTATTTATAACTTATCAGGTAAATTTACCTGTAAAATAATTAGTCATATTAATCAAACAACATATCAAGTTATAATAAAATCTAAGTATGTTGCGAAACAGCTCATGCGACAATAGATAACAAGAAAAATAAATGGAAATGGTGAGCTGTCAAAAGGGGCGTAAAATGACTAAAATGTATGAAATACACAAGTCGAACAAAACCAAATATAAAATCGTAAAAAAACAACAACAAACTAAAAAGTTAAAAATACCCGACGTTTCGACCAATATGGTCTTGTTGTTTCCATTTATTTTTCTTGTTATAATAAAATCTATTGTTTGTTTAATGTTGGATTGGCTGGAAATGTTAGAATAGCTAGAATACACCTTTGTAATAAATTTCTTCATAACCAAAATTTAGATGAACTAATTGATGGTTAACTATTTTTAAAAGAATTGATTATCACAAAGGTGTTTTAATGTTTAAATGCGTCAATAATCTTGCTCCAGAATATTTATGTGATGTCTTTAATACTAATATTAATGCTTCAACTTATTCTTCATGATCAACAAAAAGAAGAAACTTGTTTGTACCTCGTCCAAATACAAATTTTATGAAGAAAAGTTTTTACTATTCTGGAATCATTTTATGGAATGCTTTACCAACAGACCTAAAATTGAATAAAAATATAGAAACCTTCAAAAGAAAGTATAAAGATTACTTAAAGCTCCGTGAAGCTTTCTAAATTTGTTAAATTATAGTCACAGTTTTGGAAGGCGAGATGTTCTATTCTTTCAATGTTTATATTAAATGTACGATTTTATTGATTATATATATGTATGTAGATGGTCCTCAAAGTGTAGATCTTTGTTTGTAGAATTTGGATCAATGTTAGATTAATTGTGTATTTTATTAATTTATATTTTAATTGAGGGCCTCAAGGAAGATTAGTATTTTAATACTAACTGTGTTATCCTCTTTAAATAAAGACATTACTTACTTACTTACTAAATATGTTGACATTAAATATAAAAAAATAAAAATTGATAATAATAATAAATAATAATAATAATAATTGCAAGAAAAGTGTTAGATTTGTTGTAAGTGGATATTTTTTCACAAAGGTTATGTGATTGATTTCTACTTTTTGTAATGTTGTGATATTATTTGAAAATAATTTAATATTGGATATAACTCGTCATTTGATTGGTAAATTTTTTCGTCTATCATATCATAGACTAAATTTTTCGTTTTCACTATGACGTCATTAAAGGGAATGCCAGGGTTTTAGACGTAAAAACATCCATTGGAATTAAATTATAACTATTGACTGTAATTTTGTTTTCAGTCTATTCGAAATGACCTCAATGCACATGGTGCACACTTTCAAATAACCCGCTTACGGTCAATCCTTAAATGTTTAATTGAATTAGAACAATCATTCAACTTTGGTAATAAAAGTCTGATAACCTGATTACCTGATTACCTGAAGATCAAAAGAAAATTTATGTTTGATAAACCAGATTGGAGATAACATGGTAAGCACACTTATTGATTCATTATACCTCATTTTGAACATTGAATATAGAACAACCTTAACACAATAATATGGTTACTTTATAAGATATTTACTAAGGTATTAGGCCATTTGTATACATCTGTAGATATGTGTGAATTAAAAAAATGTACCTGACAGACAAAAAATCTAAAGTCCAAATATGGTGTAATTTTTTTTTTCAAAAATATATTTAGTTATTAAACTCTGTTATGTATTTGTAGTTTTTCATATAAAATTGATACCAACAAAAATAATGAAAATTATTACCAGTTTTATTTTGATAATATCTGATTTCTTCAAACATATGAAGTTATTCTTTTATTTCCCTTTTCTATTCAGTAGAAAAAAAATAATGGTGAAAAATGACATATTTTTTCATATACATTTTAGGATAAAAATTTGGTAATAAAATTTTAATAATTTAGTATTAATTTGTCTAACGATTTCTCTACTAAAAAATAATTTATATATTATGATCTAATAAGTTGCTCAGTATATTCTCTTTTACTCCATAATCATTATTTTTTAAACTGTATTTCTACCCACATAAATTTTTCTCAAATGGGAACCTGTATATTTAATCATTAAACTGTGGGTGCATTACACTTCCACACAATCTCATTAAACGACTGCATGGTTGTGAAGATTTTACCTGTACATTGTGTTTTAATACTACATTGTACATTTGCACACACTATAACTTACATATTTACGCACATTTTGATTTTCATTCAAGCGAGTTCTATTCCAAATAATTTGAGCAAAATTCATTTCTTAATCAAATGTCCACACTTGGACAGACATGGTATAGAAAAAAATACCGAACTTATGTATGTGAGGAATGGTTACATTTTGATTGCATGGCATACTAGAGCACAGTTTTACCTTTTACTTGTCTTCTTATGAATAAAAATTGGCCGACGCAAAATAGCTAAATGTGCTGAAAACGGTGTTAAACCCCAACTAAACAAACAAACAAATCTTATGAACTACATGTACAATTAAATTAAAATTATCATATATATTTCCTGTTCAAAATCCTACTTCCATAGCCCTATGGTGAGCAAGGGGCAACAGACATAATTTGTACCATTATGTATTTACCTATGAATGGTAACAGAAGATGTGTGCAAGTGTAGAACCATTTTATGCACAAGTGTTATATGTGCACGTGAAAATCTCTAAAGTGTGTACAAACGTGTTTCTCTCAAAATTGCACCTAACCTTCCTGGGTTCACCCAAGCAGTACTTGTTAATTAAAGGTGTCATAAGTAATAATATAAATATAGTCTATAAGCCTTCTACATAGCTCATCATTTGAATCTTACACATAAAGTTGGGTTATCTCCACATGATTCTGCTAGATGGCCTTTTTTTCGGGGGGGGGGGGGGGGGGGGGGGGGGGGGAAATTCGTTAGTTGGCAAGAGTTGTTTAGGAGGATATTTCTAATTATTTTTTGGGCTGATTTTTTTTTTTTTTTTTTTAATAACTGCAGCCAAATTGTTGAGAGGTGCAGACCCTTCTGATACAAGTGATTTCAAAGAATATTTTTTTAAATAAAGTTTACTGCTGATAGATGTCTTTGGGCCATGTGAGCTGAAAATGCTAAATTTACACCGAAGTACTAAAATTCCAACCAATGTATAATTTTACATATAGTACACAGGTTCAAATGCTGTCTATGTAATTAAACAGGTACCATGCATTTAAGTAACATATATTTCTATCGTAAATTATGGTAATTATTACATATTTGACATTAATAAAAAACATCGTAATATGCACTTTCTGCAGATAATGGTAACATTAATTACAATATCTTTTATCAAAAACTCAATAAATTATATATGCAAAATAGACCTGCAATATTTTACACTGTATCATTAGACTGTCACTTGCTATGTTAAAGATATCGTTTTCATCAATGAAAACAATTTTGTGCTCCAGTAGATTGGTGTCAATACAATGTTATCATAGAAGTGTTAACACAACATTATATCATTCATGTGACTTCATGTTATATCATAAACGGTGATCAAATTAACAAAATTTAAATATATCATAATATATAATCTATTGACCGAAATTATAGTCCTTAATTATTACCCGGTATATCACATATGGAGTGACTTTTATCAATTAAGATACCTTCCTCAGTACTTTCAAACCAAAATATGTAAAATGTGCATTTTGATTGTTCTCAACCTTCCGTAAAACAGGCAAACAATGAAACATAAAGTTAAACCGCTTTAATCAAAGAAAAAATCAACATCTTGACAATATTGAGAAAATTTCCTAAAGAATCTGGATCTAATTTTAGTAATATGGAGTCAATATCCTTTTACAAGAGTACAGTAGATAAAATATCCTGGTACTGGTAATCATGTGACCAACCTAACCAATGAGAAACCATGAAAAACACCGCATATGTAATATTAGACCATATCCACATGGAAGAGATAATGAAATCGAAAAGTGAATAAAAATTTCATTGTGTAAAATAGATATTTGCAAAAAATACGAAATTGAGGAACTGTTCTACTATGAGCCTGAATTAAGTGACAGTATTGTTTACCATGGAAGCAAAGCGTAAGCGCGACCAACCGTTGGTTTCCTCCGATGCTCAAATCAGGGCAAAAGCATAATATTATTGTTATTCAAGATCTTCAAAGAGGATATGGACTCAAAATCCTTATATTGTTATAAATTCTCCTTTACCTGATGAACCCGAGGCAGGGAATATAAGACAAACTGTAAGGTACTACCTTTGGTCATCGGTGAAAGAGGACCATCTAAAGGCCACTGCTGCTACGTCTGGTTCCAATTGGCCAAGTGGTTTCAGACAATCAGATGTTTAAATGAATTTTCCCATAGGGTCCTACATGTATGTTAATCTAAATTTTGTTGTGGCGGTCATCTTGGTTGACAGTCCGGGTCATCGGACACAATTCTGAAAGAGGACCAGATAAGGACCAAAGCTGCCAAATTTGGTTCCATCTGACAATGTACTAGTCACACTTAAAATATTAACAACATTATTAATTTGTATCAGACTTTCTTCATTTAATAGACTAAGAAAGAGAATTGTATGCATTAATACTTGGATCATAATGAGTTGAAACTGGTATGTTGTAACATAAGACTGGTCCAGAGTAACTGAATGAATTTTTATAAATTTCTCATCTAAAGCTAATGACGTGAAGATCATCATAAATAACTTTTCCTAGATGGTATTTACCCAGTATTATTTTCAGAAATAGATAAGTTTTTTTTCTAAATATGAGATGTCACCTTTCATACATTTAAATACAAGCAAAAATTTATGATACTGAATTCTCTTTTCAATATTCATCCAACCAAGTTTGTAAAATAAGAACATAAATGGTGCAAAGGGGTTAGCATTCTAAAATTAATTGGGTAACTTGAGAATGCGATTTAAAATTATCATTACTACAATTACATCATATAACACAGTAAGATATACCGTGTGTAGAAGAATGTTCCAGCTTCAATGTTGAGAAATTTCTATATTGTAGACAAAAGATACAGTAAATAAGAGAAGATGTTTTTTTAACAATTAGATCTATCTGATTGGTCCAGCTATAAAAAGGGTCGATTTCAACACCCATAAGCTTTGCATAATTTATAAGAGAACTGTCTTGTTGTTCTGAAAATTTGTGTCCAGTTCCAAGTACAATACATTTGGTTTTATTACAATTTATAAACCTTTTATTGCTTCACACTATATTTTATCCTCAACCATGTTTCTTGTATTTTTTTTTGCCAAATTTAGATTCTTAACAAATGTATGCATAGTGGAATCATCAGCATACATGTCCATTTTACAATTTGTAATGTATAAATTTATACATGAAAATCATTTATAAGCAAAATAAATAACAGAGGACCTAATACTGAGCCTTGAGGAACATCATATCAAATTGACAATTTTCGAGACTAAAAATTTTACCTATTTATATTTGATGTGTTCTATCTTTAAACTTTTGACACATTAATACATGTGTTACAACCATAAACCTTAAGTCTATTACAATGAATACCATTATCTACTACATCACAAGCTTTCCTCAAATCTATGTTACTGGTATCAATCAATGTTCCACATGTTATCAATCAAATATGATCAATGGCATCATGTGATTTTTCCCAATTTTAGGGATGAGATTTTGAAAGATAACCAAAAATGTCAAGGAATATGATGAATTTTGGGGAAAAATTTTTACAATTTAACAAAATATTTTAGGATAAAAACTAAATTTCACCCCTTAAGTATGGATGGATGAATTATTGTTTAACGTCCAGTGGAAACCAGGTGCATATCAGAACAAGAACATGTTAATATGATATGAATATGGTCCCTGCTTTGTACTAGACTGACATGCTGAGCTGGATTTTTAACATGCTAGCTCACAAGGTAAAAATCCGCAGGAAGACATATCACCCCACTCGGACACATTATACTGACGCCGAGCCGACCAGTCCTTTGCTCTTACTCCTATATGCCACGTGCTTGGCGGAGAAGCAGCAAATACCAATTTTAATGTCTTTCGTTTGACCTGGCCAGGGATCGAACCCGCAACCTTCTGCACTCGAGGCGAGCATGAGACCACCAAGGCGGATCCTAAAATATGAAATAATTATATTACTACCTATCTTGAAATTGGAATACCTAAAATCTATGAGTGATCAAACAATACATCAATTTAAAATTGCAGGTAGCAAGAGTGAGTTATTACTTTTATTTGCTCAAGAGTAGATTTTTTTGTATCCAAAGATTAGTTATTCTTTTTATTACACTGTCAAAATAATATTTTTTTACTAAACATTTTTGGGATTATGTTTTATGTTAACATTGTGTCAATGCTTGTATAGCAATAACATTTTCAACATCTATTGTTACGTCACTATCTTGAGTGAAAGAATATTGTTTATTTCACACATGAAATATATGATTTTTTGTCACTCAGAATTCACATTGTCTCACTAATATGCTGTTGGCATGGCCAATGATGTGAGTGCTGCAATAGCACTTTCCAGAAACTCATTCCATGTATCACGATTCTGAATTATAATCTGAAGTGAGTTTTTTTCTTTTCAATTTCACTAAGCACTATTCTAACTTAACATGTATTAGGGACGAGATCAAAAGTTCAACGTCGGATAAAAAACTTAATTCACATAGTTTTTTCACTGACCCCCCCCACCCCCCCTCTTAACTTAATTTGGGAAAAATTGATTGACCAATATGGGCATATGCTTTGAGTATACTTTATGTATCATGGGTCCTGTTTTTCCTCAACAATGTATGTTTGTTCTGTATTTTGACTTGGACATCACTTGAATCCGTATTTTTCAATCCGAAAATCGATGTCGGATAACAAAACTTGCAGAGATTTTTACCCCCCACCCCCAAACTAATTAAGTTTTTTATCCAACATTGAACTTTTGATCTCTTCCCTTACTATAGACAATTGCCAAACATTTATATTGGAATTGTTTTTTTTTTTTTTCATTAATTTTTTTCTTTTCTCAATTCCCTTTTTTATAGTGACATATGAAAACAAAGTATGGTACATTCCCTTTTTTTCTAGTGACCGATTAAAAGAAAGTATGGCACATTCCAAACTGATAAATCAAGGTTTTTCTGACACCATTTTGTTCCATCTTTTCCAGAATCTGTCACATGGATGACAGAAAGTAATTTCTATATAATATAAATAATCTTATTAGTAATAAACTTTAATAAATAACACACTTCTTCTATCAATCTATAAATTTTGACAGGATACCTATGCTAATTTTGCAGTTTCATATTCATGATAGTAGTATATCAAAATTTAAGGTTCTGCAATGTCAAACATTAGTCAAGGGTCACATGAAAGTAGGGTATCTTTGAAAGTGTAAACTGAGGTCCTTTTTAACATCTCAGTAATGATCAAAACATTTTGAATCAAGAGAATGATGATATAAAACAAAACCTGGATACCAAAATGTTTTGTGAAAAATTAACTTCCATCCAAGTATGGTCTTGACTAAAAAAACTCCACTAAGAAGTGATGAAAGAAACAAGCTATATTTTATCTGACAACGTCACTAGTAGTGAAGATATCAATGAGGTTTTATATTAGCATTTTCATCAGACATTTTGAACTTCCTCATTTTTAGCTGCAGAGTATTTGAATACATAAATGTTTACAGATAATGTGTGTCAACCCTTCTTTTTTGGACAATTAACGTGAAAGTTGTAATTCACTGATTAATCAGAAATTTCTGCAAACAAATGTAGTCTTTAAGGATGGTCACTAGTGAGGGTCAATTAATCTGTTTATAGTACGGGATATTTTTTCACCAGCAACCCCCTATTTTCTTTTTTTTATTTATTATACATATCTTAAAGATCTAAATGAGAAAATTTTATGAAATTCTATATATTAGTTCAATTTTTATACAACTTTAAAGTTCATCACATTTCCCATTCAAAACAAAGGAAAATCTAGAGAGACTCATTTTTCTGCCAAAAACTATTGGCAGCCATCTTGGATGGTGAAGAGGGTCATCGGATACAATTAAGTTAATTTCCCATATAGTCCTATGTTAAACTATGTTTGGCTCTGGTGACGGGCCAGGTCATATGATATAATCCTTAAAGAGCATCACCTCAGGACCATTGCTGCCAAATTTTGTTCCAATTGGCCAAGACTAGAAGATATTTATGTAAATTCCCCATAGGGTCCTATGTTAAACTATGGTCGACTCTGACAGCCATCTTTGATAGTGGACAGGGTCATCAGATACAATTCTGAAACAGGACCAACTAAGGACCATTGGTGATATGTTTTGTTCCAATTGGCCAAGCCCTTTCAGACAAAAAGATCTTTAAATAAATTTCCCATAGGGTCCTATGTTAAACTATGGTCGGCTCTGGCAGCCATCTTGGATGACAGGTGGGGTCATCAGATAAAATTCTTAACTAGAAGCTCCCAGGAGCCTGTATCACTCACCTGGACTATGTCAATCTTGGCTGGCAGCCTGGAACATTGTTGTCAAGCCATCTGCCTCACTGGTTTCAAACAAGAAGATCTTTCAGTGATTTTTCCAATTAGGTCCTATGTTAAACTATGTTCGGCTTTGGCGACCATCTTGGATGACGGGTGGGGTCATCGGATACAATTCTAAAAGGGGACCATGTAAGGACAATTGCTGCCAAGTTTTTGTCCAATTGGCTAAGTTTAAACAAGAAGATGTTTAATTAAATTCCCCAAAGGGTCCTATGTTAAACTATGTTCGGCTATGGCAGCCATCATGGATGACTGGCGGGGTCATCAGATATAATTCTGAAAGAGGACCACCTAAGGACCATTGCTAATAAATTTTGTTCCAATGGGCTAAGTGGTTTCAGACAAGAAGATCTTTAAGTAAATTTCCCATAGGGTTCTATTTAGGCTCTGGCCGCCATCTTAGATGACAGGTGGGGTCATCGGTTACAATTCTGATAGACCATTGCTGCCAAGTTTTGGTCCAATTGGGTAAGTGGTTTCAGACAAGAAGATCTTTAAAAAAAAATTCCCCATAGGGTCATATGTGAAACTATGTTCGGCTATGGCAGCCATCTTGGATGACAGGCTGAGTCATCAGATATAGTTCTGAAAGAGGACCACCTAAGGACCATTGCTGCTAAATTTTGTTCCAATGGGCCAAGTGGTTTCAGACAAGAAGATCTTTAAGTAAATTTCCCATAGGGTCCTATGTTAAACTAAGTTCGGCTCTGGCAGCCATCTTGGATGGTGGACGGGGTCATCAGATACAAATCTGTAAGATGACCACCTAAGAACCATTGCTGCCAAGTTTTGTTTCAATTGGCCCAGTAATTTCAGAGAAGAAGATCTTTAAAAGAAAGTTTACGTCGACGTTGATGGGCAACTGATGCCATGTGATGGCAACAGCCCACATGACCCTTTGGGCCAGGTGAGCTAAAAAAAAAAACCCCTACTCACCACAACAAATGTTCAATGGAAAGGATCCTTGGGCTGTGGCAAGCAGGGATATTACCAAGTCTGTCCTTGTACCAAATGCATGAAGATGGGGGACATTGTGTCATTAATAATCTATGCCTCATTTATTTTAGCCAATGCAATATATTTTGTTTATGGGGGTGTGTATTGGTTGAAGAAGTAATTGGAAGGAAAACAACCCTTGTCGATGAAGACCAGAGTCAAACGCACCCTTTTAAAGATTTTTTCAGATGTTGACATTCTAATGAATATCAGTAGTTATACATGTAACAATTGGTCCTATATAACTGATTTTAAAAATGTTTAATTCATGACAAACCTAATTTTCTACATTACCGGTAATCTAATATCAACAGATCCTATTCCTGTCCTGCTTTCCGAATTCGCCACTGACATTTCACTTCTTTCAAAACTTGACTGCTTTTTTCAACTTCCAATAGCTGTTTTGTTCAGCAATATTTCTCTACAAATTGTCAGTTAGATTATTTTGGTCCTACATGTAGAAGCAAATGGTAAAAATCTGAAAATAGAAAATATAATGGGCATCAAAGATGTAAAAGCTGATTTAAAACACAATTTGAATGTAACCATGACAACAGTTATTTTGTATTTTTATTAAAATTCCAGGGTCTGAGAGACTTCCTGAATATTCACAAAAGATGAAATTGCAATCTGACATTGAAGTCAAACTTAAAAGAGACAGATACAGTTCAACGTTTCCCTTTAATTCATAACAAGTGATTATTGTCACATTTTTACAACATACATATTAATTTTTAAAATTTGGGGAATGCAATTCAACGAAATATTCCCCATTTGATCTGTGTGTAATTACCAATTTAGATACATACAACTATGGCTGAAAAAATCTGCTCTGAACTAATACTGGCTATGAAAGAGATTTAAAATTAGTTCAGAGCAGAGTTTGCAGCTATATTCATATCTAATAGACTATAATTATACAATAACAGCAAGTAAATACTATTACAGCAAATCATGTGATAAATGTGATGAACAGTCAATGATAAATGATGAATAGTCAATGATGAATGAACTTTATTATAAAACCCACCAAGTTATAACCTGAAAGTAAAGCATACAAACTAATAGTTAAGCAAATCCTAAAACAGATAGAAACTACAAATTAGTACACAAATGATAATTAACATCATGAATTTTTAAATAAATTGAAATAATAAGAATATTTAACATTATCATTTGTTATGCAAGGGAGAGACAAGCAGGAATGAGTTCAATTAACATAAAATTGTAAACAACAGAAAAATAAAAGTAAGTTAATGACAAACAATAAGTTATCTCTGTAAAATTGATTGTTGCATGCATATATCTCATACATGTGTAATTCTTTTGATCAAGTATAATAAATCCTGTTTTGTAATTTGTTAGTTCTGCACTGAATGCAATGCATGTTGTACATAAATGCGCACAATTGTATCAAAGTCGATGTCCTACCTTGAACTACATTTTTGAAATGGATTTTCACCATTTTGAAAGAGTGGCACCTGAGATATAACACAACAATTTGTTCATTAATTGACCTTTAGAATGTGTCCAAGAAAACATTACAATTTTATTATTGTTTATACAGGTTATAAATCCCAAATATGATTTTTATGTTGAAATTTGAAAAAATTTGGTTGGGTATTTTTAACTTTTTAGTTTTTTTTTTACGATTTTATATTTGGTTTTGTTTGACTTGTGTATTTTATTTACTAAAACAGCCAATTTCATGTAGTATGAAAGCAATACAGTAAATTTAGAAATTATTGCATGTATTAATTTTAGACCAAAATGCGATTTTAATTTTTGCGATCTTGAGAAAAATCCCTCTTCATTCATATAAAAAATTCCAAAGTGCGAGTTTAAATTATTGGAATTACAAACCTGTCACATTTTTTGCAATAATAAAAACATTGCAATAATTTCTAAATTTACAGTACATAATTAAACTAATCTCATGTTATGAGCCTCCATTTTTATTAAAACATATTATTATGATTCTAGGTTCTGTGTTTTTTCATCACATGTTTGAGCCTGCATTTTTTCCAAATTTTTCGAGCCTTTTTTCAGATCCCTTCCTCTTTCTCACTACCTCCTTATATCAGCTTTAAATAAAAGAAGAATGTGTTTGAGGACACGAATTCCCCCACTCAAGGTGGCTTATAACACTAGAAAAAATTTTTGACAGCATTTGATGTCACTGCTAGTTTTTAAAGAGTTCTATTTTTCTAGTCTTAGGTATTTGCAATTTTCCAAGTTAACTTTAGAGAGCGGAAACAAAAAAATTAGCAATTTTCCATGTTATAAAGGGGCATAATTCTAGAACGGTAAATGACTCATTGCCCAAATTTGAACTCTGTCTGTATGTGGTGGTTCTTAGCATTGGTTATGAGTTTCATAAAATTAGGACGAGGTAAACTAGAGTGCAGAAACCAAAATCGGATGAACAGAAGGACGGATGGTCATGGGGAATACTTAATGCCCCCGTCGCCTGGCGCAGGGTGCATAAAAACAAAAGCTATTTCTTAAAACTAAAATACATACTGCATGTAGACAAACATAAATTTTTATCACAAACTATACTGTGAGATGTATACACAAATGCACTGGTTAATCAATGTGAGACTTTCGAGTAAACGAACATAACTGTGTTGGACATTTTTTCTTGAAGATAGTACTTGTTTAGTAATAGTATATAACGAATTTAAATGGAGAAACATTAGTTAATACACCAAGCATTAGTTTCTGAATTAATAGCACTCATTATCTTCTGATAAATTTATAGCCCTTTTCAGAAACTCATTTCCTGGATTCTAAAATTATAATTTGAGGCAAGTTATTTCCCTTGCTGGGACATAATAGACATGCAGAGCAACCAGTAGGAAGTAAATAGAAATTATTTATTTCTTTGATATACAAATATTTCCAGCTTTATAATCAAGTGTGATTACAAGTATGTTGGTAGCAAAAAGATTGTAAGTATATAATATATAAACCAAACATTACATGCAAATTAACAAGTTTTAAAAACAGTTAATCCTTTCCTCTTTATTGCAGCAAACCATTACTACGTCCCAGCAAGGGAAATAACTTGCTTCAAATTATAATTTTTGAGTCAGAATAGTGATTCTGGAAATGAGTTTCTCAAAAGGGCTATATGACATTATCTCTCATAGAGCCTAAAAAATTATTATTAGCTTCTCAGAGGAACAATGCTAAGGTGTCAAAAGCAACAGTATCTACCTTTTTTTCAATTTCAATTTCAAACCTGTTATACCAAAATGCTTCATGATATACGGATTGTAAAAGATAGGTGCCTCCCATCATAACATTTTTAAAAAATTGGTTAAACCAATATTAAAGTAAATGGCTCAAATGCATCATGTCTGCAATTGTTAAATAAGCATTTGGAAATGAAATGGTACATCTGTTGCTTTATTTTGGTAAAATAAGGAAAAAATATTATATTTTTTGCCTGATCACTTGGAACCTGTGCCATGGCATTGTTTGGCCCTCATCTAATTCAAAAAAAAAAATTATTCTTGAACCAACTTATGCTTATAATTATGACAAGATAAATGATTTATTCTGAAATATGAATGTCATATAGATTTGGTATGACTTTTTATTGGATATACTGTGATTTAGTGATTTATGATCTTTTAATCTATCCAATGTGATGTTTTAAATATGCCATATACAAGGAGAGCATTATCTGATATATTTTAAGAGGAGAGGCACAAATAAAATGTATTACAAAATACCTCAATAATTTGATGCACTGTATGGCCATTTCATTGACTGACAACTAATCAGCAGTGCTCAAACTCAAAATGTTGGAAATCTGGTTAAATATATAATGATGAATTTAAAAGCACAACCATCAAAAATGCAAACAAATAAACACAAATAGGAATCCAAATTCAGCTCAATGTTACCTCTGCAAAATTATTCATGGCTCAACCTTTGCCACTTTTGTGCATAGATTTTGTTTAAGGACTCCAAAACTTTTTCAAATGCTATAAATATGATATTGATTTTTACTTCCCCTTGGAAGCCCCTATTTGAAAAAAAAATGCCACCCACCAATATCTTGTATATAATCATATGTAATAAATCAGAAATTAATCATCTTAATAGGCATCTGATGAAAATAAACTTGTCTTTTCAATTTTACATGTAAAAAAAACTGTGGCACAAATTTGATTTATCCTATTTAATTTGTTTATCATGTTTCTAATGGTTGACAAACATAGAGAAACTTTTTTAAGTTTGCTTCTTAGGTGTTAACCATGATTAATCATGAATATAGACACATTTATTTCTTTTTAACAGAAAATATTACTTGAAGCAGAAGATATCTTTTTTAATTTGTTACACACTTTAATAGTAGTTTCAATGCAGTGTTTATGAAAACACGTTGGGTATAAATAAAATAATTTCCAAAGTTTACCAATTGGAGGATGGATGGATGAATTATTGTTTAACGTCCTGTGGCAACCAGGTGCATATCAGGACGAGAACATGTTAATATGATATGAATATGATCCCTGGTTTGTACTAGACCGACATGCTGAGCTGGATTTTTAACATGCTAGCTCACGCAGGAAGACATATCACCCCACTCGGACGCATTATACTGACTCCGAGCCGACCAGTCCTTTGCTCTTACTCCTATATGCCGTGTGCTTGGCGGAGAAGCAGCAAATACCAATTTTAATGTCTTTGGTTTGACCCGGCCGGAGATCTTTTACTTAGGTCTTTGGTTTGACCCAGCCGGAGATCTTTTACGTAGGTCATTGTCATTACTTTACATGGAACATTCAGGAACCATAAATTATTTAGAATAACTTTGTCAATGTGAAATAGGAAGACCACAATAACTAATGTCCATAATTACAAATCTTACACAAGATCTGCAAAGCACAAACTTCCTGGAAAATGTCTAAACTTTACTGTTCTACTTCACAATTCTGTTCATTCTATAAATATAAAATATAAATAATCTCTTTCCTATTGTGTCTTTTTTTTTTAGCACAAAAGTCTTATACTGCCTTATTGTTTCTAATAGTAATAATTAATTATTTCCTTTTCCAGTGCTGAAATGCCTCAAATATTTAACAAAAGGAAATTTTTATTTTTTTTGTATGCAAATTCACCGATTTTTTGGGTAAAACATGACATCACCAAAAACATATTTGACACTGCAAGTCTGAACTATGTTGACTTTAAGAACATACCTAATTGTTATATAAAATGTTCATAATTGTAGTAAACTTCTGAGCTTTACATCAAGAAATCATTTTCAGAGGTTTGTAGTAAAGTTCCGAACTTTAGATCAAAAAATCATTTGCCGAGGTTTGTAGTAAAGTTCTGAGCTTTACATCAAGAAATCATTTGCCGAGGTATGTAGTAAAGTTCTGAGCTTTACATCAAGAAATCATTTGCCGAGGTTTGTAGTAAAGTTCTGAGCTTTACATCAAGAAATCATTTGCCGAGGTTTGTAGTAAAGTTCCAAGCTTTACATCAAGAAATCATTTGCCGAGGTTTGTAGTAAAGTTCTGAGCTTTACATCAAGAAATCGTTTGCCGAGGTTTGTAGTAAAGTTCTGAGCTTTACATCAAGAAATCGTTTGCCGAGGTTTGTAGTAAAGTTCTGAGCTTTACATCAAGAAATCATTTGCCGAGGTTTGTAGTAAAGTTCTGAGCTTTACATCAAGAAATCATTTGCCGAGGTATGTAGTAAAGTTCTGAGCTTTACATCAAGAAATCATTTGCCGAGGTTTGTAGTAAAGTTCTGAGCTTTACATCAAGAAATCATTTGCCGAGGTTTGTAGTAAAGTTCTGAGCTTTACATCAAGAAATCATTTGCCGAGGTTTGTAGTAAAGTTCTGAGCTTTACATCAAGAAATCATTTGCCGAGGTTTGTAGTAAAGTTCTGAGCTTTACATCAAGAAATCATTTGCCGAGGTATGTAGTAAAGTTCTGAGCTTTACATCAAGAAATCATTTGCCGAGGTATGTAGTAAAGTTCTGAGCTTTACATCAAGAAATCGTTTGCCGAGGTATGTAGTAAAGTTCTGAGCTTTACATCAAGAAATCATTTTCAGAGGTATGTAGTAAAGTTCTGAGCTTTACATCAAGAAATCATTTGCCGAGGTTTGGAGTAAAGTTCCAAGCTTTACATCAAGAAATCATTTGCCGAGGTTTGGAGTAAAGATCCGAGCATCACATCAAGAAATCATTTGCCAAGGTTTGGAGTAAAGATCCGAGCATCACATCAAGAAATCAGTAGCCAAAGTTTGTGGGACATGCAGTATTAATGATCTTAAAATAAATTCTTATAAACATTTCTCAAATAAACCTTCTATGATACTAGTTATTGATGCCCAAGCAAAATAATATATTGAACGAGCTTAACATATCCAACTTTTTCAGTCATCATTTGACTTTGTGACGTATCAGCCTTATCATATATCAGGAATTTACTTACATAAAAATGCAAGGAGGTGCTTAAATATTTGTCTATTAAACTAAACGATTTAATTACTATTCAGTGTTATATGACAGTAAAGTAAGACATTCATTTACATATTTATTGACAAGAAAACAACTTAAAACATGATTTAGTCTGGTCCCATCTCAATTGAAATTTTGGTGTAAGATTTCTATGTATTTACATTATCTCTATGTAATTTTTTGATAAAATGCACCACATTTAAACTATATTTTGTTTCTACTCACACCCGATATTTAGTTGGGATTTACATGCATATAGTTTGAGTGTACATTTCTAAAACTAACAATAATTCAATAGTTTATGTTTAGTTCTATGCCCATTCATTTGAAAACTGGTCATTTTCAATCATCAGTTTTGTACTATTTCAAAATGGCAGCACCGAAAAGACTTATTTTCTACCTTATCGAAACGAAGTAAATATTGTTCACATGAGCAAATAAAATCAATTATATAAAATATGAGCAAACAAAATAAATTATATAAAATATCCAAAGTTAACAATAAATAAATTCTGAAAAATGAATTATTAATTAAAATTAAAATTTATTTACTTATCTGAAACATTATAAGTTCATATGTGCATTAAACACCCCCTCCACACCCTCCCCCATCACCACAAACACACACACAACCATTTATAAAAATGCTGTATAAATTATTCAAATACACAGCATTATCAAGCTTTGATATTCAGTTGTTTTTGTCATCAAAATGATTTACCTTTATATATAATATCTGCATGTATTGGAATTTCAAGGTACAATATACATGTACATGTAAAATCGTTAATTAGCTTAAACACCCCAAATTTGTTTACAAGTAAATTGATTTCAGAAAAAAATCACTTAAATTTTACTGAAACTAGGTCTCCATCCTTGTGGGTAAAAAAAAACTTTAAAAAATACTTGCCTCTCAGTCTTCATTACATGTAGTTTAGGCACTTTCGTATAACATGGAAACCAATTTTATATTTTTAATTATTGTCATAATTTCATCTATTGAAAATACAATCCATTTGAAGTATTAAAAAACAGTTTTAGATAGACTGGAAAAAAGGATAAATCTTAAAAAAATTATTTTGCAAGGGACAATTTTCCTCAAAATTAATGCAATATCCCTTTTATTGTATAGCATGATCCTTTCAATATCAAATTAGTCTATTTTTTACATCAAGGACATTAATTTTTATATTATGTTACTATTCAATAACGAAAAATACTGCATGCCAAATTTTGTTACATTTTATATGCATGGAATGTTACTATATATACAATAAACACACCATGCATATAATATTGTATATACCAAATGAAAAAAACAAATGTTCAAATTGCCACTGAAATGGCTAACCATATAGTACTCTGACTGTATTTATCTTACCATCCCCAAACCTCCATCCTTATCTTTAGCTTTTGGGTAAGACATTTTCTGAAAAATTTAAGAACAAAATTTTTCCATTTCAATAAATTTTTGTATGCTGTATAATTAAACTAAAATTCCTTAGCCAATGTTAAATTTTGATCTTAGACTTTTAAGCAGAACTTTTTTCGTCACGGAAATGCATGTCACGCTAGAGTAATGTCAAATTATTTCTGTAGACCGAACGACCACCTTATCACCTGTTATAATTTGACAACCATGAGACATTTGTTGCGGACCTGTTGTCATTGTACATGTAACTCCTGTCCAGACGATATAAAACACGAAAATCTAATCTGCAGAACAATTAGACGTCTCCACTAGACCTATAAATGTTAATAATGTCACATAAACTTCGGAATAATATGTCAGGTCTGCCATTTCAAGGGTTAGAACCTTTAAATGCTCTTACTGTTGTTTTATAATACTTAAATGAAATATCACTTAAACATTCGACATATTATCCATATGATACATAATTGTCATCGGATATCAACTTTAGAAATTTTTTTTTTTCATATTTTTTTTTATTTTTTTGAGTTTATTGCTTACCTGGTTTTTACCTAACAATATCAACTGTGCAGAATTTTTTTTTTAGAATTAAGTAAATAATTATAACTCCATGCAGTGTGACTACTTTGAATACAAAAAATATAAAATGTCTAATTTACATAGATTATTGTGCACTGATTATACTTTTGCCACCAAAAGAGTTTGGCATAATAATTTTTTTTTTTTGATAGAGCACTTACAACTTAAACAGGGGGGTCCAGAAAATTGAACTCAGAATTTTTGTCATAAGATTTTCATTGCCTGTTGATCCAGACAGAACACTGCAGATTTGTATATAAGTGTCCAAATGTTAAATAAGTTTGTGATATAGATATTCCAACTGATTACGTAACATACAATGGTATGCACATATTAAACCAGTAACTAAGGAAATATCTTTTGATCCACCATTCATTTTGTCACATGTTTGAACTATGTAATTTTATGTTTTAATTGCCACACACCTTGTTCTGAGTGACTATTTACTAATGCATATTAGAATAATTATGATCACATGACCTTGACCTCATTATCTAATGTATCATCATTGTTACCAATCATTTTGATAAATAAAACAACCTTGAAAATAGCTTTTACTCGTCCTTGGAAAACAAAATCCATTAAAATTCAATCTGTTCTTGAAGAGCCATTGATAGTCACAGTATTAATTTTTTTATTGTCTGATTTTTATGACGTATTTTCCTAAGGTTTCGTAACAAAAAGCATCAATTTTATATCAAGGTTACTAAAATCATGCGTAAAAGCGGCATAATTCATTGAAATTACATAAAATTTTTACAAATGACCAAAAACAATTTCATGATGGATAATTGCTATAAACTAGTTTTGAAGTGTGTTCTGAATAATAAAAGAATATCATATATCATTGATGAGAACTGAAAGGTTAACTTCAATTCTATTCTTCAACAAATCTATGGCAGCCATTATTATGCCCATATAAAATATTATCCTCATATTACTTTTGTATGGTTCAAAACTTTTTTCTTCCACTAAAAATTTAGAACAATTGGGATATAACTTTCAGTAGACTGTACTCACTAATATAATGGAAGCTAGAAGAAAAAAGAACTTTTACTAGACCATTTGAACTAGCAATGTATAATGTGAACAAGCCTTAATAAATCTTGTGGTGCAGGTCTTTCTGGATTCAATACAATTCAATAAGGGTTCCAAATTTCACTACTTTTTGGAATGCATTAGTTTCAAAACTTTAAAATTGTCCGTCATGTTATCTGACTTGTTAACTCATGGTTCTATTAACTTCTTAATGTTTGATTTCTGTCAAATTTATTGAAAAGGATATATTATATGTTTTATAGCTAATAAATAAAGTCAAGTCTTTTGAATTCAGTCTTCTAAATCTGAATTACCTCCCTTTTGCCATAATTTCTTAAGTATAACCACAAAAAAAATTTTGTCACAGAAAATAAATATATATTTAAATAATATCATGGATTATCCAGAGATTTACTCACAAGGGATATAAGTTTATATATCGCATAATGGATTATCCAGGGATTTACTTACAAGGGATACAAGTTTACATATCACATCATGGATTATCCAGGGATTTACTCGCATCATGGATTATCCAGGGATTTACTCACAAGTTTACATATCCAGCTTATTTAAGTAATTAAAATTCAGTTGCACAACATTGCCATTCAGGATAGTTTTTCAAAACCCGCAAGCTGGAATTTGTTTACTTTTAGGCTATAATCTTTGTTTATTACTCATTTAAAACAGTTTGCAAGCCTTGTTAGAGATATACAAAAACGTGCAGAGAATAGATCAAAACATGACAATAAAATTGTAATTACTAAATTGTTTACTAATACTGCCAAGGTTCAAGTGAGCCTGAATCACTCATCTGGATAATGAAGAAAGCATACTGCATAATTATTTGATATTGTTTGTATATCACAGCTTACCCCTTCTTAACCTTCTATACACTGTTCAATATTGCCTTTGTAATTTCAGAGAAATTGTGATTTCCTGTAGGCTTCAATGAAACTTATGTGTCACTGTACACACCATGTATGCCATCTGATCAATACCAAATAAGGAATCTTTGCAGAGGGTCTCCCTATCATCATTCCTAAAAAATATTTTGGCATTGTAATTTTAGAGAAGAATATGAAAATTTGACCAATCAGAATAAAAAATTTCCACTCATGGTCATTTTTTTCATCCGATACAAATGAGATGAAAAGTTTTATAAATGATCATACATTATTTCTGCAAAGTTTGGTAATTACTGGTCTTGCAGTTTCAGAAATGTTGATGATATTGCTTCAATGCAAACCTATGTGCCACCTGGTCAATGCCAAATGAAGAATACTAGTAAAGATTCTCCAAAAAAATTCTATAAAGACTGAAAAGATTTGGCCTTGTACTTTCAAAGGTTTTTAAATATTGGCCAATCAGAAACAAGAATTGCTTTTTGCGGCCATGTTAGCTGACCAATCAGCATGAAATGAGTAAATTTTGTAGAAGACCTTCCATTCATCATTCATGGAAATTGGTTTGGATGGCATTGGCTAAGCACTTTCAGAGTAGGGGGTTAAAATGCAATTTTCCAAAGACTTTGAACACCGTAAAACTATGTGCCACCATTACTGCCTCTTTAGCCAACCAATCAATAAGAAATCTTTGTAAAGGACCATCCATTTATCATTCATCACTCCTATAAAGTTTCAGGATATTTGGGCTTGTGGTTTCAGAGAAGATTTTTTTTAAATTGGCCAATCAGAAACAAGAATTGCCTCTGGACAACGACACATACCAAGTAATGGCAATAGCTCATATGGCTTTCAGCCAAGTGAAAAACAGAAACAAAAATTCTGGTTCCAAAGTGCCTATTTTACATCATGCAAAAAGGCAATGAACTATTGGGTTTCTAAATTAAAGCTTTTAACTGGTAAAAACTGGAGATTTTACAATTTTTTATTTCCAAGTTAAAACTAGAATAAATATGGTGCATTTTGGTCGAATCTCAGATGTTACCAAAGGGATTTTCATTTCCGCCCTGTACCTCACCTACCATTAGCTGTAACGGACCTCTTGTGAGTTACCATGCTGCTAAACTATTTGACTGAAAAAGCCAATTTAACATTTAATATTTTAAACACTTTTGAATATTTATTTATTCACTCAATACATAAAAATGATTCAGTAAAAATTATAATTAACCTTTAATGTTCAGGTATTTTTGAATGACTGTATTGTGATGTAATAAAATTAAGATTACAATGTGAATACACACCCATACATAAACATAAAACATGATTAGGATAATTAATTAATATGTTTCAATAAACAAATGATAGATAGTAAGATTTCTTTTAATTAATGAATTATATTTATCAAAATCAAGGATATTATACATTTTTATTTAGGGAATTACAGTTTTATGTTTGATGTGGTTCCTGCATAAAACGTAGATTTTACTGTTGCAAAATGAGTTTACCTGGTGACGCCTTGTGGATGTGGTTTGATCATATGTGGTTCCTACGTAAAATGTAGATTTACTGTCGTAAATTGAGTTTACCAGGACCTAAGGGTGAGTGTGCGAAACTTATGGCGGGAAATAAAAAAAGGGAATTTTATCTTATTCTGGCCTCAGAACAAAACATGGCTCACAGTAAACAATAAAAAAATTACTTTCATTGCAAATATGATTTGCCTTCTCATGTCTAACAATATTTTACATTATTTCCCTTGAAAAGCTTTCTTCTTCTATTAAACATAGATCTCCATCCACTTTGGGATAACCTCCAGACGGATTATGCAAAATCCATGGTTGTCCTTAAGCCCATGTACGAAGAAATATTGTTAATCTCATGCCGAAAGATTTTGTAGGTTCCTTTAATACTTTCCAAAATATGGTGTTATTTCAAATTTTGGAAAAAAAACAGATGGGTAAATACACAGGATGCACCCATTATCGCTCCAAAAAGTAAAATATTTAGTCTTTAAGTTATGATTTCTCTAAATCCAGTCCCTAGAATTCTTTTTTATGATATATTATTGCCATTGAAATTCTCTTTTTATTGATATAAAATTTATTGGGGGTCACCCGATTCGTTTTTTTTTTTTAGTATATTAGATTGATTACTTTATTAAGAGTGAAAATAAGCGTCAAAAAGCCAAAATAGTCGTCACAATGTCGCGATAAAAAATGTAGATTTTTAGTGTTTTTACAGACAGGACCTATAGTTGAATGATTTCCACAACAAAAAAGAAACTGGTGACCCTATGTTTATTTAGTTTCATTCAAACGAATAAGTCGAAAGCAATAACATAACGTTTTTATAGAAAATCTTAGGGATTAGTTTTTGACAAATGACGATTTAAAGTGATTTTTTTTGGCAGTTTTTATATGAAATCTACAGTAAAAGTCCTTTATTTCAATGAATTTAAATCAACCTTCCGAAAGAAATATAAAAGCTAAATATATTTTTTTTTTCTGATATTTAGATGCAGTTTCGAATGTTCTAGCTGTATGTAAAATTTCATGAAAATCCATAATTTAGTGGATTTAGGTACCTCCTACTTAACTGGGTGTATTTTACTTGTGACCAAAGAATATTTCCAAACTATGACATGTATTAATCAAACGGCTTCTGCCTTTCCGTACCACTACTATGCATTGTACGGAGCGCTGTTGGTCTCACAAAGATAATAATTTGTAATTTGAAAAGTCCAGCGCTGTATAGATTGTGGACTTTTCAAATTATAATTTATTATCTCTGTGAGATCAACAGGGCTCCGTAGAAAATAAAGTTTTGGGATTTTAATAAACAAGATTTTGTGAGAAGAGTCGGAAACCGGCAACCGTATTAGTTGTATTATTCATTTATTTATCTATTTAAGCTTTCATGCGTTATGTCCAGTTAGGTATGCGAATGCCTCTGAAAGACTCTGGTTCATTTCGTCATCGCTTTCCAGAATAACGCATTTACTGCCGACTTGTTTTTGGGTAACAAAAGGTGGTGCACAATGCTACTTTGTACAGAAGATCATGTGTGAAAGTTTGAAGAAAATCCTTTCTCTGGGGTACGATTAGCTGCAGTAAATAGGTGCGGACGAACGAAGAAACGGACTGATGAACGGAATCCCCCATCACTATACACCCCCCTTCGCTAAGCATTTTGAATTTAGCAAAATTCTTAGAACCAGAAAGAATGCATCCAATCTGGCTACTTTGGAACTGGGAATATTTCCCATTTAATTGAATATTTGAGTACAAACATTGCTTTATCGAAAGAGGGTTGAGAAATCAGTTATTAAAGGCTAAATATATTCGTTTTAAGTTAAAATTTAGACGCTCTGGGGATAATATCTTGGTATAAATATGCTAAAGTATAGCAACTGATCTTAATATAGATACTGCACAAACACAAAGCTTTCAAATAACATCAAAAAGAAATTTAGATGCAATTAAAAATCATTCTGAAAACATTTTTTTTATAATAAACTAGACAATATAGATGAATATAATAAACTTTTTCTTTATGTAAATCTCAAACAGGATTTAAAATCAGATTTTTATCTACAGTCCCAAAATTTCACTTATATAGGAAGCTAAATGTAATCACACAACTTCGAATAAGTGACCATAGTCTTAATATTGAAAAAGGAAGACACTCATAATATACCTAGAGAACAAAGATCGCGTGTGAATTGTGATGTATTTGAGGAGGAGAAACATTTTTCGTTAAACGTCACATTAAATCTTGATTTGAGAAATAATATACTATCAGATTTATTAGATAAGCATTATCATAATTCAAGTATTCAACAATTAAGATACATTCTGGCTCCATCATCACCATCTCATATTAATAAAGTAGGGTCCTTTGTTAAGAAGTGATTAGAGCTGAGTACAGGGGACTTTTTGCTTACCTTAAATACTAGTGTGTTTCCTGATTAATATCCTATATATTTATTGTTGTACGAAATATTGTATCTGTGTTTATATGTTTTTTCACAAACTTTTACTACGTTTATAAGACAATAAAGTTTGAATCTGAATTTGAATCTAAATCTAAAATTCCACAAACCAAACAATATTCACAGATAAAGAAAGTTAAATCACGAAAACCGGAATTACCAACCACCTTACCAGCAAACCCCAGAATTTACAAAATCGTTTTACCGAAATTATAATATAGCAAAACGCATTATCACTGAATTAATGAATTAATACAGTAGGGGAAATAGCAATCTTATTAAAACAAGATCTTTGTAACTCTCCAACTACGTTTCCGAACTTCAGGCGCGGATTCAGAGAGGGACGCACCGGCGCCCTTAAAAAAATATGAATTCTTAGCATAAAATCGTCCAAAACAATTTTCGCCTCGCCCCGCTCGGTTCTATATAAATCATTATCAAAACTTCAGCGCCCCTCCCCTGGCATAACGTCAAATCATTGAAACGCACCTGAACTTGGTTCGGAAACGTAGTTGGAGAGTTACAAAGATCTTGTTGTAATGAGATTGAGAAAATAGCGAACCTTTATCTATATAGACCCCATGTTTAGCGTTTGGGCTAGTCAAAGGGTGTCGTTTGGCACACTTTGTCTATTGTGAGAACCGTAATAATTCAAATTCCAAAAGTTTATTATATACAAATAATTTAAACCCTATTTGGGATGTAGCAATACAAGGACGTATAACTAACATCTACTATTTAAATCCCTGGATGACATGACCAAACTTCCGTGCCGGAGAGGTGTCCGCACATAATCCATGTAATCAAAGTTGTTGGTCCCCAACTGCTTACATAGAATATTCATAAATACATCAATGCATATTTGAAAAATGCAGACGCAACCGGCTGGGTGCAAAAGTAACGCTCCGTTTATAGTAGAATTCCTACTGCTGCAGAAAGTAATCCCCAGGGTTTTGATGGGGTCTATAGAATAGAGAATGACGACCTGAAGAATGAATTAAAAGCGCGATACGGGTTTTAAGATTAAAGGATTGAGAAAAGTTATGTTCTAAAATATAAAGAATAATTTCAGAACAGACTTTGGGGGAAAAATATACTGGTTACAGAAACTAACAGCCGCACAGAATAAAGACATTTGATTAAAAATTGATTTTTGTCATTCACTTGAACAGCCTGCATATATGTCACATGTTTATACCTTACGAAACTTGCCATTTAACTTTTGGCAATTTTGAATTCCTGACATAAAAAATTCACCCAGGTAAAAATGTTTTAACTGAAAAGAGAAAAAGGGACAAAACTTGAAGAATGCAAGCAATGAGATGTCCCCTAGAGACTCTCAAATTTCCAATCATCATTGCTTATAAAGGAAATATGTTTAGTGCAACTTGTGTGTTTGTATTTAATGAGATCGTGAAAAATGATGATCAGTTTCTTCAGCTCAATACAGACTCCTGTAATTATAATTTCTTGATAAGTCCACTATCCGGCATGTATAGTTCCTTTATAAGAAGTCCTATGTGTTATGAAACTACACCTGAGTATGCTTTCAAAAACATCAGATCAAGGTAGTATTGATGAGACTGAACATTTTAATATATAGATTTAACATTGAATAAATTTCTCTGACTGGTGATGCGGGTTACGTACATATATTTTTATGTATATCATACTTTTTTCTAATATTCCAGATTTTACATTTTATTCATTGCACAAAAAGGTGGAATATGAATTGGTACGCCTGTTTGGTGGGATTTCATATACAGGTTGGCTTATAGATATAAAAGGAAGGGAGTGGAGAGAGTCCATAAACCTGTTTAAATAGTAACCCATTACTGTTAATTGTCTAATTTCAGTCATTTTGGAGTCTTACTCCCTTTTTGCAGTTTTTCCCCCTGAATACCTTCAATTTCACGTTGTACATAATCAAATGATTTGTTCTTGTTTATATCATCTGTGTTTTTTGTAACAGTTTAAAAGCAAATCATTCTTGCACTGCAAGCATCCGTAAGTTTTACACAGCCTTGTTCAGACACATAAAAAAAGGCGGAGCCACATCTTTTCTCTAAATCTGAAGGGGGAGCAAAACTCCTTTTTAAAACACCTTGACCAAAGGATTTTATTTTTGGTACCATATTTCTAACTGACATTGATCAGTTTCAGATCAAATTTCAATTTCATTTTGCTCTTGTCATTTTTTTGTTGACATAATGATTCTTGGAAATTGGTATTTATGTAAAAATATCAGTTTTCTGCATTTTTTGTGTAAAACGCCTCACCCAGATGATGATTTGATTTTTATTATACCGACTCACATAAATTAATTACATCAAGCATTATAAGCAATGATGATTGGAAATTTGAGAGTCTCTAGGGGACATCAATAAATTGATTTGAAATAAACAGGTGATAACGAGCAATAAATGCAAAATACTTTAAAAGCTAATATGCCTCTGTGGGCTAGGTAAGCTAAATGTTATTATAACTATAAATATATTTCTCCTATTCTTGATGTGCAAAAGCTCGCATGTTGAAAATCGAAAATTTAACAATCTCGGGTGGAGAAATTCCATAACTCACTCGTACCTGAATGAGAATCTATACATAAACAATAAAACAATATCTAATAATTTTTATTTAACTCTACTAAAAGCACTATAATATCAACTGATAAAACTAAATTGGTCTTTAAAATAAAAATAATAATTTTGTGTATAAGATGTTATGTTTAACTTTAGTATAAATTTACATTTTTATTTTGATCAAATACTTTGTGTAAAAATAAATGAATATATACTAATAAGATTTTGGATATTTGTAGAAAGCACTAAAGATAAACATAAAATTCACATATTCGAACAGTGCTAATGGGAAAAGAACAAAATATCAGTGTATCATTATCATTCTCCCAAAACTAATTACAAAATTAAAAAATCTATGTTCTTGAAAGATACAAGATTTTATTAAACCAAGGTGACATATAACATTGGAACATATCTAGAGTAAGTACACTGTACCATGGGGTAGACATGTAGCAAATTATTATAAATATATATATAATAACAATTTCTGTATTTAAAAAAAATCTGGATCACAACTTTATAACTGCCTCTCAAAACAAAGGGGGGGGGGGTATTAAATTTAATAAATATTACCAGACTTTTTCTACATCTTGTGGAAAAGCATTAACAGTGATCATCTTAGCCTAATTCTTTATTAAATGTGACTTACTTTTATTATAATTCATTTTCAATGCCAAATGACTATTCCTTCGTCATGCCATTGGAAATAATTTGATAAAACAGAATTTTGAGATATTAGTAGCATGTTTATTTATGTGGATTTTACGCCAATTTCAGCTGGTTATATAATGGTGATCAGTTGTTATTGGTGGAGAAAACATGATTACCTGGAGAGAACCACTGACCAACGGCATGAAAAACTGGTGACCATCATCAATTAAGATCATTCTGATGCAGCTTGCCATGAACCGGAAAAAAAAGTCCGTTTTGACATGCTAGTGATGATTATAATAGTTAAGGATGCTCGCTGGTCATGTTTTGGTTTTTTTGTCAGATTTTTGGAATCCTCGGGTTTTATCCATTTCTTGAACATTAAATGTTTTGCCCATGAACCCCCACTTTTTCTTTTATAATTCAATCATATATACCTTAAATGGTATTTGACAAAATTTTATGAAATCCTTTTTATTTTTTATACATTTTTGAGAAATTGAAGTTGCCAATGCAAAGACAATGAAAAATCCAGAGAAAACCTATTTCCTGCAAATTTTCAAGGCTTAATAGCTCTAAAATGAGCCCTTGAACCTATATTTTTTTCTTGCTTATTTGTTTACTATTCATATCTTCTCTCAAACTAAAACACCTATTTCAAATCCTATTTATTTCCTATTAGACCAGCGATCATCCTTAAGACATCAGGACTAAATACCAATGCATTATCCATAGTCATAAAAGTTATAGCTGAGGAAATTTTTAGATATTTAGTATGCAACTTTTTTGAGTGAAAGATAAAATAACGTTTATTGATAACTAACACCCAGTTTAATGTAAGTTAACAGGACTGTTGGTGATAACAGTGAGAATTACCTCATCTCCTTCTCAAAAAGAAAAGTAAACACACTAAAAGAACTTTTGGCAGTCAATAACATATAAAACACTGATTTTTGTTTCCCAAGACAAACATAATATGCATTTAAGAAAAATTAAACAATACATCTAACTCATAAAATGATAAAAATGTGATACAAAAAAAACTCATTATAAATGTATGGTGAACAGCACCTAAAACAAAAACTTAGTACAGAAAACCACATGAAATAAAACATTTAAATGCCCAAGTGAAAAGATCAAATAAACATTTCATACCCTGGTGCTGTGAAAATATACAGTGAAATAAATCATGAGGAATTCGTTCCAATGGATTCTGCTGTATCCATCATAAAAACAAAACAAAAAAAAAACAAAATGCATATTTGTATATATTGTTTTAAACATAAAATTTAAATTATAAATGTAAAATTTAAAGGCGTTTCTGCATATATTACAAAAATACATAGATACCAAAACAAGCTCTAAAAGAATTGGCAAAAGGGAGGCAACTCCATCCTATTTTGACAACATAGCAAGAATATACACAACAGCTTGAAAAAAGCAACAAACTCTCTACATCACATATTTAAACTTTTAAAGCTTTTTCATTTTAAATGCTTCTTTACAACAAGAAATATTTACAATAAAAATATACAACAATTTTTTTTTGTAGATATCATAAAAATGTATACTCATAAAAATACTGCTTTTGGACGATAATAAAAATTTAAACCATTTTAATTGATGTTTAATCCTAACAATAAAAATATTATCAATCTTCTTCAAAATAACAAACAAAACTAATTGTGAATCCTATACTGTGATTATGATTATGCTCAGTGTGACAAATTTGAGTACAATTTTAAACTTAAAAAATATAAATTAATTTACAAAGGAACAGGTTGGCCATATATCATCTAATTCCAATACAAAATCATCTGGATTATATCGACCTCATTACAAAGAAAAAATAATATTCCTCACCTACGATATTTCACACTCTAGAAGTCGGACTCAAACTTTTTCTAGTCTAAATTGTCTAATGCTTTGGTAAAAACAGACAATCTTATGGAATTCATTATATAACACTTCATTACTTTCATTAGGTATTAAATTCTCCAACAGGGAAAAGAAAATGAGAACAACTATTACCTCCCTTATAAAACAGCTATCTTCTCTTCTTGGAGATATTTTTAAAAGTAGGGCCATTTTCCCCTACATTTATTTCATTTCTATAGCCATTTTCATAGTCTCTTAAAACCTTTCAGAATTTCTAAGGGTAGAGCCTGGTATGTGGTCTCCAAATATTTGCTAATAACTAAAAATAAATTCTAAAAATTTTTTTCTACATACCTGAATATTGCAGGATTTGTAGGACATGAATATTTTGCTGTAAAGTGGATTTATCTCCCTTCATACAGTACAATGTTTTTGGTTCTAAGTGTCCTTCTGGCTAAAATTCCAAAAAGTGATACAAATTGACCCACATTGCCTATTTAAAAGAGCTTTGCTTGTAGAAAACTTGAAAATATTAATAATTTAGCATAAATTTTTGTCCAACCAGCATTTTGTTTGTCTTACGATATAAAGTAGGTAAACATTTAAGATTAAAAAATCAATGGTTATAAGTGAAACAAATACAGGGGAAAACAGCTCTACACCATTTTTTGAAGGCCACTTCTGAAGTGGAAGATACCTTTCAGAGAAGGAATTTGTAATACTAACAGATCAAGTCTGACTTGACTGAAACATTGCGTGAACCATAGACCTGACTTAACCAAACTCGTGTATCAGAACACCAATCAATCCATTTCCAATTAAATGTATTACCTCCCCTGATTTCTCAGTCTATCAATATTTATAAATGTCCCCAACTGTGGTGTTTATTTGTCCAATAAAGATCTCACTTATTGATAACATGTAACTTACATTATTAATCTAAATTGTGTTGCATAGTTTTGTATCAGGGTGTTGTGTAACACCTCCTTTCAGATTTGTTTGGCCAGTATATCTTAGCAACCAATCGGATTGCTTAGATTTTCAAAATGTTATGTCTGGAATTCTTCATCAGCCAATCAGACCTCATTATTCAAATTTCGAGGTTATACACTTGACTGTTCTGCATATTGTGATGACTGTTTCATGTATCTCGACAAAATGTCACAATGTGATGGTGATCAGTTCTAATGGTGATTCTTACGTGCAGGAGATTTTAGGACAGTTACAGCAGCAAAACAACAGCCAAATCAACACCAGCAGGTGATTACAGCGCATGGTAGCCAATCAGTTTTTCTTGGTGATAATTTATCTTGACAAGATCCTCAAATTTATATCAAGTCTATAGAACATTCAGAATAAAATAATTTTCATGAAATTGTAGATTTTATTAGTGCCTCAGGCACAAATTTTAATGATGAAACTTTGCTAACTCATTCGTCCAATGGACAGTTGATTTTTAAATCTGGGCCTTCATAACCCAAACTAGAATCAGTGGTCCATGGTGAGTTTGGCTATTTTATATAAAATGTTAGAAGAAGGCAGGTTAAGTCAAGCAAATATTTTAGATTATTTGTCTTACACAACCCGCATTTATCAATTTATGTCACAGTAAGTGTTAAAATAAGGGGAGGTAATAAGTGTTAAACTGGTAAGTTGTCAATTATTTGGTTACTTCAAGAAATTACACTGCATAAAACAAAAATAAAAAATTCTTCGGAATTTGGTTAAGACATGTTTCATTCTAAATTTGTATTTACAGGTATCACTGTTACATGTACTTGAAAATAAAAAAAAACTTCACTGACACATTACAATATGTTTTTTGATACATATACACAAGCTATTTTTGGCAAAAAACCTCTCTGATTTATATACAACAATACAAAACTACATCAGGAATGCCTCAACAAATAATCATATATTAATTATCTATCTAAAGCCACGTCAAATCAATTTATTATTCTTTAGATTCTGTTGCCCCTAACAAACTCAGGTGAGAAAAAAAATGTTCATTTCTGCCTTTTCCCTTTCAAATTTGTACTTTGATCATATCTTCTATAAAACAAGTGTGGACCCTAAAAGATGTCTCGCCTGTCCGCGCTTGACCCAGAATAACATGCACTATCAAAGACCATGCTATCATTTGCCTACCATTATGGTACATTTGAAACAGACATGCGAAAGCTGTTATGTGATTACTTGAGCAATTAATTAATTGAGGTCAAGGACAAAAGCCATATGTCAGAAACTGACCTCATCAAAAAACCTTAATATGGTCACTGGACCGTGAATTGAGGTCAAGGACAAAAGGCATATATATATCCCCTGTCCACGCTTTATCCTAAAGCTTATATGACCAATAATACAGTAACTTCTATAGCTATAGTATATTGTCATAATTGCTTAAAACAATATTTTTAAAATCTTACTGTGCATTGCCAAGAACCATACCGGTCTATCAATTGCTATTGTCTGACTAATCTGGGAATTTGAATAGGCTACTGGTGTAATTTAAATGACCAACTTGATATAGCTTTACTACAACATAGGTTGAAAAAATTGTTCATGGTTTGCTTTTGTCTGGTCATCAACTAATCAAAAGTCCCTATGAATTGTCTAAAAATTCTATTGTATATACTAATATGTCTTGCCTGAAAAGGGTCTTGGTATTCTTTTCAGTTTGTATGGCAAGGTAAACCAAATTGGTCATTTAAATTTCACCTGTAATCTAATCAGATTGCTAATCTATTTTTACAACAGGTATTGTAAGATCGATAAGGTAGAAGACAATTCACAGTAAAATTTTGCAAGCTTTTTTAACCTGTACATGTATTTTTTTGACTTCCAAATAGTTTGAGTGAAAAGTGTATCTGTATGTGTGCTGTTTTTTTTTTTTTTTTGCAATAACAAATTCTATCATATTCAATTCATTTCTATGTTTATGTTATTATGACAAAATAAAACCTTGTAAAAGAGTAGGATCTTTTGACAGGAAACAATGTTATTTTTTTCTAATCCCGCTGAAAGTTAAATATGAGATATCATGCTGATGTATTAGAATTTATTAAGTGCTTCATCTGGAACAAAAAAAATGTGATCTGAATTAGTAAAACTGTGGATTCATTAATTTTCACAATTTTGCCAGGGGCTATTGAGGGTTGTGAAATTATTTATGTGTGAAATTTAATAAACAAGATCTTTGGTTTTATGATCAACAAAATACTTTTTCTCAAATAGATTATATACATAATCATGTAAGTTTTGTATCAATTATCTTAGGTATGCCATTCGAAGAGAAAAAACTAGATGGAACTTTATACACAAAGTTATACTTCTCCCCCCCCCCCCCCCCCTTCCTGTTTGTCTATCCCCTAATTAAAACATTAGTGATCAATCTGAAAATATGAGGTGGGCAAGTTCTTATATATATGGCGAGTCTAGATATTGCAGTTGCTGAAAAATGGACTGTAAAAGAAAAAAATTGACAAAGTCACTGAACCATGAAATTGAGGTCAAGGGCACATGAAAGGTGTCAGACTGGCATGTACCCATACAGATCTTGCTATAAGCCATGTATGATGAGTCTATTCATTGTAGTTGCTGTAAAATAGACTTTAAAGAAAAAAATTGACAAAGTCACTGAACCATGAAATTGAGGTCAAGGACACATGACAGGTGTCAGACTGGCATGTACCCATATAGATCTAGCTATAGACCATATCTGATGAATCTAGTCATTGCACTTGCTGAAATATAAACTTTTGAGGAAAAAATTGACAAAGTCACTGAACCATGAAATTGAGGTCAAGGGCACATGAAAGGTGTCAGACTGGCATGTACCCATACAGATCTTGCTATAAGCCATGTATGATGAGTCTATTCATTGTAGTTGCAGAAAAATGGACTTTAGAAGAAAAAATTGACAAAGTCACTGAGCTGTGAAATTGAGGTCAAGGACACATGACAGGTGTCAGACTCCCATGTACCCATATAGATCTTACTATATACCAAATATGATGACTCTAAACATTACAGTTACTAAGAAAGGGACTTGAATGTAAAACTATGTCGCAGATTTTCGAAGTTCACTGAACCGTGCAATTGAGGTCAAGGACAAATGACAGGTGTCAGACTGGCATGTACCCATATAGATCTCACTGTAGACCAAATATAATAACTCTAGGTATTATAGTTTCTGAGAAAAGGATTTGAATGTAAAACTATGTCGCAATGTTTATGTGGGTATTGAACCATGAAAAAAAGGTCAAGGTCATCTAAAAATGTGCTGCTGAAAAGGTCATCACTTCATGCACCTGTGGACCAAAGATGAACATTGTAAGTATTATACTTTAAAAGTTATTAAGGTTTTACAAAAAGTTAACGCCGTCGCCGTCGCCGCCGGATTGCTATACCTATGTCTCGCTTCCAGCGACTTTCGTCGCAGGCGAGACAAAAATACAGATTTAGAACATATATATTAATCAATCACTTCTAAGAAAAAACAAGATATTTCGTAGAAAAAATAATGAAATCATCTGTCGCCATTTCATTTGACAAAAAAACATAAAAAGAATGAAATCTGTGTTAAAAAATTACCCAGACATATAAATCTGTCTCTTGTATAATTTTGAGCAGAAAATCTTAAGAAATGTAAACAAATTTGCTGTGGCTAAACTGAAGAAAAATATCACAAATTACAGTACAACCCTCCAACAGCAACAAAAACATAGCTATAAGCAATAAACTACAAAACTAATAATACATTCTTTAACTTAGTTTGTATATTGTGGTTTCATTGGCTCCATAACAGATTATATGACTGGTCTCCGGCTATGAGTTTTATAATTATCTAGTTTTGTGTAAGTTTTAAGCACCAGCAAATCGAGTAATATTATTGAGGGGCATTCGGGAACCTCTTCCACCCTGCCAATTATTTGGGAAAAAGAGAGTTTTTTTCAAATGTGCTATATGAAAGAAAACATTTTTGAATTCTGAGTAATGTATAAAAAGTTGCTACGACTTCGAAGTATACTCCTCGGCTTGGAATTAAGATGTGGTACTGTCATGCTTGCTTTCCTCCTGAAGACAAACGCAAGATAATTTCTAAATAGATTAAAGTATTGACAAAATATTCTTGAATGCTTATTCACCAGAAATCAAACTAGCTTAGAGTAATGTACTTATTTGTTTACAATATTAAAATGCTTCAGCATAAAACCCAAATAAAGTTTTTTGTGATCATACGAGTATCTAGACATATTCATGCAGATCATGTGACAATTGCTGTCATATTTACCAGACCATGTGATCATTTTATATTCATTTTTTTCAGATCATGTGACTATTCTGTTTCAGACAATGTGACCATCATTCAAACAAGTTTATAAATAAATAAATTTAGATATAATAACGACAAATTATAAAAAAAAAAAACATGTAAAATTCTACACAGATAATGGCTTTGGAAAAAAATATCCAAAGACATAAAAAATTTACACTAATAAAAATATTTTGGAAAAAATTTATGTGGTTTACAAATAAATTGCATAATATTGTATAAAAATTTTTTCTCTAGAAAAACACTCAGGTGTTAAAACAAGAGAAAAAAAATTTGGTAAATTTAACCTTAGATTTATCTGAAATGAATTAAATGATTTTTTTTATCTATGCCATTTTTTACTTTAGTTTGACTGGTAGAAAATAAAGAATCATACAAGTGAACTTTATCAGCACCTCTAAAATAAAAAATACAATGTCTTGAATTTTGACAAACTGTACATATTGTATATGCAATTCAAGGTTACTTAATTTCGATGAACACAAAAATCACAAAAATAATACTAAAATGATATCCAACGAAATGTACTTCAGAGTAAATAAGAATGGTGAAACGTCAACCTGTATACATTCAAATACTGATACACATGTACTTGTTTTGACATAGAATTTTCTTCATTAATTTGGTTTAATGGCATTACAATATTCATCCATCTTATTTTGTCTATAATACAAAAATTAATAACTATCTACTGTAAAAATGTAAAGATATGGGGTATTTCAACAATACAATATCCAAATAGAATAAAGCATTGCAACGGACTAATTACATATTTTTGATGTTGTTGTAATGGTGCGCAAAAGCCAAGTTCAAAAGGTAAGCACTAATTCACCACATACCCCCCCCCCCCCCACTTTCAAAAAAAATATATAATAAAATTAAAAAAAAATAAACTGGAGTCAAAAATTCAAAAATTCATGAAATAATCTAAATAGCAAACATATCTGGTACAGATATATTTGAAATGATCATGAATATTGACGCTGTTTCAAGTATAAGTTATTTTACTCAACTGATAATGATCTGGAATATTGACCGTTATCTTAACTACAATGTCAAACAAAATCTATGTAACCTTTTCTCTAATAGAATAACACCAGCGTTAAATCTTTGTACCCCTTCCACTAACATCGTTCAAGAAAAAACAACAGAAGAAATCAATATGCAACTACAGTTATCTCCCTTAGATAAGTTAATGTCTTTTTCATAGAGTTTCAGAAATATTTATAAGAAATTCTTACTTTTCTGATTGTTCAAATTAAATGGAGCAATTCTAAAATAATTTTTTATAATTCAATAATAATTATCCTTTTTCTTAAATGAATAATATGGAATACAAGAAGCAAAAATACTTCATAATGAAAGTATTAGAAATCCAAAAAATGTTTGCATCTACACCAAATGTTAATACAGAAATGATGTATTTGTAAGACTTAATTCATGGGATCATCATAAACATCTGCTCCTAAGTTAGGAGTTTGAAAATGTTGCAGATCCATTTCTGCTTCAGAGTCTTCGCTGCTGTACTCTGACTCATCATTCATCAGTCTTTTTTGATGAATTAGTTGTCTTCTTTGCCAGTCATTTAAATTTTTGTTCATTATCTGATTAAAATTGAAGTTTTCCATCCCATTACTAAGTCTTTGTTTTTGTTTATCTTCCATAACTCTTTGGTTTTCAGATACACCATTTTGGATTTGCTGTTGTGCACCGTTATCTGCATAAACTCGATCAGACAAATTTAACATCCTTGACCTTTCATTATAAAGTCTAGAAAAGTTACTGCTATTCCTAGACAAATCCAAACCCATGCTACCATTGTAATGCTGCAATTCATTGGCCAAATGTGCCTTTTCAATATTATTTCCTTGATTTATATTGGAAGAAAACTGGCTTCTATTTATAGCAATTTCATTTGAAATGATTCCATCATGATTGTTTCTAGACAGTGCACTTGGTGACACTGTTAAATAATTGTTGTTTGAAGATGTTTCTAAAGAGTGTGTAGTTTGGTTTCTGTGACCAGGCATTTCATTGGATGTTACTGAAATATGACTGTTGTTCCTATACATTTGATTGGATGAAACAGTCACATGATCACTGTTTCTTGGCAATTCATTTGGCAGTTTTGGCAAGCCATGGCTTCTGGAATCTGAACTTTGTGACCTATATAAATTATCATCCCGATATCTAAAATTATCATTTATGTCATCAAAATGACGAATATCTGATGAATTATTATTTCCTCCATAGAATTTCCTGTTTACAGAAGACTGTAAATTTTTCGTCTGACAATCTTCTTCTGACCTTGGGATACTGAAACAGTTTTCTTTTTGAGACATGTCGTTGCCATAGCAATCAATGGTGGAAGTTTCTAACTTTTTGATTGGAATGTCCAGAGAATTATCATCATCACTATCCAAAATATAGACATAATTCTCTTGGCCTTCTTTTCCACGACTATTTGTTGGGTAAGCATGATTTCCCATCTCCAATTTCTGGTTCACTGAGAATGGTACTGCAGATCTGTTGTTGATATGTTGTGGATGAGAAGCTTTTCTCTTCCTCTGACGTGGTTGGATGTTTGAGAAGACAGAATCTTGTGGTGAGACATGTAAATCTGACTGAGACAGCGGTGGTTTCTGAAGATCTGATATCAACTTGGAATGAACATGCATCTGAAATTAGATAATATGTGCAATTGAAACTTTTACATGTTCTCGTTAAAAAATCTGTTCATTTGCAAAATGTTAATAAAACCATAAATATGCAGTTAATATGTGCAAAAAATGCTTTAGACAAATTGACTACTGATTATCTTGAAAAATGAACTCAGATATAGGAGAAGCAATTTGTTTATTGGATTTTAAAGCCATTTTCATTGCAACTCAATATATATTCATTGGTGGAGGAATTTGAAATGAGAGCATATGGAATAAACCAATGGCTTTGTCTGATTATTTTGTAAAATTTTGAAAGACTTTTTAATAATAGTGGAAGAGAGATATACAAGAACAAATAACTATCTTAGTGAATGCAAAGTTGCCCATGCAGAAAATTGAAGGCACTGTTAACCTCTGATCTATTTTGTTTGATTACAACTTTAATGAAAGTCTTTATTCTATCATTATTACTTTTATACAGAAAACTGGATGCACTATAAATACATGTTAAAGTACGTCTACAACTGTTTTGATCATGCTAACACCCATGACTTCAGTAGTTATTAATCCCGAAAGTTCAGAAATTATAGTGTCTCCATACTGTTGCAAATCTTCAACAATCGATAATAATGTGAATATCAGTTAACGTGATTCCTGTACATTTACCAATGGAATATTACATGAAAAATTCAAATGGAAGGCTCAGATACTGTTATTTTCACCCGTTAACATTTTTGCACGAATTAAAACATCACAGTAATGTACAATTTATCTACTAATGTAAAGCAAGTATTATATTGTCGTACTACAATGTAAAATGAAGAAACATGCTACTTTCAATACAATCATACATATATCTGATCCCTATAGGGAATATTAAACATAGGACAGCTCTGATAAATATACTGATACAAAAAAAAAAGTACTTTTACAAAAACTGTTTTCTCAAAATTTACTCTGTACATGTAGATGTTTAAGAATATCATTGGCGAGTAATTCAGCTGGATCCAAATGTATCATGTTGAAAGTAGCATTTACTGAAAAATCTTCCCAACATTACTGGTAGTACTATAGGGTTATTGCATGAATACTGGGAAATATTGTGTAGAGAATGTAATATTGCACAAGCTTTAAAGTGTGATATAATATTCTACGAGGGACAATATTTCCCAATTTCGTGCAATAACCCTTTTATAGTATGGCAACACCACCCATATCTCTGAAATAACCCGAAAAACTATCAAAAACATCGTCCTTACAATCCAACATTGCTCTCCGTGAAATAAGGCAAATATTGCACGCTAATTTTTGGCTACATTCTTTAGGGAATATTACGTTGCTATACCACAATGATATTGTTTAGCAAGTAATAAACAGGATAAATAAGATCAAATAATTTTCTAACAAAATATTATTTTCTGTTGCTCAGTTTGCATTTTAGTGGAATGTACAAAGAGTTTCAATAAGTAATTAATTGTTGTATAGAAATTTTGGAATTTTAATTATTTGTTAATTTTTTCTATTTTTAGTACTGTCGGCTGTACTGGACAATGGAATGACAATCAAAGGATAATTCTACAAAGCTGGGTCTCAGTAGTTTCAGAAAAAAAATGCTTATTTTTATTTATTTAGTAATGGGGCCATATTTGTTGGAGCTCCACACCTCTACACATACCTTTGAAAGGGGATCACAAAAGGACCATTCCACCAAAGTTGGGCTCAATTGACTTTTAGATGATGAGAGTTTTAAAAAGGAGATATAGTTCATGATAAAGGACAACGAATACCTAGTAATGGCAATATCTCACATTGCCTGTTGGGCAAGTGTATTCAACAGGGATAACAACAAAAGCCAAGTGATGGCAATAGGTCACATGAACCTTTGGTGAAGGTCAGCTAAAAAGTTAACATGTTACAGCATGATCAATCATGCTACTAGTATCAATGTATGGTCTGCATCGTGGATTTTAACACAAGGAAGAAACTAAAGTGTGTAGCAGGACAGAAAACCACAAAATAGAAAACAGACAACTGGTGTCAAAAAGTTAAACAATGCTTTTAATTCTGATTTACCAAATAATGTCAATGAAGTCAGAGTGACCTCATTTTGGTGAGAGGCTGTGTTACTCCGTTTGATGCACCCCCACGCCAAGTAATATGATTGTAGATCACTTTGTATGTTAAAACTGATTTTTGATATAAAACTTAAAAGCCAGTCAACCACATAATATGGGTCATGTGACCTCCATCTTATGTCACATGGTCAGTCTCTTCGGTCAACTAGTAACTAGGAACTGGCTGTGGATACCGCGGATACTCCATTAGTCCCTCTCAACTTTATTGAGGCAAACTAAAAACTTGGTAAAAAGTTAAGAATAAAACTCATCTGGAATCTAATAATTGTATTTTATGAGAAAAACAATTGGGTGCAATTGTATACCCAAAAGACGAAAAAAAATCATGGGATCCAAGATCACTTCTCCATGTCTGCCCCCCCCCCCCCCCCTTTCCACACCCCAACCTCGATAAGAAATCAAATTGGTGCTCCCCTCACTTTTTCATATTATTTTTTATTCATTGTACATGTAACTATTAGTATAACTGAATTATACTATGATCCTAGATTTCTGCAGAAGTTCATCTAACATCAGGTATTTTTAAACATTTTAATATGTTGTCCTACATTTTCAGGTTAGTTGAATACACATTTGATGATAAAATAGAAAATTTTTAAAGATCTGTACTAAAATATATATTATTACATTTGTATTAATTTTTTTTCTTTTGTGTATGATTTTTATAATGTACAAATTATGCATTAAGTGCATAAACATGCATTAACTGTACTTTGAATGGTTCAATGCACATATAAAAGTACAAGATATAAGAATGGGTCTATCACATATAAAGGTACAATGTATAAGAATGGGTCTATCACATATAAAGGTACAATGTATAAGAATGGGTCCATCACATATAAAGGTACAATGTATAAGAATGGGTCCATCACATATAAAGGTACAATGTATAAGAATGGGTCCATCACATATAAAGGTACAATATATAAGAATGGGTCCATCACATATAAAGGTACAGTGTATAAGAATGGGTCCATCACATATAAAGGTACAATGTATAAGAATGGGTCCATCACATATAAAGGTACAATGTATAAGAATGGGTCCATCACATATAAAGGTACAATGTATAAGAATGGGTCCATCACATATAAAGGTACAATGTATAAGAATGGGTCCATCACATATAAAGGTACAGTGTATAAGAATGGGTCCATCACATATAAAGGTACAGTGTATAAGAATGGGTCCATCACAGATAAAGGTACAATGTATAAGAATGGGTCCATCACATATAAAGGTACAATGTATAAGAATGGGTCCATCACATATAAAGGTACAGTGTATAAGAATGGGTCCATCACATATAAAGGTACAATGTATAAGAATGGGTCCATCACATATAAAGGTACAATGTATAAGAATGGGTCCATCACAAAAGGAAAATATATGTAATATAATCTGTTTAATAAATTTCTACTATATTTTAAATAATGCAAAAAGGCACATGAGGCTTAAGAGCTCTTTAGTTCACCCTTCATACATGTAGGTGAACCCATTGGACTTGCCACTTGTATTTATTGGAAACAAAGTGCAGTATATCTCAAATTCATCAATATCACATAATGTTTTATAATAAAAACTGCCACGTAGTTTCAGAGAAGATCTTTTTTACAAAAATTGGAAAAACTGGATTTTTATGCATTGTATCACATTTGTCCTTATTTTTTCAGTAACTCCAAGGTCCTTTTCCTTTTTAACAATACTAAACTAGATGTACTGTGAGCAAAGCTCACAAAGGATACCCCCTGCTTTGAAGTCCAATTATTTCCCTTGTGTGATATCGGAAAGCAAAGATTTTTCTTCATGCACATCTTTGGATGATGTACTTCCTTTCTGTAAAGTTTCGTTGAAATCCGTTGAGCGGTCTAGGAGGAGTTGGGCTTACAAGATATATGGACAGACGGACAGACAGACAGACAGATGGACAAGGTGATTCCTATATACCCCCCCAAACTTTGTTTGCGGGGGGTATAATAAGGTCTTTCATATACTGTATTTCATTTCTGGCAAGTTTTTTTCACTAACTCCAAAATCTGTACTTAGAGAAGAAGCTATGAGGAATTCTACATTCTTGTATATGGTGGAAAACACTTACAGAAATGAAACATGAATATCATTAACTTCATTACAGAACACTTATTCTAATTTGGTGTTCTGCTTTGTAAAGATGTATTAAAATTTTCGATTTATTATGGGTAGCACGCGTCAGATGTCATAGTCAAAATTACAATGTACAACACCATTCTTTGAATCTCAGTCAGGACGCGGAAATACTATAATTGTTTGGACTTTTTATACTTCGAAGTACAATAACATCAATCGAAAAGTAATTTTTATTGTTATCAAATCAATTGTGTTTATTTTTCTACTGTTTTCGATTTCTTTTTCAAAATTTCCAAAATCAAAATGGCTGCCACATGAAAGGCCTTGCGGTACCACTTCGTTTACCAAATTTACTCTTTTGTCATATGAAAATCGAAATAATTCATCGGAGCCATATGTTCGTATAAGATTTTAATACGGGTATTGTTATTTGCTTACATGTACATTTTACCCCTCGGGATAAAATATTGCTCAAATAATGTTACCCATATCAAAATCTCCAAAGAAAATAAGGCTGCTATAAATTATTTGGTGCTTTCTCCTACATACCCTTGTGTTATGGGCCTTCAGTGTAGCTTCATTTGGATATGCTCTATCACAGAGATGACATTGGTACTGACTCTCGGCTAACTTGTCGTGGTTACGTATATGATGCTGTAGGTTAGATAACTGAGGAAAAGCCTTGCCACACCCATCTAAAGGACATGAATACGGCTTTTCTCCTGAAACAAACAATATCTGTGCAGTTTTTACTGTTAATTTTTTTTACCATATATAATAACTATATTAAGTCAAAAATTTTAGCAACCAATGAGATAAGGCCAAATAAATCTATATTTGTGTTTGGGGTTTCCCTACTGACCCTCATTTTTCGGCTCTCCTTTGCTAGGTAGTTTCAAAATTGGTTTTTCATGTTATCAGACACAATTCTGAAAGGAGACAATCTAAAGACACTCCAGGTCATCAGTCAAAACATCTAAGGACCATTACTGCGAAGTCTGACTCCAATTGGCCAAGCACTTTCAGACAAGATTTTTAAATTTTCTTATAGGGAACTATTTTAAACTAAGTTCAGTAACAGCAGCCATGTTGGTCGGTTAGATGCTCGACACAATTCTGGAAGAGGGCCACCAAAAGACCTTTCCATCAAAGTTTTGTCCTCATTGGCTAAGTGGTTTCAGAGGAAAAGATCTTTAAAAAGTTTACAACAGAAAAGACAGATGCCAAGTGAAGGCAAAGCTCATATTGCCCTTTGTGCCAGATAAGCTAAAAATTTCTCCCATAGGACAATGTAAAACTAGAGGCTCTTAAGAGCCTGTATTGCTCACATCGATTTAACTTTTCACCTTGAGCAAATTTAAGTGTTGCAGTCAATTTTGATGGTTTTTCTATAGGATTCTATGTTAAACTAATTTCAGCTGTGGCAGTCATCTTGGTTTAGTCCAGGTCAACGGATACATTTCTAAAAGAGAACCATCTAAGGACCATTTCTGCTAAGTCTTGTTCCAACTGGCTAAGTGGTTTCAGACAAGAAGATTTTTAAAGGGATTTTCCCATAGGGTCCTATATTAAACTTAATTCAGCTGTGGTGACCATCTCTGTCGACAATCTGGGTGATCGGACATAATTCTGAAAGAGGACTATCTAAGGACCAATGCTGCCAAATTTAGTTCCAATTGGCTCAGTAGTTTCAGACGAGAAGATTTTTTAGTGAATTTCCTATATGGTCTTATGTTAAACTATGTTGGTTCACAGTCCATGAAATCAGACACAATTTTGAAAGAGGACCTCCTAAAGACCATTGCTGCCAAGTCTGGTTCCAATTGGTCAATTAGTTTCAGACGAAGATTTTTCAATGAATTTTACCATAAGGCCCTATGGCTGTGGCAGCCATCTTGGTTAACAGTCTGGGTGAACAGACATTCTTCTGAAAGAAAACCTCCTAAGGACCATTACTGCCATGTTTGGTTCCAATTGACCTTGTAGTTTTAAAGAAGATTTTTTTAAATTCACCCCCCCCCCCCACACTTTTTTCTATTTTCAGTAACAGCAGCCATGTCAGTTGGAAGTCAGGGATGCTGGACTTACATTTGGACAATTCCATCAAAGTTTGGTCATAACTGGCCCAGTGGTTTAAGAGTAGAAGATTTTTGAAGGAAAGTTTAAGCTGGACGATGTCTTTAAAGGGCAAAAACTCCTATAGATGGTCAATCAATGATTTTGGTCATATTAACTTATTTGTAGATCTTACTTTGTTGAACATTTTTGCTATTTACAGTTTGTCTTTATCTATAATAATATTCAAGATATTAACCAAAAACTGCAAAATTTCCTTAAAATTAACAATTCAGGGGCAATAACCCATTAAAGGGTTGACCAGTTCGTCTGAAAATTTCATGGCAGGTAGGGCTTGACTGATCTACATTTTTATCCCATGTCAGTTTTGCTCTAAATGCTTTAGTTTTTGAGATATAAGACAAAAACTGCAGTTTATCCCTATGTTCTATTTTTAGCAATGTGGGCCATGTTGGTTGGCAGGCAGGGTCATCGGACATATTTTTTAAACTAGATATCCAAATGATGCTTGTGGCCACGTTTGGTTCCATTTGGCCCAGTAGTTTCAGAAGAGAAGATTTTTGTAAAAGTTAACAGACCTTTGGGTCAGGTGAGCTAAAAAATTAGCAAATAAAAAATACCTTCCTACCTTTCCTAATTTATATAAAAAGAAACCCCTTTTCAGTAATTTTTTGTTTGTTTTGGTATTTATCTTTCTTACTATAAGTACCAAATATAAGTACATGTATCACCTAAATTGTAAAATGGAGTTGAACTCTTAAAGCTCTTTAAATCAAAAAAGCATCCTTTACAGGAAGTCCAACTCTTCAGTCCTTATTACACTATATGCTTCACTAATTCTATTCAAAAGCAGTTGAATCTAATCCCTTTTTTCAAGACTGTCACTATCCGTATTACATGTTTTGTGTATACATGTATTGTGCTTCAATGCTTGTATTTAAAAGCAAAATATACTCCTATAGCTTTAGCAAAATCTGCATTTATTAACCTCAAAACTAATCTTTCAAGGTACATTGTAACTCAAGTCACATGACATGATATTATCAATCTTAGGCCATGCTTGATACAAGATGATGTTGAGGTTTAAGCACAGTATATCATAGGAGCCAATTTTTATTGGTGGAAGAAGACATAGTACTCGGACATGCTTGATTTCAAGGGATGTTGGCTGATTTGTTGAAGTTTTAGCACAGTTTTTCATAGAAGCCCTTTTTTATTGGTGAAGGAAACCAGAGTACTTAGATAGAAGCACTGACCTATGCTAGGAAAGCTGCCAATTGGATGACTGAGGAATACTCCATATTCTCTCATTTCCATGTACAATAGAATTTTGGTTGCTTAAATACACATATATCATAAGCTGAAATACACAACTAACTATCATAAACTCAAACACCCAAAGGACTAACGTAAACAGTTTTGATCCATAGGTAATTCAATTAATAGAAGTTCCAAAGAATAGGAAATTTGATGACTGGACTAATTTCAGGGTCCCATTTCACTAAGTACAAATGTACCAAAGGTGTTTGAAATTATTCAAGTTCAGACAACCAAAATCTAATACATAAACTACATGTAATTTTTTTAATAAACCTCAAACATTTTGTTTTCCAGAGCAGGATGCAATGAGTAGCACTTCAAATACATAAAAATTTATGCTTCGTCTTTCAGAAACTCCATCTTGAAAAAAATGTACATTGTAGTTGTCCATGAATGTCCTGTTCAGACACCTTTTAACACAAATGACCTATTTATGAGAATTTTTGCTTAATAAATTTCGATTAGTAAGAATGAAACTCTTAATGGCTGTTGTCAAAATGCCTCTCAAGTCTCATGTAAGACTTTATTGATTATACATTGGTTTCAATCACACATTCAATTTTCCAATTACAAACTTCATTCAGCACAGTGTTTTTTTAATCAAACTTTTTTCTGACAATGAATTTTTCAATATTCTAACTAAGTTCAATAAAATAACAAAAGAATTCTTTTGTGTTTTGACCTATGACCTTCTTATTGTCCATAAGTGTTTGAAGTAGTACGGTTTAACCTCGCTTTGTTGTTAAATGTTTATCATGTTTCCACTGAACATCGTCTTTTCACAAAACCAGCATTAAAACTGAAAATGATCTATGTTTAAACAGATGACCAGTTTCCTAAATATATATAAAAAAAAACAGGAAAAGAGAACATTAAATACTAGCTATTTGTATTAGATCAGCAGGCTAAAAATGGGATTTTTCAAATTATGTTAATTTTTTGGCCTTTCCCAGTTTAACCACATATTTTTTTTTAATTTGATATCCAAAGTATTATTATCTATTTAACAGGAAAACTCAAAATGTTAAAGTACTATATGAACAAGGTAGTAAGTTCATATCAAGTTTATTTCAAACAAGAGGCCCACATAATCCTTGCAATCATAATAAACGAGCAAGACTCCTCAACTTGGATTCACAGGAGCTCCTTTGTGGTAGTCAGAAGTCTCTCAACATATGGTCTCAGGGAGGCATAATGTCTCATTTTGTAATGCAAGTTTTAAAGGGCAATTATGTCATCAATTCATAAAATGTCATAGGTTACATTTCGCAAATTAACAAAGTTGAAGAATTTGAGGAATATTAGGTGTGAAATTTCATTTCACTAAAAGAAATTTTTTTTTTTCTATTTCTGTGATAAATAAATGTAAGTTATCAGTCTCACACCATATATGGGCAATATCACATGTATATATTAAAAGTTACTTAAATGAGGAAAATTCCCATATAACAATTACATATGTGATTTTTCCAAACGAAGCATTAATTCTGTTTATAGAAAACAGCTTAAAATTTTGACAGGCTTGAAAAACCACACCAAAATTTATACAGAAGAATAAAATTGCAAATTCTCTCTATTTGGATAAAATTTCTTTGACATATTATATATAACTTTTAAAATAAAGAATTTAAAAAAACCCTGTATTGAACCAAGTGTTTACCAATTCACACCCCATACCCGTTCATTTACATTCACATAAAAAATTACCTGTGTGGATTCTATGATGCTGATGAAGGTGAGACAGTTGTTTGAAGGAACGCTCGCAGTAATTACAGTGATATTTACGGAGATTTGTATGAACAAGACTATGTTGTAGAAGTTGCTGTCTACTCCTGAACCCCTTGCAACAGTGTGGACACATGTGGCGACGATCCGGGTTCATAAGCCCTGCCGTCAAATTGGCAGCCATAAGATCATAGTCTATTGGTTCTTGCTTGATCTGAAAATCATCCATGAATTGTTTATAGCTGTGTCTATTTTCCCTTCTTACAGGATCCTCAGGGTCATATTCAAAGTCGTTCCTAGCCACAGCTTCAATAGTTTCGTCAAGATGGCTTTTTTCTTCAGAATCTGTTTTTGAAGAATCACTATCACAGTCTTTTGAATAGAATGACTTGTGTGATGTATGATTCTGGTGCTGCATCATATCTGTGCTGTTATAAAATGCCATACGATTTTGTTCTGCTTCCAATCTTTTCTGTATTTCTTCCTCAATACTATTAACTCCCAATCTGTTCCTTAACTCTGCCTCAATAGTATTGCTAATTCCAATTCTGTTCCGTAGTTCCCCATTCATGCTATCGTTTTGTCTTATCCCATTCCTCATTTCATCCATAACTCCATTACCAAGACCCATTCTACTCCTCATGTCTTCCATATCGTTATTTGGTCCAATTCTATTCCGTAATGCTTCATCCATGCCATTCATACGAGTAAATCTGTTTCGCAGTTCATCTTCAATACCACCATTAAGGCCCATTCGTTCCCGTAGTATTGTATCATCTACAAGTCCGTTCAGACCGGCTCTGTGATGAGAAGACATGAACCAATAAGTCATGAACATTTTAAAATTATTATACCAAGGGTCGTAATCAAGTTGACCATTCATTTTATAACTTCATAAGTACTTTCACAACATCAACAATTACCAAATTTTCATAATAGTTTATAAATCCATTGTTTTAATTCTGTTAACTATTAATTCCGTTTTGTAAGTTAATTGTTTCTGCAAAACACAACATCTAACATGAAATCGTTAGAATATTAATCCCATATCTGATTCATTTTAAATCACAAGGTCTTCTTTTTATCAAAATCCAAACTCATTTTTTTTGTGTCCATTTCCAAACATGAAAAATTCATTTAAATAGAAATGAATAACTAACACTAAAAGATCTGCTTCCTGACTTGTTGCCAAGAAAAACTAGACTGGAAAAAAAACTTTCGTTTAAATGAATAAATGCATCTTGCTTTAGTGTTACAATGAAAAAAAATCCATTTAATTTCCTCTACAATTTTTCTACCGTGCGTAATAAAATGTGAAATAGTAATGAAACTGACTTGAATTTAATGACGATCGGATTATGTAATATTTTTTCCCAAACCAATGACTACCTAAGGCCTACAAAAAGTGATCTATAATTTCTGCAGTTATAAAAATCACATTTTTTTATTCTGAACAAGTAAAAGCAATAACATAGTTTTATTTAGAAGCTTGGAAAAAAAATGAGGTTCAATATGGGAAATTTTTTTTTTCAATTAAATCACTGGTGACTCACTGTCAAAAAAATATTACATAACAGTTAATGAAGTATATTATCAAACTTTTTGTAACTTACAAAAATTCAATTTAAATGCTTAAACTAAAACAAATAAATCATTATATGAAGCAATTAAAAGATAATTTAAATGCCTGAATTTTTGTAATTGATTTTGGTATAAATGTTTAAAAATATTCTGACCTTTTTTGTCCCCAATTCTATTATCTTGCACAAACAATATTTAATGGGTAAAAGGGTGTTAACCAAACAATTTCAGAAAAAAAGGTGAACCTATGGTTATGAAAACATGTCCTGTATACCTTAGGCCTCTAGGCATTATCATTTTATTTTTTTAAGTGAACGAGAATGACATTTTGTTGTAACTGCCTCAGAATAAATTACAGATTTTTTTTTGAAGTATTGGCCGTCTGCCAAGCTATTAAACATCTACACATGCATAATAAAAGGTTTTTAACTTAATTGAAATGCATACTTGCAACAATAGCACTGTAGAAAAAAATGATGCATAATATTTTTGGTAGAGTTGTAGCGTTACCATGGAAACCAAGAAGGACAAAAAAAGTAATCTTCCATCCTTAAAATCAATATCTTATGTAATAGTACTTAAATTACACACATGAAAAATATTTCATATATTTTTTTATCCATGATTACTGACTGATCAATTGTATGCACAGTATAATAGAGGCATCTATTGGGATTTGCTGCACATCTCTTATAAGCATATACAATATTTGTTAATTTCCTTAAATCTGTAAATAATTTCTTTATAAGCCTTTATTTAAAACAAATTGTTTTCTTTTATGGTTTTCATTTTTTTCAAACTTATTTTGTGCTATTACACAGTGAAGGAAACAGCACTGTGTGATAACCACTGCTGAACCTGTATCAACACTAAGTATCCTCAGGCCAATCAAAATATCAATGTAGTTAATTTCAGAAATAAGGAGTGTATCAAAAATTGCAACTTCATATCCTAATTTTACTGGAAATGCAGTCAGTTATTATATTTCATATATCTTATCATATTTGGTCTAACGGGATGTTATTTTTATTTATAACTTCATATCCTTTCATTTTCAAAATGACCTAAAGTTAAAACATATCTAGCTATTTTTTTTAGTTATGATTGTACACAAATTTATCTATATTTTCTAGCTTTGGAAGATATCATGGATGGTTGGTAAAGGACTGTGAGTCATACTGATCAGTAGCAGGTTGGGTTCCATCCAATAAAGCTGTTGCTTTTACATGACCAAACTGAATTTTATGTTATTTATGGATGAAAGATGTATAGTAACGGACAATACTTCACATGTATTTTAGTCAGAATTAACTTCAAATTTTTATTTTTTTTTATTATTCTTATTTGTTTTTATGGAGAACATCAATTTAACCTCTACATTTGAGCTGTAAAAGAAAATTTAATTTAAACTTTCAAAATTTTTCTTTATCAAATATGTCAAATTCTACCTCAACAGAAAAAAATTTCAAATAATTTTGGCAAAATATGAAGTTAGCAATCGTATTGTTTTAAGAGTGCAATACCAAAATAGGAAGCCAAATTTCAGCTAAGGAGATTTACCATGTGCAATGCAAGGAATGAACCCTTAGTATTTCTATTATTTTTGAATTTTGCTAAATACTGGTAATTTCTGTAACAAATCAATGAATAATCATGTCAGACAAGTCTGACGACTGGGTTGGTGAATACGCTCGGGGACCTAGGTTTCACCATGCAGAGGCATCATCCCAGGAGTTTCAAAATAACAATCCAAAGATACTAATATAATAATTTTTTCCCAACAATACCTGCAGTCACAGAATGGAGAATAATAGGGGCGGGGAGTCAGTATAAGTAAATTTGTCCTTTATCTTGATATTACAATATTATCTTAAACAACTCCATAAAAATTTTAACTTTTTCCACTTTACCCAAGTGTGAATATTAAAAGGATTTTGATGTAGTCTGGGAAACATACAAGTTTGCGGTTTAAAAAATGGTTATGTAAATTTATCAAATTAATTTTACATTCATTATTAATTTAATAATTTTTCTGACTTTCAAAACATCAAATTTTGCTGACCAAATTGAAACAAGAGTTGACACACAAAAATGTCTCGCCTGTCGTGTATTTCTAATAAAGTAAATGCTATCAGACATATTGCATACAGTATTAGAAAAACAGGCCAAAACACAAAAACTGAACTATAACCACTGAACCATGAAAATGAGGTCAAGGTCAGATGACACCTGCCAGTTGGACATGTACACCTTACAATCCTTCCATACACCAAATATAGTAGACCTATTGCATACAGTATTCGAAAAACAGGCCAAAACACACCACTGAACCATGAAAATGAGATCAAGGTCAGATGACACCTGCCAGTTGGACATGTACACCTTACAATCCTTCCATACACCAAATATAGTAGACCTATTGCATACAGTATTCGAAAAACAGGCCAAAACACAAAAACTTAACTATAACCACTGAACCATGAAAATGAGATCAAGGTCAGATGACACCTGCCAGTTGGACATGTACACCTTACAATCCTTCCATACACCAAATATAGTAGACCTATTGCATACAGTATTCGAAAAACAGGCTAAAACACAAAAACTGAACTATAACCACTGAACCATGAAAATGAGGTCAAGGTAAGATGACACCTGCCAGTTGGACATGTACACCTTAGAATCCTTCCATACACCAAATATACTAGACCTATTGCTTATAGTATCTGAGATATGGACTTGACCACCAAAACTTAACCTTGTTCACTGATCCTTGAAATGGGGTCGAGTCACGTGAAAACTGTCTGATGGGGATGAGACCTTGTAAGGTACGCTCATACCAAATATAGTTATCCTATTACTCATAATAAGAGAGAAATTAACATTACAAAAATCTTAACTTTTTTTTCAAGTAGTCACTGAACCATGAAAATGAGGTCAAGGACAATGTACATATGACAGACGGAAACTTCATAACATAAGGCATCTATATACAAAGTATAAAGCATCCAGGTCTACCACCTTCTAAAATATAAAGCTTTTAAGAAGTTAGTTAACGCCGCCGCCGCCGCCGCAGGATCACCATCCCTATGTCGAGCTTTCTGCGACTAAAGTCACAGGCTCAACAAAAACAACCTTTTTTAAACTCAAAATTATGTAACTGTTTATTTCCTATAATGGCATAGAAATATAAAGAGATATGGTGTAACTGCTTATTTCCTATAACGGCACAGAAATATAAAGAGATATGGTGTAACTGCTTATTTCCTATAACGGCATAGAAATATAAAGAGATATGGTGTAACTGCTTATTTCCTATAACAGCATAGAAATATAAAGAGATATGGTGTAACTGCTTATTTCCTATAATGGCACAGAAATATAAAGAGATATGGTGTAACTGCTTATTTCCTATAATGGCATAGAAATATAAAGAGATATGGTGTAACTGCTTATTTCCTATAACAGCATAGAAATATAAAGAGATATGGTGTAACTGCTTATTTCCTATAACGGCATAGAAATATAAAGAGATATGGTGTAACTGCTTATTTCCTATAACGGCATAGAAATATAAAGAGATATGGTGTTACTGCTTATTTCCTATAAAGGCATAGAAATATAAAGAGATATGGTGTAACTGCTTATTTCCTATAATGGCATAGAAATATAAAGAGATATGGTGTAACTGTCAATGTGATAACAGTACTACTGAAAGAGAATCATGAAAAAAAGTTTTCTGATTCCAAATTTTTGCAAATGACAAATTATTCAATTGACATTTCAATTCCATTTCCTCGCCTTTTTGTAATTTTGATTATGCAAATGTTGAAATCATAATAGCAATACCTTAACATCTTACACAAGTTATGCAAATATTCAAAGTCAATAGACCATGACTGAGGGGGCGGAGCCAAATAATCTCCATGGCAATGAGATGTGGCAATGATAATACATCTGCATACCAATTATCATTGACCTACCACTAGTGGATCCCCATAAACTGACCTAATCACAAACTAATACATGTAAAGTAAGCAAACCATTCAAAGTCAATAGACCATGACTGAGGGGGCGGAGCCAAATAATCTCCATGGCAATGAGATGTGGCAATGGTAATACATCTGCATACCAATTATCATTGACCTACCACTAGTGGATCCCCATAAAACTGAGCTAATCACAAACTAATACATGTAAAGTAAGCAAACCATTCAAAGTCAATAGACCATGACTGAGGGGGTGAAGCCAAATAATCTCCATAGCAATGAGATGTATCAATGGTAATACATCTGCATACCAATTATCATTGACCTACCACTAGTGGATCCCCATAAACTGACCTAATCACAAACTAATACATGTAAAGTAAGCAAACCATTCAAAGTCAATAGACCATGACTGAGGGGGCGGAGCCAAATAATCTCCATGGCAATGAGATGTGGCAATGGTAATACATCTGCATACCAATTATCATTGACCTACCACTAGTGGATCCCCATAAAACTGAGCTAATCACAAACTAATACATGTAAAGTAAGCAAACCATTCAAAGTCAATAGACCATGACTGAGGGGGTGGAGCCAAATAATCTCCATAGCAATGAGATGTAGTAATGGTAATACATCTGCATACCAATTATCATTGACCTACCACTAGTGGATCCCCATAAAACTGAGTTAATCACAAACTAATACATTGTTGACGCCGTCGCTGCCACCGCCGCCGACGCCGGAAACAGCATACCTATGTCTCGCCTTTTGACTCCGACAAGGCGAGACAAAAACTGATGAAACTTTTTTTGTTTGTTATGGGACAATTGTTGATTTCCAATAGGTCAACTTGTTCAATGAATTGTATATGCTAGAACTGTCCTGAAAGGGACTAATACCCCTGCAGCAACATGTCTGTTTTGAAGCCTACACAATGTTCAATCATCATATTTTTCAAACTACTCACCCAAACATAAAATTCTGACAATATGCACATCTCCATAATGTGATTTAACACTCCATTAAGTTTCATGAGAATCATGCAGGTATTGCAGAAGGAGTTTCGGAGAACACATGGAACAAAGTTTTGTTAAAAACTGCCTATAAGTCCAAACAGCCACATCTTTTACATTTCTTGTCCAAAAAGAAAATTGTGACAATATGCACATCTCCATATAGTGATCTAACACTCAATTAAGTTTCATGAGAATCATGCAAGTAATGTAGGAGGAGTTGCGGACAACATTATTTCAGACAGACAGACGGACAGATTGAAATCTATATACCCTCCCTAACTTCGTTTGTGGGAGGGGGAGGGGTGAGGGGAGAAGGAGGTATAATAACAAGAAGAGATGAAACCCTATACTTGCTGAGTTGTTGCTACATTTGTTTTGAATGAGTTGATCATGAATATTCATGAAAATATTTTAAGTAATCCGTCGTTTTTTAATCTCCAAAAATATACTTTATGGATGTTTGAAAAAATGACTGTACTTCCCATAAAGATAAATAGATTTGCTTGCTCTAATTCATTTTATTCTAGTTGACAAAAGTTATCGCTATATTGCATAGTTTTGCGATATTGAGAAAAATTCCACTTCATTCATATTAAAAATTCCAAAATATGAGTTTAAATTATTGTGATTACAACCCTGTCGCATTTTTCACAATAATAAAAACATCACAATAATTTCTGAATTTACAGTAGTTGACTCTTGTTATCATGAAGTTGATTTCATTATCACATGATCAAGTCTATTTTGACATAACAGGTATTTTGAGATATCTGGTGTAAAAAAAAGTTAACCATGTTATACTGGGACCACCATATTACTTTGAGATATTTGAAAAATAAAATGTTTTAATTTATATGAAATATATGACTGGGTTCAGTTCCTATTGTAAACCGTCAATTGGCATCAAAACTGGTTTCCTACATCATTGTTTGGAACTATGCCCACCTTACATAACCAATAGGCATTTTTAGCATGGTGCTGCACCATGCCTTCCTATCTGGACACCATGCTGATCTCTGAATTTTTTTTAATGTGCCCTGAAAATGTTTTTATGAAGTCTAAAAAATTTTCAGCATACAACTGGTCTTATAAGATTGCTTGAACATGTCATCTAACAAACATGTTTCTGTGAACATGTATTTTTAGGTTCTTACCTCTCTTGGCAAGGTACAATCTTAGTTTGACAAGATTCCTTTGTTAAAATTTTTTTGAACAGGAAACAACCAATCAAAATTGAAAGACAGAATACAGTTCAAAACTAACAATGAGATAGATGATAATATTGGTAATCAAAAATTGTATAAAAATCCCAACAGGCAGGCAAACATCTGTCGTACATGGCCAAACACATAACCTTCATCATTGTTTGGTGTCCTATGCTCACCTGTCCTCCAGCCTGTCTGTCATACATGGCCAAACAAAAAACCATCATCGTTTGGTGCCCTATGCCCACCTGCCCACCCGCCTGTCTGTCGTACATGGCCAAACAAAAAAAATTCATCATTGTTTGGTGCCCAATGCCCACCCACCTGTCTGTCTTACATGGCAAAACAAAAAACCTTCATCATTGTTTGTTGCCCTATGCCCACCTTGCCCACCCACCTATCCATCGTACATAGCCAAACAAAGAACCCTCATCACTATTTGGTACCCACTTGTCCACCTGCCTGTTCATCGTACATGGCCAAACAAATAACCTTCATCACTACCCCATGCCCACCTGCCTGTCTGTCATACATGGCCATACATATAACTTTTATTACTATTTGGTGCCCCATGCCCACCTGCCCACCCATCTATCCTTCGTACATGCCCATACAAATATTCAGATTTTTGCTGTCAGAAAATCCTTTTAGAGAACTGTATGTCTATTGAAATAAAAAAATAAGGGATGGGTAGTGGATCTGGAGGTGGAGGAGGGTAAGGAGGGTAAATGAAGAAGACTGGGTTGTAAATCTATGAATTAATTACAATCAGATTTTTTCCTTGAAAAATAATTTTAAAGAACAGTAAACATGTATCTATTACACCAAAAAAACAAAAAAATTGAGAAGGGGTTTAGGAGGGGCTGTAGTCAGGGTGGAGACATGGAGAAGGGGTGGAAGTCAGGGTGAGGATGTGGAGAAGGGGTGGAAGTCAGGGTGAGGATGAGGAGAAGGGTGGAAGTCAGGGTGAGTATATGGAGAAGGGGTGGAATTCAGGGTGAGGATGTGGAGAAGGGTGGAAGTCAGGGTGAGGATGTGGAGAAGGGGTAGAAGTCAGGGTGAGGATGTGGGACATGCCGCGCAATTGTTTTCCTGTTACAGAAGTCATGAAATAATAGGCTGCAATTAAGTCTGTACGTTTCGTTGAAACATGGGAGATGGCTCAAAACGATTGCCATACACTGGCACATATCCAGTTAAAATCTCGGGGTGTGAAGTCAGTCTACTTTTTCCGTAATTTGAGAAATCACGAGCCATGGTAAAAAAGTCTCCTTCCGCAAAGTAAAATGTACCTCTTTCATGCTCTCCATGTAGAATAAAAATTTTCTTGGTTTTATTTATTTAATTCTTTCAATATTTCTATGTCAACTGCCTCAGGTAAATGTACTTTTAAAACATCACTAGTTATTCAGTTATCATGGTTGGTTTTGTTAACAGTAGGTCCATATATCATGGTGCAATTATAAATTTTTTTATGGACTTCTTTCGTATCCCTCAGGTCAAAGTTCATTGCAGGTCTTGAGCCATATGGAGAAGGAGTGGAAGTCAGGGTGAGGATGTGTAGAAGGGGTGGAAGTCAGGGTAAGGATGTAGAGAAGGGGTGGAAGTCAGGGTGAGGATGAGGAGAAGGGTGGAAGTCAGGGTGAGGATATGGAGAAGGGGTGGAAGTCAGCGTTGGATGTGGAGAAGGGTGGAAGTCAGGGTGAGGATATGGAGAAGGGGTGGAAGTCAGCGTTGGATGTGGAGAAGGGTGGAAGTCAGGGTGAGGATGTGGAGAAGGGTGGATGTCAGGGTGAGGATATGGAGAAGGGGTGGAAGTCAGGGTGAGGATGTGGAGAAGGAGTGGAAGTCAGGGTGAGGATGTGGAGAAGGGTGGAAGTCAGGGTGAGGATATGGAGAAGGGAGGGAAGTCAGGGTGAGGATGTGGAGAAGGGTGGAAGTCAGGGTGAGGATATGGAAAAGGGGTGGAAGTCGGGGTGAGGATGTGTAGAAGGGGTGGAAGTCAGGGTGAGGATGTGGAGAAGGGTGGATGTCAGGGTGAGGATATGGAGAAGGGGTGGAAGTCAGGGTGAGGATGTGGAGAAGGAGTGGAAGTCAGGGTGAGGATGTGGAGAAGGGTGGAAGTCAGGGTGAGGATATGGAGAAGGGGGGGAAGTCAGGGTGAGGATGTGGAGAAGGGTGGAAGTCAGGGTGAGGATATGGAAAAGGGGTGGAAGTCGGGGTGAGGATGTGTAGAAGGGGTGGAAGTCAGGGTGAGGATGTGGAGAAGGGGTGGAAGTCAGGTTGAGGATGTGGAGAAAGGGTGGAAGTCAGGGTGAGGATGTGGAGAAAGGGTGGCAGTTTGGGAGAGGATGTGGAGAAGGAAGAGTTTAATTAAATGAGTTAAAGAGAGGAAGTTAATATTTGAATTAATTCTATTAGGCCTTGTTTTATCTTGTATGAAAGTTTTACTGTACTGAAAAAAAAATTTTCAAATGACCTTTAATTATTTCACATATAGAATAATGGGTGTGATAACAAAATAAAAGTGTTGTCAAACACAGTCAAATACCATTCTTAACATCTTAGTCATTTTTATACTGTTTAAAGTTTTTTTTTTATCAATATATATTTACATTATTCATAAGTTGTATTCAAAAGGCTTCAATTAGTTTCATTTTTCAAAAATTAATTATCAGTTCATTATTATCAATTATTTAAAACGTTCATGATTTTTATTTTGATTAATTACTGATTAACTGATAATTTAAAATAAAAAATTTCTGTGCATTTTTAACAAAGAAGTACCAAAGCTATCACCTGCCCTCAGTGACAATAAAATTCTTTAAATATAATGCAACAATAATATCCCCTTCAGGAACCTCTTCATTTGATGTGCAACAAGAATGCAAATATACAATGAATTTGAGAATAAAAAATGTTCTGCAGACATTGAAAAATTGCAAATAGGATGAGGTCACATAAGGGAAAATGTATCTAAATTACAGAAAAATTGTTCAAAGGAAGACCAGAGTGCTATATTGATTTTCAAAAGGCAATTTATTCTGGATGTCAATTTCAAAATGAAACTTTTCTTTCACCAATCCTTTATTAGTTCTGAAAAATTACATCAACAGATTTTTTTTATGATGCATTCAAATGCTAATTTATTGTGCAGATATCCTTTCTAAGTGCAGCAGTTGTATATCCATTAAAAATGTCTAACGCCAGTTTTCACATAAAAAACTGAATAAATAAAATAATAAACCCATTATTTTTTAACTGTACATCCAAACTTTGTCCTCCAGATAAAATGTAAATTTAATCTGTGATTATAAATTTTTAAAACATGTCACTGAAATGATTTAGTATTTTTTACATGTATATAAAGTTTAAATTTGAGGCTCCAAGCTGCTAGTATTACTCATATTCATTTAATTTAATTTGCCATTCAAAATTCAATAGAACAAAAGTAAATGAGCGGAAACCTAACTGTCTACAGATGCCGATGACAACAGGCTCATACCATAATACGACCACAAAAATTTGCTGTAGTATGAAAATCTTTCAGTAAATTTTCTAATAGTTTATATATTTACCAAGAGTTTTATAAGGACAATATCTTGAATTTTTATGTCCCGAAGGTTTTATCACAACATTATATCCAGATATAATGTTTACCTAGTTAACTGATAGATAAAACTTTCGACTCATATAGAATATCGGATGGATGAATTATTGTTTAACGTCCAGTGGCAACCAGGTGCATATCAAGACGAGAACATGTTGATATGATAATGAATATGATCCCTGCTTTGTACTAGACAGACACGCTAAGTTTTTTTAATGTGCTAGTTCACGAGGTAAGACATATCACCTCACTCGGACACATTATACTGACTCCGAGCCGACCAGTCTTTGCTCTTACTCTTAGATGCTTGGCGGAGAAGCAGCAAATACCAATTTTAATGTCTTTGGTTTGACCCGGCCGGGGATCGAACCCGTGACCTTCCGCACTCGAGGCGAGCACGCTACCACAAGAGCACCGAGGCGGTTTATTGAATATCGGATCCCTATCCATAAGCAAATGCCTCGACTGGTAGAAATGCTTTGACATGTACCTATACCTTGAATGACGGAAAAAGAATCTTAAAGATTAATTTAGAAAAAAATATAACCTATCAAAAGGACATAACGGGTATTCATTCATCTCTGTTTTGAACCACTTGCCTGCCCAACCAGCTACCCACCAGTCATAAACTGCCTAACTAAATATAAGATTTTTCTGTAGGAAAATTTGATTAAACGAGGTTTCCATGATAATATAAGTACATGTGCAGTGAGTTATGTAATAAAATGTAAAAAAAAAATGATTAAAGTCCAACAAAACAAATAAACTGCCATCTGGTGCATATACAGACTATAACACTTTTGTGAGATGTATGACACCTTAAAAATGTGTTAATATGTATTCACAACAAGACTCTTTGACATTGTAAAGTTATTGTATGCAATATTATGTCTTACTATGCAAGCACTCTATAAAGGCCACATACTTTTCTGCTAGGGTTAAAAAAAGATTAAAATTAGGCCAAATGAAAAAATCCTGTGCTTCCAATAACTGGCCATCCCTAATATTCAGTGCTTACCTTATCAATTTTTTTTATCAATTATTTAACAAGTGCTGCCAGTACCAGGGTTTGCACGGATACAAGAAAATACTTTGCCTGATGAGTTTCAGGAAAGACTTCAACAGACTATATCAGGACTTAAGACATAAATTTATTGAAGCAGTTGAAATACTCCTTTAAATAGGAACTTATTATGGTCATCTGTTTCTTTTTTTTTTTTGTATTATCATCTATTTTTCTTCTGTTGCAAAGCTGTCAGTATGCCTTGCTCCTTTGAGTTCTGGGAGGACTGACAGAAAATATGTCATTTTTATATCTTGCTTCTGTGAGTTTCTAGGAGGACTGACAGGGAAGTGTCATTTTCATGTCTTGCTTCTGTGAGTTCTGGGAGGACTGACCGGAAAGTGTCATTTTCTTGTCTTGCTTCTGTGAGTTTCTGGGAGAACTGACAGGGAAGTGTCATTTTTATGTCTTGCTTCTGTGAGTTCTGGGAGGACTGACAGGGAAGTGTCATTTTTATGTCTTGCTTCTGTGAGTTCTGGAAGGACTGACAGGGAAGTGTCATTTTCATGTCTTGCTTCTGTGAGTTCTGGGAGGACTGACAGGGAAGTGTCAATTTCATGTCTTGCTTCTGTGAGTTCTGGGAGGACTGACAGGGAAGTGTCATTTTTATGTCTTGCTTCTGTGAGTTCTGGGAGGACTGACAGGGAAGTGTCATTTTCATGTCTTGCTTCTGTGAGTTCTGGGAGGACTGACATGGAAGTGTCATTTTTATGTCTTGCTTCTGTGAGTTCTGGAAGGACTGACAGGGAAGTGTCATTTTCATGTCTTGCTTCTGTGAGTTTTGGGAGGACTGACAGGGAAGTGTCATTTTCATGTCATGCTTCTGTGAGTTCTGGGAGGACTGACAGGGAAGTGTCATTTTTATGTCTTGCTTCTGTGAGTTCTGGGAGGACTGACAGGGAAGTGTCATTTTTATGTCTTGCTTCTGTGAGTTCTGGGAGGACTGACAGGGAAGTGTCATTTTTATGTCTTGCTTCTGTGAGTTCTGGGAGGACTGACAGGGAAGTGTCATTTTTATGTCTTGCTTCTGTGAGTTCTGGGAGGACTGACAGGGAAGTGTCATTTTCATGTCTTGCTTCTGTGAGTTGTGGGAGGATTGACAGGGAAGTGTCATTTTCATGTCTTGCTTCTGTGAGTTCTGGCAGGACTGACAGGGAAGTGTCATTTTCATGTCTTGCTTCTGTGAGTTCTGGGAGGATTGACAGGGAAGTGTCATTTTCATGTCTTGCTTCTGTGACTTCTGGGAGAACTGACAGGGAAGTGTCATTTCATGTCTTGCTTCTGTGAATTCTGGGAGGACTGACAGAAAATATGTCATTTTAATGTCTTGCTTCTGTGAGTTCCAGGAGTTCTGGGAGGACTGACAAATTAGAGGCTCACAGGAGCCTGTAACACAGACCTGGATTTACTTTGCCCACCAGCAGAACTCAAACCACAGTTTAGTCTCAATTGAAGCAGTGGTTTCAGAGGACCTTGAAAGAATTTTCCCAAGTTAAACTAAGTTCGGTTGTTGCAGCCATCTTGGTCGATAATCCAGATCATCCAAAACAACTCTGAAAGAGGACCATCTAAGGAACATTGCTACCACAGGGTCCTACTGGTATGTTAACTAAGTGCAGCTGTAGTGGCCATCACTGTTGACAGTTAGGGTCATTCTATATAAGTCTGAAAGAAGACTATCTAAGGATCATTGCTGACAAGTCTGGCTCCAATTAGCCCAGCGGTTTCAGACAAGAATTTTAAATGAATTTTCTTATGGGGTCCTACAATGTATGTAAAAAAATGTGAGTCTTCCAAGGAAGACATGTGTCGCCTGCGGACGTCAATTTTTACAAGATATTAAAATGTTCTAAAAATGAAATTTATATGCACACCTTTGCATTAAGGTTAATGCAAAGAGAAAGTTTCATCAAATTCCTTTGAGTGGTTATGGGGTAGTTGAGGATAGCAGTTATGACCCCCCCCCCCCTTTTTGTTCAAAAAAAGTTCAATTTTTACAAAAAAAATTAAATTTTTCTAAAAATCCAATAAATATTCACACCTGTGCATTAAGGGTAGTGCACAGAGAAAGTTTAATCAAATTCCTTTGAGCGGTTATGGAGTAGTTAAGGATAGAAGTTTTGCTCCCCCCCCCTTTTTTTGCAAAAATGTCATTTTTTACAAAAAAAAATTTAAAATTTTCTAAAAATGAAATATATATATCCACACCTGTGCATTAAGATTAATTCACAGTGAAAGTTTCATCTAATTCCTTTGAGTGGTTATGGAATAGTTGAGGAAAAAAGTTTAACCCCCCATTTTTTTTTTTTCAAAAATGTCATTTTTTACAGAGAAAAATTTAAAATTTTCTCAAAATGAAATATATATGCACACCTGTGCATTAAGGTTAATGCACAGAGAAAGTTTCATCAAATTCCTTTGAGCGGTTATGGAGTAGTTGAGGATAGAAGTTTTGCCCCCCTTTTTTTGCAAAAATGTCAATTTTTATCCCAAAAAAATTTAAATTTTCTAAAAATGAAATATATATGCAAACCTGTGCATTAAGGTTAATGCACAGAGAAAGTTTCATCAAAATCCTTTGAGCGGTTTACGAGTAGTTGAGGATAGAAGAAAAGTGTGACGACGCAAGACGACAGACGACACAACTAGGTTTGAGCCTGAATTGCTCACCTGTGTAGATCTTGCATCAATGATTACTTTTGCTATTTAATGTATACCATCACATTTTTCGCCTTAATATTGACTTGTACAGCTAAATATAGAATCCTGAACCCCAAATATATATGGTTGCTAGGGACTTTTTCAATGACCTTGACCCTCCATTTTACTTGTACAGCTACCATTTAATTTATTACAAGTTATACTGAACATCTTTGCTGTTTACAGTTTGTCTTTATCTATAATAATATTCAAGTTAATAACCTAAAACTGCACAAAAAAAAAGGGTTGACCGATTCGTCTGTAAATTTCATGGCAGGTAGAAATTCACCTGATGAACATTTTTACCACCTGTCAGTTTTGGTCTAAATGCTTTAGTTTTTTAGATATAAGCCAAAAACTGCAGTTTATCCCCTGGGAGAACTGACAGAAAATATGTCATTTTCATGCCTTGCTTCTGTGAGTTCTGGGAGGACTCACACAAAATGTGCTATTTTTTTCATTCTTCATGTATAGTCATTAAGCAAATTTGTTTTTTAAACTGTTTCCTGCATCCAGATGGAAAATCTAATTGAAATCCACTGCAGCTGTGCTCTAACTTATGTTAAACATGTAGACAATATACACTTTGAAGTAACATTTTGTCATACTGGTGACATTATTTCAAAGTGGATGGCACTAAATATAATCATTTGAAATAATAGGATTTTTACGACATAAGGAGCAATGCAGAGGGTGGAACACGATTGTTTGCTTTTTTTCCACAAATATTTTTGTGCTGGAAGGGCCTTATTCACAGTATTTTATGCATGTTGATAAAAATGCAACTTGCAGACAATTTTTTCACTGTATCTTAATTTATGGTAATATGTGAGCATGTGGTTGTTGATTTAGTATTGGAATGCGTTCTCTGTTGACCAATAAAATTTTCCGCGCAAAAACAACAGACACGACTCTGGAGGTGTGCCTAGATTGGCAGAAGTTATAAAGTAGAGATCATGCTTTTTTTGTTGTAACCATAGGATTATAGTGTATACGATTAAGCAAAATAAACCGTGCGTATTGCAGATTAACAAAGCAAATATACACGTTTTAATAATTGATTTCAATAATGAATTTCAGAATATATGAATATTACAAAAACATGTAATGACAGTTGATCGGAACTGATATACACTTACATGTAGTTAATTTTTCCGGCTTTTGATGACTTATCCTGAACGAGTAAAGTCTGTAATTCTTTATCTCATTTAAACCAATGGCTGTTGCTGTATCTCAGCCGCATCATAAAGTAACCAATCAGCGATCAGTAATTATTTCAAGATGGTGTGTATGTCTACTGAAACTAATAGCTCCGCACCGTGATGCGAAGCAAAAAATGTGATGCAAGTCACTTAAGGATGAAATTGAGGTCAAGGTCCAATGTCAAATGTCAGACTGGCATGTACCTACCAAGAACTATCTATAGATCAAATTTTACAAATGTTTATGAAGTTACTGCACAATAAAACAAGGTCAAGTCACAAGACAAGTATACGACTGTCGACCGCAAAGTTTATATCACATGGCATCTGTGGGCCAATGATATTAAGTGTAGGTTTTATGTTCACACAGTTATTGAGATTTTATAAAAGTTAAGTTTATGCCGCCACCACCGCTGGAAAGGAATCTCTTTAATGAAATTTGTCGCAGGCGTGACAAAAACTTGACCTTAAGAAATTGCCAGACACTTATAATTAATCGTTTTGAATTATTCACTATTTGTATAATATTTAATGATGTTTAGGGCAATATCACAATACATGTATACAAACTGCCCAAGATTCCTGGTATTGAGCTCAGAAACTGATATGGTCAAGGCCAAAATCAATATCAAGAATTATAAAATACCATGTGACTTGCTTCTAGATAGTTGCAAATCCTTGATTTTCACTGAGATATAAAATATCAATGAAATGTCACTTGAAAAATGTGTGTAATTAGTTCATCAATATGTTGCTACATGTGTGGGAAATCCCATATTTTTAAAGGTGGGGTTTATGTACTTCTGGGGTAAATGATGCTTACATAGTTTCTCTCACTCTACTTCTGCCAACTGGCTAAAATTTATAAAACCTGTTTAATTATACCTATGGTGCATCTTAACAAAAGATGGAAAATTCTTTTTTTTTCATCAATGGCATTAGAAATATGCCAAAGTTTTTCTGTCATGAAACCTGAATTTTTCCCAAGTTATACCTTGAAAAAAGTATTTTTTCCTATAAAAATATCAGAAATATGCAAAATTTATCTGCCATGTCAATATACTGGATTTGAACTGAAATTGATCATTTTGTTTATGTACACATCTACCTACACTAAATGACTGATAATTGTCAAAACTTTTTTTCCAACTTAAAATCTGCACTGGATACACCAGAAAAAATTAACATGCAAAAAAAATCAGATATACATCAACATAACAACTATTATGTAAATAAAAATGTCAGCGCATTAAATTATCTGAATGTCATTTTCTACTGTTTATACATAAAATATTAATATTCTACCAAATTATTTGTAATGTGGAGGCTACCAGTCGCATTTTGAATATATTTTTTTTATTTTATATAACATCACCAATTAACGAATATAAGACAATATTTAATACACAATTAAGTCTATGTTTATAGTTAAAGGTCATTTCTTTGTTTACAAAGCTGAGATTTGTGACTGGCATATTTATAAGATAATCTGGTGTATGCAGTTTCAGGTCTGAAAAGGGTTGAATGTTAAGAAATAATTCTTTTAAAAGTATTACCTAATACTATACTTTAAAGACTTTTTTAGTTTCCTGCCACTCCTCTAATACTATTGTAAATTATCAAGTCTCCAGTATTGCTTGTTTTAACTTGTTATTAGGCTATAAGCCTTATGACACTTAAACATACAACTCAGAGTATAGAAGGTGGGACTAAAGGGGTAAAAAGAGAGCAAAAAAACTGCTCCCCTCTATTCTCCACTAGCTGAACCACTCCTTCATTAAAAACATAGCAATGGTCATTATTTTTTTCATTGATAACCCTTTATTCTGGACTAGCTGAAGCAGGGTTTTATAATGTTCATTATTTTTTTTAATGATTTTACGTCTATTTTGCTTATTTCTATTGAAGAAATTGACAGTTAAATATTTTTCTCTGTAACCATGCAAAAACATAACATATTTGGTTTATCTCCCTTCTACCAGGTGCAAGATCTTTATAAATTGGAATATTTCAATGCTTTCAAAAATTAGATTAATATATGTAGTACTAACCTTTGCCTCTCAGAAGATTCAGATGTTAAATTCTGTACTGCAGCCATCATTTTACTACATGCTTCTCCTGAATCAAAAATCATACCATTTACAACATGCTTTATATACATGTTCGGAATATTCTACTGAAAATTAAATTATTGTTCCGTATATTTTTAATATTTTAAATTTATTTTCTAAATTTTTCATTCAAGACACACCAAAATTTTCAAAAAAAAATGTTTCCGCACCTACCATTGTATTTCAATTCATCTACAGCTGTTTGTTAACATATGTTTGTATCTATTTTTGTAACATTTTCAGTGAAAATGATTTTAAAAAGGTATACAGTTATATTTTTAATATGAAGAGACAAAAAAAGTATCAGTGAACACCTTTCACTGACATTAATTTTATCAAATTTTTAATGTAAATAAAAATTTGTTGATTTTAAAACAGAGATTGTTAATAACAAAAAAAGACAACATATGTTGACCCCCAACAGTGTCAATATGCTAAAATTATAAAATTTCTTCTAAATAAACAGCCGCCTAGCGATGGCGGATAGGGGAGACCCTCTCGTAATCAGAAAGCTTGACCGCAGACCATAGTGGGCAACGTGTTTGGAGAATGCCACACTCCCTGCACGCTAAAGACCCCCTTCCGTAGTATTCGAAAAAGAGTAGACTAATGCCGCTACTTTCACTTTTCTACCTAACCATCCTTTTACAGTGGCAGTCAAAATTGGTTCCCCTTTGCGTCCTGACCCACCCCTATTTGAATTGTTTGATAAATTGAGCTGGTTCTCGTCCAGAAGAATCATGAAATATTTGACACTAGACGTTAAGCAACAATCAATCAATCAATCAATCAATCTTAATAAACATGATAAAGTAACTAAAAAAATTCTTTGAAACTTTCAGATCTCAATGTAATAAAGTGATTTTGTGTTTTTTTTAAACCTTTTACAAACATAAATGTAGGTAATAAATGTATATAAGATATCTTATTTAATTAATAAGATATCTCAATTAGTTTATAAGATATCTAATTTTACTTATAAGATATCTAATTAAACTTTATTTTTTTCAATTTCAAGATACCTAATTACCAGGCTTCTCAAAAGACTTAAGACAATTTAAACAATTTATTATGGAGCAAATGCAATATTTACAGGAAATATACTCATATATATTTATATATACTAAATGAAGATAATATATATATATATATGACTTCGAATGTCCGTATAAGCATATATATACGAAAAAATCTTCTCAAGAAAAATTTCAAATATGCCATGAAATTTTTAACAATGAAATATATATGAGTGTCCTGTATCATAGCAACAAATTAACCAATGAGATGAATGAGATTCGGAAGACCTCTGATGTTTGTTCAAATATAAATAAGCTCTACGTGGTAATTATCAATTTTTAAACAAAAATTTAACTATAAAGTTAACAAGATATCTTGTAATGTTTATTAGATATCTTATTTAATTTGAAGTTAATAAGATATCTTATATACTTCATAAGATATTTCATAAACTTTATATGATATCTTTTAAACTAAATTAGATATCTGATATGGTTTATAAGATATCTTTGAAATAACAAATATCTTATATAGTTTATAAGATATCTTTTAAAACATCTTATTAACAAAATAAGATATCTTATAACCTAAATAAGATATCTCATATTTTAAATAAGATATCTTTATAAAAATGATAATAAGATACCTCAATTAGTCTGGAAGATATCTCATTAAACTTTATATCTTGAAAGTGGAATAAATATTAAAACGGCTTGCCATATTACCTAACAAGTGATTCCAATCCAAAAGAGTCAAAGGTGAAAATTTACAAATTAAATTTTAGGTTTGATCTCATAAACATTCCTGGACCAAAAAGATCATAATTCTCACCCCATAAATGTGAAATAGCACAAAAGAGTTGTGATAAATTCAGTCATAAATGTATTCAGAATTATTCTCTTTACAAAGTAAAATTCAGAAATTTCATGAAAACTTTCCCAACATCTTTATAGTAAAGATGCCAATTGGATATACTGTAAATCAAGAAATTTTTCAAGTGTTTTATTTTTTCTATTTTCATGATAACTATGTTAGTGATAAACAAATGCCACGTCGCCGAATGCTAAAGAAAATGACCAGTGGCTAATGAAAGTGGCATGGTGGTCATCGCCACAGTGGCAAAAGAAAATTGTCAGCAATATGGAATATAATTTTGAACATAAATTAGTTTCCGAATGGGAAATGCAATTTTCAAAAAATTTTGTTGTGCAACTACATGTACCATTTCCGGATCAAATTTATCCTCTCCAACATTTGTTTCACTTTTCTTTTTGCCTCGGTAGTGGTTACTTTTGGTATCAACAGTGTATCTGGTTTCGATAAATACTCCCTCTATTTTGGCCATCCAATGTAGTGCTCAGATAAAACAGTAGAACCTCTTTTGATTGGATATTAATGATATGCATGAAATTATGAATGTAATCAATATATAAATATGTTTTAAAAATTATTTCCTGCTATGTGTATTTTTAAAACCATCAATAAATCATAATGAAAAAGTTTCGTAATTTTACCAAAAAAACACATTTTTTTCCAGCCTCATTTTCACAAACAATATTAATGGGAATGTATTATCAAATATATTGCGCATTTACATGTTTGTCCTAATATAGAAAATCCTATATCCTTGAAGGTCAAATTCATACCGGAAAATATGACAAAAGGTTCCCAAGAGCCTGAATTGCTCACCTGTTACTCTTTGTGTAGATATTGCATCAATGATTATTTTTGCTATTTAATGTATACTTTTGCATTTTTTGCCTAAATATTGACTTGAACAGCTAAAATATAGAATCCTGAACCCAAATATATATGGTTTCTAGGTACTCTTTGATCGGTTGATATGGAATTTTACAATGGCATTGACTCTTGACCTTCCATTTTGACTTGTACAGCTAAATTATAGGGTCCTTAACCCAAATATATATGGTTGCTATGGACTTTTTCAATGACCTTGACCCTTGACCCTCCATTTTAGTTGTACAGCTACCATTTAATTTATTTCAATTTATGCTCTTAACATCTGCGACAATATGTCAGACTATTATTTTTACTGTAATTACTGTTTGCATGTAAATAATCTTTCAAGGGCAAAAACTCCCATAAGGGGTTAATTAACGAATTTGGTCATGTTGATTTATCTGTAGATATTACTCTGTTGAACATTTTTCTGTTTACAGTTAGTCTTCATCTATAATAATCAAGATAATAACCTAAAACTGCAAAATTTCCTTAAATTTAACAATTCATGTTCAATATCCCAACAAAGGGTTGACAGATTCGTCGGAAAAACTGCAGTTTACCCCCTATGTTCTATTTTTAGCCATGATGGCCATGTTTCTCGAGGGACGATAAAATAAAAAATCAATCTTTATTCTCATACCCTAAGGATCATTCAGTCTAAGTATGGCCGAAATTGGTTCAGTGGTTTCAGAGGAGAAGATCTTTGAAAAAGTTAATGACAGTTGACGGAGGAGGTAAAAAAAATTGAAAAAGGGGGTAAACCCCCTCCAACAGAAAATGCATTGCACAGTAATTACACTGTTGAAACCTTTTTATTTAACAGGGCCGAGGGGTAACAGATCCAGCCTAATTTATGAGTCAAAAGTGCCAAGTAGGCCCCAAGCATATAAAGGACTGGGGAAACTACTGAAAATTGTTACTGTCTGACACATTTGTAATGTTTCAGGAGCAAACTAACCAAAGGTAATCCTAAGGAAAAATTACATTAAATGTTTTCAATTTGTGAATCTTACTCAAAATTTGATTCATGCAATAAATTTTTAATTGATAATAAATTTAAAAGAAATTACTTTAAATTTCATTGCACCTGTTGAAAATATACAAGATTTCGAAAGTATCAAATTTTGCACCATTGAATTTGTCATAAGGGAGATAACTCTTTAAAACTCCATTTTAGACGGAAATCTATATTTTCAATGCAAAAGAATGAATAAAAAACTGTATAACAGATTTTTTATTTATGAATATGTCAAAGAATGTTGATCATGCCTGAAAATGACAATCAATTACAGTGTTGTTAAACTGGATGAACATAGCAAAAAAAAGGAGAAGACGATCTAAGTTTGGTTAACTTGTGTCTGATCCCTTTTACTTTATTTGAGTAAATAAAATATGTTTAAACTAAGCAAAAAAAAAATATTTGCTCAGGAAAATCATTAAAAAAACAACAAGTGCATAACTTCTCCAAACAACAAAAACATGTGTGTGTAATTTATATTCTGTAATATCAGAGTATGGTATTTAACTGGTTCAGTATTGTATACACATATAAAGGTGACTCAAAACTTTAATACAAACCACTTTTTATATATTTAATCAATTACTTTATGTAAAAAGAATAAATGAAATGTTCAACTGTCCGTTCTAAGCGTGGTCATTGTGTGTATTAAATCTCTTATATGGAGATCGATAAACTGATAAAAAGAACAGGTCATTCATATTTTTTTTTCACTGATAAGCCAGGATTTTGGACATTCCTTTGTCGACCCGTCTCGAAAAAGACGACTGTCTTAAAACTATAAATAAATTAATACATGGTCATAAATACATTTAAGATGCTTACAAATAAAATTATTAATTAAATGCTAAACAAACTCACATATTCTCTTATCAGATCCATTCCATTTTCATGACTATCGGCCGGAAATGCATAAAAAAAAATACAAAGAGAAGAATTGTCGCCCCTTGAGTGTCCCAAAAAAAAATGTTTGGGGTTACTGAAGGGTGAACATTTTTTACCAGCTTTACAGTTTAGAGGAAAAAATTACCACCTATAAAACTATTGATCACATAGAGGTCAAACACAAAAGGGTATTTAAATAAGCAGCTGGATATTTTCATTGTACATGTTGTATGTGTAGTAACTTTTCTGTCAAAAAGAATGTTTTGTGAACGTGTGCAGAGAATGAGTTTTTTATTTCATTTTCCTATTGTTTTAAACAGGAGCACGGATTACAATTCTTTTACAATAAATGTGGCAAAATTTATGACTATCCACGTTATTGCAAAATTTATGACCATCCACATTCTTTGGTTATTTCATTGTCAGAAGTAGATTGTCATTATGAACGCGGACCTGATAGAAAGCACTGTCAAACATTTTAGATCTATAATCATTATCCTTTCTGTTTGGTATTTTTGTTTATTTTGGGATTAATGATTATTAATGGTGCTTACAGATCACAATGACAATAATTTGTCACTATGATAGTTGAAAAATAAAACAATATTGAAAAAAATCTATATTTTAAATTATTCATATGTTATTAGCTTTTTCTTTTTTCACTTTCTCTTTTGTTATCTGGAAATTAAAAAAATCACTACATACGTCATTTAAGTATCTATTGTTGGAAGTTTTAGCCCAAAGCCCGATTCACGTGGGAATCTCAGTCATTTTTAGATTATTTAGCTTGCCCAAAGGGCCACGAGAACTATTGCCATCAATTAATGTCCGTCGTCGACATCGTAAGATTTTCTTTAAATATCTTCTCCGCTGAAACCAGCTAACTGGACAGTAATAATCCTTAGGTGGTCATCTTTCAGACTTGTACCCAATGACTCAAACCACCTTTCAAGATGGCTGTACCTTCTTAAGAATCGTATTGTCTGAAACCATTTGCCTGTGCAGTTTGAACCTAACTTGGCAGCACTTGTCCTTAGATTGTGTACTTTTAGAATTGTATCCGACGACCCACTCGCGATCCAAGATGACCTCCAGAGTCGAACATATAGTTTAGCAAAAAGGCCCTATGGAATCTTGTCTGAAACCAGTGAACCTTGGCAGCAGTGGTCCTTAGATGGTCCTCTATCAGAACTGTATCCAATGACCTTGCCCGCCATTCAATTCAAACTTAATTTAACATAGAATCCAATGAGAAAATTCACTAACAGTCCTCTGGTGTTCTTAAATGGTTCTTCTTTCAGAATTGTATCCATGACCCATACTCTCAATCAAGATGGACACATTCAAGCAATTTATTCTACTTTGTGTCTGCAAATCATATCTAGGTGAGCGATATAGGCTCATAGAGGTCTCTAGTTCAAATTTAAATTATGGACAGATATAAAATGAGAATTTAAGATACTAAGAGATCAAGGTGCATCAGTTGACAAATTTATTTAATGGAATAAATTTGTCTCATACGTATACAAACGAACTTTGATAGCTCGAACTACCTAATGCTCGAACTGTGTCCTTTGTCTCTTCGAATTCGACCCATCGAGGTTTAACTGTAAGGGGGAGAACGATGCGTTAACCAAAGCTATGTCATGGACAGCTAGGAATAAAGCAATATTCTATCCCCCGACTATTCTTTATGGAACATCAAAGCTTTTAACAACTCTTCACTCATACCATTCATACTTTCTTCGAAAGGTACTCAAGGATAAAAAAACTATAACCCAAACCGTTTCAGCCTCCAATATATATGTGATAGTATATCACTGAACAATAAGTCGTCTATTCAAATGAGCTTGAAATAAAGGATACTACTAGCAATTGAAAGTCACCCTACTATTTTGACCTCTACCTTGAATTTGGCAAGAAAGGGAAACTGCAAACTAAATTCTACGACTAATGTGACTTTTTCGGACCTTAAATCCCAAATAATCAGTGCGAATGGTTGTTTGTATGGTATATGTATGTGTGGGTTGTGTATGGTATATGTATATGTGGGTTGTGTATGGTATATGTATATGTGGGTTGTGTATGGTATATGTATGTGTGGGTTGTGTATGGTATATGTATGTGTGGGTTGTGTATGGTATATGTATATGTGGGTTGTGTATGCTTGATGTTCATGATTTATATATATTGGTTTCTCCTTTGATAAGGAATCAATAATTTTGATTGATTTGATTTGACTTATCAGCTTTCCATTTATCAGCAGCAACATTCCTGCAATACTGGCGTATGGTGTTTAAATTTTATATTTAATTCGCTATACCAAGGCTTATTGCAAATACAGTGAATTCATGTACAGGACTAAGCTAGTGACACAGAAGCTACCCAAAAAATGGGTACATTGTTCCAAGGCTGCAGTCATCACTTCAAAAATTCTACTGTCGTCATCACGAATTTGTAGCATTATGGAATACCATTTTCCCCAGATGGATTCTGATCTCTTTCATTTGTCGTAGTTTTGTTGTTTCTCTATCACCAAACACGATATGGTTTAGCAAAATGGCGGGTGTGTTATGAGGCAGGAACTTCTTACCCATCCAGAACACATGAGTTCATCCTCGATTTTTTTCTTGTGGTGTCCATATTGCTCCTCATTTATGCATTTTTTATTTTTTATCTGTGTGTGTGTTGGCTTATTGTTTGTTGTTCTCGTCATAATTCCCCATCTCGTTTTGTCTGTCCTTGTTGGATTTTGAAGGCCTTGTCTTTCCAGCTAGTCAACTATCAGGCGATTGTTGAAATAAAATTTGATAAGTCAAAGCAAATCAATCAAAATTCTTTATTCCTAATCACAGGGCCCATTATGAGCATATAAACCAATACATAAATCATGAAAATCAAGTATGTACAAAGAACTGAAAATCCAAATTTCTGCAAGTTTCTCAGACCGTTTTAGTTTTGAAGAGAACATAGCGACCATAAAATATCCAGAATAAGAACAACAATAAAAGATACATTATATTTGATTGTTGTACTCATTTATGTGCGTTTTAATTGACAAATAAATTATTTTTATTTGCATTTGATCGAGAAGTGTATCCATAAATTCAACAGAAATTGGAGGAGCCGCATGTATTACATGGGACGACTATCCAGATAAGCCGCTGTAGTGACTTGACGTCCGTCGTCATCATCGTCCGCTGTTAACATGTACAAAATAACAATCCAAAGATACTTATATTAGATACAGTTAATTTATACTATGCTGTATACGACGCATTTCAAGGAGTTACCTCTCATCAGCAGCATTAAAACCGAAATATTTGGAAGACCAAAAACCAAATTTATATTAAGCAAGAAGTACTCAACCAAAAATACCGAAATAGGAAGCCAAATTTCAGCTAAGGAGATCTACCATGTGCAATACAAGGAATGAACCCTTAGTATTTCTATTATTTTTGAATTTTGAATACAAATAATTTTCTCTGAAATTACTAGGCCAGTTGGAAGAAACGGACAGCAATGACCACCAGTTAAAAATCCGAATACCATTCAAGATGGCCACCAGAGCCTAACTTTGTTAAATTCAGGATTCTTTTGTGAAATTTTACTAAAGATTTTCTCGTCCACAACTATTATGCACATGGAAAATAGACTTGACAGTAATGTTCTATATGGACGCCAAACAAGATAGCCACAAAAGCTAATTAGTTTAGAATACGACTCTATTGGAAATCCGCGTAAAAGACAAATAAGCCAATTGGAACTTAACTTTGAAGATTGGTCCTTTGTTGATTCCGTTTTAGAATTATATCTGATGAACCGAATTTTAACCAAGATACTCTTAACTAATGAGATATTTTTGTTTAATATCATCATATATACTCTCTCAAAAAAGAAACGCAACATCAGATTATCTTTTTGAAATATTATTTTTCCGGATAAATAACCAATAAATATCAAAATATATGTACACATGATCATAATTACACCTTCATAAAAAGTTTCCAGGTACAATCATTTAAATTCATCCACCCGTAAACGACTTTGGTCGCAATCTGGGACACCCTACGATTTACGCATTGCCAAAAACTGGGTCGACTTTCACGTGCAAATCATGGGTTATTTTTTAGCTCAGTCAGTCGGTATAAAAACCCGGTATTTCTTTTCATGAATGCATTCGTAAAATAAAATTCTGATGAGGTGACGCTATGCCAAGGTTAGACGCTGCTACCCGGAATATCGCTATCGGACGACTAGAGGCCGGAGAATCACAGAATGCTGTTGCTGTAACGTACAATGTTCATCGTAGCACAATTTCACGCCTTTGGGGACGCTACCTGCAGCTTGGTACTACGACAGATCGGCCACGTTCAGGGCGCCCGCGTGTTACAACCAGGGCGCAAGATCGTTACATCAGACTTTTCCATCTGCGGAATAGGACTATTGCTGCAACAGAAACAGCTGTAAACGTCCCTGGGTTGCGCCGTATATCAGCACAGACAGTACGCAATCGGTTACGTTCTCATGGATTGAGGGCAAGAAGACCTTACTTTGGAGCAACACTGAGACGCCAACACCGCCGAGCGAGGGTTAGATGGTGTACTACAGTTCGTGCATGGAATTTACAGAACTGGAGAAGAGTATGGTTCAGCGATGAGTCACGTTTTCAACTGGAAAAGCGAGATGGTCGCATACGTGTGTATAGGCGCCGAAACGAACGTTTTGCGCAAAACTGTGTTGTGGAGAGAGACAATTTTGGCGGAGGCAGTGTTATGATGTGGGCCGCTACTTCTTATGCCAGAAACACACAGCTGATACATATCCAAGGCAATCTGAACGCTGTTAGGTATAGAGACGAAATTTTACGACCTCATTTATTGCCCGTAATTGACATTCGGAGAGGAATTTTTCAGCACGACAATGCCCGACCACATACAGCACGTGTAACAGTAGACTTTTTAGAACAACAGAATGTCAATGTGATCCGTTGGCCGTCACGATCACCCGATCTTAATCAAATTGAACATTTGTGGGATGAAGTGGATCGGCGCGTGCGCCAACGACAACCACCACCGCAAAATCTGCAACAATTACAGCAGGCACTTCAGTTTGAGTGGCAAAGGATACCGCGTGTTCGAACTCAGCGTTTAATTCAATCTATGCCAAGAAGAGTCGGGGCTGTGTTACAAGCAAATGGTGGACATACCAGATATTGACAATTTATGAGTGATTTATTGACAATATGTGACAAACTGTGATATTCCAAGGTAAAAGAACTCATGAACAAGAAGTGTGCCAATTTTTGCATTCCTGTGTAAATTATTTATATCATAAATTATGAAAATAATATATGAAGTAAATTTCCTATTTTCTGTATGTTGCGTTTCTTTTTTGAGAGAGTATATCTGGAACCAATAAACTCAATGGATTCATGAGCTGTCAGCAATTGTGTGTCCGGGACCAGGCTGGATCCAGTAGTCAATCTTTAGTTTATGCTCTATGGTCTTGGACTTAAATTGAATCCAGGTAAGAAATAGGGGCTCTTGCGTGCCTCTGGCTTTTATATGCCAGATTTTAAAGGCGATTATCAAAGTTAATCCATCTCCTCTTAACTATGTAGTTGTCCTTTTCTTTAAAAAATAACTAAAAGATCTGTGTACAGAGGTGTATAAAATATTACGAGTTTTTTGCAGTCCACATTTTCACAATTTTTATAGTTGTGTTAAAAGGTAGAGACTCGAAGAAGCCAATATTACCCTCCTGGGGTTTAATTTACTAAAAAAGGAAATAAACATGCAAATTTTTTGTTTGTTTGAAACTGGGTTAATTTTTTTGAAATGGCTGTATATATATATTCTCTGGTAAACATTGATCTGGTAGCTGCTAATACATAGAGTTTGTTTGGTGTTATGGTGATCTTCGTTGAAAGGTGTCCACCAAGTTCAACGAACAATGCCTTTTTCCGATGATTTACGTTCATTTATTGGGCCATTTTCAAACAAATCTTCTAGGCACCTGTAGATTATGGGGCTCAACACACAGAGCTGTCTAGCGCGTCCCCAGGTGGCGGAGAGGGGAGGGGGGTTGTCAGGTCCTAATACGCAAAGCCTGACCGCGGACCATAGTGGGTAACGTGTTTGGAGAATGTTGCACTTCCTGCTGTAGTTTTCCAAAAAGAGTAGGCTAATGCCGCTACAGAAGGCTAAATTATCCAACCCTACCCAACCATCCTCCTTTTACAGTGGCAGTTAAAATTGGTCCCCCTTTGTGTCCTGGTCCACCCCTATTTGAATTGTTTGATAAATTGAACTGGTTCTCGTCCTGAAGAAGCATGAAATATTTGCCACTGGACGTTAAGCAACAATCAATCAATCAATCAATCAAACAAGCAACTCTTCCGTTCCCTTGATTGTTCTTGATTGATGATAGATCAATGTCTGGTCTTTAAATCAATAAAATCATTCTTATTCTTATGGACCATTATATCAAAGTTTCGGATTCCGGGTTTTCTATTGTCTCTACCGGCATTAACTGTAGTTGACAGCTTAATAATTTTTGTACCGACTAGCCAAGTTGCTTCAGACGAGAAATATTTTAGAAATTGTATATATACGATAGCTGTTTTTAATTAGTTTGATTAATAGTGGCTGTATTTGTCCAAGATCCGGACCCTCGAGAAAATACAACGTAATTGATAGGCGACTATCAAAAATACACTATTCGATCGAACTTAGTCTAAACTTCCTCAGTGATTTCAAAGGAAACGACTTTCAAAATCTGTTTTATGACTTTTCAGTAAGTAGCCATCATGGTGAAAATTGTATCGGCCCAGAATATGTTTTGAGAGGCGACCTATGAACCAATCTAACCGGATCTAATTTTAATTTAAGTTCATCTTGGGCGAAAATGTTGAAGCTGTTGGTTTGTAAGGTTATCGAATCAGGGAATGTGTCGACATCGAATCGCTCTATATATCTTGTTAAAATTTGAAACATACTTTGTTAATGAGATAAATATCTTTCAATGGTCGTCTGCTAATAAATGCTAAACATATAGCTTCAACTCATATTTTGTGTTTTAATTTAATGAAGTTTACCCTGGACTTAATGAAAAGCCTACCTAGTCCTTTTGAATTGACATGTCAAGAGTTCAATTATGGAATCGCCCCTGGCATTCTTCCCCGCCCTCCTTGTATTAAGGGACTGGCCAATACTTATCGCAGGGACAGGACCGGTACAAACATTTTTAGACGGGTGGCCGGGGGGGGGGAGGGGGTGGCATGTAACAGAAAAAAAAATGTAAAAGGCATGTAGTTGTTTAAAAAATGTCAGTGTCCAATCCTAATAAGTAAATCACTTAACGTTATCTGACTTACAATGTGAATTTACATGTACACGAGGCGAACTCTTATGTTGTGCATCGTCCCTTGGTGCCTTTTGCAATTGAATGAACATTAACTTAAATTTACTCATGTGATGCAACTAAATATTTTTATTTATACTTTATAGTTACTTGTAATTTCATGTAATAATCAATTTGTTTATGTACTTGTCTATTCTTATGGGCCCTTGATTTGGTGAATAAGTCTGTCTGTCTGTCTGTCTGTACATATAAGCCTCTTTGACAGCTCGGTGGATTTTTATGAATCTATACATGACATAAATAAATAACTTATGTCAAAATTTCTGAAGGGGAAATAATTTAACTTGTACTTTGAATGCACTCCTTAGCGGGGGTGTCAAATGTGATTTGTCTGTCCATGTCTGTTCCTCTGGCCTTTGGTTGAGTAATAATCGAGGTCTACGGCCATGTCATACGCTGGGACAGGCACAGTTTCTATTTTTCACCATAAAAATGGTGTTGGTCACATTTCTTTTGAAAAAAATATGCGCCCCATGCCTAACAAGTCACTTTCATGTATTAAAAAGGTCTTTGTCCCATGCCCATTTGTAACGATCAAATGCCTGCGATAAATATTGCCCAGTCCTTAATATTTTGGAAGCCGTTGAGATCCATAACCTCCAAACCATTTAAACATTTTCTCTTTTAAATTATGATTATTTTATCGTAAATTTGTGAGGCTATTCAAAACCTGAAAATAAACCATGAATGATCATTTCCGCGGTATAATTAATACTTCAGATCGATAACCTCCTGACTTTACGTTTGAAGAAAAATCAATTGCTTATTAATAAAATTCATAGAGAAATTGTCATTTTAAGAAACCACCTCCACCATATGAATAAGCAGTCTATTCGGAACTCTCTTAGGCTATTTATAAATGATGCAGGATGCTGCAACATGATACAATATCTTATATAAGATGGTGAAAAATGTGTTATTATTTGAAGTGATGGGACAGGCTTGGAATAAAATATCTAGGTTTAGATCAAAGGAAATAAGAATACTATTATTAGGTGAGAATTTAACAACAGAGAAAATTTAATTTATTATAATTTAATTAAATTTGATTTTTCAAGTAGTTATAAATTGAAATTAAATATTCAAAATGAAATATGAAAAATGAATAATTTAAAGATGTTTAAAAAAAAGGTTTTCATTAAAAAAAAAGATTTGTTGACAAACATGTGTTTGATATAAGTGCAGACAAGATAAATATATAGTTTATCCTAATGATTTATTTACATGCATAGGTGTATGTCTGTTTGTGTAATTAGCATCTACTTAATAGTGTAAATTGATTTTCTCTGCATCATACATCTCAACATTGCACACCACTGGCTGCAAATCGTACTCACATTTCAATGACAAATTTTGGGCCCTTTTTGGGATAAATTCGGTCAATACAGTATTGTTTTGGAACGTATATACAACCCCCGTCACGCTCCAACTTCCACTGAAGCTAGATGACATTTTTGCCTGCGCATTTTTGTTTCAGAATGATTTTTTTTTTTAAATTTAAAGGACCGGAAAATTATTTATCGTTCAAAATCCCAAAACGTTTGATATATCAAATGAACTCCTTTTACCCAAGACCATAAGTTGCATTATATTTACTACTTATAACTCAAAATATCTTTTATCTCACGTTATTTTTGACACCTCTTCACCTACAGACAACGTGACATAATTGTATATCAGTATTCTGTACTCAACTAATACATGTTATATCGACACTATTCTGCAATAGCATTAATCACACGTTTGAAAACAATAAAACTGATAAATGGGTTTTGTTATGATCACTCTTTGGCATCAAATCTTTATGACACACGGAGATGAGTCATCTCAGGTAATAGGTAGTAAGGTTAGTTCAGATCACAGAAATCGATCGAAATTCCAATTATTTATTCTTCTGTATCATAGAACCAATGCATTAATTAATCAACTCCTTGATGTCTAAAAATTCCGATGAATTTGATGTATTTTGAAATTTGTGTATCAAATGAGACTGATTTTTAAAATTTGTTATAGTTATTTCGGGTAAAATGCAGTGGCTAAAGATTATTCTGTCTCATATGGAGTTTGAGGTCATGAGGCCAATATGAAGTTGGAAAAGACATTACGTAAAATGGAAAGCTAAACATATTAAACACAATATGAAGCTGATTATATTTAGAAAATTAAGATTTAAAAACTGTATGAAAAATTCCAAAACCGTTCCATGTGACCTTATGTAAGGAAATAAATGAATGGCATAAAAAATTTATTTCATTCCGTGGGATTTTGGATTTGTTTCATGATTAGGTTATTTCTGTGTGTGTGTGAGGGGGGGGGGGGGGGGGTATTTGTTTCCTGGTTTGGTTTATTTCGGTTTTTTTCTGGTGGCGGGGGGTATGGAGGTTCGGGAGGTATTTTGGATTAATTGTTTCTCATTTCGTAAATAAATTGTTCTAGTTCTTTTTTTTCTGTTTTCATGATATTATATATATCATCTCTTATCAGCAATTTTATATTTCTATAAACAAATATAATTACGTATTGCAATATTTACACTTCAGATGCTTTACTGATAATCAGAGAAAATTGATGTTGCACGTGTTTCTAATGACACATGAACACTTTCCCGTTTTCATGTTATGCATGTCAGATCACAACATGCATTTACCTGATTTACCGGGTTTATAATAAAATTCTGAATATTTATTCTTTTTCATTTTATTTTTGCGTTTATTATCAATGTGCTATACATTATCCACGTCCTTATACTAAAATAATGATTGGACTTTGAAGATAATATAAGTTATCATGTTTTGACCCAACTAACATGATTATTTAGACAGTGTCGAAAATTGTTGAACGGTGAGGGCGAAAGCCCGAACCGTTCAACAATTTTCTACACTGTCTAAATAATCATGCTAGCTGGGTCAAAGCATGATAACATTTTTGTGCGGTTATGCTAAACGTATTGAGTATATAATTAATTAAACGTTAAACACACAAATGTCCTAGATTTCACTTCGCAAAATTACACATGTTTACTCCGCCCACTGACCGCGTGTTTGACCCTCACTCTTAATGTGTATGCTGCGCCCACTGATCGTGTAGCGCATAGTTGATGTGTTTTCACTTTTAATTTTGTATGATATATTACAGAAAAGTATAATAAATATATTTTATTTGAATTGCTCTAGATCGATAAAGCCCTGGATTGCGTCATGCATGTATAGATGCCAACCAGTGGAATTTTCCATTCGCCGACCGGTTAACAGGTCAACTTGCCTTATGTAGGGCAATACACTAAGGTTATCACAAGACAGCGTGTTCCTGACTTTGTTCTTTTTATAGCACACATGATTTAAGGTCAACAGGTTGAGCACACATGATTAAAGGTCAACATATTGCAACGCGATTGCTGGTTGGCTACAGGCACATGTTTTGTAAGAAGTTTTCTTTTTGGGGGCAATTTGATTGGGTTGTGTATGGCGAACATGGTTATTTAGCAGATGGCAAGGCAGCCAGTAGAATTCAAGTTTACAACTGCATAACCGTACAATTCATTTTGGAGGAGATTCAGGGCATATATGAAATAAATTATCACATGGAAGTATTTTTAATTGATTTTAATCGTGGCAGGGGTAGGAAATCCAAAATGGCGGCTTATATCCCTTTAGGATTTTTTTGTGTAAGGACGTGGGTAGTGTATAGCACATCGATAATAAACGCAGGATATTCGTTGTTATAGTAAATGTTTATTAAAAGTACTCATGAAATAAGACAACAAAAAATAAAATAAAAAAGAAATAAATCTCCAGAAGTCGGGCCCCTGTGAATAAAATGAATCTGATGAAGATTCAAATTGATTCGATGAAGCACGAAGATAGAAACGAAATATTCATTATCATCTATTGAAGGAAACAAACGAGACAAATCTTTACAGTTATTGTCAGTGTATATGTATATGTACATAGGAGGATGAGGACAAAAATCGTACCGACGATACAAGGCAATTCTGAAAAGTTTATATACTTTTTATAAAATTCCACCAAGACTTGTAACAAATTTGCCAGCTGAACTTGTCAGGTTTCAAATCTTTAAAAAAAAAAACGAATACATTCATGTGCTATTTGGACATGATCAGAAACGAGTTAGAACAGTATTTGTTTCATTCCCAATTGTAGGTTTATTCGCTTGGTCTCGCTTTAATCAAGTTCTTCCAATGGTAGAGCACTGACAATTCATATTTAGACATGTCACTTTATTTTCTATGTGTGTCTCTTGTATCTTTAACACATATTGTGTTTATTAAGGATTTTTTGTGAATCTTTTTACTGTTTTTGTCAAAAGTAGTTTTCGTCAACAATCTAGTGGTTTTTTGTGGTGATGAACGTTCACAGTTTTATGCACATCCGAGCTCTTCGTGCCAAGACTGTTCGCAGTTTTATAAAGATCCGAGCTCTTCGTACCAATACTGTTAACAGTTTTGTGCATATACGAGCTTTTCGTACCGAGACTGTTCACAATTTTATGCACACAATGTTTTCTCTCTTTCTTTAGGTTTAGAATCGGTTGGGAAAACCACTTTGCTGTACAGATTAAAACTAGGTGAATCAATAAAGGCTACACCAACTATTGGTATGTATAATACAGATCGAGTACAATTAGGAAATGGACAAGAGAAAACAAAATCTGGATTAAGATTCATAAAAAACCGGGCTTTTATGGCCTAATGGCATAGCTAGACAAATTTGAATTGGAAGCAAAAAATCGGCAGGCGTTCTGTAGGAATGGAAATTAACATTTTGATTAATGCTGATAACAACGAGCTATTGAAGAAGGCATTAATGAAAATAAATTTGTGACATGAAAGCAACTAGAACGAAGGTCTCCAGGCCTCTCTCTATCCGCCACTTGGGAATGTGTGTGTCCGGTGAAAAAAAAAGATTGATAAACAAGAGGTTTCCTGTAGAATACCACGGCCAACTTTGATTTCTTTTTAATTGTTTTTTTTTTATAATTTTGATCTGTTTTGTTTTGTTTTTATTTTTGCGAAATTTTCTGCAAGTACCTACATTACGATACGACACTGTGACCCTGTAACCGTCGTTAGTAAAAATACTTCATTAATTTTACTTTTTTTTACAAAACCAAACTGCAATACAAATAACAGAACAAAAACATAAGAAAAAGCGTTCAGCCATTACATATTTAAATGTTTCTTTCCAGGTTTTAATGTCGAGTCATTCCAATACAAAGATCTGCACTTAAATGCATGGGATCTCGGATTTGGCGGGAAAATGGTATGTATACATTTTTTTCAACAAGTTGTAAGAAAATGCCATGTAAATTTGATACCAGAAATGGAAAGGGATTCAACAAACTAAATATGCTATTTTGTTTATATGAACATTTTTGAGATATACTGAAATTTCAACCAAAGATCACATAATTTGCTCTAGCTTATTCGACGGAGAACTGTGGCTAAATACGTATATGTTAGTAATTGTATCGAAAATATATACACGATTTTCTCTATTTTATTGTTTTTTTTTATATGTATAATGATGGAATACTATATTAGGATATAAAGTCTTTTACCGAATGCCTCGAGGTGATAGCTATTGATAAACTCACGCCTGCTTATCTCTCGCTTTCATAACAATGATAATCTTAAATATTATCATTATTACGATTTATTTAAAAACAACGAGATTGTGATTCTCTGTAATTTAATTTCCTTGCTGTGATTTTTTAATAATAGTCAATTAAATATGAGTAAAGCTGCAAAATCTGCTCTGAACTAATTTTAAATCTCTTTCATAGCCAGTATTAGTTCAGAGCAAATTTTTCAACCATAGATGTATGTATCTAAATTGGTAAGTACACACATATCAAACGAGGTCACATTCCCGAAATTTTGAAATTAATCTGCATATTGTAAAAAGTTGACAATAATCAAATGTTTTGAATTAGAGAGATAAGTAGGTATGGTTTCTTTGACTTTTGAAGGTAGGATTTTGGAAATGCTTTCGTTCACGCATATCGTATTATATCTTTTTATTTATATACACATGTAAATCTATATTAAATTTGAATACTAGTATGTACAGTTCACGCTCCACACATTGAAAGCACACATGGGTAGGAAAAGGTTCTTGGTTCTTGGTTTTACTTTGTAGGTAATTTTACCATTTGAATCTGGTTTTTTGGACTTTAGCACAACTGTTCAGTCGGGATTCGCAAATATGCATATCTTGTGTATCTAAATTGGCATCATAAAATCTTATTGTTGCCACTGACTGGTCAAACTTAAAAGTTACTGTTAAATTATGTGGAAGCTATAAAAGAGTATCTCCGTCGTGATTAGCTCTGTCCTTGGATTTTTATGGCTTTACCTTAGCAGCAGACGATAATATAAAAACATGTTCTCATTATAAGAATTTATGCTTCCTTATAATATTTGACTATAAATCACCAATTCTACCTTCGATTTTCCATGCAAGGTTTATTTCGAAATCTTAACTCGATGATAACGTCAAATTTCTTTTTGCTTAAAAAAAATCACACAATTAGAACCAATTTATAAAGATATCAAATATGCATTTTTGTAAAAATTATTTCAGCGACCATTGTGTCAGCATTATTACAAAGGCAGTAACGCAGTCATAATACTGATTGATAGCGGCGACAGAGAACGCCTGGAAGAAGTCACATATGACGTCATCAAACCAGCTTTAAAATCTGAAGAATTAAAAGATGCAATTTTCATGTTCCTAGCCAATAAATCAGACATTGAGGATTGTATGAGTATCGAAGAAATATCAGAATCGTTAAACTTACAGAATATAAAGAGAAAATGGAGTAAGTATATAAAACACCTCGAATCAGGGTACCAGTTTCCGGTTTTGCGCACAATCGTCGAGTTATATATTTACGAAAAGCATGCGTAGAACCCTAACCTAGATATTTAAAAAAAGATTAATGCATCACCTAATCCATACCGGACCGGGTATCATTCCAAGTCTCCCATTTCGAAAAGGGCTGTCCGAGGTCCGACAGGGGTCGAGGGATGATACCCGTTACGATATTGATGAGGTCATGTATTAATCTGTTTATCATATACTGTCTAGATAAATAATGACACACCAAACAACAAACTACATCCACCAGCTTAGAAAAATGACAGTGCGATTGAAATGCTAACACAAACACAAACACCAAAGTTCGTCAGGATAGTCTGACTTGGACACTAAAATATGGTGGGATTGAACCGGTTTTATGGTTGCCCAAACCTGCACTGTATTTATTTTCATGATGTCTGAAGTTTCCGGTTATTTAGGAATATTTTTAAAAGTCATCATTCAACTCTGAGACAATAAAGTAGATAGGACATAAGAACTATTTAAATTTATACCAGATAAGTTTAACTGTGACCAACAAATAAAAAAAAAACATCTCCGGTTCATTGTGCGATTTCCATAATGACCAAGCTCTGAATAAATGGCCTCTGTTACAGGAAAAATGTATCCGCTTTTTGTACGATTTTCACAACGCCCATAAGTACAGGTTTCTGAATCAGTTAAAAGTAGTTTACCTTTTATAGATCATATCCGTCCTATTTCGCAGAAATGTGAAACCATCTCTGACCTTGTTTGATAAATATGAAAAAATAGTTGTTCTTGTAGCGAATTGATAAAAAAACACTCTAGACATTGTAACCCAGGCTAGTCCAATGCTGTAATAGAACACTTAAGGGTAATTGCAGACGACAGGGAAAGTTGCAGTAAAGTTCAAAATTTTATAGATTTTAAAATCAAAGAGGATTGTCATTAAAAGATAACGTGTAAATATGTTTTATCATGTCTTGAAAGGGTGTATATGTTGCAATAAGTAGCAGTATGACCTCAAAATTAACCCATCAATAAGCAGTTAAAAAAATTAATCAAATGCATTCACTTGATTAAGCCAATTTTGTTATGCGAAAATATCTTCTGTAAAATAGATAAAAGCTCAATATTAGAGACAAAAACTTAAATAATATTGTTTTACCGTGTGTTTATATGGGAAATAAACTTCAAAATATACAGCGACAATAGCAAAAAGATAAATGTTATATTTCCCATTTTAAAATCTATAATATGTTTTAGACTAATTAATAAATTGCTGATTTAGAAAATGAGAAAATATACTATACTGAAGCAAATGTTAATATCAAAATTAAATAAAATAATGTAGAGGCCAATAGAGGGTGAACATCTTAATTATTTGCCTGACCGTGGGGGTGGAAGATAATTACAGACCTCCCCCCCCCCCCATTTTAGATATCTCAAAATTTGACACAAGGATTTCAGATGACAAGATTAAAATGGTAAAGTTTATGGACGCACTATCTAAATCGAACGTCATTTTCATGAGAAAAACATTGCCCTTTTTAAGCTTACAAGGAAACAACTTTAGCTAGTGAAGACTTCAGGATGACAGTCCATTATTTTTTCTTATTTTTTCTTTTATTTCAGATGTATTCTCAATAAGTGCTCTAAAGGGTGAAGGAATAACAGAAGCTTTTGACTGGCTATCGCTGCAACTTGGATCGTATCACGTGAAACAGACAAATGAAATTAATACGAAACAACTAGAAAATAACAGTGCAGTGACGTCACAAAATCCAGAAACTTGTGAGCGAGGGTATAGTCCATTAGCTTGTTTTTTCATAAGATCTCCTCAAGCAATAGGAATCGAAGACGATGGCGAAGATGAAAACGCAGATGAAGGTTGGGCGATGTTGTGACATATGTCTGCCTAGCGGTCAATGAATTTTTAAAGTGGATCTCATGTTCAGTGACTTTAGGCCTAAGGCAAATCTGTGATTTTCATAATATGCTGTTTAGAGCAAAAAGCATGCTGTATATATATTAAAAATATTGCTTATTGACAAGGTATAGAACTTTTGCGAGTTATGACGTAGTTGACCCCATAAAAGTCAAATCGGCTCAGTTGAAATGCATCGCAATAAAACAAAACTATGATTTGAAAAATGAAAATTTGTTGGGGTGATCTTTCAGCGTCTTCAGTCAAATAATCCGTAAATATATCAACAATTGATTAATATCAAACCAATCCTCTGACCCAAATAAAATTTCCGGATCAAGCACCTGTAATATGTATATTTTTATAAGATGCTTTTAAGAAGAATATGTAATTGCATAAACTGAAGTGGAAAGGAAAAGTTTATTTCACAAAAGTATAAATTATTTTTATTTCGGATGTGATGATTAAGTATTTTCGTAGACAGTAGAATAAGGGAAATATTTCTTATGTTTAATTAAATTACTAAAACTGTCCACGGATGATTCAGCTTTTCTTGCGATTAACAAGATTGATTATATTAACTCGGACATATATAAATATGTTACACGAGCACAACAAAAAAAATTAATATATATATAACCAAGGATCTACTATTTAAATCATTGATATAACAAAATATAGTCAAATTATATAATACAGCTCATCATCACCATTTTTTTTCATCATAAAATAAATTTCAGGAACTATATTATACAGCATTACTTTTTATATTATATATGGCAGTAAAATATAGATTTAATTTTTTTTTCATATTGTAAAAGTACACGGTCTTTGCTGTTGACTAATTGATATTTATTATTATTTACCCCACATCCCCTTCTATTTCGAAATTCAGAACTTGTCATTCAGCTGTAAGAAATTATTTATAAGAATATATCATATGAATTGATTTGTAATTTTTCTTTCGTTAAAGATAACTTCTGTTGGGTCGACGATATCCCATGATTCCTCTGACGCCGAACATGGTGTTTTAGAATCTGCTGGAGGCGTTTTCCAGCAGTCCCAGCCAATTCTAAAAAAGGTCTTTTTATCCAGGAACTGTATATGAAGTATATGTATATCATAGTATTATATGATCCCTATTTTATCTAAAAGGAATCTCTAATTAGATCGGCTATAAATCATTGTTAAGACACGGTCAGAGATGGTAATCTGCATGAATTTATCCGAAACACACGGACTTGTTCCCTGCTTTTGAAAATTAAATTACTATCCAAATAGCTGCTAGAAAAAGTAGCAGCCGATGTGGATAGTAATTATTTTTTCAAAGATTTAAATATGTAGTACTATTTAAACCCTTTGAACAAGTCCTTGCATGTGTCCGGAACTGGAACTTTTTGTGTTTTCCATCCACTTTTATCAGGGAGGTATACATGTAGTTAAACGTGTTGTCGAAACAAACAGCCCTTTTAGATATATATGCTGAAAAAATGAAAGGACTAGACCAAAATATACAACCAAGGAAATTCTGCACATACAAACTATCCTCCATTTGGAATGTTTCTGTATATTTTTGTAATATGTCATATATTGTGCTGTTATTCAAAATAAATTATAGTTTACTTTTTTCAGTCGTTTAATGTGTATTGTAAAATATGAGAATACATTTCACAACAGTAGATTAAAACACAGGTGATCAACGATATCAGTCATCCTTCAGTTGCCTCCTTAAAATAACAGGCAAACAACATTGTCATTAAAGCAAGAATTATAGGTTGCAGTGACCTAATTCTTGTCCGATGCCTATCCCCCTTCCTAGGGATACATCTGCATACAACAGTATATGATTCTTTATCCCAGTTGATCGGACTGATTTAAAGCCCACCAACAATTAAGGTGGTCAAGTTCTGAAATCCAAAAATTATCATTGCATAACAATAAATTATAACGTCCTGCAAAAAAGGCGAGGTAGTCATAAGTCAAGTTGGGCTTTTTAATGGCCATGATTTTATTTTGTAATTGTCCAAATTCATTGCTAGCTAAAATGTTTGAAGTTGAATAATTGTAAGTCTAGATCCCTAGCGTACGTGTAATAGAGCTTTTATGTACAGCACGTTTTTTGTTCCTTTTGGTCTGATTCATTATTAAAATTGCTTTTCCGTATTATTGTAGTTTAAAGGAAGGATTTAAACATTTCCAAATATTCAATGCTGAAGTTTTAGGTGATTACGTCTTAGATCATGGACATTCTGAAATCTAAAAACAAACAACTGACCATTGAAAAAAAATTGTAGCATTTCAGTGGTTTTTTAAATAGCATTCATATACTAGTATCCTCAAACTGCATAACTTTCTCGTTGTTTCATCATTCAGTCAGTTAGAATATATAAGGGAGCAATCATTTGATTTTTAGGGGGGGGCATGGAAGTAATCTTAAGTCCAGCCTTTTTTTCAGCAAAATTTCGAGACTGTCTTTTTTTACTACTTGGTGTTGTCCTGCCTTTTTTAATTCTCAGAAATGACTTCAGCAAAATAGTGAATGGACACTGATATAAATCCAATGCAATGCGTGACCATAAAAAAATTCCTACAATACTTTATATGATAACAATCTAAGATACCAATTTCAAATTTGTATGCATTTTTTTGTGTAATTGACAATCACCAGCAGTGCTCAGGGTCGAAAGAGTTGAAAATCCAAAATAAACCAAAATATATGAATGATTTGTTGTTTCATTGATATCCTACATACATCAAAACTGGTTCATTGGGCCTGTATTTTAAATAATAAAACACAGCTAAACTTTTGGATGCAGTTCAGTTTCTAGACTATGTAACAGGGAATATTTCGGAATGTTGGTGATTCTTGGGGAATAAATAGCTCACAGTTGAAGATAGTAAGACGCAAATAATGTAAATTCAATTAATATATTATAAATCCAAAGTCAGCGATAAATACGTGTACATAAAATATATAAAGTCAACACGGAAAGCCCATGACAGATGAAAACTACGGTATCCGTAAATAATTCTTAATTTTGTAAAACTTGTGTGGCGTCCACACCCTTCGCCTGGTATACAAGAACTGTCTAGCCGTCTTAAAAAATGCCATTACAATTAAACATATGTCATGATTATAACACAAGATTAAATATATTTACACGATGGTCACTTAATAAGGAAAAGATTCTAATATTAGATATAGTAAATTTATACTATGCTGTATACGACGCATTAAACTGTCTATTAATCTGTCCTCATGCCAAATTTGTAAAGATAATTGAATTAAATCCGATAATTAATCAATAAAATTGTACACTTATCTGCTTTCAAAATTTCCTTAAAATATAGAATTTATCAATTTGAATTTCACATTAAATTGATAAAAATGTCAAAATTTGGTAGGTAATTTTATCAGCTGATTTTGTCGTTGTCACAACTATAAGACTATCATATAACAATCTCTGATATCAATCTGAATGCGTATTACATAAAGAAAGGATAATGTTGGAAAGGTCTTAGACACAAAATGACGAACATATTAGGTATAAAAGATTACCCCAAAAAAAAGAAAGAAAAAAAAGCAAAATGCCAAAAAAAAAAAAACAAACAAAAAACAAAAAACAAAAAAACAAAAAAAAAAAACAGAAAAAGAAAAAGAAAGAAAAAAAAGCAAACAACTAATGACAGTGATATGAAGTTCAAGTGGATGAAATTTATCAATCAAATTAAATAAAATACACACAAATGTCTGAGCTGGGTTGAAAGTTTTGCAGCATTTCAAATATTTTAACAACCATCTAGTTTATTTTGGCGTACTCCGAATATACAAGCAACAATTTCTTCTTAATCCCAGGTCCTCTGTTGTGATATATATTGAGCCCATTATAATAATGCCAGCCATTGTTCGGTATGCACACACAACCAGTGAAATGATCCATTGCCAAAAGTTATACAATATAAAGAGTACTTAATTTGATTTATTTTCAACTCAGCGGGTAGTCCAAGTGGGCAAGTATCAACCTCGAAATACATTACTGGCGGGTTTATGTCTATCTGTTTTCTTTTGACGAAGTTCGTATTCCATCACATTCTGCTGAATTTTTAGTCTTCTGGCGACAGCGGAAAGGCTGGAGGTCATTTTCATACCACTTGTCGACACAGTCTTGAAAAGTGTCATTATTCTCCCAACTTAAACACAATAGATTGCATGTTTTGACAGTATCTGGTAGGCGACATTGTTCATTAGAACACTGGGTGGTATATACAGTGTTGACAAAGCTGTTTAGTTTACAAAAAAATAACTCCTGTTCTGATTCATAACAGTCCCATCTAATATTGTCTGTATTGAATTGTCTGAATTGTTTTAGCCAACAACCTTTCCCTGTCCTTGTTGTTTTCTGTTAAACAGATTGTGAACTCCTCAGCTGAACGAATTATTCCTCACACTAGGTTTTGGTTACGTTACTATACAGTAATATACATGTTTATTGTACTTGTAGCTATACTGCATAACACAGTCTATAGCAATTCTAAATAGGAAATGATACCTTAAAATAACAATCCAAAGATACTAATTTTAGATATAGTAAATTTATACTATGCTGTATACGACGCATTTCAAGGAGTTACCTCTCATCAGCAGCATTAAAACCGAAACATTTGGAAGACCAAAAACCAAACTTGTATTAAACAAGAAGTACTGAACAAAAAATCCCCAAATAGGAAGCCAAATTTCAGCTAAGGAGATCTACCATGTGCAATACAAGGAATGAACCCTTAGTATTTCTATTATTTTTGAATTTTGCTAAATACTGGTAATTTCTGTAACAAATCAATGACTAATCATGTCAGACAAGTCTGACGACTGGGTTGGCGAATACCCTCGGGGACCTACGGTCCACCAGCAGAGTAATTAGTCCCCCTCCTCGGCTGAACACATTATTCCTCATTTATGTCTTTCTACATTTGATTACATGTATGTGTTGTTTTTTTTTTTTTTTTTTTTTTGTTGATGACAATCCGTTTTGTTGGATTTTAATTCAATAAATATTCTAATTCTAATTCTATTGTTACAAATTATTTTATATATGTAACTCAATCATATTTGTATTGTACTGTAACTATGCCCTCCATGGGCCCATTAATTGGTTAATAAAATCTTCTTCTTCTTCTTCTATTATTATTTGGCTAGAAACCTAAAAAAAATTAACCCCCAAAATACTTCGTAAATATTTTTGTGTATTACAAAAGATATAAATCTGGTTGAAATTTTGTACCCCGGCCTGACTAAACCGAATTAAAGTTTTAGAGTCGTTTGAAAGCTCATTTCAGTAACATTCTATATCTTTTGCTTTACTTGAAATCTGACTTTTTGTTTGTTTGTATAAAGCAGCAAAATAAACTCGCCAAAAAGTCAGATAAGTAAAAGATGAATATAAAATGTAAAATGAGCTTTCAAACAGTATCCCCCCTTTTTTTAACCAAACCAAAAAAAAAATTTCGAAGAAAGTAAAGTTAAATTAAATCAATCGATAACAATTTTTTATGTATATATACACATGAGTTTCACACCCTCCACACAAGGGCATAGTTCCAAGTGATATTTAAATTTTCGCGGCTTTTACAAGTTTTGTTTACAGAGTCATGCAAGGAAAACTTCCGAGAATTCTTAGTTGTTAGCAACCGGTAGAGTTTTAGAGTTACTTCCCCTAGCTAACCACAAAATAAAATGTACTGACGCAACATCGTAAAACCGAACGTAGCAACAAGCATGTCAATAAAGATGGACGATTGAGGGAAATGTGATCACCTTACAAATGTGAAAATGACACTCAACCCACTTGCTAACCCGAAAGGGACAAATTTGAGCTGTGAACTATGCCAGAAGCCAGCATTTATTCAGTGTACAAAATGTCGGGTTACATATTATTGGTAAGAAAGCATCATTATAAAATTTGCTTTATTGTTGAAGGGGGAGGGGTATCAATAATCATCATAATCATTATAAATCACTGTATATACACTTTTGTAATTATAATTGATTTTTATGCTCTTTATGGGAGCTGTGATTAGCATTAAAATATTTAGTATTTGAATCATTGAAATGACAAATGTCTGAATAATTTTAGAAGTTTACTGTTCCGGTATATCAGTGAAATGGGCCTTTTTTTTTTTTTATCACAAATGAAGCTCATTTAGCACAATTTTGTCATGTTATCCCATTCCAGCTGCAGTAACAAAAATGCTTAAATGAATTTATGAATTAAATTAATTGTTCTGCTTATTAATAACAGCTGCTTAATTTAGGCTAAGCACACATGTGTAGGTTTTTTTTTAAAGCTTATCATGTTTAGTAACTACAATGTTACTTTAAGTCACAATAAATCAAATCCTAGATTCTGTTTAAACATTTCAAGATCAGGGATCAAGTAGCTACAATAATGTAGATCCTATGACAGATTTTTTTATTGGCACAGCTTAGTCTGAATTTCCTCTGACCCTGCAACCTGGCTCCTTGTTTTTATTTGGATATTGATATGTCAGGTTGGGGTCAGAATGATGTGCCTTCAAAAAGTTGGAATTTCAGTGGTACCCTACTTCAAACACTTCTTACGCCTTTTCTGTTATTATCATGCGAACCCGACCTACCTACAATAGTTAAGATTCCGGAATGATTATCCTGCATGCTGTTATCATTTTTATTGCCCATATTTCACCTTTTTTTTCTAGGGGTCATTAAGGGTTTTTTGATAATTTTTGGTGTAACTTTGTTAATATTCATTATTTGTCTGATTTTTATGAATTTTGGTTTTCAGTCTCCTTGATAAAAATCGAAAAACTTATCTCATCTGTTTTTCACTATCTCTTACTGTTTTCGAGATACAATGTATAAGGGGCCAAAAAAGGGACATGCCTGAATTTTCGAAACTTCTTTATTTCTTATTGGATTTTGATGATTTTTTTAAAAAAAATGGTTTGTCATAAGAAATACAATAAAGTTAATCTGTAACTTTTGTCATTGCAGAGATACATGTCAAATGGATCAAAGAGGCCAAAATTAGCCATTTTGCAGGAAACTTCTAAAATTTTGATTTTTCATCCAATTTTAATGGATATATTTTCTTTTAATTCATCTTGATGAGTGCTTTCAAGTATATCAACAGATTTTTCCTATTTTTTAGTTTTTGAGATAAAGGTGGTTATAGGGCCCAGAAAACAAGGTGTTTAGAATTCTTAATTTTTTTTGTTTTTCATCTGGTTTTTGTGGTAGGTCCAATATGTCTGTAAATGTTTATTATATTTAATTCTTTACCTGTTGACATGTTGCAGTCGTATCATGCTGTGCTAATCGAAGCCCTTTATTACATCATAAAATTGTTGAAGAGTATAATAATGATTTATTTTTTAGAAATTTTAGATATTTTAAAAGTCTTTAACCACTAATTTGATCCTGTTAAAATTTATAAAATCCCCAGGAGGTCTCCATTGCGAGTAACCACGCCTTTTTGTAGCTCCATTGTTGCTAAGATCTAAATCTATCACAGTATATACAATAACATTGTACAGAAAGATAATGATGATCAGTAATACAGGAGCACTTGTTTAACTGGACATATATCTCAATTTCAGTGGTGTTGAACATCAGAAGGCGGATTGGGTTGGAATACATGACAAAATATGTCAGAGTTTAATAGCTTTACGTCAAGGTGCTCCATTTTTACCATCAGAGGAAGAACGTCAGAAAAGAGAAAAACATATATTAATGAAAAAGGTAAAGATGTAATTTTAATCAGTTGAACATGAAAATGTGAAAGAGATTGGTTAAAAAAATTGCTAATTGATTATTATGTAAACATAACATATTTATAACTTGAACTTTTTTCCTTTCTTCAATAATGGGTCCCTGCTTCCTGATTTGACAGAATTACCAAAAAAAATATTGTGTTATCTAATAAAAAAGACTATTATTAATTACCATAATTTCAAGTATGAAAAAAAAACCTGAAATTATAATTTAATTTAATGTTGTATACATGTAGAATTTTAAAAAATGTCCACAAATGGGAGATAACTCAAAAAATAATTGAGGAAACTGATTAAATGTCTCATTCTATAATACATGTACATGTACCAGTACTTAGATGTAAGATGTGCACTGTATATTTCTTAGTAATTAAAATATTAATGGGTATGTCAGATTTGCATAGATTTAATTACTAGTAGTCGAATATATTATGAAAAATTGTATTATAATACCTGTACTAATATCTCACTTATTTTGCTGTTTCCAGACAACCATGATCGACCTGACACGTACCACTGGACAGAAATTACTTTTTGAGGGTCGACATGAACAGGCAGTACCGGCAGCAATGCAGTCACTAAGATTTGCTATTGATGTACATGGTCTTGATAGCATAGAATTAGTTCCATCATATCTAATCCTTGGAGAAGCAAGCATAGGTCAGTTGTCTAAACCATTCATGTGATGCATAGGTCAGTTGTCTAAACCATTCATGTCATGTTTTACACTTTACATGTGACAATTACCTTTTTTCACATCAAAATTCTGTTACTTTTTTTTTATTAAAATTCAGACCCTTTTCCTCTATAATTGCTCAGTTTTTTTTTAGAGTATTTCACTATTTGTAAATTTTCAGATTTTATCATTTACTGTTTTTTAATGGTCAAATGTATGCATATTGCTAAAGTACAAATTTAGAGGCTTTGGTGGCAAAATGCTTATCAAAGTATTGTAAGTTTAGTAGTAAATGCTATTATATTTGGAAAATGTATTTAGATCATTTTCTATGTAACCTATATAATTATGTCATTTTAACTTTAATTTTCCAAATTATGTTTTTTTCAGGTTTAGGAAGATTGTCACAAGCAGAAGAGTATTTAGCACAAGCTCAATGGACTGTACTAAAAACCCCATCGTGTTCAAATGCTATAAAATCTAAATTATACAGAAATCTGGGGTTGTTGTATGCAGCTAAAGGAGAGTATGATGATTCATTACGACAGTTAGCTGATGACGTACGTTACATATAAGAATAAAAGTAGGAACACTTAGGAACAATTAAGTTTTAATTTTGTTAAAGCCAGTGAAAGCAATAAGAATGGCTACAAGGCTAAATTTATTGGATTGATCTAACCTTAAAAATTTTTTATTGCAAATTTCTTAGAGCACATTTTAGATTGCAGTTCTGCTAGTATTTGACCAACAAACAGTTATTTTCAATTTACAATTAACACATACATTTGTTTGATATAGCTACAAATTAAATCATAAGCATGTCAAACATTAACAAAGATATGAAGTGGTCATGTCATCACATATTAGCTATCTTATTCAATCTAATTAGAACCTTTCCTCCACAAAGCACCTCTTATCTCATTCTGAAGTAAATATAACAAATTGTTCCAGCACACAATAAACATATATAATATATATCCAAACACAGCCAAATAATAATTTGCTCATCTTGTTTCCCCTTTTCCCACAAAAAAAGTGACTGAGAAATGCTCGAGTGGTACTAAAAATTAACCACTTTTCTTTTTTCTGTTTTGAAATAGATTTATCATGCGTCAGAAGAATTTGGTACAGATGATATACACACGTCCGGAGGTTATTTTCATATGGCAAATGTATTTTTCCGCCAAGGGAGAATGGAAATTGCTGACTCCTTATACAGACAGGTAATACAAATAAAGTTATAATTTGTATGGTGTCAAATGAAATGCTGACTCGTCTTTTTCTACCCAATCATTATCTCTGCTTCAGGTCAGTTTATTTCAGTATTATCTGAAGTAGAAATGAAATCAAAATGATGTCATGAAAGGATGAATCCACATGTAAATAATTATATAATAATATTGATAGATGCCAATATGTTAAAATATTTTCAGAATCTGACTATAATGTTGGCATTAGGCCGGTTCAAATTAATAGATTATTATATATGATTGACCCTCGAAAATCAGCCCGCCCCATATTTTTTATGTCCACAATGCAATTTTCAAACATTTTTCATGTCCATTTCCTGTGAAATCTTTTATTGCATTAATTCCTGGTTAATGAAAAACAAAATGGTTTTTGCTATTATAATAAGTATTTCATGCCTGAAATTTTTCTGGAATTTCCCAGATTTCCAGATATTGACCATTTTAGTCTATATATTCCTGTATAAAATATTGGATTCTTCCCAATATCCAGTTTTTGTCACCTCCCGTACTTTCATCCATGGTATTGTTGTTGGCTAAAGTCATAAAAAGAGATTAATGAAAACCTTGGCTATAGTTACAAATGTCAACAAAGGAGGGTCTTTTGATGTGATTTAATGAATAAATATGACATACAGGAGTGAGCCTTGAAGACTTTGTCCATGTGCAAAGTATTTAGGGCAAATTGAAAATAATAAAATCCTTCCATCCACCCATTTTTTAGAAATGGTGGATAATAATCTATTAAGTTGAATTGGCCTTATCGTTTTAATGGATAATTGTTCTTGTCTGATTAAATGTTTCACTTCTCTGCTAGGTCAGTATGGTTCTTGGTCAGCCAATGGACTGCTGGGGAGAAATATTTGTAAACTGTGGTAGTGTACCTTCTGTCAAAGTTCTTGAATATTTATGAGCAGGGAACCAGCACTTAATTGTTGACACTTAATTTACTGCTCCTTGCTTGTATTGGATACATGTTTATCTGTGTATGACAACAATTATTTTTTAAACTTAAAAGTAGCAAATAGGTTTATTACACAGATACAAAAACTTTTGTTTCAGGTGTCAAATATTTGGTATAATCATCTGAACAAAATTGTAAAAATCCGAACAAAAACACCAGATACTCCACAAGGTATAGGGCCATTGATTACAGAATCTACTGATGAGAAGGAGGATTCTTTAGGTAATGTATTATACTTATAGCTATCTTTAATTATGTCATCAATTACATAAATAGTTTTGAGGTTCATTTCTCTTACAAGATATAGTCAGTTTTCCCATTGTAACTCTTTCAACTGCAGTTGTAACAAGAATTTTTTGTATTAGTCAAAAAATTGTTCCACATATTTATTTCATAGTAAGTCTTTTTCAACATAAAGTTGGACCGCCTCGGTGGTCTCGTGGTAGCGTGCTCGCCCCGAGTGCGGAAGGTTGCGGGTTCGATCCCCGGCCGGGTCAAACCAAAGACATTAAAATTGGTATTTGCTACTTCTCCGCCAAGCACGCGGCATCTGGGAGTAAGAGCAAAGACTGGTCGGCTCGGAGTCAGTATAATGTGTCCGAGTGAGGTGATATGTTATCCTGCGGACAGTTACCTTGTGAGCTAGCACATTAAAAATTCGACTTGGCGTGTCGGTCTAGTACAAAGCAGGGATCATATTCATTATCATATCAATATGTTCTCGTCCTGATATGCACCTGGTTGCCACTGGACATTAAATAATAATTCATCCATCATCATCAACATAAAGTTAAAAAATGCTACAAATTCAAAGAATATTTGAAGGTTTTATTAAAATACTGGTGTGTATATTATATCATTAGACTTTCTTCATACCTATATTGTTCATGTTTATTGGCAGACTAAAATCATGGTTCTGATATATGCTGTTTTATTTAAGAATGAACGTTTTTTTTTGTGGTTCTGTTTTGGAAGTTAGTGTTGACCATTATATAACTTTGTATGTACTGCTCCAGAGAGTATGATGCATGTATACCAGTGGTCTTTTGATTAAACATTTCTTTTTTGCTAATGTATTATAACATGGCTTCCGTCTTGTAGGATTAAAGTTATAGAACGTTAACAGGTTTATAACCACCCTCCATTATCTTCGCTAGTGGAGTACTCCTTTAGCTCAGTTGGTGGAGCGTTGGACTACCGAACCAAAGGTTCGGGTTTGGTCCCCGGTTGGTGAAGTAGGTTATATTGGGAGACAAATTATGCTTTACTGTTACAGTATGAACTGGTAAAATGTAAAAGATATCTCTTTTTGCGATCCAGAGTTTCAAACAAATATTGCAATATTAATTTACAATTTTCTTTCCATATTCCAAAATACCAAAGTAAAGTACATTTATCAAATTATTAATTATATTCAGGAAAATGGTGTAATTACATGTAATTTCAATTCAAATTAATTGATCCAATCCCTGATGTTTCCTGATGTTTGCAGATTTATATGTGAACCTCCTGTTTGTAATATCTTACTATTTGTAGGCTTTTTCTGGTTTATGTAAGAATAAATAAATAAAATCCTGTCACTGAGCTATTTTTCTTGGACAATCTATATTTTATAAAGTTTAAGGATGTTCGCTGGTCATGTTTTTGAATTTTTGTCAGATGTTCAGAATCGTCTGGTTTTTATCAATTTGAATGCCATAAATTATTTTTCCTGCTAACACCCATTTTCTTTTCATAAATTTTTGGCATACATAATAAGCCATTTGTAAAAATATTATAAAATCCTTGTTATTATTTAATGGTTTTTGAGAAATAAAACTTGTCAATAATAAAGCTATGTAAAATCAAGAGAGCATATTTTTCCTGCCAAATTTTCAATGGCTTATATCTTGAAAACAAGCACTCGGACCTATTATTTGTTTTCGCTCTTTTAGTTCTTTTATTAATCCATTATTAATATTTACCAGTGCTATGAAAAACTTGTTATTTTGAAACTGAGCAGCAAACATCCTTAATGTGATAAGTAATTATATAATTTTATATGGGTTTTATTTTCAGATGAGGCACAGGAGGCAGAGGCAATACAAGTACTCAATGCTATTTATGATATGCAGGAACACCAACAAAACAGACAACCACAAGATCTGGCTACAATATGTCACGCCCTGGCCATGCTTTATTTTGTATTAATGGACATCCCAAAGGTTGGTTTATTACATTTTGACTAAGAGACATTTCTTGTATATTTAATGGGCATCAAATAGTACCGGTTACTCATCAGACACCTCTTTAAGCTGATGTGACATTGGCAACATTTTGGGGCCTCAGTGGTCGAGTGGTCTATGTAGTTCGTCATGACTACTAATGATCACTAGCCTTTCAACACTGAGGTTGTGAGTTCGAATCTCACCTGTGGCGGGGTGTGTTCGACTCCGATCTAAATTGACAAGGATTGCCAGTTTTCCTACTGAAGGTCGGTGGTTCTCTCCGGGTACTCCGGCTTCCTCCACCAATAAAAACTGGCCGCCGCGAAATAGCCACTTGTGCTGAAAATGGCGTAAAACCCCAACTAAACAAACAAAACATTGGCAACATTTTGCAAAAAAATGTTGCTTATTCGGGTGCTGTATGCTTTTCCTTTGCAGTTCATTCATGCGTATGTGTTAAGAATTAATTCACCATATCCGTTCTTTCATGAAGTACAAGTATTCAAAATAAGGATCTCTCTCATGCATAACAATTGATAATGTTAAATGTTCTATTGAAAACAAAGAATGTAATTCGCTGTAATATTGTTTCCTTAGTTTGTATATTTAATTCTAGTTAATTGCATACATGTATGAGTATAGCTGCAAAATCTGCTCTAAACTAATTATCCATCTCTTTCATATCCAACATTAGTTTGGAACAAATTTTTCAACAATAATTGTATGTATCTTAATGGGGTAATGCATGTTTTATTATAACTTGATACAAGAGACTATGGAAACATTATTTTAATGTTATATGACTGCAGTAGCCATATGATCTGGATGTTTTGTGCAAAGTTAATTCTATATACAGTAGAGTGTATTATAACTTTAGAAAGAAAGACTTTGTATATCTAGACAACTGCTTTAAACTTTTGGTTCAATTTATATTACATCAAAAATAAATTATAATTAGCCGTCATTAACTGTCATAGTCCAAATGTCCATGTTGGCTGCATTCATTGTGATGTTTTGGCAACAGTAAAGCTTGTTATAGCACAGCAACATTTTAAGAATTACAGTATTTCAATCGTATAGCTATACTTTCCTTGTATTTCAGGCCAAAGAGTTTGGTAGAAAGGCAGTCGTTGCCAGTGAAGGACACCCTGATGATTCACTGTCTCGGACAATTGTAGAATTTATGAAGATATTGGATTCTCAAAGACCAATGTAGAATTGGTGTTTTAATTGTCAATGTACTGTGATATCGTGTTTCAATATATTTTTCTCATATTTAAATAATCATCATATGAAGAATATTCTTTACGAAATCTTTATACTAATGTTATTGTCATCATTATAGTTTTATTAAAATCATGTAAATTCAGTTGATTTATTTAAAAATGTTGACAACCATTTCTAACGACTCTGTAATAGTTCCTCAATTGTCTGTACCAGTACTAACTACGGCACTGTCCCCATAAATGTTTTTTCATTTCTGTATTTCATAAATTAAAAAATATGAGGCGTGCATTCTTGAGACGACTTATTGATAGATTTATATGAAAATGAATATATTTGGAGTACATGTGAAGGAGATAACAAAATAAACCACAAAAAAAACATCTTGAGGTCAGTATATGATCTACAGTTAAGTAGAAAGCCTGATATCAATGTAATGTTAGTCTAGTGGTCATCATATGACCTTCAATGATCAGCAACAGCCCACATCAAAGTCCAAGTTTTAAAGATGTCACTAAATTGTGGGAGGGTTTTGATTAAAAAAAAAGGTTTAGCAACATAAAATACAGTAAAACCTCTTAAAAACCTGTTCTCTCTGTATATCAGCCAAATTCTAAACTCTCAGCCTATTTGTATTAAAATGTACGGTAGTTTAACTTTAGAAAACTGCCCCCTCCTCCCCTTTGTACCGTTTATGTATATTTTTATTTGGAATCAATGAAATTTTCCCTCAATAAACCTTCCACACCAGTTAAATCCACCAAAGCTAAGAGTTATGCAATCTGGTCAGTTGGATAGGTAGGCACTGTCTGATGTCAATTTCAACTGTGTTTATTACTGACAACTGATTTTCAATATATGATATTGTATTCTTAACTTTCTTGATGATGAATATCTATATAAAGAATTTATAATAGTCACTGGAAAATATATACATTGTACTGATTACATTCAAACCCACAAATTACAAAATCAAAGTGCATAGCACTGCTAGGGTTAGGTTGCTAGCATTTGACTTTTATTTGTACAAACATTGCTGATGATTATTTCAATAAATATGCACTAATCAATCAAAGAAAGCACGAGTCGGCTAACGCTTCTTGAATTATCACTCTAAATTGAATTTTTTTAAAAAGACAAACGCAAAATAATGATTTGATGAATTAAAATAAACAGAAATCAAAGGTCTTCGGATCTCCTGTACTTGGCGATCACAATACTGGTATACCAGTATTGTTAACAATACTGGAACAAAATTTTATTCCAGTATTGTATTCCAGTATTGTACCAGTATTGTTTATTTTTAAAATTTTATTGCAGTATTGTGTTTCAGTCTTGTACCAGTATTGTTTTAATTGACACATGTTCTGTATTTTATGGTTTTGATATTTGGCTGCTTCTTAAAATGTGTCATTTGTCTTTGCTGTTTTTAAGGGGTTGTATATTTAATTATAGTTAATTGTATCATTATATGCATAAAATCAGAGGACAAAGTTCTTGTAAAAAATAATAAAACTTAATTTTCATAACTTTATTACAAATATTGCACTTTTGCTTGCTATCAGTATTACACATGACATATATTATGAAAACTAGACTACATTTACTATCTGACAGCACTATTAAATTGAAAACATAATATACTTTTGTAATAGTATTAAATATATATCAATGTAAACCATAATTTAATAACAGCACAATATACATTTTTGTAAAATGATATATAATTTTCACAAAGTTGACAAATTAAGAATTCAAATGTTCGTATACAGCAATTGTCATCAAAGAAAGTCTTAGATCTTCAGTTGTCTTCATCGGTAAGTGACCTTCTTTCTTTAGTAGTTCAGCTGTGTCTTGATTTTCACTGATTTTCTGTTGCAATTCATTTTTCTTGAGTGACATGATGTATTTGAGTGATGACTTGACAGATAGTGCCACAGCAATATTTGGGTCAGCTTGAGTGTGGATTCTTTTTCTGTATTGGTATTCTGATTCATCTTCTCTACGTTTTCTCTTAGTGGTATCAAAACAGAATATACCACCCCTTTATACATTCTATCTAATATATATATATATATATATATGTATTACTCAAGGAACAATACTGGAACATATATATTCCAGTATTGTTACTTTTTGGAAAAAAAATCAACAATACTGGAATAAAATTTTGTTCCAGTATTGTTAACAATACTGGTATACCAGTATTGTGATCGCCAAGTACAGGAGATCCAGGTCTTCAAGTTCTTAAGGTTATATAAAAAGACAAAGTTTGGACAATTGTAGAAGGGGGTCATTTCTACAATATATTTACACTACATTGCGCATGTGCAGGTAGATCAGAACGTAAACATTCAAGCTTTCAATTAAAATAAACCCATTATACTTTCGATAATACCGTTTTCTAAATTAATGATAAACACATTGTTTTTCAATCTTAATGTGCAAGTTGTCGGCATTTCAAATAACCTGTATGCAATTCTATCACTGACCAACAGGTTTGACAAAATGAAGTCACGATGATCAGGTCAAAAGGTTAATCAAATACACAAAATACCATCAGAATTACAAGAAGAATAAGCAAATAATGTGCAAAATATGTTCTGTATAAGTTAACAATCACGTTCACAACAAAAATGGAACTTACCTTTGAAATCTTTTGAAAATAAACCTGATTGTAATCCTTCCCAAGATATCCGTACAAATGTAAACATTCAAAATCCTTACGCCGATAGCATTGTACATTTTAAAAGGCGCGAATACTTTATACGGCTTTCAAAACAAAAAGGAAATCGTCAATAAAACACACATCTTTTATTAAATAACTGGACAATTACACTTCTCGGTGTGTTTCAGTTACATTTCTATTAAAAACAACTACAACAGCAACAACAAATATTAGGACTATTTTACCGCGGAATGTTTATTTTCTTATATGATATTCAAATATAAACATAGTCGTAATTCGGAAAATATGGAGGTTTCTTTGCGCATGTGTCATCTCAAAATCGAAATAAAAAGCTGCTTAACTAGCCTTGCTTAAGCTTCAATCCTAGATAAGCTTGCATATTTACTCATAAAAACATAGTTTCAAAAACTTCTGGTCCAACTTTTTCCACAAAACACCAGATTTCCAAAGTTTCCTTCATTGTCCAACCAAACGACCGACGGCATAAGGGTTTTGGTTGCTTAGCAACCTAACCCTAAAAATGCATATGAAAAGGACAACAGCAAAAATGTTCAGCAAAGTAAGATCTACAAATAAGTCAACAAGACCAAAATCGTCAATTGAACCCTTGTAGGAGTTTTTGCCCTTTAAAGATTATTTACATGTAAACAGAAAATAATGGTTGGACATATTGTCAGAGATGTTTAGAGCACAACTTGAAATAAATTAAATGGTAGCTGTACAAGTAAAGTGGAGGGTCAAGGTAATTGAAAAAGTCCATAGCAACTGATGAAAAAGTCCCTAGCAACAGATTAAAATATTCAGGACCCCATAATATAGTTGTACAAGTCAATATGGAGGCTCAAGATCATTGTCCAAAAAAAAGTCCCTAGCAACCATATCTATTGGGTTCAGGATTCTATATTTTAGCTATACAGGTGAATATTAAGGAGAAAATTGCGACGGTATACATTAAATAGCAAAAATAATCATTGATGCAAGATCTACACAAAATATAACAGGTGAGCAATTCAGGCTCTTGGGAGCCTTTTGTTCAGCAACTGTAATACCTAGACTCACATTTCCTCTATAGATAGTTCTCAGTGGGAACATGTCACCCAGTCTTGATCTCAATTTCATGCTAGATCGACCTGCATCACATTTCCATGATTAAGTCTATTTGGAATTTCTCTGCAACTCCAATACCAAGACCCACTCTATTTGGTCTTAATTATGTTATTTATAACTTGAGTGACTTTGTGTCACATTTTCATGATTAAGTCCATTTCTCTGTAGCTGCAATACCTTAAACCACCATATATAGTCTGTAGATGTCAGACTGATACCTGACCCCAATTTCATGCTCGAGTGACTCTTATCACATCTTTACAAGCAAGTCCATTTCTCAGCAATGTTACACATAGACCCATTAATTTTGGTCTCATAAATACTTTTTGGTGGTAACATACCAGTCAGCCCTCCTTGAACACAATTTAGGAATTGATTTTTACAGAACAATGTCAATTACCACTACTACTACTATTTAAATGCATCTCCTTTGAGTTAAAATGTCAGGTATTGGATAATCTTTAATCTGTGTCCACCTGCATACTTAGGTGAGACCTTAAGTCCGTCTACTTTTGTTAAATTATGACTGGGTTTGTAGGTTTTCAATACTGACAAATGATTTATTAGTTTTAACATTTTGTATTTTTTGAAGTATAATATGGTTGTTATGTTTGTTGCACAGTTGGAATTTACGCAGTGAGAAAACACCGTAAATGAAAACATTTTTTGTCTCACTACATTCATTTGGTTCCTTCACCTCATTTTATTTGACAGAGATAAAATTTTCAACTTCTGCACAAAGAATGTACACACTCTCATTTTGAAGAATGTTTTTGCTTGATTTCTGACAGCAAACCTTGAGAAGTATGCAATATTAAATGGAAATCTCAAAAATAGGAAATTGCCTGTAGATAATATCTAATTCAATGTTTTTCTAAGAGCAACAAAAACTCATTGAAATGATTTTTCTACTCTTGCACAATCAGACTGGATTAATGAAACTGAATTTGCTTCCCGCATGCCTAGTCCTGAAAATCAACCAAGCATGAAAAGTGTTTATTGATTTGAAACACGATTTACACTTCACAGAAATTTGTAATAACTACACCAGAGACTCCTAGGAGCCTGTATCACTCACCTGGTTTACAAATAGCCCAAAAAATCTTTGCCTGTCTATTTTGGTCTTTGAAGACGAAATGATAAATCTTTGTAGAAGACCTCAAACACATTATTTGTACCAATTAACAAAGCTTTGGATTTGTTCAATTTGGAAACCAAAATTGCCAATGGCAATGTTTTAGCCATATCAAGAAGATTTGAAAACACTTTGTAGAGGACTTCACCACAATCATTTGCACTTATAGTTTCAGGACAGAAGATTTTAAAGTTTCAGTTAATCAGTATTACAAGAATTGCCCATGTCAGCAATGATTTTTGCCAGATTAAGTCAAAAAGAGGGATCTTGGTAGAAGATCCCAATCAGAAACAAGAATTGCCCATTGTGGCCATGTTTTTTTGCCGGATCAAGTCAAAATGACGAATCTTTATAGAAGACCTCACAAACATCATTTGTATCAACTTACACATCATTTGCACTTGTAGTTTCAGAGGAGATCATTTTTCAAATTTCAGCCAATCAGAAACAAGAATTGTCCATGGTGGCCATGTTTTTCGCCTGATCAATACGAAATGAGGAATCTTTGTACAGGACCTCACAAACATCATTTGTATTAACTTACAAATCATTTGTACTTGTAGTTTCAGGAGACGATTTTTCAAGTTTCAAGTTTCAGCCAATCAGAAACAAGAATTGCCCATGGCGACCATGTTTTTTGTCCAATCAAAATGATATGATGATTTTCATAGAGGACCTTTAGTACATCATTCCTGCAAAGTTTGGTTCCAATTGGCCCAGTAGTTTCAGAGGAGATGATCAAAATCTGAAATGTTAATGATGATGGATGGACGCAAAGTGATGGTAATAGTCACATTGCTTTGCCAGGCGAGCTAAAAATTATATAATTTATATTTATGGCAGCCATGACAGGAAAAATCTTTGTAAAAAACAAGGGATTATAGAGAAAAACAAACATATTAATAATCGAAAAGATCATGCCTATTTGGTTTTACAGAAGGATGATATCCCAAATGGGCATCTTACACCAGTAAATGTCTTCAACTGCTTGTAATGAGAGGAAGACTAGATATCAAGGAGATGGAATCCATCTCTGTGGGCCAAAGTGGTAGGGCCCTAAAAAATCTCACCCTCTGAAAATGAATTTGATCTTTGTTATTTTTTATTGTTTGTTTTCGACACTTTTTTTTAACTTGAGAACAACTGATGAGTCAGTAATTCAAAAAATGTCTTTCTTATGCATCAAAATTGGTTATTTTCATATAATTGATTATTACCAGATGTCTTACAAAGAAAGCATACTAAATTACAAAACATTTCCATTCAAATAATTTAATTTAATAAACATGTAAATTCATTGCTACAAATCTTGTTCTGGTACAAACACCGATACATCTATACAGATTATCATTCCATCACAATGTCGACAAAACCATACATTACGGACACACAAAACACATCTACTGTAGAATTACAGGGTATTCTATGGATTACCGACAACATTGTCAGGTCTTGATTGTTAATTCTATTCTCATTATCAAGTTACTTTTTGTCCCATTATTAAGAAAGAACAGAAATCAACAGAACTGTGCTAGATCTTGCCTTGTGCTTCAAGATGTAACAAATCAGTCCTGCTGCAATTCAAAGTAGAAATCATTACAGATTTTGTATTCTGGACTATTTTTCCAAGAATAAGGTTTATTTCATATATACCTTTATAAAACTTTTTAAATTTCAAGTAAACTCATGAGTGGGTGAGTTGTAGTGATCGCATTTTACAGCAAACCAAAACATTTTAATCTGTAGTAGCTAAAATTAGAATTATGACCAAACAAAACATCAATAAAGCTATGTCAGATCTTGCCTTGTGCTTCAAGATGTGACAAAAAGCCTTGCTGAGTTTCAAATGTAAGCTTTTTTCAATTTGTTTCAAAATCCCCATCATTCAAAAACTGGAATCAAGATAACAAATCTTTGAGAATATGAAATATCTGCAAGCAGGTACCAACTTTTTAACTGATTATGAAGTGTTCAATGTGAACAAATGTGCTGAAAGTGGCATACAACCCCAATAAAAGTGATCAATTAAGCGATGTCAACAAAACTATGTCAGATCATGCATTGTGCTACAGGATGTAACAAACAGACTTGTTGACTTGGAAATAATCTACATTCCCAAATTATGGATTACCCGGTATACATGTAAAAATATGGTCTGAACTGCAGGCAAGTTGTCTTTCATTTCTTTGATTTAAGATATTTCTCATTATGATATCTAATAACAAAATCTACAAACACATATTTGTAAACAACTGAAGAAAAAAAAAAAAAATCTCAGATAAACTTCTTAAACAAAAACAATTTACACATTAGTGTTTTATCTTAATAAATTAAAACATGACAAAAAGTCACCTTGTGCTTCAAATATGTTAAAACTTCGTTCACTTTGCTAGAATTCTTTTTTACTCTGTCATGCAAAATACAAAAAATGTATGGAGGCATTCATAATGAACTTTAATGTAAATTATGAAGTAAGAAAGTGATCAGAAATATGTCTTGTGCTTCAAATTTGTGATACACTTCCATTACAACAGCTATGCTCAGATTATTATACCGAAAACAGAATGTCTGCAAGAAAATATCTAGATACCTGCCTTGTGCTTCAGATAATATGTGAAGAAAATTTACTTGCAAATTTAAAGTATTTGCATTGTGTAATTTAGGTAAAAATTCACATACTAGAGTTTCATCTATAGACCTTATTACTTTAGTGTTCAGAATGATTTTACCAGAGATAATTTTCCCAACCAAGAAAATATAACGGAAATTCTGTACCGGAAGCCATGTGTAATACAGAAACCATAATGGACAAATTTGGATCGTAAAAAGCAGAAATCCGCACCAAAACAGCTTACTTCTAAATCTTGTAACAGTTGTCATACATTTGTCTTGTGCTCCAAATGTGACAAACTATCTTAAGACTGTATTTAGTACTCCTTTAAATAATTCTTATTGCAGATTATTGGTGAAAGTAAAAAATAAATAAAATTATCTAATATATTAAATTAACTTCTTTAAATTAAATATATTCTCTTTAAAACAGAAATAAGTTAAATGATTTGTAACAATAATTATGAACTTAGAACCCGATTCCATATAAATTTCTAGAGTGCGTTCCTACAAAAGTACTCCACAGTCCATTTCCTGTTCACATAAAACCATGAAAGATGTCATTGAACTTCATGGCTGCTGTTCACTTTGCTTGATTTCTGATATAAAGCCAAATATTCAGAACTTTTAATTTGTCTTTCTGTAAAAGACATGCTCTAGATGATGACAATTTTGAAAGTTTATTTAAATTCATGTTGTGACAGAGAGGCTGCCATATCTTTTCCTGGCAATGGTTTGTCAAACCCTTCTTTTCCATTTAGCCACCAGGTTGTCATAACACCTTTTCCCTAAAAAATAGAAAATTAGAAATAAAGTAAGATTCAAAATAAGAACATCAAAAAATTGCTTAGCTTTTTCTCATATTCCTAAAAAACTGTGAAATAGTAGGGAACTATTTCACTTAAAATTCTGATTTTATTTAGGTTTTCTCAGCACGTCTATCAGCCTGATATATATATTTATTTTGACAAAGTCATGCACCAAAAAATATACTTCAGTTATTGTCACTATGACATTATTTTGAGAGTTAATGCATTTATTTTCAGAGATGATTTTCCCAGCCAAGAAAAAAAAAAGAGAAATGCTGTATGGAAGCCATATTGCTAACTGTAATAAAGAAACCATAAGGTACAAATCCAGATTGCAAAAAGCAGAATTCTGTTTTAAAACAGAAAAAAAAAAAAAAACAGAATTAGGGTTCTAAAATATATATTCTTTTATATTGCATGGTTTTGTTACAAAAATTAAAAATTCATAATTATTTTTAGGAATATTGGTCCTTTGTGGGCCAACTAACATATATATCCCAATCACACACACACAGTTGTCCTTAGATGGTTTTTGGCTTCAAATTGTCAATTTTGGTCATTATCCCCGCACTTCGAATGAAGTTCAGGGATATTTGTAATCGGTCTGCCCGTTTGTATGTCTGTCTGTCAGTTAGATAATCTTGTCTCCAGAACTCCTCGTTCATTTTTAACATCATGCATTTAATTTCTATACAGTATTGCCACAAACTGTATGTAGATGCGCAATAAGGTGTTAGAATTTTGATTTTCAAAAATAGGGGCCCACAGGGGTCAAATTTCTCATTTTATGCTTTTAATTTCTAGACAGTATTATCACATACTGTATGTAGATGCGCAATAAAGTTTTTGAATTTTTATTTTTAAATAAACAGCTCTGCATGAGCGCATGATACGCCCTCGTCTTGTGAAAAAAACATAATAAATGTTTTTGGAATCCTCCTTTATTTACTGGAGCTGCTGGAGGGATGTATATAGATGTATATGGAAACCCGCAAACCACAAGTGTGTAAACTTTTAAGCAATAGAGATACGGCACGAAATGTGACCAATAAAAATTCAATAACTCAAAAATAAAATAAAGAATCATCACGAAAAAGTGTACAGACCTTCAGATTAATATAACTAAAAAGTGTAAAGTTTTAAGCAATAACCATAAATCGTTTTTGAGATACGGTGCGACATGTGAAACACCCCCCCCCCCCCCCCCATTTTCTTAAACAAAAAACTCAAAAACTCAAAAACCCAAAAATAAAATTTTGAATCATCACCAAAAAGTATACAGATCTTAAGATTAATATGACTAAGAAGTGTGTAAAGTTTTAAGCAATAAATCGTGTTTGAGATACAGCGCGACATGTGAAAACACCCCCTTTTTTATTTACAAAAGACTCAAAAACTCTAAAACAAAATTTTGAATCATCACCAAAAAGTATACAGATCTTTAGATTAATATAACTAAGAAGTGTGTAAAGTTTTAAGCAATAAATCATTTTTGAGATACGGTGCGACATGTGAAACACCCCCCCCCCCCTTTTTTTAACAAAAAACTCAAAAACTCTAAAATAAAATTTTGAATCATCACCAAAAAGTATACAGATCTTAAGATTAATATGACTAAGAAGTTCGTAAAGTTTTAAGCAATAATCGTAAATCGTTTTTGAGATACGGCGAGACATGTGAAAAAAAAACACACTTCTGTTTTAGTTACAAAGTCCCGTAACTCAAAAAGTTTTAATCTTATTTTCACCAAAAAGTATACAGATCGTTTGACCATCATAAGAAACAACTATGTTAAGTTTCGTAAAATTTGGATGAGTTACGGCGCGACATGTTTACGACGGACGGCACGACAGACGGATGCCGGACATTTGTATATCATAATATGTCCCGTCAAAATTTTGACGGGCGTATAAAATTGGGGCCCACAGGGGTCAAATTCTGAAAATTGGAATTTAAGCTTGCGACCTAAACTCCTCATTCATTTTTCAGGTCATGCATTTAAGTTCTATACCATACTGTCACATACTATATGTAGATGTGCAATAAGGTTTTGGAATTTTGATTTTTAAAAATTTGGGTCCACAGGGCTCGAATTTCGAAAACTGGAAATTTAAACTTGTGACCTAAACTAAACTGCTTATTAATTTTTTATTTTATGCTTTTAATTTCTACACAATATTGTCACATACTGTATGTAGATGCACAATAAGGTTTTAGAATTTTGATTTTGACAACTTGAGGCCCACAGGGGTTGTATTTCAGAAATAGTCAATTTAGGTATGCGAAAAGGTTTTTAATTTTGAAAATCTATTAAGGGATCAAATTTTGGGACCGAAAATGATGAAATTGCTAATTTTGCTTTGTTTCTGGAAATACTCATTCATTTTTTGTTTCAGTGGTTTCATTTGTGTATAATATTGTTCTTCACTATGTGTAGATGTGCAAAAGGTTTTCAATTTTGAAATTTAATTGAAGGTTCCAATTTTCAGACTGAAATTGTTAAATTGCTAATTTTTCACTGTTGTTTTTTTACTTGTGCAGTGCGGGGATTGACATCGTTTCTGATGGCACCAATTTCTAGTTTTGATATTTGGATTTGTTGAGACTTACTGTTGTGGATTTTCAAATTTTTAAGCTTGAACCCAAAGAAACATTATTAAGTGTACATATCCAGTGAAACAAAATTCGGGATTTGCAGACATTTTTGGTATCTATTTATGATTTTATCCAAAGTAGTTATTATATTGCACAAACAATCAAAATGCCATATAGTGATACAAAGCAAATTTTAAAGAACAAAAATATAGTTTTCAAGGACACTTATTTAAATTTAGTACTCCTCATTAGTTCTCCATTATCTTACTTTCATTTTCAAGTACTTTCAAAGAGATTTTAAGGACCTGTACAAACACAGACAATTGATATCAATTACCTTGACCTCTCTTTCTCCACGACAATCTAGAATATATCCTCCAAGTTTAATTAGGATCTGAGCTGTAGAGTCACTCATGTGAATTCTTAAAGCTGAAGAGAAAAAATACACGATTAACCACATATGCAGATTACTAAACTGCTGTGACTGTGGCATCTAAAAGCAAATGATTTAACATCCTAAACATGAACCCAAAACTTTTTCATTGCAATTAATGGAAAATTATGAAATTAAAATAAAAAACTTCTTGGTAGTTGCTAAAGGTCCAGACTAAGTATTTTCCAAGATGGTAAAAGAAAAACTAACAAGCAAACGCTTTGTTTAATTTTGTAGGAAAGTCATAATGATTGGATATGAAATTTAATAAATCTAAACCAACCCATAGAACTGGATTCCATACGAGATGCTGTATTTACGGTATCTCCAAACAAACAATATCTAGGCATCTTCAATCCTACCACTCCAGCAACACATGGTCCTATAGTATCAAATTAGAAAAAATAAAGTTACTACCATATTTTCTTTTGAGCCCTGTTTTATATATATATATATATAGTCCATGAATTTTATGTATTATTAAAAAAAACACTAAGCTATTTATAAGCATTGGGGCTTGCAGCCTTCATCAGCATCATTATATATATCTGAATATTAGAAAATATTCGGTAAGATTGAATGCTTGGGAAGTATGTATTTTGTATCAAAAATGCTGAAATTGTTCAAAATTGATTGGAATCGACATCGATGATTGGATGAAAGGATTTTAAAATTTTTAATAACAAAACTAACGGTTAAAAGCACATTTTTAGACAAATTTTAACAATTTTTGAAGAAATCCCCATTGTACAAATGTACTTGGATTACTTCCTGAAGGGAGCCATCTGTGAAAGGGGATTACTGCCTGTGGGGAACCATCTGTGAAAGGGGATTACTGCCTGTGGGGAACCATCTGTGAAAGGGGATTAGTTAAGTTTATACTTATACCAACTTATACTAATCCCTCTCCACTTGGCAGGTGCGAGAGCAGCCCCTGTAGCAGCTTTTTAGCCTACTCTTTTCCGACATTTACGGAGGAGTATTTAACGTGAAAAGGGGATTACTTCCTGTGGGGAACAATCTGTGAAAGGGTCAATGTGCAATTACACAATTTTTAAGCATTTAGATTTTTACTTTGATTAGAAACGTTAAAGAATAATAAGGAATGCGTAACTTTCCATATTCAAATTAGAACCAAGTTTAAAGGTTTTTTTGTCTATGACATACAGTAGAACAAAAGGAACCACTAAAATAGCGTTTAACAGGTCCAAAATTAAAATAATCAATAGTTCAGGTCTACCAAACAAATTACTGTATGTCATCAGTTCTTTTTTATAACTGTTTAGAGGAATTCAGCCAATCAAAACACTGTACATTTGTGGTTTATGGGGTGGCAGCAATAACAGAGATGATTTTCCAAGCCAAGAAAAAATAACAGAAATGCTGTACCAGAAGCTATATTGCTAATAAACAATAACTGAGAAATCCAGATTGCAAAAAGCGGAATTCTGTTTTAAAATGGACAAAAATCATGTCAGCAATACCAAGCATCTTAAGGAATTCGAACAAAATAGAAACTGACTAGGAGAATATTAAATTTTTAGTGAATTACCCGAGTGCATTCCTACTCTAAGTTGTAAGAATTGTCCTGGCAAATGTCTGATTTTAAATCCAACCATTGAGGACATTAAATCCAAAGATGTTGTTGCTATTTCTCCTGCGTGCAAGTCTCCGTTACGGACAGGTAGTCCACTGACAATCATATCTACAAAATTAATGTTTTAGATGTAAGCAGATTCCTCAAAGTTTGAATAGCTTTTTAACTTACATAATAAATGTAGATGTGCTAGTGAAGCATTCAGTCATCTCTGTATTTGAAGTAAGTGTTATAAATATAATGAATAATGAACAATAATGGTTACCAAATGTTGTAGTTTTACCTTTTTCTTCTCATATTACCTTACGTGCTATGGGCATTGGGTTTGTTTTCTGTTCACTTTTTTTAGATATTCAAATTTCAAGTTATACTATATATATTATAGAAGTTGTAAGAATAGTTATACATACAGGCATCTCCGATAGTTTCTACTTTATATACATCATAGTTGTCAAGAATGGCATCAAATGTTGTGTACAGATCATTCAACAAATCCACAACCTGGAAGGGGGTACTGTTCTTGGCAATATTTGTAAAACCAACAATGTCACTGAAAGTATAGAATACAAGTAGAAAATATTAATGAATTAAAAAATATTATAATCCAACTAAACTCTGTGAAAAAATTATGTACTTACAGTAAGTAGTTTTCGAGTAATAACATTTTCAAATTTTATAACTAATCTGGTCAGTGGCATCAGCCAAAATGTTGAGAAAATGGGTGAGGGGTACAAAGAAATGATTTTACCAAAAATATGTACATCCTATATCAATTTTTTCATTTTAAAATTCTTTAATATGTATTTTTTCAATCATTTGAAAGAAGTTGAAATTATATGCTCTTTGTTCTAAATTAGAGGCTCAAAGGGCTGAGCCTGTATTGCTCACCTGGCATGAAAGCCATTTTTATTGATGTACCTCAAAGAAAGAAGTCACTTCTCCCTACTAAATTGTATAAGGGAATGTTGACTATTTTCAACACTGAAAGTTAAAATTTTTTTTTCAGGTAAATTAATCAATGGATTTCTCTTAGAAGAAATTTAAAGGTCCCAATGAATAAACTCCACAGAGAACAATAGTAGGGACTCCAGGAGGAAAATGGAACAAAAAGGAATAACAGATTTCAATATAAAAACAGACAGATCTTCTTTTTCACAACCCATAGCAAAAAACAGAATGAAAATCGGTTGAATGATAAAAAAGTTATGCCAATTTCAAAATTCTAATTTCGGGGCTTGAATTGGAAAAGGGGAATATAAAGTTACCCGAAAGGCTTGGCCTTGGGGTTTAAAATGGTAGAAAATAATTCTAAAAAGGCAACATAAGGCTTATTTTGCTTGTATGTACTAACTTTTTTGTGTTTTATTGGATAAATCTGTTTTTGAATGGATATTCAGACTGACATTTACAAAATATGCTTGCAAAAATGGCACGTTAGGGTGTTGGACTTAGTCATTTTTCCAGTGGCACCATGAAAATGCATGCAGAAAAAGCTGTCAAAGGCTAATTTTGAATGTCAGCCATTTTAAAACCAATATTACCAGTGTAATGAAACTTGCAGTAATGCAAGTATGAGTTGTTGTGAGTACATTTCAGAAGTAAAATAATTGCAGCATATAATGTTGTAAAAAATATGGCAAATCAAAATGGCTGTCGGCGGCCATTTTGAAATCTGAAATTGACCATTTTTTTTATAGAATAAAGGCCTGGCAACCGAAAACTATAAAGTTAATTGACATGCAACTCTCAATCCTGTAAGTAGAGAGTTGTTGTTAGTATAATTCTAAACAGAAAAGAGTCCAGCATTCCATGGGGAATGAAATATGGCCACCAAAATGGCTGCCGGCGGCCATTTTGAAATCTGAAATCAACCCATTTTTTCCGATATAATGGTCTGGCATTTGAAAACTATAAGGTTCATTGACATGAAACTATAAATACTGCAAGTAAGAGTTGTTGTTAGCATAATTCTGTAGATTTTAGAGTTAGTGACAGACAGACAGACACAGTGAAAACCAAATATATAGGCTTCCCGCTTTTCGATGTGGGAGGACCTTTAGAAATATGCAAGCTTTTTGCCGATTCCATATTTTAGGTGACTGTTAATGTGTTATCATTTATAAATGACCATAAATGTGTGCTACATATATATGATTCAGGTTTAAACCTATCAAGAAATAAAAGGACAGCAGTTTTCTAAAATAGCAACATAATTTATTGATTAATTGATGTTATATATCTAATATATACACATTTAAAAATTTTAAAAAAACTTCAAAAAGGTTCGAGCTCTTACAAATGTAAGTTCTGATAGTTCTTTCATTCATATTGAATTGTGACGCCACTGACGGAGTGACCAAGCCAATTAAACATTTTGGTGTCATAGCCCGAAACCTAAGATTAAGAATTTTTCATACAGAAACCAGTATAAATCTTTAGAGCCCAGAACCAAATCCTTATGGCCCAAGGGCAAGGCAGATTTGTATGGCCACGGGCTATGGGGCCACAGCTAATTTCGAAGACTGCAGAGGGTTTGAAAAAGGATCCCAAAACTGTTACGATAATAATATGTTTGCTATACTGTAACAAATGCCCAGAATACATTCACAATTTAAAGCCACTAGACAGATCAGAGTATTTGTACCAGGGCCTTTGGTTTTTAAGACTGGGGTATATTTAGACCAAAGGAAACAAATAAGTAATAATACTAGAGATAGACGGCATACTAACGCAAATTTATTCAGACCTTGTCCGAATGAACGCAACGACGTTTTCAACGGTATCGTTCAACCGGCAATATTGTTCGACGATCTAGTCGGATTTGTATGATATATATATCGCTAGATTCGCAAAAACATTCTGGAAATGAAGAATATAATTTTATTTTTCAAATATGCTTCATTCATTTGCAACAAACGATTAAAGTTTGGGTAGTGACAAAAAAATATGACGTTTCTAATTGAAACGTAAGTGACGTTGGACTCCCTAACAATAGCTATTGTATTTATTCAATGGGACAGAAGAACTTACAAAAGTTTAAATTGACAGGTAACCTACAAGTGAATTTGTAGAAAAGTTTCATTTCTTTCGTACAGTGGATTCCGGTTATTTGCATAGCCTTCTTGTCAGAAAAAATTATGCAGTTAAGCGGACTATGCTTATAAACGAAATCATGATTTTGGGGTGACGTCATACCGGAAGTAAAGGAAAATACGATTGTAAACTGGGATCCACACATATATCACTTACTGTTCATTATCTCATGTATTTTTGATGTTATATGATCTTGTGTTTTAATTCTTTCAATAAAGAATGTATACAGGTATTTGTGATGGTTGTGTAATAACATTTTCCTTACCGATGAAATAAAAATAGAACCATGTGTTGTTGTCAGTTTTTGATCTATAAATAGATAAATGGGGATATTTAAATTAAATATAGTATTAAACTGGAACATAATAGCATAACATAAAACTCAGCTAGTGTTACATCATATCACGGGAGGTCCCCTGAGTAATGGGCCTGCACTCCTTATTTGGTCAGGAGAATGCACTGGCCAATCAGATAACTTAATTAATTACCAAAGGCATACGAGGGAATGCACTGACCAATCATATATCCTAATTAATTAGCACTGGCCAATCACGTGATTGACATGCATCTCCGGGTCCTCAAGATGCAATTCATCAGTTTGAATCTTGGCGCCAGCTAGTGCACTTGGAAAAATTTTTTTCTCGCATATGATCTTAGCATAGTAAAATTATTGCATTTGGAGGGAGGTTTTTCTGATCCCATACCCTGTCAATATATCCATTCTATATTAAAGGGTGCTAAACGTGTGTTAGGTAACAGAGAGAGAAGGAAGCTACCCATTACCCCAAAAATTTTAGCGGCATTTTCTCCACCCTCAACCTGGAAAGCACATTTGATTTATGCTTTTGGTGTACTTGCTTGGTGGCATTCTTCTCTTTCCTTAGGAAATCAAACTTACTGAGTTCCTCTAAAACTAGTTTTGACGCTAATCGCCACTTGTGTCGACAAGATATTCATTTCCATAAGGAAGGTGCTACCATTTGTCTGAAGAAAACTAAAACCATTCAATTCAATCAGCGTATACTGGACATACCTTTACCGCGCATTCCGAACTCCCCGCTTTGCCCATCTAGCTCCCTGCTCCTGCTCACAAAGCTAGTTTCACCTCAGTCCCTCCCTGCCCCAGCTTTTCTATACATGGGGAAAAAGTCGGCTGAACCCCTTACCTATCCGACCTTTTTACGCCGGCTACACCAATCCCTTGGGGCTTTAGGTATAGATAGTCACAGTTACTCGGGACATAGTTTTCGGAGAGGTGGGGCATCATTTGCACTAGAATGTGGTGTCCCAGGGGAACTCATCCAGGCCCAAGGCGATTGGAGAAGTGAGGCCTATAAGGCTTATTTAGACCCCTCCTTCGCATACAGGAAACAGGTTATGCAGGCCTTTGCTCAGTCTCTAACCTCGGGTACACATTAGTTCTAAACTCCCCTACTCCTACCTACCAGGTTTGGGCAATGATTTTGGAAGAACCACAGTATTGCGAAAACTGATATTTGTCATTTGCTTTAATTTTGTAAATTGTGTGCTTAATCTTGATATGACAAATAATTAAAACTGTGGATTATTTTGCCCAAACCTGTGTTGTGTTAATTACTTGATATTCACACATAGTTACAAGCCAAGGACTACATAAAATTAATATATATTAGCTGGTCTCCTCACTGGATTCTGGACAAGAGTATCTTGTTCAGGGCCTGGTTGGGATTCCAAATTCTGATATGCCGACACGATTGTGTACAAAGTAGATAGAAATTTGGTCTAGAGGGATGGGAGGTAGGGTGCTCAATGGTGTTCAGAGATTAATGGGGATATTTAAATTAAATATAGTATTAAACTGGAACATAATAGCATAACATAAAACTCAGCTAGTGTTACATCATATCACGGGAGGTCCCCTGAGTAATGGGCCTGCACTCCTTATTTGGTCAGGAGAATGCACTGGCCAATCAGATAACTTAATTAATTACCACTGGCATACGAGGGAATGCACTGACCAATCATATATCCTAATTAATTAGCACTGGCCAATCACGTGATTGACATGCATCTCCGGGTCCTCAAGATGCAATTCATCAGTTTGAATCTTGGCGCCAGCTAGTGCACTTGGAAAAAAATTTTTCTCGCCCCACCCTCCACTCCCTTTAGAAAGATTAGGTCCTCTTTTCTTTGATGTTTATTGTTTATTTGTATTTGTATTATTATTATGTAGATTGTAGTGTGTATTTCTCCCACTGGGAGAACCACAGTATTGCGAAAACTGATATTTGTCATTTGCTTTAATTTTGTAAATTGTGTGCTTAATCTTGATATGACAAATAATTAAAACTGTGGATTATTTTGCCCAAACCTGTGTTGTGTTAATTACTTGATATTCACACATAGTTACAAGCCAAGGACTACATAAAATTAATATATATTAGCTGGTCTCCTCACTGGATTCTGGACAAGAGTATCTTGTTCAGGGCCTGGTTGGGATTCCAAATTCTGATATGCCGACACGATTGTGTACAATGTAGATGGAAATTTGGTCTAGAGGGATGGGAGGTAGGGTGCTCAATGGTGTTCAGAGATTAATTATATTTGTTTTTATTCTGTGACCGTATGTAAAATAAATCATTCCTGTTTGTTCAAGTAACCAACAACCAAGGAAGTTATCAAAAATATATGCACTCAATTTTCTTTTAATGGTGTTCTACCACAGAATTGATTTTTGTGTATCTGGACCAGTGACCTCGTTACGTTTTCCTTATGTAAATTTAGCAAGGGGCTCCTTCAGGGGTAATAATTAATTCAGAAAATGAGAGTGAGAAGCATGATGATTGGCATTTAATTATGGGTCATTTTTGGACATTATGTTTGTTTTACACTTTAATCAGCATGTATTTTACTTCTTTTTGAAATTGCAATCCATAATTAACACCTTTGGTTTTTTAAGTGATCAAGTTTTAACAACGTTTGACATCTTTATGACCTCGAGGCTTAAAATAGAACAAGGGAAACCACATTACCTGTACACATGAATAATCAACATGGCATCATTTAAATGAAAAAATACAACAAAACACTTTTTTAAATCTTTATTTAACAACATCAAGATGATAAATAAATGAAACATGCACATATAAAAACATGCAACTACACATGGAGAACAGTTATGACAGGTTTGAAATATACTGCAAAAATATACCTACCTTGTTTTTATCGTTTCCGGTCATTTTTTTTCGAGTACAGGTGTCAAAATTTAATATACCATATCTAGATTCAATTTTTTTCCTATGCAATTAACCGAAATGACACATCCCACCCCATGCAAATAACCGGATTTTTTAACATTAGATGTATAGGAAATGGTTCTGTGCAGAAGAAAGTTATGCAATTAACCGAATTATGCGTATTTTGCCGTAATCCGTATTTTGAATCTAAAATACGGGAAAATTACGGAAATTCTGTAATAGTAAACACCTCTGTATAACCAATAATACATCTAACAATTATCACATTATATGCATGCTTTGCACACACCAATTTTAACCAAGATATTTTGCTAGCTACATATACAAAAAAATGATATGAGGTATTCATTAACTGCTTTACATGTCCAGGAATTAAGGATTTTTGCAGGTAGGCATTGTTTTTATGCTAAAAGTTGCAAGGTTTATTTAAAAGGAAATTGTGATTTGCAATATGGTTGGTTATCATAAGGTTCTTTTCGATGTAATTTTTACTCTGGCTGTAGAATTTATTTTAAAGAAATAGTATTCTGTAAATTAAGTTTGGTTAATGTTTAAGCTTTCAAAACAATTTCGATCTTGAGTGAAGCTGACTCGTAATTCTGCAAAATCTGCATTACAAAATACTTTTTCTATCCCGGAATACATGTTCTTTTACTGCAACATTTATGTCAGGTTTTGCTTTTAATATTTGGTTCGAATAACTGTATTTTTAAAGTGTAGTTTTGTTACATCTTGCTGAATGTTAATTTATTTTTAACTACTGTGCATTCATTTATTTTCGTGAATAGAGAAAACTAGAGGCTCAGTGGGCTGAGCCTGTATCGCTCACCTGACAAAATGCTTCTACAAACTTCCATTAATTCTTTGGTTGAATTTGCTTCAAAAGTTTCAGAGCAGATGATCAAAATATATTTTTCTCATAGGGTCCAAAGTTAAAAGTATTTCCCCCCTGGTGGCCATGTTTTTCTCAGATTTGAACATAATGAGCCAACTTTGTAAAGGACCTTCCATACATCATTCCAGTAGTTTTATTCAATTTGCTATTATAGTTTTAGAGAAGATGATCAAAATATGTTTTTTTCCATAGGCATGTATGTTAAACTATGTTCCTGCTGTCAGCCATGATGTTTGTCGCATTCGAACGAAATGAGCAATCCCTCTAAAGGACCTTCCATATATCATTTCAGAACAGTTTGGTTAAATATGCTTCAATAGTTTCAGAGGAGATGATCAAAATATGTTTGTCCCATAGGGTCCAATGTTAAACCACGTTCCTCGTTGGTGGTTATGTGTGTTGTCGAATTGGAACGAAATGAGCAATCTTTGTTAAGAACCTTCCACGCATCATTCAAGTACAGTTTGATTTAATTTGCTTCAATAGCTTCAGAGCCTATGATCAAAATATGTTTTTCCCATAGGGTCCAATGTTAAACTATGTCCTGCGCTGGCGACCATGTTTTTAAATAGATCGCAAAAAATTTTTATTTATCTTTGTGAAGGACATTCCATGCATCATTCCTGTAAAGTTTGGTTAAATTTTATTTAGTAGGTTCAGAGAAGATGATCCTTAACATATTTTCCCATAGGGTCCAATGTTAAACTATGTCCTGCACTTGCAGCCATGTTTTTTGGCGGATCGGAAAAATTTCTGCAATCTTAGTTAAAGTCCTTCCATACATCATTCCTGTAAAGTTTGGTTAAATTTGCTCAAGTAGTTTCAGAGAAGATGAACTTTAACATGTTTTCCCATAGGGTCCAATGTTAAACTATGTCCTGCGCTGGCAGCCATGTTTTACTTGCAAATTTTGGCAAACTCAGTAAAGGACCTTCCATACATCATTCCAGTAAAGTTTGGTTAAATTTGCTCAAGTAGTTTCAGAGGAGATGAACTTTAACATGTTTTCCCATAGGGTCCAATGTTAAACTATGTCCTGCGCTGGCAGCCATGTTTTACTTGCAAATTTTGGCAAACTCAGTAAAGGACCTTCCATACATCATTCCTGTAAAGTTTGGTTAAATTTGCTCAAGTTGTTTCAGAGGAGATGAACTTTAACATGTTTTCCAATAGGGTCCAATGTTAAACTATGTCCTGCTCTGGCAGCCATGTTTTCTGGCGGATCAGAAAAATTTCGGCAATCTTAGTAACAAATCTTCCATACATCATTCCTGTAAAGTTTCATTTAATTTGCTCCATTGGTTTTAGAGGAGATGATCAATATGTGAAAGTTTACGGACGACGGACACCAAGTGATGGCAAAAGCTCACATGGCCTCTGCCCAGGTGAGCTAAAAAGGCATTTCGTGGGATACGTAAATTCATGGATTGCTGGCTTAGAAAAAAATAGAAAAAGTTGTTGAAATACTGAAAATCGTGGCTTGGAAAATCAGATATCATTTGATATTGTACAGTAAAGTACTGATTTTAAGTGCTTATAAAAGAAAAGTCTAACAAACAGATTCTTCAAATTTGTCATGAATTTGACCAGATTAACAAAATCCGTAATTATTTACATGTTAAGCTAATCAGGTGTGAAATGTGTATTGACAAAATTGCAATCACTTGTCACCAAATACCTTGGGGTATATACATACATATCTTTAATCTGATTACAATCAATAATTTCTGCTTTATCTTTTGATAAGATGTTTTTAAGGTAATTTATGAGAAAGTCTGTATTGTTTAGGCCTACCTAGGATTAATATTTTTCTTGAATGTTTTAATAAAAAAACCGGAAGTGAATTCCGCGACAATTTACACAGTCGAGATATTTTTAAAGAAATTTGTTTGAGCATTTATATGTTACCAAAGACAAAATTACATGAAACACTATATCCTCTATGGATATAGCTGACTCATCATATGTCAGTATCCAAGTACATGCTGTAAAAACGCAATTGTTCAATGTTGTCTCGGATAGGTAGATAAAAATTAACTTTCTGAAAGATAAATTTTTTATTACTTTTTCATATTTAACTACAATGATTCGTGCATGCTCAATGAATATTTTCTATAAACTACACGTGCAGAAAATGGCAACAATGTGGAAATCTATAAGTTTTGCCAAGATAAAACCACCAAGGCATTTTATCTTCTCAAGATAATGATTATGAACTGTTAGATCGTCCAAAACATATCATGTAATGGATTTTTTTTAATTTCAAAGTAGAAAGGGGTGAAAAACGCCTGATTGATCGTCACTGATGAATGACCTTGATTGAACTTTTGGAAATTGTTGACAGGTGTACATTCATTATAATTAAGCATCATAAAAACACAGACACCTCTGTTAACTACCGTATTGACAATAGCAATTGCTATAAAAACAGTTTGAAAACATCAGTTATATGTAACTATCGAGAGGAAATCACCTGAATGAGGTAACCGTTCTACCAAACTTCGAAATTTTGGCGTCGTGACTTTTCGGTACATCTTTTTATTAAAAAATAGAAATTTTGGACGTCCGTTTGCCTCTTTTTATGACCAGACAAATAAACATTTCTCCGGTCATGTCCGGAAAATAAAAGGCTTTCTGGATCCTTGAGTGGCACCCATTACAGTCTTTTATTTATTGGCCATATCTGTATTGGTTAATTTTGACTGTGACATATTTATACCAAATCATACAATTATTTGAAAATGTATTTGAATGAGAAAAAGATGAAATCTTTAAAACCAAAGAAAATCATGCCAGAAAATATAAAATTGATATAATACCTGAAGAATATTGTGACACACTCAAAACTTTCTGGTTCTACTGGGTTGCCATGTTTTAAATCTTCTACAACTTTCTTTGGTAACATCTGACTGATTAGCTGTTCAGTTTTACGTTTTTCCTCCACTAACTCTTTTGTTCTTTCAGTTACAATCTGTTCTAGATTACTTGAATATTTCTCCAGCTGAAATTACATAATTATATATATTTAAGGATGATCGCTGGTCTAATAGGAAATAAATAGGATTTGAAATAGGTGTTTTAGTTTGAGAGATCATATGAATAGTAAACAAATAAGCAAGAAAAAAATATAGATTCATGTGCTCATTTTAGAGCTATAAAGCCTTGAAAATTTGCAGGAAAAGGTTTTCTCTGGATTTTTCATTGTCTTTGCACTGGCAACTTCAGTCTCTCAAAAATGTATGAAAAAATAAAAAGGATTTCATAAAATTTTGTCAAATACCATTTTAAGGTATATATGATTGAATTATAAAAGAAAAAGTGGGGGTTCATGGGCAAAAAATTTAATGTTTAAGAAATGGATAAAACCCGAGGATTCCGAAAATCTGACAAAAAGACCAAAACATGACCAGCGAGCATCCTTAATTCATATTCCTTCTCCATTTTATATTATTTAAGTACAAGTATAACCTGTTCCAAAATTTATAACAATCCTTATAATTTGAATTTCAAAAAATTTTCTGATAAAAAAAATTGCAGGTAGAATCATTTGCATAAGTTATCTAACCCTGGAATATTTAAATCGTTGACTGCAAAGGTTAAATGATAGAAATATTTATTTATACATTCTGTTCCATAAAAAACAATACTTACCATGTTAACAAGGTTGTCAATTAGTTCGCCTTTTATTGGATATATTTCATTTAACTTTTCATTCACATTCTTGAAGGAGGGTCGTAGTTCTGGCATGGCTCCCCAACACTGTGCCATCAACTATAAAAATATTTCAATACATTATATAGTATTCATATGTTCTAGCCACATAAGTACAATAATAAATCTCTGTGATAATTTTGTCTGGTCTAGAGATATTGTGTATAATTTATTATATAACCTTGATGTATACTCCAATACCAAATATGTGATGCAATTGATAAATACCAAAGAATTCCACTCAAACCAGAAGCCATCTTGAACTTCCAGTCGGTGTAAGTTTTTGTCTTTCTGAAGAGCTCTCATAGTGACAGCAGGATAAAAACCAGCAATAAATAGCACACACTATTTTGGCACTTGAGTAAGCTATTTGACTATGTATAATTAAGGAACAGTAACGGACAAATCCAGACTTCCTAGAGCAGAATTTTTTTTTGAACTTTTATCATTTGAGATTTAATCCATCATATTCCTTCTGACATAATTATTATTAAGATGAAAAATTAAAACAAATTTTGGTCTGAATTTCAGCTAAAAGAATTATCATTTGGTCTAAGATAATATATCAAAAAGCAGTCAAAAATTTATTTATATTATAAACGTTATCAATATTTTACAAAATGCCCCAATTTCATGGCTGAGTGACTTGCATCAAGTAAAATTGTGAAGTTTTCAGTGTCTCAAACCTTTAATAAACCAGATTTTGCAGCATATTCCTCTGGTAGATGTTCATCCGATACATGTGGTCTGAAAAGCTTGGTTGTATCCCCACCATTCTTGTACCACATCTGAGAAAAGTAGAATGCATGGTATCATTTCAGAAACAAATGAACTTAACAAGTATGAAAACTATTATACTTAAAACCAGAGGCTCTAAAGAGCCTATATTGCTCACCTGGACTTAACTTGTCCACCTTAAGCAAGACTGAAATTTAAGTGAAGCATTCAATGTGGCTAGTTTTCGCACAGGGTCCTGAAAGAGAACAATGTAAGGACCTCTGCTGCCTAGTCTAGTTCCAATTGGTAAAGTGTTTTCAGATGAGATGTTTAAATGAATTTTACCGTAGGGTCCTATGTTAAACTAAGTTCAGCTGTGGTAGCCATCTTAGTTGACAGTCTGGGTATTCTGACAAATTTCTGAAACAGGATCATTGCTTCCAAGTCTATTTCAAATTGCCCCAGTGGTTTTAGACAAGAAGGTTTTTCAATGAATTATCCCATAGGATCCCATGTTAGGGAGGTCAGCCTAAAAATGAAGTATCTGGAAATCAAAAGATTTTGCTTTTAAATCAAAAACACAAAAAAAAAAAAGAAACATTTTGGTGCAAAAATTTTGAAAATCGGTCAAGGGGTTCAAAAGTTATGACCATTAAAAGTTCGTAATTTTGGCCGATTTTCTTGCGGGGGTAAATTTTGCCAAATTTGGGCCATTTCTAAGGCCAAATACAGGCTGTACAGTATAAGCTAAGCAGAATATTACTATTGTAATGCATAGAGCTCTATTTGAGCTTTAAATTGAGGCGAAAATGTTATAAGATTGGTACTGATTTAAAAAAATTATGCAAGTCCAAAATGTTCAAAAAATGGGTTTCGTCTTAGTCTTATTTTGCAATGTGCTGATGAAGCCCTAACTTGGACACCAATGTTCAAGACACAATATCTTCATAATTAATGCTTCCAGATAGGTGCAATCTTATTTTCATACAGATACCAGTGGTGTGTACCAGAAATGATGCAAAAAACAATGGTATCTCTAGTATTTTAAAAAAGATTTGCTAATGAAATTGTCATCAAAGGCCTCGACAAAATTGTATGCATTTTTTAACTCATTCGCCCCCAATCCCGCCTGTAGTCGTGATAAAAATATACCACTCACAGGCCGATAACGACTACAGTCGTGGTTTGTTTACCTAGTTCAATGGCCGATCCCGTCTGTACTCGTGGTCGGCACCACTCTGAAAGAACCGCTCCGATTGGTTATTTCTTAGGGGATTTCCAGAATTTAAAGAATACTGTCCAATAGAAAAGGGTTTAACATTTCATTGTGTGAAATTTATTTATTCTAAGTGCAAAGGTTACGCCGTATTTAGACATTCTTGTTACACGTGTGTACGCACGGTTTTCAATAAAAATGTTAAAACAATGGCTGAAATTTTTGATAGTAGCGAGAGTGAAAGTGAGTTTGATGGCTTTGAATTACGTGATATAAATGCTGCAGAAGAAAGATATTTGCAGCATATTCATGCATTGAATAATATTGGTTCTGATATCGAATTTTCTGACGTAGATTCTGATGAAAATGAAGGTTTTAATAGCGATGATGACAATGTTGCACTTGCCGAAATTGCAAAATGGGGTGATGAACTTCGGTCGGTTCAAATAAATGATTTTACAGGTCCACGGCCCGGTCCGACCAAGCAAATGGACAAGGAAAAGACGGAGATAGATTTTTTTCATTTAATTTTCCCGGAGAGGCTTTATTCGGAAATAGCAACGCAAACAAATGCTTACGCAAATGGGAGGCAAAATGAAAATTGGACTCCAACAACTAGTGATGAAATCAAAGCATACTTAGGGGGTCAGATTGTTATGGGAATCGTACCTGTACCCAATATGGATATGTATTGGTACAAAGATAAACTTTTTCATTCTTCTAGTCTTGAGGAAAAATTTTCAAGAAACAGATATGAGGAATTACAAAGATATTTACATGTGGCAGACACCACACAAAATCCACCCCGACTTCAACCCGGACATGATAAACTGGCCCATGTAAGACCGATACTCGAAACAGTTCGTGATAAATCCCTTCAAGAATACAAACCACATATGGAAGTATCCATTGACGAAGCAATGATTGGTTTTAATGGCAGGTTGGGGTTCAAACAGTATGTTCCCTTGAAGCCTACAAAAAGGGGGATCAAAGTTTGGGTTCGAGCAGATCCAAGTAATGGGTACATAAATGACTTTCAAGTCTATACTGCTAAGACAGCCAATAACCCAGAACAAAACCTTGGCAAAAGAGTTGTTCTTGATCTTATGACCCCTGTATTTGGGTTGGGTCATCATCTTTATTGTGATAGTTTTTTCACTTCACCAGATTTATTTACAATTTTATGGGAGCACGGTACTTATGCGTGTGGCACGGTTAGAGCAAACCGTAAAGGATTACCTGCTGGTTTAGACCGTATCAAACTCAAAGAACAAGGCCAGTTTGTTGTCAAGCAAAAAAATTATATGCGAGTCACAGTTTGGAGGGACAAGAAAAACATTAACTTATTATCAACAAACTGTTTTGGTGAACCCGACAAAGTCAATCGTAAGCAAAAAGATGGTACCATCAAAGAGGTACCTTGTCCTCTGTCAGTCAAACATTATAACAGGTTCATGAATGGGGTAGACCATGCAGATCAGTTGAGGTCTACCTACAACATCTCCAGAAAGTGCTTGAAATGGTGGAAATACCTCTTCAACTTCCTTGTGGACATCAGTATTGTCAACGCATACCTTCTTATGAGGGAGTCTGTCAATCACCAAATAGTGACAAAAAAGAACAGGCCACGTCAAATGACTCAGCTAGAGTTTAGAATGAAACTAGCTCACCAAATGCTAGGACAATTTCATGGGAAAAGGAAACGGTCAGTCGATCCAAGACCAGTACTCCAACCAAGTAATCATTGGATCGAAAATATGCCAAAGAAGACATGCAAATTGTGCTCACAAAATAAAATTAGAAAGGAACCCAAAACTGGATGTGCTCAGTGTAATGTAAATTTGTGCATAGAATGTTTTAGGCCATATCACAGGAAATTATTCCCACAGTTGTTCTTGTAAATAGAGGATATATTCATGGAGATTCATATATTTTTTGGAATATTTTTACTTACCTGGATAAATATGTGATTTATTCTGTATATATTTTGATAAAATTTATATGTGTGGAAAGACAATTTTTTCTTCTTTATTCACTGAAATTTTTATGGATTAATGTTGGATAATTACTGAGCAATCAAGGTAAATATCATGCATGTGCACGTTTTATAGTAGAAAAGTTAATTAGATAAAAATGCTCTGGGGCACGGCCTGATAACTGATACTGGCTTATCACTGTTGCAGTGTAAATATACTGTTGGGGGTGAATGAGTTAAAGAAATTTTGGAATTCTTGGATAAAAAAATAATGAAAAAAATTCTACACTATTTTATTATTAATTTTCTTTCTGCAACTGTCTTCCTGCAGATAAAAACAACATGAAGAGATTTTTTAAAAATACTTTTGCCTATTAGATTTGCAAATTTCTTGTTAAAAATTGAGAGAAAAATACCAGTATTTTGGCATATGATTTTTAAAAAAACTCATTTTGTAAAAAATCTACAGGGCAAAGAGATACTATTTGTTATTGTTTTACTAAAGTATGTATAAAGCCTTGATAATTCATATATTTAAACAATATATAAGGTGAAATTATATTTTTTTGTAATTAATATTGATTTTTTTGTACAATTTCCACAATTTCAAGAATTTTTAAAAATATTTCCTTAATTTGTACCTAAAAATTATTTCTCTATGAAAAATATATACTTGTTTGGTATCATTTTAATCCTTAGATATTTCTCTTTAACACAAATTATTTATATAATAGATTTGTTATGACATAGGTGTAAGAGAGAAATGTATCACCCCTTTACCTTAAAAAAAAATTCAGTCGATCCATCTATTTTCCACTTTTTTTGCATTATATATCGCACAGACCATAGGATGAAGTATGAAACATGTGTTGCTTAACATAAAACATTAATTGACACCTTATTTTGTACAGTACTTGTTATCAGGTTCAAAATATCCTCAACTCTTTAGCGATTTTGGGGTTCTACAACATTACAATTCCCTCTTGGTGAATATTTCGAATATGATAATTTAGAAAACTTATGTCTGAATAGAACATACATGTATATGTATATATTGTTACTGTTTTGAATATTGTTTAAACCATTATTATCAAATAATGTACCTATTAATCTTGCAGATGATAATCTGAAAGGATATATGTACTGACAGACATATAGACCAATTCACTCATGACTCCAGCTCTTGGATGCACATAAAGGCATAAAAAAAAAGATGTAACCATTCCCTTTACAAAGCTCAAATTTGTATAAGTTAAAAGTAAATGATCAAGATATCAAAACTTTCTTAGGTATATATGGCATAAGGTTAAACAAAAATGTTACTTTTTCTTCATTAAATATGCTTGACTAATTGCATAGTTCTTGTCTTTCAGTCATTAGCTTAAAGAATATACTAAGATGAATGAAGATATATGTATCAGGAGAACAGATTGTTTATCAATAAATATTTATACATTTCAAATAAAGATGTTTCTGTATATCATGTATTTGTTTTATCAATATACTTTAACATACAATAGTTAAAAAATTACTATATTTACATAAATATAAAATATCCATTGACTAAAAAATTGAAGTGTTTTCTGTTTGTTTGTTTTTTTTTTAAAGAATATCAGTCTCATATTCCATGTATTCTCTTCTATCACTTCTATCATTTTAGTACTGTAACACAAAGTTTTACAGAAAGGGTTTGTATAGGTTAATCTGTACCTTGCCATAGAATATAAATATAGTTTATGACAATAAACTTCTCAAGATATGTTGTAAACAAAAACAGGGCTGTAAGGTAAATTCTCCTAATCAGTAACATGATTTTTCTGTCAAGAGGGAAATAATTATTCTATTTGTCATGAACTAGTTGCAAATACATACATTTTTCTTTCGATAAATAAATATAAGCCTACAAACAAACAGCGGTTCGCTTTTTAGTGTGGCGAAGAGAATTAAACATTTTCTTCCAACATAAAACGTCCAATGAATGAAAACTTTAGAAAAATCCAAAGGACGGAATGCTAATAGAACTGGGGAGAAATCCGAGAAATCTGAACGCAAGCTAAATATAACTGACCAATCACAGCTCAGGGGTTAGGAGAATTTGATAAATTATAAACGCAAATAATGAATGAAATATTCATAGTAAAAAATCTTTTTGGTGAATGAAACTTTTATGTATATAAACAGATGAACATTTACACAATCTAAATTAATTATATTTACAAAATAAACCTTAAAGAAATTGTTTTGCAATAACCGTTTGAGGAAAGATAATTTGCTACTTTCGTGACGTTGTCCCAGTATAGAAATTTAGTATTGAGATTAAAGAATAAATAACAAAACGGTCTTACCTTCATAGTTTGGCCTCTGTGGCCGTATTCCATCGCTGTAAGTCACATTGTTCATCAGTTAATGCGAGAGAAAACATGAGTTTACATACGTAAATCGTGCTACAGCACAATCACATCCGGGGATTTGAATAATAAGCTCCCCCCATTTAAAGATGGCTAAAATTGTTCAAAACACGCTGTAACCACAGAAATTTACTTCCAATTCCGGGAGCGGGAGTACACTATTACAAAAAGTTGAAATTACAGGCTTGTAGAGATAGAACCAAATGTTTATTATCCGATTGTGATGAGATCGGAACGATGTTGAAACACTATTTTCGAACGTCATTTTTGATTATTTAATTTTTCATTTGGTGAAGATAATTTTTTTTCAACTCATCACAATCGGATTTAAAAAATTCATATATTTTTCGAATTTTTGAGCCATAGATGAAAAAAAATCCGTCGTATAACCGCTCCCGGATTTGTGTTTAAAGTTGGCAAGTTTGTTGACACATGATTTTCATGGCAGACATTTTCACTGTAACGACACCACTTCAAACGATCACGTAGGTCAGTCAGAACAGTCGATAAACTTAAAGAAGTATACATTTAGATATAAGATTAAGTTCTGAACTTGAACAGAATATGTTTTTTTGTTATCTAAACCCATTTTTTACGTTTTATGACTGATTTGAAAATTAGGAATTCTGGCTATTTTTACATGCGCGAGAATATTGTTAAAGTTAGCCAGTGGCCTCCCTACCTATGTTAAACTAAATTCAGTTGTGGTGGCCAACTTAACAGTTTGGGTCATCAGACAAAATTCTGATAGAAGACCATCTTAAGACCATTGCTACCAAGTCTAGTTCTAATTGGCACTCATTGGTTTCAGACAAGAAGATTTTTAAATGAATCTTCCCACAGGTCCTATGTTAAACTAAGTTCAGCTGTGGTGGACAACATGGTTGACAGCCCAGGTCATCAGACATATTTCTTAAAGAGGACCATCTAAGGACCATTGCTGCTAAGTCTGGTTCCAATTGGTCAAGTTGTTTCAGACAAGATTTTTCAATGAATTTTTCCATAGGGCCCTATGTTAAACTAAGTTTGGCTGTGGTGGCCATCTTGGTTAACAGTCTGGGTCATTGGACATAGCTCTAAAAGAGAACCTCCTAAGGACCATAACTGCCAAGTCTGGTTCTAATTGGCCATGTAGTTTTATAGAAGATTTTTTAAATTCATCCCCCATTTTTCCTATTATTATAACAGCAGCCATGTTGGTTGGAAGTCGAAGATACCGGACCAAAGTTTGGTTCCAATTGCCCCAGTAACGGTCGTTTCAGTGGAGAAGATTTTTAAAGGAAAGTTTATGCCGGACGATGACAGACGCTAAGTGATGGCAATAGCTCACATGGCCTTTTAGTCCAGGTGAGCTAAAAAGGGAGAAGGCCTTTGTTTTTCAGTCGTTTTGGCAGTGCGTTTGAATGAGCCCTAAAAAAAAACAAACAACAAAAAAAAAAAAACCCCAACCTACCGACCCTATTTTTTTTCAGCATGTGACAGTAAACTCACATATTTTTTTTTTTGGCCTTTATGCAAACTTTGTAAAGACCTTCCATAGATGCTCCATACCAAAAATCAGTTCATTTGGCTTTACGATTTGAGAGAAGAAGTTTTAAATTTCGACCAATCAGAACATGTAAATGCTCATGGCAGCCATTTTGTTTCACGGACCGGGACGATTTATGCAAATTTTGTAAAAAACCTTCCATAGATGTTCCATATCAAAAATGAGTTCATTTGGCTTTATGGTTTCAGACGAGAAGAAGTTTTACATTTTGACCAATCAGAACATGTAAATGCTCATGGCGGCCACTTTGTTTCACGGACCGGGATGAGTTATGCAAACTTAGTAAAGGACCTTCCATTGATGCTCCATACCTAAAATCAGTTCATTTTGCTTTACAGTTTCAGGGAAGAAGTTTTAAATTTCGACCAATCAGAACATGTAAATACTCATGGCAGCCATTTTGTTTCACGAACCATGAAGATTTATGCAAATTTTGTAAAGGACCTTCCATAGATGCTCCATACCAAAAATCAGTTCATTTGGCTTTACGGTTTCAGACGAGAAGTTTTAAATTTCCACCAATCAGAACATGTAAATGCTCATGGCGGCCATTTTGTTTAACTGACTGGGATGATTTATGCAAACTTTGTAAAGGACCTTCCATAGGTGCTCCATACCAAAAATCAGTTCACTTGGCTTTACGGTTTCAGAGGAGAAGTTTCTAAATTTCGACTAATCAGAACATGTAAATGCTAATGGTGGTTTGACGGACCGGGATGATTTATGCAAACTTTGTAAAGGACCGTACATAGAAGGTTCAGGCCAAGTTTCAGTTCAATAGGTCCAGGGGCTTCAGAGGAGAAAATGTAAAAGTTTACAGACGGACGGACAGCGGACGCCAAGTGATGCTAAAAGCTCACCTGTCCTAAAAGGACATGTGAGCTTTTAGCATCACTTGGCGTCCGCCGTCCTGAAACCTAATATAAACAATTGACAGAGATGAACCATATATGAATTAAAATTCAAAATTCTTTTATTGGATAAAGCACAGAGAAAACTAGAACTGTGAGGGGACCTCACTAACTATACCACCCGGTGCTGTTAATTTAATGGACTAGGACATCCTTATCATGGTGAATTGTCTCACAATTTCCAAGTCCAACTGGGTATAACTGAGGGAACAAACGGGTATAAAATTATGGGAAAAAGTATTGGACTAGGACATACTTTGCATGCGCACATCTATGTACTAAACTAAAGGATCTAACAGTATGCAAAGTTTCATTAACCTCTGATATTTTTAGGCATGTTTGAGAAACTGCAGGTACAAAAAAAATTGGGGGACAGACAGAATTTCTAAGTCCAAAAGGGTATAAAATTATGGAAAAAAAGTATTGAACCAGGACATACTTCACATGCGCACATCTACATACTAGGATCTAACAGTACTTTCAGAGGAGTTGATGATTAATATGTTTTCCCGTAGGGTCCAATGTTAAAACATGTTATGTTTTCGACCAATCAAAAGAAAATGAGCAAGCTTTGTAAAGAACCTTTCCTACATCATTCCTATCAAATTTGGTTCAATTTCCTTCAGTACTTTCAGTGGAATTGATGATTAATATGTTTTCCCACAGGGTCCAATGTTAAAATATGTTTTGCGCTGGTGGCCATAATTTTTCATAAATCGGAAAAAAATGGGCAATCTTTGTAAAGGGCCTTTCATATGTCATTCCTGTCACCAGTTTGGTTGAATTTCCTTCAGTACTTTCAGGAGTTGATAATAACATGTTTTCCCCTAGGCTCCAATGTTAAACTATGTTCTGTGCTGGCAGCCATGTTTTTTGACGAATCTGAACAAAATGCTTTGTTAAGGACCTTTCATACATCAATTCTGTCAAGTTTGGTTCAACTTCCTTCAGTACTTTCAGAAGAGTTGATGATTAACATTTTTTCCCATAGGTACCAATGGAACAAAAATGAGCAATCTTTGTAAAGGACCTTCCAAACGTCATTTTTGATTATTTTTTTTTATGATTTTTAATCATTCCTTCCACATTTGGTACAATTAGCTTCAGTACTTTCAGGAGTTGATGATTAACATGTTTTCCCGTTGGGTCCATTGTTGAAACATGTTATGTTTTCAACCAATCAAAAGAAAATGAGCAAGCTTTGTAAAGGACCTTTCATACATCATTCCTATCAAATTTGGTTCAACTTCCTTCAGTACTTTCAGAGGAGTTGATGATTAACATGTTTTCATACAGGGTCCAATGTTAAACTATTCTGTGCTGGTGCCCATGTTTTTTAACAGACCGGAAAGAAATGAGTAATCTTTGTACAGGACCTTCCATACATCATTCCTGCCAAGTTTGATTCAATTTTCTTTAATTGTTTCAGGAGTTGATCAAAATGTAATCAACCAATAAAAATGCATTTTGGGCCCTGACGGCCATATTGATTGTCAAATCAGGACCAAATGAAGCAAACTTTCATATCTTCATGCCAATGAACATTCCTGCCAAGTTTGGTTTCATTTGGCCATGACGACAGACGAAATGTGATGACTATAGCTCACATGACCCTTTGGGTCAGGTGAGCTAATTATGCCTGCTATTATTAGCAAATGTTTAAAAAGTACATGTACGAGGCTATGATTTGATGGATTTTGGATAATGTTTTGAAAATAGCCCTAGAAGTGAAAAAATATTTGATAGGAGAAAATGGGCCTACATTTCACACTGGAAACTTTTTTCTTTAACACAATAACAAGGATGTCAAACTATACCTTTTTAGCTTCTGCAGCCTCAGGAGCATCTTTGTCTATTACAAGCTGTATAATTTGTTCTGGCTCTAAATATCCAGATTCACTACCAAATGGTTCTTCTCTCGTACAGACTTCAGACAAAATAATACCAAATCTGTAAAAAAAAAAACCATTTTGGTTGAATTCTATGTAAAATTTTGGAAAAAATTGTAATCTGCAAAACTGGCATTTTCTAAGGCCAAAATAAAGAAAATACTATGAACTGCCATTTATATTTAAACGGTTTTCAGTCCATTCAACAGATAAATTGGATTGACAAATTTTCAATAGAACTCGGGATAATTTTGTAATTCGGAAAAAGCAGATATTCTGTAGAATTCATTTTCCTATGAGTACCGTAAAACGCTGTGTATTATACGCACATTTATGCCTTTAATTCATAATTTGTAGATGGGGGTGTGTATTATAGATCACTATAACATATTTAAGACTTTTTTCAGGATGGAAACAGAGAGCCGGTATCACGAAGTTCGTATCTATTTGATATTTTGAGATCAATTTTTGTATGTTTTCATTATTGCTGCATGTTCTTGTTTTATGTTTTGAATAAAATCTTCATGTTTATATGTAATGAAGGTGTTTTTTACTTACTGCCAATGAATATTATCCCAATAAAATAAGAAACACTGAAAGTAAATACCGATAAACTTTGCCGACCCATTTTTTTGGTCAACACAACAGATCAGGAGGAATTATTCAATACAGACTACCCCACTCAGATGAATTGAAATTACATGGGATAAACCAATATGAGTACCACCCTCTGTGACTAATTGAAATTGACCTTAGATTACCTGTGGCTTGTGTACATGTCACAATAATTACAATCAAAACAATTTCGATTTTTATTGAATGTGATTTATTGTCATTAACAATTATAATTATAATTACAAGAGAATTAGCTTGGGTAACTAAAATACATAATAATTACTTGTACTTACCTTTCAAAGAATTAAAATTAAATTAATAATTGATATTCAAGACATAACTTGGTCGTTATTTTCGGAAAATCGTCACTTTTCCGAACTTGTTTAAAGTTTATAAGTTCACTTAGTTCTTCCGTTTCCAACTCCAACAACAAGAAAATCCTAAATTTTGTCAAATATAGGAAGTCTCTGTATTATATTTATGTATTAATGGGTTTAATGAAGAGATTTAAAGACTTGATTAACATAAAACACCACTTCATCAGAAAATACGCTCTCAGTAATGACGATCTCAACTCAATCTTGGCTCCCGATCTTGCTGCATATTATCCATATGCACTTTTTTCCAGGATTTTAAGACACAAATCCACTGTGCGTATAATACACAGCGTTTTATGGTATGTACATAAAATTTTGTTTGGACATAGTTTTGGTGTTGATCTTGACAGAACTTAAATCAAGAGACTACACTTAAGTTTCACAAAGAGGAGGTAACTCATTCAATTATATCCAAGATACATTTCATAACATCAGAAAACTTACGAGTATACATCACCATGTTTAGTGCCTTGCTTAACATCATCAATAGTTTTTGCTCCTGTTAGTAGCTCTGGTGGAGTCCAAAACAACGAACTGAAAGAGAATAAAATGTCTTTCAAATATCATAACAGATAATTCCATGGGCAGAACCATGCTGGGCTTCGCCAATGTTGCCAAATGCGATTTTTTTATTCAATCTGGCAACAGAATTTTGATAATTGGCGATATTTCTGGCAACATAATTTTTCAATCTTTTTTTTTTTTTTAATCTGGCACTTATGTGAAAACATTTTTAAATGGTGACTAAGAAACATCATTTGTTAGTTTTATATAATCATCTATGATAATTGAACAGTTAACATTAGGCTAATAAACACAGCAGGTGTTTCAACAGTAAACCACTCTGAGGACAATTCAATTTATACACTAAGGTTATATTTATATTATCCAAATTTTTATTAGGTAATTTTATTAGTCATGATATTAAATGTGCATGCTTTTTAACACCTTTATTTCATAAAATTTCCAATCTGCAAAGATTATGATGTCACTTCCGGTTTAACATCAACAAACACATGTGGAACAATCAATGTTTTCTTAGTCCTTCCATCAAAATAAAGGTAATTTCAGATGAAAGTTAACTGTCATTAAAACCATTTCATCAAAATTTCTTTTCAGGACATGTTATTTCAAATAGTAATAAATAAAAGAACAATCTTGTATGGCAGAATGCTTCTAAAAGGGGGAGGGTGACTTTGGCGAACAAATTTTGAAAATGGCGACAAAAATGACGACAAGTTTTTGAATGCCAGTGTGGCCCCTGCATGTGTGAAAGAACAGGAGGTACAAAAGTCCGGAAATTGGGTGAAATTTTAACCCTTTCACCGATGGAGTCCCCACAGGAAGTAACCCTTGCACGATGGCTTCCGTAACAAGATGGCAGTCTTGAGTGGCTACTTCTTTGTTAATGCTTTAGAGCATTAATTATGGTTCATTTATTCTTTATTTGAATAAAAATGTTAATAAAATATGTTCTCTTCACGATCTTTTTAGTTTTTGAATGAAAATGCGATAGCAAACACGGGTTTCTGCGGCTGGTTATGTTGAATTTCCCCAAATATCGTTAAAATTGCTCTAAATATGCAATTTTGTCATTAAAAATTATAAAAATTATTTCAAGAAATAAATTTCCAAACTTTGGACATATTTAGAATGTTTGATACGAAATAGTTACTTTCCTGGCATCCAATCTTTCAAAAAAAAAAAACTGTAAAATTCAATTTCCTAACTTTAAAATCCCATAAGGCCAAAATTAAAATTAAGTTTGTTTCCCCACGCCCCGACCGACTGAGAAAATAGTCGCCGACTCAAAATTTTTTTTTGAGTTCTGTGTTCAAAAATTTTTTTTTAACCCTAGTACTGCAGGACGTCGATATAGTGATTGCCAAAACAACTTTATTGTACTGCCGGTCGTCGATATATTGAGCACTTCCGGTAGTTCCGTTCAGTGCAGGTCATCACTATATCGACTTTCTATATTAGGTAGACTTTTCGAGTTCTAGCCAATGAAATCAAGCAGATACATTTATATTTAGTTGATATTATGTCAGAAAAAGGATTTCCCTATAGAAAACAGTTTTTATTGGTCAATTCCAACATCCTATTCTAAAATTATTTTGATGACAAATGTTGACCTCGTAGTTTGTTTACATCGAGTTTGAAACAATTGAAGTAGACGAAGGTTGCGGACGGCGACACGTTTTTAGAGAAGTTTTACCCTGAAAAATCGAGATTTTGTAAAAGAAATGTTTCTTGAGGATGATTCTGAAGAAGAATATTTAGATTTTGATGAAGATGATTCGGAAAATGATGAACAAATCGCGCCGTTTCAGGATACATGGATATGTGGAAACCTTCATACACGTGTTCTTGCTTTCGACGCTGAGAAGAAATTATTTTATTAAAATTTTGATTTGGGAGAAAATCTGGAGATTATTGATTTTTTTAGTTAATTATTGGTGAAATTTCATTAATAAATTAATTGAAGAAACAAATTGCTACGCTGAAACCTTTCCAGTCTGAGCAAGGACAACAAAAATCAATGCCACACTCGTAGGAATTATGCATGTTTACTTTGTATACCTGCATGACATGCATGGATTCATAAAGTAAAATTATAAAAAGAATAATGGATAAAAACTTTTCAGTTTTCTTACTGCTAATTACTGAGAAAAAGAATAATACAAAAACAACAATATTTTCAGATATTTCAATAAAATATTCGGACGGAAGGGTGAAAAACGTTGTCTCAAACAGACTTTACAGCTTCAAATCAAGCAGCTTGTTACCTCCCTCCTGACCACCGCTTCCCATTGAACCCTTTAAATTTTGCAGCTCCTTTGTTATAGACGTGATGGTCGCCGGATCCCCATTTTATGGGCCGACCACATATGTGAAAAATTTAAAAACTGCAAAGAATTTGGCCAGTCCCCCTATCCTAAAGGAACATATTCTTTGCAGAGAAAACACACGTCGGACATTTGTTTCATTTCTATTAATTTGTTTCCAATCTAGTCATTTGTTTTATTCAAAATTTATTAAAGCATTAAAATCTGTCCAATGTATTGATAAATAAGTGTCAAGGCTATTCCAGCAAAGAATCTACCCCTCATTACTCAGGACTAAAAAATCACTTGGTACCTATTAAGACTAATGCGTATTTAGTTTAGTTTGCTATCTTTTAGCTCAAATAAAAGTTCATTCTAATAATTTTATTAATATTGGTGATTTCCTCAATGTCAGAAGCAAAATACAGAGTCCTGTGCTGTCAGAGGGTAAATTATTTGATGGAACATTCTTCAGGTTAAACAACTACAGTACATGCATATATATTTAAAACAGTTTGCTACTAGTATGCACTGAGAGGGAAAACATCACAGTCATGAACAATTCTGAGATACAAACTCAAATAAAATCAGATGAAATTAATGTCAAGTTGACACCTGACACTGAGAGCTACAAACATTTAGACATTCTAACACGTACATTAAAGTTGCTACAAATAGCTATATGTGCCAGACATACACATGATCGATTTGTTTTGCTCTGTTGGGTATTAAAAAATTTTTTCAAGATATAAAAAAAAAAAAAAAAAACACCTACCTACCTACCCACTTACAACAATGTGGGTAGGGGTGTGGGGAAACATACATTTTTTTAATAGTGGCCTAAAATTCTCAAATTTTAGTCTTTTATCACACATTTTTTGTAAAAGATCTGCCATTGTTTTATCTTTATCCGGGTTTAAAATATAAGAATGATAACGCTTGATGTTCGCTCGAAGAGCGGAAATAATAAAACCTATGTGACAATCCCGGTAAACCAGGACTCCTCGGGTTAATATTTTCTATCGGAATATATCAGAATAACAAGAGTGGACACAGTACATGTCTCGCCTGAGTATGCACATTAACACAGAATAATGATTATCTGATATCTGACATTTTGCAAGTCAAAGGAAAATGCATTAAAAGAAACTGAGGTCAAGGTCAAAAGGCATGTGTCATACCGACATGTATCCACTAAGAATTATCTATTGACCAAATATGGTGAGTCTAGGTATTAAAGTTGCTGAGAAATGGACCTAATCTCAAAAATGTGACAAAGTCACTCAAGCATGCAATTGAGGTCAAAGTCCAGAGACAGGGGTCAGACTTGCATGTACTCACTAAGAACTATCTATAGACCAACAAGGATGGGTCTAGGTATTAAAGTTGCTGAAAAAAGGATTTAATGAAGAAATTTGGATGAAAGTCACTTAACCATGAAATTGAGGTCAATGTCCAGAGACAAGTGTCAGACTGGCATGTACCCATCAAAAACTATCAATAGACCAAATACAGTTGGTCTAGGTATTACAGTTTCTGAGAAATGGACTTAACCACGAAAAAGTGACAAAGTCACTGGAGCATGAAATTGACGTCTAGGTCCCAAACCAAGTGTCAGACTGGCATGTACCCACCAAGAACTATCTATTGACCAAATACGGTGGATCTAGGTATTACAGTTTCTTAGAAATGGACTAAACCATGAAAAGTGACAAAGTCACTCGAGTATGAAATTGAGGTCAAGGTCCAAAGCCAGATGTCAGACTGACATGTACCCACTAAGAACTATCTATAGACCAAATATGGTTGGCCTAGGTATTACAGTTGCTGAGAAATGGATTTAACCACGAAACTTGGACACAGATTTTAAATTCATGTTTATGAAGTCAGTGAACCATGAAAATGAGGTCAAGGTCATAAGACAAGTATAATGCGGCAAAAAGTTTATGCTGCCGCCGGCGGAAAGTAATACCTATATCTCGCCTCAGCGACTTCTTGTCGCAGGCGAGACAAAAACTCTCAAGATCTGGCTAATTCCGGAAAACTTTCATGAGTGTAATTCAAAACTCGCTTCACTATCTTATGGAATGTCTTATCTTATATGGTGGCAGTCATCTTGCATTTCAGATAAGCACAAAAAAAAAACCCAAAGTTTGTAGAGGATCATTCCTGCAATATAACAATACGACTTTTTCCAGATAGATCGCTCTTTACGATGGAGGTAAAGAATGATGTATCACATGACGTTTTGTTAGGAATAGAAACAATAACAATATAGCAGCCTCAATAATTTTGAAACAAAAACTGTACCAGAATTGCAACAATTTCTGTCCCAGAGGGGTATATCATCCCGTACAGAATATGCTCACCTCTGCACATATGATTCACATGTGAAATTCATGTGCTGAGGTGAGAAATGTATGCAAATGAGGTGTGGGAGGTGAGCAATTTGGTAGTTCACATGTGCAAACTTTTTCTCACCTCAGCTGCTCAGGTGAGCAATATGCTCAGGTGAGACATCCATCGTAGTGATCTCTATAATAAGGATGCTCAGGTGAGCAAATTATGAGAAATTTTAACATAGAATTTTTAAGATAAACTTTTTAATGAAAATTTTCTAAGTCCAGATTTCTCACCTAAGCATTTGGTGAGAAATCTGGACTTAGAAAATTTCACAAAGTCTGGACTTAGAAAAAAACACCAAAATAATGCCAAGGATAGAAAATTAAAGACCATTAAGAGGTTGTCATGTCGAAAGAAAGACTAATTATAATAGATTATAGAATAGCATTTCCTAATTCTTATGTTTACTGCAAAGTTAATCTTTAAATTTCCAGTTGAATGACGCGTATTATATAGATTCACAGAAGTTAAGAAAATGCACTGACAGTATCCTTATGGGGTCATTAATACTTGGAATGTGACAGTCCCGTGATGGTCTTGTGACAGTCTCAAATCTTCACACAATTTTCTTGCGACAGTCACTTAATAAATTTAAAGGCCCATTTTCAATACAATTGCAGATCCACGATTTTCAAAAGGGGGTGTAACCTCAAATTTTAATTATTTCCAACAATTTTCAAACTGACAACCAAGCAAATAGACCTCTGCGCTTTAGGCGCTTGATACGCCCGTCATGTTTGTGTAAACAACAACAACAACACCAAAAAAAAAAAAAACCAAACAAACCAATATATATATATGGCACAAGAAAATGAAATAACCTTAAAATATTAAGTACAATGTGAAAATTAAAAAAAAAAAAAAATAAAGTAAAAAAAATATAAAATTAAATAATAATAAATATTAAAACATTCAATTTAAAAATTATAACATGACTTTAATTTTAAACTAAATAGGAATAAAAAAAATAAAATGAATAAAAATGTTTTTTAATTAAATAACAATGAAGTTGATAAACAATAAAAATAATAATAAAATTTAAAAAATATAAAAAATCAAATAATAAAAATAAAATTAAATCACATTGAGATTAAAAAGATTCACCTTAGAATGAAATAATATATATATATATATATATATATATATATATATATATATATATAAAATAAATAAAAATTAATGAATAAAAAAATCTTAAAATTAAAAAAAAAAATTAATACTATAAATTTAAAAATTGAGTTAAATTAAATTAAATAAAATATAAACTAAAACTAAAACTTAAAAACTAGAATACAAAAAAAAATTAAAATCAAAACAAATTGATTCAATAATATAAAGTCCCATAGCTCTGAAACAGCTAATGAAAAATAGGTCAAAATGAAACTCGACCTAATTTTCATGAATTTATATCATTAGGACCACTTTTTCGGAAACTGCTTAACTACCCTGCCGTCCAAAAACTACAGACGATATGTATATCGTGGGTCTGAAAGCAGGGGGTCGTCAACAATTCCCCCTTTACTCCCACTCCCCCCCCCCCCCCTTTCTCGTTTTGGAAACTTTTTACGATAATCAGCTGTCTTAGTGATAGATACCTTTTGCAAGAATGTGTGTATTTATCCCGTGGAATGGTCTAAGTGGTGTTTTAAAAGTATCCAAACTATGTTTCATATAAAATAACAATAATAGTGATACTGCTTCGACATTTTCCGTGTAAACAACCGAACACGGTGTCAAATTACACACAGATTTCAGATCTTATAAATTTCATCTCTTAAGAACATTTACCTTGATAATTATGAGTCCTACGCTAAACGAACTTGCTAATTATATTATCTGCTGGCATTTTAAACCAACGTTAAGCCTATTCAAATAAATTTACTAAACATCCAAATTAGTCATGCTTCTGATGTTAATATTGCATTTAAATAAAAAAAAAAAAAAAAAAAAAAAAAAACACTTACTTAGAATTATGACTCATAAGCCTTACGAACATGTAATTTATTTTTACCTCTTGCCATTCTAACATTACATTACTTTAAAGTCCCTATATTAATGCTTATATATAAACTCACGACTTGTTGTATATACACTGATTATTATGGTGGAGGATAGTGTTCATTCATATTTTACAGTGGATTTATTGTGTTTTAATGTACAGATGTTGTTGTTGTTATAACTTATCGGTCTCATCCGAGTGCTCCTAAACGGGAGGGAATTACGAAAGAAGAAGAAGAAGCCAAAAATGAATTTATAAATTCTTTTTGTCTGAATATATGATTATAATATTTAATCATAGCGATGCATGTTAAAAATTCCAATAAAATGAGGAATTTTTCGAAGATAAAATCCCGTTTGACGAAGAATTCCAAATTTAGCTGTTTTCGGAATCTTCTTATCAACTTCGTGGTTCGCGGATGCTGGGCGCCAGACGCCATTTTCAATTTCAAATCAGTGCCGGGGGCAAAAATTTATGCTGACGCAATGTTTGCAGCTGTTATCTTTCACCACGACGAACAAATTGAAATTATCAACGCCAAAAAGATAAAAGGACAATCACAAACAGAGTTTGGAAGGGAAGTGTCGGTTCCTTACAAAACACAAATATTGGACGATGCTGGCAGGGAGAAAACGGTTGACCAAGACTATTTAGGAACAGTGCTATTTTTAAATAAAGGTTTGTATATTTGTAGTTTAATAAATGATATAGTATTATTGTTTTATAGTTATAAAAAAATTATATGTTTTCGTGAAGCTGGTTAAGTTTATCCCATCAGTAGACTTTTGAACCCAAACAAATATATTTCAAATTACAACGGCTAAAGTAATCTATTTTGTTTTTACGTGACCTTTATTTTTAAACTATGGACCCTGATCATGACCCTGTATACATACACTGGAAATCACGATTGAAGCAGTGACAGATCCAGAGGTTGTGTTCCAGGGATCGGAATCCCCCCCCCCCCATATTTCGATAATTTAATTTACTTTAGATGGTACCCCATTTCTTTCTAATACATGTTTGGAACACGTCTTTCTTCTTCTAAGGGAAAAATCTTGAATACATAACGACAGAATAGGTGTATTTTTAAAATGATTGGCACGTGTTTTATTCGTCCGTCCGGAGAAGTCCGCCATTGTTTTGTGACTTCCCGTTATTTTCGCAGCTGACTAAAGTTCTCGTCAATTTATTTCCCCTGGAAACGTGAAAAATAATTAGAAATATGAAATTTGAAATTTTCACTCCTGGTTTTTATAGGAGTTCGTGTTGTTCTTGTTTTTTTTAGTTTTCAATGTTTCTTGTGTTGTTCTCTGTCGTTTTTTTTGTGTTATTGTTGATTACTCCCTAGGTATTTTTGTCATTATTTGCACCTAAGATAAACCCATACTAGAAGACAAAATTAAACAATTAGTTAAAAAATAATTACTACGCAACCATGGAAACACAAAAAAAATGTTTCCCCTGGAAACATTAACAAAATGTTTCCCCTGGAAACACAAAAAAAAAAAATGTTTCAACTGGAAACACAAAAAAAATGTTCCCCCTGGAAATATTATCAAATGTTCATAGTATATACCAAATATCAAATAAATATATTCGAACATGACGATAAAATGTTTGGAAAATTGTTCTGACGGACAGATTGACAAACTGGTGAATGGGAGCAAATAATGACAAAAATACCTAGGGAGTAATCAACAATAACACACAACGACAGAGAGAACATAAGAAACATTGAAAACTAAAAAAAACAAGAAAAACACCAACTCCTATAAAAACCAGGAGTGAAAATTTCAAATTTCATATTTCTAATTATTTTTCGCGTTTCCAGGGGAAACATTTTGTTAATGTTTCCCGTGGAAATTGTTTCCTGGGGAAATAAATTGACGAGAACTTTAGTCAGCTGCGTTATTTTCACGTTTTTATTTCCGGTTGCCAGCACAGGTGATTGGGTACAGGTTGGTGTACTGAAATTATGAATATTTGTGTAATAAAATCTTTATTTCTTGATTTGACAACATATGATACCATAATACGCATGTCCGACCTACTTTTTGGTCATTTTAACATGTTTGATACAATTAAAAAACTATTATTGTGGCCACAATTTCTAAATGGTAGGAGTCAGGACCCATTTTGACTACAAACCTTTGTTTTGTGTCAAGGAATATTATATTAAAATTTAAGTTAATTGCTGCTGCCACACAGTAACAAAGCTATGTACAGATAGACTATGATGAGGTACAATATTGCCATAGTATAAAGTGAACACCAAAAGTTTTGGAGTTATTTTTTTTTTTAATCACAATGGTTTATAAATTCATAATAGCAGCTCAGATAGCTGTTGTCGATCTTTAATATATAATGTATGTGTATTGTTGCAGAAACACAAATTATTTTATTAACAATAATCAGAATACCTTGCAGCCAACTATAAAATGCCAAAACAACAGGTTAATTCCATCATAAACCGAAAATGTCTGGATGTCAAGAGGAAGTTCACGGAAACAAAGATTTAGATGTGACAATATGAATATGAATAATATGAATAAATAAATAACAGAGATGTCTCCAGAAGCAGACTTGTCTTTTTATTTCATTTTGGATAATTATGTGGAACAATTCATATGTACAAGGAGGCTCAGAACCAAGCTACAGGAATTCACACATGACTTCACCTTGCTCACCTGAGCAACAAAGCTCACCTAGCTGCTAAGGTGAGCTCACATGTGAAATCTGCACATGTGCATTTTAACATGCAAATTAGGTGAGTTCTCAGGTGAGCAGCGGTTGCTCACCTGAGAACTCACCTAATTTGCATGTTAAAATGCACACGTGCACTCACCTGAGCGTCACATAACTTTCTCACCTGAGCATCACATGTGCAAATGGTGAGCAGCATTTGGTAAGGGATGCCATGAATACAGAAAGCTAAACTCGCCAAACTTGCATTATCCTTCAAATTTCCCTTCACTCTTGTAACCTGGAAAGCACCATTCTCATGCATAACAAAACACTAAAGTAATATGATCGGAATAATAATTTCTGCCCCAGATGCAGTAATACCGGACAAAGTCAGAAATCAAGTATTCAATTGCTTTTGTAGTTTCAGAGAAGATTTTTTAAATTTCAGCCAATCAGAGGGCATTAATGGCCCTGGCAGCCATGTTGAATTTTGGATCAGAACCAAAAATATAAAATTTGTAGAGGACCATCCAATATTATGAACATCCCCACCGAGTTTGGTTTCAATTGGCCAGGCCAGCCTTAAAAATATATTTGTTTCCCCTTTCCGATTCTAGCCTGATAGGTCTGGGTAGGTAGGTAGCTAATTTTTTTTTTTATCTTATAAGCATGATTCCAGCAAACAGAAAAACTGATCGTCTACGCAGTAACTTGGTTTATTGTGTCATTACTGGTATCTGTGCAATTGTAATCATTAAATGTAATTTATGATGTCCCTTGTGGGATCATGGTTGGAAAATGTCTGATATCTTTGTATGTTAGGCCATACAAACCCTGAAGCCATGCTTATGGCCCGAGACCACAATTACTTCATAGTGCATTTTCATATTAACATTAAGTCAAATTTTTAAAAAATGCACCAGCTTAAACTGTATGATCTTTCTTTATGCAATGTACTCTCATAACTGGAAAATATATCAAAATTATAGAAAATTCTACCATTGCAAATTACAACTTTTACATAATTCTGTTTAAAATTAAGTAATTTGACCCTTGTGCTTTATATTTTAACTAAGATACTTGCAAAAAAAGGAAACAGAAAGTGGGGAAATTAAAATGGAAACAAGAGGCTCCCAAGATCCTGAATCGCTCACATGTTACATTTTGTGTAGATCTTGCATGAATGATTATTTTTGCTATTAAATGTATACCATAGCAATTTTTTTCTTAATATTGACCTGTAAAGCTAAAATATAGAATCCTGAACCCAAATAGATATGGTTGCTAAAGACCTTTTCATTGGTTGCTATGAACTTTTTCAATGGCATTGACTCTTGACCTTCCATTTTGACTTGAACAGGTAAATTGTAGGGTCCTGAACCCAAATATATACGCTTGCTAGGGACTTTTTCATCGGTTGCTATGGATTTTTTCAATGACCTTGACCCTCCATATTGATTTGTACAGCTATATTATAAGGTCCTTAACCCAAATATATATGGTTGCTAGGGACTTTTTGATCAGTTGTTATGGACTTTTTCAATGACCTTTACCCTCCATTTTACTTGTACAGCTACCATTTAATTTATTTCCAGTTATTCTCTAAACATCTGTGACCATATGTCAGACCATTATTTTCTGTTTACATGTAAATAATTTTTCAAGGGCAAAAACTCCTTTAAGAGGTCAATTGACGATTTTAGTCATGTTGACTTATTTGTAGATCTTACTTTGCTGAACATTTTTGCTGTTTACAGTTTGTCTTTATCTGTAATAATTTTGATGATAAAATTTCACAGCAGGTAGATCTTGACCTGATGAATATTTTTACACTGTCAGTTTTGCTCTAATGTTTTAGTTTTTGAGATATAAGCCAAAAACTGCAGTTTATCCCTATGTTCTATTTTTAGCCATGGCTGCCATGTTTCTTGACAGACAATAAAATAAAATATAAACTTTATTTTAGATACCCTAAGGATCATTCAGCCTATATATGGCTGTAATTGGTTCAGTGGTTTCAGAGGAGAAGATCTTTGAAAAAGTTAACGACAGACGACGAACGCCAAGTGATGGCAAAAGCTCACATGTCCTTTTAGGACAGGTGAGCTAAAAAATCCCTGGTTGCCCTGCCAAGTTTTTTGTGTACAAGATCAACAATGCATGTTGCCCTGACATTTTCCTTGAGAGAATTGATTGAGATTCCTTGATTACTTGTTAATTTTATACAATGCCAGATTGGAATATGTAATGTTCTTTTGAAAACTATTTTTTGCGACTTAATCTTACATAAAAGGACATTATTTCTGTTGAACAAGGTAGGGAAAGAATTTTTTTTATTCAAATTGAATTTTTTATGACTTGTTAATGTTTATTTTTAGGAAATACATAACCGAAAGTCACTTCTGCATTTGAAACTTTCAGTAGTTCTTTAGTTGGTTTTTATTTATTATTTTTATTTTATAATATATATACATATACACACACACACACACACCTTAATTTCTTTGGGTGATCTTCGTCACCAGGAAGCTTTTTCCTTGGACCAGAATATCTCAGAGTTGGTAAGCCAAATCCTTAAAAGAACCATAATACTACAAGTTTATAAAGCTTTAATGCGAGACAAAATATCTTATAATTCTAATTTATACAGCAAATTACAGTTATTCTTAAACAGTAAGAAAATGTTAACCAGACATGAAGAAAACAAACTGCTGAAACAGAAATGAATAAAATGGGTCAAAGACACAAATGGCCAGGTTGCTGGGTGTTTATTGTAGTGATGACAAAGGTGATTACAAGATCATATTGCACATTGGCAGTCATGAATATTTATATAGACAAAATCAGACACGTTGTATGTTGGTGTACGAGCACAGAGGCAGCCATCAATTTAATTAGAAATAGGTGAAGTAAGCAATATTTGATTTGATTACATGTTGATAAACACTTGTTTGGAAAAATGGGAAATAATTCCTGAAATAATTCCATAAAGTGGGGTGCACATCTTCAATATGTATTAAAAGATTCTGTGAAGTTTCAATGATGTGGGTGAAAAACTGTAGGAGGAGTTGATTTTGCAAAATAGGTACCCTCTATTGAAGATGTCAATAAAAAACGACTAAGTTCCAAAGTTTGGAAAAATGGGAAATAATTCTTGAAATAATTCCATAAAGTGAGGTGCACATCTTCAATATATATAGAAACATTCTATGAAGTTTCAAGCATGTGGGTGAAAAACTGTAGGAGGAGTTGATTTCACAAAATAGGTACCCTCTAGTGAAGATGTCAATAAAAAAACCACTAAGTTCCAATGTTTGGAAAAATGGGAAATAATTCCTGAAATAATTCCATAAAGTGAGATGCACATCTTCAATATATATAGAAACATTCTATGAAGTTTCAAGCATGTGGGTGAAAAACTGTAGGAGGAGTTGATTTCACAAAATAGGTACCCTCTATTGAAGATGTCAATAAAAAATGACTAAGTTCCAAGGTTTGGAAAAATGGGAAATAATTCTTGAAATAATTCCATAAAGTGAGGTGCACATCTTCAATATATATAGAAACATTCTATGAAGTTTCAAGCATGTGGGTGAAAAACTGTAGGAGGAGTTGATTTCACAAAATAGGTACCCTCTAGTGAAGATGTCAATAAAAAAACCACTAAGTTCCAATGTTTGGAAAAATGGGAAATAATTCCTGAAATAATTCCATAAAGTGAGATGCACATCTTCAATATATATAGAAACATTCTATGAAGTTTCAAGCATGTGGGTGAAAAACTGTAGGAGGAGTTGATTTCACAAAATAGGTACCCTCTATTGAAGATGTCAATAAAAAATGACTAAGTTCCAAGGTTTGGAAAAATGGGAAATAATTCCTGAAATAATTCCATAAAGTGAGGTGCACATCTTTAATATATATAGAAACATTCTATGAAGTTTCAAGGATGTGGGTGAAAAACTTTAGGAGAAGTTGATTTCACAAAATAGGTACCCTCTATTGAAGATGTCAATAAAAAAATAACAAAGTTCCAAAGTCTGTGCAACCCGGCCAATAAAGTAGTCCTAAATTATTTTTTAATTATATTTACATTTTTAAGTGATACAGGCAAACATGTACTACAAATAATGTTAGACTATGCTCGGGATGACTTTTGCTAACCAGAACCCCATTTTCCTTTGTATAATAAAGAAACTGTAATGAGGAAATCCAAACTGCCAAAAAACAAAAAAACAGAAAAGAATCATCCCTACTTTGAATCACTTCCAAAAAGTTTCAAACAGGAATATCAAAGAGTTGAACAGCATTGTCTTTTAACAAGTATGGATTTTTTTTTCCTCAATAAACAAGATTGCTACACGTAGCCATATGTTCCCCGCAAGATATACAAAATGTGTATTATTGAAATGGCGACATAGGATCAAGTACATGTGGTGTCTAACAATCCTACAAAATTTAACGAAATCCGATCAGCAGTCTCAGGAGTTGCATTCACAAAGTATTCCTATACACATGCACAAAAATGTTAAAGTCCCATAACTCCCGTAAAATTTGTCGAATCAAAATTGCGGTGCAACAGGATCAAGTACATGTAGTGACTAACAATCCTACAAAATTTGAACGAAATTCGATCAGCGGTCTCAGAGGAGTTGCATCCACAGACTGTTCCTATAGTGGCAAATGTAGAAAAAGGTTAAAGTCCAATAACTGCCATAAAATTTGTCAAATCAAAATGGTGGTGTGATATGATCAAGAACATATGGTGACTAACAGTCCTACAAAATTTGAACAAAATCAGATCAGCCGTCTCAGGAGTTGCATTGACAAAGTGGTCCTCTATTGTCAAATGCAGAAACAAGTTAAAGTCCCATAACTCCCATAAAATTTGTCAAATCAAAATGGTGGTGCGATAGAATTAAGTACATATGGTGGATAACAGTCCTACAAAATTTGAACGAAAACTGATCAGCGGTCTCAGAGGAGTGTTCCTATATTATGGAATGCAGAAAAAAGTTAAAATTCCACAACTCCCATAAAATTTGTTGAATCAAAATGGCAGTGCAATTGGATCAAGAACAAAACGTGACTAACAATAGAGTTGTGCTGAGAAATAAACATGACAGACAAAGACCATTACTAGGTACTTAATGAAAAGGACCCCTTATGAGGTTTATGCTACAAACTTTGACATTTTTACAATGATTTGTTATTACAAGTTCCCTTGAAAGTGATATTTATAGATTATTACATTTTCCTTTTTGGCATGTATATCATCCTGATGGCTTTAGCCCATGAGCCAATGCGGAAAATGACACATAATAATCTACTTATCAATTAATGTGTTGAAATTTAAACAAACTAGAATGAATAACATGAAATTTTGATACATCTGTTTACTTGAGTTAATTGGATTTGCTCACAATTCTTTCAATTTGGTAATTGTATCACGTATAAGCCTGGGCCATAATAAAAATATAGTCTTCTTCCTCTCACCCGACTGACCCACTGAAAATACCGCCGACTAAAAAGTTTTGGTCCATTTTTTGGTAACATTAACAAAAATATGTCTGGTAAATCCAAAAACAGAGCTGCCCAGGTTGTCTGTGTCATTTCAGCAAGGCAAAAACACACAATAATTTATCTTAGCATATATACCTGAAATTTTACATGTCCATCTGTTATCAACTAGGCAGTTGGATGTTTTCAGCCTGCCATGTGAATGTAAGTCTGACATGTGAAGGAAATGCATTCCACGGCATATATCTTTCAATAATGAAAACTTAAAGTCCCATCCTAATTTTACAGAATCATTAGATAGCAGATCTTCTAAGCTACCCTGTAAATAAAGTCAAATGTTGTTAATGGGCATAGTTCTTGAAGATTTAACCTAGACGTTGTGGGAAATATTTGAGGAAAAATCACATCCCTGATGTCTTCAAACTGTGAATTCATTATATGTTTTGTTTGATATCAATTATGTTGGTTTTCATGGGTGCAGTGGAACAAAAAATTCACGTTTATTGAAATATATATTTTGTATTGAGCAATTACTAGTCAACTCCAAAACCACTAAACTAATATCCACAGAAACAAATGAATCCACACAATAGTGCTCTTGGCAACCTGCCTATTTATTCCCTTGCCAACCTAACTATTTTGATTCATTACAATTCTGAAGCACTCAGACTAACTGATAACAAAAAAAACAAAAAATCATTTTGTTTGGTTTACTGGGGGTTTACTTCATTTTACGCAGAATTTCCTGTATTATGATGGCCATTTCTTATTAGTGGAGAAATCTGTAGAGCCCAGTGAGAACTACTGATCTTTAGATTAGGGTGGAACACACCTGGAACAGACCTGGTAACATGGTGATTTGAGCTCACCACTTCAGTGTTAACAGACAATAGAACGACTTAACCTTTAGACTATTGAGGCCCACAATATTGTATGAAGGAACTTATAACTGAGATGATGAAATTCTAGTCAACCTACCTTTGGTGCAACTTCAGTTAATACACACACATTGGGATAGTCTAAACAGGCACCAACAAAAGTGATTAAATTATTATGTCGTAATTCCCTTATTGTCACTACCTCCATTCTCAGACTCTCCTCTTCTACTGATAAAGTATCACTATTAAATTTCTGTAAAAGGATAGAAATATCTCAAGTGACTTTAAATTAATATTGTGTATATATTAGTGCTAAAATTCAACAAGAGAAACTTGCAATAATCTTGATTTTGCATTTTGATTTTTGCTGGTTATTCTATAATTAAAAACAACATTAATTAATTAATCTTCCAATAGATTTTTATTAACCCTTTCACAGTTTACCTGGAATGTAATCAGGATTTTATATTTTGCACTTCAGATGAGGAAATTAACGGTTATTGGTTTTTGCTTCGAGATTGGATAAAAAAATAAATCTTTGGGGTCTTACAAAATAATTATGTGAAACAAGCATTCTGAAAGTGTTCTCCTTAAGTATGGGAATCGGACAAAGACGTATGGACACAGTGACTTCTAAAAATCCTGAAACTATGTTTGCAAGGGGTACACAATAATTACGCGACAAGCTTGCTCTGTAGCTCATCATTATAAGCTCACATACCAATAAGAGGTATAAAAGGGTTTGCAAAAAAAAGTCCAGAAAACTAATATTTTGACAATAAATCCAATTTCCAAGGCCTACAACTCTCACAATAATTATATGATCAGTGTAAAATTCAAACTAGATCTGTTGCTCATCATTACAAACACTTTTACCAAAAATAAGAATATTTTTTGGTAAAAGTGTTTGCTAAAAAAGTCCAGAAAACTATTATTTGAGCAATAATTCCTATTTCCAAGGGCAATAACTTTCACAATAATAATCCAGTCAGTGCTATGTTATTTAACTTCTTCAAGATTCAATGCCAAAACTGAGGTTCAAACTGCATCTGTAATTTGTCATGATGAAACTATATACCAAATATCAAGTCAATATCTTCAAGCACAACTGAAAAAAGTGCGGAAAACTGATTTGCTGGACTGACCGATGGACGAACGTAGTGCAAACCCAAAGTCCCCTTTGGCTTTGTCGGTATGGGACAAAAAAAGAAAATTTGAAGATTTTATGGGATTTAAAGTGAGGAAAGGAATTTTCAAAAATGTGTGAGTGTTCCATGGAAGACATGTGTTGCCTGCGGACGTGAATTTTTACAAACGATATTAAAATTTTCTAAAAATGAAATATATATGCACACCTTTGCATTAAGGTTAATGCACAGAGAAAGTTTCATCAAATTGCTTTGAGCAGTTATGGAGTAGTTGAGGATGGATGTTTTGACCCCATCTCCCCCTTTTTTTTCTTCAAAAGTGTCAATTTTTACACAAAAAAAAATGAAATATATATGCACACCTATGCATTAAGGTTAATGCACAGAGAAAGTTTCATCAAATTCCTTTGAGTGGTTTACGAGTAGTTGAGGATAGAAGAAAAGTATGACGATGCAAGACGCCAGGCAGTGATCCCTATATGTCGACCATGCCTTCCGCAGGTGACATAAAAATCATTGGACGAATAAATACTAAAGAGGGTGATCAGACACAATTATAAAAGAGGACCATCATTCAAAGGACCATTGCTGCCAAGTCTGGTTCCAATTGCCCAAGTGGTTTCAGATAAGAAAAATTTTAAATGAATTTTACCATAGGGTTTTGGATTTCCAATCGACACCAAAGTAACAACACTTGTTAAGGTCCTCTATCAGATAAAAAACAACGAAAAAGAGAACAAATCACAAACATAAACACAACAGAGAGTCAGGATAGTCTGACTTGTTATAGAAACTAAACAGTGGTGGGTTTAAACTGGTTTATGGGACTTTCCCCTGATATATCCTGACACTGTGATGTATATAACATACTATAACAGCCAATACAGTATGATTACCCACAAGGTGAACACTTGCTAGAACTGAAAAATGTAGTTGGACAATACATTATTTCAGATTGAAGGGTCAGAATGTGCTCATTTTAACAGTAAAACTAGCTAAGGCTCTCAAAGCTGCAAGTATGATACTATATTTGTAAAGTTTCGATTCATCGATATAACATTCTTGAGAAGTTTTTTTTCAAAATTCAGCCAATCAGAAAGTAGAGTATGCTCTGGCAGCCATGTTTATTGACCAATCGGCATCAAAGTAACAACTTGTAAAGGATCTTACAAGGAACATCTCTGTGAAGTTTGGCCAAATTCTGTTCAGTGGTTCTCAAGAAGAGCAAAATGAGAAAAGTAGCCACTGAAGTCCACCATTGACCCCCCCCCCCCCCCCCCACACACACACACAAAGTAACCATAGTATGATGGTTTGCCTGACATAGACAAACTGGAAGACTTGAGTGGCTACTTAATTGTTAACAATGAAAAGCATTGATTTCAAGCAATATATTCAGTTTTTTTATTGAATGGATGGATGGATGAATTATTGTTTAATGTCCAGTGGCAACCAGGTTCATATCAGGACAAGAACAAGTTGATATGATAATGAATATGGTCCCTAGACCGACACGCTGAGCCAGATTTTTAATGTGCTAGCTCACAAGGTAAATGTTTTATCACCCCACTCGGACACATTATACTGACTCCCGAGCCAACCAGTCAATCCTTGCTTTTACTCTTAGATGCCACTCGCTTGGCGGAGAAGCAGCAATTACCAATTATAATGTTTTTGGTTTGACCCAGCCCAGGATCGAACCCTCGACCTTGTGCACTCGGGGCAACACATTACCACCAAGTTTTTTTTTTTTTTTTTTTTTTTTGAATAAAAGCATGAAGACTCAAAAGCAATCAAATTATACCTGTACATAACATTTCTGACTTCTCCAAGTACACATGTTACTTTTTGCTGATGTTGCGAAGTCATCTCCAGCAGTTGACATTATACTCATAGCTCTAGTGTCACCAACCACCACTTCATCCCATTTTACAAGCCAATCTAAGTTCTTTAAAGCTTGACTTAAATGATGCCTAAATATTTGATATAATTATGATATAGAAATATACTACCAAACACATACATGTATGTTACAATTCAGTGAATTTTATTATTGTCAATATTCTCAAGTGGGTACAAACTTGACTAACAAATTCACAGCTATGTGACCAAACTGACATTCAATTAAAAACTCCACAACTGACATTCAGTTAAGAACTCCACTCAAATTGGTACTTGTGGCCGTTTAGAACATTACAGAGAGTGAAATGTTTTTCTCCATGTTGAAGATCTCACTGTGAATTCAAGATATGACGAACCGCATTAGATGCATTGTTTGTTTGGACTTTTGTCACATATATGTTTGCAGACTTTCTGGTCAAGAGTTACTCCACAAAATCCATTTAAATTTTTAAATATTTACAAAAATGACCTAAGCATGCTGCAAATTTCAAAAGTTGTGGAAAAGGAGATGTGTTTTATACAAAATTGTATAATTGAGAAAGAACTGCAATAGTATGAAGTAAAACACACTAATTTTTACATAAATTAAAAGAAATTACAGGCTATATCTCTAAAAAAAAAATATCCCAACTTACTTTATAGGAAGATTTGGCGTTCTGATATAATTGTTAAATACCGTAATAGACCATGTATAGTCTGCAGTTGTATAAAATCTGCACCCCATTTTGGCCCTTATGGTCTGAGAAAAAAGATATTTCGGGTGTATAGTACGCATCTACATTTAGACTATTTCCTGGAGCAATGGATGTGTGAAAATGACTTGATATTGACAAAAAGTCAACAAATATCATCGACAAAATCTTGGATCAAGATTTTCTTTTTCAATAGATTAGTATTTTTATATTTAAAAAAAAAAAGTCTGAAAATGAAGTTTTTCAATCATCTTGACATAAAATGTAACTATTTATTCAAATTCTTCTTTTAAAGGGCAAAAAACAAATTAATCTTTAAATTCAATGACACCAAAAATCATCTGCTATTAACAAAACAGAGCCTATAGTACTGTATAACCCACACCTCTATCCCTTGAATTCGATTTTAGGGTAAAATTGTAAAAGCTATACATGCCTTTTTACGGTATGTAATTTAACAACCTAAAAAAAAAATCTGTGAAAAAAAAATAAATAATGAAAATATACTTACTTCTTCAACAAATATCTTATGAGGAAAAATAAGAAGACACCAAGTAAAATTAAGCACAATATAGGTATTATTGTAACAACGTATATTGACTGGTTACACTGGCTACCAACATATCCAGAATCACATTTACATGTATCTGGTCCTGAACATACACCATTTCCACAGGAAAATCTACAAACAGATACAACTACTTTAGATTTTCTGACTTGCTCATGTTAAACCATTTACAATTGCTTATTTTATGAAAGAATGTCTGAAGTTAGTCCAGAGTCATCAAACAATTGCTGCTAAGTTCCTTACTATGGCAATAAAATAAAAGAAAAACATATCAATGTACCCCTTCTAGCAAGAAGGAACTATAACAAATACAAACATGCTCACGTTGAGTACGGAAGGTCGCGGATTCATTCCCCGTCCGGGTCAAACCAAAGAAATTAAAATTGGCAAATGCAGCTTCTCGGCCAAGCATTCGGCATCTAGGATTAAGAGAAATGTATTGGTTGACTCACAGTCAGTATGGGGTTATATGTCTTCCGGCAGACAGTTACCTCGTGAGCTAGCTCAGCCTGTTGGTCTAGGACAAAGCAGGGATCATATTCATATCATATCAACATGTTCTTGTCCTGATAAGCTCCTAATGGTTGCCACTGGACGTTAAACAATAATTCATCCGTCTATATAATTACTGAAAATAATTAGTTTAGATGGGTATAACTCGAAAATGGTCAAGGTGAAATATTTCAAATTTCATCTCAAGTTTAGTATTCTAAATTCAAATTAAATCTGTGCTTAGTGGTTCCTAGCAATTTTTCCAAATATGAAATGATCTGAAGTCACTGAAAGGGAACCTCAATTTTGACTATTTGCAAACACTAAAAGGGGGCATAACTTGGAAAGAAAAAAAAATGTCTTTCGTGTTTTTAAACACTTCCTTCTGCAATGAACGCACTACAATATTGGCAAACAACAACCACCCATAGAATTCTATATCAATTTCAAACAATTACCCACAGAATTCGATTTCAGATGAAAACAACAGCCCACAGAAATAAAATACATGATCATATGACCACTGGGTATGTTTTCCTGGAACAGCCCTGAACAGAAATCATTTTTGGGATGCATTACATACGCACAGAATTGGGAAAAGCTTAAAACTTGGTGATGGCACAAATACGAAACTCAGCTAAAAAATTATCCCTGTTAAACATACCCGCAGATAGCTACTTCACATCTGCTTCCAGTCCAGCCAGCTTCACATATACATGTATTAGGGATATAACAACGTCCATTTACACAGTTACATGTCATAAACTGACAACTAAGTCCATAGTATCCATCATTACATCTGCAATAAAAACTCGATATATAATACTGGTTTTAAGTGGAAGGATAAACATACAATATATGTACATTGTTGGAAAATACTCCTTTTATTTGTACAAGCCTTGGAAATAGGTAGAAATGCCAAGTTTACCAAGCTTTTTTTTCCAACAATGTACATACATTGTTTTTAACCTGCAATGGTCACATTGTTATCTTTTCTGGAGAAAGAAAATGAAATTTCTTGCTTATTTTAGGGAGGCAATTTTTGGCGAGTACTCTGGGGAGAAAATGACGTCATAAACACTGAACCAGAACACAATACAAACTTTTATTACATGTGAAGACAAGGGTACCAAGAGATGATATTATGCTACTAGACGAATATAATAAAAATACATTTGTCCACTCCTGCCCTGCCCTTCTTTAAAAATAAATTTAGGAATATACTGCATTTGCATAAGGGAGTACAAAAAAATTGTTCAACATACAAAATTAATTTAAATCAGTTGCGCCTTTTTTAAGTTAAAATTGGCCAAAAACCAAAACTTTTACTTGAAATGGACTACTACTGCTTACGTGCACACATTAAATCTACTACAGTGGCCAAACTGATACTGTGTAATGTCATAAATATCTGTCTGATTTCCTCCACATCCACCTGTACAATAAAACGGTGCTACACTGTCTTCTATGACTTCATCATATAAGAGAGAACCTGCAGCTGAGGGTACTTTTTCTAATTTCAAAGACCAAGTTCCAATTCTTCCATTAGAAGATCCATTATACCTGTCCATAAATTTATCTCACATTTTACACAATTAAACATTTTATTATCTATAATTAAACAATCTATTTCTCAGCAATTGTAATACCTAGACCCACTATATTTGGTCTATTGATAGTTCTTGGTGGCTACATGCCAGTCTGACACATGTTGCCCAACATTAACCTCAATTTCATGCTTGAGTGATTTCTGTTACATTTTCAGGATTAAGTCCTTTTCTCAGAAACTGTAATACCTAGACCTACTATATTTGGTCTACATATTTTTCTTGTTGTGTCCATGCCAATCTGACACTTGTCCAGAATTTTATGCTTGAATGACTTGCATCACCTTTTCGCAATTAAATCCATTTCTCTGTACATCTAGACCAATCATATTAGATCTATGTGTATAGATCAGACCTGATTTTGACAACAGGGAAAACAGAGCGGAAATCACACTTCGGCAGCCATTTTACTATGTATAATAAAGGAACTGTAATGGAAAAATCCGGACTTCCAAAAGCGGAATTCCGCTTTAAAGCGGAAGAAAATCAGGTCTGATAGATCTTTGATCCGTAGATGCATTATGATATAAAATTTGCAGCAGTATACTGGTCTTGTGACCTTGACTTCCTTTTCATCATTTCTGGACTTAATATTTTGCTTTACATTAAATCACTGCGCACTGGTCTGAAGCTGTGAAGGGATGAAACCAGAGGCTCCCAGGAGCCTGTATCGCTCACCTGACAGTGCATTGCCTATTACATATAGTGACCAGTTCCCACAGGGTTAAAAGTTTGGCTGCGGTGGTCATCTTGGTTGATAGTTTGGGTCAACCAACCCAATTCTGAATGAGGACCATCTAAGGATCATTGCTGCTAAGTTTGGTTAGAATCTCTGGGTAGTTTCAGACAAGATTTTTTAATGAATTTTTCATAGGGTCCAATGTTAAACTATGTTCGGCTGTGCCAGCCATCTCGGTTGACAGTCCAGGTCATCCAACATAATTCTGAAAGAGGACAATCAAAGGACCATTGCTGCCAAGTCTTGTTCAAATTGGCTCAGTTGTTTCAGACAAGAAGATTATTTAATGAATTTTCCCATAGGATCCTATGTTAAAACTTAGTTCAGCTGTGGTGGCAATATTTGTTGACATTCCGGGTCAACAGACATAATTCTGAAGGAGGACCACCTATGAACCATTTCTGTCAAGTTTGGTTCAAATTGGCCAAGTGGTTTTAGACAAGAAGATTTTTTTACTGAATTTTCCCATAGGCTCCCATGTAAAACTAAGTTTGACTGTGTTGGCCATCTTGGTTGACATTCTAGGTCATTGGACATATTTCTGACTGATGACCATCTATGGACCATAGCTGTCAAGTTCGATTCCAATTGGCTCAGTAGTTTCAGACAAGAAGTTTTTTTAATGAATTTTCCCATAGACTCCAATGTTAAACCATGTTCGGCTGTGGTGGCCATCTTGCTTGATCCTCCAGTTCAATTCTGAAAGAGGACCATCTAAGGACCATTGCAGCTAGGTTTGGTTGCAATTGGCTCAGTAGTTTTAGACAAGAAGATTTTTAAATGAATTTCCCATAGAGTCCTATGTTAAATTAAGGTCCGCATCTTGGGTGGAGGTAGGGGCCATCAGAAACACTTTTGAAAGAGTACCACCTTATGACCATTGCACCACAGTTTGGTTAAACTAAGTTCCGCTGTGTTGGCCATCTTGGTCAGATGTAGGGACCATCGGACATATTTTGGAAGGGGATTACACAAGGATCTTTTCAGCAAAGTTTGGCTGAGATTGGCATAGTTGCTTCAGAGGAGAAGATTTTAAAAATTTTGACCCCCTTATTTCTATTATTAGCTTAGTCGCCATCTTGTTCGAAGACACAGGACACAATTTTGGAAGGCAATCACCCAAGGACCATTCCACCAAACCTTGGCCAATTTGCCCAGTGGTGTCTGAAGAGAAGATTAAAATGTAGATTGTGGACGACGGACGCCAATAGCTCACCTGACCTAGGCGAGCTAAAAAACGATTATCAAACGTAAGTATCCGGTAATCAATATTTTCCCAATGATTTCATGTCAACAAATGGAGTTTATCCCGGGTTTTTCTGTTTTTTAAAAATTTCAAGGATATTTCCCAACCGGGAAGGCGTGAAATTAATATTCCTGGGATTTTCCCAGATACATGGAAAACCTGACTCGTATTAATATTTTAAAATTTGTGTTCAGTGGTCCCTAACAATATATTTCAAAATTTCAAATGATTTCATCAAGACTATCTGAAGTTATTCAACGGAAATCAAAGTTGAGCCCATGTACCTATGTTTGGTATTTGAAAAACTTACTTTCTCTTATTTTTATACTTTGCAAATGCAATTGTATAGTTGGCAACTTCCAACCCATAAATTACATCCATTGGACGTTTGGCTTGCATATTATACTCTTTCTGGTCTGTAGCAGTGTCACTCTCCATAAAAATCATTCTTGAAAACATGGCAGTCTGTGAAAATAAAAGTGACAGACTTCCAGGAACATTATCTCTAACCTGAATTATTATTTCCAAGTAGAATTAGTAAATTGACTGATACCTATGTTATCGTAACAGCAATCTTTGTGGTAATTATCACAACAACAATCAATCGATGTGTAGCTACAAAAGTTTGTTTTAGAGCAATCTTTGTAGTTATCATATTAAGTATATTTCATATTGGTTTACAGATTTTTTTTTCTTTTCGGAAATTGGCATCAACTAACGGCTACAAATAGATTTTTTTTTAGATCTTGTTTACAAGTATTTTATTGATGGATAATCTATTTTTAGACGAATTGGAATATAAACTTTTATGAAATTTTGATGCAAAAAGGATTTAAATTTATTTTTATTTTTGGGATAACTGATTTCAGAGGGTCGGTGGTAATAAAAAACCAAAATTTTCAATTTCTTTTTCCCCCTTCAAATTGACAAAATCGGGTCGGCAGATCCGTAAACCAACTAATCAAAGATAAATGGCCTTATGTTGGGTGGTGTTTATCAGTGATTGTTTTGCCAACTGGAGGGAAAAAAACCAGGAAATACTGTACAAGAAACCATTTTACTGTGTGTAATAAAGAAATCTTGATGGATAAATCCTGAATTGCATTAAAAAATGGAACAAAATCATACCTCATTTAAAGTGATTTAAGAGCCTGACTTTCATTTTATTTTTGTGAACCTCTCATTAGATTTCTAACATTGTATATTTATACTTTAAAGTTTTTGCTTGATTACCTCCCTTTACTTGAGATTACAGCAACCTTAGTACAGGCAAAATAATCTGATACAGTTAGAAAATTAACAAGGTCTTCCATTGTTGAGAAATGTTGAAAATAGTCCCATAACTCCTACAAAATTTGTTGAAATGCGGTATAGTATGCACATCTACACTTCATAACAATACATCCTACCAAATATGGAAGCAATCCGCCAAGTGGTTTCAGAGGAGATGCATCCACAAGGTGTTGTGGACGGACGGATGGACGGACAGACTCATACCATTACCATGTCCCTCCGTCGTTTTGCAGCGGGGGACAAAAAAAATACATAAGTACTATAATACTGCCAAATTTAGTTCATATTGATCAAGTGTCTATCCTACCTCCTAATAAGATTTTTTATTCTGTGAATATACTGATTAATTAAAGCATGTTTCATTTAACCATGCTAATAAAAATATATACCGGCCTAAGGAATGAAATTCATTCATAAACGTGGTTAGTAAAAATCTGAAATTAGGAAAACATCTCACTAATTCATTTAATATTTATAATAATATGGAAGAGCATTTATTTCAGGCCATTTATTCTTTATTTTATCTAAAATCTCAACAAATATGTTTTTTTGCAATATTTTCAATTTCTGAACGAAAACATGAATATTCAAAAGCAAGCAGCAATTTTCAAGGCTGTATTTATTAGAATTCTTCAAAAATCATTAAAATCATTCTGAAATGTTTTTTAGTCCTTAAAATTCAGAAAATCTTTTTAAGGAAACACTGATGTAAATTCCAAACAATTGTCTTGAATTGAACAAATTTGGCATTTTTGATATAAAATACATACTTCCTAGGCAATCTTGCCAAATATTTTCTAAAATTCATTTTCCTACCTACCCATAAAATCCTAAAAGTTCCACCATGGTTTTGTCTTTATCCGGGCATCAAATCTAAGAAAGATAACTATTGATTTAGGCTTCTAGAGCCAGTAAACTGGGACCTGTTGAAGAAAGGGTTTATAAGGAAAATTTACATGAAATAACTCCCAAATTTCAGAAATTTGACACATTTGGGAAAACTGTCACCCATGATAACTGGTCAAACTGTTTTTGAAAGCTCTGCTGGTACTTACTGTAGGTGGATATGACCGGCTATGGTCTGGCCATGCAAAAGGATGAGGATTTACATTAACTATCACACCGATATACCCTGGCCTGTCTCCATGCTCATCAAACTTAAGATGTCCTGATAAACTTTGTGTCATCTCAATCTATAAAGCAGAAAAACATTTTAAATGAAGGTCAGACAATTCATTTCCAGAGTTTGATATTGTACATTTAAATAGAAAATAAAAAAAATTCAAGTAACTATCCTTCTTTAGGGCTATTCCATTTAAATCTACATCCCAGGGGGGGAACGCCGATTTAATTTTTTTCTGTTGGTCCTGTGGCTGGAGATGATTTCGTTTCCATTGGTGGTGGGGCTGTCAGAAAAAAGAATTCCATTGGTGGTGGGGCTGAAATTTAGTGCTCAGGAGTTTAATTCTTTTGGGGGGTTGTCCGTGCGATATGTATACTATTTTTTCGTAAAAAAATCGAGACGACATCTGACTAGCAGTTGAAACGCCAGCGGTAACTATGAGGAACCGACTACCGGAAATCGGTTGCTTCCCTTTGAATAACCGGAAGTATGCCGGATTATCGTTCCTTACAAGAAAAGAACATGTCTGCGCCCAGGGCCATGAGGTCAGTGGAGACATGGTTGTACGATGTAGGCTTGGGGGAGTACAGAACTGTCTTTGAAGGTAATAAAACAACACATTGTAATAAGTTTTATGTACACATGGATAAGAAATAAATCCAACATCGTAAAATGAAGTATCAAAAGAGAAAAATCAAAGAAGGTGACTGACTATATTTCGCTCTGCAAACGGGAAACAAGTAAACAATTGTACAAAGTTAAGGTACGACTATCTGTAGGACAAAGAGAATATATGGCTCATGTTCTTATAAATGATGCCTGACCAATTATTCTCTTTTCTTTTCTTACATTCCTTCTTCGGTCTGGGTCAGAAAGGGTAGGGAGCAAAATTGAAAAGTAAAGGTATTAGGAGGGGTGCTGCTCAGTTTTATTGGGGGGGGGGGGGAGAAGGATAGCAATGGCATCTTGCTTTAGGGTTGAAAAAGCGGATAACACACAAAGAACTTTGGAGTCGGTATAATCCCTTGCCATGGGATTATATTCTCATATGTGGGCTGGCACTTCCTGTAAAATGCTGGAAAAATTGTACGGGAATCTGTTGATCTGCATCTAAGGCCAAGAAAAAATATATGTCTGTTTTGGGTTTCCCGACCGACCCTATTTTTCAGCTGCGACCCTAGACCATTTTTTCATCAAAATTTATTATAAACAACTCTTAATATGCTTCAGTTCGACAACTGCTAACTTCTGTTGTCAAAACATGTTGACAAAGTACAGAAATTGATATAAATATAATGTCCACTTCAATATTTTCATTTACGACAATGGCGGAAACCAGAAATGTTATGAAATATTGGATACGGAGACGGAAAAGCAAGATTATTTTCCGGATTTGCCGATTTCAAAAATAAAATGAAAAAAATAAAATAATAATACCGACCTACCGACCCTATTTTTTGAGAGGATGAAACCCTAAACAGACATATATTTTTTTTGGTCTAACCCCAGGGTAGGAAACTCGTTCCAAAATGTTGCCAGCCCTGAATTTAATATTTGCTATACAAATGTATAATTAAACAAATTTTTGAAAATATTAGCCTGCCTCGGGCAGGGGGGCTGCTTTTTCCAACTCTGCTAACCCTGATTTTTATCATATTACTGGAAGTTACATCGATTATTATTTGAAGGCAGAAAACTTTCATCAAACTTGTTTAGATTGAGTCATATATGATTAAACAATTTTTAAAAATCATTTAAAGAAGAAGGCATGTGTCACCTGCTGCTTGCAAGATTATTAACATTATGGTAACTGTAAAAAATATGGATAGAATTAACATAAATTACTTTATACTTCGTAGCTGTATTATTTTGGTTTGTTGATAAGTAGGAGATGGCTTCCACCGGCATTTGCATAACTCATCTTATATGTCTAAATTGATTTGGAAGCTGTTTTGGAAAATATTAAATTGCAAGAAAAAAAATAAAGTAAGTGCAATACTGAAAAGGCTTATTAAGAAAACTTTGAAAGTTATGTTGAATTCTGTTCAACGAATTAGCAGTGCCACCCTGTCCCCCTTTTCCATAGCATCCTCATATGTCAACTGCTGCTAGAAGGTAAAATATTGATTGCAAGAAAAATGGAATAGGAGGTGCAATCATATATAATTTATTTCGAAGTTTCTGGGAAAGTTTGGTTGAATTATGTGAAGTGGTTAAGAAGGAGTAGTGGTTTAGCAGTGGCATATCTCCTTATATGCACCCTCGTATGTCTAAATTGAAATGGCTGCCAGAATGGAAAACATTTGATTTGGACGAGACGCAAGATGTCCAAAGTTATGTCACCATTCTATACATGTAGAAGGCAACACACTAAAAATTTACAACAGGTAACATAAACTGTATAATCCATTTTGGATACCAGACCTATATAAGTGATGCAATTTTTCTCTTCAAAATTGGTTAAGATGTGAAAAAAAAATCAAATTCTGGTGGGTGGAGGGGTTTAGTTAAATTTGTTAATTCTATTGGTGGTCGGTATAACACTTTACACAATTCTCTTGGTGGTGGGGGGAGGTTGAAATTTTTTTCCATAGGTGATGGGGTCTAAAAAAACAGGCGTTCCCCCCCTGGGATATAGATTTAAATGGAATAGCCCTTAGAATGACAGGTTAAATTTTTAAAACTCTGAATTTAAGGTGCCCAGCATTTCATTTTGGTTAAAAGGACCATCAAAATAAACGAAAAATTGTAAAAATTTGTAAAACATTTGAATTTACTTCTAATGAGGTTAGCTTCTTTGTTTTAGTAATTATGTTCAGCAATGACTTTGTAAGCAAGGAGAGAAAAGAAGAAATATACTGGAAATAAATTAACTACCTATACCTATAATAACTAAATGTTTTTGTTCTGAAACCATAGGCTCCCAGGAGCCAGTAATCACTCTGACACCTGAATTGACCAGAATGATGCAGTTTGATATGCATTCACATAGCGTCATGCCATGTTGGTTGACAGTCTTGATAATTTAACACAAGAAAACCATATAAAGACCATTGCTGTCTTGTTTAGTTTCTATTAGTTCCAATTGGTGCAGTGGTTTTTGACAAGATTTCTAAATGTTTTTAGATATCTGTTACCCTAATAGTTACACATTAAATCTCTTACCTTTTCTATTGACTGTTGGTACTGGACATCTGTTACCCTAATAGTTACACATTAAATCTCTTACCTTTTCTATTGACTGTTGGTCCTGGACATCTGTTACCCAAATAGTTACACATTAAATCTCTTACATTTTCTGCTTATTGTAGCCCTACGGCTATTCCGGAAAAAAATTTATGGGGGGTTGGAAGGCACTTTATATAAAATTGTATGGGTGGTCGGGGGTCTGGAAAAAAATTCTAAAGGAAGCATAAGGAAATTTTATTTTAAATTGTATGGGTAGTGGGTGCTGAAAAAAAATGCCTTCCAACCCCCCCATACCATTTTTTCTGGAATAGCCCTCATCAATATCTGTTACCCAAATAGTTCACATTAAATCTCTTACCTTTTTTGTTGACTGTTCATCTTGGTTATGTATTACCAATCTAGTAACAAATGAATCTCTTACCTTTCCTGTGGACTGTTGGTCTTGGTTATCTGTTTCCAAATAAAATATATCTCTGACACATTTGGTTTTCTTTTGTGTCCTAGTTATCCATTACCTAACTAATTCAACATACCTCTCTTATTTTTTCTGTTAACTTTGGACCTGATATAGTTTCAGTTTCATTAATAAGCCTGGACATGGCCATAGCAAAAACTCTGACAGCATCATAGGCTAAAGAATATTCTGCAAGAATCTTAAACAAAAAGTATGACAGGTAATCTATAGATTATTTTTTTTAGACTATTTTCTGAGATTTCAGATTTTATACTTAAGATTTAAACTTTTACTGTTAAATGGACCCAAGTTGATGGAGAGAGCTCAAGTAAACCTTTATTATTCCCTACGATATTTGCCACTTCTACACACCATTATTAGAATGAACTCATTTTTCATATAACCATTGGTGAAAGTACAGAAGATGCCAAATTAAAAAAATTGGAAGAATCCTATATTTTTTTTAGATATTTTATATAGGAATATAGAGATTATAATGGTCAAAATCCGGAAATACAGCAAATTCCTGAAAACTTTTCAGGCATGTATAACTTCTTTGGTTGTTCTTTCCTTTTAATTGTCATTATAAACTAGAAGCAATTGAATCTAGCTTGTCCAGCTATTACAATCCTTTTCGAAGTTTTATTTACGAAAAACAATCTCAAAATTATAAACATGTTTGATTATTTGCATCAATTTCATTCATTAATGATTGATTCAATGGTTTTTAAAACATTTTATAAAATATTGGACCAAATGTATATTTGCATTAATATCAATATAATTAATAAAACAATATTATATATATATATATATTTAAACTTGATTTTTTCTATATTAAAAGGAATAATTTTCTGGCGAATTATTGTCCAGGATATGCTGAATTCTACCATAAATAACATACCTCTGTAAAAGGTAATTTTGGTACGGTTCCATAGTAATTCTTTCTAAATGAATGGCGGTGTTTTTCAATTAAATCTTTCCATACTGATGTATGCATGGTCATATCATATCCCACAATCCAACACATCCCACCAACAAAACCTTGTGTACAAGTTATATTCTGGAAAAAAAGGAAGATAGAGATATTGGCTTTATGAAGAAAAAAAAATCTTTAAGCAAAATATAGAATGCACCACTAAGTACCACACTAAATGCACTCATTCATTAATTAATAAAACTACAGCCTTGATCTTGAGGTTTTGAGTTTAAATCAAACAAGCCAGATTTCATGCCAAAGGTCATGGTTTCCTCTTGCTTAGGCCAGACTTTTTTTTATTTTCTGTTTAACGGCAAAATGTGAAAAAATTAGGGTCGATGGAAGGGGGGTGGGGGGGAATGACTGACATTTGACAATTTTATTAGAACATAATGAGCTGTCTACTGACTATCAACAACGAATGTTCCCATGCAGAAGTTGACATTTTTTGGCACTAAAATAAATCACTCATCCCGATCTCGTTACTTTTATTTTTATAATTGTCAAAAACACGAATCGGCGGAGAAAATGAAAATAAACGTTTGTCGAGTTCATTATATTTTTATTTTGGCGCTCCTGTTAAACAGAAAATAAAACTAGAGGCTCCCAGGACCCTGTATCGCTCACCTGGGCTATGTCCATCTTAACTGGCAGTCTGGAGCATTGCTGTCAAGTTCCAATTGGCTCACTGGTTTCAAACAAGAAAATCTTTCCCATTAGGTCCTATGTTAAACTACATTTGGCTCTGGCGGCCATCTTGGGTAATGAGCGGGGTCATTGGATACAATTCTGAATGAGGACCACCTAAGGACCATTGCTGCCAACTTTTGTTGCAATTGGCCAAGTGGTTTCAGACAAGAAGATCTTTAAGTAAATTTCCCATAAGGTCCTATGTTAAACTAAGTTCGGCTCTGGGGCCATCTTGGATGACAGGCGGGTACATCAGATACAATTCTGAAAGAGGACCACCTAAGGACCATTGCTGATAAGTTTGTTCTAATTGGCCAGGTGGTTACAGAGATCTTTAAAGGAAAGTTTACTACAACAGATGCCACATGATTACAACAGCTCACATGGGCCTTTGAAGTCTGGCCTTAAACTGTGTACCACTGTAGAGCAAACTGTATTGATAGTTGTATACAACAAAAATGAACAACTAAATCTACTATTACAATCATCATTAATTTGGATGGTTTCAGCAAGTAAGAGTTGATGATTCTTACATAATAAGAGCTATTCAATTTCAAAGGAAAGAGATTTCTCATATGGGATTAGGGTATTCATTGAATATGTGGCTATTATAGCCAACAAAAATATGTTGCTCATTCATTTTATAATATTTTTCATATATGTATAGATTATTGGGTTGTTTTTTTTTGCAGATTTATATCGTAAAATATCAGTCGCGAGTCACAATATTATGATGCCTTTTTTGTAAGTGAGCATAGTGAATTAGCCAAAAGCCTTCCCATTGAGTTGACCAGCTGCAATTTTACAATATCTGCCTGCAGAAAACCTGTTACCTGTTTATAATATTCTTAATGGGGGATATTTCTGCACAAAAGCTATAATTTTTTTTTATATTTTTCAAGTCCTAATAAATCAAATCTTGATATTTTCAGGTCAAACATTGTGACATCAGTGATAACTTTGGGTCAACTGCCATCGTCGATTTTCTACAGAACTCTGCAAGCAGTGATAACTTTGGGTCAACTGCCATTGTTTATTTTATACAGAACTCTGCAAGCAGTGATAGGCATAGGGAAATACATAAACTTTTTTACAGACTAGCCCTTGATAAATTGAACTTCTAAATTGTAATAAATACTTACCCCCATACAAGTAGGTCCTTGATTAGCCCATGGGAATGCCCAACCAAACAATCCTAACATGTTCCACTGCCAACCATGAATACCACCCATACCTGCACTGTTACAAAGAAAAGTTGACAACTGATTAGGCCTAAAATAAAATATTGTTTGTTTCCCCTTTGCGACCGACCCGCCGAAATCGCCATGACAGAAAAAATTATACAACCACAGTGCTCCTTGAATTTTTAACGATTTTCCACTTCTGGAAAATATTTCGTGTTTCCCGTATTTCCAATTAAAAGTCAATTTGCAATTAAGAAGTATCTGACAGCATTCAAACCTTCATTGTAGCTAATAGACATTTAAATTTACTTGTAAATCGAAATAGTAGAATTGCTAATTATCTATTATGGGTTAGCCAAAGTATGTGTACCCAGTTTAAATCAAGATGCGTATTTCCATTGAAGTAAAAATAGATCAACATTTTCTATTGGTTGGAAGCGACAACATTTGACCTTAACACTTCTATTTATACATATTTTTTTATAGGATTCTATGTTAAACTAATCTCAGCTGTGGCAGTCATCTTGGTTGACAGACCAGGTCATCGGATAAATTTCTAAAAGAGAACCATCTAAGGACCATTTCTGCTAAGTCTTGTTCCAACTGACTAAGCGGTTTCAGACATGAAGATTTTTAAATGGAATAAATGTAGGGTCCAATATTTAACAAAGGTCGGTGTGGCAGCCATCTTGGTTGACAATCCGGGTGATCGGACATAGGTGATCTCCTAAGGACCAATGCTGCCGAGTTTGGCTCCAATATGTCAAGTGGTTTCAGACAAGAAGATTTTTCAATGAATTTTCCTATAGGGCCCTATGTTAAACTAAGTTCAGATGTGGCAGCCATCTTGGTTGACAGTCTGGGTCATCAGACACATCTCTGTAAGAGGACCAACTAAGGACCATTGCTGCCAAGTCTGGTTCCAATTGGTCAAACGGTTTAAGACAAGAAGATTTTTCAATGAATTTTCCCATAGGGCCCTATGTTAAACTAAGTTCGGCTGTGGCGGCCATCTTGGTTAACATTCCGGGTCATTGGACATATTTCTGAAAGAGAACCTCCTAAGAACCATTACTGCCAACTTTGGTTCTAACTGGCCTTGTAGTTTCATATAAGAAGATTTTTTAAATTCACCCCCTCTTTTTTTTCTATTTTTAGTAACAGCAGCCATGTCGGCTGGAAGTCAGGGATGCCAGACAAACTTTTTGAAGGGGGCCACCCAAGGACCATTCCACCAAAGTTTGGTCTAAATTGGCCTGGTGGTTTGAGAGGAAAAGATCTTTAAAGGAAAGTTTATGCTGGATGCCGTCTTTAAAGGGCAAAAACTCCTATAAGGGGTCAATCAATGATTTTGGTCATGTTGACTTATTTGTAGATCTTACTTTGTTGAACATTTTTGCCCTTTACAGTTTGTCTTTATCTATAATAATATTCAAGATAATAACCTAAAACTGCAAAATTTCCTTAAAATTAACAATCCAGGGGCAATAACCCAAAAAAGGGTTGACCGATTCATCTGAAAATTTCATGACAGGTAGATCGTGACCTGATTTACATTTTTACCTCATGTAAGTTTTGCTCTAATTGCTTTAGTTTTTGAGATATAAGACAAAAACTGCAGTTTACCCCTATGTTCTATTTTAAGCCATGTCGGCCATGTTGGTTGGCAGGCAGGGTCATCGGACACAGTTTTTAAACTAGATACCCTAATGATGCTTGTGGCCAAGTTTGGTTCAATTTGGCCCAGTAGTTTCAGAGAAGAAGATTTTTGTAAAAGTTAACGGACGACGACTGACGCTAAGTGATGAGAATAGCTCACTTGACCCTTTGGGTCAGGTGAGCTAATAAAAAATGTTGTTCGCATGCTATTATTTTTGCGCCTTCAGAATATTCTGCGGAGAACACTGTTCCCCATTATTTTTAGTGTATTTTTTCCATTTTAATTTTCCCCACTTTCTGTTTGCCTTTTTTCAAGTACCTCAGTTAAAATGTAAAGCACAAGGGTCAAATTACTTAATTTCAAACAGTTTTTTAATCAGAAGTATGTAAAAGTTGTAATTTGGTGACTGTCAAAATGGTCCAATTTCAGGATGTTAGGGGCTATGTAAATGATAACCATGATACCCCTTAAAGACCTTTTGGGGATTTTCTTGAATTTTCAATGGTAGAATTTTCTATAATTTTGATATATTTTCAAGTTATGAGAGTACATTGAATAAAAAAACGATTATAAAGTTTGAGCTGTGTATTTTTTCTAATTTGACTTAATGTTAATATGAAAATGCACTATGAAATAATTGTGGTCTCAGGTCATAAGCATTGCTTCGGTGTTTGTATTGCCCAACATACAAAGATATCAGACAATTTTATTGGGGGGAGGGGGGCTTTTTAGGCCAGGCGAGCTAAAAATAAGTAAGGTAAATATAAAAACTGTCAGAGCAAAAAGATCAGCCTTACATAAAAAACAAAAAACATACTCGATAACTTCTCGAATAAAGTAGTAGCTAACAGGTGGGAAAACGAACATCCATACAATACGAGTTCCTGCTTCTTGTAATTTGTCTAATGCAGGCTGAAATATTCCTGGAGTGTAGGTAGCTCCAAATGCTTTTGGAATTGTTGCCTGTAAAATAAATTGGGGTCTAATAGGCTAGCTTTTTGTCCCAGTATATTTTATAAAAATTTCCATTCTATCTAATATAGATTATTTTAAGGTATGACTCAGAAAATAAGGGAAAATTTATTTTTATTTACTTTGATTTGATTGTTTGTTTAGCATATAAACAAATATGGTGATTGTCATCTGCTCAATAAAATGTGAAACACAGATTAAAACAGGAGCAATGTTTTTTTGAGAGTAACATCTTAGGGTCGTCCATAACTGTCAACAGTTTTCATGAGTTCACAAAATGCATGCTAGAAGGGAGGGGTTTTTAGATTCAACATTTTTAGTGTATGCTTTTAAAAAATCAGTGTGTCACTTTGGAAAATACAGAATACATGCTGGTGATATTGACAGAATTCATGATGCTGACAAAGTTCTGAACAGTTTTAATGTGACAAAATCAACAAACGAAAATTGTTTGAGCATGTCAACTTATGAATCATGCTTTGGACTTAGTAAATGAATTTTCATTTCATGTAACGATGTCTGTTGATCCACTGTCCAAGTAAGGAGTGATAGTGGTTCACAGCAACAATGTTAAAAAATGTTGATGTACAATTTTTGAGGGAGGAAAGGGGTTTCCAAAAAGAGCACTCTTTGTAAACTTATGAAAAATGTTGACAATTATGGATGACCCCTTATCTGAACTTCTCCAAAAAATTAACTCATGTTAATTCTTCAGTTAAATGTCAATCAATACAAATAAAAAAGGAAGAATTTTTACTGTGATAAATTTTTCCTGTGCACTTTAACCAAAAACCCCTAAACCTTATCCATATCTAGCATAATTCTTTTTTACAAAATGACAATGAAAAAAAAAAAAAAAAAACAGTTCTTCTAACAGGTGACTAATTATAAAAATATCCAATCTCTAACCTATACTTAAGTCTTGATCAGAAATCAGGTGACACATTATCAAACTAATATGTCATCTTTAAAAGTTTTTCGCTCGCTTGAAATTGATATATCTCACCTCGGTCATTATAGTTATACCAAATTCTTTTGCCTTCTGATAAAAAATATTATCTACTGTGAAATCAACTGTTCTCACAATACTCTAAAAAAAAGACACAATATAAACAAGATTTTTGTCGATGTTGAAAGCCTTAAGTGTGACTTAGATAAAAGAACAACAGTCATAGCACTGTTTCTTTGCATAAATATTTGTAAAATATAAGTATAGATTTTGTATACAGAATTAATCAACTATATCCCTTCATTTATATATATATCCTATGCATTGACTTCATTTTTCAACTAAATGTATTTTTTCATCAAAGTAAGGATTATCTCCCTTATGCATAGCGCTAGCTTTACTCTATTAGTTATTTTAGCATCTGTGTCTGCTTTAACACCTTAGATTATTGTTTCGACTTCCGACATTTTCAGTTATGAATTGATGAAATATGTGTTAAAACTTACTGAAAACTTCACTTAGAAAATGTTAATGTCTTATTGATGACCATATTGGTCTCTGAAATTAAATATTTATTGAATATGTTTGTCCATATTAGTTTTACTGTCTTTGTGAGTTTTTTCAACTTAATGAATTATAATGATTAACAGAATAAAAAAATGTTTTTTTATTTCATTTATCAATAATCACTACTGTCCCACAACTCACAAAAGTCTTGGAGAGCATGTTTTGCATGTGATATTTTATCATTATATTAATAAAATTTTTGTCAAGATACTGTCAACTGTCATCATTTTCCTCTTTAAATACATTCTTGAAAAAAATATCTTTGAATGTTTAATGACATTTTTAACAATTGCTAGGGACAAACTAATTTAATTTTGTCAACCATAACAATTGTTAAAAAAAGGCAATTATACATTCAAAGATATTTTTTCTACGAATTTCTTGAATAAATAAAAAAAGTTTAAAATAGAGAAAAAATTAATAATGAAACGGACATTACTTACTGTAGCCCTTTAAAAACTCAAGTTGTCAATAAGCAAATCTGAGGCTTTCTTATTTATAAATCAAGTGCCCTACTGGCCGAGGTAAATGTTTATCTTCCAGGCTGTTTGTTACCCCATGCACATGTAGGTATAGTCAGGTTGAAGTTTTGGTTCAGGGGTAACGGGAGGGGGGTCTCATGTTACAGAAACCCGATGTTGCAATTTTTTTTAAATTTCACAATCGTCTTTTAGATAGTCAATTTACATAAATTTATGCCAGATATTGTGTTTTGTCCATAATTGACATGATCTCAACATCAAAATACTTTATAGCTGTTCTGGTCTATTTGTTAACATGTTAAGGATTTCTCCTACGTTCGAGATCGTTTTCTGTTTAAAGAACAAGCGCAAGATTGATTTAAATTAAAAACTGCTTTTGGTTGTCTCGAATTTGATCGATCTCTTTCATGTATGTTACAGATATTATGGAAACTAAACTTTTTACAGTCCTTTCCCTGTCCTGTTCTTAGACAAAACTCGCTGTTATCGAGAATGAATTGTGGCGAAAGTACTGAGATACCAAAATTTTTCACCTGCCCACCGGGAAAGTACAAGCAGTGATTCACTTGCGTGACGGGATTTCAACTTTGGGGGGCAAGCGCTTATTTCTAACAATGCACATCTATACAGTCCTCAGTGATGTTTGAAAAAATGACTGAAATTTCAACAGCTCTGTAGTTTCATTGTATTAAAGGCTTTATTCTGAATACTTTTAACTTTTACTTCAATTCAGTATACAAACCATGTGTGTCCATCCACGATTTTTACATGCCATCATAACACTATGTGAGAGAGATCCCATGTTCCATGACAATCTGTTATAATATGGATATACTTTCTAAAAATAAAATTTCAAAAAACATATTTAACACAATTAAATTTACAGAAGGCTAGTTGTGTTGATATTGTGACAATTATTACTCATCGAAATAAACATTAAAAGATATGATACAAAAGTCTTGGCACTTAACCCATTTAATTATCAAAGGCATCACCTAGCAACCGTTGTATGATGCCTTCAGACATCATGCGATAGGTTAAATGTGCATCGTATTTTGAATGGTGTTTTGTACCATTCATATGACTGTTCAGTATCTTTATCATGTTTCAGATTTTGATTTCATGCACTAAAATCATTATTGTAAGTTACTTTGAGTTATATATTAGTGGTTTTATGCTACTTTTAATGATTTCTCCTACCATGTGTAGAATCGTTCTCAGCTGTTTATCAAAGATTTCTTATCATTAATTCACGTAGATGCATCGTTTTGGTATATTTTTCCGGTGAATAAAAAGGCAAGCGAATGATCTAGATTACAATTTGCTTTTGGTTGTCTCAGGTTTGATCGATCACTTTCATATCTTTTTCTGGTGAATAAAAAAGCATGCGAATGATCAAGATTACAATTTGCTTTTGGTTGTCTCAGGTTTGATCAATCTCGTTCACGTATATTACCGATAGTATGGAATGTAAGAGCATACAAATAAAACTTTTTAGGCTTCTTTTCCCCAACCGCCCATAAAAAAAATGGCTGTCGTCGAGAATGAATTGTGGCACAGAAATATTTAAGCAGGGCTTGTAATAGTGATCCATGATTAGTTAATGCATTTATACAAATTTGTATGTGCATGCAGGCTTAGACAAAAATTTTGTACATTCAAACCGTATTTTCTATGTGAAACAGGTGCTGCAGTATATGAATTGGCATGCCGATACAATTCCCATAGAGGACCATCTAAGGTCCATTGTTACCAGTTTGGTTCCAATTGGTTTAATGATTTCAGACAAGAAGATTTGTGAGTAAATTTTCCCACAAGGTCCTAACCTATGTTCGGCGCTGGAGGCCATCTTGGATGTTGGGCAGGGTCATTAAATATATTTCTGAAAGTGTACCACCTAAGGACCATTGCCGCCCAGTGGTTTCAGACAAGAAGTTCTTTGAATGAATTTCACATAGGCTCCTTTGTTAAACTTAGTTCACCTGTGGCGGGCATCTTGGATGACGGCCTGGTCATCAGATAATTTTCTGATAAAGGACCATTGCTATCAACTTTGGTTCCAACTGTCTAACTGATTTTGGAAAAGATTGGTTAAGTCAATTTTCCCATTAAGGATGTATTCTTCTGATGTTTCAGTCTTGTTAAAATCTCTTTCGGGAATTATTTCCAAAACATGTGATACATGTGGAAAATATTAATGAATCCAAAAAATATTATAATCCAACTAAACTCTGAGAAAAAATTATGTTCTTACAGTAATAAAATTTTCAAATTTTATAACCAATCTGGTCAGTGTCATCATCCAAAATGTTGAGAAAATGGGTGAGGGGTACAAAGAAATGATTTTACCAAAAATATGTACATCCCATATCAATATTTTCTTTTTAAAATTCTTAATATGCTCTTTGTTCTAGAAAACTAGAGGCGCTCACCTGGATTTAACTTTTCACCTTGAGCAGACCTAAAAATTTAAGTGTTGCAGTCAATTTGGCTGGTTTTTCTATAGGATTCTATGTTAAACTAATTTCAGCTAACTAAATTGGCAGTCATCTTGGTTGACAGTCCAGGTCAACAGATACATTTCTAAAAGAGAACCATCTAAGGACCATTTCTGCTAAGTCTTGTTCCAACTGGCTAAGCGGTTTCACACAAGAAGATTCTTAAATGAATTTTCCTATAGGGTCCAATATTTAACAAAGTTCAGTGTGGCAGCCATCTTGGTTGACAATCTGGTTGATTGGACACATTTCTGAAAGAGGACCTCCTAAGGACTAATGCTGCCAAGTCTGGCTCCAATATGTCAAGTGGTTTCAGACAAGAAGATTTTTCAATGAATTTTTCCATAGGGTCCTATGTTAAACAAAGTTCAGGTGTGGCGCCATCTTGGTTGACAGTCCAGGTCATTGGATACACCTCTGTAAGAGGACCAAGGACCATTGCTGCCAAGTCTGGTTCCAATTGGTCAAGTGGTTTCAGACAAGAAGATTTTTCAATGAATTTTCCCATAGGGCCCTATGTTAAACTAAGTTCGGCTGTGGCGGCCATCTTTGTTAACAGTACAGGTCATTGGACATATTCCTGAAAGACAAACTCCTAAGAACCATTACTGCCAAATTTGGTTCCAACTGGCCTTGTAGTTTCATATAAGAATATTTTTTTAAATTCACCTCCCCACCTCCCCCTTTTTTTCTATTTTTGCTAACAGCAGCCATGTCAATTGGAAGTTGGTTTGAGAGGAAAAGATCTTTAAAGGAAAGTTTAAGCTGGATGCTGTCTTTAAAGGGCAAAAACTCCTATAAGGGGTCAATCAATGATTTTGGTCATGTTGACTTATTTGTAGATATTACTTTGTTGAACATTTTTGCCCTTTACAATTTGTCTTTATCTATAATAATATTCAAGATAATAACCTAAAACTGCAAAATTTCCTTAAAATTAACAATTCAGGGGCAATTACCCAACAAAGGTTTGACCGATTCGTCTGAAAATTTATGGCAGGTAGATCTTGACCTGATGAACATTTTTACCCCATCAGTTTTGCTCTAATTGCTTTAGTTTTTGAGATATAAGCCAAAAACTGCAGTTTACCCCTATGTTCTATTTTTAGCCATGTCGACCATGTTGGTTGGCAGGCGGGGTGGTTGGACATATTTTTTAAACTAGATACCGCAATGATGATTGTGGCCAAGTTTGGATACCTTTGGCCCAATAGTTTCAGAGAAGAAGATTTTTGTAAAAGTTAACAGACGACAACAGACGACGGACAAAAAGTGATGAGAAAAGCTCACTTGACCTTTCAGGTCAGGTGAGCTAAAAATGAGAAAAACTCCAAATTTACTAAATTGACTGCATGGTCAAAACTTAACTTTCTTATATTAACATGTATCTATAGTTTTTTTAAGTTAAATTTATTCAGATTGGTCCACTTCATCTTTAGGGAAAGTATGAAAATAAGTTTAACAGTGGAACTGTGATTTTTTTCATGATTATAGCCCAAAATGGGAAAAAATTGATGAAAAATGGGAAAATCATCAAAAATGGGATCATTTCAAATGAACTTAGGTAAAAAAGAAGTCCACCACCATATGATTTTTTTCTTCATAAATTACTTCCTTAGTCATATTAACCCAAAAATCAGGTTAAGAAAAAAGTTTAATACTAGAAATTTTTGGCTCCTCAGAGGTGTACATCCTTCTTATGTTAAACTATGTTCGGCTCTGGAGGCCATCTTAGATGGCAGGCAGGGTCATTGGATATAATTCTCTAAGAGGACCACCTAAGGACCATTCCTGCCAAGTTTTGTTTTGACTGGCACAGCGGTTTCATAGGAAAAGATCTTTAAAGGAAATTTTACGAAGTGGGACACCAAGTGATGGCAATAGCTCACATAGCTTTTTGGGCCGGGTGAGCTAAAAATTAGATTTAATAAAAAAGTTACACCAAAATGAAAAAAAAAAGAAAACCATCACTGATCCCAAGTAAGTAGGGGCAAGATCTGCAAAAATCAATCCCAACCTGTATTTCTTGTGCTAAAATATTACAAAGATACAGTCAACAGAACAAAAGTAAATGAGTGGAAACCTAATTGTCTATGGAAGATGACAGGCTCAAACCATAGTACCAAACCACAAGTACCGTAATCACTCTTTTTATTGAACACTAAAATACAACTATTTTTTAGGAAAATTGGAAAATCGTCGAAAAAATTGAGTTTTCGTATTTCCGTCCACATCGTTGTCATTTTTTGACTCCATATGATCAACCTGGTCAATGTACTTTAAGAATATGCAATCAAAATAATGGTTTATACTTGCGGTATTGTTATTTGATTTTGCTTTCATGGTTTATCTTTTTGTACCTTCAAATTAATAGTTAATTGAATGTTGAAGATGAAAACAGTAGCAAACTTTGAACGACCCGTCATGTTGTTGACTAATATGTGGACATCTCACAAATTATTTTTAGGATCTGGATTTGGAGCATCTCACAAATGATTTTTACAACACATGTTACGTTTGTAGTCTCATCGTCTTTTTAGAACATATTATAACTATTACATGTAAATGTCTTATAAACAATGATAAGAGGATTTGTTTTGTAAAAACATTATTCACTTCATTTCAAATTTTTTAAATTTATTTCTCTGAGAAGGGTGACTATGTAATTCTGTTCCAAACTCGTTTCGGATTTCTTTTCAAAAGTAAACTTCCAGGTAGGAAAAATTCAATAAAATTTACTTAAAAATCGATCTTGTTTCAAACAAAATTATTAAGATAGATAGTTTAAATGGTTTAGAAAGACGAAATAAACACTCGATGAGGACTGAAAGTAATTAACTTACCTAGGAAGTTAAAATTACTGACTGTCACCATCTGAGAACAAAGATCGTAACTTTGACAATTTTTAAATCGTCCAAAAAACAGAGTTATCAAAAATTCAATTTTCACTGAATTTTCAAAAGTGTCGAATAATTAGGCTGTCCAATAATTAGGGTTAGGCCATTTATTTTTAATTAGTTGGTTTACGGATCCGCCGACCTGATTTTGCCGATTTGAAGAAAAAAAATAAAATTGAAAATTTTGGTTTTTTATTACCGCCGACCCTCTGAAATCAGCCATCCCAAAAATAAAAATAAATTAAAATCCTTTTTGCATCAAAATTTCATAAAAGATTATATTCCAATTCGTCTAAAAATAGATTATCCATCAATAAAATACTTGTAAACATGATCCCCCCCAAAAAAATCTATTTATAGACGTTAGTTGATGCCAATTTCCGAAACATGTTTTATGAAACGAATTTCTTAATAGAATCCATGCCACTTTTAAGTTCGTTTTGTATGAATATCTTGATTCCGTAAGATATCGAATCCACTCATTTAATGTTGTACAACTTGTAGTTGACGAGTCGGTCCCTTAAAAAGGGAACGGTCTACTGAACAGCACCTTTCAAGATAGATGTTCTGATATTTGGGTTTCAAAAGAGGGAATTAACTGATCATTTGCAACCTTTGTACATTTGGCAATATAACCAAGATTGTTCAAAAGTACATGATTTTCCCTTTTTTTTTTCTTTTTTTTTCCCGACCGACCGACCCTATTTTTTAAAAAAAAAATCCGTAAACCAATTATATAAAAATAAAAGGCCTTATTACAGTATGTAAAAAAATTAAACTAGGCTGAAGTGCATACAGATTTAAATTTTAATGCCAACTTGTAATTGGGTTGCCCCAAACAATAGTGAACAGATTTAGAATATCTGTTGTGTTATGTTCACTAACTGTAGCAATTAAAATATCTCATTGCTTCTAAAGATCAAGGATGATTTACCAACTAGGAAAAAATTACTGGAAGCCATTTTACTATATTTGATAAAGAAATTGTAACTGATGAATAAGCACTGCCAAAAACAAAATAAATATCATCCCTGAAAGACAAAATAATTCAGGCTTATTTAACTGACATTACAATACCTTTTCACTGAAGGAAAATTCATCTTCATTTGTAGCTATATTTGGTATCTGGTAAATATTCAACAAAGGTGCCACACTTTTTGTAACTGTATTACTTCCAAATCCAACTATACCCCTCACTCTTTGATGTGGATTTTCCTACATGAAACAATTACATCGTTCAACTATTATGCACTTTTGTTTCAAATAATATAACAAGAGGCTCTCAAGAGCCTGAATCGCTCACCTGGCAAACAATGCACTATAAACTAAATTAATATATTAATGTTTGTTGTAAATTAAACTGAGTATTAAAGGTCACGTAAAATGCTGAAAATACCTTTAAAAGCCTTTCAAGAACCTCTCGAAAGAAATGGGCATGAGTTCTCCCTACGCTTGATTAAGATACAGTCATGGTCAATCTCATGATTCACAATACAAAATACAAGCTTTAATTCATCTTCAAATACAAGTATAAATCTTTTGGTCTATATGTTAGTCTTCGTTTTTAAAACGTTTGAAAGAAGTTATGTAAAAATTGTGGGTTAAGGCTTTTTATTGTACTTGAAAAGGAAATATTGCAGGAACAATCATGCCAAGTTTAATCCAAATCCCCCTAGTAGTTTCAGAGGAGAAGATGTTTGAAAATTTGTTAACAACGATGATGACAGACACCAAGTGATGGCAATTAAAAGCTCACATATTATAAAGTTTAATCATTGTTATACAACATTCTCATCATCACCATTCACTAAGGATACCATGTTTACTTTAAAAACCAAATATTGTTGAAATCCAAGCAAGTGTAAAAAATGGCGGGAAAATGGCAGCCATTTTAAAAATGGCCGTCCAAAACAAACTTTCATCATCACCATTCAACTCGGGATACCATGTTTGCCTTGAAAGTAGCTTTCATCTTCATTTTATTTCTATAATTCAGGAAAAAATAGCAAAAAACAGCATTTTGACCCCTATGTTCTATTTTTAGTAAGGGCGGATATGTTTTTCGACCAATCCAAAATCCATTTTAGCTCTCATCATGCTGAACACTTTCAACCTACCAGAATTTGCCATAACCTTATGATTTTTGAGATAGTTGCGAAAAACTGTTGTTTGACCCCTATGTCCTATTTTTAGTAACAGTGGCCATGTTTTTCGACGGATCAAAAATCGAAGCATAAACTTTGTGCAGAATACCCTAAGGAACAATCATGCTAAGTTTTATTCAAATCGATTCAGTAGTTTCAGAGAAGAAGATTTTTGAAATAATAACATAAAAAAAGCCAAAAATGTCAAAAAAGGGCAATAACTCTAACATCAGTTGACAGATTTTCACGAAAATCAGCACACAGGTAGCTCTCATCATGCTGAACACTTTCAACCTGCCAGAATTTGCCTAAACCTAATGATTTTTCAGATACTTGCGAAAAACTGTTGTTTGACCCCTATGTTCTATTTTTAGTAACAGTGGCCATGTTTTTCGATGGATCAAAAATCAAAGCATAAACTTTGTGCAGGATAACCTAAGGAACAATCATGCTAAGTTTTATCCAAATCCATTCTGTAGTTTCAGAGGAGAAGATGTTTGAAAAATTGTTAACGACGACAGACGCCAGACGACAGACGACGACGGACGCCAAGTGATGAGAAAAGCTCACATGGCCTTTTAGGCCAGGTGAGCTAAAAAGACATTTAACCCTTTCACCAATGGAATCCCCACAGAAGTAACCCTTGCATGATGGCAAACTTGAGTGGCTACTTCTTTGTTAATGTTTTAGAGCATTAATTTTGGGTCATTTATTCTTTACTGGTATAAAAATGTTAATGAAATATGTTCTCTTGGCGATCTTTCTAGTTTTTGATTGAAAATGCGAAGTTCTGGTAGCAAACAGGAGCTTCCGTGGCTCGATATGTTGAAATTCTTCAAATGTAGTTAAAATCGCTCTAAATATGCAATGTCCATTCCAATAAATTTTGGACAAATTCGGGACTTTTGATACAAAATACATACTTTCCTGACATCCAATCTTGCCAAAAAATTTCTAAAATTCATTTTCCTAACTTTAAAATCCCATATAATCCTCAAATTTTGGTCTTTTTTTAACGTGTTTTTTTTTTGTAAAAGATCTGCCATTGTTTTATCTTTATCCTGGTTTCAAATATAAGAGGATAACTCTTGATGTTTGCTCCAAGAGTGGGAAATATCAAACATATGTGAGAATCCTGGTAAACCTGGACTCGTCGTCAGTGAGTTTACTCGAGAATCCCGGTAAACCGGGACTCGTTGGGAAAAGGGTTAAGAGTACATAAACTGTTGAATGCTCTATTGTTGTAACACATAGTTTAAAATATCACTTTTTGTTACTATCAATATTGTTTGCACTGACAAAATGTCATTCTATATAATAGTGTTGTCCTAAAGATCCATTCAAATAAAAGAAGAATGTGTCCATGGGACACGGATGCCCCTGCTTATTAATATGCAAGAGTCAATGTACTAATTCAAACCTGACGTTTTGTTTTCTTTGAAACTTAATGAGCAAAAGTCAAAGAATTCGCAAAAAGGCAAATTTGGCAATTTTCAATTTATAAAGGGGCATAACACAAGAACGATGAAAGTAATGCCACTAAATTTCCAAATTGGTCAGTGTTTGGTGGTAATAAGTTTATGCACAAGTTTCAAAACATGTGGTTGAGGCACAGTAAAGTTAGACTACAGAAATGGCAACTTCAGCAATCTTTCCATTTATAAAGGGGCGAGAATCTAAAAGATTAACTTGAACTGGCCTAACTTATCTCAGACACCAAAGTTTGATAGACTGAAAAATAACATTAATGCAATCATCATCTTGCGATAATCATAGAAGCTCTTTGTGTGGAGGCAACTTAATATGGAAACGAATCAAACAGGAATTAAATACCTCTGCGTTCTCTATCATTTTCGTAAATGCTGAAGATGTTACCACTGGACTATTTTTTGTGTTGTACGAATGCAAAAACAGCTGTCTTCCTGTAAGTAAATAAGGAATTTTTAATAATACATTTATGGTATATCTTGCAACTTTAATACAAAGTTTTTGCAGAGATTACCTTTTTTCCTTGAAGCTTTCAAATCCTCAAATTTGATCTTAATTTTATAACATCTTGAAAATATACAATTCCATAGAAATAAAAGAACAGTATTCCAATGTCCCCTGCCACATGGCAATAACTCTAACAAAAAAATAGTGGTTTTGGCGCTGAAATTCGAACTTGACAAAGATAATACTAAATCACAGCTATGACATAAATCTACATACATGTGATATTCCACGCATTTTGGACCAATCTCATGCCCTCACGCATCGATTTCTCACGTATACCTTAACTACCGTGGAAATATAAAATGTTTACAAAAGCCACACAACTTAAAATGGTAAATTGATATTTTTCTTTTAAAGATCGTCCTTGACATGAAAAACACAGAAATGTTTGTTAATTCATTCTTATTTCATATTGAAATTAGGATTTGAAAGCTAACTTGTGTCCTTGAATAGAGATCGCCATCGGTAAACTTGTTAACAGAATGTACGTAAACAATGTTGAGTTATCTCCCTTGTTTAGACTAATTTCACAAAGTTGTTTATAAAAATATTTTGTGCTATGTACATTGTTCAAAAATTTAATAAATTTAAGGGCTATTCCAGAAAAAGGTGTCTCCTGGGGGCAGAACGCCATCGATATAAAATTGTATTGGTGGGGGCTAAAACTGCATTTGAAATTTGCTGGTTGGGGTGTGAACAAAGAAAAGGAATGTATTGATGGGGGTATATTTCAGATGAACATATGGCCCCTTAAAGTCTTGGATCGCGCATCTTTATATTTTTATCGGCAGTTTTGTATCAGTAAATCAAGAAAATACAATGATGACAATCTTCAAACGACCCGCCATGTTTTGACATGTGGGCAACACATGGTCGTAATCCGGATTTGGAATGGAACCTAATGAATATTTATTTGATTTCTTTTGTCTTCGTATAAGATCAATGTTAATTTAATTTATAGGTTAAAGGAAAGGAATTACGCAGTAGAATAAGATAAATTTTGTAATATCAATTAAAATTTTATCCTCGTTATCTAAGGGCTATTCCATTTAAATCTACATCCCAGGGGGGGAACGCCGATTTAATTTTTTTCTGTTGGTCCTGTGGCTGGAGATGATTTCGTTTCCATTGGTGGTGGGGCTGTCAGAAAAGTGAATTCCATTGGTGGTGGGGCTGAAATTTAGTGCTCAGGAGTTTAATTCTTTTGGGGGGTTGTCCGTGCGATATGTATACTATTTTTTCGTAAAAAAATCGAGACGACGTCTGACTAGCAGTTGAAACGCCAGCGGTAACTACGAGGAACCGACTACCGGAAATCGGTTGCTTCCCTTTGAATAACCGGAAGTATGCCGGATTATCGTTCCTTACAAGAAAAGAACATGTCTGCGCCCAGGGCCATGAGGTCAGTGGAGACATGGTTGTACGATGTAGGCTTGGGGGAGTACAGAACTGTCTTTGAAGGTAATAAAACAACACATTGTAATAAGTTTTATGTACACATGGATAAGAAATAAATCCAACATCGTAAAATGAAGTATCAAAAGAGAAAAATCAAAGAAGGTGACTGACTATATTTCGCTCTGCAAACGGGAAACAAGTAAACAATTGTACAAAGTTAAGGTACGACTATCTGTAGGACAAAGAGAATATATGGCTCATGTTCTTATAAATGATGCCTGACCAATTATTCTCTTTTCTTTTCTTACATTCCTTCTTCGGTCTGGGTCAGAAAGGGTAGGGAGCAAAATTGAAAAGTAAAGGTATTAGGAGGGGTGCTGCTCAGTTGTATTGGGGGGGGGGGGGAGAAGGATAGCAATGGCATCTTGCTTTAGGGTTGAAAAAGAGGATAACACACAAAGAACTTTGGAGTCGGTATAATCCCTTGCCATGGGATTATATTCTCATGTGGGCTGGCACTTCCTGTAAAATGCTGGAAAAATTGTACGGGAATCTGTTGATCTGCATCTAAGGCCAAGAAAAAATATATGTCTGTTTTGGGTTTCCCGACCGACCCTATTTTTCAGCTGCGACCCTAGACCATTTTTTCATCAAAATTTATTATAAACAACTCTTAATATGCTTCAGTTCGACAACTGCTAACTTCTGTTGTCAAAACATGTTGACAAAGTACAGAAATTGATATAAATATAATGTCCACTTCAATATTTTCATTTACGACAATGGCGGAAACCAGAAATGTTATGAAATATTGGATACGGAGACGGAAAAGCAAGATTATTTTCCGGATTTGCCGATTTCAAAAATAAAATGAAAAAAATAAAATAATAATACCGACCTACCGACCCTATTTTTTGAGAGGATGAAACCCTAAACAGACATATATTTTTTTTGGTCTAACCCCAGGGTAGGAAACTCGTTCCAAAATGTTGCCAGCCCTGAATTTAATATTTGCTATACAAATGTATAATTAAACAAATTTTTGAAAATATTAGCCTGCCTCGGGCAGGGGGGCTGCTTTTTCCAACTCTGCTAACCCTGATTTTTATCATATTACTGGAAGTTACATCGATTATTATTTGAAGGCAGAAAACTTTCATCAAACTTGTTTAGATTGAGTCATATATGATTAAACAATTTTTAAAAATCATTTAAAGAAGAAGCATTTACATTAAACTGAAATGAACACATTGAAAAATCATCCAGTCCTTGTTTTATCACACCGGAACTGCAGTTGCCATAATAAGGAATTAAGTTGTAAATTTTTACTTGATTGGTTTTTTTTTCAGCATATCTTAATGTGGTAAGATATTTTTTTCTACTTCATCCACTTGGTCAGATTGAAAAATATTTGCTTGCAATAACCTGCAACAGTGCCAACCATAAAATCTAAAGAAATTTGGGTCAGTCAGTATTTTTTTTTTGTTTTATTAGGGTCAGGTGAGCTACTGTTTATGCCTGTATTACATTTTAATACCCAAAAGACTATTGTTAATATCCTTTATTGTAGAGTATTGTATGTTCTGACAATTTAATACAAATTAAAGTCTGTTTCTTCTGAAAATATTGAATTTAAATTTCTTTTCTCATTCACATGGTTCACGACTTTGATCTTCCTGGAGTATTTGTTCAAAGCTGAAAATTTTTTGTCCAAGTTCCTTTATGCATTATATTATGCTTGTCCTTTTGACTACTTGTTTGTCAGTCTTTGTCTTTCTTTTGTGGACTGTTATAGTCATTATGTGATGGTTATGGATGTTCAATCTAAATTTTCTTTATAAGACAGATTTTTGATACTCTTCTAATCTCTGCACATAAAAGGTTTATATTAGATGGTAAATTTTCTGAGAATACATATATCAAAATCTTAGCAAATCGCATCAATCATTCAAGTTCAAATCACAGTACACAGATTGCGTGTAGAAATTGGTTTCTTGAAAGGCATGTGTCACCTGCTGCTTGCAAGATTATTAACATTATGGTAACTGTAAAAAATATGGATAGAATTAACATAAATTACTTTATACTTCGTAGCTGTATTATTTTGGTTTGTTGATAAGTAGGAGATGGCTTCCACCGGCATTTGCATAACTCATCTTATATGTCTAAATTGATTTGGAAGCTGTTTTGGAAAATATTAAATTGCAAGAAAAAAAATAAAGTAAGTGCAATACTGAAAAGGCTTATTAAGAAAACTTTGAAAGTTATGTTGAATTCTGTTCAACGAATTAGCAGTGCCACCCTGTCCCCCTTTTCCATAGCATCCTCATATGTCAACTGCTGCTAGAAGGTAAAATATTGATTGCAAGAAAAATGGAATAGGAGGTGCAATCATATATAATTTATTTCGAAGTTTCTGGGAAAGTTTGGTTGAATTATGTGAAGTGGTTAAGAAGGAGTAGTGGTTTAGCAGTGGCATATCTCCTTATATGCACCCTCGTATGTCTAAATTGAAATGGCTGCCAGAATGGAAAACATTTGATTTGGACGAGACGCAAGATGTCCAAAGTTATGTCACCATTCTATACATGTAGAAGGCAACACACTAAAAATTTACAACAGGTAACATAAACTGTATAATCCATTTTGGATACCAGACCTATATAAGTGATGCAATTTTTTTCTTCAAAATTGGTTAAGATGTGAAAAAAAAATCAAATTCTGGTGGGTGGAGGGGTTTAGTTAAATTTGTTAATTCTATTGGTGGTCGGTATAACACTTTACACAATTCTCTTGGTGGTGGGGGGAGGTTGAAATTTTTTTCCATAGGTGATGGGGTCTAAAAAAAACAGGCGTTCCCCCCCTGGGATATAGATTTAAATGGAATAGCCCTAACATGAAATCAGAAGCGTAGTTATACCGAACTTTATTTTTTTGTTACTATCTTAACCTAACTTCCAGGTGCAATAATTCGATTAAATTTGTTTAAAATTATGTATTTCTAACATTTATTTTCATGTTTTGGATGAATAAACTTATTTATTTTGAGGAATGGAAGACTCGATGCTGACAAGAACTACAATTGTAATTCAGTTCATGAATAATATTGAAAATTCTGATCTTCACAACGATCGTGATTTGAAAGCTTCAAAGTGACGATAAATTGGTGATTTAAAAAAAAAACAAACACTTTTCCATGAAATTCTAAAACTGATGGATGATTAGGCCGGCGAATATATAATAAGAGTATGAAATGAAGTGACCGAAAGGCGGAAGCTGATATTTAAATACGGGACGTGCGGCAAATTGGGATCAAGATTTAAAAAAACAAACGGGGAGATTTCGGGTCCGGGTTTTTTGACAATCTAGAGAATTCTGGTCAGGATTTTAAAAATTTCTGCAGATTTTTATAAGGCAAAAGGACGATGGTTGTCTTATAGCATGTTAAAATCCTGCACTATTACCAACTAACTTTCTTTTATTATTTTCGGATAATTTTGGGTATCTAATTTTAGCTTTCCTGGATATTTTTAGGTCACAAATTCAATATAACGTGGATGATTTAGTATAAACATATTTTATTCAAACATCAATCACACATCACAGTATAATACACACAATATTAAAGATGAATGGGATTCGGAAACAAGCAACTGGATGGTTATATAAATCCGTCTCCCGGATGATTTTGGATAGGGGTTTCAAGTTCACTGATGCACTCCCCGTCATAAAAATGGTCAAGTCTGACCAGAAGTGAAATGAAGAAACATGGAAACAAGTTGGATTGAAAACGTTTGAGTTAACTCATCGATAATTCCAGCATTTAAAGAAACGTATTGGCCAAGACACATGAAATTCTCAGACAACACATTCATCCTCAATCAGTCAAACTCTGATTTGAATTGTGTCTAATTCAGTTATTACATGATGACGGCCCAAAGAAATCGAGCCCTTAATTTTAGTAGTTTAGAATCATATACATGTGTCTAAACATTAAAATCTGAGGTCAGTAAAGAGCATTGTAAAATGGGTGGTCCCATTTGAATACGTGCATTGTCTTTACAACTTTATTGCAATAAAAAGCTAAAACTATAGGATTTAATTGATCTACAATGTATATATAACATGGAAAAAAATAACTTCATTTTTTATTTAAATTTGTTGGTGGGGGGGTTTATCCAAAATATGAAATAGTTGGTGGGGGTGTGTTTTTTAATTTAAATCTATTGGTGGTACCCCTAAATTTCATGGGCGTTCTGCCCCCAGGAGACACTTTTTTCTGGAATAGCCCTAATATATTTCACTATTGTTTTTTTGTTTTAAAGACAATTCTTCTATTTAGAAATAAGAATAAAAGATTTGAAAAACATTTAAATAAAATGTATATTTCCCTAAGTTCAATTATAAGTCAATGATTTTGGATAATGATGAAGAAATTAGAAGAAAACTATGTTTTGCCATTCAAAGGAAAAGTAAAATACAATATTTTTCATAGCAATTTAATTCACAAAGCAAATTTGGGCTACAAAAAAAAGTAGATTGATTAAATCGAAATACAAAAAAAAAGTAGAAATGATTAAATCGATTATTTACTATATGACATTTGAGAATAAATTTATTGTGAAAGCTTATATTTTGATGTCAATAAAATCTCAAAATTACCCAATCTTACCCTTAAATGAGCAAAACCTCACTCATACCCATTCTAAATTTGTCACGTGTATGAATCTAAATGAAATCCATTAAGGTTTGTAGGCATGAGAGTGCTTACAAGAACTAGAGGCTCTGAGGGCTGAGCTGGTATCGCTCACCTGGCAGAAACAAGAATTGCCCATGGCGGCCATGTTTGTCGCATGATCTGGACAAAATTAGAAAACTTTGTAAAAACCTCTCTCTCTTGTCAAGTTTTGTTTCTAACATTTGGCCAAGTGGTTTATGGGAAGATTTCTTAATACAGTGATTTTGTTACTTTTTTTAAAAGGTGCCCCCTCCCTTAAAATTGGTAAAATTTATCCTGCTTTTTTGTTAAATTGGGAAAAATTATGTCAGTGTTTTGCTATCCTTTTTCAACAGTGCCCCCTCCTGTAAAATTTAGGGGGAAAATGGCCATAATTTTTGGGAATTTTGCATGATTTTGAAATAATTTTGCTGGGGGAAACGGCCTTTATTCAGGTAAATTCTAAGTAACAAAATCACTGTTATATCAGCCTATCAAAAAAAAGAATTGCCCATGACAGCCATGCTAGTCGTCTAATCAGGATGAAAAAAATTAAGTTCATAAAAGACTTAACCTAGTACCTCTTTTGGCCTAAATGAAACCCGAATAGTATATATATCAGTGTCCAATTCTATAAGTACAGGAAAATATATTTTGTATAGGAATATATATAAATAAATCCGAAAATAAGGCAAATTCTGGAAAACTTTCAGGCATTACATTGTCATTTAAGTAAATATTAATGTTACCTGCTAAAATATATGGAAAAACTGTTCCTTTGTTGATGTCTTCCACAGCATACTGTGCAAATGAATCAGAGAAGGCTCCGGTGTTTGAACTTGCACCAGAATCATAAGTAGAAAAATATGTAGCCAAATGTATTTCATTAGTTACTTCTGTGGGACCAACACTAACAGCTGTTAGTGCTGTACCACTTATGGCACTATCTGCAGCAAATGTCAATGTAACGGCACTATGTGGTGTACAAATTGACCCTTCTACAGTTGCTATTCCATCATTCATTGTAAAAGATTCAAGGTCTGAACTCAAATCTACGGATACATCTGCAGTTGTTGTCACAGTCTGACAAAATAAAGTGAACATAATTTTAAAAGATGCATGGAATATTAATTCACCATTTATTCAAATTTGAATAGATACATGTGGATTGCTTTGAACAGATCCAGGGGCGAACGGACCCACATTTGTGTCTTAGGGGTTTCAAATTCCGATTGAATAAAAAAATCTTAAAGTAGCCAAATCGACACTTCTTCCATGATAACTCCCTTCGGGAGCTTATTATGTAGCTGTGACAAGACCACAAAATTCTCATGCAAAAACTGGCAGGAAAATATACGACAGCTATTATGATAAAATCTCCAATCAATACAATGTGGAAAAATAACTTGTGTGCCATAAAAAGGCAGATTTACCTATGTTCGAGACAAATATTGAATTTTTACTGTGTACTTCTTAAATCAAGAAAATGTGAAGATACATGTAGTGTTATCAAATATTACGGAAAATAAAAATTTTTGTTTTTGCCGAGGATAAGTGAGAAGGAAAGTTGATAAATGTAAATATACAAACATATAACAAGATTGTCAATATTACGACCAAACACTGTTCAGATCATTTATATGTTCTAATAATTGATGCTTGTCGAAAATAGCCGAACAATCAAAGTCAAATTAGGTGGACACAGGATGGAATCAACAAAAATAAATTGGTAAATAATATGTGTAAAAGGTTGAATGATTATAAATATAATACAAGTGTTTTATTAACAATCCTTGTACTTCTCCTTTAACCTTATTGTTTCTTTTATTGCAATCCGTATAAAATAGTACAATACCTTTCTAAAATTAGAATGTACTGCAAACTTGGCATATTTTTCGTATAATGAGAATTTATATTTAGATATTCTCCCTGAATTCCAGACCTGTTTATCCTGAATGATGCCTGTCAGTAGAATTGTCAGTAGTTTTGCCCAGTTGTCAGAAGTACTGTCCAATGAGTGCAGCGAAGCGGCACAAACCTGCTATGTGCGCAAGAAAAATCATGTTCACATGTAGGGCAATACACAAATGTAGGACCCTCCTTTGAAGGCCCCAAAGAAGGAAGGTTTCCTTGTAACATTCTCTAAACCTTTGGCAAGATTTCTTTGCTGCTGTTGGTCCTGAAACATTATTATTGTCATTAGTTTGTCTGGTCTGATCTGTCTTCTTAGACATGCTTGCCGCCATATTGATTTATTTGACCTTGTCTCAAAGGCGCTTTAAAGCATAGATATTCTGCTGCTTTCAAGCATTTAAATGACCCAGAGGGAATTTTACACATTTTGTAACAAAACGAAAATTTTCCGAACAAGCGAATTGACAGCAGTAGATTTTGAAATGAAAATCGTAGTCCGTATTTTTTCACTAAAATCCGTAGAAACTATGGCAAAGTAAACACCTCTGGAATTCCTGTGTACTCAATACTTCTGAGCATGCGCGATGTATAGTCCGCAATCTGATTAAAATGCAGGCCTGCAAACTCTGTCTTAAAGTCGAATTCGTTTATAATTATTTGATTTAAACAATATTTTATTCATAAAAGTTTAATGAATAGGTCTTGACTGCAAGCTAAGCCTATATAAGCCCTCTCCGAATAAGACTAAACAGTCTATAAAGTACCTTGGAAAAATTTATAGGAACCAGACAAATTGATACAGCTAGGTTTGGGTAAACAAAACGTTTATTTTTTGGTCATACGCAAAAATGTTCAAATATATATTAACCGTATTAACATATCAATAACTGCTCAAAACAGTGTATGGTATAGCCGTCGCAACAGCACACCTGAGCGTGAGAATTCGTGTGTGTTATGTGACTTCTGATATTGACTATGAACCTGTTTAAATTTTCATCTGGCCGCTGTGACGTAGCATCAAATCGTATTAATAGATTGACCTATCTTTGAGATACATTTCCTGGATTGTATAAACATCAAAATTAAAGGCTAATTTAGAGTCGCACTGTTCAAGAATTAAAAAGGTGGAGATCAAAATGTCCCTAGGCCATGCAAAAGCCTACAATTGAGACTGGTTCAGGGACATCAACAAATGTCGAAGGTGGCCCTGATAATGCACTACTTTCAAATATTGTATCATTACACAAACAGTAAGCCACGCAGACGCATTTATAAGAAAGAAGTTAGATGCCCTAAAATAAACAGTAATACCAGCGTTAACAATCTTACGCCCTACGTCAGCTCGATAAGCAAGCTTAACTTTGAAAAATTGCTCTTTCTCCCAATGGCTTGAATACTTTAAATTCATACTGGCCTCTCACGAATACTGCCTATTTCTATTGAACTCTATGACGAGATAGCATTAAACCGTTTATGGAGGTGTCATTTCAGATTTTTTCGTTTAGTAGAGCGACAGTATCCGACCTGCAGCTACCGAGAGCCTTAGCTAGTTTAACAGTTAAAACGAGCACATACTGACCCTGCTATCTAAATTCTGTACCGTCCACTTTAATTTTCAGTTCTAGCAAGCGGTCACCTTGTTGGTAATCATAATTTATTGGTTTTTATAGCGTGTTTTATTCACCAGAGTGTCAGGATAGATAAGGGGTGAGGTTTGGGTACACATAAAACCGGTTTAACCCCACCACTATTCAGTGTCTGTACCAAATCAGACTATCCTGACTCTCTGTTGTGTTTATGTTTGTGTTTTGTACTCTTTTATGTTATTTTTGTAAGGCATTTTGTCAGTTAGGTTGCTTTGATTGTTATTGTTGACCTTTCTTGTTATCAATTTTGTTGTTTGTTTATATAAGAAAGGAATATATCATGTTTGCAAAAAGTAGGAATTTTGATAAAAATGTAGGACAATTTTAGGATTTGAACTAAAAAATTGCAAAAATAAGGGGTGTCCAAAACAAGAGGCTCTCAAGAGCCTGAATCGCTCACCTGGCAAACAATGACTATAAACTAAATTAATATATTAATGTTTTTTTGTAAATTAAACTGAGTATTTAAGGTCACAAAAAATGCTGAAAATACCTTTAAAAGCCTTTGAAGAACTTCTGGAAAGAAATGGGCATGAGTTCTCCCTATGCTTGATTAAGATACAGTCATGGTCAATCAGATGATTCACAATACAAAATACAAGCTTTAATTCATCTTCAAATACAAGTATAAATCTTTTGGTCTATATGTTGTCTTCGTTTTTAAAATGTTTGAAAGAAGTTATGTAAAAATTGTGGGTTAAGGCTTTTTATTGTACTTGAAAAGGAAATATTGCAGGAACAATCATGCTAAGTTTCATCCAAATCCCCCTAGTAGTTTCAGGAGAAGATGTTTGAAAATTTGTTAACAACGATGATGACAGACACCAAGTGATGGCAATTAAAAGCTCACATATTATGAAGTTTAATCATTGTTATTCTCATCATCACCATTCACTAAGGATACCATGTTTACTTTAAAAACCAAATATTGTTGAAATCTGAGCAAGTGTAAAAAATGGCGGGAAAATGGCAGCCATTTTAAAAATTGCCATCCAAAACAAACTTTCATCATCACCATTCAACTCGGCATACCATGTTTGCCATCAAAGTAGCTTTCACCTTCATTTTATTTCTATAATTCAGGAAAAAATAGCAAAAAACAGCATTTTGACTCCTATGTTCTATTTCTAGTAAGGGCGGACATGTTTTTCGACCAATCCAAAATCCAAGCATTAACTTTTTGCAGGATACCCTAAGGAACAATCTTACCAAGTTTCATTTGATTTTGAATAGTAGTTTCAGAGAAGAAGATTTTTGAAATAATAACATAAACAAGAGGCTCTCAAGAGCCTGAATCGCTCACCTGGTAAACAATGCACTATAAACTAAATTAATATATTAATGTTTGTTGTAAACTAAACTGAGTATTAAAGGTCACGTAAAATGCTGAAAATACCTTTAAAAACCTTTAAGAACCTCTGGAAAGAAATGGGCATGAGTTCTCCCTACGCTTGATTAAGATTAAGATACAGTCATGGTCAATCTGATGATTCATAATACAAAATACAAGCTTTAATTAATCTTCAAATACAAGTATAAATCTTTTGGTCTATATGTTGTCTTCGTTTTTAAAATGTTTGAAAGAAGTTATGTAAAAATTGTGGGTTAAGGCTTTTTATTGTACTTGAAAAGGAAATATTGCAGGAACAATCATGCTAAGTTTCATCAAATTCCCCCAAGTAGTTTCAGAGAAGATGTTGAAAATTTGTTAACAACGATTATGACAGACACCAAGTGATGGCAATTAAAAGCTCACATATTATGAAGTTTAATCATTGTTATACAACATTATCATCTTCACCATTCACTAAGGATACCATGTTTACTTTAAACACCAAATATTGTTGAAATCCGAGCAAGTGTAAAAAATGGCGGGAAAATGGCAGCCATTTTAAAAATGGCCGTCCAAAACAAACTTTCATCATCACCATTCAACTCGGGATACCATGTTTGCCTTGAAAGTAGCTTTCATCTTCATTTTATTTCTATAATTCAGGAAAGAATAGCAAAAAACAGCATTCTGACCCCTATGTTCTATTTTTAGTAAGGGCGGACATGTTTTTTGACCAATCAAAAATCCAAGCATTAACTTTTTGCAGAATACCCTAAGGAACAATCTTACCAAGTTTCATTTGATTTTGAATAGTAGTTTTAGAGAAGAAGATTTTTGAAATAATAACATAAAAAAAAGCCAAAAATGTCAAAAAAGGGCAATAACTCTAACATCAGTTGAAAGATTTTCACAAAAATCAGCACGCAGGTAGCTCTCATCATGCTGAACACTTTCAACCTGCAGAATTTGGCGTAACCTAATGATTTTTGAGATATTTGCGAAAACTGTTGTTTGACCCCTATGTTCTATTTTTAGTAACAGTGGCCATGTTTTTCGACGGATCAAAAATCGAAGCATAAACTTTGTGCAGGATACCCTAAGGAACAATCATGCTAAGTTTTATCCAAATCCATTCAGTAGTTTCAGAGGAGAAGATTTTTGAAATAATAATATAAAAAAAAAGCCAAAAATGTCAAAAAAGGGCAATAACTCTAACATCAGTTGACAGATTTTCACGAAAATAAGCACACAGGTAGCTCTCATCATGCTGAACACTTTCAACCTACCAGAATTTGCCATAACCTAATTATTTTTGAGATATTTGCGAAAAACTGTTGTTTGACCCCTATGTTCTATTTTTAGTAACAGTGGCCATGTTTTTCGATGGATCAAAAATCGAAGCATAAACTTTGTGCAGGATACCCTAAGGAACAATCATGCTAAGTTTTATCCAAATCCATTCAGTAGTTTCAGAGGAGAAGATTTTTGAAATAATAACATAAAAAAAAGCCAAAAATGTCAAAACAAGAGGCTCTCAAGAGCCTGAATCGCTCACCTGGCAAACAATGCACTATAAACTAAATCTCATCATCACCATTCACTAAGGATACCATGTTTACTTTAAAAACCAAATATTGTTGAAATCCGAGCAAGTGTAAAAAATGGCGGGAAAGTGGCAGCCATTTTAAAAATGGCCGTCCAAAACAAACTTTCATCATCACCATTCAACTTGGGATACCATGTTTACCTTGAAAGTAGCTTTCGTCTTCATTTTCTTTCTATAATTCAGGAAAAAATAAGCAAAAACAGCATTCTGACCCCTATGTTCTATTTTTAGTAAGGGCGGACATGTTTTTCGACTAATCAAAAATCCAAGCATTAACTTTTTGCAGGATACCCTAAGGAACAATCTTACCAAGTTTCATTTGATTTCGAATAGTAGTTTCAGAGAAGAAGATTTTTGAAATAATAACATAAAAAAAAGCCAAAAAATGTCAAAAAAGGGCAATAACTCTAACATCAGTTGACAGATTTTCACGCAAATCAGCACACAGGTAGCTCTCATCATGCTGAACACTTTCAACTTGCCAGAATTTGCCGTAACCTAATGATTTTTGAGATATTTGCGAAGAACTGTTGTTTGACCCCTATGTTCTATTTTTAGTAACAGTGGCCATGTTTTTCGACGGATCAAAAATCGAAGCATAAACTTTTTGCAGGATACCCTAAGGAACAATCTTACCAAGTTTCATTTGATTTTGAATAGCAGTTTCAGAGAAGAAGATTTTTGAAATAATAACATAAAAAAAACTGTTGTTTGACCCCTATGTTTTATTTTTAGCAACAGTGGCCATGTTTTTCGACGGATCAAAAATCGAAGCATAAACTTTGTGCAGGATACCCTAAGGAACAATCATGCTAAGTTTTATCCAAATCCATTCAGTAGTTTCAGAGGAGAAGATTTTTTAAATAATAACATAAAAAAAAGCCAAAAATGTCAAAACCAGAGGCTCCCAGGAGCCTGTAATCGCTCACCTGGCATACAGTTGCCAAAGTTGACATTAAAATTCATCTTGTTTGGCGGGTGGGGTCATCGGATACAATTCTGAAAGAGACCTACCTAATGATCATTCCACCAAAGTTTGGTTCCATTTGAGCAAGTAGTTCCAGACGAGAAGATTTTTTAATGAATTTCCCATAGGGTCCTATGTTAAACTAAGTTCGGCTGAAGCAGCCATCTTGGTTGGTGGGCGGGGTCATTGGATACAATTCTGAAAGAGGATCATCTAAGGACCATTCCATCAAAGTTTGATTCAAATTGAGCATGTGGTTCCAGACAAAAAGATTTTTTAATGAATTTCCCATAGGGTCCTATGTTAAACTAAGTCCGGCTGTGGCAGCCATCTTGATTGGCGGGTGGAGTCATCGGATACAATTCTGAAAGAGGATCATCTAAGGACCATTCCACTTAAGTTTGACATAAATTGGTTGAGTAGTTTTGGAGGAGAAGATTTTTTAAGAAACCACCCCCTTTTTTCTATTTTTAGTAACGGCAGCCATGTTTGTTGGTGGATTGCGACCCCTGATACAATTCTGGAAGGGGACCACCCAAGGACCATTCCTGCAAAGTTTGGTTGAAATTGGTCCAGTGGTTTCAGAGGAGAAGATTAAAATGTGAATTGTGGACGGACGGACGGACGGACAGACGGACGGACGGACGGACAGACGACGGACGCCAAGTGATGACAAAAGCTCACATGGCCTTTCAGGCCAGGTGAGCTAAAAAGGGCAATAACTCCTACATGGGTCGTTGGATCTTCTTCAAAATTTCAGGGCAGGTAGATCTTGAGGTGCTGAACACTTTTACCCTATGCAAGAATTTTGATATCTGTGACCGTTTCTGACTTATTTGCAAAAAACTGCGATTTACCCCTATGTTCTATTTTTAGCCATGACGGCCATGTTTTTATACGAATCAAAAATCCAAACAACAGATTTGTAGCACCCATACCAATTAATAACTGTACCAAGTTTGGTTGCAGTTGGACTTATGGTGTTGGAGGAGTTAACGTTTGAAAAAGTTAACGGACGACGGACGGACGACGGACGCCAAGTGATGGCAATAGCTCACCTGACCCTTCGGGTCAGGTGAGCTAAAAAAGGGTGATAACTCTGAAATGAGTGGTTGGATCTTCTTCAAAATTTCAGGGCAGGTAGATCTTGAGGTGCTGATCACTTTTACCCTATGCCAGAATTTTGATATCAGTGACCGTTTCTGACTTATTTGCAAAAAACTGCGATTTACCCCTATGTTCAATTTTTAGCCATGACAGGCATGTTTTTATACGAATCAAAAATCCAAACAATAGATTTGTAGCACCCATACCAATTAATAACTGTACCAAGTTTGGTTGCAGTTGGACTTATGGTGTTTGAGGAGTTAACGTTTGAAAAAGTTAACGGACGACGGACGCCAAGTGATAGCAATAGCTCACATGACCCTTCGGGTCAGGTGAGCTAAAAAAGGAGGAAAATTGGGAAAATAAGGGCAAGTTGAAAGCCTGCTTATACACACATAGTCCATGTATGTTATTTGGCATCCTTTTATTATTATTTTTTTCTTGATGTGGGTAGGATGCATTTACTCTTTTCAGGTGTCTATTCTGTTCCTACTGTAAATTCTGTAATTTTTTGCTATTTTTATTTATTTTAAAATTGCAAATTTTTTTAATTTCAAGAGTGTTTATTTCATTTTGCACCATAAAAATCAATAAAGCAGTTTGAAAGTATCAAATTTTTATACCATCAGCAGAGTTTCTATCTTCGCCAATCTCAGAGCTAGATTTTTCACAAGTAAAATAAATGTACTAACCAGGTTGGAATCTGTACCAGAGTAAACCCTTTGTCCACTACCATCTACAACTTGTAAAACAATTTTATCCTCAATAGGAAAGTTAGCACCAATCTTAGGTTTTAAACTGGAAGGTGGTGTAACTAACTTTATCTCTGTAGCTGTCTGTTCTGAAAATAATAACACAAATACTCCACAGAAAATCAAATTTATAGTGGCAAAACTAGGTAATTCAAATTGCATTTAGACTGATATTATAAGATCTATTTAAAATATTTTGTGTTTGTTATTTTCCTACATTTGTACACATCAATGCTTTATTTCAGAAATGTTTGTTTCAAACTACTGAATTTTTTTTTATATATGGTTTGAATGTACTTTTAGGTTACTAGTTACACAAAAAAAAAAAAATCTACATATTTTTGGTATTACCAGGTAACATTTTTTTCCCATTAGTGAGTTCAAGTATTAGAACTTGTCTACAAATAAGATTGTCTAGCCCCGATTCCATTAAAATTTCTAGTCCTATACCAAATAATGCTATTTTTAACAATTATCATAAACACAAACCTGTAACAGTGATACAATCTGTCAAAAACACTGCCCCATCACTTGTTCCATTTAAATAATACAACAGCTTAGTCTTGGAAGGGTCACTGGCATACAAATCATAGACGATTTTGTTTTCATTGATATCATTGTAGGTATTTGGCATTCTAGAATTAGGATAGTGAGGCATTCTCATTGTCAAATTAAGTTTTACACAGCTATGGACATCCAATATTCTGACACCTGTAAAAGTTACTTCCCCAGCAGTTGCTCTTTTATCTATGTACATTTGGTAATTGGACCTATCCATCTTAGCATCAGCTCCTCCTAGCCTTACCTGAAATATTCAACAAATTGTTAATTTTCAAACAATCCTTTTCTTTATGGAGAAGATGCATTAAAACACAAACAATTGCATAACATTTTGGAGACACATCCTCCTTGATCGGATGCAAAGAGATAAACAAGACCAAAACCAGGTCTGAATCTGTGTCGCAGCCAACAATTCATTGATCAGCAAACAGGATGTGGCTGTACGACAGATCCAAAAATTACATACAAACTACAACTCAAAATTATGAAGCTGCAGACAAAATATAAAATCATTCCCTTTCTGTAGAAGCCAAGAAAAATTTCACGATTTTTTTTGTATTATATCCCAGTCGCAAGAGTGGTGGTATACTGGAATCACTTTGTTCGTTTGTCATTCCGACCATCTGTATGTCCGTCCGTCATTCCGTCTGAAACTTTCATCACAACAATCTCTGCTTTGAGGTAAGGTACCTATTAACTTCCTAGAATAGAATAGAATAGAATATTTTAATAAATCCAAGGATCAGAGCTTTGACATTCTGTGAAAAAAGTTTAAGACGGATGGATGACAGACGACGGACGCCAAGTGATGGCAAAAGCTCACATGTCCTTTTAGGACATGTGTGCTAAAAAGTCCATCTGCTGCGAGTGCTAAAGTAATCATCGGTTTCTTGTTGCCATACTTGTACTTATGTCTTATGACGCAAGTAATGAATGTGCTGTTCTTCTACCCTTATTCTGAATGGTTCTTGTCTGCTTGTAATACTTTCATTGGTTGCCATATAGTACCGGTAGTTTTCACATTGTACCAAGAAATAAGCCTTTCCCTTCAACATATGGATTGACAGAAGTATCTCTGTACATATGTTATTTCCTATTGTTTTGGTTGACTCATCAGTTATCTGTGAATCTACTGTCTGTTAATTCGAATTGATTAGGTTCATCTTGTCGTTGGTTCTGTTGAAAAACTTTTGTTTCTGCAGTGGGCTCTTCATCTTTCTACCACTCACACTTCATCTAGTAATCTCTTATAGATAGAGCAGACCTGGTTACCATTAATGATGTCTGTCAGTAGAATTGTCAATAGTACTGTCCAATGAGTGCGGCAAACCTGGCGCAACGCCCCCCCCCCCCCCTCCCTCCCCCCCAAAAGAAAAATTAGAAAAATTAGATGCAATATCCTGCATTCTGAGAGTAACTGCAGTCAGATTCAGAGGAGTTTGGATGATGGAATTTACCAAGATTATAACCTATTATTTGCATGATTTGATAAAAAGTTATTTTCAAACTTGGAATAAGACAATACATACAAAACTGGTATACTAGTGTTGGGAATAGGAAGAAATTTCATAATCGATTATTGCTTCTACACAACCGATCAATGATCGATTAATAATCGGTTAATATTGTTATTTACATTTCCAAGGAATCATGTGTATATATTTCATGTACCATGTCACATTTCTAAAAATAAATGTTGTGTACTATGTATGTATTGATTAATAAAGAATACACTAATTTGAGAGTTCATTTACTGGAGATTTATGGTTGGATATTGCAATTTAAAGGTTTAATGCATCTGCATTCATAAAACCTTGTTTAAACCACATTTTTCTAACAAGTCTGTACCAAGTTGTAGGTAACAATATTCTTTTTAAATTGACATATCCAGGTTATCTTTGGTAGCCTGTCCCTCTTTTATTTTTTTAAATCCAAAGTACGTCCATACCCTGGACCTGGTTTTCTTTTCAGGGTATGGATACAACTTTCCATCATCCATGTCAGTTCAATGACCTTGCCGGCTTGCGTAATTAGACTGGTGACTAACTCATAGATCTTACCTGGAAACGCTAACAAAATATCGGAAACCGGCTCATGATATGAAACTGACATAAGTTGAAATTGGGGAGAAATAAAAGATTGCAGTGTTTATTTAGTCTAATTCATTACCTTTAGATATTAAATGCCTCAAAATGGGTCAAACCGCTTTAATTACTTCACTTTTGTACATTTCCTTGAGATTCGAAAATAAATACCCAAAAAATAAAAACAAAGTCAAAACCGGAAGCGAAAGTAAATATTTTCCGATTAATCGGAAATGTCACTTTTGTAATCGAGCGCTTGAAATAGCACTACAATCGACTGATTTTCGATTAAAATCGATCGTCAGGACACTACCATGGTATACACTAATGACTTTGTACCAATATTATTAGGAAACAATATAATTTTATGTTCTCTTGAAACATCATTAAACCTTTAATCTTGAACTATGCATTAAAAGTACAAAAACCTTTTCCTCATGTGCGCAAGAAAAATCATGTTCACATGTAGAGCAATACATGAATGTAGGACCCCAAAGAAGGAAATATTTCCTTGTAACAATTTCTAAACCTTTGGCAAGATTTCTTTGCTGCTTTTGGTCCAGAAACATTATTATTGTCATCAGTTGGTCCGGTCCCCATATTGATTTATTTGACCTTGTCTCAAAGGCACTTTCAAGCATTTGACCCTTTCGCCTACAAGTCCCGGTTTACCGGGATTGTCACATAGGTTTTACATTTCCCACTCTTAGACTGAACATCAAGATTTACCGTTTTTATATTTGAAACCTGGATAAAGATAAAATGATGGTGGATTTTTTACAAAAAACGCGTTAAAAAAGACAAAAATTTGAGGATTTTATGGGATTTTAAAGTTAGGAAAATGAATTTTAGAAATTTTTTGGCAAGATTAGATGCCAGGAAAGTATCTATTTCGTATCAAATGAGCCAAATTTGTCCAAAATTGATTGGAATGGACATCGATGATTGAAAGTTTATTTCTTTAAATAATTTTTAATGACAAAATTGCATATTTAGAGCGATTTTAATGATATTTGAAGAATTTCAACATATCCAGCCGCGAATACCCCTGTTTTCTACCGAATCTTCGCATTTTCATTCAAAAACTAAAAAGATCGCGAAGAGAACATATTTTATTAACATTTTTATTCAAATAAAGAATAAATGACCCATAATTAATGCTCTAAAACATTAACAAAGTAGCCACTCAAGTCTGCCATCTTGTCAGGGAAGCAATCATGCAAGGGTCACTTCCTGTGGGGACTCCATTGGTGAAAGGGTTAAGTGAGACTAGAAGGGAATTTGCAATGAAAATCATAGTCTGTATTTTTTAACTGAAATGTGTAGAAACTATTGCCAAATCATGGAAGTAAACACCTCTGATATAGATGGTATTTGACAAGAGAAATACCAAATCAATACAACAAAGAGCGGGGCCTCGGTGGCCGAGTGGTCTAGGTAGTTTGTCATGACTACTAATAATCAATAGCCTGTCAACACTGAGGTTGTGAGTTCGAATCTAACCTGTGGCAGGGTGTGTTTGACTCCAATCTGAATTGACAAGGATTGCCAATTTTCCTACATAAAGGTCGGCGGTTCTCTCCGGCTTCCTCCACCAATAAAAACTGGCCGCCGCGAAATAGCCAAATGTGCTGAAAACGGCATAAAACCCCACCTAAACAAACAAACAAACAACAAAGAGCCAATTGGTGTCAGGAACATCTGGGACTAGTCTAGAACCACATTTAGGATAATTTAGTTCAAGCTAGAAACCAAGTAAAAATAACCAGTAAATTTTCTCATATAAAATGCAGAATAGCTTGTGACTGACTGCTTGTAATAGTTCAAAATCATCTAAGAAATATGTTTCATGGCTTAAATAAAAGACACATATATACCCATAATAAACCTACCGGTGCATTATACATCATGTCATTCAAGGGATCCTTTGCATTCATAACTGTTAAATCCTTCATCCATGCTATTGCCAAATAAACAGGAAGTGTAGAATCTATCCCTGATGTCACCTTATTATCATTCTTATCATGTATTTCCACGGTGATATCAAAGTCAGTATTGGCTAATGTACCAGCAGATGGCCATGTTGTTACGACCATTTTTGCAGCTGGAACTGAAAATTGAAATCAGTGACATCATTTAGAACTGCAATGTATTTTTAATCAATTGAAATATATTTCTTTTTTTTTTTTACCCCTGTATTACGTTTGACTGGACATCCAAAAATTTATATTTCAAGATACATGTATGTAACCGAATAAGCTAAAGAATCCATTAAATTATGAAATAACAACCACAACTTTATATCAAGTTGATAGAAACATTCAGTTTAAAGATGGTATAAAAGAAATTATATTGAACTTTATAAAATCTTTTAAGAACAGTAAATAATTCGCTAAACAAGAAACTGAGTGACTGCAAACCATTTTCCTTCATCACTGGTTGCCTGGAGACAAATCTTGCCCACCCACCGTACTTTGTCAAACCAATAACCCAAATTTTTCCATTGGAAAATCCCGGTATTTCAGTTGCACCAAAATATTATTGATACCACACATCAACATAATGCATAATGTTAAATAAATCCAGTACTTACTTGTAATCTCTACTGGATTTGTTGTTACATTAATTTGAGTCCCGTTATAATACATTGAAAGTACAAATTTACGATTGTTCGGTTGTGTAGTCATGTTTTCGCAAACATGGTATAATCCATCTGCTCGCAGTATACCATCGTGAATAGGAATGTCTGGTATTTCCATACTTGGATGTGTAGTATTGCAATAAAATCTGTAAGAGATAATTATGCCCTATTGAATCATCGAGGTTTTCTTATTTCACCCCCTTTTATATTTCACCTCTATAGGGCAAATTCTTCTTAGATTTGATATCAAGATAAAGATAAAAAAAAAATTGCAGATTTTTTACCCCAAAAAATGTGTGAAAAAAGACCACAATTTGAGGATTTCTAAACTTAGGAAAATAAATTTTAGACATTTCATACTCTAATTTTTATTTTAAATGTAATTTTAACTGCCAAAATACCCTGATTTATGGTATATTGTATTGACAGACTTATACAAAATTTTGTGACAATGAGAGAGAGAGAAAAAAAAAGATCTATTTTTTGCAGAATGTCATAAATTCATTTTAGGGTCAGGTGTAAAAATTTGGATTGAGAGGGAGGCAAGAGACGAAAATCTTAGAATTCCATAATTAATATCCTTTGCATTATTTTTGGTCTTAAGCAAAATTTCATGAAATGGCGTCTGCATTTCCCGTAGTTTCTGTGATGTGAGAAGGAGAAGTTTGTCACAAATTATGCGGGTCTGCCAGTGAAAAAGCCTAAAAGTGAAGAGGAAATAAGGCAGCAGAAGCAAGAATATGATCGATCTCTTTGTATCCACACTGGTTGAAAATGTTAAAGTGGCTGGAATACCATGTCACTAATGGAGTGGGTAAAATGTATTCGAGTTTATTACTCATACAAATACAAAAAAATACTTATACATACAAAAATGGGAGATGTATGATTTTCGATGAGAAAAGTTCAAATAGCAAATCATTAAACATCTTTAGATCTATACGCGGCCTTCAACAATGGACAAAGATCCATACCATACAAACAAGCTGTAAAAGGCCTTGATGTTGAACTTACTGCTTCATTTGTCATTCAAAGGATTATTTCGTGCATATGCTGAGTTTAATGTACAACTGTCTGCAGTTTTGGTTGATTTGATTTTTGGGACTACTAGATTTGCTTAGGGACTACAAAAAAATTGTATCCACTACTGCTGAAAATAAACAGCTGCGCCACTAGCGCATGATATGCCCGTCGTCATGTGAAAAAAACATAATAAATGTTTTTGGAATCCCCCTTTATTTAGTGGAGCTGCTGGTGGGATGTATATGGAAACCTGGCAAAACATAAGCGTATAAACTTTTAAGCAAAAGAAATACAGCGCGAAATGTGACCAAAAAAGACTATATCTTTTTTACCAAAAAGCTCAATAAAAACTCAAAAATAAAATAATCAATATGAAAAAGTATACAGATCTTCAGATTAAGGTATCCGGACCATAATAGATAAAAATGGAAAATTGTATCTCTTTTTGACCGTGAATGGCTAAACCAAACAGTTTAAAGCTGGAATTTTGTATATATATATTTCTCAAGTTGAAACACACTTTGTTGCTTATATGCAGAGTCTGTAAAAATAAGTTAGTTATATTGGCATTTCCGAAGATTGCCGATAATTACCGAGGTCATTTCAATTGCGTTGTATGGAACATCCGGGAACTTTTAAATAATCACGTGGTCATTTATGGTCCGGATACCTTAATATAACAAGTAACAAGTGTGTGAAGTTTTATGCAATAATCATAACTAGTTTCTGAGATACAGTGCGACATGTGAAACCCCCCCCCCCCCCCCCCCCTTCCTTTTTTTTTTTTACAAAAAAATTAATAACTCTAAAATTTAATTTTGAATCATCACCAAAAAGTATACAGATCTTTAGATTAATATAACTAAGAAGAGTGTAACGTTTTAAGCAATAATCATAAATTGCTTTTGAGATACGGCACGTCATGTGAAAAAAAACACACCCTTGTTTTAGTTACAAAGTCCTGTAACTCAAAAAATTTTAATCTGATTTTCATCAAAAAGTATACAGATTGTTTGACCATCATAAAAAACAACTATGTTAAGTCTCATGAAATTTGGATAAGTTGTTCTCAAGTTACGGTGTGACATGTTTACGGCGGACAGACTGACGCCAGAGATTTGTATACTATAATACGTCCCATCAAAATTTTGACGGGCGTATAAAAATTAGGTGTCAATCCCTGAACTTCAACTGAAAATTAATCCTTAACCTTGATGTCTTCTTATTTAATTAACATACGCATAATTTCTTCCCTCGTAGCTGTTTGGATACTCTCTTCTGTTTGCATATTGACATAAATAAGCTCCTAAATCTTCAAAAGGGTCAGGACTGGCACCTGTTGCATCTATAGAGGTAACACTAAACGTCAATCCACTGGTGTTTGTTATTACATTACCAATGCCATCTTCTAATTTGGCTATAACTGGTCTACTCAAAATGTGTCCTGTAGAAACACTATAGATTCTATCTGCATCAGCCGGAATTGTTGCTGGAGGGGAATAACTAGGATCCAGAACCAGGATTGGTGCTCCAGAAATTAGTGGTGCTTTAGAATAAAAAAAATATAATTTATTCCACAAGTTATTACTTATTATTTATTTGCCATATCATGTGTTTCCAGAAACTTTACCAATCCTATTCTTCAGGTGCTATTAAACCATAATTTTTTTTACCACAAAGAAAAACAAGAGGTTGCACTTGATGTTGTGCTAAGGATACCCCCACTCGTAAAAAAAAAAAACATGGAAATTCTGCCCAGTAGAAGCTGAGAAAAATGTGTCAGACATAAATTTTTAAGTGTAACATTGTTTTTTTTCAACAAAGTCAAAATCCAGTTAAACAGGAAGTTGGGGTCCAGCAAAACTGAAAACAGGATACAACGTACAACTCATCATGTCAAAGCTGCATACAAAATATGACATCATTCTGCCCTGTACTGGCTCTAAAAACTGAAAAATGAGAAATTTTTTTATGTGGAACATTGTATCTTTACAAAGTCAAAGTCCCGTCAAACAGGAAATTGGGGTCAAGCAGAACTGAATATATGAGACAATGTACCACTCATCATGTCAAACCTACATACAAAATGTGAAATCATTCTGCCTTGTAGAAGCTGAGAAAAATATGACATAAATTTTTATGTGTAACATTGTACTTTTACAAAGTCAAAATTACCAGAAACAGTATATATATATATACATACACAAGGCCAAAAAAAAAAATATATGTGTGTTTCCCGTTACGCCCTGAAAAAAAAGGGCCGGTAGGTAGGTATCTTTTTTTTTTTTTTTGAAAAATCCTTTAGATCAACTTGTGTATCTAATGTGTATATGTTGTTGTTTCCCTCTCTTGGAGCGAACATCAAGAGTTATCTTTCTTATATTTGAAACCCAGATAAAGATTAAAAAAAAATGTGAAAAGGACCATAATTTGAGGATTTTATGGGATTTTAAAGTTAGGAAAAAGAATTTTAGAAATGTTTTGGCAAGATTGGATGCCAGGAAAGTATGTATTTCGTATCAAATGTGCCAAATTTATCAACAATTGATTGGAATCGACATTGATGATTGGAAGTTTATTTCTTGAAATAATCTTTAAAATTGTTAAAGACAAAATTGCCTTTTCAGAGCGATTTTAATGACATTTGAAGAATTTCAACATATCCAGCCATGGAAACCAATGTTTTCTACCGAATCTTCGCATTTTCATTCAAAAACTAAAAAAATTGTGAAGAGAACATATTTTATTAATATTTTTATTAAAATAAAGAATAAATTACCCAACATTAATGGTCTAAAGCATTAACAATAAAGAAGAAGCCACTAAAGCCTGCCATCTTGTCAGGGAAGCCATCGTGCAAGGGTTACTTCCTCGGGACTCCATTGGTGAAAGGGTTAATTTCTCCCATTGACCTTGTTTGAACACCTTAATAATCAATATTGTCAAAATTTCCATTTGTGCATAGATAAGTCAAAATCCACTAAATTTATTTTTAAACTAGAAATACTGTGAGCAAAACTCCTTACTTGATATCCCTGCCTTACATAAGATACATGAAAGGAAACGTCAATATTTTGGATAGGAAAACTCCAACAGCATTGAGATGAGTTTCAACAAATTCCATTCAGTGGTTTAGGAGGAGTTGCGGATGGCGTCATGGTACTCCTATCACAATGAATGGTAAAGACCATGTTTGGTATGGAAAACCCTAAACGTCGGTCAGATCAAAATCTAAAATAGGAGGTGCACTACAGAATCATATAATAAAGATCCTCTGAAAGTTTCATCAAATTCCATTTAGTGGTTTAGGAGGAGTTGCCGATGGCATCATGGTACCCATATCACAATGAATGTCAAAGTCCATGTTTTGGTATGTGTAACCCCAAATATTCATCAGATCAAAAACTAAAATAGGAGGTGCACTATGGCATCATGTAATAAAGATCCTCTGAAAGTTTCATCAAATTCCATTCAGTAGTTTAGGAGTAGTTGTGGATGACATCATGGTACCCCTATCACAATGAATGTCAAGGTCCATGTTTTGGTATGTGTAACCCCAAATATTCATCAGATCAAAATCTAAAATAGGAGGTGCACTACAGCATCATGTAATAAAGATCCTCTGAAAGTTTCATCAAATTCCTTTCAGTGGTTTAGGAGGAGTTGCGGATGGCATTATGGTACCCCTATAACTATGAATGTTAAAGTCCATGTTTTGGTATGGGTAACCCCAAATATTCATCAGATCAAAATCTAAAATAGGAGGTGCACTAGGCATCATGTAATAAAGATCCTCTGAAAGTTTCATCAAATTCAATACAGTGGTTTAGTAGGAGTTGCTGATGGCATCATGGTACCCCCCATCACATTGAAAGTGAAAGTCCATGTTTTTCTATGGGAAACCCCAAAAATTGGTACGATCAAATTCTAAAATAGGAGGTGCACAATGCCATCATGGGATGAAGATTCTCTGAAAGTTTCATCAAATTCCATCCAGCAGTTTAGGAGTTGCGGATACAAAGGTCGGACAGAGAACGGACGGACAGACACAACGAATACTATATACCCCGCATTTTTCAAAAGCAGGGGGTGTAAGGTTTACATATTGTTACCGGTCGGTAAAAAAAACACTGTGGCCTTTGAAAAATTGCAAGAATTCTCTTTGCCACCAATTTCTAGCTTACTTTTTGTCGTTTCCTTTCCCATCCCATTTGCTCTCCATGAAAACAAAAATGGCGCACGAACTTTTTGATGAAAATTATGGTCTTCAGACGCAGCTGATAAAATCTACACGAGTCCCAGTTTAAAGGATAACACGTCTCATGTGCGAGCCTTACCAAAAGACCTGCTGCATTTCTTTATACAGACTGGGGCCAGACGGGTAGCTGGAAACACACATATATTTTTTTTGGTCTAAAAGACCTTCGGACTACCAGACCTTTGGAATACTGGGTAGGCACCACCCTGTGATGCACGAAATATGCACAAAGTGCATTAAAAATATTTAAAATAACAGTTTTACAAATTTTAGGATAGGTCTCATTTTTAAAAATTTTCAAGTGCATTAATTTTTTAATTGGATATTCCCCCATTCAGAATCATTTCTGGAGTATACAAACAACTTTACATTGTTTATGTTTTCTTGGACGACTCAATAAGGACTTTCAAAATGCGAAAAATCCATTAGCCTTAAAAGATGGGTGGCAAAGGAGGTGGGGGGGGGGGGGGGGGGGGGGGGGTAGTGTCCAATAACAGCAATTCAGCAAACTGATTTTGCTTAAAACAGATAACAGGGAATTGAAATTACTGAAAACATAACAATAGATGAAAATCAATAATTGGTGAGGATCAATAAGATAGGGGATAGAAACTCATGCTTATGTGATGTGTATGTTACTGGAATCCTTCTCTGAATGAGGGAGCACCATAATACCAGTGATGAGAGTGTAATGACCCCTACTTAATGTTCAATTTCAATAGAACATAGACTGTCAAAATGCTAACATTGAAATTTTCATTAACATTTAACAGCAAATACATTCTCAAATAACAGATAAAAAAAAAAAATAAATTGTCCCAAAACAGCTAACAATGAATCAGTCAATAAAAGCTAAAGCAAATACATTGTCATTTTCAGAATAACAGATAACAAAGAATCATTTAAACAAAACAGAACAACAGTAAAACCCCTTGCCCCCTCTTAAAATGGTAGATTCTTTCAACTTTTGACAACTTGGCATGGTTAATTAATCAAATAAAAATTATTGCGTTACCTAGGCAAGCTTGCTGTATATATTTAGTGTAGGTTTCCACTTCAGACCAGTTACAAATTCGGAGGAGGTTATACAGGGAGCAATCATTTGCTTTTCATGAAATCCAGTGAAGAAAATCCCTATTGTTAAAATCAACTACTCTTGTGTTTCATTTTTTTTTATATAATTAGGCCTATTGTCATCAAACGAAAGACAAAAAAATTGGTACGTTTTTTTGAAACATTGACTCTTCATGATTATTACTGAGTAGCACTTTTATGTAATTGTTGGTTGAAAAATTTTTATCAATAAAAAGGTTTTCCATTTCCCTAGATTTTAATTACTGCCATACTGGCAATTTTCAGGTTTTTTTTTTACCGTCAACATAAAAGTGGCATGCAGTCATTCTGAATTTTCCCATTTCTTTTTAAAAACAATACTAGGAGGTTTTTTCTTGGTCAATCTTTATTACAAATTTTTCATCACTGAACTGAGAATATTGGCTGTATTTTTTTTTTTTTTATAATTTTTATATATTTTTCTGGTATTTAATCCATATAAAAAGATGCATTAATTTAAAGTCAAAGCATACTTGCCAACATATAAATACTGAAGAGGGACTGCTTAAGGTTCCCAGTGACAGTGGATCCAGGGTAAAGCCCTTGGCCAGGAAGCTATAAAATGCATTCCCCCACCGAAATTTGATTAATGTGGAATCCTGTATATTATTTACAAAATATATATATATTAAGACATAGTGTCCGACGCCTATAGTCCATGTAGTCAAGGGAAGTAGGCCCTATAATCATACTAATGGAATAGGTTTCGTAGACTCTGGCAAGTTACCGCGTGATCACTGCAAGCCGAAAGCCATGATTTCGACGTTCAATCGTCTTTTGATCGGTTTAATATTGACCATATTGTACGAGCATCAGTTACTTACCACAGAAAAACAACAAAGAAAGAAATTTAGAAGGTGTGTTCGTCATGGCGGTTTTTCTTCACAATTTATTTTTTAGTTAACCATCTTCTGAATACCGCCCTTCCAGCCTAGCGTCGAACGCGCTAAAAACGTGAGTGACGTCAGTAAAATTAATGCGCAGGCCAATTACGCAGTTTCAAATTAATAATGGCGGGAAAGGGTTGCATTGTTTGAAACCTTGACCCTATTCTATTCTATATAGGAGACGGGAATTATTATTTTAATTTATATTATTTTAACTGTATTTTTTAAATCAGTACTTTGTCATTCCATTTACTTGAAAATGTAAACTGAATATTCTTGATGAAAGATCATTTCAGTATTCGTTCATGTGTCGTTTGCTCTGCTAACCGTTTATATACATTTCAGTCAAAGATCTACATATGAGAAGCGGAATAGTCAAAATTGTTGTATTTTAAGAATGAAGTATACAGATCGATATCTTCCTTCATTTACCCAGTTTAGGGCGGGGGGGGGGCTTGTCAAAAAGTTGACAGTCGGGTTCTTCCAGAACATTTGAACCCCGACCCCTTTCCAGAAAAAAAATTGACCATGTTACATACCCCATTACAGACAATCTGTGTATAAAATAATACCCCTTTTTAACCAACAAGCAAAGTGTAGCACATTCACATCCACTACTTGTCTTATGTTTGTCTTTTCCCCTGTAAGTATCTAAGTAAAGTCAAGAAATACCAAAGGGATATTCGAAGGAGAGAAAAATCGTAACAACTGACAAACTCCGGAGAAAAACGAAGACAAGACCAAAACAATACATGCACTACTAAAAACTAAAAACATATGAACAACATGGACCCCACCAAAAAACCGGGGGTAGACTCAGGTGCTCCGGAAGAGTACGCAGTCTCTGCGTCCAGCAGGACACCCGCCATGCTGCCCATATCAAATGCCCATGCAAGTTTCTTTTTTATATTAAATGTTATTGTGACTGAATAACCTCCGGGGTTTAGAGTGTCAACCTCATGTAGAGATATTATATAGTGGCCTTGATCCGAGTTTTAAAGGACTTCATCGCCTATAAAAAGCAAGCGAAGACCATCAAATATCTATGGATTTCCACAGTTACAATTAGCTCTCCTTTAGAGTCTTTCAGAAAATTTACCAAAATTGGAATCAAGTATTTTTGAAATCCAAATGATCCTGATAAGTCTTAAAGGTAATATGATCCAGAAAAAATCTATTGTTACTCAGTAAAATTCCAAAAATAATAGTCATAGACACTTTCATGAAATTTACCCAAATTGGAATCACATATTTTTGAAATCCATACAACCCAAACTACTGCTGTTGCTATAGTGATTCCAAATATATGGTTGCTAAGTAGAAATCACAAAGAAAGTAGTCTTTGAGTCTTTAAGGAAATTTAACAAAATTGGAATCACAGATTTTTGAAATCCAAATGACCCTGATAAGTTTTAAAATTGATATGATAAAATAAAATCTATAATTGCTAAATAAAATTCCAAATATAATAGTCTTAGACACTTTCAGGAAATTTACCAAAGATGAAATCACATATTTTTGACATCCATATGATCCCAATATGTGTTACTGCTGATGTCATCCAGAAAATACATGGTTTCTTGTAAAAAATTAAAAAAAATAATGGTCTTTGAGTCCCCCCCCCCCAGGGGACTACATGTACTAGTATTCAAATTCTGAAATATTTGGCACAATCTACATTGGCAGTGCAATAATTGTGCCAACTTTCAGTTCCATATTCCAAATAACGCGAGAGCAGTTGCGCGACAAAGGAATAATGTACCCTTTGGCCATCCGTGTAGTTCAGATCCCATGGGCGCTATTCAATTTCCGAAACCTTCGACACAGTCTACATTGATAGGGCAATTACTGAGCAAACTTTCAGTTCCGTATTCCAAATAACCTGACAAAAGAATAATGTACCCTTAGGATCCCTTTGTATAGCTCGACTCCCACGGGCGCTATTCAAATTCCGAAAACTTTGGCACAGTCCCCATACACAGTGTAATCAATAATCCAAGTTTCATTTTTCTACATCCAGTGGTTCCTGAGATTATCCTGGACATTACTAACGTCCGTACGCCGAACAGCAAAACAATATCCCCGCGCTTTGTTGAAGCGCAGGGATAGCTTATTTTCTACATCAATATGACAAATATCAATTTTTAAGCAATATCGCTAAATTTGGTTACGTTCTATATATGGAATATATCGTTGATGTACAATAAAGATCGTTCATCACCATGGATCAGCCATCAGTTGGGGATCTTGGCACTTCTCCAGTTTCTATTGTTCCATTTGCTTAATCCTGCAAAGGCAAAGCAGATTCATATCAGACCTACACAAACTGTTCGGCGCCGTAGAAAAATACATTTTATACCTTCTAGACTAAACTAAGTTTATCTATTCATATTTTAGATCATTACTACCCGTTATATCAATTCATTTTAAGGCCAGTATTCTCTATTCTACAAACCCTAATGAGGGGTTATTTGAAGATTTCTTATCACACATGTTCGTATTTTATTATTTTTTTTGATTGTGTAATTTTTATGCATAGAAAATTGATGCAGGGGCGTTTCCAGGATTCCTGAAAGGGGGGGCGTAAAATAAAACTTTGGCCGAGCGGAGCGAGGCGAAAAATTTTTTGGACCTTTTTTTTGCTAAAAAACATAAAATAATTGAGAAATGCGCTAATGTAACGGTTCCTGACTTGGGGCATGTATATTTTAGAGTATGTGTTTAATTAATGAATATGATAAATTGCCATATTCAATACAATATAAGTAGATTACGATAGTTTTTTTTTTTTAAAGGGGGGGGGGGGGGGCGTACGCCCATTACGTCCTCATCTGGACCCGCCCCTGGATTGATGTTATGTTTTAAATATGTCATTCAATCTGCATCTGTTCATTATGGATATAACTGAGGAGGTATTTCTGTGTGCGTGACACTAGACCATGTAGACCAAGTTCCCACGACGTCCGTACAGCGTCCAAAACAATCGAATGGACGCAATAAGAACAATTAAAATTTTGACCAAGCTAAAAAAAAACTTGGTGAGGACGTAGTATAAACAAAACGTAAAGATCTGGGACGTAGTCAGCTGTACGCTCCTTATATTATTATTATTATTATTATTATTATTATCTAATGCGCCGCTAGCTTCATTTTGACTAATATATTTTCCTCGGTAATCTTTAACCTTATCGATATCTGGACGGAAATTCAATTTTTAATGTCGTACGACATACTCCTTACCACTCTCTTACAATTTTTTTTGTGTTGGTATCAAAAACATTTTATTACTTTTCATTACAAAATAAAAACTGTAAATATGGTACACCCGAAATCATTTAAAGAACTCATTTAACATATGTGATTCTTTTATAACTGACGGATACATGTATCTAGCAAAACAAAAATGAATATTCTATGTAATTATCATCGAAAAAACATTGGTCAATTTTTTACAATACTGGATTTTACATAAATATTTTTACCATAAAAAAGGCGGGAAAATGTTTATAGCAACATATCGTTATCATTTGTCCCACAGAAGATGATAATACCAACAGTATAATTTCTACAGACAATACGGTTAACAAAACAAACAAATTTCATCTGATTAGGGCTTTTTATCAAATATTAAACTGTAAATAACTACAAGTTCCGATTTCTAAATTCTGTGAAAAAATAACGTTATGAATCGAAAACGAGGTTGGTGCCTCCAATTCTTTATTGGCTGATTTTAAAGCTTTTACTTAGGCTAGAGTGAAAATAAAATTTAAATAAGTTATTCATGGTAGATCTGAATAGAGGGATTTGTCTTTAAAACACGTTTGTCTTACGTTTGCATTATAGGTTCTCACGGCGTTTGTGCAATTTTATTATTAACAGTATAAATGCAGATATTTTGTATCTACATTTTGGGTTAGACCGTAGACTGTATCATTTGTTGCTTCATGCAGGGGCATCAAGTTCTTCTTGATGAACAACTTGCACTTTTGAGGTTACGGAGACAATTTCAAATAGAAGGCTGCAAAATAGTTCATTGCGTTCTGCGAAAAGGAGACAGGAATTCGGTCATTACACGACAAATTTATGGAGGATATATAGAGAGGAACTGGGTTTACTATACAACCTTTGAGGAAAATTGTTATTTCGTTATAAAAGTTGAAAACACATAGTACCCGATATCGATCAAACATCGGATATTTGATCATTTCGTATGATAAGTTGCTTTCATGAAATATTTCTCATTCTCTTTAGAGGGTCATTTCTCATAATTAGCTCTTATGGTATAGAAAGAAGATGATGTTGGTCGAGTTAGCACTGTTTCACTTTTTATCATGTATTGAATATTCGGTAGAGCACGTATAATGCATCCTTTCAATGCAGGACTACCATTTATCATATACCTCAATTTCTTGACATTGATATATATGGACAATTAAGTGGACACCACACTATATGTGGAGTACTTATCTAATCCATAATCGGACCAGGTATCACCCCGAGATTCCTACATCGGTCCGATATGGATTACTTCTGATCATATACAGCTTAAGTACATATGTCCAAAGGCACCTTCCTAAGAGCTTGCTCCAAGTTAAAGTTCTGCGACCACTTACCTGCTCACATAGTGATTGTTTCGTTTCAGTTTTGTGTCACATGGTCACCACAGGAGTGGGAAGCACGCTGACTCGACTTTTATCGTGTGCTTTCATTATTTTAGTTTTCCTTGACCATACTAAACTAGAGTCCCAAGTGGTGATCCTGTATCGCTCACCTGGCATCCTTTTCAGCTTATCGTATTTATTTAGCCATCTTTTAGTTTTAGGAAGCAGCCATTTGATTTTTATAGGGGGGGGGGGTGGGGGGGGGGTGGGGGAAGCGGAAGGAATAGGATGCAAAATTAGGTGAAAAAAAAGGCAGGGCCAAAAATCCTAGGAAAAATAAAAAGGCAGGATGAAAAATGTAGTGAAAAAAAAGGCATGAAGCAGAAACAAGAGGCTCACCAGAGCCTGTATCGCTCACCTGGAGTCTGGTTTTCATTGGACAATTAATCAACTATTTGACCAAGTTTGTTGCAATTGGTTGAATTGTTCAGGGAAAATTTGTTGAAGATTTATTGTTCATAAGGTTTAATGTTAAAATATGTTCCCTGATGGTGGTAGCCCTGGCAGGAAGTTGACAAAATTGACCAGGAATAAGGGTGAACCTTAAATAAATGTAACAGAACCCGACCTCAAATTACACAAACCAATAACTCCTAAATAGAATTTGGGATTCCCTTCAAAATTTCAGGGTAGGCAGATCTCAACATGGCAAACATTTTTCAATTTATATTTCACTTCTATCTCAAATAGTTTTGGAGATAAATGCAAAAATGTTAAAATTTTGAAAATTTGACAAAACTAGAGGCTCTCAAGAGCCTGTGTCGCTCACCTGTATCTAATGTGATTTTGGAAATTATGTAAAATTATATAATGATTGAGACCAAGATTGGTTTAATTTGACACAGTATTTAAAATTAAAAACAGGTCATCTTAGTGTAGTCTTACAATAGCTACTGAAGACATCTTATCATTATTATTTTTGAATATGTGGTCAAGTTGTGACCATTCAGAATTTTTTTTACAATTTTCTGATAGACTTCTAAACATCTTGGATGATGGATCGGCAACAAAGTAACAACACTTGGTCAGCAAAGTTTCATTCCATTCAGTGGTTCTCTAAAAGAAGTCATTTGTATGCATTTCCCATAGGGTCCTATGTTAAACTAAGTTCCCCGCTGGCGGCCATCTTGGATTATGGATCGGCTACAAAGTAACAACACTTGGTCAGCACCTCACAAGGAACATTCATGCCATGTTTGGTTTCATTCCATTCAACGGTTCTCTAAAAGAAGTCATTTGTATGCATTTCCCATAGGGTCCTATGTTAAACTAAGTCCCCCTCTGGCGCCCATCTTGGATGATGGATCGGCTACAAAGTAACAACACTTGGTCAGCACCTCATAAGGAACATTCATGCCAGATTTAGTTTCATTCCATTCAGTGGTTCTCTAAAAGAAGTCATTTGTATGCATTTCCCATAGGTTCCTATGTTAAACTAAGTTCCCCGCTGGCGGCCATCTTGGATGATGGATCGGCTACAAAGTAACAACACTTGGTCAGCACCTCATAAGGAACATTCATGCCAGATTTAGTTTCATTCCATTCAGTGGTTCTCTAAAAGAAGTCATTTGTATGCATTTCCCATAGGGTCCTATGTTAAACTAAGTTCACTGCTGGCGGCCATCTTGGATGATGGATCGGCTACAAAGTAACAACACTTGGTCAGCACCTCATAAGGAACATTCATGCCATGTTTGGTTTCATTCCATTCAACGGTTCTCTAAAAGAAGTCATTTGTATGCATTTCCCATAGGGTCCTATGTTAAACTAAGTCCCCCTCTGGCGCCCATCTTGGACGATGGATCGGCTACAAAGTAACAACACTTGGTCAGCACCTCATAAGGAACATTCATGCCAGATTTAGTTTCATTCCATTCAGTTGTTCTCTAAAAGAAGTCATTTGTATGCATTTCCCATAGGGTCCTATGTTAAACTAAGTTCCCCGCTGGCGGCCATCTTGGATGATGGATCGGCTACAAAGTAACAACACTTGTTCAGCACCTCATAAGGAACATTCATGCCAGATTTAGTTTCATTCCATTCAGTGGTTCTCTAAAAGAAGTCATTTGTATGCATTTCCCATAGGGTCCTATGTTAAACTAAGTTCCCCGCTGGCGGCCATCTTGGATGATGGATCGGCTACAAAGTAACAACACTTGGTCAGCACCTCATAAGGAACATTCATGCCAGATTTAGTTTCATTCCATTCAGTGGTTCTCTAAAAGAAGTCATTTGTATGCATTTCCCATAGGTTCCTATGTTAAACTAAGTTCCCTGCTGGCGGCCATCTTGGATGATGGATCGGCTACAAAGTAACAACACTTGGTCAGCACCTCATAAGGAACATTCATGCCATGTTTGGTTTCATTCCATTCAACGGTTCTCTAAAAGAAGTCATTTGTATGCATTTCCCATAGGGTCCTATGTTAAACTAAGTCCCCCTCTGGCGCCCATCTTGGATGATGGATCGGCTACAAAGTAACAACACTTGGTCAGCACCTCATAAGGAACATTCATGCCAGATTTAGTTTCATTCCATTCAGTGGTTCTCTAAAAGAAGTCATTTGTATGCATTTCCCATAGGGTCCTATGTTAAACTAAGTTCCCCGCTGGCGGCCATCTTGGATGATGGATCAGCTACAAAGTAACAACACTTGGTCAGCACCTCATAAGGAACATTCATGCCAGATTTAGTTTCATTCCATTCAGTGGTTCTCTAAAAGAAGTCATTTGTATGCATTTCCCATAGGGTCCTATGTTAAACTAAGTTCCCCGCTGGCGGCCATCTTGGATGATGGATCGGCTACAAAGTAACAACACTTGGTCAGCACCTCATAAGGAACATTCATGCCATGTTTGGTTTCATTCCATTCAGTGGTTCTCTAGAAGAAGTTCAAAATGTAAAATGTTAACGACGACGCCGGACGACGGACGACGGACGCCAAGTGATGAGAAAAGCTCACTTGACCCTTTGGGTCAGGTGAGCTAAAAAGGGCAATAACTCCTAAATGGGTTTTGGGATTTCCTTTAAAATTTCAGGGTATGTAGATTTCAACATGGCAAACATTTTTAAAATTTACATTTCACTTCTATCTCAAATAGTTTTGGAGATAAATGAAGAAAAATGATAAATTTTGAAAATTTGACGAAAAAAGGGCAATAACTCCTAAATGGGTTATAAGCCAAAAACAACACATGCACCCCTATATTCTATTTTTAGCTACGACAGCCGCCATGTTTTATGTCAGATCAAAATAAATTGAGGATCGTTTGTAGAGGACATGTTAAGTTTCAAACAAATCGGCCTAGCGGTTTCAGAGGAGAAGATTTTTGATAAAAAAATTTTGAAAATTTGAAAAAAAAAGGGCAACAACTCCTAAATGGGTTTTGGGATTTCCTTTAAAATTTCAGGGTAGGTAGATCTCAACATGGCAAACATTTTTCAAATTTACATTTCACTTCTACCTCAAATAGTTTTGGAGATAAATGACGAAAAATGTTAAAATTTTGAAAATTTGACGAAAAAAGGGCAATAACTCCTAAACGGGTTTTGAAATTTCCTTCAAAACTTCAGGGTAGGTAGATCTTGTCATGCTGATAAATTTTACCAGATGTCAGATTTTCGATATCTGTAACGGTTTTTGAGTTATTAGCAAAAAACAGCAATTTACCCCTATGTTCTATTTTTAGTAACAGCGGCCATGTTTTTCGACGAATCAAAAATCCCCACATCAGTTCTATGCAGGGTATCCCAGGGAACATTCATACCAAGTTTGGTTCTAATTAGTCAAGTAGTTTCAGAGGAGAAGATTTTTGAAATAATAACATAAAAAAAGCCAAAAATGTCAAAAAAGGGCAATAACTCTAACATCAGTTGTTAGATTTTCACGAAAATCAGCACACAGGTAGCTCTCATCATGCTGAACACTTTCATCCTGCCAGAATTTGCCGTAACCTAATGATTTTTGAGATATTTGCGAAAAACTGTTGTCTGACCCCTATGTTCTATTTTTAGTAGCAGCGGCCATGTTTTTCGACGGATCAAAAATCCCCACATCAGTTCTATGCAGGATACCCCAAAGAACATTCATACCAAGTGTGGTTCCAATTGGTCAAGTAGTTTCAGAGGAGAAGAGTTTTGAAAAATTGTTAACGACGACGGACGACGACGACGACAAGTGATGGCAATAGCTCACATGGCCTTTGGCCAGGTGAGCTAAAAACAAGAGACTCAGTGGGCTGAGCCTGTACCGCTTACCTGGCAGTCACAAACTTTTGATTTGACAGACTAGATTGATTTCTGGAAACTTTGTAAATGATCTTCTATAAATGCTTCATACCAAGTATAAGTTCATTGGCCAAACAGTTTCAGAGGAGAAGTTTTAAATTTCGACCGATCAGAACATATAAAGGTTTCTGGTGGCAATTTTGTTTCATGGACTACAAAAATTAATGCAAAGTTTGTACTTCCGCTACATAGATGATGTCTTATCACCCAACAATTCACGTTTTGGGAATTTGTTACATCTCATCTATCCCAATGAGCTCCAAATTAAGGATACAACAGACACTGCCAAGTCTGCATCTTATCTTGACCTTCACCTCGAAATTGACACCAGAGGAAGGTTGAATACAAAACTTTACGACAAACGGGATGACTTTGACTTCCCTATCGTCAAATTCCCATTTTTGAGCGGCAATATTCCAGAAGCGCCGGCGTATGGAGTATATATTTCACAACTCATACGTTATTCCAGAGCTTGTGACATATACATTGACTTCCTGGACAGAGCCCGGCTTCTGACAGAAAAGTTGCTCAGACAGAGGTACGTTGCTCCTAAGCTGAAGTCATCCTTATTAAAGTTTTATGGGCGTCATCATGACTTGGTTGACAGGTATGAAAAAACCGTTTCCCAAATGAAAATGGACCTGTTCCATTGATATTATCCCTTCCTCATATTGGATTTTACATGGCCAGCATGGCGGGTGTCCTGCAGGAAGCAGAGACTGCTTACTCTTGCGGAGCACCTGAGTCTACCCCCGGTTTTTTGGTGGGGTCCATGTTGTTCATATGTTTTTAGTTTTTGATTGTAGTGCATGTATTGTTTTGGTCTTGTCTTCGTTGTTCTCCGGCGTTTGTCAGTTGTTACGATTTTTCTCTCCTTCGAATATCCCTTTGGTATTTCTTGACTTTACTTGTAAAGGACCTTCCATAGATGCTCCATACCAAAAATCAGTTCATTTGGCTTTATGGTTTCAGAGGAGAAGTTTTAAATTTCGACCAATCAGAACATGTAAATGCTCGTGGCGGCCATTTTGTTTCACAGACCGGGAAGATTTATGCAAACTTCCTAAAGGATCTTCCATAGATGCTCCATACCAAAAATCAGTTCATTTGACTTTAAGGTTTCAGAGGAGAAGTTTTAAAGTTTGACCAATCAGAACATGTAAATGCTCATGGCAGCCATTTTGTTTCACGGACCAGGCTGATTTATGCAAATTATGTAAAGGACCTTCCACAGATGTCCGATATAAAAAATCAGTTCATTCGGCTTTACGGTTTGTAAGGAGAAGAAGTTTTACATTTCAACCATTCAGAACATGTAAATGCTCCTGACGGCCATTTTGTGTCATGGTCCAGGAAGATTTATGCAAATTTCCTAAATGACCTTCCATAGATGCCCCATACCAAAAATCTCATCATCACCACTCACTAAGGATACCATGTTTACTTTAAAAACCAAATATTGTTGAAATCCAAGCAAGTGTAAAAAATGCTGTCCAAAACAAACTTTCATCATCACCATTCAACTCGGGATACCATGTTTATCTTGAAAGTAGCTTTCACCTTCATTTTCTTTCTATAATTCAGGAAAAAATAGCAAACTAGAGGCTCTCAAGAGCCTGTGTCGCTCACCTGTATCTACTGTGGTTTTTGAAATCATGTAAAATAAGGTTAAAATCATAATGAAAAGCATTAATAAATTGCTTCGGTGAGCACAGCTGGGGCAAAAATGGACACAATATTCGCGCTTGATACAGGTCTGAGTTTGGATTGTAATTAAATATTTGACACATCAGAGGTTCTGACACAGAATAACTGTAATCAAAGAACTTAGAATTGGTCATATGATTTGAATTTAAATTTTGTGCAATACAATATGCTGTTGCGAATTGAACCCCCCACCCCCCATTCCAAAAAAAAATACCCCTTTTTTTGCTTTTGTACAATACACTATGCTGTTGCTTATTGACCCCCCCTTTTTTTTGCAAAAAAAGAATATTTGAAGAAATTCTTTTTAATTTCTGAAATCTGAAATGAGAAAAAATTGCCCCGCCCCCCTAAATTTTTTTTTCACCTCCCCACCCTTTCCGTTTTTCCAAAAAAAAAATTCTTTCCCTCAAGATATGGTCATAATCTCTATTCAAATTTCCCATGGAGTTTGCAAACATAATTACCAATTTAAATACATAATAAAAGTCTTAAAATAGAAAATGACATATGGCTAAAATTGATATTAATTAACAGTAACTTCTAAAAATAAATTGACAGCTATAAATCACCCCAAGACAATCTACATTTCCTTATACTTTAAATGTGTTTGGATTACCTCCCTTACACCAAGATAATAACCAAAAATTATGATTTCCCATAGGGTTCAATGTAAAATTATGTACCACTATAGCTGCCACATTAGCCATCTGATCTGAACAAAATGAGGAACCTTTGTACAGGACCTCCCAGTCATCATTCCTGTAAAGTACCATAACATTTTGCCTTGTAGTTTCAGAGGAGAAGATTTTTGAAAATCAGCCAATCAGAAAGAAGAATTGCCTCTGGTGGCCATGTTTCTTGACCAATCAGAACTAAATGAGGAAACTTTGTTGAGGACCTTCCATACACCACTCATGCAAAGTTTGGTTGGAATTGGCCAAATGGTTTCTGAGGAGAAGATGTTTGAATGAAAAGCTAACGATAAGGGGTTAACAATTTCCGCCATGTTGGTTAGCAGGCGTGGTCATCCAACACATTGTTAAAACTAGATACCCTAATAATAATTGTAGCCAAGTAGTTTCAGAGGAGAAGATTTTTGTAAAAGTTAACGGACGAGGACAGACAACAAGTGATAAAAGCTCAGGGTCAGGTGAACTAAAAATAAGGATTTGTTCATGACAGCCATCTTAGTTGTCCAATCAGGACAAAATATCCAAAAAATTATAAAGGTCCTTCCACATATGCTTTGTAACAGTTTCAATTCATTGAATATACAATTTCAGAGGAGATTTTAAAATTTGAACAATTGGCCATGTCGGTTGTCTGATGCAAATTTTATAAAGATCCTTCCATAGATGTTTCATATCAAGTTACAGTTCATTTGGCCCATGAATTTCTGTAATGAAAAAAATTCCTCTGGGTCAATTTATTTGACTAAAGCAAAATCAATTTTGAGAGTTTAAAGCAATAAATTCACATTTTTTTCATTTATAAAGGTCATAATTATACCCAGTATTTTTGTATTTTGTCATATTTTAACTCAATGAACTCCTTCACACAAGTCACTGTGTTAAATATTCTGGTTTTGTACAATTAAGAAGTAATGTTAGAATATATCTACCTTTTATTCAACTTTTACAAAAATCACATATACCTATCACACTATAAAATTTATATGAAATAAAATTTGTCAAAACGGGAAAAAAAGATTGTCTTCTAATAGTAAACAATTTTTTTTTTACATCTGAAACAATTTGCTTTAAGAATCTCATACACTGCATTGTTATCTTATAAATAAAATAAAACTAGTGCAAAGAATAAAACAGAAACGATCTCTAAAAATTCTAACTGAAAAAGCAGAAAACATTTCTAGCTGTATTAAATACCACGTTAGGAAGTAGATAAATATGTTAAACCTCTATCAAGGTACAAAATTATATACAGTGGACAGCTACATAAAGAAAAATTTGATATGCTTTATTTTATTTGTATACCCTGAAAAATCAGAAGAACTAGAATTGTTTACAATTCATGAAAGTTTTGCAATAGAATTTCTTTGAAGAAATACATAATACATGTATTTCATTTATTTCTTTTTATCAGTCATCAGTTTTAAAGAAATGCACAGAGCAAAGGATAAGATTAAAACACTTTATTTTGATGGTCAAATGATGTCTTACAATGCACAATTCACACATACCTTACATTCATTTAATGAAACTGGATTAATCAATCTTTTATACAGAATAAATGCTATAAGCTACATCTGTATTAATGAACATTTTAAGTTACCTAACACTAAAGGCATACCAGAATCTAATCCATAATTTATTGAACTAACAAAATTATAGAACAAGATGCTGCTGAACAGACAACAAACAAGATTTTACTGCAGTACACTCAACTGGATATTAACCGTAAAAAATTTTTGCAATAGATACAATTTTCAAATTTCAGCAGGAAATTCTAGGATAAACTGCACAAATAGTAATAAAATATTTATTTCATACCCTTATTTTTATGAAATATCTCACTCTTTACATTTATTCTTCTATGTAAAAAATTTGTAGTGTTAAAAATTTTATGATTAAGAGATGCTTGAAATAATACTTTTAGCTCAAAAATAAATTATATTTAACAATAAATAAATAATATCAATAAAAATAATAACCATTTAGTAAAAATAGTTCCTAATTTTAAAAATTATATAAACTAAATAGTTTATCCCAAGAAAACTAAAAATAACTAACCAGATTATTAAAACAACATTCTTAAACATTCAACATACTAAATCAATAAAACATTAACTATTAAATCAGACCCAAAAAAAATATGTTCAGGCAGTGAAAGCCATGATTAACCAGTTTCAAATAACAACAAAACATACAACCATTGGTATGAAAATGATGTATTGCTGCCTTTCAGAATCTATCAAAAACATGTAAACAAATATCTGTGCCAATACACAAAGCAAAACAACAACTATGAAATAAGGTTAATACATATAATGAAATAATATCTTGTTTCTCTTGTATCAAAATTTCACGTTTATTTAATATCTAACTATATAGGATTAAATTATGAAAAGTGCCAAGTTATGGAATTAAACATTTTGTTTTTGGTGAAAAAAAAACCAAACTGTTTGCTAGAACCCGACTGACCCTAATTTTTTTAGACCTATTAAAAAAATCTGTGAAATGGCAGATGAAAACAAAACTGCAGAGCTTACCATGACTGCATTGCAAAACGTACTAGTAAAAGCAGATGTCTGACAGTATGCAAAAAGATTAAAAAAAATACTGGTACCTGAAACAAAGGATATTTTTAGGTTGTATTTCATTTTATTTATCCAATCTGTTCTTTTGTCAATGTTTATATGCACAATGATTACATAGAATGTGGCATGTTATTTTAAAATACAATTTACTAGCATTAGGCCAAGAAAAATACCTACGTTTCAGCTAAATCGACCAACCATAAATGTACAATTTTCGGGAAGCATTTTTAAATTCCTGTGCATGAAGTTAAAATTTCTAGAAAAAAATAAAATATTATGTATCTACATGTTACAACCAGATATTTTTGTAGGAAATATTGATGTTAATAAAGTAACTAGGATGAATACATTGATACAAGATGTCTCTTTATTAACTTCCAAAATCTTGCCCTCAAATAAGCCCATCCCTGGCCATTTTAGAATGACCAAATGTGTGTACATTAATTCATAAGTAAAAAGAAACAAAATACCATTGTATAATATGTACACCATTCTAACCTGTATGTTAAAACTTGAGGATACAAAATGTAAGAATTACAATGAATATACACTGTGTTCTCGTGATTATAACAGTTACTTCTTTGATTTTTTTCCTCTCTTCACAAAAGCTTTGCCCTCCTTTGCAGTTTTCTGCATCGTACCATCACGCTTCATTGTTGGTTTAGCACTGTCATCACCCCTGGACTGAGATCTTGTCTTTCTTCCTTCTTCTACATTAATGTCAGGGACAGTCCAAGCAGCTAAAACAAGATTTGCATTTCGTTTGTTATTCCTTTTTCTAAAATTTGTTTTCTCTTTAAAATTTATGCCAGAATGATAAATCAGTGGAAATCTAAAAAGCATAGAGTTGCATTTTCATAACATAATTAAAAGGAATCATATCAATTTTGTTGGCAAATTATCAATGGTTAGCATTTACAATGTATTTTAATTTTAAATAAAGATTGAATCAACACATGGTTCTAACAGAATACGTATTTAGTACAGCTCTGTGGGTTGAGCTCCCTTTATCCATCACAGTTGCCTAGCAGAAAATTAGGAGTGTAGATTGGAAATGACAAATAGAAAAGTGGACTTGTCAGATGGAAATATTACATTTCAGTGCTTAATACATGAAAGTGGTCTACTATTGACCTAATATATATTTTTAGATATTTTTCCTTCTTTGTCCAAGGTCAAAATAAATCTCACTCTCTCACAGTTAATATTAAGGTATCCGGACCATAAATGACCACGTGATTATTCAAAAGTTCCCGGATGTTCCATACAACGCAATTGAAATGACCTCGGTAATTATCGGGAAACTTCGGAAATGCCAATATAACTAACTTATTTTTACAGACTCTGCATATAAGCAACAAAGTGTGTTTCAACTTGAGAAAAATGTGTATTTAAAATTCCAGCTTTAAATTGTTTGGTTCAGCCATTCACGGTCAAAAGAGATACAATTTTCGATCATGATCTATTATGGTCCGGATACCTTAAGTCTTCCTCCACACTCAAATCTTATTCATTTGCAATCAATGTTATATGTCATACATTTACTTTTAAAAGAGAGGTTCTCCATAATCCTCCCCTCTAATTTGGTCAGATGCTGGCATCTAATCCTGTATTAAGGATGCTCGCTGGTCATGTTTTGTTTTTGTCAGATTTTCGGAATCCTCAGGATTTACCCATTTCTTAAACATGAAGTCTTTTGCCCATGAACCCCCACTTTTTCTTTTATAATTCAATCATATATACCTTAAAATGGTATTTGACAAAATTTTATGAAATCCTTTTTATTTTTTCATACATCTTTAAGAGACTGAAGTTGTCAATGCAAAGACAATGAAAAATCCAGAGAAACCCCATTTCCTGCAAATTTTCAAGGCCTTATAGCTCTAAAATGAGCACATGAACCAATATTTTTTTCTTGCTTATTTGTTTACTTTTCATATGTTCTCTCAAACTAAAACACCTATTTCAAATCCTATTTATTTCCTATTAGACCAGCAATCATCCTTAACAACATATTTCAGTAAATAATAGGTCAAAATGAAATTTACCTTCAGCTATTGTTTTGGCTATGGTATTTGTTTTCTTCATTGCAGGTTTGGCCGATTTCCTCTTTGACTCCTGTCTGGTGTCTCCTAGTTTTTCTTTACCCAATAATTCTTTTCCCTCCTTCAAATATATTACATATATTATATTGCAAATTGTTTTTACATGTAATGTTATTTTCCATAAAGATTCTTGGTAATGTTGTCAAAATTTTTAGAATTATACTTGCAATTTACATGTAAATAAATTTTATTTGCATTTACACTTATAAGGGTCAAGCAAAATACAAAAATATATATATAGTGTAAACACAAATACAAATGATACACAAATTTAGAGTATAAATTAACGGACATGATAGGAAACAGGAAGTATGCAATACCTGTATGTCGAATGGCAGACAGAAAGATAACTAACACACAACAAATATATAGATTTAATTTCCTGTCAGTTAAAATTTTGAAATTTTTTGAAAATCTATTGAAAAATGAATTTTTGAAATATGGTCATTTTTTGTCAGTCAAAATAATGTCCAACTCGCATTATCTTTGCCATTGGTTCTTTTTATATTATTCCAACAAATATGTATGTCTTTGTGTAGTATTTACAGAAATGTCATTCATTTCAATAACTGAGTATATTCACCTTAAATGTGAAAACAAGATTGCTAAAAGTAGCCATATGTCCTCTACTGTAGAGAAAAGTCGAAGCCCCACAACATATACAAAATGTGTATTACTGAAAATGTGGCACAGTATTGAAACACATAAAAAATATTGCAGTACAATACAAATAAAAATTTATGTCCACATAGTGTACCTGTAGTGTCACATGCACAAAAACATTAAAGTCCCATAACGTCCGTAAAATCTGTCGATCCAAAATTGCGGTGCAATAGGATCAAGTACATATGGTGACTAAAAGTTCTACAAAATTGTAACAAAATCCGATCAGAGAACCCAGGAGTAGCGTTCACTAAGTGTTCCTATACTGTTGAATGTATAAAAAAGTCCCACAACTCCCGTAAAATTTGTCAAATCAAAATGGTGGTGCAAAAGATAGAGTAAAAAAGATGACTAACTATCCTACAAAATTTTAACGTAATTTGATCAGCAGTCTCAGAGGGAGTTGTGCCCACAGTGTTCCTATAGTGTCACATGCACAAAAACGTAAAAGTTCCATAACTTCCGTAAAATTTGTCAAATCAAAATGATGGCGCAACAGGATCAAGTACATATGGTGACTAACAGTCCTACAAAATTTTAACAAAATCCAATCAGCGGTCTCGGAGGAGCAAAGAAGTACACAGGTACAGCCCAACTCTTTTGTAAAGGATGGACAATGACTACATATGTAACTTTGATACAAACCTTTGCAGTGACTGCCATGGTCCCTTCCTTAGACATCTTAGCTTTCTTTGGAGTAGATGGGGCTTCCTTATTAATAGCATCGATCTGTTTCTGCTGACCCCTAGTCATTGCATCTGCATCAGGTTTGTTATCTCCCAATAATCTATCTGCTTCCTGTAAAATGGCATCAAACCATAACATGTAATTCATAGTTCTGTTTTATTGTAATGTCTGTTGAAATCTATTAATCCCCCCACCCAAAATTTTTTCCAGAATGTTACCTTTTTGATTTTTTGTGTGTGTGTTTCCAGCTTTGATAGTTACAATGACTTTGTTTCACAATCGATTGTACGTTCCTATCCTGGATCTTTCAGACAGAAATAAATCCATGAAATTACATATAGAAAATAAATTTTTTTTTAGAAAGGGTGTATGATAATTTATCCCAGTTCAGTAAAAAATTCTATTATTTCATTGGTGGAAGTACAATCACATGATATTTAGAAATCAATGATATGAACGCTACTGGTTAAAATAAATTGCTTCGCTGAGCGCAGCTGGATACGACCACAGAGGTCCAACCCTGAACAGTTGGGGCAAAAATGGACACAATATTTGCGCTTGATACAGGTCTGAAATTGGATTGTAATTAAATATTTGACACATAATAGGTTTCTGACACAGAATAACTGTAGTCAAAGAACTTAGAATTGGTCATATGATTTGAATTTATATTCAATTTTTTGCTTTTTATGCAATACAATATGCTGTTGCAAATTGAACCCCCTCCCCCAAAAAATAAATTTTACCGCTTTTTTTGCTTTTGTGCAATACACTATTCTATTGCGTATTGACCCCCCCCCCCCCAAAAAAAAATACTTATTGTACATGTACCTCCCCCCCCCCCCAAGCCCTTTTTTGCCAAAAAAAAAAAAAAAAGTTTGAAGAAATTTTCTTTTTAATTTCTGAAATCTGAAATGAGAAAAAATTGTCCCCTCCCCACAATTTCTTATTTACCCCCTAAATTTTCATCCCCCCCACCTTTCCCTTTTTCCCCCAAAAAAATTCTTTCCCTCAAGATAAGGTCATAATCTTTATTAAAATTTCTCATGCAGTTTGCAAACATAATTACCCATTTAAATACATCATTGAAGTCTTAAAATAGAAAATGACATATGGCTAAAATTAATATTAATTAATAGTAACTTCTAAAAATAAATTGACAGCTATAAATCACCCCAAGACAATCTACATTTCTTTATACATAATTGAATCATACACAATATTTTACTTTAAATGTGTTTGGATTACCTCCCTTACACCAAGATAATATCATAGATTTCTGTTTACTTATACTAAAGTTATTGTGCAAAAACCAAGAAAAATACTTATTTGGGCCCTTTTTTAGCCCCTAATTCCTAAACTGTTGGGATCAAAACTCCCAAAAATGGTCATAAACCTTGTGTTAAAATTTCATAGATTTCTATTTACTTATACTAGAGTTATTGTGCGAAAACCAAGAAAAATGCTTATTGGGCCCTTTTTTGGCCCCTAATTCTTAAACTGTTGGGACCAAAACTCCCAAAATCAATCTCAACCTTCCTTTTGTGGTCATAAACCTTGTGTTTAAATTTCATAGACTTCTATTAACTTATACTAAAGTTATAGTGCGAAAACCAAATGTCTTCGGAAGACGCCGACCCCAACATCATACCAATATACGACCGCAAAAATTTTGCGGTCGTTTAAAAATTGGAAATACCAGAATTTCGGACTGCTAGTTCTTTTCAGAATTATTTATTTTTTAATAAACAAAGATGACTCTGATGATTGAGAAACAAGGCGATTTAAAAAACCAGACGAGAGAGGTGGTGAATTTTTCCCTTTCCTCTCTGAGGATGAAAAAGTTCTTTTAGAATATTGACAGTCAATGAGACTACTACCACTGTGTCCAATTTAAAAATAAATATAAGTTCTTCAATACAATAAACACTGATGTTGACGGTAATATCATGATATACACATGTACGCCCTTGGGCCTTGGTATGGACCACTAGAACAGACATGACCCAAGCCGAAAGTTACCGCAGCCCTTGGGCAGTACATATATAGTAATATTGCCCTCATCATCAGTAACTATTGGGTTATTGTTATGTCCCCCCCCCCCCCCCCCCCCCCCCCCCCCCCCGTGAAGTGTTACGGGAAGATATTGTTTTTATTCTGTTTCTTTCTTCTCAAGTCACGTTTTGTTCACGAGTGTTCATTATTCCCAATCATTATCCCCCCACCCACAAAGTGTTGGGGCAACATATTGTTTTTACTCCATTTCTTATTATTATTCTTTCTTTTAGTTCATGAGTGTTCTCAGAGATGGCTGACCCGATCAAAACGAAACTTGGCACAGAAATAGGGCACCATTAATAGATTTGCGGGCTGATTTTCCAAATTATCAGAGTGGCAATGGGAGGAAGCGGGAACATCTGTGTTCAACTTGAATCGGTGTAATGTGCAATCCTTAATGAAGTTCTTTCAACTAATATCAACAAAGTTAGGGACAAGATCAAAAGTTCAATTTAGAATTATAAACTTCAAATAGTTTGGGGCTAGGGGGGTAAAAATTGCTGCAAGTTTTGTTATCCGACATCGATTTTTAGATTGAAAAATACGGATTCAAGTGATGTCCAAGTCAATTTACAGAACAAACATACATTTTTGAGGAAAAACAGGACACATGATACAAAAAGTATACTCTCAAAGCATATGCCCATATTGGTCAATCAATTTTTCCCAAATTAAGTTAAGAGAGGGGTGAAGGGGGTGGGGGGGGGGGGGGGGGGGTCAGTTAAAAAACTATGTGAATTAAGTTTTTTATCCTACATTGAACTTTTGATCTTGTCCCTTATGTATTTGAGAACTGGTACATTTGTAACAATGATTCTCACATGGAAGAATGATCCTCAAATTCTACACTCCACAATGAGGTCACACAACATAAATATTTTACAGAGATATTTCTACTCTTTTCCCAATTGGCCTTGTCCCTGGAACGGGGGAAAAATTGTGAAAAAAAAGGATAAATAGGAAAAAATTGAAGTCACACCACTTTATTTCGTTCAATTATAAAGCTAGCTGTCTGGTACATTTGTTTGTACTTCATCTTTGAACATATAAACCAGTTTATTTAAGTCCTCATCAGACTGGATGATGTTGTTCGTGGCTTATTCATGACAATGTGGACAATGATATCGTTTTCTAATTCAGATGACAGAATCTACAAAGGTCCATAATTAGGATTAGTAGTAACAGCATTGTCGACAGGGTTAGAGCTCTGGGGATTCCACATGTATAACTATTACCTGCATGACATTGCCCAGCGTCACCGGTGATTGCTCTACTTCCACATCCAATTTCTTCAAACTCAACAGTTGGCTTAGCTTACTTATTTGAATTGAATTCGATCATTTAAATCCCAAAAATATCAAGTTTCTAATATTTTGATTTGTCATTGGAAGTATCTTTTCCACATTATACTTCCAAATTTAATTATGTGACATTTTAAGCTACATTCAAATGCATAAGATTTCAATAGAATGCCATCATAGAAATTTCCACATCACATGCGAATCAAATATAATAAATTTATTAAATAATGAGCAAATAATCATCCATAATTGAATCATTGCAATTTATTATTTTTCAAGCCAAATTTACATGGTTAGCAACAATCGAGACTCACAGATGGAAAATCCAGATAAATGAACATGCTGAGAGGAGTTCACCCAGTTTAAAACTGTTCGCTGCAAATTTTATTATTACTTGATATGTACAAATGTAGGACGTTGTGAACGTGAACAGTCGATAAAGACCCAGATTTACCATATTCCAGATAAATGATAAACACACCAATCACCTGTCAATTAACTAGTATATTATTTTATGTCAATAAATGGGTAGATGGATGAATTATTGTTTAAAGTCCAATGGCAACCAGGTACATCAGGAAATACACATTACACTAACTCCGTGTGGACCTTTGCTTTTACTCCTAAGTTCCGCGTGCTTGGAGGAGAAGCAGCAAATACCAATTTTAATAACTTTATGTCAAGAAAGAGGAGGACTTCAAATACGTAATTCTATCACTGATAATTGGGGAAAAAGTAGGGTTTTGGCATTGGCAATGGTGCTGACAATTGCATGAATTGCTCCTAGAGTAACGGATGGAAAAACACTGTTTCTATCTTTCAATAGGTTTTCTATAACTTATTGGAAGTGTGAAATGTTTGAAGGGCACTGTTTATCTTATAGTAATACTGCTGCTCATAGAAATTACCTTTGCAGTTCCAACCATTGTGATCCCTTTTGCCAATTTTGTCTTCTTTGCTGAAGGTTCTGGGTCTTTGAGCCCTGACATTTCCAAGAGTGTTTGTTTCCCTGATGCTTCCAAGTATTCGATTCCTTCCTAAAATAGATTACATGTAGTTACATTATCAATTAAAAGCAGAATTGTTTGAAACCTTGTAAGTCACTGAAACTATAGCAAATATGACGATTTTTTTCATTCTACTACATCATATACTGTTATATTCAGAAATAACCAGTGATGACACACACTTGAAATAAAGGGCTTTGCTAAGCGCAGCATGATACGACTACACCATGTCAAGAGGTAAAGAATTAAAGTAAATGTGGACACACAATTATGCTTTATGCAATAAACTGTTGGATAACATAATATACATAACACAGAAATATTGGACCAAAAACACAGATGAAAAACAAAAAAATTTAAAATTGCAGCCACTTTGCTTTTTGGCCCCTGTAACCACCTATATCTCAAAAACTGTAAAAGATAGGAAAAATCTGACATAATTCTGATTTCCTGCAAAACTGCTAATGTTGATGCCTTTATATACACATGTATCTCGGGAAAAATTTAAAAATAAAATAAAATAATTTGTTGGCATACTAATCAAGGTTAATTAAAAGAATGAATCATACGAATTGGATGAAAAAATTTAAAAAAAAATTACATTCTTTTTTTTGCTTTTTAACTCCTTATATCTCAAAACCATAAATGATAGAACAAATCTGTTGACATACTAATTGAAGCACTCATTAAGATGAACTAAAAGAAAAAATCCCCAATTTAAATCTAATAAAAAATAAAATTTAAGGTATCCTACAACATGGATAATTTTGACCCCTTTAATCCCTTATGACATAGGTCTTTTATACCCTATGACATAACTACCATATTTCTGCAAGTTTTGGGCAAATTTCAAACTGCAAACCTGAACGTATAGGTGTAGAGTTTGGACATGAGACATAACCCACTGTGAAGCAAAAGAACAGAAGTTTTTAGAACTGTTGTATATATGGTACAATAATTGTTGATTATTTTTCAGAAAATGATTCTGAAGGCAAAGTTTCCATGATCACCATCACATTGTGCTTAATTTTAGAGACTAATTAAGAAAAAGGATGGACATCAGTCATGTTATTTCCTCCTGTACAATAAATTAAGCATGGGTGGAAAATAGCAGTTGTTTCTAACAATTTAATGATAATATTTTCAACTTTCAGTTAAGCCCCTTTAATGTTTTTTTTTAACCATTATGGTATTGTATTAATTTACTCCCACAAATTTAATAATTCAAAGTTCAACTTTTTTAGGAACTACATGTATGTTACTCTGTGGACATTTGACCTAAAAGTGTCAAGAGACCTTATTCCCAGAATTATTCCCCTTTAAATCATGTAAAGCCAATATTTTATTCCCTTTGTCACATTAAAAAAAAAACATATTTTACCATGCATATATGTAACCCTTATAAATCGGATGCTACGTGTTTTTTTTAAATCTAAATATGTAGAGAAAATTTTACAAATTTATTGGGAACACTATGGTACATTTTCATATTTTGCTATGGGTTTATTGGGTAAATTATGGTAATAAACTGGATAGATCTTGTCCAAACATGAATGCAAACAGCATATGATTCAGATAAAACCTTGTTGTTAGTTGTGACTCTAGACCCAATTTTACCAACAAAAACATATAACTTAGATTTGTAAACCTTATTAACAAGGTTAACTGGATTTTTTGTTGGTTCATTGGCCATTGGCGGCATTGCCTTAGCCTCGCTTAGCCTTAGGCATGTTAGAGGGACTGATGATTGACCAGGAAATATTCCAACTACTCCGACTCCTTAATACATAAGAAATTGAAATAGACAACTCCAATGATTCTAATAATATTTGCAACAATGAAGAAAAAAATTAATGCAGTTTGATCGACATAAAACTGATTTTGTTGATAAACAAATATCCTATACAGATGACCGATTTAATTTAGTACACTTCAGTAAGATATTTGCAGTTGAAGTTCTTAGTATCCAGTTAAAAATGGACGTCAGTTCATACAAACCTTGGCAGTAACTTGCATCGTTCCATCCCTTCCAAGACTGGGCTTATCTGCCATTTCTACTTTTATTTTTTTAGGAAGAAATAAAGTCCAAGCTACCGGTGTGTTTAATTTGCCGAATCAGCACGAGGTTTTCCGATATATTTTAAGAAGCGTTGTCAGGTGATCAGGGTGATTCAATTTGATTGGTTCGCAAAATAGAGGCTGGCCTTCCAGCGGGAGACTTAAAACACAACGCACGTGCAGCTCAACAGGTGCTTGCATTTATTCATGCCTGAAGTTAGTTTTAATTTAGTTCAAATGAATACACAATTTTAACAAGTCCCCAAATTATAATGTGAAATATTTTTCACTCAGTTTGTGTTATTTGCATTAATTGTTTTTTCTTCACTGATTTTTTTTAGTGTAAAAAAATAATATATTCAGCGGTGAGCCTGAGACACAGGGAATTTGTGTGTTTTATCAGCTGTAGTGTTGCAGGCCATTAGGTGTCTCTGAAATGAAGACCAAATCATCTGCATAAAGAAAATGACTTAAAGTTTTTTTATTCAAATTAACTGGATCAGACAAAATGGGGTTAAAATAGGAATCTATGTCATCAACAAAAATATTAAATAGGGTGGGTTCAAGACTGTCCCCCTGTATGACCCCTAAATTGGAATGATTCACTAATGAAACTATAATGTATTACTATACATATGTTTTATTAAGTGATAAAATTTGCCACCTATTCCCCATTTGAGCAATTTATGCAGTAATGCCTTCCTTACAACACTGTCAAATGCCTTTTCAAAGTCGACAAAACAAATGTAGATATCTTTCTTACATTTATTCAAATATTTATTAATTAAGGTTTTCATTATGAATTATGTTCTATATCCCTCTCGAAAACCGCCCTGATTGGCGCTCATTAAATCTTTAGACTCTATGAATATTGTTAATCTGTTTTGCAGTAAAGAAGTAAATAATTTACCTAAGCAACTAGAGACACATATACCTCTATAGTTATTGCAATCATTAGGATTACCTGATTTAAAAATTGAAGAAATATATTAAAGATTCCATGTTTTTGGAAATTTTCCACTTTGCAGTATTTTATTAAAAAGTTTTACCATCACAAGAACCATAGAAGAGGCACTATATTTAATAAACTCATTCAATATCAAATCAGAACCACTATACTTTCCTGAATTCAATTTAGTGATACCCTTTTTAACTTCATTACAGGTAAACGGATAATCCAGAGAGCAATGATTGTCTTTTGTGTTTTTCAAGATCGTCAGAAAAGTTAAATTCTAAATCAGAGTTTAATAAGGATTTGTAATGTTCTACCCATTCCTGCTATGATAAAGGACTGGGTACCTGTTGTATTCTATTTTTTAGGCTGTTAATAGATTTCCCAAAGGTGTTAGAGTCTTTTTGGTGTAGACTATTCAGTTTACTAAAAAAAGTCCTATAGAACTCTGCTTTTAACCTCTTTTTTTTGTTTATTATAAGTGTGTTGGGACAGGTTTTTTTCCTCTCCATAAATTTTGTATTTTTATGATTTGCATAAACATATTTTAATTTTGACTAATATTTTTGTTTAATAGAAATGTTGCTTGTCGTACTTGGGCTAGTTATTTCTTCAATTTTTGTAAATACTGTTTTTTTTATACTCCTACTTGATTTGATTATTAATTTGCCTTATATATGTTGGGTCTGTTCTGTGATTTGGGGCAAGTTTCTCTGCTTGGCCCGAGAGATATATACTATATCTACACCAGGAAATCATTATAAATTCAAGTGACGGGAACTAAGTCCAGTTCAGCTAGAGACTGCTTATACATCAACACATGGCAAGGGAATTGGAATAAATTCCATGTGCCAGGATAGTTTCTTAGATGTCATCTCATATATTTTGGCTGATGGTACGACTGTGCACATTTTACCACTGAAATGGCTGATGGAACAAGACTAGACCTGCTACATTTCTATTTTTCTAATAAATCATACATTTTATTTTATCCGTCTTAACTTAGTTGATTTTCCAGCTCAGTCAACACCTCCAGTGATTCGGACCTTAGCGAAGTACTACCCCTTCACTGCCCAGGACTAGTGTCATTATTTTCCCTAAAGAACTGGCTCCTGTTACATAATGTTTTACACAATTTGAATATGTTTGGCGAAAGTTTACATTATTTTTGTCCTTTTGTACACTTTTACACAGAGACCTCAGCAAAAGAGAATCATTGTACATCCATGGTTTTTTTTGGGTTAGCTCTATTTCTTTTATTTGAAGGACAAGAACTTTTCCTTTCCAATACTAAAGTTTATGATACTACATTAACATATATTTTATTAACTGATGGGACTAGAAAATCAATATCATCACAGTTTTCATCATCAATATTGTTCTTTAGATTTACTATATTACTGATAATTGTCTGTCATGGAATGTTCCCGGACCGCCTCGGTGGTCTCGTGGTAGCGTGCTCGCCCCGGGTACGGAAGGTCGTGGGTTTGATCCCCGGCCGGGTCAAACGAAAGACATTAAAATTGGTATTTTCTGCTTCTCAGCCAAGCACGTGGCATCTAGGAGTAAGAGCAAAGGACTTGTCAGCTCGGAGTCGGTATAATGTGTCCGAGTGAGGTGATAAGTCTTCCTGCGGACAGTTACGGTAACTGTTACCTCGTGAGCTAGCACATTAAAAATCCGACTTAGCGTGTCGGTCTAGTACAAAGCAAGGATCATATTCATTATCATATCAACATGTTCTCGTCCTGATATGCACCTGGTTGCCACTGGACGTTAAACAATAATTCATCCATCCATCCATGGAATGTTCCCATTGATATTTACCATCTTCAGATAGAGACCCAAGAGTTGTCTCTCTTTGAGTACATGATTTAAATGGATGGATGGATGAATTGTTGTTTAACGTCCAGTGGCAGCCATGTGAATATCAGGATGAGAACCTGTTGATATGATAATGAATATGACCCCTGCTTTGTACTAGACCGACATGCTGAGCTGGATTTTTAATGTGCTTGGCGGAGAAGCAGCAAATACCAGTTTTAATGTCTTTGGTTTGACCCGGCTGGGGATCGAACCGGCGACCTTCCACACTTGAGGTGAGCATTCTACGAGACCACTGAGGCTGTCTCTCGTTAAGGTATCTGGACCATAACTGATAATAAACAGTGGTCAGACAATTCCACTGGAGATCTAACAATAAAATGTTTTACATTAGGCCAACTAAAATTATTTAGTAGATTTTCATCCAACTTTTTGAAAAAAATGGGGCGGGTGGGAGGATTTTATTTTTTATTTTTTATTTCATATGAAACTATTTTGTAAGGTGTTATTAATATGTAAACGTTATAAAATGGCTTATACTGCTTACTACTCTAAGAATCACGAAGACCATGTTGAATTGTTACAGGAAGTTAACAAAAAACGAAATTATTGACACGGATACCGGTAAGGAGATGAACAAAATCCGGAAATCGTAAATTTTAAAAAATAAAAAAAATCGGGGCGGCACGATTTTCAAGGGGCGGGCGGGGATGAAAATCTATCAATTAATTTTAATTGGCCTTATAGAATAAACAAGTTGATGCTAGCATATAATGAAATTAGAATTATAAAAAGTGAAAAATCCTAAAGAGTCGCCTAGAAATCTATTAAGAAGTCTTTAACTGTAGATCTTTACACAGGGATACAAGAAGAGTTCCATGTACGTTTTTTTTCTCTATCCATTTGATGTCTTACTAAGGGAATATCAGGGGAGTTATTTACAGGGACAGGACAGTCATTGAAGTTTTCATTGCAATCATCATTTTGGATGTAGTCTTGTAGTCCTCCTGTTCGGGCATTAAAGTCCCCACAAATCAGAATTTCTCCCTGATGACTAAACTGCATAACTTCATTTTGAAGCTGTGTAAATATTAATTCTAAATCGTCTTTATTCATATATGGTTTTATATAACATAAACTGTAAAAGAGTCCAAGTATTTGTTTATCCAGTATTAACCAAATTGAAAATTTGGACCTTTTTATCTCTTTTACTCCCTTTCTAATATGTGGTTTACAATATACTGCTATACCTCCTTATGGTATTCCCCTTTTGTGTTTAATAGGTTTGACAGTGAAAGGTAAAGAAAAATCTGGGAGATTTCCAGGTGAATCAGATACTAACGTTTCAACAAAACCAACTATTTCAAAACTATTTACGTAAGAAATAAAATCTACATCTTCAATCTTGTGACTATTTAAGCCATGAGTATTCCAAAAGCATATATTTAGCTTATTCATATTTTCAAAGATATGTGAGAATAAAGGGGTAATCTTAAGATTTATAAATTTGGTTTAAAACTAATCCATTGTAAATGTTTTTACTTTTTTGTATGAATAAAAATGTCCTTGTAACAGCAATTTTTGTTAAAATTTAAATAACTAATGTATTAAAAATTTAGAAAAAAGTAATTAAATCTTTGAAATTTAAAATTCTGATTTAAAGACAAATCCCTCTATTCAGATCTACCAATAATATCTTCTTTAAATTTTTTTCCCACTTTAGCCTAAGTAAAAGCTTTAAAATCAGCCAATAAAAAAATGGGGTCACCAACCTCGTTTTTGATTTATAACGCCATCTTTTTCACAAAATTTAGAAATCGGAACTTGTAGTTATTTACAGTTTAATTTTTTATAAAAAGTCCTAATTACATGAAATTTGTTTGTTTTGTTAACCGTATTGTTTTTAAAACTTATATTATTCGTATTATCATCTTCTGAGGGACAAATGATGACATGTTGCTATAAACATTTTCCCGCCTTTTTTATGGTAAAATATCTATTTAAAATCCAGTATTTTAAAAAATTGACCAATGTTTTTTCTATAATAATTACGTAGAATATTCATTTTTGATTATTTAACAAAATATGAAAATAAAAACGCGGGGTCACCGTACTCTAAAAAGAGATATTTCGAAGAAAAGGCATCAAAATTTGAAATGGCGAGAAATTATTGCGCCAATTCTGAAAGCAACGCCTTTTAAACGTTAGACAGAGTTGGTGATGTTTTCACGGGTTGAATGGACAAAAATAATTCCCGTTATTTATTGTTTTGCTGTTTGTTTGATATTAATTACAATATACACGTGTTAGTTAGTTTTCAGCAAAGACATGTAATCTAAAACTGGGAAAGCAAGGTGATGTACGAATATCTCAATTGGAATTTCGATTTAGTTGATAAGTATGTTTACATGTTGAACAGAACAGACACTTGTTCTTCCTTTTTTTATCAATGAAGGTATTTACTAAGCATGTTTTTTTTATATGCAAAAGAATAATTCTTATATCTATTGACTATATATAGATAGTGAAAGGAGGTCTAGAGTGTGTCGTTCACTTTTAATTTCATGCATTTTTTCTATACAATATTTTCACACTGTATGTTTATGTGCAATAAGGTTTTATAATTTTGATTTTCAAAATATTGGGTCCCAAAAGGGCTTGTATTTTGGAAATAGTGGATTTAAGCTTGGGACTTAAACTCCTCTTTTATTTTACATTTAGATTTAGCAAATTTATTTGTATATAATATTATTCCTTGAATTTCGAAAATTGGAAATTTAAGCTTGTGACCTAAGCTCCTCATTCATTTTTAACTTCATGCATTTAATTTCTATACAGTATAGTCACATACTATATGTATATGCGCAATAAGGTTTTAGAATTTTTATTTCAAAAAATTTGGGCCCACAGGGGTTGAATTTCGAAAATAAGAAATTTAAGCTTGTGACTTAAACTCCTCATTCATTTTTCATTTGATGAAGAATGATGATAGGATGAAAGGGGGAGACATATGTTTTCATATGTTTTTGCATCAAAAACAAACTTTAATTATATATATTCTTTTAATTCAATGTATTTTATATATAGTTTATGAAAAATCTGATAGATAGACCAGATATCTTACCTTTAAATTTAATATTAATCAAATTCAGATAAATTTTATAATTTAATGAAACTTTTTATGACTTTTTACTTATATTCCTTTACATTCAAATATTTATCATTATATTTCCAAGATATCTTATAAAGGAAATACTCAACAATGTTTCATTATCACAGTTTTTAAGATATTTTTTATAATTTTTATTTTATAAAATTTCATCAACTATCTTTTACTGCAGTCCAGTTATATCAGTTGGAAGTTTTAAAGGGAGATAACTCAATATAATTTGTCGGATTTGGTTGAATATGAATTTTATATTAAAATGAAATTGAATTAAAAAAATTACACCAACTTGAACTTGAAAATTTTCTCATACTTCCTGTCTTAATATCAAAATTTTTTAAAAATGATTCAACTGCAAGTCCCCTGCACTTTCCCACAACTGAGTTTCACTGTACACATTTAACAATGGAAAACAACAATGTAATGAAATACACTCTCATTTAACAATTGATCCCCTACACAAAAATATGATAAAAATTATGTTCCCAACTAGAGCAATTAATACAAGGGTAAATGATGTGCAAAAAATCTATCTGGATTACAACAATACTAACTCAAAATATTGGCAATAATATCTCCTACTGTAGCAGCCTAGTAGACTACAGCCTAAGTATTGACACTTTCCATCTGACAAAATCACCACTTTTACATATGACAGCTCATTCAAGCTTTTTAAAACATAAACTTTTAACATTCTACCAAAGAATTAGAACAAAAACCATTTAAAAATGCTTTTATAAGTGAAAAAAATATATGGAAGAAATACAGTAAATTTATAGAGGGGGTTATATTTGTGGACAATGAAAATTGCTGTTAATTGTCAGGCCTCTTGAACATGACATATCAAATATTTGTATTTTGAGATCTTCGTTTTCATGAGGTTTTACCATTTTTGAGTTAAAACAATTGAAAATTTTAAAATGAAGTAAGTAAAAAATTTTTGAAACCAGTTCTGTGTTTGGGAAATAATCCTTGGATTGACCTATCAAAATTAGCTATTTACTTAATATAGAAAAAGAATAACAAAAAAAAAATGAAATCTTTTATCATAAAGCAATTGGCTACTAGTAGTTGGCACTAAATTTTGATAAGATGGCCCATCATGATCCCTTTTTCAAATTTGTCAGTTCCAACCTTGGACCATTTTGGCTACCATTAATAAAAATAAAAATGAAAAAAATATTGATAAAATATACCAGAAATGTCAGAGGTTTCTAGGAACCTATAGGTTAAAAGGTTTGGTTTAAGTTTTAAAGCTAAAAATATTTACAGACCACCTATTCTGACAGCATATACAAACAATAAATATCTTCATTGATCAACCCCACCCCCCTTCCCCCATTGATCAGTCAGTACAGCTATTCAGCTGAGTGTCATGTGTACCTAAAAGTTTACCAAGTAAAGTTCATATGTTGGTGTGATAATTTGTGGATTTTCCACTAAAGAGCTCATTATATAAAACAAGTGTACAGTATAGACTAAATAAACAAAATTGGTGTTTATCATGGTTATCTAAATAAATTGGCAACTTCCCTAAAATCTGGCTAGTATCAAAATAAAATTAAAAAATCCTCTGAAATTCTCAGGTTTTGAATGAAATGATTTTTGGAGTATTTATCTAGGATATAGAAAATGGATATTATGATATTGATTCTTTTTATTACAGAAATATTTTTAACTTATGCTGAGTGAGTATTTCATTTTAATTATGAGATGTATTTCTCTGGAATTAGTTCAAGGTTGTATTTAGATAATAAATAATTGCGTAAAATGGCATTTGATATGTTTTTTTTTCAGTCTTAAGATTCTAACATTAAAATACTTTTAAATCAAAATTAAGAAAAAATGTTCTTTAGACAGTTTTCAGATTTATATTTACTCTTATATTGTCTGTGTATATATTCATCAGTAACTGCATGAGAACTTAAAAAGTAAGTTTTCAGATGCTGTTGTTATTCATGTTTCTGTTTAATAAAAATCCGTTAAAATCAAACAGGAAAAAAAAAAAAAACAGTGAATTAAAAGATCTAAGCATTCACATGGAAATTTGGTTGACACCTTTCACTTGACCAAATGTTACATTTAAAAAAAAGAAAAAGAAGAAATGTCTTTCCTGACATTCACCCTGTCGAGACAGTTTAAATATATTAATTAATATAGAGTAATTGGACAAATCACAAAACTTGATTGAAGCCTGAAAATGAGGTGAAGGTAAGGTGACATATGTCAGACACCCACTTACTCAAGAATAGACATTTTAAAAAGGGGGAAAACTCCCAAGAATACTACAAGCAAGTATTTAGTGGTGGTGGTGGTGGTGGAGGCGGGGGGTTGAATTGCTTGAACACTCAATAGCTTGAATTTTTGTTGATCCTTTGGGTGTCTATTGACTGAATATCCGATGTACTATATAAATTCAGAGAAAAAATGAAAATGATAAATTATTTAATTTCAGACCAGTATATTTTATCACAGCACCTAGCCTATTTAGACTTCAAACACCAGAGGCTGTATCAGTCAGTGTAGTTGGTATAGATAATGTTGCAGTTGAATTGTATCTACAGGACTTTCCAGGCAGACAGAATCAGCTGTATCACAGAACCCTAACTGTATCTACAGGTGGGTATTGAGATGGAACAAATATTGCCAAGCACACTACATTTAACTCAGACAATGGCAAACATCATTTTAAGATGGCATTTTCAAACATGAAAGGAGTTTATTTTGAGTTCATATGTGATCATTTTTTAATAAGATATACAAATAATTTTCTGTTGTGTTAGAGTTTTTCTAAGTAAACATTTTAACATGTTAAGGATAACAGTTACAAGACAAATCTTCAGTCAGAGGGGAGGAATACAGGGTATGGAGTCCGGAGGGAGAGAATAAGAGCTAGAATAAAAAATTCCCCTTGTCCAACCCATAGAGCAAATACAACTTTTTTGTTGTTTGTTTGAACAGGTGAAGTCCAGAATACAACTTTTACAGTGCAGCCATTAGATTTTCCTAAAAGTGATGACGGAGCAGTACAATATGTGTCTTTGGTGGCTAAATCTACTGACAACAGAATGTCATTTACAAAAGAGACATTACTGTTATTGTCCAGAGACAGTGGTTATATCTTTATACAGACTGACAAACCAGTCTACACACCTAAACAGACAGGTAAAGCTTGGAAATCAATTATCTGAGATGTATAGCTTAACATCTCTTTTAACATCGGACCCGGACATCTTTTGAACTGAGTTTTACTGTGTGTATCACTGTGTGTTTGTTTATTCCACATTGGCTAGAGATATAGGGGGAGGGTTGAGATCTCACAAAACATGTTTAACCCTGCCACATTTTTGCACCTGTCCCTAGTCAGGAACCTCTAGCCTTTGTTAGTCTTATATGTTTTTTGAATTTTGTTCATTTTTAGCTCACCTGGCCTAAAAGGCCATGTGTGAGTTATTGCCATCAGTTTGTGTCCGTCGTCAGTCCGTTAACACTTTTCACATTTCAATCTTCTTCTCCAAAACCCCATGGCAAATTGAAACCAAACTTGCTGGGGATGTACAGAGTTTATGTTTTTGGTTCTGATCCAAAATTCACATGGCTGCCAGGGCCATTGATGCACTTTGATTGGCTGAAATTTAAAAATCTCAACTACAAAAGCAATTGAATTGTTATATTGCAGGAATGATCTTTACATGGTCCTCTACAAAGTTATGTTTTTTTTGTGCCGATCTGAAATCCAAGATAGCTGCCACCATGGGACACATTTAACATAGGATCCTACGGGAAATACATGCAAACATCTTGTTGTCAGAAACCGTTTGACAGATGGCGTAATATTATGCCTGAATGATCACATAATGGTCCCTAACAAAATGGGTGTTTTTGGTGCCAATCTGAATTCAAAAACATGGCTGCCCGGGCCATTTGTGCACTCTGATTGGCTGAAATTTAAAAAATCTTCTTCTCTGAAACTACAAAAACAATTGAATTGTTGCAGGAATGATCCTTACATGGTCCTCTATAAACTTTATGTTATGATTTTTTTTCTTGAAATCCAAGATGGCCGCCACCACAGGATACATTTAACATAGGATCCAATGGATCATGGAAAGAAAAGAGAGACTTTCCAGATTTATTTGAAGTGAGATTTATTAAAAATGTGGTTCATTGAAAAGAGAGCAAAGAAAAAAGAGACTTTCCAGATTTATTTAAAGTGAGATTATTTTAAATGTGGTTCATTGAAAAGAGAAGAAAAGTGAAAGATTCAGATCAGTGAATGCAGCACGGTATGTTGATAACACAGTGAAAGTCGTTGAAAGTTGCGGGAGTTGGCAATTTCATAATATTAATATTTTATTCCCAATGACCAATATGCAGATAACAAGTCATTCTTGTGTTATTTCCCTTTTGATAACAAGGTTAAGGTTGTTAACTGTTGCAGAAGGTGGCGTTTTTCTACAAATGTTTCAAGTTAAATATATAAATACATATATTTGTCAAGGTGAATTTCCTGGGTGAAGTTCTTAATGATCTTAATTAAGAAACAAATTGAGGAGACAGCAGATGGGTTCTTGGCTACTGATGTAATTGTTTTCATACAAAAATGGCTGACATTTGACTCGGGACCTTTGACTTCAATATCATGCTTGAGGGACTTGTGTAACAATTTCGTTATTTAGTCCATTTCTCAGCAACAGTAATACCTAGACCCACCATATTTGGTCTATTGATAGTTCTAAATGGGTACATAGCAGTCTGACACCTGGAACGTGACCTCAATTACATGGTTGAGTGACTTGCCTCCAATTTTGTCAATTTCTCACTAACTGCCGGATAATTCCTAGACCAACCTTATTTGGTCTATTGATAGTTCTTGGTGGGTACATGCCAGTTTGACAGCTATCTCTGGATCTTGACGCCAATTTCACAGTTAAGTGACTTGTATCTAAGTTTCATGATTTAGTCCCTTTCTCAGCAACTGTAATTCCTAGACCCACCATATTTAGTCTGTAGATAGTTCTTAGCGAGTACCTACCTGCTAGTCTGACACCTGTCTCCAGAACATGACCTCAGTTTAATGATTGAGTCACTTATGTTACATTTTTGAGATTAAGTCCATTTCTAAGCAATACCTAGACCCATCATATTTGATCTGTAGATAGATCTTAGTTTATACATGCCAGTCTAACACCTGTCAGCTGAACTTGACCTGAATTTCATGCTTAAGTGACTAAATATACATTTTCATAATTTAGTTTATTTGTCAGCAAACTGTACGTACTAGACCCACATTATTTGTTTGAAAGAATATACCACTTTAACATCTGACACCTTACTTTTGACCACTATTTCATGCTTTAGTGACATGTTTTATTTGGGATATTGTCCATTTCTCACCATCTGCAATATTTAGACCAAATATAACATATTTGAATGGCTGAACCAAACACTATAAAGCTGGAATTTTGTATATATATTTTTCTCAAGTTGAAACACACTTTGTTGCTTATATGCAGTCTGTAAAAATAAGTTAGTTACATTGGCATTTCCGAAGTTTGCCGATAATTACCAAGGTAATTTCAATTGCTTTGTGTGGAACATCCGGGGACTTTTGAATAATTGCGTAGTCATTTGTGGTCCGGATACCTTAACACATTTTCCTTTGAATTGCAATGTTGGGTATCAGATAATCTTTATTCTGTGTCCATGTGCGTACTCAGGCGAGACATTTAATGCATCCACACTTATATAGATTATGTTGACTTTTTAAACCAAAGATATTCCAAAGGAGGTTGTTGTCACACACGGAGGTTTTCCTAGACAATGGTTTTATTGTACACATAATTTTGTTATTTTCAGTAAGAATAAGAGTGATTCCACTAGATGAGTTCAGAAGACCATCAACAGTCCCTATACATATTGATGTTAAGGTGATATAATAATGCCTATATTTTGATTAGCGATTGTTGTAAAGTCAGTAATAAAGAAATGATAATTTATTAATTTATTTCAGTAACTTCAACCATTTGAAGCCTTCACGCTTATCCATAATTTTAGTATATATGTAAAGGTAGCAAAGATCTTGAGTGGAATACTTATAGAGTTGTAACCCCAGATTGCTTAGAACAGTTTATTGAAGAAAAGCACATTACCTTGTGAGCTAGCACATTAAAAATCCGGCTCAGCATGTCAGTCTAGTACAAAACAGGGATCATATTCATTATCATATCAACATGTTCTCATCCTGATATGCACCTGGTTGCCACTGGACCTTAAACAACAATTCATCCATCCATCCACAATTGTTTTTATAATTTTTACAGAATCCCCAGGGAATCATTGTACAGAGACAGAATTCCACATACAATGGAAGTTTTATTACCGATACATTTCAGTTACCATCTCGACCATTCTATGGTAACAACTGGACAGTAGAAGCCAGATTCAAGAATGGGGTAAACAGGAAAACAATTAGAACATTTCTTCTGTATTAGAGTTTACATTTTCTTGCTTAGCTTTGACTGTTTACAAAAAAAAAACATTTTGGCAGCTGTTAAAATATTTTGAAGCCTACAGCTCAAAACCAAACAAGTTTCAAATATTTGGATATTATATCATCAAATTCTGCTTCAGTGTAAACATTGGCGGTTTTGTCTCTCGTAACATTAATTACCTGCCTAAACTAATATTTTTAGGTAAACTTTGAACATTCCTGTGTAAATAGTACAAAAGGGATGTGCGTAAATGCCTATAAGTCAAAAACCAAATTGATGCAGATATCAAAAACACTATACATCTTTGTTGTCTGAACAATATTTACATGGTCAAATAGCTTTTAATTGTATTTACTTCAAGTTTTCATAGTTGTAAAAGTAGGCAGTATAGTACTATTTATTTGTTTACAGTCATATTTCAAATTTGTTAAAATTAACTTATAGCAAAAGCAAAGAAAACTTGCTGTTTGTTGATCTGTAATTATAGTGTTTCGTGGGATATTTTTTTGCATATTTTCCATATCGTTGATTGATAATTCATATTATCAAGAACTTAGTGTCATATAGTTCTCAATTTCAAGAGCATGCATAAATCTCTTTCATATGACAAAGGAAAAAATACAGACTGATAATACTGGTTATGGTTGGGTTTCTTAATGAGATCAATACTACTGTATTCATCTAGGAGTTACGGTTCCAACTATACAATGATGGCATCTGATAAGAAAGTTGTATTTACTAACCAACCATACAGAATATCTAGAAGAAAATCTTAAGAAAAACTTAAGAGCTGGACTGCCCTATATTGATTAAATATTTGTACATAAGTGTTTTTCAAAGTGACGTCATTATCATTGTTGAATGATGAAATGAACAATAATGTTTGGGTTCAAACTAGTATTTTACAGTTAAAATTGACCTTTATCATACAGATGAAAGGATAGTTTTTAAAAAAAAATATTATTTCATTATTGGAGCTCTCAATTTCTGTAGAATAACTTGTATTATTTTAGCTTGAAACAGAAGCTGTTGTTACCTTTGAAGTTAAGGAATATGGTAAGAAAATTAACTTTGGTTATCAAGTTGGGAAAGAAATTACCTTAATATAGAAATTTACTTGGACCTTTGAAAGTTTGTTAAGTGCCTGGAGAGAACCACCGACTCTGGGTATCTGGAAAATTAACAATCCTTAATTAAGATTGGAGTCGAACACACCCTGCCACAGGTGAGATTCGAACTCACTACCTCAGTGTTTACAGGCTTGTGATCATTAGTTCATTAGATACCTAGTTGTAATATTTTATTTTATTGCAGTTTGAGGTAAGGGAGCCCTTAAGCTATTGCCATCACTTAGCATCTGTCATCTGTCATTTTAAACTTTCCTTTTTGAATCTTCTCTGAAGCCATTAGTCGTTTGGACCAGACTTTGGTGGAATTATCTTTGGATGGATATAGACCTCCAAAAAATATGATTACTGTTACTTACAATGTCAAAATAAGCCAAAAAATAATGAAAAATATGCCTCTCTGAAACTGCTGTTGGATTTGAGACAAAACTGTTGGGCCATAAAAAAGAACATGTTTGTTTGCCCTAACCCGACCGACCAATAAAAAAGCGCCTGAGTCAAAATCTTTTTTGGTTCAAAATTCACAATTTTTTTTTTTGCGGATTTTTTTGTGTCTGTATCCGTCTTGAGTTTGTTGCATAGAATAACCTGTTCCGATCTGACAGCGCTTTATCACACGACAGTGTTATGTATAAAAGCCTCCAATTGATACGGATGAAAGAGCCTGACAACAGGTTTACCATCTCCTCATCGGTGCAAATAAAAATTGGATTAAAGGCAAAACCCGTAGTTTCCAACAGACTCTATCATTTTGAAAACACAAAAACATGGAAAGAAGTGTTCGATGAAGTGTATGATGAGGATTTCATGCTGAGGAAAACTGATGAAATTTGTGTGACTGTCTCGGACCGATCAGAACAGTCGTTTGAGCCCAATTTTGTTGAACCAATCCAAGTTGTTCAGGAATTCGTTTCGGTGTTAAAATTTGCTACATTTGTTGTAAGTAGATACGCTTCTAGTTCAGAAGAAAACAACAATGAATGTGAACCAGAAACATCAATAACCCCCCAAACTGTTTAGACATATTAATGAAAGCACAGCTGCAGTGCACCAAATTACACAGTTGTTAAATGATCTTAGTACAGATAGATCCTGGCATATATGTGTCTGACAATTACCAAACGTAGTCTTTCATTTTTAAAGTTGTTTACAAGGTAAAATAATTTTGACCCCCTATTTTTCTTTTAAAGTAAAAAAAAAGAAATTCCCTACCTACCTACCCACACATGAGACTGATGGGTAGGGATTGGGCAAACAGAAATATTTTTAAGTCTGGCCTTGGAGGGATTTTCATTAATTAGTCTACCTGGATTTCCAACCTGGCTGGCAGCTATAGCTGAATGTTACTTAACATAAGACCTAAGAACTATGGAAAAATTCACTTAAAGATCTTGGCTGAAACAACAATAACAGTTGTACCATAATTACTCTTATTTTTATTACACTAAAATGCACGCGTTGGTGAGGAAAATTGGAAAATCATCAAAAAGTTAGAATTTTTGTCTGTCTTTATTTTTTGACCCAATAAGATCATTAAGAATAATGAAAAGAAATAATAGGTCATATTTGAGGTATTGTTATATCATTTTGCTTTCATGAATTTATCTTTTTTGTTCCTTAAAATAGTTGTTTTAATGCTGAAGACGAAAACATTAGCAAACTTTAAATGACCCGCCATGTTGTTGACAAATATGCAATATAGATATAAAGATCTGGATTGGGAGCATCTAACAGATGATTTTTCCGACACATGTTCAATTTTCCTTGTTGAATTTTCAAAAGTGTCGAGTAATTACGGTAACCAATCTTAGCAGAAATGGTCTTTGGGTTGTCCTTTTTAAAATTGGTATCTGATAATCTATACCAGGAACAAATATGATCACCTAAGGTAATTGTACAATAATAAAGAACCAGATGAAAAAAATCAGTTGATTTTCCTGTCTGAAACCCTCAGGCAGTTGCAACTTGGCCGAAATGGTCCTTATGTAGTCTAATGAATTCCAGGTGAGAAAAACAGGCTCGTGTGAACCTCTTTCTTAATTATGTCGCTATTATTTTCACTTAAACATGTTAATTTCCAAGTATGCAGGTGTTATTATTTAGATTGCAAATTAAAATTTATTCTGTCTCTCTTCGTTGTCAAAATTGAATGGTCAGTATAGATAGCTTAAAGGACTCAGAATTTATTTAAAAGCATGCAGTATGTGTTCTTTATTTCAGTTTTACCAAAATTCATTATCAGTATTAAAACAGACCCAGAGATAATTCTTCCAACAACAGATTCTATAACAGTAAATATTTCAGCAAAGTAAGCTTATTTATGCCTATGATTGATTTGTTTTTGTGTCGCCTTCGGAACGCATGGTCGACACATAGGTATCACTATCTATCTGCACAGGTATGCATCTATATTTCATTTTTAGAAAATTTTAAATTTTATTTTGTAAAAATTGATATTTTTGCAAAAAAGGGGTGGAGGGGGTCAAAACTTCTATCCTCAACTACTCCATAACCGCTCAAAGCAATTTGATGCAACTTTCTCCGTGCATTAACCTTAATGCAAAGGTGTGCATATATATTTCATTTTTAGAAAATTTTAATATCTTTTGTAAAAATTGACATCCGGAGGCGACACATATCTTCCTTGGAAGACTTACACATTTTTTATTTTTATACGCCCGTATTATGGTATACCAATGTCCGTCCGTCCATCCGACTGTCCGTCAACACTTCGTAACGTACCTCAAATTTGCTTCAATCAATTCTCATGAAATTTTAACACAACATTAGGATTATCTCCCTTTCGCTTTTGACGATTTTCAATTATGTCATTCTGGAGTTATACTTAGATTGTCCAAAAAAAAAAGCGATTTTCACATGTGCACAAACTCGAGTATGCTTTGACTGGTTTTCTTCAAACTTTAACACATTACTACAAATGATTGTCTGAGAGTCTGTATACTTTTTGATGATTTTAATTTTTGTCGTTCCAGAGTTATGGGACTTACATTGTCCAAATATAAGCAATTTTAAGTATAAAATTTCCTGCATACACAAAGATGATATTTAGTTTGTTGTTAGTGTTATAATTTAGATATGTTAAGCTGTTGAAAAAGTAACATGACACTTAATTTGCTAAAAAAAATCAATATTTTCCTACGGGTGTATCATGCGCATAAGGCTCAGCAGTTTATTGGAAATATGATTGAACTTACTTCAGTTAATAAGTGTAAGACAATTAATTTAATGTAGCATTTAATTTTTTCACTAGTTTAAACTGAGTGTATAAATCATCATATTCTGATAAGGAAAGATGTTACATTCCTATAGATTAGATTTCGTGGAAGTTATCACAGCTTACACTTAATGTAGTGCTCGAAATTTTCATTTTTGTCTCGCCTGCGACAAATGTATATATGATATAGGTATTAATTTCTGGTGGCTTCTGTAAACTTTTTAAAAACCTTAAAAATTTTGCATACATAATACCTACATTTTGATCTTTGGACCACAGATATATATTGATACCTTAGGTAGTCCTTTTTTAAAATTATATGTGGGGGTTTGGACCTTGGACAATATAGCTGCAGTTACTAAATACGTGTATAAAAAAATCTCTGAAACAACTTGGACAATTGATACTAGAATTGGTGGAATGGTTTGTAGTTGGTCCTCTTTCAAATTCAGAGCAATTTAGTAACTTCTTTTAAATAAAAAAAAACAATAAAAAAGCACAGATATCACACTCTGTTGTTAATGATATTATTTAATTCTCTGTTGTAAATTAAATCCAGGTAAGCAATACAGCCTCCTGGTAGCCTCTAGTTAGGTGTCCAGTGATTTATTGTTTGCTATAAATGTTTTTACTGTTTTATTTTAGTTACTTCCATGGAGAACCTGTTAAGGGTAGCTGTGTACTTACATATGGTTTAATTACTGATGGACAGCAGAAAATTAGTGATGTTGATATGAAAATTCAGGTGCTTTAGAATTGATAATAATACTGAGACCAATCAAAAAGTTATAATCCAGCAATACAAATCATAAACAACATAAAAACACTGAAAACTAAAAACTGAGAATTTGAGGTCAGTCCAATAGTAGTAGAAACAACAATGAAAATCTGCTCTTGGAAAAAAAGGGATGCAAAAATTCTCAACAGAATATTTCAAGGACAACTTTAGAAAAACCAAATACAGTCAAACCTGCTTTAAAGTGCACCTCTGTATAGCAAGTTACTGTCTATAAAGGGCACAGTGAAAAAGTTCCATTCATGAACAAAGCATGTGAATGTGAAATTAACCTCTATATAGAGGGCACCTCCTTATAAAGGGCACTTTCTTCTGATTCCATCGGTGCCCTTTATAGACAGGTTTGACTGTATTTTTAATAAATTATTATTGTAGATGTTGTAGGTATATTACAGAATAAACATCATCATAAAAAACACAAAAAAACATAATTGCTTGTCATAAAAATGTTTAATTAATACCAATGGCAGTAGAAATACAATAAATTCTCTATTGATATTTTTTAGAATTTTAAAAATTATTTTAGATTTTCCAGAAAAATTATTTTTAGTTTATGTAGGACACACAGTAGTTATAGATATTTTATTGAGAAGAACTATATGTTAGCATATTAAGAATTCAGTTGGAAATTTTATAATTTACATGAAATTTTTACCATTATGTAATCTACATGTTCAGTTTTGTCACAAAGCATTTCATTTTGTACCTAGAACTTCATTTTCAGATTACTTCTGGATTTGCAGAATTTATCTTAGAAAAAGATACATTACAAAACAGATTCCCTTCATTCTGGTTCCCTGATGGAGGTAGACTTTACCTAGAGGTAACAATACTTGATGAGGGAACAGGACGAAGAGAGAAGTCATCTGATAAGACAGTTGTATTTGCTAATCACCCGTACAGAATATCAGGAAGAAAGTCTCAGAAATACTTTAAACCTGGGTTGCCCTATGAATTTAAGGTAAGGTATTTTTTTTAGATTGAGGTGAAATTGATTAAATATTTGTTTTCTTTTTGAGAATATACATTCAGCGTTTTTCCACTTGGGTACATTGACTTCTGTCAGATATATGACTCTGTTAGTACTGAGATATCTTTTTAAAGCATTTTTAGCTGACCTGGCCAAAGGCCGTGTGAGCTTTTGTCATCACTTGGCGTCCATCGTCCGTCGGTCCATCTGTCGGACCGTCCTTCCGTCTGTTAACTTTCACATTTTTATCTTCTCCTCGGAAACCACTGGCACAAATGGAATTAAACTTGGCAGGAAGCATCTATGTAAGGTCCTTTATAAAGTTTGCTCATTTCGTCTCGATCGGACAACAAACATGGCTGCCATGGGCAATTCTTGTTTCTGCCAGGTGAGCGATACAGGCTCTAGTTTATTGAGACAAAGAGATATTATGTGAATACATGTTGATACTAGATTGGATGTTAATATTTTCCAGAGAAGTAATACTGTGATGCTTCTTTGTACCCTTGCAGAGCACAATTTGTTTGAAGCTTCTATGAAAATCACCAAATGAACTTAAACTTGATAAGAAGAATCTCTATGACATTTGCATATTTTGATTCAGATAACCAGTCCAATATAGGAGCAGTGACAAATGTTTTTATTTTATTGGTTGAATTAAAAATTCACTTCTGATAGCAGTTGACCATTAAACTAAAACTTAATAAGAAAGATATTATTAATCTATTTAAAAATTGCATTACAATTTAGTTAGATAACCACTATTCATGAGAATGTGCCCTCTTTATAAAGGTTAATTTTACAACATTTGTGTAGGAAATGGAAATTTTTACAGTGTCCTTTATAGACAGTGATTTGCTATTTAGAGGTGACCTTTATGGCAGATGCGACTGTATTTCAGATTGAGACATATTTAGCTAATGGTAAACCAGCACCAAATTGTCCATTGATATTAACATGTAGAAAGACCACATTAAGAGGAGGAAGAATTTTTTTCTCAAGGAATAGTTTACAAACAGATAAAAATGGAAAACTTATTGAAACAATACGTACTCACTATAGAGACACAAGATTAGTATGTGTTGTAAGTATAATACTCACTATAGAGACACAAGATAAATATGCATTGTAAGTATAATACTCACTATAGAGACACAAGATAAGTATGTGTTGTAAGTATAATACTCACTATAGAGACACAAGATAAGTATGTGTTGTAAGTATCATACTCGCTGTAGAGACACAAGATTAGTATGTGTTGTAAGTATAATACTCATAGAGACACAAGATAAGTATGTGTTGTAAGTATAATACTCACTATAGAGACACAAGATTAGTATGTGTTGTAAGTATAATACTCATAGAGACACAAGATAAGTATGTGTTGTAAGTATAATACTCACTATAGAGACACAAGATAAGTATGCGTTGTAAGTATAATACTCACTATAGAGACACAAGATTAGTATGTGTTGTAAGTATAATACTCATAGAGACACAAGGTAAGTATGTGTTGTAAGTATAATACTCGCAATAGAGACACAAGATAAGTATGTGTTGTAAGTATAATACTCACTATAGAGACACACGATAAGTATGTGTTGTAAGTATAATACTCACTATAGAGACACAAGATAAGTATGTGTTGTAAGTATAATACTCACTATAGTGACACAAGATAAGTATGTGTTCTAAGTATAATATTGGCTATAGAGACACAAGATTATTGTTTGTTTGTTTAGTTGGGGTTTTATGCCGTTTTCAGCACATTTGGCTATTTCGCAGCGGCCACTTTTTATTGGTGGAGGAAGCCGGAGTACCCAGAGAGAACCACCGACCTTCGGTAGGAAAATTGGCAATTCTTGTCAATTTAGATCAGAGTCGAACACACCCCGCCGCAGGTGAAATTCGAACTCACAACCCCAGTGTTGACAGGCTAGTGATCATTAGTGGTCATGACAAACTACCTAGACCACTCGGCCACCGAGGCCCCGACACAAGATTAGTATGTGTTTTAAGTATAATACTCACTATAGAGACACAAGATAAGTATATGTTGTAAGTATAATACTCACTATAGAGACACACGATAAGTATGTGTTGTAAATATAATACTCACTATAGAGACACAAGATAAGTATATGTTGTAAGTATAATACTCACTATAGAGACACAAGATAAGTATGTGTTGTAAGTATAATACTCACTATAGAGACACAAGATTAGTATGTGTGGTAAGTATAATACTCACTATAGAGACACAAGATAAGTATGTGTTGTAAGTATAATAACTATAGAGACACAAGATAAGTATGTTTTGTAAGTATAATACTAACTATAGAGACACAAGATTAGTATGTGTGGTAAGTATAATTTTGTTAAAAATCTGTATATTTAAACATAAGATATTAACATGATGGTAAGTGAGTATTGCATCACTTGCTGATCCATGGTATAAATGTATGAAATATAAATCCATATTTTAAAATATAATATTTAAACACTTTGCTTAACAATCACTTGTATTATAGTGCTTACAGAAACTGCAATGTGTCACATTATGCGGCTGTTTATTTGCATACAAAAACACATACAAAAGGGTGTCATCTTAAACATAAAATTTATTTGTTACTTTATTGATAAAACTTATTTATACTTTATCTCATTGTATTGTGTATTCCACAATATCTTGTTATTCAAGTGCATTTTCTACACACATTTTTGACCTGAAGTAGCAAAATTGAATGAAAAAACAACATAAAAGTTCATAAAAAATCATAGTCAAATTTGATAGCAGGTAACCTGTATTAAAAATTTCTTGTTGAATTTTTATGAAAATATATTAAAAAGAAGCCTGTATTATAATTTCAGATAAAAACAGATAAAACAAGAAATGGTTTTGACGACAGTTTACAGAAGGAGGTAACACTGGAAGTTCATGCCATGCAGTCACCTTCTCATAGATATATCAAGGTCAAAGCTAACCTAGTAAGGAAAATACTGAAATTATGTGTTCTTGACATGAGTTTGTTTTTAAACTGATCATGTTTAACACAATGTTTGTTTAAAGATTAATTGGCTGTGTTCCTGCCATATCTGGTTACCCCTGCATACTTCCGAAATGAAAATTGGTACTCATGATAAAGCTAATTGTGCTGAAAGTGACATAAAAGTATGTAAATAAAAGTGTTCTTATTATTAATATTTGTAATTTTCTGTAGAATGGGGACAGGCTGTCAGTCCAAGTACATAAAGCTAGAAGAGTGCGAGCAACACAGTTTATACATCTGGTAAGATTTGGTAGATATTTAGAAAAAGGCTTTTGTACATACAGTGGATTCAATATACAAAAAATATTTCATGAAAGAAATGAACATTTTTTTTCAATAATAGCATAGACTTAAAAGGAATGAAATTCAGAAAAAAACAATTTCACAGGAATTTTAAATTATCTTCCAGGGGAATAACTCTTAATTCATTACATCCTGATTGTTGCGTATAACTATTAAATTTTGTTCTCATTAAAAAAAATTCATTTGTATATTTGACTATTTTTCTAATGACCCGTTTGTCCTCATTACTAAGTAGCCATGTAAACTTCGGTGCAATACTTGAGCATTCTGAAATATTCTTATTAAAACATTATATAAACCAACTCCTTTCACAGAGAAGCACAGTTTGGACAGTTAAAAATAAAGGTATTTCATCTATTTCACTTAAATCACAGTTTTTTGCAAACCACTTTGATTTTGGTGAAGTTTACCTGATTTATCGGCCGAAAATCCGCTCTCTGATTTTGTTACAACTCCGGATCCTTTCATTCCCAGTTCTTTTTTGTCCCCCGCCGCAACGCGATGCGGGGGATATGGTAATGCCGGGCGTCCATCCGTCCATCCGTCCACCTTGTAAGCGCTCTAGCAAATTTATTTCTTGACCGATTTGGATAATATTTATACAGTAGCTTAAACTCAATGATACCTCAAGGGAGTTCGAAGATGAGTCATGTCGAAATATTTTTGTAGGAGTTATGCCCCTTAATAACTTAGAAAATTGACAAAATTTTCATGTAAGCGCTCTAGCAAATTTATTTCTTGACCAATTTGGATAATATTTATACAGTAGCTTTAACTCAATGATACCTCAAGGGAGTTCGAAGGTGAGTCATGTCGAAATATTTTTGTAGGAGTTATGCCCCTTAATAACTTAGAAAATTGACAAAATTTTCATGTAAGTGCTCTAGCAAATTTATTTCTTGACCGATTTGGATAATATTTATACAGTAGCTTTAACTCAATGATACCTCAAGGGAGTTCGAAGATGAGTCATGTCGAAATAATTTTGTAGGAGTTATGCCCCTTAATAACTTAGAAAATTGACAAAATTTTCATGTAAGCGCTCTAGCAAATTTATTTCTTGACCGATTTGGATAATATTTATACAGTAGCTTTAACTCAATGATACCTCAAGTGAGTTCGTAGATGAGTCATGTCGAAATATTTTTGTAGGAGTTATGCCCCTTAATAACTTTGAAAATTGACAAAATGTTCATCTAAGTGTTCTAGAAAATTTATATTCTCCTTGCATTGGAATAATATTTATACACTTGGACCTAAAGGGAGGTTTTATACATAAACTCCTATCGAAACTTATAAAATTGAAAAATACTGTCTTTAAGAGTTTGTTAGGCGGAATACTTTTGATCAAAGCATTTCTGTTTATTGAAAAGAAGTAAATGTACATTTGTATAAATTCTCAATACACATGGTAAAATAAGATTTCAACACTATACCCATATTGTATAAATGTCTTCATACCACTCATTAACTTGTAAAAAACTTTAGCAATAACCAAAAATTGTTTGTCCTTCTATTCTCTCTCTTTGAGAAAATTTTGTTATGTGTCACTTGTCCAAGGGTTTCTGATGCTCTAGTGGCGGGGGACTTCGGAATGCTGTTCAATTTTTTGATAAATTATTAGAATTTGATCTGTATTGCCGAGACAGGCAAGCAGTTATTCTGAAAAGAAGAAACGTCCAGGTGATGCAGATACGAACACATGTTTCGCTCCACTACACTATAGACCCTAAACCTCCGGCCAAAAGTTTTACTCCTAATTTTCATCAGTAGGGTGGCATCTCTGTAAATTTCAAAAAGTGGTTTTCACACTATTATTTTTCATTGTAGTTAATTTCAAGTGGCAGAATCTTGAGTACTTTTCATTCAAGTGGAGGCAACTCCTTCCTGCAGACAGTAAATGGTGATTTTGCACCAAACATGCGAATTGTAACTTATACAGTGGATCAGACTCGTGCTGGTAGAAATACTGCTGTTTTAGCTGATTCCACTGTTGTGGATGTTGAAAGTTCCTGTCATCAGAAAGAGGTATACCACGTATGCTTTACAGGAATTTATGGTGTCAGGTTAAAGATCAAAATATTTACTGATTGAAGAATGCTACAATTTGTTCATTTTAGTTTAGCATTTAGGAAAAATGTTTCAAAAATTTGAATGTAGAAAACAAACTGTGGGGAATATTTTATCAGGATTATACAATTTATTTACTAAAAAGGAAGGGGGTATTTTGCTGAGAGTCTTGGGTTGTCTATCAACATTGTGAATTCAAATTCAGAAAGTAGTAAATTCAGGTCAAATAACTACATTCACATATCAAATGTATGGATAATTTGATAGTAAAACTAGAGTGTTGGTATACAGTTTCAGTATTATTTTCTTTATATTTTAGCTGGAACTCACAGTACTTCAGAGCAGTGTATCACCTAAATCTGAATTAACATTAAATGTAACAGGACCATCCCTCAGCAGAGTTGGATTTCTAGCTGTAGACAAAGCTGTATATCAAATCAGCAACAAAAACAGACTGAGAAAAGAACAGGTACTTCTTGTTGTTCTGTTAACAGGTACTTCTTGTTGTTCTGTTAACATGTACTTCTTGTTGTTCTGTTAACATGTACTTCTTGTCGTTCTATTAACAGGTACTTCCTGTTGTTCTGTTAAAATGTACTTCTTCTTGTTCTGTTAACATGTACTTCTTGTTGTTCTGTTAACAGGTACTTCTTGTTGTTCTGTAAGCAGGTACTTCTTCTTGTTCTGTTAACATGTACTTATTGTTGTTCTGTTAACATGTACTTCTTGTTGTTCTGTTAACATGTACTTATTGTTGTTCTGTTAACATGTACTTCTTGTTGTTCTGTTAACATGTACTTCTTGTTGTTCTGTTAACATGTACTTCTTGTTGTTTTGTTCTGTTAACATGTACTTCTTGTTGTTCTGTTAACATGTACTTCTTGTTGTTCTGTTAACAGGTACTTCTTGTTGTTCTGTAAGCAGGTACTTCTTGTTCTGTTATTCATTGAATAATTTGAGAAATGGTATGATTATAAATGTAGTTAATATTAATAAATAAATTGTATACCAAATTAAAAAGAGACTAAGGAAAGAAAATGTGATTCCATCAATCAAGGAACTGAATGATTATTAAAACTGTAAGACTATTTCTTTAAATACAGTTATAATTCAACCATTTATATATACAGTCATATACAATTTAGCACACCACTTCCTAAATACTTGAGTTTTGTTTTTGCAGTTAGCACTGTCAGTTTTGTTTTTGCAGTTTGCACTGTCAGTTTTGTTTTTGTAGTTGGCACTGTCAGTTGATGATAACTATTTTGAGTTGTGGTTTTAATAAAAATTTACATTTGTCAAATTTATCACCATTGTCAATGTTTTCACCAGAAGAATGATCTTATCTAAACTTGATGTCCAAAATTTTAACTTATACATATCTACTAGAGAAGATGTAATCAATGAATTTTAAATGCATATTTACAGGGCAGAACAAATACAACATGATAAACCTAACTCTTTGCACTGAAAAACAAAACGATGAATTTACAGTGCTCCCCTCCAGTGCCGAAGGTTGCAGGTTCAATCCTTGGCCGGGTCAAACCAAAGACATTAAAATTGGTATTTGCAGCTTTTCCACAAAGCACATGGCATCTAGGAGTAAGAGAAAACAATCTAATTAAAAACTGATCTCTCATCTCTCCCGTTTTCTGATATGTCGCGTGGGAGATCTAACGAAACCAGCTTTGAGGTCACATGTGAGTGAACTGGAACTTATGAATTTATAATGATATGCAAATGAGTTGACTTCCTATCAATAAGCCAATCAAAAAAGTTTTCCTTTAGATCTAATCGTTAAAGAAGATCCGAATGAATTCTGGGGACTGACAATTTCTTCGTTAATAAAATGAGTTACATCCCTTTACCACACGATCAACTTCCAAGATCGCCGAAGCAGCAATTTCATTGGTCGAACAGGACACACCTATTAGGTCACTCACATGTGACCTCAAGGCGGGTTTCGTTAGATCTCCCACACGACATATCAGAAAACAGAAGCGATGAGAGATCGGTTTTTAATTAGATTGAAGAGAAAAGTGACTGGTCAGAGTCATTATAATTTGTCGGAATGGGTTGATATGTGTTCCTGCACACAATAACCTTGGAAATGCAGTATATCTGACTTATTTCATAGAGGTCACATACAAAAAATAAAAGAGGTTTCATTTTGCTAAGATATACTGTAAATTCAGAAATTATTTCGTGCATTTATTATTGCGATTTTGTCATTTTAGACCAAATTACATTTTTAATTTTTGCGATATTGAGAAAAATACCGCTTCACTCATACAAAAAATTCCAAAATGCGAGTTTAAATTATTGTGATTACAACCCAGTTGCATTTTTCACAATAATAAAAACATAACAATAATTTCCGAATTTACAGTATATCTAAACATTTTCGTATTTCCGTTGAAAATAAATATAATTTATGGTCGTATTTTATTATTGTCGGGATGCCTTAAATTTAATGTGTATTATAACCATATTGCATTCATTAAAACTGTATTTAGAAATAATTCTTCATTCTATAATTTTACTAGATGTTCTCCACCTTTTCTGAACATGACATTGGCTGTACAGTAGGAGGAGGAATTGACGTCAACAAAGTCTTTGAGGTAAGACCATAAATAGTAAATGTTGAATTGTGTTAACCTTGATTTGATAGGCACAAACAGCTTGGATATCTGATTGGCTGAACTTTGAAAACTTCTCAAAAACGATTTTAATACCTGATTGAACCCAAACTTTACAAATATGTTTCTATAAAGATCATCAACAAGTGGTGTTACTTTTTTGCTGATTGGAAATCTGAGATAGCCACCAGCAACCGAGTTGGTTAACAAAGGACCCTGTGGGAAAATGTATTAAATTCCTGTTCTGAAGAACTATTCAACAGACTGATACCAAGCTTGGTGGATTTAATACTTATGAGGACACAAATAATTCTTATTACATTGGTGCCATTCTACCAACAAACGTATCTGCCAGTACCCAAAAGGGGCTTTTCAGATTTGTTAAATTATGAGTATCTTCTTTCCTGAAGATAGTTGAGACATAGATTTGAGGTATAGGCATAGATTTGAGGCATAGATTTGAAACATGTCATGCATAATCATTGCAAGGTACTACCAAAGTGGAAGGTACTATGCAAGTTGGCCACCAGTGTTAGACTTTTTTAGAATTGGACCCTTAGGAAACATATTTAAAATTTAAATGGAACTTGGAGGAAGTGATACTGTGAGGAATCAGCAGAGTCAAATTTTGCTGCTTTGACACCATTTTGCTATAAAACATGGTCACAAGTCCCCAAAAGTGGATTTCCTGATTGTTTTTCCTAAGATCTTTTTTTCTGAAACTACTTGACCCATGAAATTGAAAGTTGTTAGGAATGATCATGGCAAGGTACTTCCTGCAAATTATTACTTTGGTGTCGAATGGAAATCAAAGATAGCCTGCATTGACTAACTTAGGTTACATTGTGCCTAATGGAAAGGGATTTAAATTCTTCATCCTAGAATGATATCAAATTTTGTGAAAGTGATACGTTTTAAGGTGGGAATTATTTTTCCTACATGAGTGCCATTCTGCTAGCCAACATGGCTGCCAGATTTCAAAATTTGCTTTTCTGTTTGGTTAAATGTCCTAGATCATTTCTGAATAGACTTGTCCCATGGAATCGAACATTGTCACATGACATTGAACATTGTCAAGGTATTATCCAAGAATTGACACTTTCTTAATAATGGAAATCCAAGATGACCGATTTAACATTGACCATAGGTGTTAATCTTTCATGATTGTGTCCATTGGCACCAAGTTTTAACTTTTAAAAAATAGCAGATAAAATCTGTGCTTTATATGTAATTTTTCTAACTAAATAAAAAAAAATTACAATGAAATTTATATGTAGGATGCTGGTTTGTCTGTTATAACCAATGCAGGAGTACATACAGCTCGAAGGAGCAACGTCAAATGTGCAATAACAACTGGCAGAAAAAGACGGTCTATAGGTAAATACATGGGATGTATCAAGTTAAAATCTATCTCTATTGATTACATTTTATAATTAATCAGATAGCAAATCGTAAACCAAATGAAATTCTTAAATTTTTAAAAATTTTATGATATTCACTTGTATTATGGTCAATTTCCAAAACATTTTAAATTTTTGTATCCTTAAAACTATATTTAGATTTAAATTGATTAATTCTTTATTAATGAAACAGATTAAGGCATGTGGAACATGATAGATAATGGCATTAAAATACAGTAGAACTACGATGGTTTGAACTCCAAGGGACCATCAAAATATGTTCGAATTATCGGTACTTTGAGTTACCAAAATTTGTGCAAGTACAAAAAATTGCCAGAACCATCAGTATACGAGTTGATATAGCTAATCATAACCATGAAATATTTCTTATTTAAAGTTTAACAGTTTCATCACTAATCAACAGTTATCATGACATCTTTATTACATTGAACAGTAAATATTTACCTTTTAGATTCATCTATTTGTATTAAACTTGTGATTGTTAGATGCATACCTATAAGTATCAGGCAACAAGTTTAAATGTAATTATCGAGTTCGAGTTTTCAATGGTAAAATACACTATTCTTTAATTGTTGGGACCAACATTTTTGTTCGACTTTTGGAGAAATCGGTATTCGAGAAACCTGGGCTTTTTCAACATGAAAATAAAGGGAAAATAGACTTGACTTTCAAAACGGTTTGAGCCATCGGTACTGTTCGAGCAATCCAAGTTCGAGCTACTGAAGTTCAACGGTAAATTTATTTGGGGGGGATCAAAAATAAATTGAACCAAAGTTTAAAGCAAGATATTCTTCTCTTAATTTAAACATACTCTGTAGTTTGAGTTCAGTTTCCTTGGTTGAGTTCAGCATAAGAGAACTTCTGTTGCTGCTCTTCATCTTAAAACAACTTTCAAGGTATAGTTTAATAAAAAAAATTGTCCACACAATTATTCTAAATGACTGATATTTCCATGTGAAGAAATGACATAACAGCAAACATTCGGAACATGATTTACCTAATATATACATGTATTTAAGTCATTGGTTACAAATTACAAAGAATGTTTCAAGTTGGGGAAATAACTTATCTATACAGTTTGGTTCATCTATTAATGTAAAAAAAATAATACAATCTACAGTCAGATTTCGTCACAATTCTTTGCTAGATGTAAACAAAGCTACATAAATGTATGTGTGTTGAATGAAAAGCTACATATTAACCCCTTGAAATTTCAAATTTGGAAGATTATTCAACATTTTATGTTCAAATTTGCAGTGGAGGTCAGCTTCATTGCTTGGCCTCGTTAAATTTGAGATGAGTCACCTTTACTGCAGCAGTGGTCTAAATAACCAGTCTTTTCCTTACTTAATAATTTTTCATGTGATGAAAAGTTGTATTCTAACATACGGATTTAACAAAGAAAATAAAAAGATATGGTGTATGTGCCAGTGAGATAACATTGAATTAGAATATATATCAACAACAGAGAAAAGATCAAACATCTAGGAGTAGTGATTTTGTCTCCAGTGATGAGCTGCAATCACAAGCAGTAAATTGATATCATAATATATATGAATAATTCTTTATTTTAACATTTCCAAACTCAAAGTCTTCATGCTCATCTGAAGGATGAATAAGTATGATGAATTTAATTGGATTTCACCAGTCTTTTAAAGAAAAAAGATCATTGAAATAACCAATCCTTATCTGAACATAAGTTGTTTAAAATTTTATTTTAATACTGGTTGAACTCTTTGTTCATGACGGGCCTCGGTGGCAGAGTGTTCTAGGTAGTTCGTCATGACTACTCATGATCACTAGCCTGTCAACACTGAGGTTGTAAGTTCACCTGTGGCGGGGTGTGTTAGACTCCGATCTGAATTGACAAGGATTGCCAGTTTTCCTACCGAAGGTCAGTGGTCCTCTCCAGTTACTCCGGCTTCCTCCACAAATAAAAACTGGCTGCCACGAAATAGCCAAATGTGCTGAAAACGGCGTAAAACCCCAACAAAACAAACAAACTTTGTTCATAGAAAATCATCATAGTTATCAAAATACCAAAATTTATGGAGTGTGATTTGTAAATAGGGTCAAAACAGAGGTGATATCAACAACATATCTGACGTATTATTTTAGATCCTAGGGAGCAGACTGATCCATGTTGTCAGGCAGGAAACAATTTTGCATATCAGTACATCCAGAATCACTTGCTGGTTGCCAATGACTGTTATGTGGAAGGTCAAAAAGTTCATCGATTGACAAATAGTTCTAATTGTGCTAAGGTGTTCTATAGATGTTGTATTACGCATGAATCACGCTTGTACTCAACAAGTTCCCAGCGGACAGGACCTGAAGGCTTCTATGATTTTGGTATAATTAGGGAAGAGATCAAAAGTTCAATGAAAGATAAAAAACTTAATTCACATAGTTTTTTCACTGACCCCCCCCCCCCCCCACCCCCACCCCCTTAATATAATTTGGGAAAAATTGATTGACCAATATGAGAGTATACTTTATGTATCATGGGTCCTGTTTTTCCTCAACAATGTATGTTTGTTCTGTATGTTCTGTCCCTTTTAAAAAATATTGGAAAAAAGTGATGTGTATTTTTAGTATGCATCAAAAAAGGCACTGTTAAATTATAATTTTATACATATCATTCAAAATTTATGATCGATAAAGTGTTTGAACGACATAGATACTATGATTGATTTCGCCCCAATACTCTCGGCCAAAAATTTGCCTTTCGGTACGATTTGATGGCTTTTATTTGCTTCAAAAGTCCAAAAATATGTTAGGGCCGAACTTGAATCCGAATTTTTCAATCTATAAATCGATGTCGGATAACAAAACTTGCAGCGATTTTTACCCCCAGCCCCAAACTATTTATATTAAGTTTCTTATCCTACATTGAACTTTTGATGTCGTCCCTTAATGATATAAAGTATTTAACAGAAAATGTAGATTATTTATTATTACTTAAAATCTACCAAGTACAAATCTGATTTATCTTACGTTTTCTAAGTACATTTCTGTTATTCCTCTAATTTTTCATCTCTAAAACACATATTTTTTAAGAAGATTTGAAAAACTTACGGAAAATTAGGTTTTTGTTGTTCTGGGACCATTGATGAATTCCAAAATATTGACCAGTTCAATACACAGTAAGTATAACAAGTAGAAATAAAATCCCATACTTGCAGAATGGTCATATTCACATAAATTGTTGTTTTATTCCCAAAAACAACAATGGTGACAAACTTTTCACAGGAAGGCAACACATGGTCATAATCCAGATTTAAAAGGCACCTACTGAATATTTGATTCTTTGTATCATCTACATGTATTTATTTTTGTAATATTAATTCAAATTTATTTCTTGTAGACAACTAGAAATCAGCTGTATAATTTTACCGAAATTGATTTAGTTGTTAATACTATCTTCATTAAACTTCCAGTATTAACACAAAAAAAATTAATTAAAATTTTTAAAAGTTTGATCTTATTTACTTACATTTATTTTCATGTTTTACATAAATAAACTTATTTTTTCAAAGGAATTAGACTGGATGACGACTAGAAGTAATTAAGTTCCCTCTCTATAAAATTGTGATTTGACAATTTGATAAATGACAAAAAATAAGAGATTTAAAAAAATTCATGAAATTCAAAATGTGACGAAAAATTAAAGAAATTACGGTAGACATGATGTGAAAACTCTCTCTTAAATTTTTTTCAACAGCAATATCTGTTCATTAAGCATTTTAATTTGAGGTCTGAAAGATTTTTGAATTGTGAGATCCTGATATAGTTTTGAGATATATTGGAGTTTGACTGGCTAGTAGTTGCGCAGAGAGGGAGTTCCAAACAGTGGTAAAAGAAAACCTGTTTTGCTGTCAACTTGACAGCTTGTTTCTTGTTGAAGTGTATAATTTGAGGTTTGAAAATTAAAACTTTATTACAAATCTGCGCGTGGTAAGGGCAGTATGAAAATATACTAAGAAATTTACAAATAAAATTGCTGAACCAAAAGTGAATGTAAATTAAGTTCTGGAGACGAGACGAGCAATTACAGATTTTCATTCCACAAATTGGGCACGGTTGGGAGGTTTCAACAATCAAATCTGATCATACAAAGAAACAGTGTTATATAGAAATAAAATTGCAAAAAATGAATAATGAGTTCGTTGATATAAAGTTACTCCTCTATACTTTTTATGCCCTGCCTACGATAGTAGAGGGGCATTATGTTTTTCGGTCTGTGCATCCCTCAATCCCGAATCAAGTTAAAGTTTTTGCTGAAGGTAGTTTAGGGTGAAGTTGTGGTCACATCAACTTAGTACATTTGATGTAATCTGTCTCAATTGTATGTCAAATTAGGGTTTTGACCCCAATTTCATGGTTCATTGAACAAAGAGAATGATAGTGCAGTGTGGCATTCACAGTGTCCTGTGGACACATATTCTTGTTTCTAAAATGAAATGAGCATTCTTCTCTGTTAGTGAAAACAATTTGAAAAAAGAGGCTGTCTGATTGGCAGCATCATTACTGTTTGGAGCCAAATGTTTTAATATTTTTGTAGGGAAACTAGATTTGACGAAAAAAAACCTGAAAATTCACAATTTTACACACAAGTTCTAGAAACAATTAAGGATCAACAAAAATTGATACCTAAAGAATAAATAAATCCACAGTAAACACAACAACTGGCATAGAAATCTTACAGATACTGTCATAATGGCCATAACTGTTAAAACATGAAAATACATCTGAAGCATGGGAAAAGCGCTTGTAGACAGCATGAGAGACAAACTCTGTCACTATGATATTTTTCTCAAATCTGCTGAAAGGAACTAATTTTTTTTTTGTTCCAGAATTTTGAAACTTTTATTGTATGTAAATTGTGAATTTTCAGGTTTTTTTTCTTTAACTAATTTCTCCTGCAAAATGGCAAAATTTCCAAAATTTTTAAAAAGTAAGGGCATTTGGGGAATGTCCTATAAATGTTTCAGTAAAGAGCAAAGTTTTTCAGTTTGTTCGTTTATTTTTTATAAGGTTGGTAATGTACAGGGGACATGCAAACAAACGGTTGGTTGAGTCCAAACTGTTATAAGGGAAAATATTGTTTGCTGTCGCTCAGAAGGCTTTTTATTTCTTGGTAACGTAGTCTTATATTCTAGTCTTACAATCTCATTGTCATCTTGTATTATAAGTTCCAGTCCCATCCTCAAAGCATACCATTGATTTGATTCGACATTATTTTTGAAAATCTGTTGCATGTTTGAAAGACTTGAGCCTTTACATTATAGTTGACTTTTATTGCATAGACAGGACAGTGGTGATGTCACCAAATGAAGAATACACATTTAGAGATATAGATACATTGGTAGAACATGTTGAGATCAGATCATATTTCCCAGAATCCTGGATGTTTGATGAAGATATGTTGAAGTATGCATACGATATGTAAAATTTTTCGGAAAAAAAGTTAAACTTGTTGATTTATACTGTAAAAGCACAAATTTTTGTGGGGATAAAATTTCTTGGATTCTTTTCTGAAAATGATTTTGTAGATTCCAAATTTAACAAATATTGATTAACTGAGTTGTCTTATTTTGCTGGGGATTAATTTTAGTTGATAATACTTGCCCACAAAATAAATGAAATTAAATCCACAACAAAAATTTATGCTTTTACAGTATTCAAAGAAAGCTGATTGAACTATTTGATTTAAGAGGGGTTTGAGTTATTTGAGGTTGAGTAATATGACAATATGTTTTCTTGTATGCACATGCAGTTTTTATGCTCATATTTGTTAATTTTACTGTGAAAATGGCATGCATGCATGCTTTTGAGCATCATCTAGGTTAGAACAAGAAGCAAACAATATCAATTTTCATATTAAGGTATCCGGACCATAATAGATAATGATAAAAAATTGTATCTCTTTTTGACCCTGAATGGCGGAACCAAACAATTTAAAGCTGGAATTTTGTATATATATTTTTCTCAAGTTGAAACACACTTTGTTGCTTATATGCAGAGTCTGTAAAAATTAGTCATATTAGAATTTCAGAAGTTTGCCAATAATTACCGAGGTCATTTCAATTGCGTTGTATGGAACATCCGGGAACTTTTAAATAATCACGTGGTCATTTATGGTCCGGATACCTTAACAAAACATTAAATTAGAAATGACAGAATTTGTCCACATATTTATTTACTGAGATTATAATGAATGGGAAGTTTGATTATGGTACTTAAGTACAGTTCCATATAAAAATCAAACAAGAACATAAAAATGGGTGGCACATCATAGTTTTTTAATTGCAATTTAATTTGCTTGTTATAATGTCCATACATTAGTATAACCAAAAAATATCAAACATTGGTTCCAAATATAATCAGGAAGGTTTTTACAAGCTGTTTAATTTGTAGTGCTTTCTATGTAAATTTCCATGAAGTGCTTTCTTTGTAAAAATTATCTCAAAAAGGGGACAAGTGTTTAGCATGAACTGAATTGTATTTAATATTACAACAGACTAAGTAAAAATTTATAATAAAATAGTTGTGAATTTCAAAAGCCTTCTAGCAGCAATGAAAATAGTTTGCAAAGAATATACACAAATTATCGGTCTAACACTAGTTATATCCCCTGTTCATAGTGCATTCTTTATAAAAATATCTCAGAAAGACAGGTCATAACTACGAAAAAATTCACCAGATCTGTTAATAAATTTACAAAAGAAATGTAAAAACAGACACAAAAAGAAAATCAATTTCTAACATGTGCCACTGGATTTTGAATTTTATATGGAATAGTACTTAAAAAGTTGTTTGAGAAGCCTATAGTGTTTTATTTGTTTAGGGACCAGTGTGTCTTAAATTTTAATATATTTTCTCGTATTCTTGACGTGTTTAATCGGTAGGATACTACTTCCCAGTGATTAAATTTCTATGTGGGAATTACCGCCATTTTTTCTACAGTTATTGGAACGATAAACTAGAGAAGTCCTGAAATGACGTCTATGTAAACAAACTACATTTTCTTGAGATTTTTGTCGAAAATCATAGGAGAAACAGATTCTCCTTCAATTTACTCTTGAGTTATAGAGTTTCTCCATTCTCGCAAAAGGTCACATGTTGAAAATGGAAAATTTAACTATCTCGGGTGGAGAAATTCCATAACTCACTCGTACCTGAAGGAGAATCTATATTTATTCTTTTTCAGCAATGATGGTGGATTAATAAAATCTGTAAATGTTCCTGATTCAATAACAACACATGTCCTTCAAGCTGTTAGTCTGTCACCTACCTATGGGATGTGTATTGCTGAACCTGTAGAGGTGATCAGTACCAAAGATTTCTTCATTGACCTCGACCTTCCCTATAGTGTCGTCAGGATGGAACAGACAGAGATCAGAGCTGTATTATATAACTATAAATCTAGCAGCTTGCCTGTAAGCATACAACTATTTTTGAAAAATTTATATACCATATTTACATTGCTGCATTTTCTAACCAAATTTTTTTTTTTCACGTTATTGTTAATAATTGAAAAAATACACATGTTCCAAATCATTATCAACTACTGCAAAAAATGTTTTATTGGATAATTAGTGAATATCACTCCTGTGTTTGTTATTCATAATATCATTGGTTCAGTGTTGAGCTTTCCCTAAAAATCAGAATCGCACCTTATTTCTCCTTTACGCATTACAAACTGTCATTATAATCTAGGGAACACATGTTATTATAGACACAGTGAAGCAGAACGCATTACAAACTGTCATTGTATACTAGGGAACACATGTTATTATAGACACAGTAAAGCAGAATGCATTACAAACTGTCATTGTAATCTAGGGAACGCATGTTATTATAAACACAGTAAAGCAGAACGCATTACAAACTGTCATTGTAATCTAGGGAACACATGTTATTATAAACACAGTAAAGCAGAATGCATTACAAACTCATTGTAATCTAGGGAACACCTGTTATTATAAACACAGTAAAGCAGAACGCATTACAAACTCATTGTAATCTAGGGAACACATGTTATTATAAACACAGTAAAGAAGAACGCATTACAAACTGTCATTGTAATCTAGGGAACAAATGTTATTTTAAACACAGTAAAGCAGAATGCATTACAAACTGTCATTGTAATCTAGGGAACACGTTATAAAAACAGTAAAGCAGAATGCATTACAAACTGTCATTGTAATTTAGGGAACACCTGTTATTATAAACACAGTAAAGCAGAACGGATTACAAACTCATTGTAATCTAGGGAACACATGTTATTATAAACACAGTAAAGAAGAGCGCATTACAAACTGTCATTGTAATCTAGGGAACACATGTTATTATAAACACAGTAAAGCAGAATGCATTACAAACTGTCATTGTAATCTATGGAACACCTGTTATTATAAACACAGTAAAGCAGAACGGATTACAAACTCATTGTAATCTAGGGAACACATGTTATTATCAACACAGTAAAGAAGAACGCATTACAAACTGTCATTGTAATCTAGGGAACACATGTTATTATAAAAACAGGAAAGCAGAATGCATTACAAACTGTCATTGTAATCTAGGGAACACCTGTTATTATAAACACAGTAAAGCAGAACGGATTACAAACTCATTGTAATCTAGGGAACACATGTTATTATCAACACAGTAAAGAAGAACGCATTACAAACTGTCATTGTAATCTAGGGAACACATGTTATTATAAAAACAGGAAAGCAGAATGCATTACAAACTGTCATTGTAATCTAGGGAACACATGTTATTATAAACACAGTAAAGCAGAATGCATTATAAACTGTCATTGTAATCTAGGGAACACCTGTTATTATAAACACAGTAAAGCAGAATGCATTACAAACTGTCATTGTAATCTAGGGAACACCTGTTATTATAAACACAGTAAAGCAGAACGGATTACAAACTCATTGTAATCTAGGGAACACATGTTATTATAAACACAGTAAAGAAGAATGCATTACAAACTGTCATTGTAATCTAGGGAACACATGTTATTATAAATACAGTAAAGCAGAATGCATTACAAAGTGTCATTGTAATCTAGGGAACGCATGTTATTATAAACACAGTAAAGCAGAATGCATTACAAACTGTCATTGTAATCTAGGGAACACCTGTTATTATAAACACAGTAAAGCAGAACGGATTACAAACTCATTGTAATCTAGGGAATACATGTTATTATAAACACAGTAAAGAAGAATGCATTACAAACTGTCATTGTAATCTAGGGAACACATGTTATTATAAATACAGTAAAGCAGAATGCATTACAAAGTGTCATTGTAATTTAGGGAACACCTGTTATTATAAACACAGTAAAGAAGAACGGATTACAAACTCATTGTAATCTAGGGAACACATGTTATTATAAACACAGTAAAGAAGAATGCATTACAAACTGTCATTGTAATCTAGGGAACACCTGTTATTATAAACACAGTAAAGCAGAATGCATTACAAACTTTCATTGTAATCTAGGGAACACCTGTTATTATAAACACAGTAAAGAAGAACGGATTACAAACTCATTGTAATCTAGGGAACACATGTTATTATAAACACAGTAAAGAAGAATGCATTACAAACTGTCATTGTAATCTAGGGAACACATGTTATTATAAACACAGTATTAAAGCAGAATGCATTACAAACTGTCATTGTAATCTAGGGAACGCATTTTATTATAAACACAGTAAAGCAGAATGCATTACAAACTGTCATTGTAATCTAGGGAACACCTGTTATTATAAACACAGTAAAGCAGAACGCATTACAAACTCATTGTAATCTAGGGAACACATGTTATTATAACCACAGTAAAGAAGAACGCATTACAAACTGTCATTGTAATCTAGGGAACACATGTTATTATAAACACAGTAAAGCAGAATGCATTACAAACTGTCATTGTAATCTAGGGAACACCTGTTATTATAAACACAGTAAAGCAGAATGCATTACAAACTGTCATTGTAATCTAGGGAACACCTGTTATAAACACAGTAAAGCAGAACAGATTACAAACTCATTGTAATCTAGGGAACACATGTTATTATAAACACAGTAAAGCAGAACGCATCACAAACTGTCATTGCAAGTGATGATAAGGGTACTGGAAGATGATATGCTACTTACCTGATACATGTGTATTACAGAATTTAAACCATCTTTCATTTGGATCATAAATAATACCATTTTAGTGTCATGTACGTTTACAAGAAACAGAGGGTGTATGTAGTACAGACAAGGATGTGTACAGTATAGAGATAGAACCTAACGGTGTACAGCTTGTAAGGTTTCCTATAGTACCAATGAGAGCTGGAGAATTTATTATGGATGTTATCGTATTATGTGTTAGCCTTGGAGACAGAGTTCAGAAAACTTTACGAGTTGTGGTATGTATTTTGATTTTTGTAACTGAAAATAGGACTCACTGTCTATCAAATGAGTTATTTCCATTTTGGTGATTTTCATGTTGATTCAGAGCCTGCAATTTTAATGTTCAATAAGATGTATAATACCAAGAAAAAAGTAAACCATGAAAATTCAGTATCCTTGCTACAACAATAAATGACTGAAAAGCATATTGATACGATTGTTTTGAATCAAATATTACGCTGGAACAAATCTTAATAGGCAAAATCAATCATTGACCCTAAAACGTCAGCAAGTGTGGAGAAAACAGCCAAATAAAATAACAAACACAATTTGAAAAAAAACTTTATTTTTAAAATACCACAATATACACAATTTTGAGCATATACTTATACTTACCGAGATATTAATCTCCTACAAATTATGACCTGGCAAATTGACTTATATAAGATTGGTTCCAATATTTTGACTGAAAAATGGCCATTCAATCTAATGTTCCCATCGACTTAGGTCCGGAAAATATAGTATTATATATAGAAAATTTACCATCATCTCACATACTGGTATTTATAAAAGTATGAAAGTCTTAGGTTTCATCATCACATCATGCTATTTATTCTGTTTTTGTTTTAACCTATTTTGTAATGTAGAATGAAGGAAGAGAAGAGAAGAAAACAGTATCATTCTGGTTGGATCCTAAAGGTCGACGGAGACATCATCATGATGAATCAGATTTGACTGTTCAGGGTTTGTACTGTTATAATCTATACCAATGATTATTGGAAAAACTTTTTGCATAAATTTTGTTGTTTGTTAATTGGTTAATTATATAATATGCTGTTGGCATGGCCAATGATGCGTGCACAGCAATAGCCCTTTCCAGAAACTCATTTCCGGTATCACGATTCTGCTTCTAAAATTATAATTTGAAGCAAGTTATTTCCGTTACTTTACTTACTTCCAGCGAACGAAACTTTTTCTAGCTTTAGTATGTAGCACAATATGGCTGCCCCAGTTAAACAAAGACTTTTCTAAATGACCCCTATGTAGAAAATGCTTATGCTCCAATAGCGCTCGCTGCACTCGCTATTGATATTATTATCCAACCCTTTTAAAAATATGAGGTGGGTTAGAGGATTGTTTTTTATTTTATGGATCTATTTTTATCATCAAATGTGTGTTAAAATTTTAGGTTGGCTTCAAAAAAGTGGTGGTGTGCTGTCAATCAAACAGCTTATTATTAGTGGATAAAGGTAGAGGATGGGTAAAAATTGTCATTTCATGTTAACTATGATCAAATTCACAACACAGGTTCAACTATATGAACAACTTTTATTGATTTCATGTTTTTGGTGAATTTTTACAGATGGTTTATTCAAATAACCATCAGTTTTATCCTAAATGTTGACATGGTTCAAAGTTTTGAACTTGAACAAATTTAACAATATTACAATTGTTTGTAGTGACATCATATTTAATGCAAAACTCACACTAAAAAAAAGACTGCTTTTAGGAAATATTTAAGGCATTTCAGCAATGGAAACGGGCAGTAATTAATTGCAATTAAAGGAAACAATAGGTACAGTAACTATTTTTACGAAGCGATGGAGGGACGTGGTTTTGTTTGTTTGTTTAATTGAGGTTTTATGCCGTTTTCAGCACATTTGGCTATTTTGCGGAGTCGAACACACCCTGCCACCGGTGAGATTCGAACTCACAACCTCAGCGTTAACAGGCTAGTGATCATTAGTAGTCATGATGAACTACCTAGACCACTCAGCCACCGAGGCCCCCGAAGGACATGGTAATGGTATCCATCTGTCTGTCTGTCTGCAACACCTTGTGGACGCATCTCCTCTGAAACTGCTGGATTGCTTTCATATTTGGTAGGATATTTTGTTATGAAGTGTAGATATGCATACTAGACTGCCATTTTAATTCAACAAATTTTGTAGGAGTTATGGGACTTAGACTATTTTCAAAATTTCTCAACAATAGAAGACCTTGTAGCTCTCATTTTGGTAGGATTTATTGTTAGGAAGTGTAGATGTGCATACTGTACAGCCATTTTGATTCAACAAAATTTGTAGGAGTAATGGGACTTCGACTATTTTCAACATTTCTCAACAAAAGAAGACCTTGTGGACGCATCTCCTCTGAAACCGCTTGGTGGATAGTTTCCATATTTTGTATAATTTATTGTTATAAAGTGAAGATATGCATTCTGTACCGCCATTTTGATTCAACAAATTTTGTAGGAGTAATGGAACTTTGACTATTTTTAACATTTCTCAACAATAGAAGACCTTGTGGATGCTTCTCCTCTGAAACTGCTTGGCAGATTGCTTCAATATTTGGTAGGATGTATTGTTATGAAGTGTAGAAGTGCATACTCTACCACCATTTTAATTCAACAAGTTTTGTAGGAGTTAATGGGACTTATTATGCAAACTGCTTCTGCAGTGGCGGGGGACATATGGCTAGTGTAGCAATGCTGTTGAAATTTAGAAATTCACATAGAAGTTTGTGTGAATTATTGATGTCATGTTGGCTCAGTAATGCATTTTAATTCCTAATTATTTGTCCCATACCGGCAAGGCCGAAAGGGACTATAGGTTTGCATCCTGTCCGACCATCCATCAGTCACACTAGTTTTCCAGACTTTTTCAGAAGCAGTGTAACCAACTGATCTTATTTTTGGTATATGAACTTACAATGATGAGCAACAGATCAAGTTTGACTTTCATGCTGATTGGATAATTAATGTGAGAGTTATTGCCTTTGGAAATAGGAATTATTGTCAAAATATTAGTTTTCTGGACTTTTTTTGCCAACCCTTTTACCAACTCATCTTATTTTTGGTATGTGAGCTTATAATGATGAGCTAAAGATCAAGTTTGAGTTTCAAGCTGCTCGGGTAATAATGTGTACCCCTTGCAAACATAGTTTCAGGATTTTTAGGAATCACTCTCAATATGTCTGCATCTGATTCACATAGTCAAGGAGCATTTGGTGTGTTTTCTCACAGCTCAAGCTGGTAGGGGACATTGTATTGCTCAGCAATACTCTCAGAATGCTTGTGCGTATTAAAGTTAAAATATTTTTCAGTGTCCCATCCATTCCAAAGTGCAGACACACAGTTTACAACTGTTGATTTAACACTACCAGAGGAAGCTATCCCAGGCACAGGACAATGTAAAGTTTCAGCTATAGGTAAGATTTTACATTGCCACAGGAAGCTATTCCAGGCACAGGACAATGTAAAGTTTCAGCTATAGGTAAGATTTTACATTGCCACAGGAAGCTATTCCTGGCACAGAACGATGTAAAGTTTCAGCTATAGGTAAGATTTTACATTGCCACAGGAAGATATTCCTGGCACAGGACGATGTAAAGTTTCAGCTAAAGGTAAGATTTTATATTGCCACAGGAAGCTATTCCTGGCACAGGACGATGTAAAGTTTCAGCTATAGGTAAGATTTTACATTGCCACAGGAAGCTATTCCTGGCACAGGACGATGTAAAGTTTCAGCTATAGGTAAGAATTAACAGTACCACGAGAAGCTATTTCAGGTACAGGACATTGTAAAGTTTCCACTATAGGTAAGAATAGATTTAACACTACCATAGGAAGCTATTTCAGGCACAGGACATTGTGATTTTTTTCGCTGCAGGTAAGCATTTATTTAACACTGCCACAGGAAGCTATTCCAGGCACAGGAAATTGTAAAGTTTCAGCTATAATAAAGGATTGAACACTATGAGAGGAAGCTATTCTAGGCACAGGGCATTGCGATCTTTTTGCATTTATTTAACACTGCCAGAGGAAGCTATTCCAGTCACAGGTAATAAAATAGGTAAAAATTGATTTGACATTGAAATAATGAAAGATGTACAACAGTTACAAAAGTTGATGTGCTAGCAATTCATTGCATACAAACCTATGTTTTATTTACTTTTCAAATAGAATTGTGGCTGTGATTAAAATGTTTCTTACTATTATCTGTATGTGTTTGTTTGTGTTTTATTTACCCATGTAAAGGTACGGGTCTAAACAACTTCAAGTAATAAAGTGATGGAATTTTCTGAATGCGGACATCTTGAAAACATCATAAATTAAGTCATATTGACGTCAATTTAAAGTTTATACATGAATGACTTTGGTTAAGATTTATGTCAAGGTATAGATCTAAGCAACTAACATAGTAGAGACATGGTATTTTATCGTTGCAAATAGTTTTGGTAGTAAAAACGAGTCATTGCATAAATTAAGGCAACTCTAATGTAACTTAAAACAAAGATTGGATTAGGTGATTTACATGATTCTTAGGTTAGGGGTCACTTCCCAAAGCATGCACCTTAATGTAATATATAGTCAATACCCAACCTGTTTACCACTTTGATTTGAGCGTATTTTCTACGTTTTTTGGCCTCTAATTACGACATACGCTCTCTTTCCTGTTTTCTACGCTGACCAGGTAAAACCGTTAAAAAAAATAAAAACCGATGTTTTGTTATTAGAAGACGATTCCCAAAGGCAGACCACCCAGAACTTTTCGTGCCAGGTCTATATATCCGATGTAAAAACTTGAGAGCGCCCGAATAAATCAATCTTCACAATGCTTGTAATGATAATATTACCTCCTTTTCAAACGCTCGGGTGACTTAAGCTTTGTAAACATGAGATAGCATTTGGGCAGATGTCGCATCCGATGCAAGTGAAACCAAGAAGAAAAAATCGTGTCATCAATATAAGAGGGAATACTCTGAACTTTGGAAATTTGTTCAACCATCATCGAAAGGCGATACATTCTGTCGTTGTACAATATGCCAGAAGGTCTTCTCATCTGGACACTGTGGGAGATACGACTGCAAGAGACATATCGAGTCAAAGTGGCACTTAACAGCTTAAGAAAATGTTTCCCGATTCCAAAATTGCTTCAGGATAAATGTAGATCATTTTATTAATATAATTACTCTTTTTTTCTCAAAGACAAGTAAGATTTAATTACGATAAATGAAATTAGTCCCAGCTTGTCTTTTCTCTCTCTTTATATCCCCTTTTTAGCTCACCTGACCCAAAGGGTCAAGTGAGCTATTCTCATCACTTGTCGTCCGTCATCGTCTGTCGTCGTCTGTTAACTTTTACAAAAATCTTCTCCTCTGAAAGTACTGGGCCAAATTGAACCAAACTTGGCCACAAGCATCATTAGGGTATCTAGTTTTAAAATTGTGTCCAATGACCCCGCCTGCCAACCAATATGGCCGACATGGCTAAAAATAGAACATAGGGGTAAACTACAGTTTTTGTCTTATATCTCAAAAACTAAAGCAATTAGAGCAAAACTGACGGGGTAACAATGTTCATCAGGTCAAGATCTACCTGCCATGAAATTTTCAGACGAATCGGTCAACCCTTTGTTGGGTTATTGCCCCTGAATTGTTAATTTTAAGGAAATTTTGCAGTTTTAGGTTATTATCTTGAATATTATTATAGATAAAGACAAATTGTAAACAGCAAAAATGGTCAACAAAGTAAGATCTACAAATAAGTCAACATGACCAAAATCATTGATTGACCCCTTATAGGAGTTTTTGCCCTTTAAAGATGGCATCCAGCGTAAACTTTCCTTTAAAGATCTTTTCCTCTCAAACCACTGGGCCAATTGAGACCAAACTTTGGTGGAATGGTCCTTGGGTGGCCCCCTTCCAAAATTATGTCTGGCATCTCGGACTTCCAACCGACATGGCTGCTGTTACTAAAAATAGAAAAAAGGGGGGATGAATTTCAAAAATCTTCTTATATGAAACTACAAGGCCAGTTGGAACCAAAGTTGGCAGTACTAGTTCTTTGGAGGTTCTCTTTCAGAAATATGTCCAATGACCCGGAATGTTAACCAAGATGGCCGCCACAGCCGAACTTAGTTTAACATAGGGCCCTATGGGAAAATTCATTGAAAAATCTTCTTGTCTTAAACCACTTGACCAATTGGAACCAGACTTGGCAGCAATGGTCCTTAGATGGTCCTCTCACAGAGGTGTGTCCGATGATCTGGACTGTCAACCAAGATGGCCACCACAACTGAACTTAGTTTAACATAGGGCCCTATAGGAAAATTCATTGAAAAATCTTCTTGTCTGAAATCAGTTGACAAATTGGAGCAGGACTTGGCAGCATTGGTCCTTAGGAGGTCCTTTTTCAGAAATGTGTCTGATTTCGTGGACCGTGAACCAAGACGGCCGCCACAGCAGAACTTAGTTTAACATAGGACCTTATGGGAAATTCATTCAAAAATCTTCTCGTCTGAAACCACTTAGCCAATTAGAATTAGACTTGGTAGCAATGGTCCTTAGATGGTCCTCTTTCATAATTTTGTGTGATGACCCAGACTGTCAACCAAGATGGCCACCACACCCGAACTTAGTTTAACATAGGGCCCTATGGAAAAATTCATTGAAAAATCTTCTTGTCTGAAACCACTTGACATATTAGAGCCAGACTTGGTAGCATTGGTCCTTGGGATGTCCTCTTTCAGAAATATGTCCAATCACCCGGATTGTCAACAAGATGGCTGCCACACTGAACTTTGTTAAATATTGGACCCTATAGGAAAATTCATTTAAAATTCTTCTTGTCTGAAACCGCTTAGCCAGTTGGACCAAGATTTAGCAGAAATGGTCCTTAGATGGTTCTCTTTTAGAAATATATCCGTTGACCTGGACTGTCAACCAAGATGACTGCCACAGCTGAAATTAGTTTAACATAGAATCCTATAGAAAAACCAGCCAAATTGACAGCAACACTTAAATTTTTAGGTCTGCTCAAGGTGAAAAGTTAAATCCAGGTGAGCAATACAGGCTCTTGAGAGCCTCTAGTTTGGTCTTGGCATAGCCAAAGGGAAGGAGGTTTAAAAAGGTTATTTTCTGGGGGCCACTGTGTTCAAATTTTTTTCAAGTTTCGACTTTTTTTTTCACCCACTGAACGTGTGCCCTGCCCCACCCTCAAGTTATCAAAACAGAATCGACCATAATTATCCAAGTCCTAAATAATGAAAAGAAGATGCAGAGCATATTACGTAGTAAAACCTTGGAATAAGATGTTGAAAGCAGGACTTGTTTTCAAGAATCAGGAAGATACTTGTTGACACAGATACACACAATGTATGGGTGAAGAAGCAATTCAATGATTGGCTATAGTAATATTTGAAATTTAAATACATGCATTATAGCATCAGGTTTCCAACTAAGCCTTTTGTCAAGACTACCATGTTCAAAAAGGTCACATGTAGGTCAACAAATACTCATATTGCATTAGTAGTTGTTTTATATGCATAAAATCACAGTACTGGCCAGAATTGGAAAAAACCACACTTACAACATGAAAACTACACTTGGGAAAAGTCCAAAAACAACTACTACAGGTCAACAGGGGTAAACAGGTCTGCAATACCCACAATCAGCAGCATTTTAGATTTGATGTACGAACAGTTGTTTCCTAGAATGCAATACATTTTGAATCAGCTAATTTCCTATTATAGGTAATATCATGGACGCAGCAGTACAAACAGTATTAGGTGGTGTAGACAAACTGCTCGACAATGTACCACATGGATGTGGAGAACAAACTATGATACTTATGGCTCCGATTGTTTATGCCATGCAATATCTTCAGCGTACGAATCGGCTATCTCAGCAGGCACAGCGGCGAGGAACATTCTTCATGAGAGTAGGTAAGTTTTGCTTATTTTCTTATGTATCTTTTCATGAATTGCACATGATTTTTCAATAGAGTAGTATACATTTTTAAATAAACTTTCTGATTTCGAGATTTTGGCCCCTGCAAGGAGCCAGTAGGTATTTCTCCTTTTGTATCCTATGACTCATACTGCTGACCAAGATGTCTGCCACAGACGAACTTATTTAACATTTATAGGACCCTATGGGAAATTCTCATAAAGATCTTGTTCTGAAATCATCAAGTCAATTGGAACCAAATTTGGCAGCAATGTTCCTTAGACAGTCCTCTTTCATATCTAATGACCTGGACTGCTTTCCAAGAAGGCCACCACAGGTGTACTTAGTTAAACATATGACTGTACGGGAAAATTCAGTTAACCAGTTGGAATCCGGCTTGGCAGCAATTATCTTTAGATGGTCATCTTTCAATGATTTTGATGAACCTGCTTGTCACCGAAGATGTTCACCAGAGCCAAACATAGGACTATGGGAATATTCACTTAAAAAATCTTCAAACAATTTATTCTGCTTAAATTCTGTAAGTGATATCCAGGTGAGCGATACAAGCTCCTTTGAACCTCTAGTTTCTAACGTAAATATATTTCAGCTTAAGTTGATATTTAATGTTTATAAGATAAAGAACAACCTTTTAAGACTACAATTGTGAAAATTTAGGGTACCAGAGAGAATTGGCATTTAGAAAAAGAGATGGGTCCTTTTCTGTATGGCAACATAGACCATCTAGTACATGGTAAGTTTGAATTTATTCAGTGGTTCATAAAAAAAAATAACAATCCAAAGATACTAATATTAGATATAGTAAATTTATACTATGCTGTAAACGACGCATTTCAAGGAGTTACCTCTCATCAGCAGCGTTAAAACCGAAACATTTGGAAGACCAAAAACCAAACTTATTTTAAACAAGAAGTACTCATAACCAAAAATACTGAAATAGGAAGCCAAATTTCAGCTAAGGAGATCTACCATGTGCCATACGAGGAATGAACCCTTAGTATTTCTATTATTTTTTAATTTTGCAAATACTGGTCATTTCTGTAATAAATCGATGAATAATCATAAAACATCTCAAATTTGATGATTTCCTCAGCTTATCATCAACTTAACTTCTGACGAGTTGTTGATAAACTGATGAAATCCTCAAATTTGGGTTGTCAGATTGTTGGAAATTTAAAATTTGTGGAAAAATTCAGCAGTGTGAGAAAAATCTCAATCTGAGAAGTTTTATGAAACCTGCAGATGTTCTAGAATTATTTCAATATTGTATTGAAAAGGATTTTAATATGTAAATTTTAAGTTGTTAATATAAATATAAATGAACTTATGTTTTATAAATCTTTACAAAGTTGAGCATTTTTATTTTAGGTCAGTTTTCGTAAGTCAGCAATTTACTTGTATATGAATATAATTTTCATTGGTTTTCCATTTAAATGTTCCCATTGTATGTTTGATTACTGTGGATTCATTAATATTCGTTGTATACCAATTTTCGTGGTTTTCGTGGGTCCCAGTAAACCACGAATTTAAATATCCAACGAAAAATAAATATTTTTACTCTTGTTTAAATGCACTGAAGTTTGAAACCACAGAGTTTTGAACAATTGCGTTTTTACAGCATGTACTTGAATTCTGACATATGATGAGTTAGCTATATCCACAGAGGATACAGTGTTTCATGTAATTTTGTCTTTGGTAACATATAAACACTCAGACAATTTTCGTTAAAAAGATTTTGACTGTGTGAATTGTCGCGGAATTCACTTCCGGTTTTTTTTTATTCAAACATTCAAGAAAAATCTTAATCATAAGTAGACCTAAACAATACAGACTTTCTCCTAAATTACAATAAAAACATCTTGTCAAAAGATAATAAAGCAGAAATTATTGATCGTAATCGGATTAAAAATATGTATGTATATGCCCTGAGGTATTTGGTGACAAGTGATTGCAATTTTGTCAATATATATTTCACACCTGTTTAACCTAATGAGTAAATAATTACGGATTTTGTTAATCTTGTTAAATTCAGGACAAGCTTTAATTGTTCCGTTACAAATTTAAAGAATCTGTTTGTTAGACTTTTGTTTAATGAGTGCTTTAAATCAGTACTTTACTGTACAATATCAAGTCTGATCGGCACGTTTTGCCCAGTATTTTCATGTTATCTGATGTGTCAAGCCACGAATTTAAGTATTTCAACAACTTTTTATATTTTTTTCTAAGCCAGCAATCCACGAATTTAGATATCCCACGAAATGCTTTTTTTCCTCTATCCACGAAAATTGGTATCCACGAAAATAAATGAATCCACAGTATTTCAAAATATCATTGTAACCAATAGTAAGTTAGGTTTTAGAGTTTTTATTGTTAAACAATGTTTTGATCAGCTTTATTTAAAAGTTTTGATTTTGTCACTTTGAGAATGGACTAGGACATAAATTACTGATTACTTAGAGTGTCTCTAAGGGAAATTTCATGCATTTGTTATGTTAACAACAGTAAATATGTTTATAGAATTGTTAACATTATTTGTTTTGTTTTGAAGGTTGACAGCTTTTGTCCTGAAAGTATTTTGTCAGGCTAAAAGATACATTGATGATATAGACCAGAATGTTATCTGTACTGGTATGGAATGGTTGTTCACCAAACAAAATTCAAATGGATCATTTACAGAAACATCACCAGTTTATCATAAAGAAATTATGGTGTGTAGTACCTTTTTCAAAATGATTGTTTTTCTATGCCCCTGCTGATTGGCGATGGGGACATTTTACCCTTGTCAGTCTGTCCGTCTGTACATACGTACATCTGTACGTCCCAAAATTGGTTTACGTTCTCTAACTTTAGTTTGCTTCAATCAGATCTTATGAAACCTATACACAATGCTTATTACCACCAAACACAGATCCAGTTTAAATTTTGATGGGGTCACATTCACCGTTCTGGAGTTATGCCCCTTTATACATGGAAAAATTGCTGAATTTGCCGTTTCTGCACTCTACTTTGCCTCTACCCAATGTTATGAAACTTATACACAATGCTTATTGCCACCAAACACTGATCAAGATGGAGTTTGAGTGGCGTCCCTTTCATCAGTCTTGTGTTATGCTCCTTTATAAATTGAGAATTGACAAATTTGACGGTTTACTCATTAAGTGTAAAAAAAAAAACATTAGTAGGTTTGAATTAGTACATTTACTCTTGCATATTTATAAGCAGGGGCATCCGTATCCCATGGACACATTCTTCTTTTATTAAAGGGTTGTTTCCTGCTGCATTGGTAATAATATTTTTTTCTTTAACAGTTGAGTTTCCTAAGTAATTCTAACAACTTGATTTCTTTTGTTAAGGCCTTTTAGAATATGTTTTTCTTTGCTCTAGTTTATGGCATTGTTTTTATAATAATTTAGATTAGGAAAATTTTCTGATTACACCAAATGACATGGGAGACAACTCATACAAGATACTAGAAAACTGAGGGTTTATCCTATGACAGTAATGAGAAGAGCAGTTGATAATTTAGCATTTAAAGGAAATTTTTTTTTTTTATATGATAACAAAAATCTGATATCCTACACTGTAGGAGTGAGAGCCATTTGACAATGGAATCAGTGTCATGGTTATCAATTTTTAATTTTAGGGTGGTTTAAATGGAGAAACATCTTTGACAGCATTTGTACTGATTTCCATGTTAGAATGTGATTGTAGATTACAGGTAAGTTATACCACTTTCCATGTTAGAATGTGACTGTAGATTACAGGTAACTTGCACTGATTTCCATGTTAGAATGTGACTATAGATTACAGTAAAGTTGAATTGCTTTCCATATTAGAATAAGACTATATATTACATTTGTTAGAATATGACTAGTTTACAGGTAAGTTGTACTGATTCCATATACGATTGTGACTATAGATTACAAGTAAATTGTACTGATTCCATGTGAGATTGTGACTATAGATTACAAGTAAATTGTACTGATTCCATATACGATTGTGACTATAGATTATAGTTGTACTGCTTTCCAATTGTTAGTATGGGACTAGATTACAGGTAAGTTGTACCAATTTCTGTGTAAGATTGTGACTATAGATAACAGGTAAGTTGTACCACTTTCTGTGTAAGATTGTGACTATAGATAACAGGTAAGTTTTACTGCTTTCCAATTGTTAGTATGGGACAAGATTACAGGTAAGTTGTACCAATTCCATGTAAGATTGTGACTATAGATAACAGGTAAGTTGTACCACTTTCTGTGTAAGATTGTGACTATAGATAACAGGTAAGTTGTACCACTTTCTGTGTTAGATTGTGACTATAGATAACAGGTAAGTTGTACTGATTCCATGTAAGATTGTGACTATAGATTATAGGTAAGCTGTACTGATTCCATGTAAGATTGTGACTATAGATTACATTTAAGTAGTACCACTTTCTGTTTAAGATTGTGACTATAGATATTACACGTAAGTTGTACTGATTCCATGTAAGATTTTGAATATAGATTACAGGTAAGTTGTACCACTTTCCATGTTAGAATGTGACTAGATTACAGATAAGTTGTACCAATTTCCATGTTAGAATGTGACTGTGATTACAGGTAAGTTGTACTGATTTCCACTGATTTCCATGTTAGAATGTGATTGTATATAACAGGTAAGTTGTACTGATTTTCATAATAAAATGTGACTGTGGATAACAGGTAAGTTGTACAACTTTCCATGTTAGAATATTAATGTGACTTTTGATTACAGGTAAGTTGTACTGATTTCCACATTAGAATGTGATTTATATTACAGGTAAGCTGTACTGATTTTCATAATGAAATGTGACTGTAGATTACAGGTAAGTTGTACCACTTTCCATGTTAGAATATTAATGTGACTGTAGATTACAGGTAAGTTGTACCACTTTTCATGTCAGAATATTAATGTGACTGTAGATTACAGGTAAGTTGTACCATTTTCCATGTTAGAATATTAATGTGACTGTAGATTACAGGTAAGTTGTACCACTTTCCATGTTAGAATATTGTGACTGTAGATTACAGGTAAGTTGCACCACTTTCCATGTTAGAATATTAATGTGACTGTAGATTACAGGTAAGTTGTACCACTTTCCATGTTAGAATATTAATGTGACTGTAGATTACAGGTAAGTTGTACCACTTTCCATGTTAGGATATTAATGTGACTGTAGATTACAGGTAAGTTGTACCACTTTCCATGTTAGAATATTAGTGTGACTTTTGATTACAGATAAGCTGTACTGATTTTCATAATGAAATGTGACTGTAGATTACAGGTAAGTTGTACTAATTTCAATATTACTGTGTAATGCATACTTCTGCAACTGATTTCTTGGTGATAAACTCATAGCTTTACTACAAATCTGTACTTTTCAAGAAAAAGTCAGACATGTGGTTAAAGTCAACATGGATAAAAATTTAGGGAACAAAACATACAAGCATCCAGCAAAGTCACAAATATTGCTTTTGAAGTCATACTTTACACAAAACTCAATAAATCAGACTTAAAAATAAGAGACTTGCTATCCTTGAAAATTTAAAGCATTTCAGCATTAGAAATGAGAATAATTGATTATCAGCTAAAGGAAAAAAAAGCTGCAGTATATATTAAAGGTGTTTTTGAGATGTGAAAAACTACTTGTTTATGTGAGAGAAGAATTAGAAGTATGGCTTTTTAGATAGGGTTGTATTTAGAGCAAGATAATGAATAAATAAGAGATATGTTGTTATGATTTCTAATTAAACAGATACAGAGATCACTTTTATTCTACTGTTTACATCTACCAATAGCACATATTCTTTCATTTCAAAATAAAAGCTGCATGCGCAGTTAAATAAGATAGTGCTTTACTGCACACCACATATGGTAAAATAGTAGATAACAATAAATGCTTTTTAATTTACAGGGAACCAGTGACAACATAAGAAGAGCTGTGACTTTTCTGGAAAGACAATTTTTCAGTATCCACCATCCTTATTCATTGGCTATCACATCATATGCCCTAGCATTGGCTAACAGCAATAGGAAATGGAGGGTCAATACCAAACTGAAAAGATACGCCAAATTTAAAACATTCCCTCGTGAAAGTGATAAGGGTACATATATTATATTATTATACCTCAGTATGGTTTTTTTTCCTTTATAAAAATCAAGACAGTAATTTCACCATTTTTTGCTCACCTGACCTGAAAGGTCAAGTGAGCTTTTCTCATCACTTGGCGTCCGCCGTCTTCGTTAACTTTTACAAAAATCTTCTCCTCTGAAACTACTGGGCCAAATGTAACCAAACTTGGCCACAATCATCATTTGGGTATCTAGTTTAAAAAATTTGTCCGATGACCCCGCCTGCCAACCAACATGGCCGACATGGCTAAAAATAGAACATAGGGGTAAACTGCAGTTTTTGTATGGCCGCAAAATTTTTGCGGTTGTATATTGTTATGACGTTGGCGTCGTCGTCATCCGAAGACATTTGGTTTTCGCACTATAACTTTAGTATAAGTTAATAGAAATTTAAACACAAGGTTTATAACCACAAAAGGAAGTTTGGGATTGATTTTGGGAGTTTTGGTCCCAACAGTTTAAGAATTAGGGGCCAAAAAAGGGCCCAATAAGCATTTTTCTTGGTTTTTCGCACAATAACTCTAGTATAAGTAAATAGAAATCTATGAAATTTTAACACAAGCTGATATGCTGAATCTAAACATGTACTTAGTTTTTTTATTATGGGCCCAGTTTTCAAGTTGGTCCAAATGGGGGTCCAAAATTAAACTTTGTTTGATTTCAACAAAAATTGAATATATGGGGTTGTTCGATATGCTGATTCTAACCATGTATTTAGATTTTTGATATATGGGCCTGGTTATCAAATTGGTCCACATTGAGGTTTAGAGGGTCCGAAATTGAACTTTATTTGATTTCATCAAAAATTGAATTCTTGGGGTTCTTTGATATGCTGAATCCAACCATGTATTTAGATTTTGGATATTAGAATACCACAAAGGGATGGTAAGAATTATCTTTCGTAGTTATGGCTCAAACCGTTAAGGAATAAGGTGCAAAAAAGGGGGGAAAAGGGTTTCCAGTTTAATGGACAATTACTTAAGTACAAAACATAATTTAAAAGGCAGTGTAAGGTTTGTAATTGAAACTCATTTGAATATCTCACCTTAACTGCTTTTAAATTATTTATATTGGAAATTTGCCAAAAACTTTATTATTAATAAATTCCATTGGAAATTTGCCAATAACTTTAGTTTAATGAACTTCATTGGAAATTTGCCAATATAAAATGTTGCTGATGAAGCTTTTTTGTTTATCTCACCTAAACTGCTTTTAAATTATGTATATTGGAAATTTACCAAAAACTTTATTATTAAATTTCTGATTTATATATAAAAGCAAATAATAATGATAAGGCAAGAGATACACACCAAACAGGATGTGTAAATTATTATAATAAGTATTGTGCAATAGCAAGAAATTTTCAATTGCACAGTATTGTGCAATAGCAAGAAATCTTCAATTGCACAGTATTGCGCAATAGCAAGAAATTGATATTTGGGCCCGGTTATCAAATTGGTCCACATTGAGGTTTAATGGGTCCAATATTGAACTTTATTTGATTTCATCCAAAATTGAATCATCAAAAATTGAACCATTGGGGTTCTTTGATATGCTGAATCTAACCGTGTATTTAGATTCTTAATTTTTGGTCCCGTTTTCAAATTGGTCTACATTAAGGTCCAAAGGGTCCAAAATTAAACTTCTTTAAAATTTTCCATTTTAAATTGGTTATTTCTGATTTATATATAAAAGCAAATAATACTGATATGGTTTGAATAGGTAAATTAAAGATTTTTAAGTTCTTAGACCACATTAATTCTGTGTCAGAAACCTATGCTGTGTCAAATATTTATTCAGAATCCAAATTCAGTGCTGTATCAAGCTTGAATGTTGTGTCCATACTTGCCCCAAACTGTTCAGGGTTCGACCTCTGTGGTCGTATCAAGCTCCGCCCAACGAAGCATTTTATTGTATTTTATCTCAAAAACTAAAGCAATTAGAGCAAAACTGACAGGGTAAAAATGTTCATTAGGTCAAGATCTACCTGTCATAAAATTTGCAGACAAATTGGTCAACCCTTTGTTGGGTTATTGCCCATTGAATTGTTAATTTTAAGGAAATTTTGCAGTTTTAGGTTATTATCTTGAATATTATTATAGATAAAGACAAATTGTAAACTGCAAAAATGTTCAACAAAGTAATATCTACAAATAAGTCAACATGACCAAAATCATTGATTGACCCCTTATAGGAGTTTTTGTCCTTTAAAGACGGCATCCAGTGTAAACTTTCCTTTAAAGATCTTTTCCTCTCAAACCACTGGGCCAATTGAGACCAAACTTTGGTGGAATGGTCCTTGGGTTGCCCCCTTCAAAAATTATGTCTGGCATCTCCGACTTCCAATTGACATGGCTGCTGTTACTAAAAATAAAAAAAAAAAAGACCGACACAGCTGAACTTAGTTTAACATAGGGCCCTATGGGAAAATTCATTGAAAAATCTTCTTGTCTTAGACCACTTGACCAATTGGAACCAGACTTGGCAGCAATGGTCCTTAGATGGTCTTCTTACAGAGGTGTGTCCGATGATCTGGACTGTCAACCAAGATGGCCGCCACAACCAAACTTATTTTAACATAGGGCCCTATTGGAAAATTCATTGAAAAAATGTCCTTGTCTGAAACCAGTTGACATATTGGAGCAGGACTTGGCAGCATTGGTCCTTAGGGGGTCCTTTTTCAGAAATATGTCTTGATTTCGTGGACTGTGAACCAAGATGGCCGCCACAGCAGAACTTAGTTTAACATAGGACCCTATGAAAAAATTCATTGAAAAATCCTCTTGTCTGAAACCGCTTAGCCAGTTGGAACAAGACTTAGCAGAAATGGTCCTTAGATGGTTCTCTTTTAGAAATATATCCGTTGACATGGACGGTCAACCAAGATGACTGCCAAAGCTGATATTAGTTTAACATAGAATCCTATAGAAAAACCAGCCAAATTGACTGCAACACTTAAATTTTTAGGTCTGCTCAAGGTGAAAAGTTAAATCCAGGTGAGCGATACAGGCTCTTGAGAGCCTCTAGTTTCTATTACTATACCTAGAACTATTTATTTGTAAATAGTTTCCACACCACACATACCAACTATTGCGTCGGGGCAATGGGGACAGTAAACTTACTATTATCCTCATACCCAGTCAATAAGGGTATATATTAGTAAAAATTTTGAAACCTAGAACAAGAATATGCTTTAACATTGAAAAATCAGTTGCTATAACTTCAACCTTAACATTTTTGGTAGTTAAAACTCCATTTAAGAAAATTTTTATTTTTTCTAACTTCAGTTACACTGTATTTCAATTATCTTTTAGGTTTTTCAAGTGTCAGAAGTTTAACTTGTGATTTGTAGTCTCAAAATTATCAATAAAATAACATTTCCTTGATTCTGTTTGGCAAAATGGTTATTGTCTTATCATAGATGTATTGGTACTTACTTTAGACCATAAAATTCTAATTGTATTTTTTTTTCAGATTAATTTTAGTAACCTTTCAACAATTTTATGTTATTTGTGATAGGATACAGATACTGGCCAATAGAAACTTCAGATTATTTGAACCAGACCAGTGTTCCTTACTGGTACCGTAAAAATCCTTCAGCTGTATCCATAGAAACAACAGCTTATGCTCTGCTCACTCAGCTGGAACTAGATAAAATAACATATAGTCATGACATTGTTGAATGGTTGGTCGAACAGCAGCAGTCATCTGGAGCTTTTGTTTCTACACAAGTAAGTCTGTAAAGTAATGGAAGAGTAATTCAAGTGTTTTTTGTATGTTGGTTTTCTATTGGACAGTGTCATGAGAACAGAAAAGTTTATATACTGGATAAATCTATTCATTAAGAGGTACATCAAATCAGTTTGCAGCAGTCCTTTTAGAATATCAGATAATTGTGCAAATGGTTTTAATTTTTCTAGGTACTGGAATTACAAGCAGCAAACTTAAGGCTGTTTTCACAGAATCTAATGATGTGTAAACTGTGAATTCTTTAAAAATCTTAAAAGTCAGTTTTACACTTTAATAGAGTCAAACTAGCTTTGAACGACACCCCTATATAGCAAATTACTGCCTATAGATTGCAATGTGAAAACAGCTCTGTCATGAAAAAAGTTGGCAAAATTGACCTCAGTAAAAGCATCATTTGTTCAGGCCTGTTTTTCTCTTCCATTGGCTGCCATTTGTACACAGTTTGAGCCGTACCTTAAAAAACATGTTTTTGTACAACATTATCATTAGGCTTTAAGACTTTGACGTACGACCAAGTGATGGCTTTGTCTCTGGCTTCAAAAATTCCATCACTTATAAACATAATATGCTGTTGGCGTGGCCAATGATGCGAGCTTAGCAATAGTAGCCCTTTCCAGAAACTCATTTCCGGTATCACTATTCTGACTCTAAAATTATAATTTGAAGCAAGTTATTTCCTTACTTTACGTACATCTGGCGAATGAAACTTTTTCTAGCCTTAGTATGTAGCAAAATATGGCTGCCCCCATTAAACAAAGACTTTTCTAAATGACCCATATGTAGAAAATGCATATGCTCCTTTAGGGCTCTCTGCGCTCGCTATAACATTTAATTCACACAAAAAAAATAAAAAAAATAAAAACATTTAAACAAGAACAAATGTCACAATACACTGTCACTATCCGGCAAGCCTTCAAACACTAGACAGAATCTCATGAGCAAATCCAAACATCACTTCAAGTACAACTACAATCTATTTATTGTTAATATTTTACTGTTTTCAATCAGTAATGTCCTAGAATATTCATATTTATATATTTCCGGTGTATAACTGCTTTCATAGTTCATATTAAAATATATGTCTGTGTGTGTGTGTGTGTGTTCAAACATATTATCCATATACACATATAGATGCACTCTGTAGTGAATATAATGTTGTTTTTTTTCTGAATGTAAAATATTTGTACCTTATAGTAAGGAGAGGGCTTACATAGGCTTTGCCTGTTGCTCAATCCCATTCAGCTTATACTGAATAAAATATTGTTTAAATTAAAATAAATTAAATTAAATTAAAATAAAAATTTAAATTAAATAGATGCATTCTTACAATAATATCTATCTTTGAGGTACATGCATGTACATAGGTGTACAATCAAATCTGCCCTAACGGTCACCTTAATTAAGCAGCCACCTGCCTTCAACGGTCATCCTTGAGTCCGCCCAAAGAGTTTTACGTGTTAATTTAATTTAAATAAGAGGTCACCTGTCTTACCCGGCCAGCGGTCATTTACCTTTCTATACATGTTAAAATCATTGTCAATTGACTTTCAAATCATCTTTAATTAATGGTAGAGCTTAATTATCATTCAAATTATCAACCTCATCGTTCATTTATGGTCCATTGTGGAAAAAAACATCGTTTCACCTCAGTCGAACCGCCATGTTTTGTATGTTAGACAACCATAATATCTTGATAGTTCCGGATCGGAAAGCAAAATCCGGATTTGCCGCTCAGTGTAAAACTTGATTAAACGGTCACCTGTCTTATGCGGCCACTTTACTTTTGTCCCAATTGTGGCCATTAAAAACATGTTTGACTGTATGCAGTGATATACCTTAACTTTTTCAACACAGTAGTCAACTGGAACCCTAGTGTTTAAAATTCAGTAGCCCAGAGAATAAAGAGGGAGCCCAAGGTGAACATAAGAATTCTTTTAATGACAATGAAAAATAGTAAATGGAAAACTTGATTAATTTACATTTTTGGTACTTTAATTTATTCTCTGGTAAATTTATTTGGCTCTTGATAAAACTTGGTGCATACATAGGAAGGGAAGCACATTAATCAGGAGTTTATTGAGCAAAAAAATGGTTTTGAATAGATAATGCTAAATATGACAACAACATTCTATTATAAACAAAATTTAAAAGCACACGTAATTGAACAAATAAGACAGATCTGCCAAAATTAGGGTTAATCAGTTGGCATAAAGGTTACCACTGTACAAAATACTTCACATCATTGAACATATCTTATTTACACTTAAAAAGGATAGGGAGAAAAAAAGATATTTCCAGAAATTTTGACAGAAAACATCATAACATTAAATGTTGGATCACTAGCAGGCAAAAACGGTTTCCAATCTTGTGTTCTGTTGATCTGTGTTTCAGTATGTTAATTTCAAATATAGAAAGAAATCATTTAAAAAATATTAGAGCATAACTTTGATGCTCTAGGACAAAATTTGCATGACATGTTTATTTAATCTGACCAATTACACTATGCCCAAACTGGTAACTGGTAAGAGACCGCCATTTTGACCACCTGGGTTGATATCAGAGAACCATATTCTCGTCATGTAAATACACAAGTGTAGAGAACCTCAGTACCAGAACTGGCCCATTTGCCACCTGGGCTAGCTTTTAAGAATAAAAATCTGGGGCCCAGATTAATTTTTACTTGATGTGGGTGACTGGGCGAGTGCCAATTTACAATTAATAATGAAATTAAGCACCATAAAATTTAGTAAAAGTTTACTTAAATGGACACAAGACAAAAATAATCCCTCACACACACGCATAAATTTGAAAGGTATGGCATCAGAACATATGAAGCCTAACCTTATATCTCATCAATAATTTGAACTTACACACTTTCCTCACTTTACACAGACTACATATGTAAGCCTAAATCTCCTTCACAGATAGTAATAGTTCACCGAGTGAAATCTTAATAATTCGGAAAGGCCGAAAAAAATCAGTATTTCTATAAAGGATAAAATAAGATTGAAAACCATTTACCAAATTTTTACCACCATTTTTTGACAGATCCTGACAGTAAGCCACATAGACAAGATTTCCAAACTCACAAAAATTAATGAAAATACATGTAATGAAATATTGCCTTACTTAAATAAACAATGAAGTTTAGCCCACAGTATACTCATCAACAAAGATGACAAAGATAATCAAGCAATCAATCAGTTTTATATTCTGTATTTTTTCTATGAGAAAATTTTTATTTACTGTAACAATTTTCTGGATATTAGGACACAATCATAGGACTCCAGGCTCTTTCCATGTATAACATACGGACATATGCTGAGGATGTTAATATGAGGTGTACAGTGACATCTGGGGTTAACAGTACTTTTAATGAACACATACATTTACGAGAAGGTGAAGCCATGGTGGAGAAATCAGTACATGGTGTAAGTTATTTTTTTGTAACTTTTGTTATAGTACAGTGGTAGACACTTAGCATAAAGTAAATGTTAAAGAGTCATGGGGCTTTTAATAGAAAAATATAGACTTGACACTTTTGCCAGACCTTATGTTTTTGACTTGCAAGAACAAAATATACATTAAAAAAAGTCATTCTAAAGACAATTTGTTAAAAATGTCATATCGATATGTGCAGGCTTTGCAAAAAAAAATTCAGTTATTTCAGTTTTTGTCCCTGAGCACCACTCACCAAAAATATTCATGTTGTAGTGCCTCAATTATTATGGCCACCTAAAATAAATTCTCTGATTCTCAGACAATTGATTTTTTCAAAAATGGCAAGGTATGTAGGGAATTTATTTCCTTACTTTATTTCCTTTTAAAAAGAGGCAAAGGATTTTAAGTTTTGGTTTTTATTTTGGCGATATACAAATCTAGTTTGAATCCATTCACTACTATGACGATTTAATTATCTGTTTTCAATGCCTCAGATTTCCTCCATTTCTCATGCAAACACTCTTCTGCAGAGCCGTCGTTCCATGGTTACTGTAGAATGAACAGGCAGTATCCACATGATTTTTTTGGAGTGAATATTCAAGTCAAATTACTAATGGCCATCATCATTTATCAGCTGTTTGTTTAATTTCATTTTGACTTGATCAATGTCAAACAATGCTTGAAAATTGAGTCTGGGTCAGCGGATGCTTGAAAAGGAGTTTTGGTGCCAAATTTCAAATTTTTATACCCCACGCAACGAGTTGCGGAGGGTCTAATGTTTTTGACCCGTCCTTCCGTCTGTCCGTCGCGCCGTCAGTCCGTCAGTCCTGTTTCTTGTCATCGCAACTCCTCTCAAACCACACAACAGAATTTCACGAAACCTTTTTAGATAATAAGGACATACTATGTAGTTGTGCATATCGACAGGAAATTGCGATTCAATTTTTTTTCTAGGAGTTACACCCCTTTGAACTTATTTGCTTTAATGTACTACTGCAACAGTTTGTCATCGCAACTCCTCTCAAACCACACAACAGAATTTGATGAAACCTTTTTAGATAATAAGGACATACTACGTAGATGTGCATATCGACAGGAAATTTCGATTCAATTTTTTTTCTAGGAGTTACACCCCTTTGAACTTATTTACTTTAATGTACTACTGCAACAGTTTGTCATCGCAACTCCTCTCAAACCACACAACAGAATTTCATGAAACCTTTTCAGATAATAAGGACATACCACGTAGATGTGCATATCGACAGGAAATTACGATTCAATTTTTTTTCTAGGAGTTACGCCCCTTTGAACTTATTTACTTTAATGTACTACTGCAACAGTTTGTCATCGCAACTCCTCTCAAACCACACAACAGAATTTCATGAAACCTTTTCAGATAATAAGGACATACTACGTAGATGTGCATATCGACAGGAAATTGCGATTTATTTTTTTTTCTAGGAGTTATGCCCCTTTGAACTTATTTACTTTAATGTACTACTGCAACAGTTTGTCATCGCAACTCCTCTCAAACCACACAAAAGAATTTCATGAAACCTTTTCAGATAATAAGGACATACTACGTAGATGTGCATATCGACAGGAAATTACGATTCAATTTTTTTTCTAGGAGTTACACCCCTTTGAACTTATTTGCCTTACTATACTATTACTGTTGACTACTCTCGCTTGGAATTTAAATTTCCCAATATGCTGCCATTCAAATTAGGATAAATATGTGAAGGTAAGCATTTGATTGTGTTCATTTTACTTGTGAAGTGAGATTTTGTTTCTCCAGTGACAATATGAAGACGTGGGGTATGTGAGCGTGCTCACAAAGGTTCTTTAATATTTTTATGGAAATCACTCTTTTAGGGTCCAAGCAGTGTCTGAGAACCAAATATTTAAGTTTAGATGGCTTATTGTAGAATGTTAATACATTTGTTGAAATCTATTAAATAATTTATTCTTCTGTATAAATAGATACCAGCCCGAGGACAACTACATGTAACAACAAGAGGTCAAGGTGTTGCACGTATGGAGGTTGAAGTTCGTTACAATGTCAATGACACTGAACAACAGGGATGCAAATTTGACATCAATATTTTCAATGATGACGTTGATTTAGACATTCTCCAAGAAAAGCAAGCACAAAGGTAAGATCCACTCAAATTAAACATGCATACATATAGAATATACATGTATATATATTGTCTGAAAACATAAATTTTGTTTGTACAAAACTTAGAAGCAGCTAGAAATGAGAGAGATCTGTTTGACTCCAAAAAAAATGATATGCATATTTTCCAACAATGTACAGATATGGTTTTTATCATGCAACAATAAATTGTCACCATCTATCAGGAAAAGTCATAAAAATTGCACATTTTTGGCTTATTTTAAGAAGGTGATTTTTGGTGCATAATTTAGGGAAAGTTTGTTGTCATACACACTGTGCTGCTTCATTTTCTTCATTTTACAAGAAATTGAAAATAAAAAGTGTTCTCCCGCTCCTAAAATTTTGCGAAAAATTGGAATTTTTACCATTTTTTGCAATATTTTAGTTAAAAAAAAATGTGCCGCAAGTAAATTTGATCTTTGCCTGAAAAAACTTGTCCTCAAGAAAAAATAATTAAAATTAATATTTCACTGACTCACACATACATCTGCCAGACAAAAACCTAACAACTAAAAATCAATTTGATGTGGCCTAATCTCAAAATTTCTGATACAGTGGATTCCGCTTATTTGCAAAGCCTATTTGTCAGAGAAAATTTTTCAATTAAGCGGACTTTGCGATAAAACGAAAAGCGTATCAGACTGGAAGTTTTGGAATCAGCTGATAGCAGTATACAAATCGTCAGATGTTAGCCACAGTTTACCAGAGTTATATTGAAGTATTTTGTTGAATAAAAGTTATTGCCTTTTAATAAATAACAGTGAAATGAAGTTTTTGTTATTTTTTTTCTTCATAAACTTCTTAACGTATTGCATGTATTTTGATAACCCAGATGACCTACATATTAAATATAGAAACTTTACCTTGTACATATTTAAATACAATTATAATCCAACAATCTTTTATTCTATCCCAGTGTTATATTCCAGTAAAACATTTTAAATGCTGCAGAAATGATTTTAAAAAATTTAATTTTAATCGATAAAAGATATTTGTGATCAAGAAACGGTTTGTTTACATGCGAGTTTATAATCTCTAATCTGTTTCTATTTTTTTTTTTCATTAAAAGTATTACATAATTCATTTTCATTTCAATCTGAAGTCATAATTGTTTATAGATCTGAAATCAATTGTGGTTTAGCCTGCTTTGAATTAAAAAAAAAACAATTTTTGCTTTTACCTGTGCACGTGGTTATTTACATTGGAAACAAAAATGGCGGCCACTTATTTTCGTTTGTCAATCGCTGTTAGAATGAAGGACACAGGACAATCTTTATTCAGTTTCAGCATAGGAAAACACAAAGAGAACTCCATTTCAAACATTTTTTATTTAAATAACATGACTAATAAAGATCTAGATGTCTTGGTTTGTCAGATTCTACGTTACGAACTTCGATCATTTGAAAACTTCCATCGATCTACAAATTGACAAAAATAATTGCAAGTTTGTTTCAAAAGACAATTATATGAATTTTCACCAATTAATTGCAAATGATCATCACATTTTACGGAAAATATGACAAAACCCATGGGAAATTTTGCAAATAACCAACACTTTTTCTCATTTTTGCCAGAATTTTCTTTGCTATTAAGCGAATTTTGCTATAAACTGCTTTGCAATTAACCGACATATTTAACATTAGTTGAATGGGAAATGGTTTTGTGCTGGTAATTTTTTTGCAAATAACCGAATTTTGCAATTAAGTGGAGTTGACTGTACCTCAAAGTAATTTGATATTGAATGTAACATCTCATTTGATTGGTTATCTTTTTTTTTAATTTTGAAATTAGGTATCAGATGAATATATTCTGAATTAAAAAGAATTTACCAGGGTTCCCATGAAACCAGGAAATGGGAAAAACCCGGGAATTTGATTTCATGTCTTCCTGACTGGGAAATGTCCTTGAAAATTAAAAAAACAGCAAAAAACTGGGATAAACTAGAGAAATTTGTTGACCAGTGGTCTTTGGATAAAATTGATTACTTCCCTTTGGTCATCGATTTTAGATCACCTGGCCAAAGGCCATGTGAGTCTATTTCATCACTTGGTGTCCGTCGTCCGTCTGTTAACTTTTCAGATTTTAATCTTCTCCTCTGAAACCACTAGGCCAAATGAATTAAATTTGGCATGCAGCATCTATGTAAGGTTGTTTATAAAGCTTGCTCATTTCATCTTGATCGGACAACAAACACGGCCACCATGGGCAATTCTTGTTTCTGACTGGCTGATTTAAAAAAGAAAAAAAATTCTTTGAAACTGCTGGGCCAAATAGAGCCAAACTTGATAGAAAGTGTTTATGGCTTATAACAAAAATCTGCAAAACTGCAGAATTGCTTGAAACCAAACATGGCCTGAATGTTCCTCATAAGGCACTGATGAAGTGTTGTTACTTTGGTGCCAATCCCTCATTTTGAAGATGGCCACGTGCAGAGGACTTAGGTAAAGATAAGACCCTATAAGAATTACATGCAAAAGTCTTCTGAAGAACCGCTGAATTTTAGAATATGCTGACCTGTAAGTAGAAGGATCTTGATTCAGAAAAATTTGGTCCCTACAAGGCTTACCACCAGGGCTTCCAAAATTTCCTGACGACAGCCGAACATTTTTCAAAGAAATATTTTTGACGGTCAATGATCAGCTGGATACTTAAATGTAACTGAGAGCCTGTGAGAGGATGCATAAATTGATATATGTGTCTAAATAATTAGTAGTGTTATATGCAATAAAATTATTTATAACTGTTTTGTTTTCTTCATTCTAAAAATAAATAAAATATTATCCTTGCTATTGTGTCATTTTTCCGTGTATCGTAATACAGTAACCATCATTTCATCAATCAGCTTCAGTACCTGACTGTTCTCATGTTTTTGTTTATGTTTATATAATCTATCTGCTCTCTGTGAGTACTTAACACTTCGTAAATCAAGGCCATCTTATTTGAAACTGTTGATGTTGGCTTTAATTGCAGTACAACTTGATCATCAATACACGTGATACTTTTCTTTTTGTGTATTGATTACCTGACCACGTGACTTTTACAACTGATGCGGTATTTATAGATAACATTGAGGAGGCCCAAATGAAGGATATTGTTTTAACCGTGTAAAATCTACTGAACAGTGATAACATTTTTCTTTGTACAATTTCCCAACCTGATTTAGAAAATAAGGAATAAATAAAAACATACTCAGTTGATAAATAATTTAATGAATAACAACATGAAACAATAAAATATCACATTACATTCATGAGCTTGCTAAATGCATTGTTCTGATAAACATGGCGATTACGAACAGATTGCCATTTGCGGATAGCAGGTACAGGGTCAAAGTCTTTACACCTACTAAGCTTATCCTCATAAGTTGATCTAAAGCGTCAATACCTAGACTACACCTTAGTTTTGTCTTGATAATGTTCTGCCTTGAAAAACCCCTTTCACATTCAACACTAGAAACCGGCAAAACACGTGAAATTTCCATTAGCGAAATTGCATTTGGGAACTGGTCTTTTCTTGAAATAATTGCAGTCAACAGATTGGCAAACGAAAGTCCGTTGTAGTTGTTGAAGATCAAATACTTAAGTATGCCCCATTCTATTTGTAGTTCTTCTTGGTTGACTATACTATAATGGTCTCCGAGACACTGTAACTGTTCTTCACCGTAGCGAGGAAGGTCGGCAACACTACTAGGAAAGTTCGACGGTTCAAATACAGAGAATGCTTCGAAAATTTTGTTGTCTGGAAATCGGTCACGAATGTTCTCATGTATCAATTGGGCACATTGCACGGCTCTTGTCTTGAGATGAATGTCACGGTGGTTACATTTAAAGGTGATAGTGTTGAAGCTGTCAGATTGGTCTGTTGATTTTAGAAATTCGGCACATAATGGTCCAAATGAAGGAAGCTCGGTTAAGTACTCGGCCTCTATTGCCATGAGAAAAGAGTCAACTAATTGTTTCACGGTGGCATAAGACAAGTCACGTTTCTGAAGTGATTTGCTGAGCTGATTAATTTTACCAAACAGGTCGGATAAAAAGTAGAGCATGAAAAGGAACTTGTATGTTGTCATACTGTTGTAAAGAGAATTAGCCACGATGTCGGTGTCACTCTGGTCGCCTAACATGTTTACAATGGAAACAACAGAACGGCGGAGATTGTCTAAAGCGTTTCCCATAGAAAGCCAGCGGACTTTATGAATGTCAAGCGGATTTAACGACGGATCATCTACTATTAGTTGCCATGATCGTAGTTCGGCAAGGTTTGTGGGTGAACGTTTGTAATACGAATATACAGTGCTAACAATGCTTTCTAAATATTTAATATCCGGAATTTCTTTTGCCGTTTCGACACAGGCTAATGCTAGGCGGTGAGCTACGCAATGAATCTCTACTAAGTGTGGAGAAGTGTCTTTTAAAAGCTGAGATACACCTCCATGCTTTCCTATCATAACCGACGCACCGTCAGACCCCATGCTGAATATTTTAGACAAGTCTACACCAAATGACTTTAAATAGGCAATTATATGTGCAGTAATTGACACGGCAGTACCAGAAGACAAGTTCAAAAGTTTTGTAAAACTAATTTTCAGTTCTTCAGCTTTGAGGTATGATAAGTACAAAATTAAATGTTTTTGCGTAGCCAGATCAGTTGACTCGTTGATCATAATTCCCACGGCGGGACTTAACTTTACGTCGGACATCACCTCTTTCTCTATAATATTGGAAATTGTCTGAATAAATTCGGAGCAGGCATTGTTCTCTTGATATAATTTAGACGTGATCACGGCACCATTTAACTTAGTTAAATCATTTATTGACTGAAATTTGTCCATTGGCAAGTTTTCTTTAGCAATAAAGTAAGCATTACGGAACAAGGTGTACATTGCGTTGTCAGTCTTTTCATGAACTTTCTCAAATACTGATACAATTGGATTACTTTTGGAAGCTGTCTCTAATTTAAGAGCTTGAACGTGGTCATTGCTATTAGCATGATCTACAACGGCTGACTTTCGAAAATTTGTCGAACCAGGCTTTACAAAGTTATTTTTAAGTTTATGTTTTTGACAAATGTCACAAAACATGGCATTTAGCATACTGTCAAATCTTAACCATAAAAACAGTTGTAACCATTTATGACTAAAGCTTCTAGCATTTTTAGCAGAATTTGAATTTTGATCGGAATCGTCACGTTTACGTTTGCCCATGATGGCAGATTTGTAAAGTTCAATTTGAGACAAAGTCTTTATAACAGTCGGAGATTGTCATGATTGGATATTCTGCTTTATGATTTCAATTATAAAAACAGTTTTTAATATGAAAACAAGAATAGAGAACGCCCCCCTTATTTATTGGACAACTCCGCTTGGTATACCCAAGCGAAGCTATTCTCGGTGTTTTTCCTACATATTTCAATAAATTTTCCCCTTTAGCGTACCCCAGTATTTAACACGATGTACAGTGTTAAATAAAATAATATATATCATACTTATTCATTTATAAATATCCTTATTTGAAGAATAACTTTTAAATATCAGGATACTTTTTTTAACTGAATGCTCATTTAAAATAATATCTATAAAGCGTAATTAAATAGGATGTTGTTTCATACACGCTTACATGTTTGACCTCGTTTACCTGATCACCTTTTTGTAAAATGTTATGCATCATTAATTCTATTGATAAAGACAAGCTAAGGACACCTCATCAAAGGTAACAAACCTGTAATCAGTGAATGATTTATGGCTTCAATATAACTTATTGAAGGGATAATTGTTTGACAGCTTGTTGTTATTTAAATAAAAGAAAACGTGTTTTTTCTACTTTTTATTGATGTACACAAGCTTAGGACCAAGCCGTACATTTATGTACCCAGAGGATTAGACTAACTGGGACACTTCAAAGTATCTGAAATATACTGCATCTGTTTTATTAAACCCAATTATGACCGAAATATCTTTGTGAAATAGATTGCCACAATTATAAACTAAAATGCACAAACGGACATGCCCAAAGCCCCAAACGAACATTTTTATCGATCGATAGTTGGTAAAAATTGAAATGACCGTTTTATGAAGATTTATGAAAATTCTATTTGACCGTTTGAGGCTGAGAGCAGCCGGACTTTTTATGACAATTTCGGTCAACTCCGGCATATATGACTGTTTTGGAAGTCCTGCTTACCACACTTCATAATGATAGATGTAGGGAGAAGCAAGTTCTCTGAGGTACATCAACTATTCATGGCTTCTGCATTGTAAAAGCATTTGTTAGTATGTAGAATTACTGCTTTGCAGAGAAAAGTTTTTTTCACAAGAAAAAATAAGTACAATTATCACCTGTGAAAAATCTGAAAAAATCCTGGAAAAACCTGTAAAAATCTGGGAATTAATTGTTCAGAAAAGTGTGGGAACCCTGATTGACTAAAATGACTAAACCATGAAATTGTATATCTTCAAACAGCAAAATTTTACAAAACCATAAATATCCACGAAATTAATGAATATGCAGTATCCACTAGAATAATGAATAAACAGTATTGTACACACATTAAATTTGTTAAACTGAACCTATTCATTAATATTTATATGGTTGTTTACTGTAGGGAGCAGCAGTGTGATGTATGTGGTGAATGTGAAGAGATCGATATTGATGTATATATGTTACTTAATCATACCTATAATGTGCCTAATCCAGATCCAAGGATTGGATTCTCCAATCAGAATGTTCACCCACCCAATCCTATTGGAGATCAGTCTCCAAGGCTTCCCGTAAGGGAACCCATAGAAGACCTTATGTCTGTAGATTTGACAGATGCTGTAGATCTAGGAAGATCATCAGGAAGAGGAGGACAAGGACGAAGGCGGAGGCCCATCAGGAGGAATGGCCGATCTGTACGGAGACGTGGTGCCAGTAGGCAACAGAAATGTGTTGAAATCTGTGTTTCGTAAGTGTTACAGTCACATTTAAGGCCAGGTGAGCTGTTCTCATTACCTTGCATCTCCTGTTATGGTTGAAGTGTTCAACTGTTTAATCTGCTGTATGTAAATAATCATGCTTGCTTATCTCTCTCGTGCATAACAATCGAAAATGTTAAATATTCTCATTATTATGTTTTATTTCACAAAATCCTGGTATGTGATTCGATGAAATATTGTTTTCTTAGTTTGTTTGTTTAATGAGGAACCAGAGTTTCTTTTCCTAACAAATGTAGGTAAGGGAGATAATTACATTCTCTCCCTTTTGTCCTGAGGCTAAAAGGGAGACAAATTTATTATCTCCCTTACCTACATTGGTTAGGAAAATATAGATCACTCTGGTTTCTCATTGTATTCAAATATGTACGATTATAGATGTAAAATCGACTCTAACTAATTTTCAATCTCTTTCATAATACTATTTCTTCCTAACAGATTTTTCGACCGTAGTTGTATGCATCTAAATGTGTTAATACATATACTTGAAATGGAAGGTATTTCATTGAATCAGATTCTCAAAATTTTGTGAAATTACTTTGCATATCGTCAAATTTTAACCACAACTGATTGTTATGAATTAGAGAGATAAGTGGGAATGAATAATGACACAACTGAAACCAAATTTTAATGGAAAGTTCATCAGCTGGTGTTTTTCCAAATGTGCATTAAAACATTGAAAACTGTTAAGTAAAGTCAAGAAATACCAAAGGGATATTTGAAGGAGAGAAAAATTGTAACAACTGAAAAACTCTGGAGAAAAACGAAGACAAGACCAAAACAATACATGCACTACAATTAAAAAATAAAAAAAAATGAACAACACGGACCCAACCAAAAAACCGGGGGTAGACTCTCAGTACAGTATTACTTGTTGACACCAATTCCTGGAGTGTTTAGAAAATTAACATTTAGTGTGACCTCTTTAGATCTAAATGTGGCAATTTGGAAGGATTAGTAGCTTATTTATGTCAATATGCCATTTATGGAGGAAAACAGATTTAGAAAATGATCAACTGCAAGTGTTTCATAGCTTATTTTTTGGTGTAATTAGAGCTTTAAGTAGATTTTGTTTCTACTCACCAAGTATTAATTTGAAGACCATATTTTCCAACAAAATTATGAAAGTGTTTAAATTTATGGATATGTTGTCCTACAAAATCCACAGAAATTTATACTAAGTAAATTCTTCAGTAAATGTGCACAAAAGATAAAACACAAATGAATGGTTGACAGAAATTGAACTAATTTATAACTGCATGTAATTAAGTAGATTAGAATTTTGAAAATTTATAATATAAAATACGAAATAAGTAAATAATTCTATAAAAAGTATTTTGAAATTTATACTACTGGTATATTATTTACATATAGATACCTTGGAAATGAAATCTTAGACATGCCAGTCGTTGATGTAGGGCTTCCTACAGGATATATTGTTGATGAGGAAGACCTTAAAAAGGTATTGCAAATTCTGTTATAATTTATAATTCATTGTTATACTTTCACAAGTGATATGAAAGAGAAACAATTTCAATAAAAATGATTATGTCATTTCTTACTTTATTTTGTGGTTTTGTTGTAAGGTGTGAGGTTTTAGTTTGTTGTTTTGTTGTAAGGTGTGAGGTTTTAGCTATTTTGTGGTTTTGTTGTAAGGTGTGAGGTTTTAGTTTGTTGTTTTGTTGTAAGGTGTGAGGTTTTAGCTATTTTGTGGTTTTGTTGTAAGGTGTGAGGTTTTAGTTTGTTGTTTTGTTGTAACGTGTGAGGTTTTAGCTATATTGTGGTTTTGCTGTAAGGTGTGAGGTTTTAGCTTGTTGTTTTATTGTAAGGTGTGAGGTTTTAGCTTCTTGTTGTTTTGTTTTAAGGTGTGAGGTTTTAGCTATTTTGTGGTTTTGTTTTAAGGTTTGAGGTTTTAGATATTTTGTTGTTTTGTTGTAAGGTGTGAGGTTTTAGCTGTTTTGTGGTTTTTGTTGAAAGGTTTGAGGTTTTAGCCATTTTGTGGTTTTGTTGTAAGGTGTGAGGTTGTAGCTATTTTGTGGTTTTGTTATAAGGTGTGGAGTTTTAGCTATTTTGTGGTTTTGTTGTAAGGTGTGAGGTTTTAGCTTGTTGTTTAAGGCCTTACAACACGTTTTATTTACCGTAAATTATGATCAGACTATTTATAGCTGACCGGAAGTGACGTCGATAAGGCTCACGAGCAGGCAGATAACATGTTATCTGCCCCTGTATGATGTTATTGCCCCAGGGACAAATAACATGCTTCAAATTATGCTTTTATTACATATGCAAAATCGGGGTTATTTCAATAAAATATGTGATAATGAATCTTATCTGTTTTATTGTAAACAAAAACAAAGTAATAATTTTTTTAAATTTTTTAACAGGTAGCAGAAGTGGATTTTATTGACAGTTATGAAATATCAAACAGAGCCATCACATTTTACATGGAAAAGGTCAGTTTTGAAAACATTTGATAATGTTGAGACATTAAGGTATCCAGGCTATAACAATACATCATTTATTTTTAACCAAAAGTCTTAAGCAGGTTTTATGTAGATATTTCTTTCTCAAGTTGACTGAGTGGGGTGATATGTCTTCCTGCTGACAGTTACCTCATGAGCTATCACATTAAAAATCCGGCTCAGTGTGTCGGTCTTGTACAAAGCAGGGATCATATATCATATTAACATGTTCTCGTCCCGATATGCACCTGGTTGTAACTGGACATTAAACAATAATTTACCATCCATCCATTCTCAAGTTGAAACAAGCTTCTTTGTTTATAGGCACTGTGCGTTTAAATAAGAGAGTTATATTGTGTTTCTAGAGTTTGATGATAAATAATGAGGTCATTACCATAAGGTAGTATGAAACATCAAGGACATTTGAGAAAATCGTGATCAGTTATGGTCCAGATACCTCAACGAGAGACAGCCTTGGTGGTCTTGTGGTAGAATGCTCGCCTTGAGTATGGGTGGTCGACGGTTTGTTCCACAGCTTGGTCAAATGGGAGCTATTTTATTGAATCACATTCTCCAAATTTTGTGACATTAGAATTGGTATTTTGCTGCTTCTCCATCAAGCACACAGCATATAGGAGTAAGAGCAAAGGACTGGTCGGCTCGGAGTCAGTAAAATGTGTCCTTCTAAAAGCATTGGTCCAATTGAAGCAAAAGTTTGCAGCAATGGTCTATAGGTGGTCCTCTTTCAGAATTATATATGATGACCCCAAACACAATCCAAGATGGCTACTAATTGGCAATGGTCCTTAGATGGATCTTTATCAGAATTACCCAGACCACCATCCAAGATGGCCACCAGAGCTGAACATAGTTTAACATAGGACCCTATGGGAAAATTCACTAAAAAATCTTTTTGTCTGAAAGTAGTGACCCAAGTAGAACCAAATTTGACAGAAATGGTGCTTAGATGGTCCTTTATCAGAAGTGCATCTGATGACCCGGCCCGCTGTCCAAGATTGCCTCCATAGGTGAACATAGTTTAACATGGGACCTTATGGCGGAATTCAGTTATAAGTCTTCTTACCTGAAACCACTGAGTAAAGTGGAACCCAGAAATGGTCCTTAGATGGACCTTTATCAGAATTTTATTTGTTGACCTGGACCACCATTCAAGATGGTTGCTGTAGGGAAACTTAGCTTAACATAGGACCCTATGGGAAAATTCACTTGAAAGATCTTCTTGTTTGAAACCAGTGAACAATTTGGCAAAACCAGTATGCCAATTACAACTTGGTATTAAGGTATCCGGACCATAATAGATCATGATCGAAAATGGTATCTCTTTTTGACCGTGAATGGCTGAACCAAACAATTTAAAGCTGGAATTTTGTATATATATTTTTCTCAAGTTGAAACACACTTTGTTGCTTATATGAAGTCTGTAAAAATAAGTTAGTTATATTGGCATTTCCAAAGTTTGCCGATAATTACCGAGGTCATTTCAGTTGTGTTGTATGGAACATCCAGGAACTTTTGAATAATCACGTGGTCATTTATGGTCCGGATACCTTAATGTTCCCCCAGACTGCCAGTCAAGATTGACACAGTCAGACTATTCTGCAAATGATTTCCATGTGAGCCTCTAGTTTTCATTGGTCTCAATATGTGAGTTCATTATTTTGTCTCTTAAAAGAAAATCAAACTTGATTTTTGTTAATTCCTAAGGACAGTATTTATGTACATGTGTATCCTTGAGCTGTGTATTTTTCAATTAGGAATTTATAGCAATGTCAGTAAACACCATTTTACAAATACTCAACTAACACAATCTTCATTGCAATCATTCTCATACTAATAAGGCTTGTCTTTTTTTTTTTATAGATTCCTTATCAAGAAATTTGTTTCAAGTTAAGGATGATCATGGATTTTGAGGTGGAAAATCTGCAGTCGGCTAAAGTGGAAGTTTATGATTATTCTAAAAAAGGTAATTTTATTTTATTTTTTTGTTTGTTTAGTTGGGGTTTAACACCGTTTTCAGCACATTTGGCTATTTCGCGGCGGCCAGTTTTTATTGGTGGAGGAAGCCGGAGTACCTGGAGAGAACCATCGACCTTCGGTAGGAAAATTGGCAGTCCTTGTCAATTAAGATCGGAGTCGAACACACCCTGCCACAGGTGAGATTCGAACTCACAACCCCAGCGTTGACAGGCTAGTGATCATTAGTAGTCATGACGAACTACCTAGACCACTCCACCCCCGAGTTAATTTTATTTTAAGCCCAATTTACTCAGAGGTGATTTTCTGCCACTTTTGGAAGTCAGAATTTGTCCATTACGGTTCCTTTATTTATCCATGCTTGTCAGTATTTGGTTAAGTTCATGCTATATACACAGTAAACAAGAATCTTTTGCTATAACTTTCATTGTATTGGTAGTTGATAAGTTAGAAGGAAACTACACAGATACCAGTACAAATTTTTACTCCCCCCACTCATCCTGTTTTAAGAAAAATGGGGGACGATAAGTGGAATATATATAACTTGCTTAAGTGTTTTTTCACAGCTAAAAAAATATGTTCTTGTGTAGTAAATTTGTCTATTATTGAATCTGCTTTACCTGATATTTTTTCCTGTTAAAAAAAAGAAGTATAAAATAATCGGTCCTACTTAAATACGCATACGCCTGCAAGTACAAAATATGCCTGCAGAGAAAATGCTATACGCCTTCAGGTTTAAATGGTTGAATTTAACAATAAAAATGAATAGATATAAGTTAAATAAATACATTTTTCTCATTTGTATGTGGTTATAGAGGTTAGTGACGAGATCAAAAGTTCAATGTAGGATAATAAACTTAATTCACATAGTATTTTCACTGACCCTCCCCCTCCCTCTTAACATAATTTTGGAAAAATTGATTGACCAATATGGGCATATGCTTTGAGAGTATACTTTTTGTATCATGGGTCCTGTTTTTCCTCAACAATGTATGTTGACTTGGATATCACTTTTAAAAAATATTGGAAAAAAGTGATGTGTATTTGCACTGTTAAATTATAATTTTATACATATCATTCAAAATTCATGATCGACAAAGCGTGTGAATGACTTAGATACTATGACTGATTTCGCACCAATACTCCCGGCCAAAAATTTGCTTTCCGGTACAATTTGATGGCTTTTATTTGCTTTAAAAGTCCAAACATATGTTAAGGGCCGAACTTGAATCCGTATTTTTCAATCCGAAAATCGATGTCGGATAACAAAACTTGCAGCGATGGATTGTCCTCGGTTCTTTTTTGTCGGTACACAAAAACATGTATACCGTTCTTACGGCAGCAGAAGAAAAAATACTTTGTATATTTTTTTTAAATGTAATAAAAAAGGATAAAAATAATAAATATGGATGAATATTTATATAAAATGAATAGCTAAATCACAATTTTAATAGAGTTTTAGACCAGGAGGTATGTCTGCAATGATACAATAAACGACCGTTAATAAAAATGTCACCTGTCTGTTATCAGCTCACAAGTGTTATATCATCTAATAAACGATCGTTAATTACCGATAATGTAATTAGCACAATAAAAAAGGATATTAGTTCTATCACATTATACATGTTATATGCGCATGTTCAATCGTGATTAACAAACATCTGCAAACGATAATTTTTATTGTCATTTAACTTTCAAAATAATCCGATAAAACTTCATTAAAACATGAAATATACACTTAAAATAATATTTACTTTAAAAATATAACACTACTTTTACTTAAAATAAGATATTAAACCTGCAGGAGTATACATTTCTATGCAGGCATATTTAAGTAGGACCCTAAAATAATAAGATATAATGATAGAGCCGATCTTTTTTCTTTTATGCACATTAGAACAAAAATATTTTTTGATTTGATCCTAATTTTATTTACAAACAAAAAACATGAATTGGAATGGAGAAGGTTATAAATACAAATCTAGAATATTTTCTATCACAGACTCGGCCTGGTCGAGAAAGTAAAATTTTTCAATTTTTCTGGCCTGATGAAAAGTTGTCTTTTACAAAATAGCAGTTCTGTAAAAGAATATTGTATAATTATTGGCAAAATAATGATTCAAGTTTTGCAGGTAATAAGAGAAAATTTAATACCAATTTTTGCACCAATAAAAATTTTACTACCATTTTTATAATTTGAACTTATTTAGGGACGAGATCAAAAGTTCAATGTAGGATAAAAAACTTAATTCAAATATATGCCCATTATTGGTCAATCAATTTTTCCCAAATTAAGTTCAGAGGGGGGTGGGGGGTCAGTGAAAAAACTATATGAATCAAGGTTTTTATCCTACATTGAACTTTTGATCTCGTCCCTTAAGCAGACCTGATTTTTCTGGCTTTTGGAAGTCCTGCTTGGTCTATAATTTTGTACATAGTAAAATGGCTGACAAAGTATCAAAATCAGGTCTGTTTAAGACAATATTTTGCCAGCATTTGTAAGGAATAAAATTTAGTAATATTTCAAATTTTGACTTTACTTCAGATGAGAGATGTGTTAAGTTCTACAGTTTACAGTACGAGGTAGCCGAGTTGGATGTATTTTGTAGTAAAGATAACTGCCATTGTGTGGAAGGTATTATCAGTAGACTTATTTTGTGCATATCAGTTTTTGAGATTTATTGAAAATAGATTTTTTTGAGAATATTGAATTCCATGGTCTTGTAATTTTCTACTAGTCCATGCTTAAAATATTTCTTATTTGCTGTAGCCCACCCTATACTTAAGAGGGTAGGTAAGTAGACTTTTTTTTTATTCATCATATTGATGATTAAATTCATGATAAATGATTTATGTCACTCGACTGAATTTGGAAATTAAAAACAAAATTGTCATTCGCATTTTCAATAAAAATTGTTGATTTGGGCCAATTTTGGAGGGGTTGCAGGCTACAGCAAACAAGCCTTATTTTAATTTAGGCCCTAACAAAATATGAAATGCCTTCCCTTTTTGTGTCCCATGTTTACCATAAATTGTCAACAGAAATCTTCATTCTAAATTCTTCAAGGTTCTTCAAGGTTATGCATGACCTTTGCTAAAATTTCACTCAAGAATATATTCATTCTAAACTTAGTCATGGTTTTTATATGACCGCAAAATTTTTGCGGTCGTATATTGGTATGACGTTGGCGTCGTCGTCGTCGTCCGTCGTCAGCATCGTCGTCCGAAGACATTTGGTTTTCGCACTATAACTTTAGTATAAGTTAATAGAAATCTATGAAATTTAAACACAAGGTTTATGACCACAAAAGGAAGGTTGGGATTGATTTTGGGAGTTTTGGTCCCAACAGTTTAAGAATCGGGGGCCAAAGAAGGGCCCAATAAGCATTTTTCTTGGTTTTCGCACAATAACTCTAGTATAAGTAAATAGAAATCTATGAAATTTTAACACAAGGTTTATGACCACAAAAGGAAGGTTGGGATTGTTTTTGGGAGTTTTGGTCCCAACAGTTTAGGAATTAGGGGCTAAAAAAGGGCCAAAATAAGCATTTTTCTTGGTTTTTGCACAATAACTTTAGTATAAGTAAATAGAAATCTATGAAATTTAAACACAAGGTTTATGACCACAAAAGGAAGGTTGGGATTGATTTTTGGAGTTTTGGTCCCAACAGTTTAGGAATTAGGGGCCAAAAAATTAAACTTTGTTTGATTTCATCGAAAATTGAACTATTGGGGTTCTTTGATATGCCGAATCTAACCGTGCATTTAGATTCTTAATTTTTGGTCCCGTTTTTAAATTGGTCTACATTAAGGTCCAAAGGGTCCAAAATTAAACTTAGTTTGATTTTAACAAAAATTGAATTCTTGGGGTTCTTTGATATGCTGAATCTAAACATGTACTTAGTTTTTTTTATTATGGGCCCAGTTTTCAAGTTGGTCCAAATCGGGGTCCAAAATTAAAGCTAAAAAGGGGGTAAATTTTTTTTTTGGGGGGGGGGGGCAATTCTCCACAGCATATTGTATTACACAAAAGCAAAAAATTGAATATAAATTCAAATCATATGACCAATTCTAAGTACTTTATTTCAGTTATTCTGTGTCAGAAACCTATTATGTGTCAAATATTTGAAGAAATTTTCAATTGCACAGTATTGCGCAATAGCAAGAAATTGATATGTGTGCCCTGTTATCAAAACTTTATTATTAACAAATTCCATTGGAAATTTGCCAATATAAAATGTGCTGATGAAGCTTTTTTGTTTATCTTATCTAAACTGCTTTTAAATTATGTATATTTAAAATTTGCCATCCATGACTATGATTTCATTTTCTATTTTAATATGTTATGGTGTATTTAAATGGGCTGTTATGGTTGCAAAGTATAAAGAAATGGGGGGGGGGGGGGGGTAAATGAGAAATTGGGGAGGGGGTAATTTTTTCTCATTTCATATTTCATAAATTAAAAAGAAAATTTCAAATTTTTTTTAGCAAAAAAAAGGGGGGGTTACAATAAATTTCATTGTTTTTTTGTTTTTTTTTTTTGGGAGGGGGGGTCAATGTGCAACTTCATAGTGTATTGCACAAAAGCTAAAAAAAAGGGGTAAATTATTATTTTTTTTTGGGGAGGGGGGCAATTCTCCACAGCATATTGTATTGCACAAGAAGCAAAAAATTGAATATAAATTCAAATCATATGACCAATTTTAAGTTCTTTGATTTCAGTTATTCTGTGTCAGAAACCTATTATGTGTCAAATATTTGAAGAAATTTTCAATTACACAGTATTGCGCAATAGCAAGAAATTGATATGTGTGCCCAATTTTAAATTTTAAATTGGTTATTTCTGATTTATATATAAAAACAAATAATACTGATATGGTTTGAATAGGTAAATTAAAAATTTTTAAGTTCTTAGACAACATTCATTCTGTGTCAGAAACCTATGCTGTGTCAAATATTTATTCACAATCCAAAATCAGTATTGTATCAAGCTTGAATGTTGTGTTCATAATTGCCCCAACTATTCAGGGTTCGACATCTGCGGTCGTACCTAGCTGCGCCCAGCGGAGCATTTTATTTCTGAGAATGAAACATGGATTCATTGGGAAGTATAGAGTTTTTTTCTCAGAATATTCATATATTGAAGAATGTACTAAATTGCTCAAAAATGGCCATAATTGATAAAAAAAGTTTTAATACCAATTGTGTTTTATGTAATTATATAGGTGAATGTGCTGAGAATTGGGATAACAAAGTAAAGGGTTCACTAGTAACATCAGGAACAGTTTTTGAAATGACATGTCAAGGATATGATTATGGTAAGTAATGTTTGGTTTATCACCATTTTTGATAAATTTTCACTGTTCTAATAATTTAATCCTGCTTTGAAGTTTTAACCTAAAGTATTCAATGCCTGAATGTAATTCTTAACAATCTCATATTGTATACTGTTATATACAAAATAGGCACATTTTTAAAAACAGGTCATCATGATAACCCCGTACATTTAATAATTATGTGATGTCCTGACATCCTTTCGTCATGTCTGCAATAATTTATTATTGTAATTAAACTGGTTACCACTGTTACTTGTGTAGTATCAGAGAGAGAGACATCTAAACAGATATAATCCAGTAAAAGCTGTATGACAACATGTTTTTTGTTCTTTTTGGATTCTTATTCAGGGTTGTTGTCTCTACAACATTTATCTCATGTCTCGTATCATTTAAGCATGTTAGAATTAGAATTATTGTATACTTAGTTCTAAATGTGATGGTTTTTGTATATATATACTACCCTGTATCTCCGATAATGCTTCGGAAATCCACTGGATATATACATTATATGGTTGTCACAATATTAAGACGATTAGTTAAATACTGTATTTACTGTGACTGTATGATAATAAAACATTATCATCCCATATAATGTATAAAAAAATAGCTAAATCCGATTGCTGCCAAATAAATGCCAGAGAGGTAATACAATTCCATTGGCACACGCATACACACATGTACCATGTTCATCCCAAGATTCACCTCGACCACTGAAGCTATATTTTTTACAGCGGATTTGGCCGAGTGGTCTAGGGCGCTGGACATGGTGCTAGGCGAATAGGTGCCATAGTGTCTCAATGGTGTGAGTTTGAGTCACGCCATAGGCGGACAGAAATTTGACAGTATTAAAATCTGATTTTAACAGTGTTGGGTTAGTATTTAGGCGTATATATATTTATATATATATATATATATATATATAATCTGCAGGAAGTGAATAACCCATTTTTGCAACCCAGGCTAATCCCATCATTAATATGCTATTTATAGATTATTTCATGCCTTTTCCCATATCTACCCGGATATCTTCCCAAAACCTGTCATGAGGGATCAGACCCGGGCACTTATCACATATGCAAAGCGGAACATATTTGCAATAGATATGTGATAATTGAACCTACCTGAGCTGATGTGGCTATATCAGACCATGTCCTTCATGTGGTCAGGCTGATATGGCCATATCAGACCAGGTTATTTCGGACATACCTACTTAGCCAGTGTATGTTAATATATGTTATCTACATTCATATCCGTAGATATGGAGATTTTTACACCCTGAAGTACTATAGTACACACTGAGGCGAAGCCGAAGGGTGCACAAGAGTACAGAAGGGTGTTAAAATCTCCATATCTATGGATATGAACGTAGATGAAGATTTTATCCCCGGTTTCAGCCCTAATCTGGCAATTTTTGGAAAAATTCAGACACAACATAGAACGTTAAAGCAATGTTTTTCTGATTATAGGAAAAAGCTAAAATGAAATATGTCAATATGGCATACTTTTTATCATATGAAGGGTACTACTTTTGGTAGAACCCTCCAGGTATCCGAAAATATGAGTTGTGTATCGATGTGTCATTGACCAATCACAATCCAAGATTTGTACCAAGCAGGGGATAACAGATTTATACAAGACCTAATCCATATTGGACAGGGTATCATCCCTCAACACATATTGGACCTCAGGCAAGCCCTCAGTCTGATATGGGAGTCTAGGAATGATACAAGGTCCAATATAGATAAGGTCATCTATAAATGTATAATTATCATGTGCACAGAAAAATGGTATGTGGTCCAAAATAAAAATATATTATAGATTTGTTAGCCAAGAAATTTATTGAAATTTTATGGTTATTGTAAAGAAAGTTTCTTGCATCTTATTCAAATTTCTTCTGACAAAATAATTGACATGTATATACACTGAACCGCAAAAGAAACGTCGCACAAAATGACATGTTCACATACATTTATTTCAAAGTGACATTTATATATTTTAAATTAATTTTTACAAAATTTAATGAATGATTTACAGTCTTTTGGTTACAATGTTCACAAAAACGTCACAATTGTCGCAACGTCACATGTTTTCAATGCTGTGCTCCCACGTCCGTTAATAACGTGTATGTCCTCCACCGGCACCAATTACTGCGGCACATCTTCGGTACATGGAGTTGATGAGCCGATTAATAAACGCCATCGGAATACGTGCCCATACTCTCTGAAACGCTTGTGAAAGTTCAGCTGCAGTTGTCGGACTTGGCTGCTCATTATTCAACCGTCTTTGAACTTCGTCCCATAAATGTTCAATAGGGTTTAAATCTGGACTCAAAGCCGGCCAATCCATAACATTAATATTATTCTGCTGTAGGAAGTCTCTTGTGGCTCTTGCGGTATGCGCACGTGCATTGTCCTGTTGGAAAGTCTTGTTTTGATGACGTGCGAAATGGGGCTGAACATGGGGTGTCAAGACTTGGTCGATGTAACGGGCAGCTGTTACGCCATTTCCTCTGCCTGGGCCAAGGTTCTGAAAGATGACTGGACCAAGTTTAACGTTAAGGCCGATTCCACCCCATACCATGATGCTAGGTCCTTCCCACGCCTGTTTCCAGAATGCAGCTGTCTTCGTAACGTTCCCCGCGTCTTCTCCACACTCTGGTTCTGCCATCGGCTGTTGAAATGCAGTAACGGCTTTCGTCAGAGAAGATGATGTTACGCCATTGTCGATTTCGCCAATTCTGTCGCTGAGTGGCCCACTGAAGACGAGCTTGACGCTGTCGAGGAGTAAGAATAGGTCCTCTTGCTGGACGGCGACATCTCATGTTTCTAGCAGCTAATCGCCGACGAACCGTATCATCACTTATGGGTCGTCCATGTGTTCCAACAGTGTTTCTGGCAGTTTCGGCAGCTGGGGTGAACCGATTCATCAAATGGTGACGAACAATGCCTCTATTCTGTCTAGGGGTAGTGACTTGGGGTCTACCACTCCGTGGACGGTCATTTGTGCTGTTTGTTGGATTGTACCGTGTCCGTAGACGTTCAATTGTTCGAACAGCACAGTTGAAGTCGTTGGCAATAACTCTGGCAGATTGCCCAGCATCCAATCGACCAATGGCCTGTTCTCTCTGTTGTGGAGTCAGACGTGGCATAGCTTCTGTGTCAACACTGATACTAACACTCTGTAATTTTCTCCGGCCTTTTATACCCATAAAGGAGCATGAATTTCACGAACATTTAAGATTTAAGAAAAATTACCGCCAAGTGTGTCCCACGAGCGGTTTTAGGTACGGTCGCTCTACGATATCAACTGAAAATTATTCAACCGAAAATTTAATTCACAGGTAATTTAATCTTACCTGGTGATGTAATCGTAATACTGATTATATAAAAATCATTAATTAATATTTATTTTGAATTTTGCTAACATTTTGAAAAAGCGACGTTTCTTTTGCGGTTCAGTATATGTATGAATTTTTTTGTCATATAACTAAAATACTTTGTTTTATTTCAGTGTTAAGGATAGAAGTGACCCGTGTAAGAATTGTAGGAAATCACATTGTTGTGTCAACTATAATCCATTCTGTTGTTAATTCAGGTAAGGTTTTAGTTTTACAGAATAAAATTTCTACAGATATACCTTTAAATTTATGGATGATTCCCATAATCTAAAACTCTTCAGACAGGAAAATGTGTATAAGCTTTCAGACCCAGATACATTATACCTACCAAATGTGTATTGCCCTGAAGTCAATATGATTTGGAGGTAAATAAAGGTGGATTCAATATTAGCTATTATTATATTTAGTTTAGGCCACATAATATTTAGTGACGGACTGGGACTCTAAGCTGTGTTTGATTCTGACAAAACTTTGCCTGTCTTAATGTATTCTCAATAAATACTTCATAGTTGCTTGTACATGTAGTATTCAGAGTTCGCGAAATTTCATAAGGTCTGGTATTTGAGGGTCTTTTGCTGGCCCGATTGTCCAACTGCTTGTCAGCTTTAGAATTTCGTGGAAAAATGTATTTTTCAAAATCTCTAATTTTTGAAGTCGGAATTTTCAAAATTATTTATCAACTGAATTAGTTTTTGTCATCATCGAGTCTTCCATTCCTTAAAACAAATAAGTTTATTCAATCAAAACATGAAAATAAATGTTATAAATACAAAATTTTTAACAAATTCAATCGATTATTTGCACCTGGAAGTTAGGTTAAGATAGTAACAACAGAATATAGTTCGGTATAACTACGCTTCCAGTTTCGTCTTAGACATGGGCAGTTCTTGTTTCTGATTGGCTGTAAAAATCATCTCCTCTGAAACTACGAGCAAATGATTTGTAACTTGATACAAGTGATTTTTATGAGATCTTCTACCAAGATCCCACTTTTTGACTTGATCCGGCAAAAATCATGGCTGCCATGGGCAATTCTTGTTACTGATTAACTGAAACTTTAAAAATCTTCTGTCCTGAAACTATAAGTGCAAATGATTTGTAACTTGGTACAAATAATTGGTGTGAAGTCCCCCACAAAGTGTCCTCCAATCTTGTTGATATGGCTAAAACATTGCCATTGGCAATTTTTGTTTCCAAATTGAACAAATCCAAAGCTTTGTTAATTGGTACAAATGATGTGTTTGAGGTCTTCTACAAAAAATTTTATCATTTCATCTTCAAAGGGCTAAATAGACAGGCTAGTCTTTAAATGAGATTTTTTGGGCTATTTGTAAACCAGGTGAGTGATACAGCTCCTAGGAGCCTCTGGTTTATCTCTATGAATTCAGTTCCAGAGAGAAGTGATTTAGCAGAAGATAGTGAAGTTGATTTCTGGATGAACTTGAGATGTACTGGGGACCTGTTAATGGAAGGACATTTCTATATTATATATGGTAATAGTGGATACCAGTATATTGACGAATCTGGAACAGAAAGGTATGAAGCAGTAGAGATATTAAGTAGTTTAAATAATCTTAACTCCATGAATATTTCAGTAAAATAATTTCAGGAATACTCTTAACAAAATTTTTATAAAAGATTTGAATTCAAGCAACCAAAATTTATGCTGTATAGAAATTTTGAATTTTTCTATCATTGGTGTATTATGAGGTAGATATATATAATAAGCCATTTTCAGGTTTTACAAATCTAACTCTTATAACTTATAACTGGATTTTTTCCAATAAAAATCCTGGTGGCAATCAAAATTTGTTGGTCAATGTGTGCCATCTCATTCCATCACGTTACAACTGTCGACACTTTCCAAAGGCCAGTGTGAGCTTTTGCCATCATTTGGCATCTGTCATCTGTTAACTGTAGGTAAAAATCGGAAAAAATTCATTTAATAAAACTTCTTGTCTGAAACCATAATGCAAGATAAAACCAGACTTAGCAGCAATAAGTTGGCATCAGTTACTTGTAACACACACACTAACCACCAACCAGTATGACTACCTGTCAAATTTTGAGTACTGCTGAAAGCTTAAATCCAGGTGAGCAATCCAGGCTCCTGGAAGCCTCTAGTTCTGCATTATTTATGATTGATTGAAACTTGATCTCGTTCTGACAGTAAAAGTGATATTTTCAACTGGATGTTAAGGAGATAATAAAAAAATCAAAAAACAAAAAAAAAACACACAAAATTGACCTTCTATAAAAAGATGATGAATCTATGCTTCATTATAAACAATCTCTGCTGTAGCATTCTTTTGCTCATTTGTTTGGTGAGGTCAGAGCTCGCATTTATGGCTATAATAGAATCATAAACTCGTCATTAAATATTTTTTGCAGATATCGATATTATCTTCAGGGAGATTCTGTTATAATGAAGGATTACACTAGAGATCAGTATAATCCTGATAGCGATGCACATTTAGCTTACTGGAAGCGATTCTTTACACGGATGGAATCACACATCAGGACCAATAATGGATGTTAAAATCATTTACAATCAACATAAATTTTAAACATTGTTTTTAGAAAAAACTGAGTATCTGATGGGATTTGTTGGATCTATATTTTTTATTAAATTTCTAAGTATCTACATGTGTTTGTCAAAATTTAGAACCTTTTTTGAAACATTTTGAAAACAGAATATTTCAGACCTGCCAACTTTTGAAAACCTCCATGGGGGATTTTCCCCGGGGAAAAAAATTTAAGTGTATCGCTTCATCTTATGACTGTTTTTTTTTTCATAATGTCCAGTAGAAAGCATTTCATGTATATTTAGGATCAATTTTGGTTTGTTTCTTGAACTCTTGAGATTGTTTTGATGCTGTGTGTATCATTCTGTGTAAAGATGTTTCTTTCATTTGGTTCATTTGTTTATGGCAAACGTTTCTTGTTGCTGGGTGGAGTAACAACCATTGTGATAGTTTGAACTGTTATGATTCAATTCCATTTTTCATATCCTTTTTATAACAATTGTCTCAATGTGCAAACAGCATCCAAGCCTTTACGTTTAATTTGCAAAATTCTTTTGATCAGTTATTAAAATAATTATTAACTATGTTCACCTGATTAAAGAATAGTTAACTTAATTAGAATATTAATCTCAATTAAATGATAAGTAAAAAAATTAAAACAGTTAATTATGTAACTCCCAAGCTGATCGGTATTAATAACAAAGATTAATACATTGTAACTTTATTACCAATTAAGACCCTTAAAACCTTTACAAATCATTGATTTTATTGAGGCACGTGTATATGTTTACATAATACTTAGTGTCAAAACAGATCGATAATCCTCAGGTAAATCAACATGACCCGAATATCAGATACTACGATGAATTTGATTGGATAATATCTCTGGAAATCGGTAAGAATAACATTTTCTCGGGTAGAATTTATGAAAATCGGGTTTTTTGCTTGTTTTAGGAACCCGATATCGGGATTCGGGTTGAGGCATGAAAATCGGGATAATACCGCCAAAATCGGGATAGTTGGCAGGTCTGATATTTAGGATTTAATGTTGATTAGAAAAGAATGAATTTTTTTAGTTTCAAAGAAGAAGGCTGTCTTTATATTATACGGTTTTTGCAGGCAGAACTACCCATAAACTAATGTTGTCCAAGCACACAAAATAAACTACATGGTCTTGCATTGATTTTGGTCATCCAAAGCACATTAGTATTATATCTACATATTTTAGCCATCACCTGACATCCAACATCGTGAACTTTCATTAAGAATCTTCTCTTCTGAAACCACTTAACTCCCAAAAAATTTCAAACGAAGCATTCACGGAAAGGGTCAATGAAGTTTTGCCATTTTTTCACATATTGATTGCTTACTTAGCAGTAATAGCCAAATCTAATTTCTGAATAGTCTTAATTTTGTAAAGAACGTTTGTGAAACCAATGGGTACAAAAGATTTTTAAAAAAAATTCTCTGAAAAAAACTGGGTACAAAATAACTAAAAAAAAATTATTTGACACCACTGGACACAAAAGAACTAAAAAAAATTTATGTAAAACCACTGGAACAAAATAACTAAAAAGAATTCTGTGAAACAACTGGGTACAAAAGAACTAAAAAAAATTGCTGTGAAACAACTGGGTACAAAAGAACTAAAACAAAATTTCTGTGAAACAAATGGGTACAAAAAATCTGAAAACAAAATTATGCAAAACCACTGGAAAAAAATAACGTAAAGAAATTTCTGCGAAACCACTGGAACAAAAGAAATTGACTATGAGAAGTTGAAAAGTCTCAAAGAAGTTTTCAAATTGTCCATAACACCTTATCAAAGCAGCAATAGTCAATATTACGTACTACTTATCGATTGGTTTAAAGTTGAAAAACCTCTTACTCTAAAAATATTAGACCGAAAATAATTTCTGTTGATGGTCTGGAGGTAATGAATAATTACCTTTGTGATTAGGTCATGTTAGTTAAGGATTCCAGATCTGGAGCCCCTAGTTTGTTTTATACTGTACATAATGAACTTATATACAGTCTTACCATTAACAACTGGAGTTTAAAATGTGCCTCTTGTATGCTATAATTTAACTTAGAACAGTATTCTTTCTCTCTATAAAATGTAAAACTGAGTTCAAATTTACTTTTACAGTTGTTTCACAGCAATTTTTTTTAGTTCTTTTGTACCCAGTTGTTTCACAGAATTCTTAGAAATGCATTTTGTGTTTTAGGTGATGTAAAGTGTACTATTTTATTTAACGTAAAGATTTTCAGGATATTTCAAGGCAAAAAATTTGCAGAATTAATTACTGCTATATATATATCTTATTTGTAGGACACAGTCTTGATTTTTACAGGATTTACTTGCTATTGTAAATGATTAAAATAAAAAGTTAAAATTGTATTTGTCATGTTTCTTCCCAGAGGGCCATGTGAGTTATTACCATTATTTGTCGTCGTCTGTCATCATCGTAATCTTTTATTTTCTTCTCTGAAACTATTTGGCCAATTTGAACCTAACTTGGCATCAATGATCCTTAGGTGATCCTCTTTAATAAGTCTATGCCATGTCTCTTCCCGCCATTCAAGATGGCTGCTAGAGTCTTCATGGGAAAATTTCATAAATATCTTGTCTGAAATTTGTGAGTCGGTTGGAACACAATTTGGCAGCAATGGTCCTTAGGTTGTCCTTTATTAGCTCGAGCTATTGGCGTCTGTCGTCCACAATTTACATTTTATCTTTCTTCTGAAATTGCTGGCCACGCCCATTAGGACCAACCTTTGTTGGAATGGTCCTAGGGTGGTCCCCTTCCAAAATTGTGTCCAGTGTCCCCGACCTTCGACCAAGATGTCGGCCAAGCTAAAATAGAAAAAAGGGGGTCAAAATTTTAAAAAATCTCTGAAACAACTATGCCAATCTCAGCCAAACTTTGCTGAAATGATCCTTGGGTAGTCCCCTTCCAAATTTGTGTCCGGTAGTCCCCACATCTGCCCAAGATGGCCACCACAGCGGGACTTAGTTTGACATAGGACCCTATAAGAAATTCATTTAAAAATCTTGTCTGAAACTACTGAGCCAATTGCAACCAAACTTCGCAGCAATGGTCCTTAGATGGTCCTCTTTCAGAAGTGCGCACGATGGACCGGACGATCAACCAAGATTGCCACTACAGCCTAACTTCGTTTAACATAGGACCCTATGAGAAATTCATTTAAAAATCTTCTTGTTTGAAACAACTGAGCCAATTGCAACCAAACTTAGCAGCAATGGTTCTTAGATGCTCCTCTTTCAGAAGTGTGTACGATGAACCGGACGATCATCCAAGATTGCCACTACAGCCTAACTTAGTTTAACATAGGACCCTATGAGAAATTCATTTAAAAATCTTGTCTGAAACTACTGAGCCAATTGCAACCAAACTTCGCAGCAATGGTCCTTATATGGTCCTCTTTCAGAAGTGTGTACGATGAACTGGACGATCAACCAAGATTGCCACTACAGCCTAACTTCGTTTAACATAGGACCCTATGAGAAATTCATTTAAAAGTCTTCTTGATTGAAACAACTGAGCCAATTGCAACCAAACTAGGCAGCAATGGTCCTTAGATGGTCCTCTTTCAGAAAACAAACTTAGTTTTACATGGGACCCTATGGGAAAATTAATTTTAAAAAATCTTCTTTTCTGAAACCACTTGGCCAATTGTAACCAAACTTGACAGAAATGGTTCATAGGTGGTCCGCTTTCAGAATTGTGTCCGTTGACCCGGAATGTCAACAAAGATGGCCGCCAAGGCTGAACTAAGTTTAAAATAGGACCCTATGAGAAAACTCATTAAATAATTAATTGTGTTGGATAACCTTGACTGTCAACCGAGATGGCCGCCACAGCCAAACATAGTTTAACATTTGACTCTATGGAAAATTCATTAAAAAATCTTCTTGTCTGAAATTACTGAGAGGTTTGAACCAAACTTAGCAGCAATGGTCCTTAGATGGTCCTCATTCAGAATCGTGTCCGTTAACCCAAACTATCAACCAAGATGACCACCACAGCCGAACAAATAGATGCATCTGATGACCCAATGCGCCATTCAAGATGGCCACGGGAGCTGAACATAGTTTAACATAGAACCCTACTGTAAAATTGACTTAAAATCTTGTCTGAAACCAGTAAGCCAATTGAAACCAAATTTGGCAGGAATGGTCCTTAATCAGACTTGTATCCAATGACCATGACTCGCATCCAAGATGACCGCCATAGGCAAACGTAATTAACAGTGGGTCCCAATGCGAAATTCACTTTAAGATCTTCTTGTCTGAAACAACCTAGCCAATTGGAACCAAACTTGTCAGCAAATGGCCCTTAAGTGGTCTTTCAAAAATTTATCCGATGACCCTGTCTGCCATCCAAGATGACCGCCAAAGGCAAACTTAGTATAAGATAAGACCTTATGGGAGGATTCCCAGAAATATCTTCTTGTCTGAAACCTCTGCCAATTCAAGCCAAAATTGGCAGTAATGATCCATAGGGGGTCCTCTTGCAGAATTGTATCCGATGACATGGACAGCACCAAGATGGCTGCCACATGCGAACTAAGTTTAACATAGGACCCAATGGGAAAACTTCATTAGAAATAATTCTTGACCATACCCAGTGAACCAATTAGAGCCCAACTGGGCAGCAATGGTCCTTAGATTATACTATTTCAGAAATATATCTGATGACTCTGCTCACCATCCAATATGGCCACCAGAGCCGAACATAGTTTAACATAGAACCCTATGGGAATTTTCAACTAAAAATACGCTTGTCTGAAACCAGACTGTCAACAAAGATTGACATTTACAACAAATTTATTCTGCTTTTAAGTCTGCAAACGAGATTAAGGTTTATGCCCTAGACTAGAAGACTCATGATTGATAAAATAAAAATATTTGTATTTGTGTTGTTAAATATTAAAAAAACTGCTTATATATAATTTTAAATTAGGGAAATTTCAAAATAAATGAACCATTTCTTAGAGGATAATGATAAATTATATATCTCCAATATTGGCCAATGGTTACTGATAAACTGGCCTAATCACAAACTAAAACATGAAACATTTAAGAAGACAATTACAATTAAGTGTGCTGTAGGTGGCATGGCCATATAATCTTCATAGAAATGAAAGGTACTGATGATTATTCAACTTTTCCAAATATTGAAGTATATATATTTTGAGGCATGATTATCATACTATAGCCGTAGTCCAGACATTGATTCTACAAGTCTATAGTGATTTGAGAAAGTAATTAAATATTTATGTAATGAAATTAATAATGAACAACAAAATATGTACAAATATGAACATTGAATGTGCATCTCCTATTTGGGGGAAAATTTGACAAATTTTAAATATGAATTTATGTATGTTGAACTTGGCCATTTTTCAGCAATACATGCTACGAGCGGTGCATACTTTGTGTAATATTTAACTTCGACTGTATTGAACCAATATTTTTCAAACTTTGCATAGTGTTTATATACATATAAAAGATGTGTACCTTCTATTTGGGGACAAATTTGACAAATTTTTTATATGAATTTTTGCATTTTGAACTTAGCCATTTTTTCAGCAATACATGCTATGAACGGTGCATAGTTTGTGTAATCTGTAACTCCGAATGTATTGAACCAATATTTTTCAAACTTTGCATAGTGTTTATATACATATTGAAGATGTGTACCTCCTATTTGGGGGAAAATTTGACAAATTTTTACTATGAATTTTTTCATGTTGAACTTAGCCTGAAAACATATGACGGTGGCGCAGGTCCAGACATGTAATCGGTCTTGTTTTAAATTGACCACACAATCAAAGATACATGCTAAATTTAATTTAAAAGTGTAAAGCAGGAATTGCGTACATGTCTTTTCCAAGTTGAAACCCATTTAGTTTTTTGTGTATTCGGCCTCTATGAAAATACATGTAAGTTCAGAATATAGCGTTTCGAAACTTTGCCGAAAATTACCGAGGTATTTGCCATTACTTTGTAATGGACATCCGAACATTTGCAACTAGAGTACTGTCGGAGACGACAGTTATACCTGCACCCCCACATTTGTTTCATCCAAGTGACGATTTTGATGAAAATTTATTGTTAAGGACAAAACTTACTCCCAGTTAAAATAAACCACTGTGGGCCGAAATTTTTGAAAATCAAAATTTAAAAACCTTATTGCACAACTACATACTGTATCTGACAATACTGTATAGAAATTAAATGCATACAGTTCAAAATGAATGAGTTTAGGTCACAAGTTTAAATTTCCAATTTTCGAAATTCAACCGCTTTGGGCCCAATTTTGGGAAATCAAAATTGTAAAACCTTTTGCATATCTTAATACAGTATGTGGCAATACTGTTTAGAAATTAAAAACATAAAATGAAAAATGTATGAGGAGTTTAGGTCACAAGCTTAAATTTCAAATTTTCGAAATTCCAGCCATGTGTGCTCCAATTTTTGAAAATCAAAATTCTAAAACCTTATTTCGCATCTACATACAGTTTGTGACAATACTGTATAGAAATTAAATGCATGAGGTTAAAAATGAACGAGGAGTTCTGGAGACCAGGTTATCTAACGGACGGACAGACGGACCGATAACAAATATATCCGCGAATTTCATTCGAAGTGCGGGGATAATAACCACGTGGCCAATTATGGTCCGAATTCCTTAATTACTAAGGAGACTGTTATCTATGAAGTCCAATATAAAAACGTCAGTAGAATGAATTTATTGAATGAATAAATTTATTTTTAACAAATCTTAACTGTCCGAGATCAAAAATGTCTGTGCAAACCAGGTTTATTCGTTCAATGTATTTATGAGATATCATTATATACTGATTTCCTGATATATCTAGTCTTAGAGCAGACTTAATAAAGACATCATTTCTTTACATAACTACCAACAGAATCAGTATCAGTTTTGTACAGGTATTTATTAGGCACCACTATTTCCCCATCGTATTGCAATCTACATCTCTTCCTTTTGTTGACATCTCCATATCCACCAAATCCTGACTTTCCACGGTTATATCCAAAGTAGGGTTTAAACGAACCTCCCATATATGCTCCAAATCCATAAGGACAACCTCCATGGAATCTTTCTTCAAATGTTAATCTCCGTTTAGGCATCGTCCCAGTATCATGTTTTCTTCTATAGAAATCTTTTTCTAGGTAAAAATCTTTAGGTGTATCAATTTGCAAGGAAGGCAAAACCAGGAACAGGAAAGAGCATATGAGATATAGTGTCGTCATATTTCTGAAAATGCAAGGAGATTGAAAAACATGTATACGTTTGAATAAAACGACTATTCTGCAATTGAAAGAGGTAACTAAAAAAATACATTGTCAAACGGTCTGTCCTGGAATCTGCCGTAACCAGATCTAGCGAATTTTTAAAAAGGCCAAAGGGCGTCAGATAATTTTCATGAAATGATGGTATTAGAGAATAAAATCAGCCTTTTTGGAATTACAATATATACCTAAGTCGAAAGTATCAACTACATAGATGTGTGGATCCAATGTTTGTTGCAATATTTGTTACAAATGCGTAAATGTTCTGTCCGTATTGCTGGACAACGGAAAGTGCCTTTTTTTTTAGGTAAATGCGGAAAAAAGTTTATAAGTGACGTGAGCTATTTTCACTATTTCGTGCACTTGGCAGTGTGAAAAATAGCTCCAAAAATTACATTGTAACGTTTGCGAGCTTCTCACGTTGGTGTTAAATTACCGATTAATCTGGAATAAAGTCTAAAAAGTCAATAATCAGTTAAAATCCTGCGTTAACAATACAATAAACATATTACTGAGTTCTCCACAGATAGATATTATACATTTATTTCCCTTGCATTAGTGAAATATGAAGATGTTTCACGAGGGCTTGCCCGAGGGAAACATGACTTTTCGAGGGTGAGCAAATCTTCATATCTCACTAATGCAAGGGAAATTAATGATTTATTCCACTAACTCGAGTTAAATCCTGAACATGTCGAATAACTGGGATATGATGTTGAAACAGAGGGAAACACGATGTTTTGTTCAATATCACGTGGGAGAGTCTCAACCAATAAAATACGTACATAGCTATTAATTAATATATATAGTGGAATAATATAAAATATCAGTCACTCGTCACAATATGAAGCATTTTTAAAATGAAATCGAAATACCAAAATATAAAAGATTATATGGTAATTGCAATTAATATTCCCAAATATTCGTGGAATAACCCTTTTATTGTGTAGCAAAATCTTTGAAATGTCAAATAAGACTTTAGTCTTTTTCCTGCATCAATGTAAAATTTTAAAAAATATTGCATCCTTGAATATTGCACACTAAATTTAAGTTATAATCTGTATGCAATATTACATTGCATATGATAATTATATTTCATGTATTAAATCTTGTGGTATAGAACTGTTTGAAAACAGAGACTTAAATTTTATTGAGAAAGACGAAAGAGGATCCCTCGAGACATTCAATGAAGACGATTTTTATAGGAAGTACCAAATAAACCATATCAATAGCTCATAAATTAAACTTACCGAGTGATAAACAGGATCAAGATCCAAGTGAATGTTTCTCAAGCATGCTTGTCGAGTTTTATAATTTAAGTGATGTTAAATATGAACCAAACATAGTCCGGCTGTGTGGTTTTGTTCATTAAGAACAATGAAATGCTGGTATTTAACTGATAATTTTACAATACCAGCTGAAATATGATGATTTGTATAATATTACATGTTACAAGAAATATCAATTATGCTGCAGGCATATAGCGAGACCAGCAAAGTATGATGAATATAGAGCAAAGAAGACAACTGATGTGGGGTTAGTAAATACAAATGAAATTAGAGAGATACTGCTAGAAATAGTTTACTTGCATGCATACCTTAACCTCGTTGTAATTTATGGCTGCCAGCTTTCAAATACGATTTCCACCTATTTTGGCAATTACTTATCCAACGTAACATTTGGTAAATTTAAAGGACGCGCCAGGTTGGCAGTCAAAACGGAAATTTATAACTCATTATAAACCTATGACAATTGCCCCCGTACAACTAAACCCCCCCCCCCCCCCCCGAACAATTGCCCCTAGGACAACTGCCCCTAGGACAACTGCCCCTCATAGACAACAACCCCAGGACAATTATCTCCACAGACAATTGCGCTCCCTTTATATTATGTCAATTCTTTAAAAAATACAAAAATAGTTTTCACATTAAAACCCTGGTAGCTAATTAGTTTTAGTTTCTGGCATGAACGTCATTGTACTTAATACTTCAATCATTTGTGTCAATTGCAAAAATTCACAAAAATTAATGCCAGTTCTAAGCTTGTGCTGGATTTTTACTCAGAAGGGGACAGCTGTCTTGCTTCCAAATTCAGCATATAGAACGCGTGGAATTGTTTTATTAGACTGTCAAAAAATGGTATGCTTGGACCACGCCAAATAATTGCTTGTTCGTCAGACTGCCCCTGCATGTAAAAAAAAATCGGAGAAAAACGTATTTTTTATGCCGCACGCACGGAAACGCCCGAATGCGATTCTAGATTTTGCGACAAAACTTTTAAATCACTTGAGCGTTTAGTTTTAGTTTGTAATTATTTTATTTGCTCAAATACAGCAAAAGGGGTGGGACACACGGTATGCCAACTTATACTGTCTTCTCACGTGTTACAGTATAATTACAATGCTAATTTGAGAGCAATAACAATGATCATATAAAGAGAAACTAAATATGATTAGACAAACATCAAATACAAATTGCAGGTTTTTCTAGATATATATATATATATATATATATATATATGATCAAAAATCTTTTGGAACCCTTTATAAATCTGAAAATTTCTCTTATAATAACGTTATTCTTTTAAAAGATCAGTAGAACCTAAGGTCAAAATATCAGAATTTACACTAATATAATTTGGTAACCACATCAGATTGTTAATCAACGTAGTGCGTTCTGCTGTTTATTTAGAATATTCAGAGAAAAACTGATTGAGGTCTTCCGGCGCCACGCGAGCAAAATGCTTCTGGTATGATATTTACGCTTAATAAATTATATAGTTTAGAAAGGATGATGCGCATCGAAGTTGGGTAAGAATAATGTTTAGTTTTCTGGGTCCGTAATTTTAAAATAATGTTGAAATGATTTTCTCCTTTTAAAAAAATTCTTAAATTCTGATAAACTATTCAAATTTCTCGCGTTGGGATGGAGTTTGTTCCATTACCGAATTCTGGCAGGTAGAAACGAATCAATCGTTAGCGCTAATATACAAAAAGGGACAATGATATCAGAACCATTTCTTTACGGATAGGTTGTAGTGCTTTGTATTGTTGGTGGTATAAGACTAGTTAGATAATTAGGGGAGTTGTCGTGTTGAATATAAAATATTTGAAGCTTTTTTTATTTCTTTCGATTCGAGAGGGTTTCCAAATTTGTTTCTTGATAAAGGTGATCTGTTTTTGCAAAGCAGGTACTAGTAATCCAGTAACGATCATGGCAGCCTAAATTTGAATTTTATCAAGATTATTTGACTTACAGATACGGCGAAGTTGTCCCAAACCTCAGTTGCATATTTTAGACTAGGAAGTATATAAGAAAGATATAATATTTTAAGATTTTGTCTACTCAGAGTTTACTTTATTTCCTAAGGGCAGATAAGTGTTTTTTATTTTACCATCAACATGTTCGTTCCACTTCGCATCGCTTGTCAGGGTGACTCCTAAATGTTTATGTTTATTGGTTATAGGGATGTGTTTTCCATTGAAATCAAAATTAAAATCATCTAATATATTTGTATTAGAAAATATTATCTCCATTTATTTGACCAATTGTTCAATTTATCAAAACCATGTTCAATAACTTGTTTGGTTTCTGCGCTGTTATTGCTAGAGTAGCCTAAAGAGGTACCACCAGCAAATAATCGAGATAAAGATATCATTTTTTCACCGATATCGTTGATATATATTAAAAATAATAACGACCAAGAACAGATCCCTGTGGAACGCCGGCGGAAACTTTATTAAGGGAGGAGAACGAGTCTTTTATTATAATTTTTGGTTTCCATTCAAACAAATAATTTCCGAACCAGTTTAATAAATTTTACCTTGAGAGTTTCAATGAAGCCGTAACTAATATAGCGCTAAAATGAACTAAATACTAACAAATGATAGGTGGTTAACAGGTCATTGGCATCATCACTTTATTTGTAGCATGTGTTGTCTCCCAAGTCAGGGTTTTGCAACCTAACAAGGCCATTCAATATGATGTTGACGACACAAGAAATGTCTTTTTGCAATGATTTGAACCCCTTAACTGATGGAATGTCCTCTCATGAGGTTTAAATTTCAAGTGATAAAAAAAGTTTTTTTTAAACATTTACTTTTTTATTTAAAAGGGCAATAATTCGTGTAAAATTCTTCAACTTATTCCAAAGAACAATATTTGAATCTACAATTAAAGGCACCACATCGTTACCATATTTCCTGGACATGTTTTGTTTTAACTAGACGGGTTACATATAGGGTGAGAAAAGTTGTAGCAAAGTATATGCAGATTTGCCTTTTTTATTATTTAAAACTAAAATTTCTAAAATGAACTTGAAATTGATCCCTCATCTGAGGGTTTGTTCCCAACCTGATAAAAACCATAAATAAACTAAAAATGTTAAACTACTTTTTTCGACGTAGAATCCTCCCCTAATCATTGCCACAGGAAAAGTTAAACCATGTAAAACTTACTATAAAACCACTCTCTAAATCTTCCAACTTACATGAATGGCATAGAAACATTGAAACATAAAACATCATAAAGAGTGCTAGCAGTGAACTGAAAGCAAGCTCGGGATGCAAGGTAGAATGACCGAACCACCTGCTTACCAACTGTCTCTCTGTCCATATGTGAGGCCCCTCATGGGAGGGGGGGTCTCAGTAATCACATAATCACCATTTTTTTGCCAATATAATCACATAATCATTAAATATTTGCTTTGGTAATCATAAATTGATTTTCCTTAGTAATGAAATAATCATACACTAAAAGCTTGGTAATCATTAAATAACACTGCCCTTGACTTAGTTTTCCTTTTTAACTTCTTGTTAGCACTCCCAATTCAATAATTTCTCAATGGATTTCAACCAAATTTACATGGAAGGTGTATATGGACAATACCCTGATCAAGTTTGAAAACGAACGCTATGGGATAATTTTTGTGGGAGTTGTTGATCTTGACTTAGTTTGTCCATATCAACTTCTTGTTAGCGGTCTCAATTCTAGATTTCTCAACGGATTTCAACCAAATTTTATGGAAAGGGGTATATGGGAAGTACCTTGATCAAGTTAAAGAGCCCGCGCAGATAATTAATGTGAGAGTTACTGCCCTTAACTTAGTTTTTTCGCTATCAACTTATTGTTATAGCGTCCTCATTAGAAATGGAAGGTGTATATTTGTATTATTGTGATGAAGTTTGAAAATGAACGCTGCCGAATATTTTTTTGTGAATGATTTTTCTGTCAGTCGTTACCGTTCACAAAGAATGCTGCCAATTGATGTTTTCGCGAATAATTGCCCTGGAATGGAGCTATCGGATAATTTTTGTGGGATCTACTGCCCTCGGCGTAGTTTTACCCTATTAACTTGTTGTTAGTGCTCTAAATTCTACATTTTGTTATCCATTTTAACCAAGTTTATGTGGAAGTTGTATATTGACAATGTCCTATTATCAGTCACTTGAAATATTTTTCTGTTCTCTTCAACAATATATATATGCAGCGGGGCCCTTTGTGATGAATACATCACAGTATTCTAGTTTGTGGAATGTACACAATGTTACTATTTGTATTGTAGGTAGTGTATATTAATGAAAAACCATTCATCTTTACTCGGTTAAATTGCCTCCCCCCCCCCTCTCTCTCTATCTCCCTATATATATGTACATTGTCGGAAAATATTCAATTTATTTGTACAAGCCTTAGAAACACCAGTTTTACGGCAAGTAAAAATAAATTGTATATTTTCTATCAATTTTTATATATTGTTTTTATCCTGCAATTATAAATTGTTGTCTATATTGAGAATAGTCTTGGAAATGGCACATTTCTAGCCTATTTTCAGAATGCTTTTTTTTATGCGTAATCTAGGGATAACATGTGGTCATTTTACATTGCAAGTGAAGATAAGGGTACCAAGAGATGATATTCGCCTACTAGACGAATATCAAAAAAATATTCAACATCCTTTATTTGTCTACGTAATAGGCTAGTTACGGGATAAAAAGAAGTAGGCCTAAATGTAAATGGCAGTTTTTAAGATTAATATTTCTCTTCTATTCAAAGATCATAGTATAATTAATACAGTGGTCGCATTTTGGGTACTGGTTGAAATTTGGGTTCTCTGATTCTATTCTTCTGAAAAACAGCGGCTTTAGTGGTACTTTAAATTTGGACATTTCGGCATAGGAGATCATGCGGATTTGGCCGGTTTCACAAAAACATGTATTTTAAAGTTTGATGCGTTAAAATTTGGCACTTAGGTAAATCTAGGTAATAATTTTTTTTTGAGCTCAATACAATATGTCCGACCGCAGGAACGGCAGCAACCGCGCTGTAAACATTTTTTAAAACCTTAATAACTTTGCACACATAATACCTACACTTAAGATCTATGGCCCACATATACATTATGATATAAACTTTGCTACATTGTACTTGACTTTCGACATTGACCTCATTGTCAAGGTTCATTGACTTCCGAACATTATTGTAAAATCATGATAAGTCCATTTCTCAGCAACTGTAATTCCCCACAGTCTCCGTCATATTTAAAAAAAATGACCAGCTTACAGCTGGTTTATCTTGACAAGCTTTGTAAATAGTGCATGTTACTTCATGCAAGGACGTATATTAGTTATACGTCCTTGCTTCATGCAATAAATTTTTTTGAAGTCATGTTCTTTCTAAACTTTCTACATCTCGTATACTGGTATCATTACTGTTCTTCATACTTTACGGAACCAGATTAAATTAAAATGTAAAATTAAACCGGTTTGTTGTTTCCTTATATTGAGATTGCTGTGTGTTCACACGCTAGGTGATCCTAGGTGGTTAGTTATATTTTATCTTCCGATTTTATTTATTTTTTTTGAACTTGGTAATCAATTAATCAAAAATACAGTCCTAGATAATCAAATAATCATGAAATATTTGGTCTAGTAATCAAATAATCTCTAAAAAAAATGGCCAAGTAATCACATAATAAAAAACCCCATGAGGAGGCTCATATGTATTAAATTTAACTTTTCTTACATCACTTGACTTGCAGATGTGCATGTGAAAAATGATCTTTCATCTACAAATTGAGAGAACTGAAACATATTACTAGTAAAGAAAAGCTAAAGCCAGCTTTCAGCATGAGGTCAAGAGTAAATTGATATTTTGGACTGCACATATTATTATCGGACAAGATTAAAATAGAAAGAAACGCAAAACGATACACTTTATGCACTCTAGTGTCCATAAAGCTTTAGATCACCATCATATTGTTCATTGCATCTACTGTTAAAAGTAATTGTAGTATAGGTTCGAATAACCACTGAAAATATCACGAAAAATAGTAGCCCGCTTTAATTCCAAGCATGAGCACCACTGATGAGGCGTAAATCTAGGAAATGTTCAAATCTTGTGCATCAAATTGGTATCAAAGAATTCACACACGTTCAAAACAAAAAAATAATGTATTATCTCTTTTTTTATTGTGATCAATACAAGTAGAAGAGAAAATATTTGTTTGTTGAGTATGATATTCAATTTTATTTATTTTGAGTGGGATATTATCAGTTAAGTATTGAGTTTTATTTCATGGGTAGATTTACCCTATAAAAATTTTAATTCTCAGCACTGAATTTTAAATAGTGTGTAAATACGCTTTGGACCAAGACGTTATCTGGTACTCTATATGATCATATTGTATACTTGCTGTCATTTCATACGAAGGCGTGTTAGTATGAAATGACAGCAAGTCATGATACAATATGATCATATAGAGTACCAGATAACGTTGGTTTTAGTTTTACAGGAAGTATAATAATTAAGAAATTAATTTATGTCATGCTCTAAGCTTATTCTAACATATGAGTGGCCGTTAATGTCAAAATAACGATACTTCCATCATGATATTTTTCCATCGTGATGGTTTTAACAAGTATCATGATGTTTATAACAAGTATCATGATACTTGTCAAAAGCATCACGATACTTGCTCAAAGCATCACGAACTGACAATAGCATCGCGATGGAAGTGAAAAGCATCACGATGAAAGTCAAATCATCATGATGGAAATTTAAAGCATTGCGATGGAAGTTAAAACCATCGCGAAGGAAGTCAAAAGCATCATAATAGAGATTAGAGATGGAAGTTAAAAGTATTATGATACAAGTCAAAATCGCAGGGGCGCAATGTCCTTTTGCAATGTGAGCAATTCTTACAATTTACGAGCCGAATGTCTAGAAACGAGATTTTGAACAAGATAGCCGTTTCAGCAACAAACAAAGAGCGGTTTCTGACAGAAGTCCAAAACAATGTAGACTATTGTGTTCGTCTTCGTTCTTCAGATACCGTAGATGCGGAAGTAACATCCAATATATTAGCCAGGTAAACATTTTTAACTAAAAATCAGGAAAAAAATCCTTGTTCTATTGTTTATCGAAGTTTTTTTTTATAATAATTGTCATAATAATCATAATTTTGTTTATTATGTCAAAATTATTTTTAAAACTTATAAAATATCAAACATTAGGCATTAACAACTAATAGAAGTGACGTTCTTCGTGTTAAAGAGAAAAACAAGAGAATGGCACCGCCGTTGGTTTTATGAACTAAATTTAATCCTCATGTGAAACATCTCAAACGAGCTATTAGAAAGCATACTTGTTAAAACCATCAAGATGGAAAAACTATCATGATTGAAGTATCGTTATTTTGACATGAACGGCCACTCATATGTTAGAATAAGCTTAGAGCATGACATAAATTAATTTCTTAATTATTATACTTCGTGTAAAACTACCACCATAAAAGTAGTTCAGAAGCTATTTTGGCATAGATATAGCATGGATGAACTTTTGGAAACAGTACACACCATTATATTGTTTTCACGTACGGTGGGCGGAGCTTCACCGGAGCTTGTCTATTAATAATGACGTCACTCCATTTTAGGGGGAAACTTTAGAAGAATGACCATTATTTTTAGTATAGAATTAAGCAAAATATATCACTGAATACCTTAATAATTTGTGCTTCCTTGTTCTATTTTTGTTTAGTTTATGGTGTTTTTTTTTTGTCTTTAAGTTATAGGTGTGTCCTTGTAGCGTTTGTTTGTTGTATTCCACATGACATAGTCTTTTCCTTGGATTTTGAATTTATGAACTTTTCCCATTGTTTTGTCGCTGTATTCCTTTGCCAATATCTAATATGTTTAATCATATGATTTCAGTTTTTCCTAACGAATATCTTAGATTTAGTTGTTTTATGCATACGGACCCAGTATCATGTTTTACATTAATAATCCTTTCCTTGTGTATTAATAGTATATATAGTTCTCTGAGAATTCAAAACTTTGGACTACATGTTTTCTATGGTATACTTAATCCTAATAATTCTATTTGTTTATTGACGCCTATGAGACACGTATATATACAATAATCCATATGGTAAACGTTTATGTTTATTTTGGATTAAAATCTATTCTTTCGTTTTTCTTTCAACATCAGATTCTCATCGGTAGCCTGAAAAAAAATAATAGAATAAATGTTCTCTGTGATTGCACCAATTTCAGTTATATCAATCAAATATTTTATCTAAAATTCTACCAAGTAGAAACTAGAATTTTCCATGGGTTCGAGTTAGCTGTTTGATAAGGAGGAAATAGTAAATTTATTATTCCTGGTATCAAACAATGATCTTAATAAAGTCAAAATTAAACGATCGAAAAAGAGATCAACTGATGTCAGAAGCTCTTAGAAGAACTGAGCCTTTAACTATAAACGAAGAGGAACCATTTGTCCGGGATTACTCAGAGGTCAAAGGGTCAGGTTTAGAATTGGCTGAGGCCCTGAGACGTCAGTGCGCACTACTTATATGAAACTAGGAAATTGCTAATTATGTCTAGAATCGACACATATCAATGTTTTACGCCTAAAAGTTAAAAAATTCATTTTGGAAGAAGAAATAAAGCTGTCATATTACATTTCTATAACCACTTTCTGTTTAAAAAGTATGTCTCCCAATTAATAAGAAATAAAGGCTATAACAAAGGTACTCCATGGTGTATTCAATAGGGGAAAGTCTACAAACACAGACAAAACCGAAAAGAAGCTCAACCGTATCAACCAGCGGAACAACTGAAAAATAACTGACATATTCCTGACTTGATACAGGCATTTTCCGAAGAAAATGTCGAGTTAAACCGGGTTTTACGGCTAGCCACCCCCCCCCCCCCCCACACACACTTTTATGGAATTAGATAATAACTAATTTGTATAAATTGTATAATTCAATTCGACGAAAATGATTTTTGGACATAATTATTCAAATGGTTACTGAAGCGTTTCATGCAATGTTAGGTTTTCGTTGCAGAAAATTAAATAGTTTAAATTCGAAATATATCTTTAAAAAAATGATGTTTGTAATATTTACCAGTTTTATTTACATATTTGACTCTGAAGCCCCACGGCTATCACTGAAAAACCTATTATTTACCAGTTTAGCAATTTTTAACCAAACTTTGTATAAATTTTGTATATTAGTATTGGAATTTGACATTTGCTTTGCCGAATTTATTTTGAAATTAACTTGAATGTTTATGTTATCAAGTTGGCATTTTTCCTTTACACCTCATATTAGCCCGGGGCCTAATATTGGTTGAGGGCTGATGAGGTGTAATAAGAAAATGCTACTTCATAACCTATTTATCATGCACTTATTTCAAACTGCCGTTATATGTTTTTTTTATCGCCAGACACCCATCCAATAACCGTACGGGTAATACGTCAATGGGTTGTTACATCCCGGCAGATATGGTACAGATATTATTCCAAATCTCATCCCATAACCTACAGTTGTACAAGATATACATATGTTGCGTGCTTATGTGATATATCTACATAATTTACTTAAAAAAATCATTCTATACCACGGTTTTAAAGCTTTTTAAGGAGTATTAGACACTGAGACATGTTATAATGTTATATAGATGTATAATACTATAAAAGTTAAATCAGTCCCACGATTCAGTCCTATTTTATAAAGATGCAAAATTTAGTGTAATTCGTAATGCTTTTTTCATGCTATTGAAAAATTTAGTAAAACAACTGAACAAAGAAAAATATTTTGACAAAATTGACTGCAGGTCATTACTTTAAATTTCGCTAATGATTTTTATTATCATTTTAAGTAACAGTTGTTTAACTTGTTGAATATATCAAAAATTAAAAAAGGTATTCAGTCAGGAAGAAACGTGGCGGATTTATACCGTGTCAGATGTTGAATTTAAATTATATCTAAAAAAATTATCATTACGGATTTTTAATATGATAACATATATATTGGTTAATTTAAGAAGAAATTAAAATACTTACAAATGTTGTTTTCACATATATACTTTTTGTTTGCACTACAGGGGGCATCAAACCATGTATCAATGTGGTAGTGACGAGCAACACAATCCTCATTTCCACGACGATTGTCTGGTTCACCTTTGTGGAAATTTGTATACTTTGCGATTTGTTGATCAAATGACCACCTGAATTCACCTTCTTTGAGGTCATTTAAACCGATCCAGTAGTGGGACCCTATATATAAAAAAACATATGAGGTATAGGGAAAACATAACAAAGCTATTTTAACTTGTGTGTCATACATGTATTATGTTTCAGCATTACATGGATTGTTTTCTCATGTACATTAATTCCGCATCTGTCCTCCACCTTAACTTCACTGATGCAAAATAAAACTAGAAAGTTACTGTCAGGATCGACAATTATCCCTGCATCCCCTCGACAGTATTTGGGGCTCTTAACCAGTTACTGTCGGGATCGACAATTATCCCTGCACCCCCTCGACAGTAGTTGGGACTCTTAACCAGTTACTGTCGGGATCGACAATTATCCCTGCACCCCCTCGACAGTAGTTGGGGCTCTTAACCACTTACTGTCGGGATCGACAATTATCTCTGCACCCCCTCGACAGTAGTTGGGGCTCTTAACCAGTTACTGTCGGGATGGACAATTATCCCTGCACCCCCTCGACAGTAGTTGGTGCTCTTAACCAGTTACTGTCGGGATCAACAATTATCCCTGCACCCTCTCGACAGTAGTTGGGACTCTTAACCAGTTACTGTCGGGATCAACAATTATCCCTGCACCCCCTCGACAGTAGTTGGGGCTCTTAACCAGTTAAAGTCGGGATCAACAATTATCCCTGCACCCCTCGACGGTAGTTGGGGCTCTTAACCAGTTACTGTCGGGATCGACAATTATCCCTGCACCCCATCGACAGTAGTTGGTGTCAAACATATGAAATCTTGTTGCAAATTAAAGATGAATCTGGAAAAAAATCGCTAAAACCGTTGAAAATGAAAAACTTTCAAAATTCAAGACCTTTGGGTCTATGGTTTTCAAAATAAGAATTCTAAATTCATGTTGGAATGTTCATCCGATTTAGACAATACTTTAAAGGAATAAAATGCGAAAATTCAAAAATAAAAGAATAGTTAAGATCACAAGCTTAAGATCCCAATTTTCGATTGTCTAACCCAAGTTTAGAAAATCAAAATTCTAAACCCTTAAGGAATATCTAGAGATCGCATGTAACTATTCTAATTCCAAACGTAGAAGTGACGAAGTTGACCCCACAAGAAAGTCTGACTGACGGAGACAATCGCAATATCCACATGCGTAGCTCTGTCCTTTGATTGTTTTGGCTTTACTATTTGGTCATTTGGCATTTATGAATTCGCTCTTCAATTATTTTGATTATTGTTTTGATTTCAAAATTTTAGAAATTTAGCATAACTGATGAATCGTAAATCGAAGCTATGTACACACCTTCTGCACTAAAATTGGCATCAAAGAATTAGTTATTACCACCGAGTCGATACCGCCGCTGGTGGACTAAAAGTCCCCGAGGGTATCACCACTTCATTTGCTAATAATATTTCGATACTAGGCAAAATTAAATTTTCTGTTACAAAAATGTGAATTTTTGTGAAAACCAAGGATTATCACCCTCGTGCATTGCTCTGTCCTTACATGGATTTGGTCATTTGGCGTGTATGAATTTGCTTTTCAACTTTTTGGATTATTGTTTTGATTTTCAACAGTTTAGGCCTTGAGCAAAACTGGTGACTTTTGCCTTTTCCCTTTTGTTCACTTTGTAAACTTAAGGTGGTACCCAACACTTTCACTAAAATTAATTTGGCTCGTTTAATTTTCATAAAATTTTGACAAAGTATTTACTTTGACCCATTGACAAAAATTTTAAAATTTCAAAACATTTGAAAAATTACACTGATTGTATAGCAGTTTGACAAACACTAATATTGATCATTGAAAAGCTTAATATTCCCTTAACAACACAACGTTATTAAAACGTTTAGCTGATTTTACAGAGTTATCTCCCTGTAGTGTTAGGTACCACCTTAAGTAAAACTGTAAAATTGTGACAAAGACCTAATTTTGACTACATCAATCACAGGCAAAATAACTCACTTATTCATAAAACGTTCATTATATATTTATATTATTGAGATTGCAAAGGAAAACAGGGAAACTATTTATTTCAAGGGCGATAAACCGCCGGAAGACTGGTATGGTTATTTATGGTTTTTATAAAAGGGCTGAAGATGTTGGTTTTGAAAAGACATTAGTCAATGTCTGAAGCTTCCAATATGTTTATTGTAGTCTGGTCAAATGCATTGTAAACAGATATACCAATCTACTTAAGACACTATCTAATGATTCAGCTGAGGCTCCCAAAAGTGCAAAGAGTGGGCCCCTGCCACAAGTATGTTCAGTTAAATTCTCCCTCTTAAAATCGTCCGAATTTAAATCATTTCCAGTCTATGTTTATGGGCACAATGCGAGACAAGACATGAAATTGTTTTTTTTCATATTTTTTCTTGTGAAACATCAACATACATCTAAGATACGTAAATAAAATATTTTCAACAATGAAAACAGATGCACAAATTATTTTTTACAAATTAAGTAAGCAGACGTCCTCTGAAGTTACAGCGAGCACCTCGATATCTGTAATGCACAATACCAGCTTATATATAATTCCCGTGCTAACATTAGAAAATATCCGACTACGCCCAACTATTTATATAAAAATCTAAATCATAAAACAGGTTTGAACAACTAAAAATAAAATGGCTTTAACAGTAACGGTGAAAACCCATTTACCCGAAATAGAAATATATTTATCTTCATCGAGATTTATATTCATGGACACTACATAAGTACATATCATATAACTTGTTATTTGTATATTTATCTTGTGCGGGTAATAACCATGTAGATTGTAATGATTATATAGAGTTCTCAAATACAAAAAAAAGAATGATTCATAAAGGTAAAAATTAAACATGCCTGTTCCTAAAGCATGTGAAATATTGTAAATCTTTAACATTTGCTCCAAATATGAAAATATAAACTTTTGATACAAATTTGCTTTATTACATGATAAGGTAGACAAAATATTATACTGCATGTGGATGTATTTTAAAAGAAACATACCTTTTGAAAACTGTGTCCCCAGCCATGAATTTTCAGAGGAATCGTCAATTTTGACAAGATAACCACCAATATTTTGACATTTTCGCTGAGTTCGATGTAACATAAATTGTAAATAGAATAAAGTAATGTAAACTGATCTCTCTGTACAAAACATTTTTCTGAAATCGCTAGACTAAATTCCTTTTGAAGTAGGGCCATTTTCATCTACATAATTTACTAAAAATATGTTACGTTATGCCTTTAAAATGCCTGTTGAAAATGATGCACACTCAGAACCAAATAGAAATCAGTTTTTTGCTGTATCTTCTTTAAAGAGAAAGTAAAATTGTTTTAGTTCAGAGTGTCCTTCATAACAACATTTAAAAACATAATACAAAATGCTTGACAAGTTACAAAAATCAGATTTTTACTGCTCAAATATATTAAAATTATGTTATGTACACAATGTATGATAGAAATTTGTAAATATTTAAAATTTGATAAGTGCAGTTCTGACTAAAACAAATACAATGGAAAATACCCAATATTAGGCCCGGCCCACTGACAATTAATAGTCATCGGGTTAATTTGATAGATTCTTTAAAAAATATTTTTCAAAAAACTATTCTTGCTTTGTTAAAATGACTTAATGTGAGGAAAAAAGGATATGGAGTGAAGTTACAAAGAAAGCACAAAATCACAAGTATATAACTAAACAAACATCCATAGATCACTATATGGTCTTCAATGGTAGAAAACCACACCATGCCACAAGCCCTGAATGGGCCCAGAGTAATTCATGAGTAGTTATTTTCAGCGGTACAGTTTCAGTAGATAAACTAAAAAGGTAACCGAGACACACAATTAGGAGTATACTTTCCTGACTTGGGACAGGCGCATAAACTGCAACGAGGTTAAACCAGTTTCAATCTTTCCTCCTTTTTAATACGGTCAAAAAAACTTTAAAAAAAATATTAGAAAACACTGTAAAAGTCGATTCGCAATTCTTTCAACTCCCATGATGACACAAAACAGAAATAGTTAGTAACAATGCAAGTTCTCGCAGTTATACCACATTTCCACCTGGTTATCTATTGGAATAAGCAAATTGTGATTATTTTATCCTTAACAATTTTACTGCACGTATAAACACGCCTTTTATAGACTTACATGATGCCGTGTTAAAGGTTATTAGACATGTCTAGTGTTAAAGGATAAGAAATACTCCCTTTGTTGCCGATATTGCAGGATAATAACAATAATTATTAATTAACTAGTGTATTATTGGCTTCAATACGACTAAAACTGTCCTTTCAATACAGAATCATTAACTCGGCCAATATCGAAAAACCCGGCCAATACAGATTTTTTGCTGTATTGGCCGACTTGTACCCGGCCAATATAGGGTAAGTCGATTTTCGCTAGATTTTTGTTTGAATACGATTTTGCTAGATTTTTGTTTGAATACGATTTTGCTAGATTTTTGTTTGAATACATACGAAAACTCCAAAATTTTTTACATTATATCTAAAATTGTTCATGCTATGTGATCAAAGGTGCTTCAAAATTGATAATTATAAATAACTATTAAGTAATAGCTCTGACTAAAAATATCATTCATAGCCCTCATTCCAATCCTTCAATGAATAAACTTTAAGAATTAAAAAAAAGTTCATACAGAATATGAATTGTGAAAACTAGTTAATTAATAAAGATATCATTACATGGTTTTTCTGCATTGGCCTTGTTATTGGTCCTCGGCCAGCTGTATTGGCCTTCGGCTCCGCCTCAGGCCAATACAGCAAGCCTCGGACCAATAACAAGGCCAATACAGAAACAACCATGTAATAATATCATAGAGTGTACTACAGCAGAATATAGAAAATAACTGTTTGGATCGTAACTGTAAAAAAAATGTTCGACGGACCCTCGTATTTTCTTCAGTTCCTTATCTTCACAAATATTTTCTATATTCTTCTGTAGTATATATATATATATATATATATATATATATGTAGCGAATACAATTTTATCCAGCTAATATTTAGTAATAATAAGGTTTTAGAATTCTGATTTTCAAAAATATGGGCCCACAGGGGTCGAATTTCGAAAATTGGAAATTTAAACTTGCAACCTAAACTCCTCATTCGTTTCTCATTTTATGCTTTTAATTTCTATACAGTATTATAGTATTAATAAATGGGTGTTTTCATAATTGCCCTGTTATATATCCAAGGTCTGTAATAATGGCCTGAGGATTGCTGTAATGGCCCGAGGCAACGCCGAGGGCCATTACAGCATCCGAAGGCCATTATTACAGACCAAGGACATATAACAGGGCCATTATGAAAACACCCATTTCTTAATACTTTTATTAACCAGTTTGTATATAGCATTTGCATTAATCCAAATAGCACAAATATAATGGTAAGTAAGCAAAACTTGTGAGAACAGTTTTAAAGATTAATTTCGGACAGTTTTTTTCAAAAATATGTTTTAAAATGTTCTAGTTTGCTTCTCCTGAAATTTCCAAGTGGAGTATTAAAAAAAGCAGCCATTTTGAAAAAGCCGTAATAACCGGTTATTATGAACAAAATTCTGTAATGGCCCGGTTATTATGAACAAAATGCTGTAATGGCCCTGCTGTAATGCATTCATTTTGCTTATAAAGATAAGGCATTTTTAACGTATTTTACCCTACTGGTTAATAATATCACATACTGTATGTAGATGCGCAATAAAGTTTTCGAGTTTTGATTTTTAAAAATTGGGGTCCACATGGGTCGAATTTCAAAAATTGGAAATTTAAGTTTGTGACCTAAACTCCACATACATTTTTGTTTTATGCTTTAATTTCTATACAGCATTCTCACATACTGTATGTAGATGCGCAATCAAATTTTGGGACCGAAAATGGTGAAATTGCTAATTTTGCTTTTCTCTGGAAATACTCATTCATTTTTTGTTTCAGTTGTTTCATTTGTTTATAATATTGTTCCTCCCTATGTGTGCACTAAAGTTTTCAATTTTGAAATTTGATTCCGTGTTCCAATTTTTAGACCGAAATTGTTAAATTGCTAATTTTTCACTGTTAATTGTGTTTTGGCTTGTGCAGTGCGGGGATTGACATCGTTTCTGATGGTACCAATATCTAGTTTTAGTCTTGTCTTCGTTGTTCTCCGGAGTTGTTTCGATTTTCCCCTCCTTCAAGTATCCCTTTGGTATTTCTTGACTTAACTTGATATAATATTGTCTATGTGTTGCTTCTATTTTGCATCACTACTGAGAGTTATTCCTAAATGTTTATGTGAACTAGAAATTGAAGTGGAAATTTATAGAAAAGGACGAAAGTGGGGTGTCAACATTTGACAATTCAAATATTTCAGTTTTGTTGGGATTCTTTTTTTTTCCTATCTTGAATATCTGTTCCATGTGAACATACAATATAGAAAAAACATATTCCAAATGAAAAAAACCATTTAATATAAAAATAAGTAGATAAAACAACAGCTGTCCTCTTTGTGTGGTTTTCTGAGAGAGTTTGCTGTTGGTTTTTGATTGGTGTGTCACTGTTGACCTATTGTTATCTTTTGTTTTGAATAATTTAATTACCTGTGCGTCAAACCAGCTCATTTTATCTTCCCCAAAATAGTAACAGTGGCCTTTATACTTTCTCCATTGTTGTTCTGAAATCAGTACCAGATACGTAAATATCTGTGGAAACATTGGGGCCAGGTCGTACAAGGATCGTTTGTCATTCCCCATTGATATAAATCCAACTTTTCTTAGTTTTTGTACAATTAAATGGATAGATAGGAGTCATTTTTGCCCCTAGCTTCTGTTAAGCAAGTTACTAAATTTATCAGGATTATAATTATTTTTCAAAATCTCAACCCCCCCCCCCCCCCCACCCTAAATCTTTTGTTAGATGTATAAAACTACTATAGTTTACGTACAAAGGGGTTGACAACAAACGGAAATATAAACAAATAAAATAAAAAGACAAAAACGAAAAAATAAAACCTAAAAACACCGGAAAACACAAACTCATATAAAACCATGATTGAATCTAGATAAATACATCTTCTATTTATCCGAATACACTAAATCATTACAAAATTCTTTTGCAAAGAAAAAGCTCGTGAACTCAGTTACATGTATATTATATCTAGATAAGTATGTTCTTACTTTGTAGGTTATTTTCCATAGATTTCAAATCCTTATCCAAGATCTCGACCTTCTTTCCAATCTCGTCTTGCAAAGTTTTCAACTTTGCTCTAGCATTCTCAAATTCTTTCTTGGCCTTACTTGACAGGCATGGCAGAGAGTTTGTTTCCACAGCCAACAGGACAACAATCAAACAAACCGCTAACATTTTATCTATTATAATAAGTAAAACACTGTTATAAATATAAAACTTTTGCAGGGACATACGAACTATGTTACTAACTTACGGTAAAGGAATACCTGATATATGTGGGTAGGACGATTTAAAGTTTTGTTTGTGTAGATGTGTCGTTATTGTACCCCCTCCATCAAAAAATGAAAGGGGGGACATACTCGCCTTAGGGGACAGATGACTGTTTTCGGAATAAGAAATTATTTAAGAAAAGTCATACAATGTATTTGCAATTTTTAATTAATTCAATTTAATGCCAAAGTTTAATATCCTATATATCATAAACAGTTAAAAGCCTCTTCTAATTCCTGCTAAATAACAGAGTGTCTGGTGTTCAAAATTCATGCACTATTTTGATGCATACCAATGAAAATAAGGAATAAATGTATTAGAATTATTCCCTTCCATTGACAATTGACATTATCTTTGGTTACGAAAAAGGTAAAAATTTGTAAAAACCAACACAAACTTGAATGTAGAGCTAGCATCATATTTTTTATATCGTCGTGCACAGGTTTATTTTAAAGTTAATATATATATATATATATATATATATATATATATATATATATATATATATATATATATATTTGATTTCTTTATAGAATGACTGCATACTATTTTTGGATGGGAATAAGGTATTACATTTTTGACTATAGATAAGTGGCCCAACTACCTACAGGGATCACTTTTTATTCCGACAGTCTAGATTTTAGTTTTATATTGTATTTGATTGATAATCCTATGTCGGATTCTATGATCAATAAATAATTGAATTGAATCGAATTGAATCATATTTCATAGACTTTATTTTTAACAGACGTTACATTTTATTTAAGGATTTCTAGCCTAGAAAGTAAATAAAATATCTGATGAGATCAGTAGAATTAAAACTAGAAGTGGTGCTATCATAAACCATGTCCATCCTCGCACTGCACAAGTAAAAAAACAATTAACAGCGAAAAATTAGCAATTTCACAATTTCATCTGAAAATTGGAACCCTGAGTCAAATTCCAAAATTGAAAACCTTATTGCACAAGGCAAAATGAGTAATTTCACCATTTTCGGTCCCAAATAGGAACCCTTAATCGGTTTTCAAAATTCAAAACTTTTTCGCACATCTACAAATAATAAAGAACAAAATCATATACAAATAAATTTGCTAAATCTAAATAAATGAGGAGTTTAGATCACAAGCTTAAATTTCCAATTTTCGAAATTCGACCCCTATGGGTCCCAAATCTTGAAAATCAAAATTCTAAAACCTTATTGCACATCTTCATTTAGTATGTTACAATACTGTATAGAAATTAAATGCATGGTGTTAAAAATTAATGAGTAGTTCAGGTCACAAGCTTAAATTTCCAATTGTTGAAATTCGACTCATGTGGGCCCCAGTTTTTGGAAATCAAAATTATAAAACTTTATTGTGCATTTACATATATTATGTGACAATATTGTATAGAAATTAAATGCATGAAGTTGAAAATGATCGAGGATTCCTGGGGACAAACTTATCTAACGGACGGACAGACGGGCGGTACGGTGGACAGACCTACGAACGGACGGACGGACAGACGGACCGATTACAAATATCCCCGAACTTCATTCAAAGTGCCGGGATAATTACAACGACATGAAGCTTCCATAGAAAACAATTTAAATTTAAGCTTGTGACCTGAACTTCTCTTTTATTTTGCAATTTATGCATTTTGCTTATATATAGTATTGTCCTTCACTATATGTAGTTGCACAATATAAAGGATTTAGAATATCGATTCTTTAACCGGGGCCCTCTCAGGTCAAATTTCAAAAATTGTAAGAACTGTTTTTTTATTAGGTTTATTGATTTAATTTATTTATAGAATGATTGCATACTATTTTGGGATAGGAATGTTTTTTTTTACTATAACTAAGTGGCCCGACTACCTACGGGGGTTGCGGGGATCACTGTGGATTCGGACAGTACAAGTTCTAGTATTTCTATTCAGTAGCGTAATTCACAATATTTACATGTGAAATAAGGTTTTTAATTTTTAAAATTGGGGCCCACAGGGGTCGAATTTCAAAATTTTACCCTTTTCCAAAAACCAGATGACAGGAGCAGATAAATCCAAATTTACGTGTAAAACTTCTTTTAGCTACAATAGATTGTACAGTGAAAATATGTGTGTGCTGTGTTAAATTCAGTTTTGAACACTTATACTTTTTATAAACATAAAAAATAAAGTTTTAAAAAGGGCACATAATTGAGTTTGTGCATTGGAAATGATATTTTGAGAATGTGTTTGTTGTTTGTATGATAAATTTACCATTTGTTTTATTCCAGTTGATTGGTGTTACAAACAGTGTTACACCGGTAACATCCCATATTCCCGAATCCCAAATTGCCGATTCCCACTTTGCCGGGTCCAATTTGCGGAATCCCAGATTGCCGACTTTTTCTGATTTCGATAATTCAACCCAATTCCCAGTTTGCCGAACCCATATTGCCGATTCCCAGTTTGTCGAATAGAATAAGTATTTTTATGAGCCGTTCTTATTAATTTCTGTTGTTTGCAATGTTATAATGTTGTGATAATATGATTTGAAAATTAAATTAGAACTATCATTAAACTTTTTTAATTAGCATAATGACAAAGAGGAGAAAACTCATTTTAAAGAGGTACAACCGACTTATGACATGTAAATGCTGTTAAAATGTTGAAAAACCAGCGTTATTTTATGATTTATTCTTTCACACCTTTGTGTGGCCCCATGTCTGTTCATTTTTACTGCCACCATAGATTGGCCCTGTTACCATTAGGTATCAGTTTTGTATATTTAGGTGACATGACTAAATACACTGGAGAGGTCCGCGGACGTTTCGACCAGGACATTTCGGACTAGGACATTTTGGCCAATTAAATTTTTCAAGGCGGACGTTTCGGTCATTTTTTTTTATGAAGTGTATATCGTGATACTTAGGACATTTCGGAAATTTATTTATGAAGTTTATATTGTGTTACCTAGGACACTTTTTCGTTGTGTGTTTAACCAAACGAAGCCATACAAAGATGAGTAAAGTTTTAAAATATAAAAATAACAGCCAAAAATGTTAAAAACAATAGATATAAGGTGATGATTCCTTTTGATATTTGCCTCTATTGTTTTTGGCCATTTAATTAATTGATATATTAACTTAATCTGCTGTTAATTAATAATAATTGTCAGTTTTGAGAACATTTTTAGTTAATTAAGAATAATTAATTAATTCCCCTACTTATCTAATTTTTAAATATCAACTGGATTAAAAAATAATAATCAAAATCACACAACATTTAAAACAAGGATTTAAATCCTTGTTTAAAATAATCATTTTCAATTTTAGTTAAAATTCTTAATTAAAAGAATAAGCAAAATAATGAAAAAATTAAGTATAATTGCACTAATTTTGTTTATAGATATTTAGATTATTCATTTGAAAATATAAAATTTGGCCGAAACGATTGTTGTCCGAAATGTTCCAGGCCGAAATGTCCTAGTTCGGAACATCCTAGGCCTAAACGTCCTACATTCCAATAGAGAAAACAGTTCATGTTAGGGACGAGATCAAAAGTTCAATGTCGGATAAAAAACTTAATTCAAATAGTCAAATTGTTATCCGACATCGATTTTTGAATATGCCCGAATTGGTCAATCAATTTTTCCCAGATTAAGTTAAGAGGGGGGGGGGGTGGGTGGGGAGGGGGGTCAGTGAAAAAACTATGTGAATTAAGTTTTTTATCCGACATTGAACTTTTGATCTCGTCCCTTAAAGTTATGCAAAATGGTAGAGAATTTTTTTTATAAAGGACCCAGTGAACAATTATACATTTGTTTGTAGTAATTCAAAATAAATTGGTACTAAGGGACGAGATCAAAAGTTCTATGTTTTTTAATATATATTTAATAAATAAAAGACTTAAAAAATGAATCTAATAAACAAACTACCTGATTTTTTTTTACATTTCAACAACAGATGTACTAACAGGGACGTACACCAACATGACGTATAACTAACTATAATATACGTCCTTGGTACTAACAACAATAAGATAAAAATAATTATTTGATTATATTTCATGAGAATTATTTATTTATTTTTTAATCGTATGTTACACGTAGTTATTCTTTTCTTTCTTTCTCCAGCTTTTTTCTTCTTTGAAAATTGTAAAAACGACACATTTTTTAAAAATATGATATTGTATTTTTAATAATCTTATCTTTATTTGTCTAACTATTTCTTTACTGAAACACAAATTAAATGACATGCCTTAGTAAGTTTATAATTCTAATTGTCATAAAACTTTTATTGCATAATCATGGCTTTAAAACAGCATTTATACCTAAATAAACAATCCCCCCTGATACCGCTAGGGGGATCTTTTCTGCAAAATAGAGAATTGTCAATTTAAGTTTGTGACTTAAACTTGTGAACTTGTCTATCTTTTCCAATATATGCATTTTTTCTATATACTATTGTCATGCACATTAAGTAGATGCGCAATAAGGTTTTAGACTTTAATTTTTCTTAAAACTGGGGCCCATAGGAGTCGAATTTTGAATATTGTCAATTTAAGCTTGTGACGTAAACTCCTTTATCATTTTTCAATTGATGCATTTCATATCTATACAGAATATGTAGATGTGCTAAAGTTTTAGAATTTTAATTATCTAAAATTCGGGCCCACAGGGGTCAGATTTTAAAAATTGTCAGTTTAAGTTTGTGACATAAGCTTTTTTTCATTTTTAATTGGAGCTATTGATTTAATTTCTTCTCAGGATGATTGCATAATATCTTTAAATGGGCATAAGGTTTTAAATTTCTGCAATTGGCTAAGTGTTCCAACTAATTGCAAGGGTGCAGGGATAACTGTCCAGCTTTCTAGTGCAGTTTGTTGTTTATGAAGGAATTAAGTAACTAAATCCAATGAAAAAGCTTAAATTCATAGTTTTTGTAGGCCCTAATGTTTTAAAATCAAAATTCTAAAAACATTATTGCGCATCTACATACAATGTATAACAGTACTGTATAGAAATAAAATGCATCAAATTAAAAATGAAAGAAGAGTTAAGGCCATAAGCTTAAATTCACAAGTTTTGAAAATCGACCCCAATTTTTGAAAATTAAAATTCGAAATCCTTATTCTACATATAGTGCATTACAACAGTGTATAGAAATAAAATGCATGAACTAGAGGCTCAGAGGGATGAGCCTGTATTGCTCACCTGGCAGAAACAAGAATTGCCAATGGCGGCCATGTTTGTCACATGATCTGGACAAAATGAGAAAACTTTGTAAAAACCTCCTACAAATGTTTCTTGTCAGGTTTCATTACATTTGGCCAAGCAGTTCCACAGAATTTTTTTTTAAATCAACCAATGAGAAACAAGAATTTTCCATGACAGCCATGTTTGTTACCAGATCAGGACGTAATGAGGAAATTTTGAAAAGAACCTCCCATGGATACTTCCTGTCAAGTCTGGTTCCATTTTGCCAAGCCATTTCAGAGAAGATTTTTTTTTATATCAGCCAACCAGAAACAAGAACTGCCCCATGGCGGTCATATTTGTAGTTTGATCGGGACGAAATGAGGAAACTTTATAAAGGACCTTCCATATATGCTTCCTGTCAAATTTCGTCCCATTTGGCCTAGTAGTTTCAGAGAAGAAGAGTTTTTTTTTTATATCAGCCAATCAGAAACAAGAACTGTCCATGGTGGCCATATTTGTAGTCCGATCAGGACAAAAAGAGGAAATTTGTAAAGAACCTCCCATAGAATTTGTTTTAATTAACCAACGGGAAACAAGAATTTTCCATAGCGGCCATGTTTATTGCCCGATTAGAAACTTTGAAAACAACCTCCCATAGATGCTTCCTGTCAAGTTCCGTTCCATTTGGGCAAGCGATTTCAGAGAAGATTGTTTTTATATCAGCCAATCAGAAACAAGAACTGCCCATTACGACCGGAACGAAATTAGGAAACTTTATAAAGGACCCCCCATATATGCTTCCTGTCAAGTTTTGTTCAATTTGGCCAAGAAGTTTCAGAGGAGAAGACTTTTGAAAACTCAGCCAATTAGAAACAACAATAGTCCATGGCGGCCCTGTTTGAAGTCCGATCGAGACGAAATGAGCACACTTTATAAAGGACCTTACACAGATACTTCCTGCTACCAAGTTTAATTCCATTTGTCCCAGTGGTTTCAGAGGAGAAGATTAAAATGTGAAAAGTTAACAGACGGACGGACGGACGGGCGACGGACGCCAAGAGATGACAAAAGCTCATATGGTCTTTGGCCAAGTGAGCTAAAAAATGAAAGAGGAGTTTAAATTTACAATTTTGAAATTCGACACTTGTGGGCCCTAATTATAGAAAATTAATATTCTAAAACCTCCTTGCGCATCAGCATATGATGCATAGAACTGTGGATAGAACTGTATAGAATTAAAATGCATCAATTGAAAAATTAAAGAGGAGTTTACGTCAAAAGTTTAACCTGACAATTTTAAACATTCGACCCTTATGGGCCCAAATTTTAGAAAATTAGAATTCTACAACCTTACTGCGCATCTACATATGATGCATGATACTACTGTATAGAAATGAAATGCATAAATTGAATTATGTAAAAGGAGTACTTCACAAGCTTGAACTAAAGAAATTCGAAGTTTGACCCTCTGTGGGTCCCAAGATTATAATTAAATCAATTTTAAAACCCCATTGTGCATCTGGAGTGTTATGCAACCATTCTATATAGAAATTAAATCCCTAAAACAAAAAGTGAAGGAGGGGTTGATGGCACAAGAAAGTTGGACGGACGGACAAAATCGTTATATCGCCGAACTTTCTTCAAAAGTGTGGGGATAATCAATGATTGTCTCTATAGAAGTTTAAGAAAATATATCAATATATATCAAAATATGGATATCAATACATTGTATATGTAAAAAAATTACCTTTTTTCCACTTGAAATTCAAAGATATGAATAGTTCAATCTCGGCGCAGGACATTTTAGCGGAAAAATAGGACAATTTAGCGGAAAAAATGGACCTCATACCCAACTATTTCGGTCATTTTCATGTCCGATAACTCTGTATTGATTATGGCACGTACAATGTACTCCTCGTCTTCACTTTTTCATAACTTTTAAAAACTTTTTTTTTAAATATGTAGTAATATTTCACATTCGATTATAATTTCAATATATGAAATTATGAAAATAATTAATAATATTAAATTTATGACCAATTTATACAAAACAGCAAAAGTACATACATGTAATATAAAGCTATGGTGCATTTTTTTTCTCATTTTTTTTTAACCCACAAGAAAAACGAATTATTTTTTTGTTAAGATTTGTGTGATTTTTTTTATCTGAGGTAAATTTACAGGTAAAGAAATTTGTTCTCCGTAACATGTGTTTTTCAGGTAATTATAACTAATTAACGATTTGTCATGTATATTGTACCTTGACCGTCCGGATGTTTATTGTTCCAACCTTTAAGGTACACAGATATTAATACAGGTAAACCGTTTTGCTGACAAAAGCAGCGGGGTTTCAAATTTTTATAACGCTGCATTTTAAAATAATTAATGCAGCATTTTAATTAAGAGGTGTGTATAAGGTGGTCACAAATTTCAATGCAGAGATTTCAAATGTTTCAGATAAGTAACATTTTAATTTATTTTGAATTAATAATTTATGTTTTTACCATTTTATATGGTAAAAATGTGATATATTTATAATTAATTCTCTTTGCTCGTATAAACGATATTTATATATATATAAAAATACCACTCAGACCATGCCGATAATTGGGGGGGGAGGTGATGCCGTCCGCCATTTTGAAAAATCTCGAAAAATTAACTTTTTTTTAATCGATGTGGGACGTAATCTGCCCTGAAATTAAACAGTTTTAAGTAGTATTCTTCGTCAGATATATGTTTTAATATACTAAATCGAGTTGCAAAGTTTGAATTTTATTTACGGAATTTCTTAATTTGTTCTACAAGTAGACATGGGTATCGGTACATTTAGCCTTGAGTCAACGGGGAAATGACGAGAAAAAGTGCGTTTTTTACGATTCTCCAGGGACGGAATTTAATAAAAAATTAAACTGTTAGGACCAACATTGTTTGATAGAAGTATGTTTGAATATCAAGGATTGATTTGCAAAAGTTAGAAAACGGGTCAGGTTAATGAGAAAATTAAACTTAATTGAAGCACCTATGCATTTTCTATGGGGCAATATAATACAAAATGGCGGCTAGTATACGTCACAAAAGTCACGTGATGTCTGACTTAGTTGGATATGTTCTAGCGGAAATTTTGTTGACATTTTAGTGGAGATATAAAGGACAATTTAGCGGAAATTTAAATATTATGTGGAAATTTTAGCGGAAGAGTTTAGTCTTTTTTAAGCACCTGCCTCTTCCGTTAGCCAGACAAGCGACAGTAGGATTTTGAGCAGGATATTGTTCACTTTAATACAGTTAATATTTAAAAACAAAGCACTATTATAATTCAAGAGAGCGCTAATAGCAAAATATTTACAATATGTACATATCAACATTTGCTCTGTATCGAACTATTTATACTAATGTCACTAATGCTGAACATTTCTGGTGTTCTGGGGCAACTAACATGAACTAACATGAAGTCTTCGCCAAAAAAATACAACCAATAAATAAAATTAACATCTAAAAATGTTCCGCTAAAATGTGCATTGAATTCGTACAGGTAAACAATTTTTCTTCCGCTAAAATGTCCATTTTCACCTTTAGAAAATCCGGTAAAATGTCCTGCGCCCTTGATTCTACAAAAAATCCAACCACCTGTTGTTAAATATCTCGGCAATTAAACTGAAATTCATACCATATCAATTACAATATGTATCAGGCATATATTGTTCTAAAAATTCATAAACTAGGTTTTTTTTATTCCATACATACATTTTTACTTAACATTACTAGATAATTATACAATTATATAATTATAGTACCTGTATGTTAAATCATTAGGACGATCTACGTTTTTATTTCATTCTATATGACTTTGCGGGTAATAATAATAATAATAATAATAATAATAATAATAATATCTTTATTTAGAGAGAGTTACTCAAATGGATTACACCACTTTTCAGTAAGGCTCTCTTAATACAATAATAATTACATTAAAAATTAAACATGTAATAGATACTACTGTCCATTCTCTTCAAAATGTTATACACAAATATAGTATACTAATCTTGAAATTCGACCACCTTAAATATTAAAGTTGATAAGTTTTCATAAATTTGCTTCACAAAGTTTTTGATTTTAATACTATTAATATATTCAATAAGAAATGTTTTTTTGTATCTTATTTCATTCATTCAAATTAATTGGCGCAAAGGGTATTTTTTAAACTGGCATTTATGTCCATTTTTGAGTGTCATATCTTTAAGAAAATGGCACAAATGTCCATCGCCTATTCCCGCTAGGAAGATATTGTAAACCTTTTGAATGGGTACTTTGATTTTATAAAAAGGATACCTGACCGTGGACCAGAATGAGAATGTATTTTCAGCCTTAACATTATAAACATACTGCCTTTAGTTGAGGGGGTTATGGTAGATTAATACTCGAGGACGTAATCATCCTCTGATAAAAAATATCACCCGAGACGTAGTCGAGCTGATTTTTTTCAGAGTATGGTCATCTACCACAACACCCTCGGTTAAAGGCATTATGTTATTTATTATACTGAATACAAAGTATAAGAATTATAAAAAATATCACCATGCCTTGATTCTTGAGTTCATTATATGTTTTTTAATTCTTTTGTTATACATGCATCATTGTGGTGTTTGTTTTTGTGTTTTTGTGTTCCATTCTCATTACTTTGTCTTTTCCTTGGAATTCGACTTTTGCATCTGTTTTGTTGCTTCTGTAAATAATTTTACTCTAAAACGACTTATTTGAATTTGGAGTTACATCTTGAAAATGGGCTTAAATCTCAAACCTCACTACAAACTATATATACATGTAGGCCATTTGTTTACCTGTATTCATTTATTTTTAAGAAAATTGTCAAAAAAGTTCAAAAGTACAAAAGACCAGTAGCATATCACTCTTACTTAAACAGATTAAGTTTTTATCAAAATTAAATAAATATTTATAATATATATAATAATCACAATTTTTTTTCACACCGGAAGTGATCCTGGCTTTTTATTTTGGCAAAATCCTGTCCTTCTAATTCAAATTTCATCCTCCAAGCCCCCCTCCCCCCAACAAAAATCAGATGACGTAACTTGGCTTGATATTTACAGATAAAGAACCGATAGAAAACCTACATTTATTAATGATAAAAATTTTGTGTAATTGCAATTATGCAAAATCGCTTTGATTGAAATTTGTAAATATATTGAACATATTTATGAATCAATTAACAGTTAAGAGTGAAACTGTATAATTAAGGGTCTTTATAATGTTATTGATTTAGTTCCGCAATACTTTCGGAATTCATCTAGTGTATTATACTGTAAACTGAGCAAATATCGGGAAAGTTAAAAAGCCAAACTTTATCAGTTACCTTCTAATACCTTGTAACATATTATAGTAATAAGAGTTGTTTCGAAGCAATTTATCAGTGTATAAAGGAGACCAGTTCACTCCCAATCTGCATATAGTCCAAAGGACTTTATGTTAAGTTTGTGAGTGACCTGGTCGAGTTTATACACCGATAAATTGCGGAAAAACAACTCTTATTGCGTATAATTCTATAATAATTACACGTTTCTGCAAAATAAGAAAGAAATGAGCGGTTTAAAATTATTATGGCACTCTTTTACTGGGTCAGGTATTCATACGCTGAACGTCATTTATCGGAAAATAAAAGACCACAGACGTCACGTTGTCGACCAATCAGAATCAACAATAGACACCGTATTGAAATGATTAGATCATAATACACAGATATTAGTTTATCATGTGAAATGGTAATAAACGTAGTACTTAGTGAAGTCAACAGTTTTGTACTTTTGCAATAGTTAAAGTCAGTAGAAGAGAGGTATTCCTGTAAATGTTTAAAATTATTTTCCGGTTTACACCACTCGTATGTCATAGGTTGAGACTGTACTTAACTGCTGTCATTAATGAAATATGGAGTTTTGACAGGATTTAGTAACTCTACTTGGATGAACCAGCAGGATACTTCTGCTTGTATGGACACTTGTGAAGTTTAGGTAGAATTATTGTCATCTCTTACAGTAATAATGCAGAAACATAAAACAGAAATATTATGTCTTCCTTCGATTTATATTCAGATTGATTGTCAAGTTAATTGTCACACTACCCATCTCCTTAATCAGATAGTCAATGTAGAGCATTTTGCAGGCAAAACCGAGGTTGTCCGACGCAATGAAATAATTGTCATGAAGGTACATTTATGACACTGATATCTCAATCTATTGATAGTTAAAAAATCTATTTTTTAAAAATTCATTGAGTAGATAAGGTAACATTTCAATTAAAGCATCATTGAGAAAGTCTTTAAGGCAAACTATCTCCTCTTGACGCAACACAACGACGCAAACTTTGCTGGATCCCCTTAAATCATACCTCAGTAGTATATGGGGACAGTTCAGGTCGGATTTGTGGTGGTGGGTGTGGTGGAGGAGCGAGAAGGAGCCAGAAGTGACGTCACCGGAACCGGAAATGACGTCACAGGAAGTGACGTAACCGGAACCGGAAGTCACGTGACCGGAACTGAAAGTGGTTTGCGCGCATGCGCAACCGGAAGTAGGGAATTTTCGCACCATTTTCCCATATTTTGTTGCCGGAAGTGACTCAAGTCACGTGCTTGGGCCCGGACGTGTCGTCTGCGCATGTGCTGGCGGAACCGGAAGTGGTTTCCGCACCTGAAGTAATGGATTTCCCCATTATTTACCCCGCCATATCTTTACGGAAGTGACGTAAGTCACGTGCCAGGACCCGGATGTGTCGTCTGCGCATGCGTAGGCGAAACCGGAAGTACCCGGAAGTGGTTTGCGCGTTTACGGAAGTGACGTAAGTCACGAGCTAGGACCCGCACGTGTGGTCTGCGCATGTTCAGGAACCGGAAGTGGTTTTTGCGCACATACGCAACCGGAAGTAAGGAATTTTCCCCATATTTTGTTTACGGAAGTGACGCAAGTTACGGACCCGGATGTGCCATGTGAATTATCTCCCTTTTCCCGCATTTCTCGGTCGTCTCTGTATCTTTCATCGGTCTCTAGGGTCTGATAGTCTCACTGTTATGTCGAAGTCCGAGAGTATACGAAGTACACTATTGGATTATCTCCCCTTATCCCGCTCTTTTCATTTGGGGGTATTTTCTGTGAGGACCAAAGGTAGGATTGGATTATGTCCCCTTACCTCCAAGTGATGCTGTCACCATTAGATCAATGGAGGGTAGTCCTTAGCAACCGCCTTAGCAACGGCGGTCCATTTCTATGATGCACTTCGTTTCTCTTCTCTTGCTCCATCCCGCTCCTCGCTGCTCTTCTATTGCTCCGTGCTGCTCATCGCTGGTCTTCTCTTGCTCATCACTGCTCATTGCTGCTCATCTCTTGCTCATCGCTGCTCATCGCTGCCCATCTCTTGCTCATCGCTGCTCATTGCTGCTCATCTCTTGCTCATCGCTGCTCATTGCTGCTCATCTCTTGCTCATCGCTGCTCATTGCTGCTCATCTCTTGCTCATCGCTGCTCATTGCTGCTCTTCTCTTGCTCATGGCTGCTCATTGCTGCTCTTCTCTTGCTCCACGCTGCTCATTGCTGCTCATCGTTTGCTCCGTGCTGCTCATCGCTGCTCTTCTCTTGCTCTTTGCTGCTCACCGCTACTCAGGACCTTACTCGCGTGCTCATTTCGCTCCTGTTGCTTGTTGCTGTTCGTAATCACTGCTGTTCTCTTGCTCTTTGCTACTCATCGCTACTCAGGACCGTACTCGCGTGCTCATTTCGCTCCTGTTGGTTGTTGCGGTTCGTCATCGCTGTTCATCTCTTGCTCCGTGCTGCTCATCGCTGCTCTTCTCTTGCTTCGTGCTGCTCTTCGCTGCTCTTCTCTTGCTCCGTGTTGCTCACCACTGCTCTTCTCTTGCTCATCGCTGCTCATTGGTGTTCATCTCATGCTCTTTGCTGCTCATCGCTACTCAGGACCTTACTCGCGTGCTCATTTCGCTCCTGTTGCTTGTTGCTGTTCGTCATCGCTGCTCTTCTCTTGCTCTTTGCTACTCATCGCTACTCAGGACCTTACTCGCGTGCTCATTTCGCTCATGTTGCTTGTTGCTGTTTGTCATCGCTGTTCATCTCTTGCTCCACCCTTTTCCCGCACTTCTCGGTCGACTCTGGATCTTTCATCGGTCTCTAGGGTCTGATACTCTCACTGTTATGTCGAAGTCCCAGAGTATACGAAGTACACTATTGGATTATCTCCCCTTATCCCGCTCTTTTCATCTGCGGGTGATGTTTTCTGTAAGGACCAACGGTAGGATTGGATTATGTCCCCTTACCCCCAAGTGATGCTGTCACCAATATATCAATGGAGGGGTGTCCTTAGCAACGGCGTTCCATTTCATTGCTCTATGATGCACTTCGTTTCTGTTCTCTTGCTTCCCGCTGCTCATCTCTTGCTCATCGCTGCTCATTGCTGCTCTTCTCTTGCTCCGCGCTGCTCATTGCTGCTCATCTCTTGCTCTGCGCTGCTCATTGCTGCTGTTCTCTTGCTCTTAGCTGCTCATCGCTACTCAGGACCTTACTCGCGTGCTCATTTCGCTCCTGTTGCTTGTTGCTGTTCGTAATCGCTGCTGTTCTCTTGCTCTTTGCTACACATCGCTACTCAGGACCTTACTCGCGTGCTCATTTCGCTCCTGTTGCTTGTTGCTGTTCGTCATCGCTGTTCATCTCTTGCTCCGTGCTGCTCATCGCTGCTCTTCTCTTGCTTCGTGCTGCTCATCGTTGCTCTTCTCTTGCTCCGTGTTGCTCACCACTGCTCTTCTCTTGCTCATCGCTGCTCATCTCATGCTCATCGCTGCTCATTGCTGCTCATCTCTTGCTCTTTGCTGCTCATCGCTACTCAGGACCTTACTCGCGTGCTCATTTCGCTCCTGTTGCTTGTTGCTGTTCGTCATCGCTGCTCTTCTCTTGCTCTTTGCTACTCATCGCTACTCAGGACCTTACTCGCGTGCTCATTTTGCTCCTGTTGCTTGTTGCTGTTCGTCATCGCTGTTCATCTCTTGCTCCACCCTTTTCCCGCACTTCTCGGTCGACTCTGGATCTTTCATCGGTCTCTAGGGTCTGATACTCTCACTGTTATGTCGAAGTCCTAGAGTATACGAAGTACACTATTGGATTATATCCCCTTATCCCGCTCTTTTCATCTGCGGGTGATGTTTTCTGTAAGGACCAACGGTAGGATTGGATTATGTCCCCTTACCTCCAAGTGATGCTGTCACAAATATATCAATGGAGGGGTGTCCTTAGCAACGGCGTTCCATTTCATTGTTCTATGATACACTTCGTTTCTATTCTCTTGCTCCGCGCTGCTCATTGCTGCTCATCTCTTGCTAATCGCTGCTCATTGCTGCTCTTCTCTTGCTCCGTGCTGCTCATCGCTGCTCTTCTCTTGCTCCGCGCTGCTCATTGATGCTCATCACTTGCTCCGTGCTGCTCATCGCTGCTCTCTTGCTCTTTGCTGCTCATCGCTACTCAGGACCTTACTCGCGTGCTCATTTCGCTCCTGTTGCTTGTTGCTGTTCATCATCGCTGTTCATCTTTTGCTCTATCATGCACTTTGTTTCTTTTCTCTTGCTCCATCCCGCTCTTCGCTACTCTTTGCTGCTCATCGCTACTCAGGACCTTACTCGCGTGCTCATTTCGCTCCTGTTGCTTGTTGCTGTTCGTCATCGCTGTTCATCTCTTGCTCCGTGCTGCTCATCGCTGCTCTTCTCTTGCTCCGTGTTGCTCACCACTGCTCTTCTCTTGCTGATCGCTGCTCATTGCTGCTCATCGCTGCTCATCTCTTGCTCCGTGCTGCTCATCGCTGCTCTTCTCTTGCTCTTTGCTGCTCATCGCTACTCAGGACCTTACTCGCGTGCTCATTTCGCTCCTGTTGCTTGTTGCTGTTCGTCATCGCTGCTCTTCTCTTGCTCATTGCTGCTCATCGCTACTCAGGACCTTACTCGCGTGCTCATTTCGCTCCTGCTGCTTGTTGCTGCTCGTCATCGATGCTCTTCTCTTGCTCATCGCTGCTCTTCTCTTGCTCTTTGCTGCTCATCGTTACTCAGGACCCTACTCGCGTGCTCATTTCAGTTTTGGGGCTGCTGCTGCTAGTGGTGGTCGATTGTCGTTATTCAAAGATTGGATATGTGCGAGAGCACCCTTACATTCAAGTCATTTGAAAGGCCACTCTGCATTTATCCAGGCTTGTGACTGGCTTTCATAAGATAGGCTGAATTAATCCTCCTCAATTTTTAAAATTTTTTTTTTAATTTTTAATTTTTTTTATATATATTTTTTCTGTTTTTTTTTTTTTTTTGTAATATGTTCCAATTCCTCCGTCACATAGAGTCATTGCTGTCTTCAGCCGGTGGTGGGTCGTAGTCGTTCAATACACGGTTAAGCAGATATTTTCGTTTTTCTACGGCATATTCCCATGATTCTTTTGATTCGTAGTCTTCCTCTTCTCTCAGGCGTTTAGCCGTTTTCTTGATCTTTCTATGTACGGGGTCTTTATTCATGTCTTGATGCCAAGATATCAGTCCGAGGTAATGCTTTCGTATTTCGTCTTTGTACGTGTCAAACATGTCTCTATATGCTGCCAAGCATGCCTCGTTTTCTTACATTCCGGCTTCGACTAGTTCGTTTACTTTCTGTGAGTATTCCGATTGATGTACTTGAAATGTTCTATTCAAAATGACTTCCCATGGGGACTGTTCGCATTGCTCTTCGGAGTCTTCATTGGATTCATGGTCACTGGTTTGTTCCGATTCCTCGTTATCGGCTTCTGTGGTGGTGTCTGAGACTGAATCACTATAGTCTGTTGAATCCTCTTCCATACCGTGTGCATTCTTTTTGTGTCGCACTAGGTTGAAGTTTCGCTTGGACTGGTATCCACATATGTCACAGGTATACATTTAAGACGTCTTTCTTTCCTGGGATTCAATAGTAGAATGAGCTCCGGTCGTCCTGTAAGTGCTTATATTAGCTACAGGCAACGGCTGTTGATTCATACACAAGCGTTTGGCAAAGTATTCGTTTCGAGATTGTTGCAGTTCAGATTTCACTTTTCTGATGAGGTCTCTATTAAGTCTTGTCCACTCGTTGTCAATCCTTCTACACCCCTTGCAGACATTCGTGTTTTTGTAGAATTCCGCAAAGCTCTTGTTCATTTGACACTTTGTACATTTCTTGTTTGGATCCACTTTGCTGGGTCCTCCACTTGTGTTGTCCAGCCGTTTGGTTCTCTCCACTTTGGTTGGAAGTATTTTCCTTTTCATTTCTGGTTTTGCTTGGTCTTTGAAAGATCCACAAGTATTAAGTATCTAGCTGGAACCACTAAACCGAGAGGCGTTTTCGACTCCATTGATACGTGTGTGTTGTTTGACGGTCTTCAAACAACTGACAAAATTAAACATAACCTCTGATTATATTTTCGTTAAAAGCTTTCCATTGGTGTCATGGTGACGAAGATTGCTTTTTTTCTATTCATTCAGACCCCACAGTTCGCTGTTCGTTGTTCGTTGTTGTTGCTGGTCTGCCGGGGAGAAAGTGGGTTTCTCACTGTTTCGTTATAAATCACCTCTTGGTCTCGTTGAAGTTACGATGAACATCAAAGATGGCTGCCTCCATGTAACGCAGACCTGAAAGAGAGCACCCTTATGAAATAGAAGTTTTAGAGTCTTTCCGGACGGGAACGAATATTCTCGGTCTCGTTGATGTTACGATGGACATCAAAGATGGCTGCGCCCAAGTAACGCGGACCTGAAAGAGAGCACCCTTATGAAATAGAAGTTTTAGAGTCTTTCCGGACGGGAACGAATGTTCTCGGTCTCGTTGATGTTACGAAGGACATCAAAGATGGCTGCGCCCAAGTAACGCGGACCTAAAAGAGAGCACCCTAATGAAATGAAAACTTCAGAGTCTTTCCGGACGGGAACGAACATTTACGGATTTCTGTCGCTCATACCCCACCGTCGGTGGTTCACCTGAGCAAGCGTGACTGTTTGCCTCATGTTTGTCACGCTCGCACCAATGAACCACAGACGGCGGGGTATGAGTTGTTAGAGTAGGAGTACGAGACAGACCTACGATAAGGGTTAGAGGCAGGACTACGGTTAGGGTTAGAGTTAGGTTTAGGGTTAGAACTAGGGTTAGGATTAGAGTTAGGGTTGGGGTTTGGACTCGAGTTAGGGTTAAGACTGAAATCCGTAAATGTTCGTTCCCGTCCGGAAAGACTCTGAAGTTTTCATTTCATTAGGGTGCTCTCTTTTAGGTCCGTGTTACTTAAGCGCAGCCATCTTTGATGTCCATCGTAACATCAACGAGACCGAGAACATTCGTTCCCGTCCGGAAAGACTCTAAAACTTCTATTTCATAAGGGTGCTCTCTTTCAGGTCCGCGTTACTTGGGCGCAGCCATCTTTGATGTCCATCGTAACATCAACGAGACCAAGAGGTGATTTATAACGAAATAGTGAGAAACCCACCTTCTCCCCGGCACACCAGCAACAACAACGAACAGCGAACTGTGAGGTCTGAATGAATAGAAAAAAAGCAATCTTCGTCAAGATGACACCAATGGAAAGCTTTTAACGAAAATATAATCAGAGGTTATGTTTAATTTTGTCAGTTGTTTGAAGACCGTCAAACAACACACACGTATCAATGGAGTCGAAAACGCCTCTCGGTTTATTGGTTCCTGCTAGATACTTAATACTTGTGGATCTTTCAAAGACCAAGCAAAACCAGAAATGAAAAGGAAAATACTTCCAACCAAAGTGGAGAGAACCAAACGGCTGGACAACACAAGTGGAGGACCCAGCAAAGTGGATCCAAACAAGAAATGTACAAAGTGTCAAATGAACAAGAGCTTTGCGGAATTCTACAAAAACACGAATGTCTGCAAGGGGTGTAGAAGGATTGACAACGAGTGGACAAGACTTAATAGAGACCTCATCAGAAAAGTGAAATCTGAACTGCAACAATCTCGAAACGAATACTTTGCCAAACGCTTGTGTATGAATCAACAGCCGTTGCCTGTAGCTAATATAAGCACTTACAGGACGACCGGAGCTCATTCTACTATTGAATCCCAGGAAAGAAAGACGTCTTAAATGTATACCTGTGACATATGTGGATACCAGTCCAAGCGAAACTTCAACCTAGTGCGACACAAAAAGAATGTACACGGTATGGAAGAGGATTCAACAGACTATAGTGATTCAGTCTCAGACACCACCACAGAAGCCGATAACGAGGAATCGGAACAAAGCAGTGACCATGAATCCAATGAAGACTCCGAAGAGCAATGCGAACAGTCCCCATGGGAAGTCATTTTGAATAGAACATTTCAAGTACATCAATCGGAATACTCACAGAAAGTAAACGAACTAGTCGAAGCCGGAATGTAAGAAAACGAGGCACGCTTGGCAGCATATAGAGACATGTTTGACACGTACAGAGACGAAATACGAAAGCATTACCTCGGACTGATATCTTGGCATCAAGACATGAATAAAGACCCCGTACATAGAAAGATCAAGAAAACGGCTAAACGCCTGAGAGAAGAGGAAGACTACGAATCAAAAGAATCATGGGAATATGCCGTAGAAAAACGAAAATATCTGCTTAACCGTGTATTGAACGACTACGACCCACCACCAGCTGAAGACAGCAATGACTCTATGTGACGGAGGTATTGGAATATATTACAAAAAAAAAAAAAAAACAGAAAAAATATATATAAAAAAAATTAAAAATTAAAAAAAAAATTTAAAAAATTGAGGAGGATTAATTCAGCCTATTTTATGAAAGCCAGTCACAAGCCTGGATAAATGCAGAGTGGCCTTTCAAATGACTTGAATGTAAGGGTGCTCTCGCACAGATCCAATCTTTGAATAACGACAATCGACCACCACTAGCAGCAGCAGCCCCAAAACTGAAATGAGCACGCGAGTAGGGTCCTGAGTAGCGATGACCAGCAAAGAGCAAGAGAAGAGCAGCGATGACGAGCAGCAACAAGCAGCAGGAACGAAATGAGCACGCGAGTAAGGTCCTGAGTAGCGATGAGCAGCAATGAGCAAGAGAAGAGCAGCGATGACGAACAGCAACAAGCAACAGGAGCGAAATGAGCACGCGAGTAAGGTCCTGAGTAGCGATGAGCAGCAAAGAGCAAGAGAAGAGCAGCGATGAGCAGCACGGAGCAAGAGATGAGCAGCGATGAGCAGCAATGAGCAGCGATCAGCAAGAGAAGAGCAGTGGTGAGCAACACGGAGCAAGAGAAGAGCAGCGATGAGCAGCACGGAGCAAGAGATGAACAGCGATGACGAACAGCAACAAGCAACAGGAGCGAAATGAGCACGCGAGTAATGTCCTGAGTAGCGATGAGCAGCAAAGAGTAGCGAAGAGCGGGATGGAGCAAGAGAAGAGAAACAAAGTGCAGGATAGAGCAAGAGATGAACAGCGATGATGAACAGCAACAAGCAACAGGAGCGAAATGAGCACGCGAGTAAGGTCCTGAGTAGCGATGAGCAGCAAAGAGCAAGAGAGAGCAGCGATGAGCAGCACGGAGCAAGAGATGAGCATCAATGAGCAGCGCGGAGCAAGAGAAGAGCAGCGATGAGCAGCACGGAGCAAGAGAAGAGCAGCAATGAGCAGCGATGAGCAAGAGATGAGCAGCAATGAGCAGCGCGGAGCAAGAGAATAGAAACGAAGTGCATCATAGAGCAATGAAATGGAACGCCGTTGCTAAGGACACCCCTCCATTGATATATTTGTGACAGCATCACTTGGAGGTAAGGGGACATAATCCAATCCTACCGTTGGTCCTCACAGAAAACATCACCCGCAGATGAAAAGAGCGGGATAAGGGGAGATAATCCAATAGTGTACTTCGTATACTCTAGGACTTCGACATAACAGTGAGAGTATCAGACCTTAGAGACCGATGAAAGATCCAGAGTCGACCGAAAAGTGCGGGAAAAGGGTAGAGCAAGAGATGAACAGCAATGAGCAGCAATGAGCATGAGATGAGCAGCGATGAGCAAGAGAAGAGCAGTGGTGAGCAACACGGAACAAGAGAAGAGCAACGATGAGCAGCACGAAGCAAGAGAAGAGCAGCGATGAGCAGCACGGAGCAAGAGATGAACAGCGATGACGAACAGCAACAAGCAACAGGAGCGAAATGAGCACGCGAGTAAGGTCCTGAGTAGCGATGTGTAGCAAAGAGCAAGAGAACAGCAGCGATTATGAACAGCAACAAGCAACAGGAGCGAAATGAGCACGCGAGTAAGGTCCTGAGTAGCGATTAGCAGCTAAGAGCAAGAGAAGAGCAGCAATGATCAGCGCAGAGCAAGAAATGAGCAGCAATGAGCAGCGCGGAGCAAGAGAAGAGCAGCAATGAGCAGCGATGAGCAAGAGATGAGCAGCGGGGAGCAAGAGAACAGAAACGAAGTGCATCATAGAGCAATAAAATGGAACGCCGTTGCTAAGGACACCCCTCCATTGATATATAGGTGACAGCATCACTTAAAGGTAAGGGGACATAATCCAATCCTACCGTTGGTCCTCACAGAAAACATCACCCGCAGATGAAAAGAGCGGGATAAGGGGAGATAATCCAATAGTGTACTTCGTATACTCTGGGACTTCGACATAACAGTGAGAGTATCAGACCCTAGAGACCGATGAAAGATCCAGAGTCGACCGAGAAGTGCGGCAAAAGGGTGGAGCAAGAGATGAACAGCGATGACAAACAGCAACAAGCAACAGGAGCGAAATGAGCACGCGAGTAAGGTCCTGAGTAGCGATGAGTAGCAAAGAGCAAGAGAAGAGCAGCGATGACGAACAGCAACAAGCAACAGGAGCGAAATGAGCACGCGAGTAAGGTCCTGAGTAGCGATGAGCAGTAAAGAGCAAGAGATGAGCACCAATGAGCAGCGATGAGCAAGAGAAGAGCAGTGGTGAGCAACACGGAGGAAGAGAAGAGCAGCGAATAGCAGCACGAAGCAAGAGAAGAGCAGCGATGAGCAGGACGGAGCAAGAGATGAACAGCGATGACGAACCGCAACAACCAGCAGGAGCGAAATGAGCACGCGAGTAAGGTCCTGAGTAGCGATGAGTAGCAAAGAACAAGAGAAGAGCAGCGATTACGAACAGCAACAAGCAACAGGAGCGAAATGAGCACGCGAGTAAGGTCCTGAGTAGCGGTGAGCAGCAAAGAGCAAGAGAAGAGCAGCGATGAGCAGCACGGAGCAAACGATGAGCAGCAATGAGCAGCGTGGAGCAAGAGAAGAACAGCAATGAGCAGCGATGAGCAAGAGAAGAGCAGCAATGAGCAGCGATGAGCAAGAGATGAGCAGCAATGAGCAGCGATGAGCAAGAGATGAGGAGCAATGAGCAGCGATGAACAAGAGATGCGCAGCAATGAGCAGCGATGAGCAAGAGATGAGCAGCAATGAGCAGTGATGAGCAGCGATGAGCAAGAGAAGAGCAGTGATGAGCAGCACGGAGCAAGAGAAGAGCAGCGAGGAGCGGGATGGAGCAAGAGAAGAGAAACGAAGTGCATCATAGAAATGGACCGCCGTTGCTAAGGCGGTTGCTAAGGACTACCCTCCATTGATCTAATGGTGACAGCATCACTTGGAGGTAAGGGGACATAATCCAATCCTACCTTTGGTCCTCACAGAAAATACCCCCAAATGAAAAGAGCGGGATAAGGGGAGATAATCCAATAGTGTACTTCGTATACTCTCGGACTTCGACATAACAGTGAGACTATCAGACCCTAGAGACCGATGAAAGATACAGAGACGACCGAGAAATGCGGGAAAAGGGAGATAATTCACATGGCACATCCGGGTCCGTAACTTGCGTCACTTCCGTAAAGAAAATATGGGGAAATTCCTTACTTCCGGTTGCGCATGCGCGCAAACCACTTCCGGGTACTTTCGGTTCCGCCTACGCATGCGCAGACCACACTTCCGGCAACAAATGACGGGAAAATCCTACTTCCGGTTGTGCATGCGCGGAAACCACTTCCGGTTCCGGTTACGTCACTTCTGGTTCCGGTGACGTCACTTCCGGCTCCTCCTCGCTCCTCCACCACACCCACCACCACAAATCCGACCTGAACTGTCCCCATATACTACTTACCTCACCACCTTGAGCATTGCTGATGATTTTGAAATGTGTTCAAATACGTATTGATATAAATTACTTATTGATATAAATTTATCATATTAAATACTGTTTTATTTATTTTACATTTATTTTGTGATTGCTATTGATGAATTTTTGGCACTGGTATTTAGGGGGCATCTAGTGCTTAACTTGGGTGGTTTGTTGAATACCAAACGACCACCTCTATCAATCAGTTTTCCCCATGTCTAAAACTATAGAATTTTGAATCATAATCCCATACACATCTCTACAATTTCATTTTTATTTCACTTATTTTCATTCAGATGCCATAAACAACATTAAGAACTAATTTGAATATTCGAAACCTACACATATAATATAATAAAAATTCTATGTTGTCAGTAATGATACAGAAGAGAAAATATAAAGTACAAAATTACAAATTTAAATTACAAAAAGAACAACGCCATCACCATCTACCCACTTATCTCTCAAATTCATAACAATTTGTTATTGCTAAATTTTTACAGTACGCTAATTAATTTTAATATTTGGGGCATGTGATTCGATGAAATATTTTCCGTTTGATTTGTGTGTATAACACCATTTAAATACACAAAATTTTAATTGAAAAATAAGGTTTCGAACAAAAATCGGTTATGAAAGAGGTTGAAATTAATTGAGAGCGCATTTTGAGGCTATATTCGCATATAATAAACTAGAATTGAACACATATATTAAGGAAATAATATTACAGCGAACCACATTGTTGGATTTTTTTTTAAATAAAACAGAATAATTGTTATATATTTAAGGATTGACTGTAATTTTATTTCAGTCTATTAAGAAATAACCTCAATCACGTTGTGCACACTAAATAACCCACGTAGCAGGATTATTTGAAAGTGTGCATGATGTGCATTGAGGTTATTTCGAATAGACTGAAAGCAAAATTACAGTCAATCCTTATAATTTAATTCCAATGGATGTTTTGACGTCTAAAATGCTGGGATTCCCTTTAATGACGTCATATTGAAAACGAAAATTTAGTGTATGATAGTTAAGCACTAGATGCCCCCTAAATACCAGTGCCAAAAATTTGACCAATCAAATGACGCGTTATATCCAATATTAAATTATATATCTTTATTCTGATAAACTTCTGTAGATACAAAAGTATGCATATAACATGTACAAAAAATAACATTAAATAACATTTTAACACATGCAATTATGTACAGTATGTACAATTTGTAGAGAGGTGTTCAAGACGAAAAATCAGTAGCATTTATATGCCTTTATAAAAATACATAGTTTTCTCAGTTTAGACTGTTTCTGTAAGTCAGGGATCATATAATACTATCATATACAGTTCCTGTGTAAGTTAAAGAGTTCTCTGAATTTAAAAATGTTAACATGTGATCTATACATTCATTTCGTTTTTCTTAAAAAAAAAGAACATTGTAAAAATATAATGGAGCTCATCTCCGAGATCATTTGAATCGCAAATTGTACATTTTCTATATTCACGTTGAATATTTTTCCAACGTCCTATATCAATGGGCAGTTTGTGTTTAACCACACTAGATTTACAAAATGTTAGTAAATCTCTTTTGTCAAGGATATCTAAATATTTTTCATAGCCGAAATTTTCCTTGAAGATTCGATATATAATCGTTTTTGAACAGTTGTATATATTAGCACGCCAAGTTTGTTAAATTGTTATGCACGAGAGAGATAAGCAGGAGTGATCTAACGACAGAGCTATGACGAGGGGTATAATTAAGTTAGATTTTTTTCAAATTTGATCGGACCTTACTTATTAAAGTTTGTTTTTTAGTGATTTGGCCGTGTAAAAGATCATCTAAGTAATTAGATTAAGTACTTTTCAAAACTATACTATATAAATGTAATATTTTATAACGATTTTACATAGCGTCGTGTACACTGTCAAAAATGAGCGAACGAAACCACATATAAATATGAATGATTTATCATGAAGTATATTGTGTAATAATTCACGCCGAAAAATTTTCCTCACTTTTAATGACCCAGTTTGATATGGATGCATGTACTTTGATAAATCTGTGTTAATCCTCGCCAATGCTGCGCAGTGAGAAAGGGTGAAAATTCACTAATAAATAGATAAATAAATACTACCATTACCGTTGCCTCAAAACTAAATAAAGATTTCATTTTTCTACTTAAGTTGATAGATATCGAAAACGAAAACACATAAAAAAACGGAAGCGATATCAGGTGGTCCGGAAGTGTAAGAATGTCCTCACCCGTTAACGGGGCCAATCACATTGCTAGAAACATTAATTAGTATATCGTATATACAAGCAGCTGGTTACATTTCTGGAAACCGGAAGGTTTAAACCGAATTTTTTGCCAAAAATGGAAGCCTTTTAAAGAGGTGTGCGATTCAGTGATTTCTTATGTGTCTATTCAACAAAGATGTAACGGCAAATCCAAATGTAATATTTACACGAACTTCAAGCCATGCACGTCGAAAAGATTGTTTTATGCATCCATAATATTTAAATGTACAGGTAAAAAACAATCGTTTAGATTTTTAGCGGATAGGGGTTGGGGATGGGTGAAAAAAGGACAGGATATTAAAAATAAAAAGTGCCAAAAATTCAGAATTGACTTTTGATGGATCAAATTCATACAATTTGGAAAAAAAATCCAAATGCAAGCGCATAAAAAAATCGGATGGCCAATGATGTGAGCACAGTAATAGCCCTTTCCAGAAAGTCATTTCCGGTATCACGATTTTGATTCTAAAATTATAATTTGAAGCAAGTTATTTTCCTTAGTCCAGTTTCCGGCGAACGAAACTTTTTTTAGCCGTAGTATGTAGCACAATATGGCTACCCCAGACTTTTCTAAATGAGCCATATGTAGAAAATGCATATATGCTCCTATAGCGCTCGCTATAATTTCTTTTGAAGGTTTCTATATTTTCATTCGATTTAGGTCTGTTGGTAAAGAATTCCATAAAATAATTCCAGAATAGTAAAAACTTTTCTTCATAAAATTTGTATTTGGACGAGGTACAAACAAGTTTCTGCTTTTTATTGATTGTAAAGAATAAGTTAAAACAAATGTTAACAGACTGAATTAATCTGGATTCCCCAAGGGGAAATTTAAAAAATGTGAACAGGGTATAAATGAGTATGTGAGGAACCTTGGTCTGGTTTATTAGACTATCGTATGATTGCAGCTTAAAGTAGCCATTTAAACGTTGCTTTGAAGCAAACATTCTACCACAAATGTATTTCCAATTGAAATAGTTTGTCCGCACATACAAGTGGTGCATTTTGTTAGCGGATTTTCCGCACTGTTTCTTAACAAGAGATAACAGTACTGACTCGCCTCAAAAAAGAAGACGTGCAGCATTATACGTAGAAAAGTTACTTGTCGCGCCAAGGGGTTATTTGGTTCAACGTGCATTTATCACCCTGCTTGACAGATTATTTCTCTGTCATAAGGGTTATTGGTCACTCTTATTCAAAAGTCGGGGTTATTAATCGAGTGCTGATACTTGAAAAGATCTGAAAAAAAACAAGAAAATAAATCAGATTTTTTAGTCATGAGTTGCTATAGTAAAGTACAATGTTTACATGAAAATAAAGTAAATTCATTACTAATATAAAACATGAACTTTTGGAAACGTTCACATGTATTTGTATGATTCATAAAACAATGTTTTACACAGCTCATTCATTTATGACAAATCATATTTAAAAAAATCGATTTACGAAATATGATTAAAAGCTTACTATACAAGAATAGAACCATTAAGGATGTTCGCTGGTCATGTTTTTTTAATTTTTGTCAGATGATCAGAATCATCTGGTTTTATCCATTTGAATGCCATAAATTATTTTTCCCGCTAACACCTATTTTTCTTTTCATAAATCTTTTGCATGCAGAATAATAAGCCATTTGTAAAAATCTTCGAAAATCCTTGTTATTATTTAATGGTTTTTGAGAAATACAACTTGCCAATGGTAAAGCTATGTAAAATCAAGAGACCATACTTTTCCTGCCAAATTCTCAATGGTTTATATCTCGAAAACGAGCACACGGACCTGTAATTTTTATCGCCCTTTTAGTTCCTTTGTTAATCCACTATCAATATTTACCAGTGTTATGAAAAACTTGTTATTTTGAAACTGACCAGCGAACATCCTTAACTGTCAATGACGTTTTAACCCCAACACAGTTGCCTATGCTTGAAAATTGTAATCAAAGAATTTGTTATTAGCATTTAGTCGACACCGCTGCCTGTATTTAGATACTAATAGAAATTAATTCTTTAAATCTACTGTAAAATCAATACTAATGTTTTTGAAACCAAGGAGTATCCCTCTTTTGCATAACCCTGTCCGTGGTTGGTTTTGGTTTACCCTTTTGATCATTTTGGTATTTGTTCATTAAATGTTTAGTTAGATTATTGTTTTGGTTTTCAACGTTTTAGGAAATGAACACAACTGTTGAGACACAAATCGACGTAATGTGCGCATCTTGAACATCAAAATTGGTATTGAAGAATTTATCCTACGTTAATTGATAAAATTGAAATGAATGATATTACAAGTACATCCAAACAACAATATGGTTATCAGGAAAGGTAAGTATGACATGTCAATAAAATGACGTCATCCAATTAACAGATTCTCAGAAAAAAATAACATAAAAGAGCACAGGACACAAATAGACTCCAATTTGTAATTGAATTCATTTCTATAGGAACATTTAATGAAAACTGAACAACAGAGGTGATGGCTTTATTTTTTTCTCGTTGTTTATTTCCAGTTCTAGGGATATCAATCCGTAATTAGTCATTATTCCGGCAATAATCTGATTTTTAAATACATGAGGTGACTTTTTCTCTTTAGGTTTCAATTTTCCAGGGCAAAGTTTTACCTTTCCTACATATATAGAAACCCTTTTAAAAGCACCATTCATTTTTAGCTCACCTGACCCAAAGGGTCAAGTGAGCTTTTCTCATCACTTGGCGTCCGTCGTCCGTCGTCCGTCGTCGTCCGGCGTCGTCGTTAACATTTTACATTTTGAACTTCTTCTAGAGAACCACTGAATGGAATGAAACCAAACATGGCATGAATGTTCCTTATGAGGTGCTGACCAAGTGTTGTTACTTTGTAGCCGATCCATCATCCAAGATGGCCGCCAGCGGGGAACTTAGTTTAACATAGGACCCTATGGGAAATGCATACAAATGACTTCTTTTAGAGAACCACTGAATGGAATGAAACTAAATCTGGCATGAATGTTCCTTATGAGGTGCTGACCAAGTGTTGTTACTTTGTAGCCGATCCATCATCCAAGATGGCCGCCAGAGGGGGACTTAGTTTAACATGGGACCCTATGGGAAATGCATACAAATGACTTCTTTTAGAGAACCGTTGAATGGAATGAAACCAAACATGGCATGAATGTTCCTTATGAGGTGCTGACCAAGTGTTGTTACTTTGTAGCCGATCCATAATCCAAGATGGCCGCCAGCGGGGGACTTAGTTTAACATAGAACCCTATGGGAAATGCATACAAATGACTTCTTTTAGAGAACCACTGAATGGAATGAAACTAAATCTGGCATGAATGTTCCTTATGAGGTGCTGACCAAGTGTTGTTACTTTGTAGCCGATCCATCATCCAAGATGGCCGCCAGAGGGGGACTTAGTTTAACATAGGACCCTATGGGAAATGCATACAAATGACTTCTTTTAGAGAACCGTTGAATGGAATGAAACCAAACATGGCATGAATGTTCCTTATGAGGTGCTGACCAAGTGTTGTTACTTTGTAGCCGATCCATAATCCAAGATGGCCGCCAGCGGGGGACTTAGTTTAACATAGAACCCTATGGGAAATGCATACAAATGACTTCTTTTAGAGAACCACTGAATGGAATGAAACTAAATCTGGCATGAATGTTCCTTATGAGGTGCTGACCAAGTGTTGTTACTTTGTAGCCGATCCATCATCCAAGATGGCCGCCAGCGGGGGACTAAGTTTAACATTGGACCCTATGGGAAATGCATACAAATGACTTCTTTTAGAGAACAACTGAATGGAATGAAACTAAATCTGGCATGAATGAACCCTTATAAGGTGCTGACCAAGTGTTGTTACTTTGTAGCCGATCCATCATCCAAGATGGCCGCCAGAGGGGGACTTAGTTTAACATAGGACCCTATGGGAAATGCATACAAATGACTTCTTTTAGAGAACCGTTGAATGGAATGAAACCAAACATGGCATGAATGTTCCTTATGAGGTGCTGACCAAGTGTTGTTACTTTGTAGCCGATCCATAATCCAAGATGGCCGCCAGCGGGGGACTTAGTTTAACATAGAACCCTATGGGAAATGCATACAAATGACTTCTTTTAGAGAACCACTGAATGGAATGAAACTAAATCTGGCATGAATGTTCCTTATGAGGTGCTGACCAAGTGTTGTTACTTTGTAGCCGATCCATCATCCAAGATGGCCGCCAGAGGGGGACTTAGTTTAACATAGGACCCTATGGGAAATGCATACAAATGACTTCTTTTAGAGAACCGTTGAATGGAATGAAACCAAACATGGCATGAATGTTCCTTATGAGGTGCTGACCAAGTGTTGTTACTTTGTAGCCGATCCATAATCCAAGATGGCCGCCAGCGGGGGACTTAGTTTAACATAGAACCCTATGGGAAATGCATACAAATGACTTCTTTTAGAGAACCACTGAATGGAATGAAACTAAATCTGGCATGAATGTTCCTTATGAGGTGCTGACCAAGTGTTGTTACTTTGTAGCCGATCCATCATCCAAGATGGCCGCCAGCGGGGGACTAAGTTTAACATTGGACCCTATGGGAAATGCATACAAATGACTTCTTTTAGAGAACAACTGAATGGAATGAAACTAAATCTGGCATGAATGAACCCTTATAAGGTGCTGACCAAGTGTTGTTACTTTGTAGCCGATCCATCATCCAAGATGGCCGCCAGAGGGGGACTTAGTTTAACATAGGACCCTATGGGAAATGCATACAAATGACTTCTTTTAGAGAACCGTTGAATGGAATGAAACCAAACATGGCATGAATGTTCCTTATGAGGTGCTGACCAAGTGTTGTTACTTTGTAGCCGATCCATAATCCAAGATGGCCACCAGCGGGGAACTTAGTTTAACATAGAACCCTATGGGAAATGCATACAAATGACTTCTTTTAGTGACCCACTTAATGGAATGAAACCAAACATGGCATGAATATTCCTTATGAAGTGCTGACCAAGTGTTGTTACTTTGTAGCTGATCCATCATCCAAGATGGCCGCCAGCGGGGAACTTAGTTTAACATAGGACCCTATGGGAAATGCATACAAATGACTTCTTTTAGAGAACCACTGAATGGAATGAAAGTAAATCTGGCATGAATGTTCCTTATGAGGTGCTGACCAAGTGTTGTTACTTTGTAGCCGATCCATCATCCAAGATGGCCGCCAGAGGGGGACTTAGTTTAACATAGGACCCTATGGGAAATGCATACAAATGACTTCTTTTAGAGAACCGTTGAATAGAATGAAACCAAACATGGCATGAATGTTCCTTATGAGGTGCTGACCAAGTGTTGTTACTTTGTAGCCGATCCATAATCCAAGATGGCCGCCAGCGGGAGACTAATTTTAACATTGGACCCTATGGGAAATGCATACAAATGACTTCTTTTAGAGAACCACTGAATGGAATGAAACTAAATCTGGCATGAATGTTCCTTATGAGGTGCTGACCAAGCGTTGTCACTTTGTAGCCGATCCATCATCCAAGATTGCCGCCAGCAGGGGACTAAGTTTAACATTGGACCCTATGGGAAATGCATACAAATGATTTCTTTTAGAGAACCACTGAATGGAATGTAACAAAACATAGCATGAATGTTCCTTATGAGGTGCTGACCAAGTGTTGTTACTTTGTTGCCGATCCATCATCCAAGATGTTTAGAAGTCTATCAGAAAATTGTAAAAAAAATTCTGAATGGTCACAACTTGACCACATATTCAAAAATAATAATGATAAGATGTCTTCAGTAGCTATTGTAATCACATTAGATACAGGTGAGCGACACAGGCTCTTGAGAGCCTCTAGTTTCTTTCAAAAGTGTTGGACGAGGACGGTACTTTTTCATACATTAAGTAAATTTTCATATGAAAATACCTGAAGGCTTGATATTCTCACCAATTAAATCCAATTTCTGGATTCTAATGTTCTTCCAGCTCCATCTTAACGTGATGTAAAGATCTTATATTTCATTTTTTTGTTTACTTTGTACTCATATCATTCATAACTCAGAATTTAATTCTTTGAAAAGCCCTTGTATGAAACATAATATAATTGCAAATAAGTTGAGGTATCAGAAAAGTAATAAAGGATGCTCGGTGGTCATGTTTTGGTCTTTTTGTCAGATTTTCGGAATCCTCGGGTTTTATCCATTTCTTAAACATGATTTTTTTACACATGAACCCCCACTTTTTCTTTTATAATTCAATCATATATACCTTAAAATGGTATTTGACAAAATTTTATGAAATCCTTTTTATGTTTTCATACATTTTTGAGAGACTGAAGTTGTCAATGCAAAGACAATGAAAAATCCAGAGAAAACCCATTTCCTGCAAATTCTCAAGGCCTTATAGCTCTAAAATGAGCACATGAACTTATATTTTTTTCTTGCTTATTTGTTTACTATATTAAAATATTAATATGACATATGTATTACAACGAAGTAAGAGCTTATTTTGACCAAAAAATAAATTTTTTTTTTTTTTCATTTTTAAGACGGGTGCCGTATACGCAGTAAGAACTGCTTACCCTTCCGGAGCACCTGGGTTCACTCCTGGTTCTTAAAGGAGTTCGTGTTGTTTATTGTTTTTTAGTTTTCCTATTCTTATAAAAGTTCTTCTACAGTTTCGGTACATTCGCCAATTTATGCAATCATGATAATTAAAAAAAATTTAATTCATACATCAAAACATTGACGAACGAAACACAGAAACACAGAAAACATGTCCATAAATCATGTAATAATTCATGGCAACGTTCATTCAATTTTGACAACTTGAAAAAAATGTATTCATTATACGTTTAATAGTACTTTGATACTGGCTTGAAAATGATACTTAAAAAAAGCCTTTTGAATGGATTTTTGTTTTATCTCTTTGATCTTGGCATCACATGATGACTTTGCTCATCGTTTGGATTAATGCTTCGATATGTTCGATCTTTAAAGTTTTTGGAAACCTCCGTGACACTTGGTGAGAGCTAAATGACCTGAAAATTATAACAAAGTGTATAATTCTGTGGAAACAACACTAAATCAGATAAGGTTAAGAAACTTATTAATCGTATCAGACGATACATGCCGATTATCATATCGTTCCTAACCTGGACCATACGATATATCCCAATTATCATATCGTCCCTAACCTGGAACAGACGATACATGCGATTATCATATCGTTTATAACCTGGAACAGACGATACATGCCGATTATCATATCGTTCCTAACTTGGACCAGACGATATATACCGATTATCATATCGTTCCTAACCTGGAACAGACGATACATGCGATAATCATATCGTTTATAACCTGGAACAGACGATACATGCCAATGATCATATCATTCCTAACTTGGAACAGACGATATATTCCGATTATCTCATCGTTCCTAGGCTGGAACAGACGATACATGCGAATGGTCATATCGTGCCTAACCTGGAACAGACGATACATGCTGATTATCATACCGTTCCTAACCTGGGACAGACGATACATGCCGATTATCATATCGTTTCTAACTTGGACCAGACGACATATGCCGATTATCATTACGTTCCTAACCTGGAACAGACGATACATGCGACTATCATATCGTTTATAGCCTGGAACAGACGATACATGCCAATGATCATATCGTTCCTTACCTGGAACAGACGATATATGCCGATTATCTCATCGTTCCTAGGCTGGAACAGACGATACATGCCGATTATCATATCGTTCCTAACCTGGAACAAACGATACATGGCAATGATCATATCGTTCCTAACGTAGGATAGCGGAAAATTATATCCGATGGGGTCAAACTATTTTGTTGGATCCGACATCTCCCCTCACCTATGGCCAAGTGAAAAAAATAAAAAATCTAATAGATACAAAGTAAAAATTTCCCGGAAATATATCCAATCCGAAATTAAGGTACAACAATGAGGACATACACAAAAGGTATAAACAATGAATGCTTACAATTACTGAAAGCAAGCTCACTACTTAAACACGGTTGACAAAATTATTAGGCTGCCCAGCACAATAAATTGCATCGATCACAATACTTCCGGTAGATTTCTGCTATTTTGAATTTTTTTTTATCCGTAATTTAAAGCTTCTTAGATGGTTTTCGTTCAGTATTGCCAATGTAGTATTTATAGTTTTTAAGAAAATTTTTAATGGGGTTAAACTTGGCAGATTTATAAAGGTTGAAGGCCGAATTTACACATTTAGTTTGATAAATTTCTTAAAAAGCAGTCCTTTTTACTTATAATTCCAATAATATAACGAAATAATTTACTTGATTACTTAAATACTATTGGGAATAACACATTGTACATTGTACACGTACATTTGTAATTCCGTGGCTTTTTGAAATTTTTTTTATTTTGCATTTCTTTAGTGTTTGTGTAGTTGCAATTGGTTTGTCTATGCTTTCTTTTTGGTCAATGTCTTTTCTTACCCCATTTTTGGAAGGTAAGATTTTTCTGTCTTACTAATATACATTGGTTGGTGAGAAAAGCCACACGATCAGTTTCCCGCAAAAAGAAATATATTGCTTTTCAAAGAGGGTAAGCCCATCCTTTGTTGTTATTACGACAGACAAAAAAAATTAAGATTCTTAAATTTTTCATCGAAAAGTTTTAAATCGCGAAAATATGAAGTAACTCGCCAAAGCAGGAACAAAATTAAAATGCCGCTTGGCCAAGTTACTTATTTGCTTATATTTAAAAACCATAGAATAAGAAAAAGAATAAAAAACCTGATAAAAGTGCAAGATAGAGAACTCTCAGAACCCTCGCATAATAGTTCAATTGTCTTTGACTCGCCAAGTCTCGGGTATCTGAGATTTCTCTATCATATCTTGTATTCCAATTCTGAAAACTTAAAAAACACATTGAAATTTTGGAGACTTTTCTCATCTTCATTCAGAAATATTGTACTTTTACTTGTTGCAGAAAAACTCATTTATCTCTAACGGTTTGGAATACATCTAATAAATCATCAATTATTTTACCCATCGTTCATATTTTGAGATTCATCATATTCAGTGACACACGAAAAAAGATTTATGACAAAAAATAATCAAAAAAAACTGAGCTGCGGTTATGTTTTAATTGATATATTGTACATAAATCCAAGAAAATTTCAAGTTGTCACAGTTCCTACGTTGGATTTGTCCACCCAAGGTAAGTTTCAATCTTTTAATCCAATCAGCCAGATAGGAATATAAAGTCCTAAATTATAGCTGTATTTCTATCTTGTTTAATATAATCGTTCTTGATTTCTTCAAATTGTCTGTCGAAAGCAAGTTAACAAGATAAAAACGAGATATATAAGTTCATATAATTTTCAGGAAGATTGTGGACTTTACTTTAAAAATTAACTTTTCGAGAATGGATAAAATTCATAATTTACGCGTCAAGAGTTTAAGAATCTTTTTCTCCTATGACAATGTAAAACTCAGAGAAATCTTCCGAATGTCTTCTGGTGCGAAATTTTACGAGCATTTAACTAACGTGTGGTGATATCAGAATTTATAAAACGGGTCAAGAGATGTATAAATGCGCACAGAATTAGAGAAAAATAAACAAGACCCCAATGACTGTTTAATACGAACGTAAACTCAAGTAAGCTGTTGCATAAACAGTGTAGCCGTTTATAGTAAAATGCTGACAAACATATATCTTGTTCTTTGGATCATAAAGTAAAAAGCACACATTTAGATTATATAAATTTCATTTAATCGTACACCAAACTGTAGGTATCTAAGTTGTTGAAGAATTCAATGATTATTTTCATTTAATTATATATAATAATTGAAAAATTAATGTCTTTGTAAGTTTATATGATGCAGCACATGGTAAGAATATCCAGGAACTGTATATGTTAGTATTATATGATCCCTGGAATATCTGGTCGAAGTTGTGCTAAAGGCTAAATAATGAAATCTACAACAATATACCCAAATTAAAAAAAGAGATTGAAAATTATCAAACTGGTTAATCGTTTTTTACCTCTGTTGGCAATTATATTATGCTTATTTAAAACGGGAAAAAATATTTCAATAAGTTGAGTATGTTAACAGCCGTGAAGGTGGTAAGTAAATGAAATAAACAATTTCATTTGAACTTGCCAGTAGTGTCGTTTTAGTGGTGATTTTTTAAATTATTTAAAATATAATATTACGGTCACTTGTTTCTCTAATTCATAACAATTGGTTATATGATTTGATGAAATAGTTTCCATGTGAAGTGTGTGTTAACCCCATTTAGATACACATACTTACTGTTGAAAAATCTGTGCTAAACAATATTGGCTACAAAAAAGAATTAAAATGAGTTCAGAGCAGATTTTGCAGCTATACTCTATGCAATTTTCAAAGGAAATCATTTTACATAGAATCCCATTGCTGAAATTTTAAATTAAGCAGAACAATGTGAAAATTTAACACCATAAATTGTTCTGCACGAGAGGGATAATCTAGCTTGAAATGGGTCGCTTTGCTTAATTTTTTTTTTAACACAGAACAAAATTTCTTTATTGCACTCTCAGCTTTTAACAATATTATAACGTTAGTCCAGCTTCCTATCGGTATCTCTGTGAAATATAAAAAAGCATATCGCCAGAGATACGATATGTAATTAAATAAATGAATATTATTACATGTATTATGTGTCGCCATATTTACACGAATGTCACATACAAAAAAATTAACATGAGTAATGCATCTTTGCTTTTTCTTATTACATCAAGTATACATCAAAATCTAGAAATCTCCCAGAGTCAGAGTTAAAATAAAAATATCAATAAAATTCGGCATTACATTTTCCTGCTAATTTCTGAAATATCAGCGCATACATGATATACATTAATATTTTATATATTCTCTTTGCTTCTTAAAGTAATTATGAAGCCTTAATTTCCAGCAAGGATACTGAGAAAAATATCATTTTAAACTGCTTTTCATTATTTTGAATATTCATTCATTATTTTCGATATCCATAACACTAACATAGATTTAAAAATAAATCACAAAGACAAAGAAGAAGAAACATCAGAACAAAATTGATAGTTTCGGGTAAGATGTGTTTGCCTATTTTTAAAAATATACGTTAATTTCAGATATAAAAAATCACCATGAAGCTTACATGCGCCATCCTGGTTTTAGTTGTTACTCTGTGTTCAGGGTATGACTATGGGTTACGTGGAGGAGCAAGTGGAGGTGGAGCAGGTGGAGGTGGCGATGGCGGTGGCGGTGGAGGTGGTGGTGGCGGTGGTGGTGGTGGTGGTGCAAGGGGAGGAGGATTAGGAGGAGAAGTATTGGATGATTTATGGAGACAAGCGTGGGAAACTTGGCAGGCATGGCAAACATTTCAAGCATGGCTAGCAGCTGGAGGATTAAAATGGGGATTAGGTGGAGGAGCAGGTGGAGGAGCAGGTGGATTGGGAGCAGGAGGCGGTGCAAGAGGATGGGGACCAGAAGGTGCAGCAGGAGGATGGGGACCAGAAGGTGCAGCAGGAGGCGGAGGGGGAGGAGGAGGACTTGGGGGAATAGCACGAGGTTCAAGTGGTTGGTTAAGTTTACCCCGCAAAAAAAGATATTGATGTAAATATACATAATTATTCAATATTAACCAGAGTATGGTGGTATTACATAATAATGATATATGAAAAGATAAAAAAAACTCGACGTTTACATTTCCTCGCGTATTTTCGACCAAAGAATTCCACGAAAATTGATCAAAAGAAAACTAGAAATCTGTACTGTCGTAATCGACAGTGATCCACGCATCCGCTGTAAGTAGTTGGGCCACTTATAAATATAATACCTTATTCCCATAAAAAAATAGTATGCAGTCATTCTATAAAGAAATTAAATCCATAAACCTAATGAAAAATTAAAAAAACTTAAACTGAAAATTTTTGAAATTTGACCTGAGTGAGCCCCCGGTTTAAAAATCGATATTCTGAATATTATGCAACTAAATATAATGTAGGACAATACTATATATAAGCTAACTGAATAAATTGCAAAATGAAAGAGAAGTTAAGTTCACAAGCTTAAATTGAAAAATTCCAACTTCTACCCCTGTGGACCCCAATGTTAGAAAATTAAAATTGTAAAACCTTATTGCGCATCTGCATATAGTGTATGACAATACCGTATAGAAATAAAATGCATAAATTGTAAAATGAAAAAGGAGTTTAGATCACAAGCTTAAATTGACAGTTTTTCGAAATTTGACTCCTTAGGGCCCCAATTTTAGAAAATCAAAATTGTAAAACCTTATTGCGTATCTGCATATGGTGCATGACAATACTGTATAGAAATAAAATGCATAAATTGTAAAATGAAAGAGGAGTTTAGGTCACAAGCTTAAATAGACAGTTTTTTCGAAATTCGATCCCTGTGGGTCCCAAGTTTAGAAAATCAAATACTAAAACCTTATTGCGCATCTGCATAGGATGCCTGACACTATTTGTTTAGAAATAAAATCCATAAATTAAAAAATGAAAGACGAGTTTAGGTCATAAGCTTGAATTCCAAATTTTCGAAGTTCAACCCATGTGGGCACCTTGTTTAAAAAATCAAAATTCTAAAACCTTTTTGTGCTCATCTACAGGTGGTATGCAACCATTCTATATAGAAATTAAATTCCTAACCCCAAAAGTGAAGGAGGAGTTGATGTAACAAGAAAGTTTGACGGACGGACGGAGACAATCAACTTTCTTCGGAAGTGCGGGGATAATAAACAATTTAATTCACGCTGTTTTTGTATTTATTAGTATATAGCAGAATTTTAGATATAATTTTCAAGATGCATTAATTATATTTTATATAGAAAAAAGTCCATTGTCTATTATTTTGATCAAATGTCGTCGCTTTGTTGTACGTCTTTTACAAGTGTAATGTATCGGTTATAGGAACTTATTTTCTTCATCGGTGCTCAGTGTAATATTTCAATGAATGAATAACTTACAATAAAGTCAAAACAATTTAATTTCATGAATCGGGTGTTAGCGCTTTAACGTACAAGAACACGTAAGAGGGCAACTCTTTTTTCAAAAGGGAAAAGGGTTATGTTAGATTTTTTTTTATCGTAGATTATTTTGCACTTGCCACGCTAGTGCGCACTATTTCTTTCTCAAAATACAGCACTACATATACTTGGAAATAGTCAGTCTTATATTATTGGACCTATCTTTTTAAAAAATAAAGTTTCATTCAATGATTTGGCTTTACATAGCCTTCCTTATACCCCACAAAGCATTGTTTGTTTACGTTTGAATTAATATCTATTTTTTTATGTTTTTCAGATGGAGGCTATTGATGAGCAAGAACAAATATGGTGTTCCGATTACGAATTTGTATAATGTTTGCTTAATGAATAAAATTTGAAGCTTCTTTCTGAAATATATCTGGAATTATATCGAGCAGCAGGGGTATAAAAATACACATTTTTTAAAGTATTCGTCTGTTTACCTGAACGTCCCCTGCACTGAATCCCTTATCAAACACTAATAACTCTATTCGGGAAAATCAAAAGTGGACCCCCACTCTCATTCCGGCACTCGGAACGGTTTGAATTTCATCTGGCAGTCCTAAACAAATTTTACTTTTCAAAAAGCTTAAAGTGATTAAAATCATTCTCCTATTTCAGCAGTTATGGCTCACGATTTCAAGACTTCCCTCCCATGATGCACGTTCAATAGAAACAAGTAAAAGGAACCACAAGATGACAGAAAAAGGGATTACTCCTGCCTCAGTGGAAATGAAGGGTGTATCTATTTGGATTTGTTGTATGAGACGGCGTTTGTACTATGAGACGGCGTTTGTACTTTATTGAAACATAAAAGCAGAGTGTACACATATAAAATGGCAATTCTATTACGACACACACTGCTGAGCAGATCGTAGCCACTTTAGCAGACAATTCATGGACATATTTTTGAATAGCTTTCTAAATAAATACTACATCTGTCCCATACCCGGATGCCATAATAACGTAATACAATTATGTGTGGATCTATTTGAATTCAATGATTTATTAAAGTCACATCTCTCATCACAAAATATAACGGATTATTTGCAGATAAAACTTACACGAGAGCCATTCTATACAGAATTATAAGAGACTATAGAGTATCATGTATATATCTGTACAGATATATACGAGTATACAAATATTACAAAAAAAAAAACAAAAACAAAAAACAAAAAACAAAAAACAACAAGGAGTAAAAACATATACACGAGACATTCATTTCTACGTCTATTTAAAATAAGATTACAGATTTTTGCACAAGAACGTATTGAATTATCTTCTGTAAATAAAAACAATAATTTCTGGGTATCATTGAAAACGTGAAATTTATATTAAACCAATTAGCTGTCTGAAACAGGTTTTTTTTTTAATCATCGTGTAACGGACACTTCAAAATCACGTGAGCTTCATCAGAAAAGACCGACTCTATCTGCTAAAGGAATATTTTCAAATCTCCCAGTTTCGACTCTAATTGGGGCAACGCCACATCTAATTTTGGCTAAAGCACTTCTGTGCGTATATGTAACAGCCACTTTGTTCCGCCAGTTATAAAGTTATTAGTTCAACTAGTTAATTTGTTCCTGAGGCCTTTGTTCCAGTGCTAGTTAGAAAGTTCCGAATCATTGTCCGGATTTTTATGACTAGTTGAAAAAGTCCGGATTTTTTTACTGGTTAAACAAATCCTTACATTTTCGGGGACTAATGAAGAATAGGATTTTTTGTGTTGTATTTTAATTAGAATTTTACAAAATGTATAATAACCCATGTCGTCAATAAAAAGTATCCTAAATAATGCATTATATTTATTTCGGACTTTTATTCCGGAACTTTTTAACTAATCACTTTATCCAGGAATGGTTAAATTAATCCGGAACCTTTTGACTAGTCGATTTATTCCGGCACATTGTTATTAACTACTTTTAAACAATAATGCAATATTTATTTGACTATTTCCACCTTTTGACTAGTTAATAAGTTCTTTTATTAAAAATTAAAATTTATATTTGATGATTTTTAAAAACAACTATTTATTCAAAAATGTTATGAAAATTAGTTGATAGATTCCTTTTCATATGAACTTTTCAACTACAAGAGGAACGTTTTACTAGTTGAAAAGTTCCTCCGGAATGTAATACTAGTTACTTTTGACCGACTGGAACTAATTAAAACGGGGATTAAAAAGTCTTGTGTGATTTCCCCACCGCCATCCACGGATCATATCCAACTATTTCAGTTATCACGTGACTTCTGGTAGTACATACGTGTCATATAATGACTGTTGATTTATCAATACAAATCCATGGGACTTGTTAATTAAATGCCCATAACTTATTTGTTATCGTGTGTTTGGCACCATCCAACCACTCATTGTATAGCTTATCACGTGGTCGTTTTCGATATGTACTTTAAATCAGGCCAGGTTATAAAATTTTTGCTTCAAATTTCATTTGAATTTTTCATGGTTAACGCCTAATAAATGCACATGACATACGTGAATTTTGCATAAGGACTCATTTTCAAAAAATAATTTAGATGGTTTCCTCTTGATATTTAATACCATCCAACCCCACAAAGTAAAGTTAATATATGATAGAATATCACCATGAAGACCAATTCATTTCGGGTCCCATTTTTCTTGCTTCCAATTAAGGTTGGAATGTGTTATTTTTTACGATTGTTGTGAAATTATTCAAGATGGCGCCCATCCCAATCAGCTTCTACTTTGTCATAACAAAGTAAATATCGTTCATACGAATAAATAGAATCAATTATATAATATGTCAAATGTTTACAATATATAAATACCAAAAAAAAAAGAGATAAATTATTAATTTAAAATAGATTAAAATGTTACTTATCTTACATTTGAAATTATATTTCATCTCTGCATTCTTCGTGATCCCCCCTTACACACACCTTTATTCGGTACGTCTAAACACTGCTAAGGAGTCCTTAGTGCACTAAGGACGTATACTATGCCACTAAGGACTAGAAGGGGTGCTGTTACATGTATTATTTTTACATTTTAAGCTAGAGATTGATATTTAATGCATAAATTAAAAAATTTATAGAAAAATAATCACAAATAGACGAGTATTATTTAAGCATTGTTTAGGCACGTGCCGGTCTTTCTTTGATATGCCGAAAATCAGTGAACCGATTGACACGTGCCATATCTTTATCTTTATTAGCCTCCATAAGGAGAGTTTGTAAATAAATATGAAATATTTTACAAATTTGTCAATATAAAGAATTTAAATGTACATGACAGTATACACAAACCAATGTTATGAATGTTCTATAATATAATTATGAGTGAACTGAGAATGAGTGGCATAATTTGTAAATGAAAGTTACACACAGAAATTGAAAGCGTTTCTTTTGCGAACATTCAAGTTCAAAATCTGTATCACATGACAGCATAAGGTAACAAAAATCATCGTCAGGAAGGTTGCCGAGAAAAGCAGCAAACGTAATTGGATCAATTGTTAGTAATTCACACCAGAGTTCGTCCCTTATGTCACAAAGGTAGTCACAAGATGTTGCAGAATGTATGCACGGATCAGAGAACAGTTTTCCGCATTTGTCACAAAGATAAGTGTTAATGTGTGTAGTTCTAATTAAGCTGCACAATGAAACAATATAAGCTGCTTGATTTCGTAAGTGTGGAAAGTCCAGTACAATAGTCCATGCAGGATGAGGTTGCACAGTTTTATGGATTAACTTGAAAGCGGAAAAGTCATCGTCAGCGCTTAGGCGAAGATGCCAGTCACTTAGTTCTTTCTCTATTATAGTGTTTCGCACAATACGTTTCCATTTATGTTGAGATGGAAAAGTCCCATGTGATATAAATTGTTGTAAAAAGTCAGAAAGTCTATACTTTTGGATAAGAATAAGACAGTCATTTGTAAACCCAGAAGATCGCAAACGTACATCGTATATAGAAAGTCTTAGTTCGAACAGTCTTCGTAAAAGGATGCGAAATGAAATAGCTTTGCTCGGTAAGTTACAAATTCTACCAAAAAATAACAATTTGCGTTCATTGATGAAACTTTCTAAACTATACCATCCAATAAGTGATAAACACATGTCAGTTCTAGTCAATTTAGGCAACCCTTGAATGAATTTACAGACATAATGGTGCGTATGTTCCAACATTAACATTTCGGTCTTCGAAATTTTCCCCCAAAGTTCACATCCGTAAAGTGCTTTTGGGTAGCACACTTGGCGTATGATCTTCGCACAAACCACTGGATTGAGGATAGCAGGGTGAATACCAGTTCGAATGACGGATGCAACAGATGCCCGTAAAGTCCTGCAAGCTTTAAGAGTACGATCTATACTCTTAGTTGTGGAATCTAATGTAACACCTACATGCACGGCTGTTTGAACATGTTCAATCGGTACGTTGTATAAAGTTAAGTCCGGACCAGTCAAACTACTACCACATTTCAAAAGTTTACTTTTCATAGCGGAAAAAGAGAAACTCCATGAATTACTGTATATTTCGCATATAGAAACCATCTCTTGTGCTGATTCGTAATTTGTCGCAATTAAAGAGATATCGTCAGCTTGGACGGGAGAACTACAGTTAATATCATAGAGGAAGGCATCTTTATTGCATAATTCAAGTTCATTGATTAAATCGTTGATAAAAATTAGGTAAAGACACTTCCCTGTCGAAACTCCACGATTCAGAGTAAACCAATCAGATAATTCGCCACTAGATAATATAGCACTCGATAAATTAGTATACATGTTATCTAGAAGAAGCCATAATTTTCCTTTAGTACCGTATTCAAACAGTTTTATTCTCAAACCATCGTGGGGCACTGTATCGAAGGCTTTGGTGCTGTCTAATAATACCACCATTGCTGTGCCGTTTCTTTCCACGTGATGACAAATTAGTTCTTGAAGATTAAAAGATGCATTTAGACTAGACAATTGTTTTTGGTAGGCAACTTGTTGAACATTTGGAAAGTTATCTCTCAATTTCGTAAGTACTAAGTCCACGAGTTTTTCAAAGATTTTAGATATACACGGAACTAAGGAAATGCCTCTGTAAGAATTGGTGTCTGATTTTGGCTTGTTACCACCTTTGTATAATAAAATTATGATACTTTTTCTCCAATCATTTGGAATATAAGAATGTTAAAGGCACATATTGAAGAGGTGATGCAAATGTTTAATGAGTAATTTTCCGCCATGTTTGATATTTTCGTAGAAAATATCATCGTGACCACACGCTTTGTTGTTTTTTAAAGTTGAACAAATAATCCGCACATCACTGATTTCAATATTGTATTTAATTTCGCTTTCGTCAGTGTTAATAACTTCGCGTATAGAAGACAGTTTGGTAGATATTTCTACTCCTCGATTAGGATCAGTGTACTTAGAAGGTGAAAATACATTTCGAAAGTGGTCAAGCCATATGTCATTGATCATCTTCGGATCGGTGTGTATACGTCCGTTTTTCTTCAATGCACAACAATCAGGTGATTTCTTTTTACGTTTATTTATGATTTTCCAAACTGCTTTCTGGTCAACATCAACACTTGCTTCAATAGTTTTTGCTAAATTACTTTCATATTCGTCAATCGCATTTCTTGTCGCAAAACGGAATTCCATTTTCGCGGACTTATACTCATAGAAATACTGACAGCTTAAATCATGACAGTGACAGTTCTCCACCCAGATGAATCGAGACGTGCGCATACAGTCACGTAGTATTGTAAGATTATCATTCCAATACGGTTTTAAGTAACGTTTGAACGTTTTGTGAGGTAGGGTGTCAATGATTGCGTCAATGATGCAAGAATAATATGATTCTATAATGTTCGGACTACCAGATGTTGGAAATTGTACTGTCCATAGGTTGTTAGATACAGCGAAAGTGTAATCGTTGACACAGTTTGTGTTTCTTGCTTTGTCCCATGAGACTGTTGATTTACGAAACGGTATTTGACTTGATGCTAAATATGCAGTTTCTATTTTACAAAACACAGGACGATGATCTGATAAACAAAATGAGTGATTGTCAATTACTTCAGGCGCTGTAACATTGCATAGTTTATCACGGTTAAGCACAATATGGTCAATGCATGTCGAAGGTCCACCTTCATAAGATTGAAATGTATTTACCGGTCCTTTACACATTAACTCCATGTTAACTGAACAGAAATTATGATCCATTAGAAATGTTTTACACATTTCGCTTCTAATGTCGTGCTTCATTTCTGCTCTCGGGCCTCCAATTTTGCAATTAAAATCGCCCATCAGAATAACGGTACCATGCTCTTCATAGACGGATGACAATTCAAATAGAAATTCAATTTCGTCTCTAAAATATTCGTACGATTGTGTTACAGCAAGTAAGTATAATGAAAACACAAAGAATGATTCACTGTTTGGTATATTTATTTCAATTCCGATAATTCTATTACTATTGACTTCAATTTCGGATGTATACGGATACAGTTCATTTGTTACCAGAATCGCAACACCAGAACGACCCTTAAAGTTAGTTACTTCCGGATTGTGTACATCGGTTCCTTTTGCAAAAGAAGTATAATTCTCATCAATCGAGTCAAGAACGTGAAGTTCGTACGTTCGTAACCAGTGTTCGGATAAGGCACATATGGAAACGTTATAATTCCTTAAACATTCTGATAAGAAGGGTATACATGAGAACACGCCTCTACAGTTCCAGCATAACAAGTTCATTTGCAATTGATCAATAGCCATGTTTAATTTGAATTGAATGTTCATTTGCAAATTGCTCCCATGGTAACCAGGGTTTCATGTAGATACCTTCTGGCCAGAAATCCGAGTTTCTGATCAAATGTTCGTCATCCGCAGAAATGTTGAGTTGAGCAGCTGCTGTACGTTTTGTGGGGCTGATAAAATATCTCAAGAAAGTCACATGCATATTTCGCTCGGCAAGAAACTGACGCATTGTTTCTTCGGAACCGCACGATTTGTCAATCCCACCCACGTAAAACCTACTCACACGTTTTGTTCTGCGGGTAAATCCCTTAAATTCCAAAGGTTTTGGATTGCATACTGACCTTGGAAAATGAATAGGAATAGTGTTTGATTGTTCATTTTGTGGAATCGCTACATTTGGTTGCGAATCGGGTGATTTCGTGACTTTAGATGTACTCGAAACTGACGAAGAGGTTTGTACATGTATATTGTTTGGCGCATTTGGTGTTGTGTTGTGTACAAGTGGATTCGTATGTCTGTTGATTGACGGATTCGGTTCTTCGTAGGATTCGGTTGAATTTGTCGTCTGTGCTGCAATTGATGCATATGACTTGTCTGAGCCTTTACATGTCTGTATACCTATTTCAACGTTAACAACGCGTTTACGAATATCAGTAAAAGACGATACAAACGACCCGACCTTTTCCTGGCAGCTTTCTACGGAGGAAGTTAGTTCTTTTATCTGTTCGTTAAGTATGATCACCTTATTTTTCAAGCTACATATTCCGCTTGAGCGAGGATCATTGATATTTGAGATTCGTGCAGCCTCGGAATCTAACCTCTTTTTGGTTTCATTTGCTAATATCGCAACTTTATCAGTATTAGCTTTGTACGTCGAAACTGTTGACGTATTTTCATCAATACTAAGTTCAAGCTCTTTGATTTTGTTACATGTTGCATTATTGAAATCGTTGCGTAGCATGTCATTCGCTTTATGTAAACTGTTTATTTTACACAGCAATTCAGACTTGTCATTATCATGGGCAATTTTTAATTCTACAATTGAGCTTTCAATATGTACAAGAGTGTCAAAAAACGGTTGCGGTGTAGATGTAATAAGATCACTGTCAAGAACTATCTTGATGTTGTCTTGTATATTATGTAAATATTGTAAATATGTTTGTCTCTGTACCTATATAACATTGTTATGAGAAATAAAGAATTGAATTGAATTGTGGATGGCTTGGTATTTAAAGCTTCTTTAAGATCGTCGCAGAATTCCCCCTTTGAGGCCAGACGAAGTGAAAAACAATCACGACTAAGTTTACGTGCGAGAGATTCACCACTAATTGATTTAGGCTGCATACGTTCCTTAAGGACAGCTGACGTTTTATTTCTTTCCCGACAAAGTTATTTGCCATAGGTGCACGACTTTGATGTGCATTAACTAATAAGTTAGAATGTGGTCAGCTTGTTAAATGTTTATGTAAGAGATACCAAGAAAAAAGGAATAGATGTATTTATAAGTTTTTTTGTTTTTATTTTAATTCCGACAAAAAATGGTTTCACTAAAAAATATGAGTAAATTCCGAAAAAAACTATAAAACCTGGTGTTTGCTTTTCCACTTTCTATTACTGTTTCATACCTATTACGAATTACGATTGAATTGAAAAAAAAAATCACGTGGCGTCCTTGGGGTTTATCAAAACCACTAGTTTTCAACCAGTTTGATAGCTGTTTACAAAGGCTTCATACGGTACTTATTTTTTTTGTAATTGTTCGACATTTGTTTAATTCTAAAAGTAAAAGAAGTTTAAAAATCATTTATCGAACTTTGAAGTTTCATTTTCAAATATATAAAGGAGACAAATGTTTTTTAAAATGTTCCACAGTTTTTAGCACATTATTTACGAAAATTATCCCGTATGTGTTAATTAACAGCTAAAGATATAATTTTGACAGAAAAAGGTGATGCTTCGTACGAATGCCTTGAAAATATGCTTTTACCACATGATGTAAAAATAATGAACCATAGCAAACGCAAAAGATATAAACTCTGTTTTAACTGTTCATGTTTTAAATACGTCTGTTTACATGTAGCTTGCATTAAATAAGTTTGGTATCATGTAGTAAATATTTTTTATCATATTGAATTCGTTTTTGTCTAGAAATATATTGCTCAAACGTTTTCTTCATATGACATAGAAATTAACAACTATACGTCACCGTACGCCCTTCAACAATGAGTAAAACCCACTTAGGTCATGACTTTACCATGCCATTGCCTCAGAGACTTGCCAAGCAACCATGTCAAACAAAAAGACCAAGGGTTAATATTTGTATGTCTGATATTGCTATGAAATGTAATGTAAATAACTGTATAATATATATGTATATGTGAATATGAATTAAAATATTTAAAAAAATATATATTTCAGTCATTTATTAATATGAACATCAAATTAAAAACCCGACATTAGATATATTGCTCTGGAAACAAATTTATTATTTACAAGAAGTAATTACAAAATACTCGTAGGAAAATACTTCTTCATTCTGAAAAAAAACATGAATAAAATTTCAACAACTTATTCAGTGCGAAGTCGAATAAAAATTGATCACAGAAATAATCTGAAAAACAATTCATTTATTAGTATCCAACTTTACCAATCTTGTCGATTAAACGGGCGAAGGACATTTGCGCCAATTTACCTGTAATTCAAAGGGACGTTTGCGCCAATGAATTTGAGGACGTTTGCGCTAATCTACTTTTTACTTACCTTTCATTAATTACTAGACATTGAACCCGCGCGAGCGCGGGAAAATAAGCATTTTTTTTTGTGGTGGCCATATTGACTTTAAAAAGTTTTTGCGGCCATGGCATTCGTGGAACAGGAACTCAATGTGGATGTTGTGGCAGGCTTCCCATAAACTTTCCTGTCAAGTAGGTGGTATCAACTGATAGTTTCATGTCTATATATGCTGTAGTATTCCAGAAATGGATGTTAATGCAAACTTTAACCAAAGTCAATGAAGCGTGAAATGTAGGTCAACGTGACCTTATTGTCATACGGTTGTTCGTTACTACCGAAGATGTATCCACTGATGAAGTAGACTGTATGCCACGTAGAATTACCAAAATGGACCTTAAGGTTCCATCATAGTCAAAATCTATGACGAAAATACAACCACATAAATTGTCAATATGTTTATGTTACAATAAATTCTGAACTGGAACTTGATGAAAAGCATTAGTTACATACACATTTCATAATGCATTACCTTTTTCATTCAGAATAAATATGAAAAAGAATATGAATAAACATTTCCTTAGTGACGGATGAATTTTTCAAAAGATGCCGTGAGTTAAGTAGAGCATATTTTTGGAAAATAATTGTTCCAATTGTTCATTGTCATCATGGGCAGGGCAAGCGAGGCTTAATTTCACAAATAAATCCAATAGACGATAAAAGCATTTTTAGTGTGTGGCTGCGTTTGCTGTCCACGTTTATAAAGATGTCCGAGATAAATTTCGTCATTAATGATAAAGATGATCATTTGTTAAAAATATTTTTATCTAGGGCTTCCAGGGAATTGTATGGTAGAGATATATTTAGACAGGTCACACGACAAATAATGTAAAAATGGATAATGGTTGGTTTTATCACTTTGTGCAAAGTAAACATCCGAGCAATCCAAAAACCAACTAAGTTAGGAATTCCTCTGAACTTTGCCTTACTTCTTCATAATCTTCAAAGTTCATAATGTTTATAGTTAGGAGAAATTGCATAATGGTAGAAAAAACAATCCTGAATACACGAAGCGGAAACATCCCACTCGAAGGAGAATGTTTTTAATTTGTTTTATTCTTCTTCCGTAATTTCAAACAAAAATACATTTAAAATATGTGCATAATTGTTTATTTAAATCAATGTGTTAAAATGATGCATTCGAGAACCGTCTAAGGGATATGTTGGGAGAATTCATACCGGAAAAGTCCATGCAAATCCCATTTGCACATAAACAAAACTGCAGTTTAAAATTTATAAATGCAGATTGTCAAATCCGATAATAACCTTTATAATCTGAACCATACATCGTTTATTTTGAACCACGCGTTTTGCCGCCTATTCGGCTAATTCGTAAATTTAGTATTATAGATAAGAAATTCCATATTAATGTTTAATATCAAATATAAGAATATTTGAAATGTATATAAATATATAAATAAAATACCGGATATTTTTTTGTGTTCTTTTTATTCGTCAGTGTTAACAAGTTTCTTTTTGTCATTAATCTAATTTAATAACCGCCATACAAAATGTAGCATACGATTATAAGATTAATTGAGTTTACATATAAGTAAAAAGTGTTCATCTCTCTCTAAATGTTTTGTAATCTCACACTTTCAAAATAAAACATGGAGATAGTAGTTGGAGAAAGTAGTCGTGGGAATAAATGTATATATGTGGATGGATACAAGTTTCGTTTTGACGGAGAAATGAAAGGCGGAGAGTTGGGATTTAGATGCAATAAGAAAACATGCCATGTAAGACTAAAGACTGATGAAGATCTCAAGATAGTGCTTAGTGGTAAACATGAACATAATCACCCCCCCCCCCCCCCCCCAGAAGATAGAAAAATAGAACGTCAGAAGTTAAGAGTTAGTGTTAAAAGAAAAGCATCTGATGACATTTCACAGAGACCGAGTAAACTTGTTAGAACACAGCTAAAGGAGGTAGAAGAAGAGCATCTGCACCCTAAAGATCTCAAAGCTTGTGCCAAAGCTGTATATAGAGTTCGCAGGAAATCGTATCCAAATCTTCCAAAATCGCGTGATGAAGTGCACACTGCTTTGAAAGATTTCAATATGGATACTTCAAAGTCTGAAATATTTCCTTATATGTAACGATAGCGAGCATGGTGTTATCATTCTAACTTGTAATACAAATCTGAAATGTCTGTCTGAGGTTGAGGAAATTTTTATGGATGGAACTTTCAAGTGTTGTGCTAAATTCTTCACTCAACTTTATACTATTCATGGGTACAAGAATGGAAATTATCTACCGTTAGTGTTTTGTCTTCTTCCATCAAAATCCGAAGATATATATCGTATTTGCTTTTCAAAACTTTTGGAGTACAGCCAAAGTTTGGGAATTACAATTTCACCGTCTATCGTTCATGTAGACTTTGAAAGCACCGTACTTGAAAGTCGTTAGGGATGTATTTCCACAATCTACTCTTAAATGCTGTCGTTTTCATCTTGGGCAGTCGTGGTATCGCAAAATACAGTCCCTCGGACTTAGTCAAGAGTATAAAAGAGGAGAATGCGAAATTCTTTATTAAAATGCTGCATTAATTATAAAATAAAATGTGGGTAAAAAATGAAACCACGCTGTTTTTTGGTCAGCAAACGGTTTACATGTATACATACAATGTACCTGTGTAAACATCCGGTCAGTCAAGGTACAATATACATGTCAAATGGTTAATTAGTTTATTACCTGAAACACACAGCATGTTAATTACGGAGAACAAATTTATTTACATGTAAATTTATTTCATATAAAACTCAAATAAATTTTACCAAAAAAGATCGTTTTTTTTTTGTGGCTTAAAAAATGAAAAAAAAACTTGCACCGTAACCCTTTATCACGTGTAATTATGTACTTTTGCCAGTTTGTATAACCCATGTGAAATGTTACTACATATTTCAAATGAAAAGTTTTTTAAAGTGAAGACGAGGAGTACGTGCTATAATCAATACAGAGTTATCGAAGTATGATAAATTATAACAAGAAAAATAACTGGAAATGGTGAGCTGTCAGAAGGGGCGTAAAACGACTAAAATGTATGAAATACACAAGTCGAACAAAACCAAATATAAAATCGTAAAAAAAACAACAACAAACTAAAAAAGTTAAAAATACTCAACGTTTCGACCAATATGGTCTTGATCACGAGTACGTAAAAAATAAAAATAAAAAGGTGTTGACTCTTTGAAACCCAAAGCAAGACCCTTTTTTATGATAAATTATGCCTGGCATGAACGGGACCAGTATACAATAATTGGGTAACTAGTTGATAAGTCTAAACAGAGTTACCCAACTTAATTATGACCGAAATAGGTTTATATGTTTACTTTTATCGGAATGATAAACTAGAGAAGTTCCGAAATGACGTTCATGTAAAGAAATTGCGTAGAAACGGCATTTTCTTGAGGTTTTTGTCGAAAATAATAGGAGAAATAGATTCTACTTCAATTTACTCGTGAGTTGTAATAGAATTTCTCCGCCCCCGATAAAGCTCGCGAGTTGAAAATAAAAAAAATAACTATCTCGGGTGGAGAAATTCAATAACTGACTCATACCTGAAGGACAATCTATATTTTCCACCTACCAGATATTAAACTTTGTAATTATAAATTGTTATACAACTCAAAAACACGATTGCTAAACATTTTTGACATAATATATTATCAACAATAAAACTAGTATTACTAAATTCGGCTATATTGCATAAATGCCCTAAATTGGTTATGAGTACTTCTTGTTTAAAATAAGTTGGTTTTTGGTCTTGTTTCGGTTTTAATGCTGCTGATGAAAGGTAACTCCTTGAAATGCATCGCATGTAGCATAGTATAAATTTACTATATCTAATATTAGTATCTTTGGATTGTTATTTGATTTTACAATAACAAAATGTTTTCCGAATGTGAAAATTCCAATTTTTATTACACCCGTGAGTGAGACTCATTTTATCGAACATCACCAAAACCTTTCTATTTAAACGATTTGAACTCATATTGCTAAGTTATAAGCCGTGTTGTACATTTCCAGTTTTTGAAAAACTGAAATCCATCCCATATCCCCTGAATTGCAGCGTATTTACCAACTCCCAGAAAAAACTGACAAGCTCTGTTGGGTATTGTATCAATGCATGACTTTTTTTTAAATACCAAGATGCCTGCATCATATTCTATCATCATATTCTATGATTGGTGGTACTAAGGTCGTGTTTGATTACAAGAGAACCAGATACGGTTTCATAATCCGGTTTTTCAAAAACTTACAAATGAAATCAAACGCTAAAACTAAATACCGGTTTTGTTAAAGAAAACCGGTTTTAGTTTCAGTGTTTGATTTCATTTGGAGACCAAAGAATATTCTAAATCAAATTAATGAACATGGATATTACAAGTTATCATGTACTTGATTTTCTTTTCGATGATGATTTAAATTTTATACCAATGATTAATTTTATTGCTGCTGGAAGAACAAAGAGGGACAAAAAACCACGTATTGAAGGTTATGTTGAAAATGTGCTACCTTTCTATAATATAGATGACTTAAGATCTGTGTTCCGTGTTAGCAGATCACTGTTTGAAGAACTTGTGTGCATGATTGGTGACAATGTTATAAAAAAACACCCTCGTGGTGGAAGTAAAAAGCCTGTGTCCGCTGAAAAACCATCCTTGTTGGATTGTATTATATGGGATGTCAGGAAACAATTAGACGAATTGCGGACAAATTTAATATTTCAGAATATTCAGTAGTAAAGTGCCGAAACAATTTCCTAAATGCACTACATGATCAGATACAGGACGTTATCAAATTAATAAAATCGCTGCTTCATTCTGCACATTTTCTGTCGAATGATGTTATAAACAACGAATACACACTAACAGCAACCGTCGGTAGTTTTGTCCATTTAGCGTTTTAGTGGAAGACCATTTGATATTCTTGGGGGGGGGGGGAGTAATTTTGAAAATGAAAAACTGAGCTTGGCAATAACTAAAAAAAATAAAAACACGATGAAAATGAATATGTCCTCCATACTATAGGACAAGAAAGGATTGTTTTAAAAAATCAACAAAACCAAAGCCATTCTGTATTAAAAAAAACAAAAAAAATCTAACGAAACCATTATGTATCTAAACCATACACACAAATATCATAATATATACTTTACTATAGTAACCACTAATAAAATAACCAGCACAAATAAAATTAACCCCTCTTTCCCACGGGTAACTGCGCGTAGGCAGAATAACTGTAAGGGAAAATGCACGTCGTAAAAATAACCCCTAATTTCCCTCGGGAAACTGCGTGTAGGCAAAATAAAGACAAAATGCGGAACCATTAAAATGCACCCGTATATGCAATAGAATTATGTGAAGTTCTTTTTTTGAATAACATATTTTTTAGAAAGACATTTATCATGAATATAATCAGACTGTACTAACGATTCAGTTTCTTGGCTGGTGGAGGGCGAGTTCGTCGCCATCTTGAATCCGATAAATCTTGTTTCATGGCAGGTTTCATCGTTTCTTGAATCCGAGAAAATCCAGTTTTGGTTTCTTGTAAAATAACGTGTTGGTTTTCAAACCCGGTTCCGGATTCTTTGTAATCAAACACGACAAAAGTCTCATATAGTTTTGTAAACATTTTAGGATACACAGCCAAATATTCTACATTTGGCAATAAAAGACCCAGTGCTCTATTTAAAGAAGCTGTAACATCTATTGCTGTAAAAGATAATCTAAAATTTCATTTAAAACGAGAAATAACTATGTATAATCAGTCGAATAGGTAATATTATTATTTCCACACTTAAACTGAAAATTTGACCCAACAACTGAAGGTGTTATGAAACGTAGAAGCGTTTATGTTCGTACAATTGTCATCACATTATATTGCTAACTTATCGTTTCTCGAAACAGACAATGAGGGACATTTGAAGACAAAACTTTATGACAAACGTGATGACTTCAACTTTCCTATTTTAACTTTCCATTCTTGAGTAGCAATATAGCAGCATTGCCTGCATTAGGCGTCTACGTTTCTCACCTTATCCGATATTCGGAGCAGGAACTGCTTAACCTTCCCGAGCACCTAGGTTCACTCCTGGTTTTTATGGGAGTTCGTGTTGTTAATTGTTTTTTAGTTTTCAGTGTTTATTTGTTGTGCTTGTGGTTGTTCATTGGTCTTCCCGGGTTTGTCTGTCCAATGGATTCCGTTTTTTTATTTGCTTCCTAGGTATATTTGTCCTCTTTCTATCACATCCTCATTGATTCACATGCTACAATCACTAATCCACTTTTGTGTTCATTTTTGCTAGCTTTAGACAAGAAAAAGAAACTTTTCTACTCTTCACATCTTCCCTGAAACTTTATCATACAAATTTCCATTTGTACTTTCAGTACATATAAATAACCACATTATATGGTATGTCCTTACAAGGACCTAGACCGTGATCAAGGTTTTCCCTCCACTGCTTTTACATCTTTGTCCAAATCCTGTCTTTTATTATTGTCACCAGATTCCAGTAAAATAGTGCAAAAATAAGAAGTTGTTTCGTCCAATTCTATCCCTCTTTACACTATAAAGATATCTTATTTTCGAAGCTGTTATTGAAAAAATCATCTCTAAAGTTTTACCAGTTTACTTTAAAAGAACAATGAAACATTCATAATAAAGCTACCATCTTTGGAGTAAGAATAAACTTGCAAGCTACTTTATGCTCGTTGGTCGGGTTGTTGTCTCTTCGACACATCCCCCGTTTCCATTCTCTATTATATTCTAAATTTTAAAAGCTAATAGATTCATTTGTTCGGTTAACTTTTGACTATAGAATAGAAATAAAACTTCATTAATAGTTTCAATTTTCAGTGTATCCTTGTGGCGTATGTTTTTTTGTGTTCTATTCTCATGACTTTGTCTTTTTCGGTCATAGCTAATCGTATATCATTTTTCTATTTACATTACATGTAACGTCTGAAATTTTCTATTATTGAGAAAATCTGTTTTTAATTTTGAAAATCAACTGAATACAGGTACACACGCAATTTCTTTCCAGGTATATGACGATGATATATGGCGCTGTTCGTTCATATTTTGACATTTTTTACGACAGGTTATGACAAACTTTTTATTTACTGGTAAATAAGGAAAATGCATATTAGTACATTTTTTTCTAAAGTACTTTTAATATGTTCCGATACTTCAGTCAAATTGATATCTATAAATTTCCTGTTAAGGCTACACCAAATTGATTTTAGTTCTTTGGATTTCGCCGCTCCGATTTTTGGACTTCGTAAATTTTTTTGAAATTGTTTTTTGCCTCTTCATCCTCTTCATTTTGCAAATATGCCGAAAATTCGCCCCAAATTCTTCATTTTCAAGAAATAGAAAATGAAAAGTTTTCGCCCGCTTATAAAATTTTGTAAAAATAGGGATTTTTCCCACTTTTTGCCGGATGTAAATTTGATCTTCGTCTGAAAAACCTTGTCCTAAAAGAATCAAATTAAACTTTCTCTCGCTTGCACCTATTTTTGCCATAAATAATCCAAAGAATTAAAAATCAATTTAGTGTGACCTATAAAACATGATTTATTTTGCACTTCTCTGTTTTAAACGGTCTTTATCTTTTCGATTTGGCCATACAAATTTGCTCAACATATGGGTTTCGTTTCGACTTGCTCAACCTTTTTTTTTCTTTTCTAATGTAATATTGGTTTCTTTATTTAAAAAAATATAATTGCAAATACAATATGGCAGTTTTTGAAAAAGGACATTCTTGTAAAACATAGTTGAAATTAATTAATGTGTTTTATTTCATAATTATTAGGAGATGTAGTACTTAATAGTTTTTCAATGCTTCATTGGCGTTCAACTTGGTTAATGTAGCCATGAACTAGATAGAGTTTGAGTTCAGGTCAAATTTCACATAATTTAATTTCGCAAGAGGCAGTCTTTATTTTCATTAGAATTCCAACAACATTAACAACTAAAACAACTTTGTAAATGTACATTTTTAAAGCAAAGTGTAATTTATTTGTTGTTTCTATGCCTTATTTGAAATACATATCACCTGAAGGAGTCCCAAGGGATGAAGAGCATATTTGTATTTTAATTATCTTAAAGCCTTAAGGACGAGATCAAAAGTTCAATGTAGGATAAAAAACTTAATTCAAATAGTTTGGGGGGGGGGGGGCAAAAATCGCTGCAAGTTTTGTTATCCGACATTGATTTTCAGATTGAAATAAACAGATTCATGTGATTTCCAAGTCAATATACAGAACAAACATACATTGTTGAGGAAAAACATGACCAATGATACGAAAAGTATTCTCTCAAAGAATATGCCCATATTGGTCAATTTTTCCCAAACTAAGTTAAGAGGGGGGGGGGGGGGGGGGTCAGTGGAAAAACTATGTGAATTAAGTTTTTTATCCTACAATGAACTTTTGATCTCGTCCCTAATTCCTATCCATAATGTTTTAAATTGAGGGGTTTTCTTATTGCACAAAAATTCTAATAAAGTTGCAGTTACAATTGTGAAGGGTTTTCAAAGCTGAAATGATCATCTCATTGCATTCTTTTCAAATATATTTCTGGGATGTGAAGAGTCGTGTAAGAAACTTATGGATTTACAAGAAAGGATACATTTGGAAAAGGAGGCCATTTTATTCCTTTTTTATATTTTTTATTTATCCGATTAGAAACGAACGCATAACATTAAACAGCAATTATTTTAAATTTCAATCCTTTTTATATGGTTTGAAACAAAAGTAATCTTGACATTCTGTGATTTTTATGTTTGGTTTCATTTGATATTCAATCGTTTCGTTTTTGTTTTCTTCGTATCGATATTTTATGTTTCCTTTTCTTTTCGGTAAAAATTCTCAATTCGTGGTAGCGCGCTTGCTTTGAGTGCGGAAGGTAGAAGGGTTTTAATCAAAGACGCCTATCGCACCATTTTAGAATTTGAACAAAGACTGGTCGGCTTAGAGTCAGAATAATATTTTCCGGAGGGATCACATATCTTCCCCCTGATACCACATTGAAAATCCGTTTGATTGTTTTGGTCAGTACAAAGCATGGTTCATATTCATGTCAGGTCAATGAAGTTCCTGTGCTTGACTGCAACTTGACTTTGTCCAATAACCAGTCGTTCAATATGTTTGGTCTTATCTTAAATTAAAATTTTTAGAGCTTGAAAGACACCCTCGAATTTTTTTTAGATTTTTTCCTCGTTGTCTTTTTTTATCTTTATAAAAACATATTGTACTTTTACTTGATGCAGAAAAACACAATTATTTCTAACGGTTTGGAATAATGAATCATCAATTATTTTACCCCATCTTTCATATTTTGAGATTCATCATATTTCGTGACACAGGAACAAAGATATATGGTAAAAAATAAGCGATTAAAACCATACTGCGGTTATATTTTAATTGATATACTGTATAAAAATCCAGGAATATTTTAAGTTGCCACAGTTCCTTCTTTGGTTAGGTCCAGCAAAGGTAAGTTCCAATATTTTATTAAAACTATCTAGAAGGAAATTTGTATGAAAAATATTTCTTATGGAATCATTTTTAGATACGTTTTCTACCATTTTGAGTTTTATGTTCAACAGCCTTTCTTCGCTTAAAGTAAGTTGGAATATTTAACAATTATTGACTCTTATAAGGGGAACATTATAAGTATTGGTTGTAAAATTAGGCATCTAAAATTATTGAAGAATTTAAAGAGTATGCTCATGTATTTATATCTGCTTGTAAAATTTTTGTATGATTTTTGGGGGCAGCTACAATTTGAATCTTAAATTCCAGAAGCCAATGTCAATTGTTTTGTGGTTTACCATATGAAAAAACATCTGATTTTGTTTTATAAGAACATGCTATATTTTTAATTATTTACAAATTATGCCTTGAAATTGAAGTTTTCAGGAACGGCCATAAATTGTGCGCAAACGCAAAGTATTTCTCCGGTAAAATCCGGAAATTGTTTAATTCAATTCAATTGTAAATTCATCTAAGAATGCCGATGTTGGGAAAAAAAAAAAAAAAAAAAAAAAAAAAAAAAAAAAAAAAAAAAAAAAAAAAAAAAACACACACACACACACCTGGAGAAAGAAAATAAATCACCTTTCCTGAAATTTGCTTCTAGTGATTCATTAGTTAATCAATGGCACTATGTCTGGTTTGTTGAAATGGAATTGTTTCACGGTACGTTGTTAGTTATATAAATTAATATTTAATAAGGTAAGTTATTTAAAAAGCATTGGGGAAATATATCTTATAGTTTTCCCCAGGTCCTAGGAACCATGAAATAGTGCTGTTGTCTTTGCCGATCGTCTAAGGCAATAGAATACAAGATTTGTTCTCAATACCTTCGTATCGAATTTTCACTGTTCTATTGCCCGATAAAAAATATAATTTATAGTAATTCAGATGCACAAGATGAGAATACTTGAGAGTTTACGTACCAAACGCCGAAAATAATGACATCAACAACAAAATACACAGCAGATAGAAATTTTCTGATATGGATGATTGACGGTTTGCTCAATTTCTATCCTAACGTTGGTTTGAACGTTGATTTTCATTGGCTGAGTTCAAATTTTCAAGCCATCAATTCTACAATTGATACAATCTGAGGTAACGACATTAGGATGGAGATAGCAGTATTGCATTTCAATTGCTGCTGAAAATAATTAGTGATTTGATGTTGGAAATATCCGTTTTTGCCCGCTTCTAAAATTTTGTAAAAAATAGGAATTTTTCCCACTTTTTCCAATTTTTTAGTTAAATACGCTAACGGATCGCCAGTAAACGTAGTTTGCGACAATAAAATTAGCAATTAATGTTAGCAAATGATAAAATACAATACAGTAATCTATGAACACTAATTAAATTAGTCAGTGGAAGTAGGGAGAAAGACATGTAATTCTGTTTCTGTTTTAATAAACCTAACTTTTTTGAATTGGATGATATAAACAATTAAATATAATACTAAATCCTACTTCTTATGGTCTTTTTAAAACAGCTGTTTCCTTTTTTTAGACATTCATTAGAAGTTAGAACTGAGGACAGGGGTCTAGACTTTTAATACTGACCTGTGAATAGCTAATTTTTAGTTTTATTTATCTGTCACAAACTTGTTTTTTATAGTTTACATGACAGTAAAAGAATTGATAGTATGACCGTTTTTACTAATGGTAATTTTGTATAATTGGAATATAATATTAAGGTCACTTTTCTTATTCTCGGTATATTAAACATTTTTTATTGACTGTAAAAAAAGTCCAGATTCTCACCATTTCAAATATTTCAAATTTTATTGTTTATTTAACAAGGAGGTCTAAATAAAAACGGAAATGCTGAGAACAGTATTTATTCTTATCTCTGTTTCAACATCAATAAACCTGCCAAAACTTTTAAAAAATTGGAATAATTTAATTTTTTTTTTGAAAAAGCACTTTTCTTTAAAATATAAATTCGTTTCAGATATAAAATCACCATGAAGCTTACATGCGCCATCCTGGTTTTAGTTGTTACTCTGTGTTCAGGGTATGACTACGGATTACGTGGAGCAGGTGGAGGTGGAGCTGGTGGCGGCAGTGGAGGTGGTGGTCGTGGCGGTGGCGGTGGTGGTGCAGGAGGAGGGGTTGGAGGAGGACTGGAAAATGCATGGAGAAAAGCATGGGAATCTTGGCAGGCAAGGCAAGCATTTAAAGCATGGACTGCAACAGGAGGTGGTAAATGGAGAATAGGAGGATGGGGAGTCGGAGGGCTTGGAATAGGTGGATCAGGAGCAGGGGGAAGTGGAGCAGGGGGGTGGAGAGCAGGAGGTGGAGCTAGAGGATGGGGAATAGGGGGATGGGGAGTAGGAGGACGTGAAGCAGGAGGATGGGGAGCGAGAAGTGGGGCAGGAGGTGGACGTGGTGGAAGACGTGGGTATCGTGACATTTTGATCATAAAATTAGATGATGGCTTACGCCGTGGTTATGGTGGTGTTGGTGGTATGGGTGGAGCTTTTGGTGGCATTGGTGGAGGAGGTATTGGTGGCATTGGTGGAGGAGGTATTGGTGGAATTGGTGGAGCTTCAGGTGGATTAAGCATCGGAGGAGGAGGTGGTGCAGGTAGAGGACTAGGAGGTTCAAGGGGTTGGTTAAGTAGGCCCTTATCCCGCAAACAAAGTTATGAATGTAAATATAAATAATTATTCAATATGATCAATAAGTACGGCGGTGTTAGATACTAATGATATATGAAATAATAATAATAAATGACTTGACTTTTTACATTTTCAAGAGTATTTTTCGATCAAAGAATTGAAAATTGATACAAAAGCCACAAACTTTTTTTCATTTAACGGTATACATCGAAATTTAAAAAAAACATCATGTTTTTGTCAATATGCATAAATGAACAATGAATATTTCATATAAAAAATGAATTTAAATTTTCCATTATTTTGATTAAAGGGCGTTGCATCGTTGTCATGACTGTATAATACTTCGATGTCAACTGATTTCGAACCGATTAATCGAACTTATGAGCATGACATAAACTTATTTTCCTTATTTATGCCCAATGTAATAGTTTAAAGAATGAATGACGTCAAAACAGGATTTACCGGTAATTTCATGAATCAGGTGACAGCGGTTTCACGTACAAGTACACGTAAGAAAGCAACAATTTAAATTTTAATAGTATCCGCTATTCCTTTTTTCAAAGTATAACACTTCTTCGTGATATTCAATACTGTGGTATGTTTTTAAATAAAGTTTCAACCCAGGATTTTGCTTTTAAATTCCTTCCTTACACCACCCTAAAGCATTGTTTTTTTTCTACAATTGAAATAATATTTATTATTTTCATATTTTTCAGATAAAAACTATTAATATGCCAGAATAGATATTGCTGATTCTGCTCCTTGAATGAAATAAAGTCCATTGCATCAAATGAGTTTCTTTCTGAAATATACCTGGTTCAGGGTGGAGTAGCAGAGGTGTAAAAGTATACATCTCTATTTATTAGTCGTCTGCCTAGACTTCTTCTGCATAACAATAGGACAGAGTTAAAAAAGAAATAAAAATTCAACAACGGCCAAGATGAAAAAACTCTTATATCGTTTATATATAGCTTGATAAAATAAATATAAAACAATAGTACCCCAAAAAAAAAACAAAAAAAAAAACAAAACAATACAAAATCAAATACTAATATACAATGGCAGACAGAAACTCTGAAACCTAAACTATGTGAACCTGATCTGTAATAGAGTTTTCGAGAACACTTGAGAATGCAAAAGACGTCATTAAAAGGAACAAACAAATTTGGTACAAATAAATAAATCTGGTAATACAAATGAACAAATACGGTAATACAAATGAACACATATGATAATATAAATGAACAATAAATGAACAAATATGGTAATACAAATGAACAGATATAGTAATTTAAATGAACAAACACGGTAATACAAATTAGCAAATACCGTAATACAAATGACAAATGTAAGGTAATACAAACGAACAAATGCTGTTTTAAAAATGAACAAATACAAATGACACCACACGCAAGCTGAAAACTAAAAATCATGGACAACAGAACTCGAACTCCTGTAAAACCGGCACTTAACCAAGGTGCTCCGGAAAGAGAGAGTATATTCTGCCCCGAACACGGTAACCTTCTTGTGGTCAATCCGATAAAAGCCTCAAATCAGGGATTGTGACCGAATAGCTTTTGTGACTGTATTACAATTTTGGTAATAAATCCCAAAGTTTTTATTTGGTTTACTTTATTCGGAAATCTTTTTTTATAAAATGTATTAATATACTATCTTAATTGACACTAAGTATCTACTGTCCTTGAACAGCTTGTATTTATCGCCGCAATTTCGAAGAAAGTTCGGGTATATAGCGATTGTCTCCGTACGTACGTCCGTCCGTCACACTTTCTTGTGACATCAGCTCCTCCTTTACTTTTGGGTTTAGGAATTTAATTTCTATATAGAATGGTTGCAAACCACATGTGGATGCGCAATAAGGTTTTATAATTTTAATTTTCTAAACAAGGGGCCCACAGGGGTTGAACTTCGAAAATTTGGAATTTAAGCTTGTGACCTAACTCGTCTTTCATTTTTAATTTATGCATTTTATTTCTATACAGTATTGTCAGGTATCATATGGAGATGCGCAATAAGGTTTTAGAATTTTGATTTTCTAAAATTGGGGCCCACGGGGGTCGAATTTTGAAAAACTATCAATTTAAGCTTGTGACCTAAACTCCGCTTTCATTTTTCAATTTATGCTTTTTATTTCTATACAGTATTGTCAGGAACCATATGCAAATATGCAATAAGGTTCTAGAATTTTGATTTTATAGAATTGGGGCCCACAGGGGTCGAATTTTCAAAAATTTCTGTTGAAGATGCGGATGTAATCTCTTTATTTTTTTAATTTATGCATTTTTTCTATATAGTAGTGCCATGCACAATATGCAGATGTGCAACAAGGTTTTAGAAGTGTTATTTTCTAAAATTGGGACCAACAGGGGTCGAATTTCGAATATTGTCAATTTAAGCTTGTGACGTAAACTCCTTTATCATTTTCCAATTTATGCATTTCATATCTTTACAGTAGTGTCATGCTCAATATATATAGATGTACAATACGGTTTTAGAATTTAAATTATCTAAGCTTGGGGCATACAAGGGTCAGATTTCAAAAACTGTCAATTTAAGTTTGTGACATAATTTTTTTTCATTTGTGATTTCTCCATAGGATGATTGCATAACATCTTTAAACGGGCATAAGGTTTTATATTAATGCAATCGGGTAGGTGTCCCAACTGATTGCAGGGGTGCGGGGATAACTGTCGATTCCGACAGTCCTGCTTTGTAGTTTGTTGTTATGTGTTTATTATAAGAATACTATATTTATTTGAGATTTGCGTTTCCTTTTGTGAAATGTGAGCTATTGCTTTATGTTTAATAAGACATGACGACTCCTTCGTGTAATCAAGTTTTTTTTCAGCCATCAGTCCTATTTTGATATTGTCTGGTTGAAGTTTAACAGAAAACCTTACATTTTTATTTTTGATATTATGTCTGGAATTGAATAGTTAAAAGGTTCCGCTTATGAAGACATTAATGGTGTAATTCGAGTATCATAGAATAGCTGTCTGACATGCCACTATCAGGGAAATGTTGTCAGGTTCAGATATAAAAGTATTCTTCCGTAAATGGCCATTTTCAGTGTGAGATTACCTGTGGAAGATTGGTTCACGTGACCCCATCTCCAACTGCTAGAGAGCTCATCTTCCACTGCTTTTTAGACCAATCAAATCGCGCCGTTCACAAATGCACATACCTTTTGACGAATCAGGCGTAACGTTATTTAAGGTAACAGGTACGTAAATGGGCTGCCTCACGGATTTTTATGACATTTTGCAAGCAATTAGAGCGTGTGGAACTGCATATGAATATCGAAAAAATATATAAGTAACTTTTATACTTTCGAATATATAGCAAATTGAATATTCTGTAGAAAGAAGTAAAAATGTATTAGATGCACGTAAATATCACAAAAAATATTGAAAAATTTTACTTTGAATGGCCTTTTCTCAAAAACGTGTCCTACGAATTTTCTTTAAAATTGATATGTTATTGCCACTAAAATTTCCGTTTTATTGATATGAAAGCTATAGGGGGTCACCGAATTCGTTTTTGCAATATAAATCATCCAAGTGACTGTGCAATACCTAAAAACGTCAAAAAAAAAAAAAAGATTTAGAGCCAAGACGTCACGATTATGTTTGCCTTTTCGGCGCTTTTTCCACGCTGTACAGCAGGTTCAACTATCCATACTCAAAAAACGAATTCGGTGACCTCCTATAAATTTTATATCAATAAAACGGAAATTCCAGTAGCAAAAACATATCATTTTTAAAGAAAATTCGTAGGACAGGATTTCGAGAAATGTTAATTTGTAGTCAAAATTACTGAACTTTTTTACGATATTTATGTGTTTTCAATATATTTGTACTACTATTTTCCGGATATTTAATTTGCTATATCTCAGAAAATGTAAAAGTTATATATATCATTTTTTCGATGTTCATGTGCAGTTCCTCATGCTCTAGTTGTAAATAAAATTTCATAAAATTCCGTGACATTATCCATTTACGTACCTGTCACCTTAACTTCGTCGACTGTGCTCATTGAATTTACCTAGGTACAAGAGTCTTAAAATCGTGTATTTACGGAAGAAAAAGGTACTTTTACTCGTCCAAAAGTGAAGAACTGGAAAATATTCAACTCGTTTTAAAAATCAGCGTCTTTTCCCTCTTCCACTGCGCTCCACTAGGGAAAGACGTGATAAAAAAACTCGTTGAATATTTTCGAGTCTTTACTTTGAACTAGTGCAAGAATCTATTTTTAATATTTTTTTGGGTGTCTGTTCTAAGTTTAAACTAGAAAATTTGCCGTTTTGGTCTAGAATCGGCACTTTTCTTTATTTTTACCCTTATGCAATAACAACCGCTTTCATTTTGCCTGATCAAATACGACAATCTGAAGTTTTTTGATATTTTGAAAACAATTATACAACTAGTTAAAGAGATGAAGATACAGAAGATACAAGTTGTTCTTTGCAGATGATTGATTAAAAAAACATTTTATACCCGACATTTCACAGTTTTTATTAACAAAAGAGAGTTGACGTCCCATGTTTCCCATCCAGTTCTAAAACACACCGTTCCGTATAAGAGGAACTAAGTCTCTGACTAGATATAGGCAAGAAAAGGCAACAGTTCAAAGTTACTTTTTAAGAATAGTATTCCACTTATGTTTTTTAGATCCAATATATTATATAATCGTGTCATGCACGAATATAAATGACACAATACTAAATATACAGGATAAAGTACGTATGTTGCCAAAATCTCATATAGCAATAAAATACAAGGAAATCAAATGGAATTGGTGAGCCGATAAAAGTGCACAGAACGACTTTTAAAAACGTAAAAAATACAAAAGTCAGTTTTGCTCTGGGGTTCAAAGAGATAACATCTATTATTTCCACTTGTTTGTGAACAGGGCAATATTGGCAGAAGCGTCGGGAAATTTTAACTTTTAACTTTTTTTATTGTGTTTATATCTTGCATTTGATTTTGTTCAGTTTTTGTATTTCTACGTTTAAGTCATTCTATACCCTTTTAATGGCTCACCTTCTTGTATTTTATAGACAGGATAACATGGCTTGAATTATCTATCTTTAAATGGGACACGTTTTCATCCAAATATCAGTAAATGCTAATATTTTGCTGACTTTAGGACAAAAGTTTACTCTAATACATTTTGATTTATTCCGAAGTTGGATACAACTATGAGAGAGGAAAATGGCTGCATAGCTTTTAATTACATCAATATACGACGTGATACTAGATATCTAATTTGTTTTTATCCGTGTTATAATTATAATAATAATCATAATGTTTTGAAGTAACAGTCGATATACACAAAATGGATTTTTCAGTTTCAGTTTTTCATATTCAGAATCCAATGGGAATAGTTGCTGCAAATGCCACCCGATTTCTGACTTTATCTAGGTCTCCTCCCAAAAGTTTCCATCGTCCTATTTATTTAAACTTTATTTGAAAATATGATAATATATATAAAAACAATAGTTTGACTAATATAAGCCGAGCATTCTACATCCCAAGTCATGTCTTCCTTGCAGATTGGTATTGTACTGGCTCGTACAAGGAACTGTTGGCTTCTTCATACGTCGGCAACGTAGCATCAGTATAAGATGGATTAGTACACGCAGGTACGTGAAACGGTCTGTTAGCATGTAGATCCATTGAATAATGAGGAGGATTTTCATTGGTCGATGTATTCTTTAGTTTTCGTCTGAAACAAGGAAAATCAGATTGTCCATGAGAAAATGAAAGAATATGGGATATGCATAAAAAACACACCTCCCATTGGATAAACATGGTAACAAATTAATATGAATAAGAATAAGAATTGTTTATTTCAAATCAAGAGCCCACGAGAGGCATGAAGTGGCAGTACACTTTACAATATACAACAATGTATGATTGAAAATATAGACAACCTAGAAAAAAAAACAATAATAGCTATCATTTGTTTGGAAGGACAGGATCAGATCAAACACAAATACTGTTTCCAATAATAAAATTAAGCTCATATATAGTTTATACATTATTGTTTCCTTAAAGCTATTTTTTTTCAATACACTTAATAATATAATTTCCCAAACTCATTAGGTTGGATATGATCCAGGAGCTATCATGTAATCGTCAATGATGAACAACAGGCCTCACCAACGTCAAATATTTGCTTGAAGTAAATTGCCTATTTACAAATAAACACCTGGTTGTGTGTAATGTGCCAATTGATCTTCCAGACGTGTCTTTCAATAACATTCAGCAAATATTTCCCCTCAAACCGGAACTACAACCCGTCTTGATCATGCAGTTTTGGAATAGAAATTTTTTCTCCTTATTGAAGGATTCGCTATAACTTTAAGATGAAGAACGACTACAAGAAAGGTCCTAATGTTTTGTCTTACTTTTAGTCACGAATATGATTGGATTTTGTGAACTGAATTATCCACCATATCGCCCCTCTTCATATTATAGTATTCCGAATATAAACCATTTAGAAATACAAGTCAAGGGCTTACACATATATCATGGAATATGCACATAAACCGTGAAATATAACACAATTTGTTTTGTTTTTTGGAATTTGGGTTTTTACAAGTTTTAGATGAATAACAGAAATAACAATATGTTCGGTATTGTATGGTTAGTTTCCCGTGTACAATACCCATATGTTCGCCTTTTCTTTACTAGAATTTTAATTTTTAAGATTCAAAATAAATATACAGGCTAAAAAAATCCCCCCCCCCAAAATAAATTATATATATATGACTACAATAATACTAAGCTATAATGTTAAAAACATCATATGATATAATAACATGTATAAATAATGTGTTTGTTTTCTTTTTGTGCTTACAATGTAAATTTTTGCAAGATTGCATATAGCTGCCTAGCTTTATAGTTTGTTAAATCTTACCTGTTCATTGCAAAATAAATGAGGCCAATTACTATTATAAGGCACAAAATAGCAATACCAGTACCCAGACCAATGGTTACTGAAATTTAAAGCACAAAAAATTCTGATACTTTGAATTTCCCCTTTTGGTCATTTTAGCATTTTAGATTTGCTCTTCAACTTTTTGGATCGTTGTTTTGCTTTTCAATATTTCAGACCTTGAGCACAACTGATGAGTCGTAAATCTTGTTCATCAAAATTTGTATCAAAGAATTTATTATAATACTCCACTCAGTAAACCTCTTTAAAAAAGTATTAATGCAGCTAACCCGGTTTGTTTATAAAAGTCACAATTTTTTTATAAACTATTCCTGCATTTATTTTAATCTCAAATGCTAGACTAAATTAGTGTTTGTACGAGTTGCTGGAAAACTTAAACAGCGAATTCCACTCTGAACGCACGGGGTATAGTGATTACCTCTGTAAACAATTTATACGAGTCCGTATTATATTACTTTTAAAAAAGATTTGTGCAAATGTAGCCAAACTTCCGCAATATATTTCTATTCCGGGAATGTTTTGTAAATATTTTTGTGTTATTAATGGCTTCGAGGTAATTTAATGAAACACAGTTTCCATTCGTTGTAATTCGCAAATGCGCTAAGCGAACTAAAGTGGACATATTACCACTCATACGAACAGAACATTACCAATAGAGAATAAAAATCATCTTGTCATACGAATTCTATCATTTCACCATGTGAAACAGACAGTTGAAAAAATACAACATTCAATAATAACTAACGATGACTAAAGGGCTTTTTACTGATATGGATTCTTAAAAAATAGACTTACGGGAACAATTTCTTTCTAGTACTCTTACCTATTGCAATAGTATAAAAACTTATAATTTCTCTATGCTGAACAATTCCATCCTATCACTCCAAGTTTTTGAGAAGTCGGCATTGCAAGTGTTCTAGTTTTTGTGTTGTCTTTCTCTTATTTTCTTTTGTTACCTATATGGTTTTGGCTACCCCCTTGGTTTTACCTGTTGCATTTTTTGTTGTGTAAGTGTTTTCATGAATTTGCCTTGTTTATTGAAAATTGGTCTTGTAGAAAATGCCTACTATCTAATTGTATCGGTATTTTTTTCCAGATAATATAACAGCAATGATACTTACTAGCATTATTGTTATGAGTTTTCTGTTGGGGATTACTATTTGAAGGCGTTGAGGACGTAACCAGTGTGGTGTCTGCTTTAATAAAATAAAATAATTCTGTCTTTATAAATGCACTTTGCAATCTGAGCATTATCTGATATACATCACTTACGTATTTTTTTTTTATTAAATTTTCAATGATGCCAAGATTTTTTAGAAAAGATTTCCATAGGAATATCAGGACCAATGTTTCAAAGTATTTTACTGTTGTTAGAAGGGAATACTGTCATGTACATGTACACGGAAAATTATTTTTAAACGTGTATTTTCACAGAACCGACGCTACTTGGTGCTTAGATTTGCATATGTATATCTGACGGAACTCCAAACTTGGGGTCTACAACAAAATATGAAGTAATTATAACAGTGAGAAGAAATCCTTTTCATAAGAAGCATAGGGAAGAAAAGCTGTTAAATGTTTATGAACATTATCTTTGCAGATGTTTTGGTATGCCACCACCCTTTCCGTATAATACAAATATACAATACAAATATTTTATTTCCAAATCAATGGGCCCTGAGAGGGCATTTCAATTACAATAAAACAGTATAAAAAAAAACAAAACAAAAACAAAAAAAACAAAAAAAAAAACAAGAGAAAAGTAAACATTGGAGATGATTACACAATATGAATTGAATTAAATAATATGGCAAAAAAGTGTTGGGGGAGAGAAGCTGGACTAAGGGAGATAACTTAATTTATTTTAATTCAGACCTTAAAATTGTACATACACTGTCTTTTCAAAAACATTAAACCATTCCCGTATACACAGGATTACAGAGATAACCACATTATCAAGACTTGATACAAAACTATTCTTGATGAAATTCCTTGAGACGTGTTGAAGAATGTTTACTGATGTGACTTATGAGTCGGTTGTTTTAACGCCCAGAATTAGAGCAACCGTCATATAAGTAGGAGGTTTGGCATGCCGTAAAACCTGGTTTAACCACCATTTCAATTCGAGTACCAAGTCAAGTCAGGAGCATGACTGTTGCTTTCCAGTTGTTCTAGGTGTTTTGCATGTCTACCGACCATTTTTTTAGACTTTGATTATGACATTTCCCTTATAGTACCATGTTTTGTTATGAAACTATATTATCCACAGTTTCAAAGCATGTTTTATAAAGGACATATTAATAAATATATTATTTATTCACGATTTAATATACATTTTTCATAATTCATTTCATATAATCATTTATTTTAACAGTGATTACTTTAACCGTAATGATAACATTAAACTAGCCCCCCTCCCCTCTTTCAAATTTGTATATGCCTGTCCTCAGTCAGGAGCTTTTGACACTCTTGCTTTGTATTGTCAATTATTTTCTGGAGTAGACATTTTTCAAGAACTTATTCTTAATATGGGGCCACTAAGAGCTAGTTATAGTGTGGGAAAATGTCCCCCACAGTTGAAGACTGTATGGCATCGTACGACACCTTATTTGTACTTTTTATAGTCCTGTTTCAGGGTTCTTGTCTCATTGAAATTTACAACGCATATCCTTTCATTTCTATTATCGTATATTCCAAGCTCCACACGGGGGGGGGGGGGGGGGGGGTACTAGTCCTTTATTATGATACAGATGTGCGACCAGCATTTTAGAATCCCACCCTATTCATATATTTTATATACCAAGAAAGTTCAACGTATTCATATATAAATCACTCATTTCCTGACCATCTCATATATTTTCTAACCTTGTATTTTCACAGTCATTCAGAACTAAAGATTTTTGCATGCAGAGGGAAAAATAGAGCAGGAATGTTTTTATAAATTTGAAAGTATGACCTAATCATATAAAGCAAAATAAGAAAGAAAAAAGCCAAAATTAAGTTATAATTATATATAAATTATTTCGTTTGTCTTATATTTTATTATTAATAAATTGTTCTTGTAATTATGAAAATTCTCCCCTATATAAACAATAAATCTCTGTTTATCTCCGTTTGATTCTATTGTCCACAATGTTTTGGTATGATAACCTTTTGTAAATCTGTTAAAAATAGGGTTTCAACTCAGTGAGGCAAAGATTAGTTCTACTGCACATGTTTTAGTATTATTGTTTTGCTTTAGAAATGTTTGGTCAGTAACGAATTTGAAGAAGATTAATTCAGGAAAGCACATTGTATTCGCAAGGACTTTGGTATCTGGGTTTTATTTATTTATTTTTTTTTTGCATTAAGCACAAGGAATTTGGAGTATGGACTATTTTATCGAAAGTAAACTTACCAACGGTCTTGACGGTGGTAACCCAGTTAGATGAATAATACTTTATGAGAGGATATTCGTCGTATTTGGCTCTGTCTATATCTTGTGGTAAATATTTATAGATAATAAATAAACAAATTAATGCACTACTTAAAATATTCAGTTTAAAATAAACTATAAAACAAAACACTTTAAAATAACAAATCAGAAGAAAACCATTTTAGATTAGTGTCTGAAGTGACGAAAAGTAGTTACAAGATTCTCAAAAAGTACGTTTGAGTGTTATTTGTTTGTTTGTTTAGTTGGGGTTTTACGCCGTTTTCAGCACAATTGACTATTTCGCGGCGGCCAGTTTTTATTGGTGGAGGAAGCCGGAGTACCCGGAGAAAACCACCGACCTTCGGTAGGAAAATTGGCAATCCTTGTCAATTTTAGGTCGGAGTCGAACACACCCCGCCACAGGTGAGATTCGAACTCACAACCTCAGTGTTGATAGGCTAGTGATCATTAGCAGTCACGACGAACTACCTAGACCACTCGGCCAAGATCCTGAGATTGTATTGCTCACCTGGATTTGATTTGCTCAAATTTTAAATTGAAAATATAAAAGATAAGGTGGGCTGAAAATGGAAATAGCTAATTGAAAAGTAAGTGTAAACAAAGACATCCATAAATCTATCAACCGTTTCACTGTACTGATCTCTAGATATAACACAGGTAAATGTGTAATATATTTCATTCATTAAAATTTTTTAAACTTGTTTTCCTCCTTTTCATCTATATAAGTACTTCTTATAGCGAGCGAAGGGAGCGCTATAGGAGCATATGCATTTTCTACATATTGGTCACTCAGAAAACTCTGTTTAATGGGAGCAGCCACATTGAGCTACATACTAAGGCAAGAAAAAGTTTCGTTCGCTGGAAGTAAGTGAAGTAAGGGAAATTACTCGCTTCAAATATAATTTTAGGGTCAGAATCGTGATACCGGAAATGAGTTTCTGGAAAGGGCTAATATTGCTGTGCTCGAACCATTGGCCTCGCCAACAGCATATTATATTTGTTTTTGACATTGAAATTTTTTGTGTATGCAAATTTGAGAAGCTATAAAATAAGACATCAGATTTTTTTGAAGCGCTTGCACTTGTTTTTTTTCAATTTGTATGCATTTGATCTATCAAAAGTCAATTCTGACTTTTTGCCACTTTTTATTTATAATATCCTGTCCTTTTTTAACCCATCCCTAACCCCTATCCGCTATAAATCTAAGCGATTGTTCTTTACCTGTACATTCAAATATTATGGATGCATAAAACAAACTTTTCGACGTGCATGGCTTGAAGTCCATGTAAATATTACATCTGGATTTGCCGTTACATCTTTGTTGAATAGACACATAAGAAATAACTGAATCACAGACCTCTTCAAAAGGCTTCCATTTTTGGCAAAAAATTCGGTTTAAATCTTCCGGTAACAAGCTGCTTGTATATACGATATCCCTTATATTAATGAAATGTCCCCATTGACATTGCAGTGAAGCTGTGGTATACCTGCAGACGTCTACAATTAAGTAGAAACTATTTTACCTAAAGTGATGGATACAGAATTATCTATGGTTAAAATAAATTATATGGGGAAAATACTGTATAAGTCTGTTAAGCAGGAGACTGCAGAAAGAAATTAGCACTAGTATCTCTTAAAATTTCATAAGAATATGTGTTGCTTTGAACAGTTCAAAACTGAACAATTTATAAAACTACGAAAAACCTACCATTTGTTCATGTCTATGAAGAAGATTCCAAAATTATATAAATATATTCCGGTTTTGATGCACAAGATGTGCACATTTCGTTGAGTTACGACTCATTAGGTATGACTAAGGCCTAAAATATTATCCCAAAACACCGAAGAACAATTTAAAATGTCAAAATGAAAAAAAAATATCAAGCCATAAAAAAAACCCCAAAAAACCCACATACACGTGGACCTTGAGTCCCAAGCAGAGATACCGAGTCATTAATAATATTATTGAAACGGTCCCTTTTTAGATAGATAAGATTAATTTTTATTTTAGACGAAGTATGGTAGTTTGATATACCATGATAGTCATGTCATATGACAGTCATGAAATTGGCTTTAAATTAAACATAAGAAATTTATACAGAACACTTTGTTTCATTCTCTCTCTCTCTCTATCTCTCTGTTTTTCTCTCTCTCTTCCGTATCTTTTCTGACTGATTACTGATAGAATTTCATGGAATATATTTTGTTTTACTCTTTCTGTTCTTTTTCCCTCTTTGCCATCATTTCCATTCTTTCTTGTTAAATTTGCATATATGGCAATACATTTGTTTTTTATTTGTTTCATTTGTATATTATGCCACAACTGTTCTCTTTTACATGCACTGTCTCTGTTTTATTATTTCATGTTCCGTTTGGAGCTTTCTTGAAAAAAAATTCTTGAATTCTTGAAATGCGACATAATCTGTTGAAAAATATATACATACTTCGGTTGGTATCATAGTGAGCTATTTCTGATGATACTGTTTGTGGGAAGATTTTTGTTTAATATATCTCTTACATTGTCTGGAAAATAAGTAAGTAAGTATAAACATTACGTAATTTTCAAAACCTACCTATTGTTTTAATTTCGTTTTCTGTCCAATCGCCATAGTGATGTAGTCTTCCCGTAACAAGTAGAAGAAAGCTGCATGTAACCAAACATCCAACCGATTTCATATTTTATCAGATTTTTCAGTGGTTTTGCACATTTATTACTTATTTTGAGGTCGACGTGTGTTGTTATTTTCTTGTATAACTTACGTAAAAACTAAAGAATTATACGGTAGACGATGACTAATACACACTGATAACAGGCACGGTTTAAACAAATATTTAAAACTTTAAGTATCAGAAATAAATTTTCATGTTCAAACTATATTGACAACCCAACTTTGATAAGAGCTGAAATTTCGTATAAATCTATTTTTGATGTTATGTAACTGGCTTATTAAAACCCGGATATAAAATATTTTGTTTTTGTCACAATACAAGTAGCATAACATTCAATGACGTCACATCATCCCATATACCGATTACTTGACTTTTATTAAAGAATAAAAGTCTGAGTATGTGTGGATTGTCGGGAAATCTAGTTTATTTTTACTCGCAGGGAACCAGGTTGGACATCTTCGAGCCGGTAATACCTCGCTTTTGTACCTATTTCTAAAGCTTCCACGAATAAACTGCAAATTATCCACAAAAAAAGAAAAAGAAAAAAGAAGCGTACTTTTAAACAGTTTTTGCAGAGATATGATTTTGGTTATTCATTACATTGAAATAATTTCTGGATTTAAGTAATTTCCACTTCAGATTAACTATATCTCCTACAATGATATGCGATATAGACAAAAACCGAAAAAAACTTACTGGTCTTGTTATATAGGCATCCAGATGTAAATCGGACTAAACGTGTTAAGAATACCCCACCATTCTTATTAATCCTGGTTAACCAGTTTAACAAAAACTGACCAGTGGCAATGTGGTGTAGTGCATAGGACAGTGAAGCTAAATTCCTTGGATAGATTCTCACCCTACAGACATAATTGGGAACATTATGAGTACATATGTCAATCTGCAACACAACCGCCTCGGTGGTAGCGCTAGCGTGACAGGTCGAATGCAGAAGGAAGCAAGTTCGATTTACGGCTAGATCAAACCAAGGACATTAAAATTGGTATTTGCTACTTCTCTGCATCAAACTATGGGTCGGATCGGAGTCAGAATAATGTGTCCGGATGGGGCGATATGGCTTCTTGCGGTCTGTTACCTCGTGAGCTAGCACGTTAAAAATCTTGCTCAGCATGTCGGTCTAGTACAAAGCATGTTCATAATAATATCATATCAACATGTTCTCGTCCTGATATGCATGTGATAATTTCCACTGGACGTAAAAAAATAATTGTAAGCCATATTCTAGTAAGGTATTTGGACCATTACTGACCAAATGATTATTTTGAGCGCGGTCCCTGATCTTCAATTTAAAGTAATGGAAGTGAATTCGGTAATTATCGGCAAACTTCCGAAACACGTTTTTATAGTACTAAGTATGTTTTAACTTTGGAAAGATATATTTGTGCAATTCCTTCTAAAAAACCTTTGGTTCAATTATTATTCATCAAAGAGAAATATAATCTGCGGGTCATTATTTTTTATGGTACGATTACCTTTCCATTAAATATGTCTCTAGACAGATGTCCCAGAATTCAGTGTCAGCAACGTCACATAGGTACATTCCTATTTGTAGAAGTTTAAATTAATGAGTGATATAAATACATGATAAATGGTTTTATTTTCTTTGTTGTTGAATTTAATGACCAAATTACGCTTGAATCTATCTCAATAATGTTTTGTCTTACAATGCATTAAATACTTCTATCACGATTGCCGTTCATGGTTTCCCATACTTTATTAAATAACAATTTTCTTGGATGGGTCAATGAATTGATAGAAAAAAAACTAGAGAAAATGAAATTCCTATTGACATTCCTTATCCCCCACCAAATAAAAACCAATTGTTTGTTAGCTTACTTCTAGACTAGAGTTATAGATTCCATACCAAAACTTCATAAAGGAAAATCAAAGATAAATCAAGGACAATTTCATTTATTTGGCCGTGTCCAATATCGATATCCAGGTACTATCGGTAATCTATAAACTTTCAAAATGGGAGAAGTTTGAGAAATTTACACGAAATAGAATAGAGCTGATTTGAGCAATTTGACCATACTGTATCCATTATAAAGGCGTCTCCCACGTTTTATTAAATGGAGAAAGTCAACCACAAAGTTATGTATGTAATTTAATTGTCCCGTAAATTCACTAAGTATTTTAATTGTAGAAATATGTTATAACCAAAAATCCTGTTTTGAATGTTGTATCATTGTAAAAAAAGATTTAATTAAAAAAAAATGATTTATTGATTTTCAACTGCTGTAGATCGCAAAAATGGTAATAAATGCAAGCCATGCTGTTACCATAGTTAAGAATCTTTAACAATATCAAAATTAACCGAATCCGTCAGAAAAATTGAATTTTTGTACTTAACTGTAATGTTATATCAAAAAAACTTTTGATTGCAATCATAAATACTATAAGATCTAAAATACATCTATAAGTAAAACAACCGCCAGAAACATTGGTGCCAATGCAGCAAAACTATATTCAAAGTTACCTAAAGGTTGTTTTTTGGCCACAGTTTAAATTTTTTGTCGGATTTTCGAACTTGTTATCATTTTTGTTTAATTTCTGATATATTTAAATGCATTATTCATCCGAAAAACCTGGACTGACAATCCTAGACTTCCGACTATCCAGTTGCCTACCTGACGATTACTGAGACCAGAATGCACTATGACCGAGACAGCAAGAAGACAATGATCTCCTCCTCCCCCTCCTCCGCAGCATCAATCCCTTATTCCCCCCTTCTACTCTTCCTACATTTGAGCACTCCTCCTCCTCTTCATATGAGGACACAATATAGTCCTGTGCAGCAAAAAGCAGCACAGAGCAAGATATGACAAGGATCACCGTTGCTAAGGCGGTTGCTAAGGACACAGTCCACAACTGCATTGACCTAGACTGGTACCCGTCGTACTGAATATTACGGCGGGGACCAACGTAGCGTTGACCTAACGGTGACGGTGACAGAAGACTCCATTGGAGCTAAGACGACATAATCCAATCCTGCGGTTGGAATTGGAAGTCCTCGGCATTGATCTAACGCCATTCACATAAGTACAAGTCTCCCTTAAATCGCGATATGTTGGTGTAGGGATAATTTGGCGGTTTTAACTAAAAACATGGTTGTTAAATATTGGCACTTTCTATCGGTACAGTGTTTAATTTTGACGCTTTCAGAAAACAACATAACTCGCGTTATAAATTTGTAATTTACTGGCTTTTCGTATTTGTCATACATGTATTGTCGCCAAAACATGATGTGATGACTGGAATTGGATGATTGTTGTTTTAACATTCTAAACAACTGTTTCGATTAAAGAAAAATAATTACAGCAGTTAAAAAAAAATTAATATCAATTAAACATTTTTGAGATTTAGTCATACTAATATAATGAATGTTTTTTTTTTTTTTGAAAAGGTGTATCTTAAAATTTCACACTTTCTGTCAGACTTTCTTAATCAATCACTTGAAATATTTGTGAAATTTATTTTTTGGGAATTTTGTCTTATTTTAGTGTGTTTAATTTTGGTACATTTACAAAAAGCACCAAATGAGCCAAATACCCAAATGACGGTATAGACCAAACTGAACTTATACAGAAAAACCACACGGAACGAAAAGCGCTGGAAAGGGGAAATAATATCATAGTGCCATTGGACCAAACTCCGAACATTGGTTCACTTTTGCTCTTCACACCTACGCTGTATTTCCCCACTGCCTCCAGCTCTCTTCCATCGTGTATTGCGTAGTGTTACATTTAGATTCTAGAAAAAATGTTTGAATAACTTAAATTTTCAAAATTCTGCAATAAAAAAATCGGTATTATTATAAAACTAGATAATTTACCTTCTCGGTTCTATAGATATAAAGATAGATATAAAAAAGATAAAAAGAAGAGACCTCGGTCCCTGATCGTACATGTGTAGCACGAATTTAATAAATGAATATTTTACGTCATAAAAGTGCAAATCAAACAAGGAAACAGTGAACGAAGAAATTAAGTCAAATTAATGTTGTGCTCACACGTTTATTGCACAACGCAAAACTTTATCGAAACATTTCCTAAAAAGATTTTGTGATTTAACCTAAACTGTAGCAGATTTTGTGTTGAACTTCATAAATAAAATATTCGAACAAAAAACTAGAGTTTTGTCTTGGTGTGAAAACGAAAACCCACCATAGGTCGACGCTAGGGGAGAGAATCATAACCCCCCTCCCAATAAATAAATAAAAAAATCACCCAAATATGAAATATACCGTGCACAACTACACATAAACATTTTGTTCTTGAAGATGAAGAGGTTAATTCTATTTCATTCGGTATACATTTTCAAGATTTTAATTTCACAGATTTGTCTAATAAACAAAGTGGTGAGAATGATATCTTTCTGGTACAGAGAGGCAAAGATGTTTTAAATAATGGCATTTGTTCTGTAAGTGTCCACGTAAACAAAAATTGCATTTGTTCGGTAAGTGTCCACGTAAACAATAATTGCATTTGTTCGGTAAGTGTCAACGTAAACATTATTTGTAACATGAATAAAGAATAATTTAACCCGTCAATCATCATAAAATATTAAGACGCATGAAATAAAAATAAAATCACAAGAAAGGTGCAATAATTGAATAAGACCATCTGTATGTTTTTTAAATGAATTGTATTAATGTACATATGCTTATTTTTTTTCCCGTGTCTTGCTATAAACTCCTAAAGGGAAGCCAAAACTAAGTTTAGCTGACCGAGAACTAATATACATGTATATCTTATTCAAATACAGAAATGATCGCGAAATTATATATTTGTGAAATAACTACAATGTTATAGAAAAACGTAAACTTAAGCGGGTTTACATTGGAAACTACAGTCAGTGGTCAAAATTATTCGACACCTGCAGTTTGTATTCAAATTTCACATAAATTTTAAAAAAATTATCGTGAAATCATTTCATAACCAATTTTCATGAAATTTTCACCATCAAAAAGAAAAAAGTTTCAAGTTATTTATGTTTAAATTATTAGGTTAATTGAATTTATATTTAAGAAGAAATGTTTACGATATAGGGTGTTATTTTACAAAAGAAAATCAAAAGTGTTTTCACTTAAATTTATTTATTAGATATTTCAATCTTCCCTTGATTTCTATTGCAACACTTTTCTCTGATCAACAGTAACTCTCATGCTACATTTTTGCCGAGGATCCTATATAAGGTTTTCGGATCAGCGCGAAAATTTTCTCGGGTAGGCAATTATTGATACATGATATCAAAATTCCAACCTACACATGGTATTATAAAATAACAATCCAAAGATACTAATAATATATATAGTAAATTTATACTGTGCTGTATACGACGCATTTCAAGGAGTTACCTCTCACCAGCAGCATTAAAACCGAAACATTTGGAATACCAAAAACCAAACTTATATTAAACAAGAAGTACTCAACCAAAAATACCGAAAAAGGAAGCCAAATTTCAGGCAGCTAAGGAGATCTAGCATGTGCAATACAAGGAATGAACCCTTAGTATTTCTATTTCTCTGCATTTATTTCACGTTTTAAAAATTTTTTAAATTTAAAAATCTCTTGATGTATAGCCTGGTTTGTGGTCTCTTAAGATTTGCCAATAACAACTTACGAATAAGCTATTAGAATTTTTTCTATATACTTGAATTTCGCTTTTATAGACGGCTTTAAGGATGCTCGCTGGTCATGTTTTGGTCATTTTGTAAGATTTTCGGAATCCACGGGATTTATCTATTTCTTAAACATGAATTTTTTGCCCATGAACACCCATGTTTCTTTTATAATTTAATCATATATATCTTAAAATGGTATTTGACAAAATTTTATGAAATCCTTTTTATTTTTTCATACATCTTTGAGAGATAGAGTTGTCAATGCAAAGACAATGAAAAATCTAGAGAAAACCCATTTCCTGCAAATTTTCAAGGTCTTATAGCTCTAAAATGAGGATATGAACCTATATTTTTTTCTTGCTTATTTGTTTACTATTCATATGTTCTCTCAAACTAAAACACCTATTTCAAATCCTATTTATTTCCTAGTAGACCAGCGATCATCCTTAATACACAAATTTGTCAAATTGACGAGTTTCGACATGCGGGACAAAACGAATATTTTGCTGAGAGTTCTTTATCTCCTTTCATAAAACAGTTGAATGGTTTTTGGTTTTAAATGTCTTTCTGGCTAGTATTCTAAAAGGAGATACAAACTGCTTGGTAGTTGACCCAATTCGCCTCTATATACGACATGAGGATAGAAAACTTTAAGGGACGAGATCAAAAGTTCAATGTTCAATGTAGGATAAAAAACTTAATTCAAATAGTTTGGGGGGGGGGGTAAAAATCGCTGCAAGTTTCGTTATCCGACATCGATTTTCGGATTGAAAAATATGGATTCAAGTGATATCCAAGTCAATATACAGAACAAACACATTGTTGATGAAAAAAGGATCTGTGATACGAAAAAGTATACTCTCAAAGCATATGCCCATATTGGTCAATGAATTTTTCTCAAATTAAGTTAACCGCCTGGGTGGTCTTGTGGTAGCGTGCTCGCCCCGAGTGCGGAAGGTCGCGGGTTCGATCCCCGGCCGGGTCAAACCAAAGACATTAAAATTCGTATTTGCTGCTTCTCCGCCAAGCACGCGGCATCTAAGAGTAAGAGCAAAGTGAGAGTGGAAAAACTATGTGAAGTAAGTTTTTTTTATCCTACATTGAACTTTTGATCTCGTCCCCAACTTAAAGCACAGAATTTCTGTTTGTTAACATAAAAATGCGCTGCATACAATCGTTTACGATTAAAAGAAGGTAATTATTTCAGTTACAAAATTAGGGACGAGATCAAAAGTTCAATGTAGGATAAAAAACTTAATTCAAATTGTTTCGGGGTGGGGGGGTAAAAATCATTGCAAGTTTTGTTATCCGACATCGATTTTTGGATATGTCCATATTGGTCAATCATTTTTTCCCAAATTAAGTTAAGAGGGGGGTGGAGGGGGATCAGTGAAAAAACTATGTGAATTAAGTTTTTTATCCGACATTGAACTTTTGATCTCGTCCCTTAGAGGTTATGAGTGAAACAAATTTCTGTACTAGGAATATAACAATATGATAAAGAAAAATCAGATAACAACACACACAAACTTTTGTTCTTGTGAAAGGGATAAACCGAGACAATTTCGAAAATCTCACCAAAAGACACTCTTTTTTTTCACGGTTTTTTGGTGGGGTCCGTGTTGTTTTTAGTTTTTAATTGTAGTGCATATATTGTTTTGGTCTTGTCTTTGATGTTTTCCGGAGTTTGTCAGTTGTTACGATTTTACTCTCCTTCGAATACCCCTTTGGTATTTCTTGACTTTTCTTATAAAACACTTATTTAAAAAGATAGATTCGTTGAAATAAAAAAAATGAAGAAAAGGTATTTTAGATTGACACATCGGTTTCTACACTTACAAAAGAAGCCATGAATTATTATTTTCTTCTAATGTTATTTTATTATGATGATGCATAATGATAAACGAGTTAAATAGAAAATTTGGTAGTTAATATATTGATTGATTTTGTTGAATATGGTATATAAAAACTACAAAATGTTTGGTAATCGTCACTAACCTCCATACCCACACCGAGAAAGGTAAGAAATTTTTTTATTAATAACATGATCTTTGAAGAACTTGAAAAAAGATTTTTTGTTATTTTTCTGATAGTTTAGAAACTGAACATGTTTTGCTTTTTTTGGTGGTGTTCTTGTTCTTTTTTTAATTATATCTCTTTGGTAAGGTAAAGGACGCGTATTTAGTTTTTCTAAATGAGAAACTCACTCCTGCAATACTAGAATGTGGGGAGTTGCACGCTTTTTGCAATTGTGGGGAAAAAGAGTATTGGGGGAGGGGGGATTGGGAAAATTGAGCACAAAATTTAGGGAATTGGGAAAATTGATAATTTTTTTTAGGATTTGGGAAAAATAGTAACTTTTTTGAGGAACTGGGAAAATCATAGCCTTTTATCCCGACTCTGTTAAAAATAATGTCTTTCCATTAGCTTCAAGGTGTCCTTATCAGTTATTGTATCCACCTTCCTTGATATCACGTGATTCACTAGATGCCCTGAATTTTTTTGTATCCCGTCTCCGCGATCTATACCCCCTTCCTTGAAATCACGTGATTCGCTTTCACTATTTTCTGGTAACAATTTTTTAAAAACTTTATAATATTAGTTTTGCATCCCACAAAAATTAAAAGAAAAAAATACTAAAGGCCATATTATAAAAAAAAATTCCTGATTTGAAAATTTCATCGCCGGGATAAATTCGATCGTTATACAGTCAGTTACAGGGGGGATACGGGTTTATATGAAGTGCCTGAAAAAATTTCGTATCGGGTCTCGGCTTTGATATTCCTGTACCCCCCTGTAACTGACTGTATAACTAATAGTGTCACCTCCTAGAATATATTATAAAAATAGTAACCGGTTTATGCAGTATTTTAAAATGTAGATAGAATATTATTGTCCTGTTGAGTTTTCATGTATGAAAAAAAACATGTTTTTTTTAAATAATAAAATCATGGTGTGTAATTTGGTCAACTTAATATTGTACTTTGTATGCTAGAGGGACCAGAAGGAACAAGATGCAAATAAACAACAAAATTGATAACGAAGAAAGATCAACAATGACATACCAATCAATCAACTCCATCCAAAAGACAGACATATGGGCAATAAAGACAGACATATGGGCAATAAAGACAGACATATGGGCAATAAAGACAGACATATGGGCAATAAACTAAAAATATTGTGAGCAAACTTAACAAATTTATATCGCCCGCTATGGCCATGATAATATAAAGAAATGTATAAGTCCATGTTTGGCTATGGGAAACCCAAAAAAATCCTTTTGATAAAGAAACAAAATGGAAGGTGCACAATGGCAATGTACACTGAAGATTCCCTGAAAATTTCACAGAAATCCATTCACTGGTTTAGGAGGAGTTGCGGACACTGAACAGTGGCGGGGTTAAACCGGTGTAAGGGAGAATTTTAACCCCGTTGAAAATTGACCCGTCAGTCATTTTTCAACGTTAAAAATGGACTCCGAAACAATTGAATTTTGATCATTTCCGTTGATATTGGATCTTTATCATCAAATATTGATTTGAAATAGGTCATTTCTCTACATTTAAAAAATCAGCATTAAAAAGTCTAAGCTAACATGTAAAATCATATTTACCATTCTATTTCTTCAATAATGATAATAATAGCCCTTTTACGATTTCTTGTTTTTTGTAAAAACAAACAAATAAATAAATAGAATATCGAAAAAATGCTTTATGTGCTCTTTGCAAAAATGATCTTAAAACAGCTCATTTGCAAGAAATAAAAGTAATATCATGATTATAAACCAATATCGTTAGTTATGTTTATTTTTATGTTTTGTACTCTTTTATGTTATTGTCCGGTGCCGTTGGTTGATTGGTTATTATTGACCTTTGTTGTTGTTCTTTTATTAAAATAAATTGATAGATACTGTAACATTGTAAAATCTAATGCAAAAAAATAGCAAAGTGATTATTCAACGTACAAAATAACGATACCTAGTTATACTTAAACAACGGATTTGTAGTTTGAGAAATACCAAAAATAGGTACGGCACAAAGTTATTCTTTCTCATAATCTCGCCAAAGTCAATGTGAACTTTTACCACTACTTTGTGTCCGTCGTCCGCCGTCGTAAACTTTTTATTCATTAGCTTTTCGCTTCTGAAACCACTAGGTCAATTTGGGCAAACTTGGCAGGTATATTCTTGTATTGGTCTTCTTTAAAAATGATGTTTTTGGTCTGGATAAATTGATACAGTGAGAAATAGCCATGTATCGTACTTCTGTTTGATATGGTCGAACTTAAAGAACTAAAATATATCATGCATATTTTTTTGTCAATTTTTAATGTTGAAAACAGGTCATTTTTCATCGTTGAAAATAAATCGCGGTTTAAAGGTAAAAATTAAAGAAATGTATTTCTGCATCTGTATATTTTCTACCACTAAGTCACTGCACGGCTGGTAGACTGTTTGTCCCGGAGGATATAACCAGTCCAGTAGTCAGTAATTAGAATGCTTCCAAGCATCAGTTTGTACTGATAGTACTTTGATTTCAGTTCAAATTTTTCCGTGAGTAATAAAATCTTATAAAATACTATAAAACTAAAGTTTATTTAATAAATTAATTTGTATGATCCTTAGCTGGTTTTGGCTATTCCTCTTCGGACTCTTTAGTGCATTTTCGTTTTCAATAGTTTGTTCTTTCAAAATAGTTTTCCAAATGTTTCATTCTACTAGTAATGATCATGATGAAGTTGAAAAATTCTGGTAAAAATTAAGAAACGGTATTTTTGCAATTTACGTTGGGGTATAATTTAAGTGTTCTATTTGTTAAAAGTCCACTGAAAGTCTATACCTAATAAATCAATTTCGCTGGAACCCCATTTTACACAAATTTTATCTTGACTGAATTTCTATTTACCTTTCCAGACAACTTTAGTTTTGTCTATGATATTATTAAATCCAGATATTTCTGAGTATTTTTTTGCCGTCTAAGGAATGAGGAATGAGATATGTGTCATCAGCATATTGAGATATAACAAATTCTGTATCTCCAATATTAATACCTTTAATTTCTTCATTTCTTCTAATGAGAATTCCAAGAATTTCTGAACAGAGTAGAACAATGTAAGGTGATAACAGATCTCCTTGTTTACAGTCTCTTTCGATTAAAATTTTAATAAAAAAGAATTTTTAGTAACTGCAGTAATTACTTTATTATAAAAAGTTTGAGTCCAACATTTAACACTGCATTTGTATTTCCAAAATTGAAAAAAATCCAATACATTTAAAGCCTTTTCAAAATCAATGAGAAGGAGAAAACTTTTTTGTCACTGCAGTTAATTGAATATCATCTGAATGTTTAAATATAAATCCAATGCAAATTTGATTTTTTGTTGTGACAGATTCCCAAATATTCGAAAAAGACAATTTTTTACTGAATTAAGGGCTGGAATTGCATACTTTCCTATGGAACAACAACTAATATGATTATTGAATCCGACAAACAAAATCGACCACTTTTTAACGATAGTCAGTATTTCATGCATAGGGGTTAACAGTAAAAAAAATATCCTTTCAAATTTGGCTACCAATCCCTAGAAAATTGATCGGATCAAATTTCAATTATTTTGGAATCAATATTCTACGTTAAAAATGACCAAAGTGTCAATTTTCCACGGGGTCAAAATTCTCACTTACACCGGCAAGCCTAAATGTTTCACAATGGCAAAAACTGCACTCACTTTTCAGTAAACTACGACCTCTTAACACTTATGAGATCGTCACCTGGAAAATGAATAATATAAGTCACGTGGTAAATCACCAACACGATGAAAAGAGATATCATGATGCCGTAGAATCAAGTTCCCCTCTGTCTTACGCGAAATAGATGACCGACAAGATTTTTACTGGACATAGTCTGCTATGATTTAAGAGGAGCGGGGGGTGGGGGGGGGGGGGGGGTTGGGTTGACACGTCTTTGGGAATTGGTAAAAAGAGTTGGAAAGGGGGGGGTTGAGCCAAACAAGTACGAAATTGGGAAAACTGAGCCAAAAATTTAGGGAATTAGGAAAAAGGGGCGAAAAAAAGAAAGGGATAAAGGAATTTTTTTTAGGGAATTGGGAAAATCATACCACCGTGTCAACCCCAGCCCTATAAAAACAAAACCAAATCAAAACAAATCAAAACAAACCAAAACAAAAAACAAAAAGGAAAAGCCTCAACGGCGTTACGCCATAAATCAAACTTTAAATTTACTTCGGTGATCAAAACTTCGAATGCAATGCACTTCATTTTTTTTCATTGTAGTACTGACCTATAGTAACAATGCAGTCAGCCTTAGTTGCAGGTTTGTTATTGGCATTAGTTTCCTTATCAAATGGCCTTGATTATGGATTAGTAAATCGAGGTTCCAGATATGGTGATTCCGGATATGGTGCTTCTAGAATGGTTAATTTAGGATACGGTGGTTCCGGATATGGAGGATCTGGATATGGTGATTCCGGATATGGTGGATCTGGACATGGTGGTTTCGGATATGGTGCTTCTAGAATTGTTAATTTAGGATACGGTGGTTCCGGATATGGAGCATCTGGATATGGTGGATCTGGACATGGTGGTTCCGGATATGGTGCTTCTAGAATGGTTAATTTAGGATACGATGGTTCCGGATATGGAGGATCTGGATATGGAGTTTCCGGATATGGTGCTTCTAGAATGCTTAATTTAGGATATGGTGGTTCCACTTATGGAGGATCTGGGTATGGTGGTTTAGGACATAGTGGTTCTGGATATGGTGCTTCTAGAATGGTTAATTTAGGATACGATGGTTCCGGATATGGAGTTTCCGGATATGGTGCTTCTAGAATGCTTAATTTAGGATATGGTGGTTCCACTTATGGAGGATCTGGGTATGGTGGTTTAGGACATCGTGGTTCTGGATATGGTGCTTCTGGAATGGTTAATTTAGGATACGATGGTTCCGGATATGGAGTTTCCGGATATGGTGCTTCTAGAATGCTTAATTTAGGATATGGTGGTTCCACTTATGAAGGATCTGGGTATGGTGGTTTAGGACATCGTGGTTCTGGATATGGTGCTTCTAGAATGCTTAATTTAGGATATGGTGATTCCGGATATGGTGGTTCTGGAAATGGAGGATCTGGATATGGGGGGAAATGTAAGTTACTATACTGTATAAGGACAGATACCAATAGGTTCACAGATTTTATCAAATAAATGTTCACAACCGATTCAATAAATAACAATATACTTTTAGATTTTTTTCCAAATTTCAATACTTGCAAAACATTTTATTAATGCAAAATCTATGCGAACAAACGGTAATATCTAAATATATTTTTCATTAACGGAACCTTAAGAATTTGATTTGTGGTGACAATTGTAAATTTTATTTGTATCGACCACATGAAAATTTATTGTTAAAATGATTTCAAGATTAGCAATAAGGTACACTGTATATTCTTTAAAACTGCAGATCATTTTTCATCAATATCTCGAATGTTTCATTAAAACGAAAGAAAAATATATTACCCTACCTTTTGTTTCCAATATTCGTAATTAAGGTATCCGGACCATAAATGACCACGTGATTATTCAAAAGTTCCCGGGTGTTCCATACAACGCAATTGAAATGACCTCGGTAATTATCGGCAAAGTTCGGAAATGCCAATATAACTAACTTATTTTTACAGACTCTGCATATAAGCAACAAAGTGTGTTTCAACTTGAAAAAATATATATACAAAATTGCAGCTTTAAATTGTTTGGTTCAGCCATTCACGGTCAAAAAGAGATACAATGTTCGATCATGATCTATTATGGTCCGGATACGTTAATTATTATCTTTTCCACCACTGAAATGCCCCAAACATTGTACTCGAGCTGATTTTCCATTTTTTATGTCTGAATTTTGCCGAGACGGCTAAATTTTTTTCAACGACAAGGTCTCTGTTGATTATATATGAACAATTATTAAAATTGCTAAATTTTTATTTTGTTATTATTAAAGGTATTTTTTCCCTTTCAGCTTATTAAGACCAACACAACAGACTGACGATCTAGATATACATTGTTACTTGTAAATAATTAAAAATAGCAGATTTATAATAATTGTGGTTTTTTGTTTGAATGCACAGAGGAGGAGTAGCCATTTGATTCTTAGAGGAAAGGGAGGTGGAAAGTAAATTTTGATCCTAGACATCTTTGCAACAGCATCCATGAATCTATAGTTTTGGCACTCAAGCGTGTCTTACTTTTTTGCAAGTTTCACTGTTATTCATTCCTTGTGGTATTCAATCTTCCCTTTTTCACTAAATGTCTGTTTCCTAAGAAACGAATTGGGAAATTGTGAATTAACACACTAACGACAAAGAGTACAAATAGCGAACATAAAGTCAACAAAGATTCGGTATAGTATGACTCGGTATATACATTAGTTGTATGGGTACTGCACAACCTATCAAACGTCTTGACCCTCTAGTATTTTAAACAGTCTATAAAAGCCGATATAGTAAACTTTAATTTGAGAAAACTGAAAAGGTTTAAGACTGATTTGCTATCATCGACTAATAAAGTGGGAAGTAGTCTTTCTTATATAAATTCTGAAGCAATAAGACAGCTGGCAAATTGCAAAAGTCCAAAACCAACATTTGAAATGTTTAATCCGATTCTTACGTGCAAACGGGTAGTCCGAGATTCCTCTGGCGTAATGTGGTCATTTCAAGTTACAGTAAACTTCATCCCCCCAACTCAGGGTTTTATATCCCCATTCGTTCCTATCCACCTCCTTATACTAAAAAGTCCTACCCACAAGAAGGCCTAAATGTCATGGTGACCTTGAAAACAAATAAGCCTCTAGTTGTTTTTTAATTGTGAAAGTCTACATCAAGTGAAATCTATTGAAAAGCTCAAGCTCTGTTGTGTCCTCAATACTCTAGGAAACCTTGAACATTATATTAGAATATTTTTTTTAAAAGTATTCACGAAAGAGACAACAAAAAATAAAAATATAAAAAGTAAATAAATATCCAGAAGTCAGGCCCCTGTGGTCCTATATAAATCTCCAATATAATTCCTTTAGAAATCCATATCATCCCCCGTATCGGACATGAGGGCTGATATGGATTTATAAAGGAATTCTGTTGGAAATTCGTATCAGCCCCCCTATCGGACTTGAGGGCTGATACGGATTAATAAACGGAAACAAACAAAATGAGAGACTTGTTAAAAAAACTACAAAATGGTACAGTGTTCCCATGAATGCTTCATATAGTTGGCCATAATTTAAAAAAAATCATATATCCCCCGTTTCGGACCTTAATTCATGGGAACACTTTTCCTTCTGATAGATATACAAAAGTGTATACTGAAAGATCACAAAGAACTTGCCAACAAAATGGCCATATAGTGCATCAAATTTATTTCGGTATTTTGTGATACGTTTTATTAACTATGTACTCTCAATAAAATAGAGGATGAGAAACATTTTATAGTAGAGTGTCCTTTTTACTCTACAATAAGGTAAGCAATATTAAACAAAATACCAAGTTTTTGCAAAAATTCACAATCATTGAATGAAAATATTGCCTTTATTTGGCTATTCACTCAACAAAATTTGAATTTATTGAAAGTATTGGGAGATTTCGTTAATAAAAGGTTTATATAAGGAAGAATTCTTAATTAGTTTAAGCTGATATTATTGTAGTATATCATATCAAATTTTGATATATATTTTATTGTTGATATCAATGCTGAAGTTTGTTGTTCTTATTGAGAATGTGATATATGTGGCTCGGGCCTGACCTATGCCTATCTATGTTCAATACATGACATTTGCTGATGTTGTCAATTTTAATACTGTTCATTGTATTGGGCGAGTTCCTTTTGCTCCTTAATAATTAATAATTATAGCGGCTAAAATGTTTATTTCTCTGCCATTTTCATTATTATTTTGTAGATCATAGATTTTTAATTCAAATATGTGATAAATAGATTATAACATGGCATTTTCCATATCGGCCTTTGTATCATCCCTCGACCAGTATTGTACCTCGGGCAGAGTACTCGGTCTGATACTGGAGTCTCGGGATGATATCACGGCCGATATGGGAAAATGCTATGTAATAATCTATAATTATGGTTGATACTGATTTCTGATACTGATTTTTAAAATTAAAATCACTAAAGGAGTTCACCACCCAGCCTTCAACAATGAGTAGAACTCAATGGTGAGCTATTATCCCCAATTCTTTCCCTCCCAGGAAGCAGATAGAGTGAACAAATTTGTACGAAACCAACAATTATCTCATAAAGACACCCCCCCCCCCCCCCCCCAAAAAAAAAAGGAAACACAAATTAGACAAGAGAGCCACTAAGGGAGCACCCATTTAATTTTTAGGGGAGGGGCTAGGATCAAATGTTTGTTCCTGCCTATTTTTACCGCCATTTATTTTTAATTTGGTCCTGGATTTTTTCCCGCCGCTATCACTGCCTAAATTTTTATTTTCATTCAAACCAAAAAAAAATCCCTGATTGACACAAAATCCTGGTCCTGCCTTTTTATTTCAAATTTGATCCTAGCCCCCCTCCCTAAAAATCAAATGGTTGCTCCCTAAACAGGTTATTTTCAGGTAAAAATAAAAATGCAAAAGATATGAACTATAAAATCATACGACAAGCCTCTAATTCCTGAAGCACAGTACCCAAGAGACACAACTCATCAGGTTCGGGCATCTCGGACTAGGATTTAGTTTATTGCATCCTCCTTGTTATTTTTTATTTTAAAAGGAAATGAATGTTACATCTCTCTTTATGTTATTTTTACCTGAATTCGTTAAAGGTGTAAAATATGCTTGTGTGGAGTGTACACGGACATAAATGAGTTCCTACTTGGAAATTTTCCTATCTATTACATATAAAACCACAATTTTTCAAAATTTTGTCCTGAAGTTATTTTTTGTCATATCTTAATGAAACTTGTATTGGAGAGCTGAGAAATATCTATAATTTCTACTGGGGATATCAAAATATATATTACATGTATAATATTTTATTGTATTTTAAAATCCAAAATTTGAATACAAATATTAATTTTTAACTTTTTCTCCATTAAACCTATGTAATTTTGACACGCATAAAATCTTATTTGCATTTAAATAATGGTTTCTCCAAATTCGGAATCACAGAAAATTAAATTTTAAAATTATCTAAAGAAACTTTAAATGTTTCTGAGATCGGTCGTAAAAATTTCATAATTATAGGCTAACAAATAACATCAGGACAGTATTTTGAAATAAAGTAGTTTAATATGAAGTGTATAAGGAAATTTACAATTGGGAACTAACTCATTTATGTCCACTGAGTCAGTGGTTCTTCGGTGTATAGTTCTTGCTTAATTTTTATTTATTTTGTACTTCTTGTTCATAGGGTCAAATTTCTTCACAACGTTTTTATATAGGGCATGCCAAGCAGTGTCGTCAAACATTCCATGTACAACGACATTTGCACTTTCGGATTCCGTTTCAGGGTTGATGTCGCACAGATATTTAACCCACATCTACTCTGATTTCTGTTGTATGTTCTTTTTTACAGTTTGTCCTGCGGTTTTTCTTCTTTTTGCTATTCCTTTGTAGCATTTGTTTCTCGTTTTGCTTTTTCGTTTTACTATCAGTTTGGTCTTACAGACTATTCTTTGGTTGATGTTTAAATCAATTTGCTATGTTTGGGTGCAACAGTTTTTCACATTTGGCTTCGAGTACATTTCATCAATTTTGATATCCAATATTTAGCGTCGAGTAAGGTTGTCATACAAGAATTTAATTTTCGAAAATTTTCGAAAATAAATAATTGTTATGGTGATAGTGAGTCGGAGTCATTAGCCAATATCCGTGACTTCTTTGGTTTGGTTTGATTAGTGTGCATCATGGCGTTCACTTTTGGGGGAAGCTGAATAACCCGCGGGGGGGGGGGGGGGGGGCAATTTCACGACATATGGTAAGAGAATTGAAACCTCGCCACGAGTTCATTCTTCACAAGTGATCATTGAAAGAGACGAACAACCTAGATCAACCAATCGGTATTTGCCACCACTTACTTGTTGGCTTTCAGCCTTTAGCACAACGCTGATGAGTCGAAAATCTACGAAATATGCATAGCTTTTTGACTAATGACAAGATTGAAACCAAAGAACATCTACCGGGCTTCCTATCCTAGATTCTATTGTAATGTCGTAAATAAACGCATAGAATGATAAATGCACAGAAACTGGGGAGTTATTAAAGATCTTCAAGGACTAAAAATAAAAAACGTTGTGCAGTTCTGTAAAAATTGGCCTTTCTCCCAATAACTCGAAGACTTTAAATTTTTGATGTTCTCTTTTGTGTCCTGTGCTCTTTTTGTTATTACTTTGTCTATTGGTTCATTCAATGATATGTCATTGTTACCTTTCCTGTTATTCATTTTTTTGCTAACCAAATGTCAGTGTGAGCTATTATCATGACTTGGCGTCCATCTTCCGTCTATTAAGTTTTCATATTTTGATTTTTCATTGAGAATCAAGATGGCCGCCATAGCAAATCTTAGTTTAACATAGCACCCTATGGAAAAATCACTTACAGACCTTCTTCAAACTACAAAGGCACATTAAAACCAAACTTGGCAGCAAATGCTTGGTATGTGGATCTATTCCAAAATTGTGTCTGTCGACCCGGACAGTCAAGAAAGGTAGCCACCATACCCATCTTAGTTCATTTACGCTTGGAAAATATTTTAAAAGTCTTCTACTCTGAAACCAAGGAACTAATGGGGACTCACTCACAAACTAAATAAAGTCCGAATGACTTTATGTTGAGTTTGTGAGTGAAAAGGCCGAGTTTATACATCGATAAACTCGTACAAAATCGCATTTAATCCTTATAATTCCATTTCAAACATCGAAAAGTTGTTCCTAATCGAAAAAAAATAACTTTGTCCTTTTCAGGCGACATTCATCTCGAATCTGGTACCATTTCTGACAGGTGAGCAATTGAATAAAAAAGTCAATAAAGTCATTTACAAATCGAAAAAAAAAGGAAACTTACATTTTGATAGATTTTAATATAGTACTAGTAATCTGAAGCGTACAGAATAAACGCAATGTCCGATTTTTTCCGTTTGAAGAATCCAACTTGCGTTGTTTACAAATATGCCGTTGCAATCTTGACTGTGAAGTCCGTGCAGCAAATTTTCGCGGAATTTTTTAAAACGCAATTTTCAGCAATTTTTAAACCATTTCTCATTAGATTTTAACTATTATTGTCAGTATCATCCTTAAAATTTATTCTTTTACAGCATTCTTCACATTTAATGTCTCATTTGAAACTTTAAATATTCAAGAAAGCGCATGAATATACTTGCCAAATACGGGTTTATCGATGTATAAACTTTTATGATTTTGCTCGTACGACCAATGAAATTCTTGTTTTTTATCATATGCAAATTAAAATGGAATTATTGTTCATTAAATAAAATTTTCTCCTTGAGTATGATGTCACGTCGTCTTAAAAGTCAATTTTTGGGGACTTCACGCCTTTAAAAAAAATTTATAAGGAATTACTGTCATTAGGTTTTTCATTCAAAATAGCATACAAAATGTTATGCACACTGATGTTATTTCTTCATGAAAAAAGATAATGACAGTCCTTCCTTAAGTAAATTTATATATATCTTTATGATAACTGAAAAGTATCTCCCTCGTACATTGTTAGCTGTTTTTTAATTTTGGCCTTCTGGATATGGTCCTAAAAGTTTGGTTTATAATCGTTTGTAGATGGGGGGTGGCTTTTCAACATTTTCGGACTTGAGCACAACTGATGGGTGGTAAATCGATGAAATGTGCACATTTTGTGCATCAAAACTGGTATCGGCTGCTGTTGATAATTAGTATTCGTGCAGTTATCCCCCTTGTCGGAATAATCTAACAACCGAGTCTTAACAAGAAGTAATACAATGTATTATATTACAGCCTTACCTATAATGTTACACTAGTAGATATAAAAGTCAAGTTAGAGATTAGTTCTTTCATTAAAAGAAATAAATATTTTGGCGTATGACTGAGACAAAACAAACTCGTGTCGAAAACAATCGATAGTAGTCGTTCTGGGAGATTATTAAATTTAAACCCCCCATAAATAATTTGAAAGTTAATGTTAACGTTAAATATAACCCGTATCTTTTTGTTTTAATTTAAAAAGTAAGACTTGTTATTTAAATAATTACAATAACTAAGTTGTTAAACTATTTAATCATACGTAATTTGATATATTTACTGTACAAACAAAGACTTTTCTTTTTAATCGGATTTGGAACGTTCCACAAGTGCACTCTGCACAGATTTATTTAATCTACTCGGTTAAATCTGTTGAAGCTGTTTGAAATATATAAAAGAATGTTTCGTTCGTTATAGAATGAGTAATTTAAAAAATAAAATGCTGTTTAAAATAGATTTTTGGTATTCTAACATTTGTGGGTGACATAAAAGAAAAACACATTTGGTATATGGAGTAAATTGTGTGCTGCTTTCCGTCCTACACTGTGTTTGTTATTTCAAAATGGATTTCATGGAAGGCTATCCAACAAAAAGTTCCAACTATTTATCGCGTTCCACACCAAACTCTAGAATTACTTTTGCAGCTGGAACAAGATTTACTAACAGAATTGATCGACGTCTTACCGATATGATAAAGAATTCTACATATAATATTAAACCTATCAAAAGGGAGAAAGAGTTTTTAACCAGATACCGAGCACCTGCTGCCACAATTCCTGTGGGACCATATCAATCAGTGACAAAAAGGGATTATATATATCCAAGTGAACAACTTCTTCGAGCAATGAATCCACAGCCAAAATGGATATACAGAAGCAAATCAGATTTGGGTTTAGGACGAATTTTGGACCATGACTATCAGTATTTTAACAACGGGAGAACAAGTTCAATATCTACTGAAGATAATGAAAAGAGGAATGAAAGCGTAATGGTTAGTTCACATGATGAAGCCGAAGTGAATAATTTCGACGAAAGGTTGGAACACGAATTCATTAATACAGATAAATTTTCGGCTAGAGAATCGGAAGTTCCTACTCAGAGTAAACAGTTTGAGGATAAACAAGAGGAAAACAATTATTATGCTTTTTACAAACCTTTAGTAGGCGACAGCAGGGACCGGTATATCGAGAGTGCTTATATGAAACGTGCAGTAGAGGGTGTGATCATCCCATTTCAAATAGAAAATAAAGATTCAGTGTTAGAGAAGAGATCATTTGTTCCTCGGAGAAAAAGATTTACAGACACCTTAAACAAAGTTTTGGTGCCGCGACCAGACAGTATTGCTAAATTTCCAACTAGATTCCCGCAACTGAATCGTTACAACACTTCCTTGAATTTAACAAGTGGTAAACCTGAACGAGTTCAGGCTTCAGATCTGGTGCAGGAAAATCCTACAAGAGCAGTTCTCTATCAGAGGGCTCCAGAAGTACATACTATTGACAAAGACATGGTTAGAACGTATGAAAAGCAGGCAAAATTGCGAGAAATGATACAAAAATGAACATTGTATGTATAACTTGCAGTGCCATAACAAACTAATTACTATATACATTTGAAGAACAGCATAGAAAAAAATAAGATAAATCATTTCTACAAGATTATATATTCCTTATATGTATATATGAAAATGCCTCAGTCTGGTATGATGCTTTGGACGACGATTTGATTTTTATAGATGATCTTAATCCTTGGTTTTTTTTTCGCATTATCCCCGATTTTTTTTCAATCTTTAATCCTGGTAAAGATCAATCCTGTCTTTTTTCACTAGGGGCCATTTTTTTTTACAAATCCTCCCCCACCCTCCTTAAAATCAAATGGTTGTTTCATTAGGATTATAAAAGTTATTAGAAATAACCTTGCGATTTCTTTTATGTTATGGTTATTTAAATATTTCCATATGTGTCGTCATTGATTCATCTTGTGGAGTTAGGCCCCAGATGAAACATCAACTCATTCTTAAGAACAGCAAACCCTGTCTAATTTGAACTGTGTGTAACCTGATTCTTGCATCAGAATGTGCATTAGTAAGTAAACCTGTGTAAACCGAACACCTGTCTATTATGAACAAAATATTCTCTCCAACAGGTTTTCACTTTCGACAGATTTACTTGTCTGTATTTCGATCCAGTTATCTGATAAACACTGATAAAGACATCCTTAGTCAACAGATGTTAAAGAATGGAACATTTTCTTCGCGAAAAACTCTGTCCCCTGATTTTTACTCATTTATGGATAGATGGCCCATAAGTGAACAATAATATATTAAATACAAAAAGATTTTAAAAGAATATAGAATTAATTAAAATGCTAATGGTCAAATATTTGTTGTTTCAAAATTTAGAGCGGCCACTGTTTTTTTAATAAGCTGGAGTTTTATTCCTTGATTCCTAATTAAAAAAAAAAATTCTTACACTAAAATCAATAATTAAAAGCATCGATTGAGATAGTGTTATTTGAATTTGAATACGCACTTGGTATCAGTCGATCGTAAAGTAAATTTTGGGTTATCTCCCATTTCTAGTATTTTTCTTTTAAAAAATATTCATAATGTTTCAAATCATTCGTAAAATATGAAAATAAATTTTCAAAGTATTAGTTATATAATATATTTTATTTATACATTGTTTTGTAAAATATTTTATGACAAATAAGAAAGATTTTGCTTATCAAAAATTCATTAATACCAATACAAAGACTTTTGCTTGTTTCCCAGATATATATACTAGTGGTTTTTCATATAGAGTGAGGTCTGCTGCCATTGGAAATTGATACCTACTGATTTGATTAATGGAAACTTTATGTTGACTTACTCTCCAATGGTGACCTTTGACCTCTTTTGTTCTAACTGACAATCATATTTTTTCATTCAAAAAGTGAATTGAATTGTAATAATATTTGTGAAACAAAAAGATGTAAAAATAAATATTTCATTAAAAAAAATATATACAAAACGCCACTATCGGCAGTTGTTCAGAATTTTTACCAAGTAGAAATTAAAAAAAAGTAAAAAATTCAATCCATATACTTACCTCAAGCAAACCTTCATAAGACACCTAAAAACAGGCTATAGTTTTATTTTTCAAACATTTGGCGAAGGAGTGTCTTCATGCTTTTTGTGAGTGCATTTTAGTGTGAAGACAAATCGTAATGTATTAGATGCTTGAGATCCAATTCATCCTCCCAAGTCAGGGTTTTGTATCTACCATCATTACCATTGTAATGTAAAATTGTAGAAGAGTGGAACTTTTTAGATCAAAGGTTAAATTTATAAAAAAAAAATGTTTGAGCATTGAATTAAGAATTAATGTATAAAGATGTAATAGATTTTTTGAACTATCAAATTTTCTTTATACTGTGGAGATGTTATTTTCTCTAATCATTATCCCCTCGTGCCAAATTCTTTTTCTAATTATTCTTTCTTCTCTATAAAATCAGTATTCCTAATTCTTAAATCTCCCCCTTTTCATTATACATTTATTCCAAGATTGGGGAGGGGGGGGGGGGGTATGAAGATTTATTAACACAAGGAATATCATATTTCCCCGAAGGCTGGTCTGAATAAATATTCATATATGCCTCCATTACCCTGCTATAATGTTTTTATAATATTACATTCAACCCAATTTAACTGTTTCTGCTGTACTGATGCTTTATACATATACCATACTTTAACTGTTTTAGAACCACTGCTTCCCATGTGCGAATCGAGTTCATTAATGATTTCTGTAAGGGACGAGATCAAAAGTTCAATGTCGGATAAAAAACTTAATTCAAATAGTTTGGGGGTGGGGGGGGGGGGGGGGGTTAAAATCACTGCAAGTTTTGTTATACGACATCGATTTTTGAATATGCCCGTATTGGTCAATCAATTTTTCCCAAATTAAGTTAAGAGGGGGGGGGAGTGAAAAAACTATGTGAATTAAGTTTTTTTTGGGGGGGGGGAGTGAAAAAACTATGTGAATTAAGTTTTTTATCCGACATTGAACTTTTGATCTCGTCCATAACCTGTGAACTTGATTTCTGTAATCAAGTGACTTATGGGTAGATATCAGACGAAATAAACATTCGGAACTACGATTTTGTGGGAAAAGGGTAAGACCTTTTTGTGGTATTTTAATTTATATATTTTTTTTTATATATTTCAATGCGCATCATTTGAAATGGAAGGACAGCAGTAAACATTTTAATTGCAATAGATGTCTTTAATTTGTGTATAAATTAACCTATATTTGATGTACAAAGAAATACCACTAAAACATTGAATAAACCTCTTTAAATGAACACAATACTGTGTTATATTGAAGTATTACAGTTAAACCTCCACGGACGAGAACTTGGCTTCTGTACTTGCGACTGTTGACTTCTGTAGATGCGACCCATGGCTTCTGTAAAATATAATACGTGCGACTCTTGGCTGATGTAAATGTTACCTATGATTTCTGTAAAATGTTCACGATGTTTTTTTTTTAGGTTTTAGTTTTTGTAATAAGAAGTGTTATAATATCACAATTGGATGCATCTCAATGTTTTTAAAATCGTCCTAAATGAACTTAATTTCGTTTTTTTAGCTCGTCTGGCCTACAAGGCCACTCGAGCTATTACCATCACTTGGCGTCCGTCGTCGACCGGCGTAAACTTTCCTTTAAAGATCTTCTCATCTGAAACCACTGGGCCAATTGGGCCAAACCTTTAATGGAATGCTCCTTGGGTGGCCCCCTTCCAAAAATATGTCTGGCATTCCCGACCTACAACCGAAATGACTGATTTTGCTGAAAATTGAAAAGGGGGATGATTATTAAAAATCTTCTTCTATGAAACTACATGACCAGTTGCAACCAGGCGTAGCAGTAATGGTCCTTAAGAGGTTCTCTTTCAGAATTCTGTTCGGACTGTTAAGCAAGATGGTCGCCAAAACCGGATTACATAGGTTGACATTGGACCCTATGTGAAACTTTGTTACCACTTGACCAATTGTAACCAGACTTGGCAGCAATGGTCCTTAGATTGTTCTTTTTCAGATTTATGCCCGATGACCCCAACAATCAGTCAAGATGGCCACAACAGCCAAACTTAGTTTAACATAGGACTCTACGGGAATACCAGCCAAATTGAATGCTACACGTAACTTTGAGTCCTGCTCAAGATGGACAAGTTAAATCCAGGTCAGCGATACAGGCTTTCGAGAGCCTCTAGTTTTAAGATGACAGATTACCAATGCAATTATTGTACATTTGAAACATCTGAATTTGACAACGTGGTTCACCATTCCACAAACTGCCATTCCAAGACACTAAATATAAAACTGATAACACCATCAGATGATAGATAAAAAAGGCTTATTTCAAGATCATCTGTTGATATAAATTGATACACACAAATGTTCAAATTTAAACATATGTAGTCCATGATTCTCTGACGTCAAGCCGGGCCATTTGTAATTGCCCGGGGTCGTTGGACGTCATTTCAAAACTTTGAAATTTCCCGAATTTTTAGTCAGTGTTTTGTGAGTAAAACCAAGAAAGTGTAATTTACTTCAATTGTATAACCATTTTAAAACAATTTATAGATTAATGTAATGCCCCTCTAACATATAACATGTATAAGAAATGAATGAATAGCAACTGCTAAGTATGGCCGTGTATCGGCTGTGTCGTCTATTTTTTCCTTTTTCCTTCCCCCATATCAGAATTTTTAATATTAATATTAAATTATGGAATTATTTTTTCGAAACAAACACTAGTTTTCAAATTGACACAGAAGCTAAACATATCGAGTTTCCCCGACAGAATCATTTGACGTTCGAAAAATATTGGCAAATGTCGTGCGGAAAATTACTAAGTTTTATATATGGAGTGCATTCTGACATGCCACGACCCAAAACCATTCTAGAAAGGACATTTGACGTCAGAGGCATCTCGGACACCATCTGAAGACACAGGTAAAACGATAATGAAATCAGATTAAATGTAGCTTCGTTATTCTAACTCAAAGTATCCCAAAATGTGTTTGCTTTCCTCTTCTTTTGTTTTTTTGCGTTTCTCCAATAATATAATAGGTGCATATTCTACAGTAAAATGGATCGACTTACATATTTTACTTTAAGACAACTTCTAGACCGGGTGAACTTGCATGTGCAAAACTGCAGTGTCACTTTTGTTGTTTATTATATGTACCCAAGATGGGTTGGAGGCTTCTAAAAGCAAATTTTTCACAAATACTACAGACAAATAACTAAAATCATATATATCTGAACTTGTCTGAGAATCAGAATTGTTTCTGTAATATTTGAATGAACGCATGTCATTCATTTATGAACTTTTGAGCAAAAGAGGTCGAAGGTCACCATTGGACAGTAAGTCAACATAAAGTTTCCATTAATCAAATCAGTAAGTAACAATTTCCAATGGCAGCAGACCTCGATAGTGATTATGTAAGTAACAGTATATATATCCTGGCAATAAGACAAAAATCTTTGTGTTGGTATTAATCACAAAATTTATTAACAAATATCTTGTAGTTCTTCAGAATATATAAGAATAAAATGAAAGGTTTAAAACAAGTATTTAGTTTTAAAAAACGAGACCGCGCATTGTAAACTTCAGAAAATACTTTCAATAATTAGTGTTAGTTTCGAAGAAAGATGGGGAAAAATGGGAGAGAACTGGAAATATTTTTACTGCCAGTATGTATTTGTAACTGAATGTTTTTGTTATTAAGAAGCTATCAGTTTTTTTATTTTATTTTTATTTTTTTTTTTATAAAAACATTTTCCTTTGTCCAAATTTTGAATACAAAATTGTTGTTCAATGCTGAAAAAGTTCCTGGTGTGAAGAAATGTTTAATTGATTTCATATTTTGCTATATGCCCGCTATCCATATTAACTAGAGGTTCTAAAGAGCTTGTATCGCTCACCTGGGTTTAACTTCTCACCTTGAGCAGGACTAAAAATTTAAGTGTTGCAGTCAATTTGGCTGACCTTTCTATAGGGTTCTATGTTAAAATAAGTTCGGCTGTGGCAGGTCAGTGGACACATATCTAAAAAATAACCATTTCAGGACCATTACTGCCAAGTCTTGTTCCAACTGGCTAAGTGGTTTCAGACAAGAAGATTTTTCAATGAATTTTTCCATAAGGCCCTATGTCAAACTAAGTTAGGCTGTGTCTTCCATCTTGGTTCATAGTCCACGAAATCGGATATATTTGCTGCAAAGTCTGGTTCCAATTTGTCAAGTGGTTTCAGACAAGAAGATTTTTCAATGAATTTTCCCATAGGGCCCTATGTTAAACTAAGTTCGGCTGTGGTGGCCATCTCGGTTAACAGTCCGGATTATAGAATATACTTCTGAAAGAGAACCTTCTAAGGACCATTAATGTCAAGTTTGGTTCCAATTGGCCTTGTAGTTTCATAGAATGAGATTTTTTAAATTCATCCCCCTTTTTTCTATTTTTAGTAACAGCAGCCATATCGGTTGGCAGTCGGCGATGCCGGACATATTTTGGAAAGGGACCACCCATGGACCATTCCACCAAAGTTTGGTTCAAATTAGCCTAGTGGTCTCAGAGAAGATAACGAAAATGTTAAAATTCCCAAAGGGTCCAATGTCAAACTATGTCCAACCATGGCAGCCATATTGGATGGCGCATCGGAAACCCGAACATAAATTTTAAGGGGAGCATTCAAAAACTATTCCACTCATTGAATTGGCTCAGCGGTTTAAGAGGAGTTGACGAAAAATGTAAAATTTTCACAGGCTCTATGGTAAACTAAGTCCGGCCATGGCGGCCATGATGGATGGCGTTCGGGGAAACCGAACACATATTTTAAAAGGGGCCCCTCCTTTCTGGTAAAGTGTTTAATTGCCTCTTTTTCTGCTTGCATGAGTAGCATTTCTGAACATGTGTAACGATTATGAAACCTCCTGAAGAATGAAGACTCGAACGACAACTTTAGACTGAATATCTCATCAATGGTGGTCTGATATGTGTAAAATATAAAACTACTACAGCACTAAATGTATGTCACAAAATTTTTACCCATATAGCAATTTATTTGGGAGTCAGATGTGTTTCCAAATTTGTATAGCCTGCATGATTCTTAATAGCCGAATTTCATTCCTTAAAATATTAATTTACGTTTTGGGCAAAAGAGTTCAAAGGTGACCATTGGATAGTAAATAAACTTAATGTTCCAATCAATCAAATCAGTGAGTAACAATTTCCTATGGCAGCAGACCTCAGTGATGATGTATGTAACAGTATATATTTCTTGGTAACAAGACAGGAATCTTAGGTTGGTCTTAATTACAAACTTGATTAACAAAATATGTCGTAGTTCTTCAAAATATAAAAGAAAGAAATGAATTTTTAAAGTATGTTTTTTCGTTAAAAAGAACGAGACCGTGCATTGTGATTTCAGAAAATGTTTTCAATATTTAGTGTAAGTTTCAAAGAAAGAATTAAGAAAATGTGAGAGAACATGATTTATCTCTATTGTCAGGATGATCCTCTCTCCTCGGTGATGACTGTTTTATATAACTGTTTTAATATCATATCACTTGTTGTTGACGGATTCGGAAGCATAAAAATTATTAAAACTATTTTCTACTGTATTAAAATAATTGAACAATTGTGAATATGGGTTAAATAGCAGGAATTCGTCATCAATTTCATTTTTACAATAAATACATAATATTTCTTCTCATGGTATTCTGCCAATTTCTATTAGTAGTGTATGATCACTGATCCTAAATTTTGCGAACAATTTGTGTACCTTAAAATTTAGATGATTAAGATAATATTCTGTTTCAGACTGATCTAAATTTATGTAAATATATCTTGTTATTTTTCTTGAAGATTTTCAATTTCATCTCTTAATATATTATACGTATCAGTTTCTTTTTTAAGTAAAGTTTTTAGTATTGAGGCCTTCTGATATGAAGACCTGAAAGACAATAGAGGATATCATGTAATTTCATTCATTTCACAAATGAATATGTTCTCACCAATGGTGGTCTGAAACATCTACAGCATTAACTGCATGTCAATCTATGTATATCTATGTAGCAAGTTAATTCATTTAGGAGTTGAGATGATTTTTTTAACAGCTGGATTTCAGGCCACACCAAATTGATTTTTAGTTCTTTAAGTGGCAAAAATGGGTCGGAGCGAGCTTAATTTTAATTTAAATTTTTTTCTGGAGGGCTAGTTTTTTTTCGGGTGAATATCAAATTTACATGCGATATACATTTTTTTTAAATAAAATATAGCACAAAATAGGAAAAAATTCCAATTTTTACATTTTTTTTTATAATTTCTTGAAAAATGAAGAATTTATGGCGAATTCAGCATTTTAGCAAAATAAAGCGGTAAAAAAATTTGCCTGGTTCAAAAATCGGACCGGCGAAATCCAAAGAACTACATATCAATTTTTTTGGCCCCGTTCCTTAAAAGCTAAAGCAAAAGAGGTCGAAGGTCACCATTGGAGAGTAAGTCAACTTATAGTTTCCATTAATCAAATCAGTAGCTATCAATATCCAATGGCAGCAGACCTCGTCAACATAGAGGCAAGTAACGGTTTATATAACTTGGCAACAAGACAGAAAGCTTTATGTTGGTATTAATTGTAACATTATTTTGCAAATTCCCTAATGTTTATCATAAAAAAGTCACTAAAAAGTTAAAATTAAAAGCAATCTTTAAATTGAAAATATTGAGACCCCGCAATTTTACTTTTAATCTGTCGGTGATAACAGAGAAAAACAGTGAAAATGGGAGATAAGAATATATCCACTTTAATGGATCTAAAATGAAAAACGTCAGATATATCAGCAACCATGGGACCTTTTTTATAGACATCTACTTAAATGTGAGAACAATAAAGGTAAAATCATGATGTAAATACTTAAATCGCGCCAATGGACCTTAGTAAGATATCAAAATTTACGGCTACATGTATATAAATTGATATCGTATTTTGACTATAGACTACACATCCTCTTTTGATATTAATGATTTTGGCTATCCAGAAATCAGAATCTGACTACAAGATGAAATCGATGAAGTGATAATGAAATAAGAGATTTAAAAATTTGTGAAATTAAAATTCTTTGATACCAATTCTGATGCACAAGATGTGCACATTTCGTCCATTAACGAGTCATCAGATGCGCTCAAGGCCTAAAATTTTAAAAATCAAAACAACAATCCAAAAATTTAAAGAGCAAATTGAAAAATACTAAAATGACCAAAAGTGGGTAAAGCCAAAACCATCTAAGGACAGAGCTATGTACAGATACTACTTAGTTTTCACAAATTTTGTAAATTTTAAGTATCAATTTCGGGATTGTGTACATAGTTTTGGTTTTACTCTTTTGGTAATTTTAGACCCTCCGCACAAAATGGGTATCGTTGAGAAAATTAAAAAAAGTACTTTAGCTGCCTTCTTGGATAGTTCAATATGTGAAGAATTTAATTTTCCAGAAGCTTCTAAAATATTTCCAAGATATGTTTATTATAAGTGATATTCTTTTGTTGGAAAACCATAACTTTGGTTTTCTGAGTATTAATTGAGAGCTGCCATCTACTACAATAAGAATTTGTTTTATCAATAGATCATCTGCAAAAATTAAGCAGTTTATCCACATTTTATCTATTTTTACTGGTTTACAATCTTTATCGAATGTCTCCGGAAGATCATTAAAGTATATATTAAATAAGTTGGGTCAGATTGTCCCCCTGTTTTACTCCTCTATCAATACAGATATAGTCTGATAAGTTTCCTTATTGATTTTACTGTAGCTTCAGTATTTTTATACATATGTTTTATGAGATAATAAAAATTTGCTCCTACATTTTTATTATTTATTATTTTATATAGAGGAACTAATCTCCATACTGAATCAAAGGTTTTTTTCACGTCTACAAAGCACCCATAGATCTTTTGATTTTTACAATTGATATATTTATTTACTAAAGATTTTTTACAACAAACACTCCATCTGAAGTTCTACTATTTCTCTTAAACCCAAATTGTCGAGGTATTATTTTCTCCTCAAAGATATCAAGTAATCTATTGTTGACAATCATATTTAGAGGTTTCCCTAATACGTTTTGGCGATGCGCGGCGCCATGCCGTGCCCTCATTAGCGCCATGCTGCCCTCAATCGGCGCCATGCTGGTCCTGCCTTCATAAATTATGAATTTAAGACATAATAAAAACATGATAATTTCCATGATCGAAAGTTGAAAGAGACCGACAAAGAACGGTCTGTCGCTAATTAATGATGGAGGAGAATCATCATTTTCTTGTTGGAAAACAAAGAGCAGTGGCCATTCTAACAATTAACTGTTACGTTTTATTGCACATTATTCCTCCCATCTTTTACTATTTTCGATATGAACGACATTCTTGCAAAAATTAATGCCGAAACGTGAACGATCGAAGTTTTGCAGAATATTCTGGATCCGGTGACTCTAAACAAAATTTGAATTCTTTGTATGTATTTTAGATATAATAGTCTTTATTTCTTGTATTTCATGTCCTATTTAGTCGAATTTCACATCATCAGTAAATGTTGTTGAAGCGTGACGATTTGTAGGTAAGGCGATTCCATTATTACATTTTGAGGGTTGTCAACTTAATTATGCGCACAATGTCCTTCGATCATAACGTCTGCTGATTTTGAATACAGTTTAATTTTATTGTGACCATTTTAATAGTCGACAGGTCTTAATATTATATAAACAAAAGAAATTGTAAACGGGGGATACACATTTGATTATTAATACTCGTTTTGCTAACGGAATGGTTTAGTTTGAATTTTGCGAAATGTAACACGTGCTCGAGAAAACAACGACAGCAAGTTGTATAGTTTGTGAAATAAAGATCGTAAATAACTACAATTGCACACGTTCAAAGAATAAACTTAATGGATAGTGATATTTTTGAGACCTGCATAGAATACTTGAGAAAGCAGCCGGGGAAAAACCGCCGCTTATTCCATTAAATAATTAACTTTGATAAGAACAAAATTTAAATGAACTAACAATTTTAACTTTCACTGGATTTTCTTTTAAGATTGTCATGTAGTCCCAGTTATTGCTGCCGTATTATATAGATATACAGTCATGGTAATCATGCAATTTATAAATTTTAATCTTGTTTATCCATCAATTATGCTGCTCAGTTTTTCACATTTCCCATAAAGATGTTTTTTTTTGTGTAATTAACAAACACATACAATAAAATCCTCTTACACACTATTTTTCCTGACCAGGATGAATGAAAATGGTATTAATTGCCCTATGTTTATCCAATTAATAAATAAAAAACAAAGCTAAGAATGTAAAATATTTTATTTGTCAATATGCAAGGAATATTTTTATGATTAGATTTAACTTTTCTAATATTTTTACAGAACATTGCCCTATAAATTAATTCTAATAATTGGGAATTGCAAATTAATGCTTGCAAGGCTTAAAGAACTAATTAGAAATATATTAGAAACAATTAATACAACTAGTCATGCACGCATTGTGATTGACTAAACCCCCTTATTTTATACAGGACTATATATTCTTTAAAAAATCCAGGAAGGGAAATTGATCCTGTTGCAAGTAATACAGAGTATCTGTTTTACATGGAAAACCTACAAACAAACTAATGCATTAGACACATATACAAACGTGTATAAAAATGACAGATAACATGCGATATGGGTGCCGATATAGATGACTAAGTTAACTATGAATGTGCCTCCGAAACAAAACTTTCCGCATAAAAGTGCCCCCAGACTGACATTTTACCATGCCTTACCTAATTCCTGGGGAAAACACTAATATTAAATAATTTAAAAGATATTATTTTTGAAATGTGAGCATATATATATGAGCATTTTCCTTTTTTTTTTAAAACAAACAAAAAAACTTCAAAAACTAAATGGCTGAAAATTGATACTTATACTGGATATATTTATAGAAACTCTATGTTGAATTACTCTTCAACTGTGAACTTTGACCTCTTTTGTTCCAAATTCATGTGTTTTTCAATGAACGAAAAAAATACTATTTGTTCCAAAATTACAATTCATGCACAATTTTTTTTATTATAATACCCTTTATAAAATTAATATATATATAAGCTATCCCTGGGAGGTATTTTAGTCAAAAGTTTGAGTTAACTAACTGAACTTTTATTTGTCATTAAACATAAAGATATAGTTTGTGACAAAGACATACAAATACATATAAAGCAAATTTGGAGACCAAATATTATACGCATAAGTATTAGTAACAGACATTATAACATATCAAATGAATTATGAGACTTCTGCCCTCAGTTCTAATGATTGATTTAAAAAGAAGCCAACCATTCTAATATGTTTATTATTTGTTAGGTTAAGCAAAAAGACCAGTTTTTCATCATCTGTCATGTTTATAAATTCTCTATTTTCAAGCTTAAGACTATTAAACAAATTTTCCCTTATTTTACTATTAGTTTTACATTTTAAAATGAAATGAGATTCATCTTCAATAGTCTTGCAAATTTTACAAATTCTATCTTGCCGAGGCATTTTATAATAACGACCTTTTTCTATTTCGAGGTCGTGATCACTAATACGCAGTTTTGTGAATATATTTCTAATTGAAAATAATGGATCTGTAAGATAAAACTCTCCTTTGAGAGATGGATTTATTCTTATATAGATAGAATTTACTATTTTCATCATATCTATTTATTCTATCTAAAAATATCTTTTTAAATTTCTTATTTACACCATTTTTTATAGAAGATTTCAAAAGTTTTACATCTTTTAATGACTTGCAACTAGAAATATTGTCTTCATTTTCTACTTCTGAAACAATATCTTTAACGAAGGTGTACCAGCTGTAAGTGCCTTGATTATCAAGTGCTTTAGTAAGTTCAAAAGATTTTTTGAGCAATGGATTTATATCATTTGTGTGAAGTCTTGCTAACACTGATGAGTTTTTCAACTTTTGACATGGCAGGAGGTGCGCATTTTTTAACACGCGTAAGATTTTCATGTCTGAGCAGGTGCTATTTTATAAATTCAATTCTATTTTATTATAAAATGTAGGCCCAATGTAGTGTTATTAAATTGTGATCTCTATTATCTATTCTGTTGTTCTATCTGTTAAACAAGTCCTAATCCCTTTTATAACAAGAGTGGACACACAAAAATGTCTCGCCTGTCGTGTCTTTCCAATGAAAGTAAATGCTATCAGACATATTGCATACAGTATTCGAAAAACAGGCTAAAACACAAAAACTTAACTATAACCACTGAACCATAAAAATGAGGTCAAGGTCAGATGACACCTGCCAGTTGGACATGTACACCTTACAATCCTTCCATACACCAAATATAGTAGACCTATTCACACAGTATTCGAAAAACAGGCCAAAACACAAAAACTTAACTATAACCACTAAACCATGAAAATGAGGTCAAGGTCAGATGACACCTGCCAGTTGGATATCTTCACCTTACAATCCTTCCATACACCAAATATAGTAGACCTATTGCATACAGTATTCGAAAAACAGGCCAAAACACAAAAACAGATCTATAACCACTGAACCATGAAAATGAGGTCAAGGTCAGATGACACCTGCCAGTTGGACATGTACACCTTACAATCCTTCCATACACCAAATATACTAGACCTATTGTTTATAGAATCTGAGATATGGACTTGACAACCAAAACTTAACCTTGTTCACTGATCCTTGAAATGGGGTCGAGGTCAATTGAAAACTGTTTGACGGGGATGAGGACGTTGTAAGGTACGCACATACCAAATATAGTTATCCTATTACTCATAATAAGAGAGAAATTAACATTACAAAAAATTCTTAACTTTTTTTTAAGTAGTCACTGAACCATGAAAATGAGGTCAAGGACAATGTACATATGACAGACGGAAACTTCGTAACATAAGGCATCTGTATACAAAGTATAAAGCATCCAGGTCTTCCACCTTTTAAAATATAAAGCTTTTATGAAGTTAGTTAACGCCGCTGGATCACTATCCCTATGTCGAGCTTTCTGCGACTTAAGGTGGTACCCAACACTTTCACTAAAATTAATTTGGCTCGTTTAATTTTCATAAAATTTTGACAAAGTATTTACTTTGACCCATTGACAAAAATTTTAAAATTTCAAAACATTTGAACAAACCAATTCATCAGAAAAATTACACTGATTGTATAGCAGTTTGACAAACACTAATATTGATCATTGAAAAGCTTAATATTCCATTAACAACACAACGTTATTAAAACGTTTAGCTGATTTTACAGAGTTATCTCCCTGTAGTGTTAGGTACCACCTTAAGTCGCAGGCTCCACAAAAACCATATACCAGGGGCAGATAATCCAAATTTACTCGTAAAACTTTACCGCACTCACAGCTTCTATAGCAATAATTGGCATAAAAGTGTTTACTCGTACAAAAGTATATAAGACAGACTTCATAGGATTAGAAGTTACCTCTGCTGATGAAGAGTAAAACATAGGCTACTACTCAAACGCCCAATATCCACCCATAATTCACTTAAGAATTGTTATTTTGTGCAGTCTACATATTCAAATACGTCCTTCACAAGTGACAATTTTATCTTCTCAATAAGTTATTTTCTTAATAAATCAATAAACTTCAATCTAATTTCTTCCAATGATTTACATTTTAAAACTAAGTGCATGAGATCCCCAGGTTGTTTAAAACACAGGGAACACAATGAATTGGGTCTGTGCCCATTGGATTGTGCTCGATCAGCTTGAAGTGTATATTTTCCGCACACGTTTTAGACTTTACACCAGCTCTTTTAACGGCTAAATGTTCTGAGCCACTACCTTTCCAAATAGTGTGAACAACTTCAACATTAAAGTTTCAAATATTGAGAAATTTTAAAGTTACCGTTGACCTAGCTTCAATGTTAAGAAATTTTAAAGTTACCTTTGACCTAGCTTCAATGTTAAGAAATTTTAAAGTTACCTTTGACCTAGCTTCAATGTTAATAAATTTTAAAATTACCTTTGACCTAGCTTCAATGTTAAGAAATTTTAAAGTTACCTTTGACCTAGCTTCAATGTTAAGAAATTTTAAAGTCACTTTTGAGCTAGCTTCAATGTTAAGAAATTTTAAAGTTACCTTTGACCTAGCTTCAATGTTAAGAAATGTTAAAGTTACCTTTGACCTAGCTTCAATATTAAGAAATTTTAAAGTTACCTTTGACCTACCTTCAATAATTAAGTTATTCTTCCAGTATTCATTCGCTGCATTAAACATTAATGTTTTCCAATTATGTTTTTCTGGAGCTGAATCTAATAAATCTATTGGAGGTGGCAAGCCATATTTTTCAGAAATCAGAGCTATACATATTCCCAATTATCTCCCATGTACAGTGTTTTTCTTTGAATTTACTGCCCGATTGTTTATTTTGTTTTCAGACATTTCAAATACATTTAAAATTTAAAAATTGTAAGTTGCAGTTTGCTTTTAATTTTCACTTTTACTTTTTTGTGACACACTTCAACACAATTTTGCAAATCAAATGTTAAACTGAGACCAGCATGAATATTTCTGTCTTGCTGCCAAGGTATATATACTGTTACTTACAATTTGATATCGAGGTCTGCTGCCATTGGAAATTGCTATTTACTGATTTGAATGATGGAAACTTTATGTTGACTTACTCTCTAATGACGACCTTCGACCTCTTTTTCTCAAAATGTGTACTTTGCTTTGACAATGATACAAACCAAAAAAAAAATCTCACTTAACAAAGTAAGTAAAGTCAAGAATTACCAAATGGATATCCGAAGCAGAGAAAAATCGTAACAACTGACAAACTCCGGAAAACAACGAAGACCAGACCAAAACAATACATGCATTACAATTAAATACTAAAAGCATTTATTTATTTCACCAGATAAATAATTTTTTTTTATATACATCTTTTTTTTAGACTGTCAAACTACTATTGATAAGATTTTTGTGAAACAAACTCGATCGGCCAGTTACATATTCTCTAATGGTGTGTTCAGTTAAAATGTAGAATTAAATTTAACAGCACAGTCTCCTCCTATGGTATAATTGTATCATCATATATATATTGGTCTTTTTATCATAGTGTTGATGCTGAAAAGAAAAATATTTTGTTTTATACTAGACATATATAAAAATATGATGCATTATTTTTACTAATATTGTCAGTTTTATTACCATGATGATATATATATATATATATATATATATATATATATATATATATATATATATATATATATATAGACCTAGATTTATATTCTTATTATAATATGAGTATTAGGAATTGAGGTCACTGCACTAAGTCTTGTCAAAAATGCTAGTCAACATAATCATTGTAATCATTTGTAAATATGGTAATTGTATTTAATTACCAGGGTGTCTTTAATTGACAAATAAAGAAATTCTATTCTATTCTATTCTATTCTATTCTATTCTATTCTATTCTATTCTATTCTATTCTATTCTATTCTATTTTTCCCACAATCGTTGTAAATGTTCAGAAATGCAACTCAAGATCTAGGCATTTTTCTTTGCCCAAATTAAAAAAAAAATCAACAACGATAGTTGGTCAGACATCAGTGTTGTGAAGAAAACATTACTTGATTGCATATTTTTATTGTATGCCCTTTATTGATATTAATTTTAAAATTTGCATACCTACAGATCCAAAAATCTGACTTTGAAGAAATGATATTGCTAGAAGACATTCATAATAAGCCATTTGTTTGCTATGTTGAAGTTTTACCAAATACCCCAAAAATTTGTTTTATGTCTTTAACTGCCTCTTCTTCAGCTTGAGTTGCATTTCTGAACATCTACAACGATTGTGGGGAATAGAATAGAATAGAATAGAATAGACGCCTTGGTAATCAAATACAATCACCATATTTACAAATGATTATGCTGACTAGCATTTTTGACAAGTGCAGTAACCACAATTCCTAATACTCATATTATGATAAGAATATAAATGTATGTCTATATATATATATATTATACTTAACAAATAGTTCATGACACTGAGGGTCATATGGCAGTATATGGACCGGTTGGTCGCCCGACAAAAATTATACGGACCGAAGCGAACCGGTTCGTCGCCCGACAAAAATTATACGGAAGCGAAGCTGAGGTCCATATAATTTTTGGAGGGCGACCAATCGGTCCATATACTGACATTTGACCCGAAGTGTCATGAACTAATTGTTATATTATAATTTTCTGGGATTTAATCGAATTTAATCGATTTTGTCAAAACGAGGCGGTCCATATAATGTACAGTCGGTCCAGTATAGCATTATATGGACCGGCTTGGATAACATAGATAAATAGAGTAGTAAAAATGTAAAAGTGTTATATATTCATATATATATCATCATGGTAATAAAACTGACAATATTAGTAAAAATAATGCATCATATTTTTATATATGTCTAGTATAAAACAAAATATTTTTCTTTTCAGCATCAACACTATGATAAAAAGACCAATATATGATGATACAATTATACCATAGGAGGAGACTTAATTATACATTTTAACTGGAACACACCATTAGAGAATATCATTTAACTGGCCGAACGAGTTCGTTTCACAAAAATCTGATCAATAGTGGTTTGACAGTCTAAAAAAAGATGTATATAAAAAAATATATTTATCTGGAGAAATAAATAAATGTTTTTAGTTTTTAATTGTAATGCATGTATTGTTTTGGTCTTGTCTTCGTTGTTCTCCGGAGTTTGTCAGTTGTAACGATTTTTCTCTACTTCGAATATCCCTTTGGTATTTCTTGACTTTAGTGAGAATTGTTTTCGGTGTGTATCATTGTCAAAGCAAAGTACAAATTTTGAGAAAAAGAGGTCGAAGGTCGCCATTAGAGAGTAAGTCAACATAAAGTTTCCATCAATCAAATCAGTAAATAGCAATTTCCAATGGCAGCAGACCTCGGTATCATATTGTAAGTAACAGTATATATACCTTGGCAACAAGACAGAAATATTCATGTTGGTCTCAGTTTAACATTTGATTTGCAAAATTGTAGTGAAGTGTGTCACAGAAAAGTAAAAGTGAAAATTAAAAGCAAACTGCAACTTACATTTTTTAAATTTGAAATGTATTTGAAATGTCTGAAAACAAAATAAACAATCGGGCAGTAAATTCAAAGAAAAACACTGTACATGGGAGGTAATTGGGAATATGTATAGCTCTGATTTCTGAAAAATATGGCTTGCCACCTCCAAAAGATTTATTAGATTCAGCTCCAGAAAAACATAATTGGAAAACATTAATGTTTAATGCAGTGAATGAATACTGGACGAATAAGTTAATTATTGAAGGTATGTCAAAGGTAACTTTACAATTTCTTAACATTGAAGGTATGTCAAAAGTAACTTTACAATTTCTTAACATTGAAGCTAGGTCAAAAGTAACTTTAAAATTTCTTAACATTGAAGCTATGTCAAAAGTAACTTTAACATTTCTTAACATTGAAGCTAGGCCAAAAGTAACTTTAAAATTTCTTAACATTGAAGCTAGGTCAAAAGTAACTTTAAAATTTTTTAGCATTGAAGCAAAGTCAAAAGTAACTCTAAAATTTCTCAATGTTGAATACTTTAATGTTCACAATATTTGGAAAAGTAGTGGCGCAGAACTTTTAGCCGTTAAAAGGGCTGGTGTAAAGTCTAAATTAGTGTGCGGAACATATACACAGACCCAGTTCATTGTGTACCCTGTATTTTAAACAACCTGGGGATCTCATGCACTTCAGTAATTTTAAAATGTAAACCATTGGAAGAAATTAGATTGAAGTTTATTGATTTGTTAAAAATATAACATATTGAGAAGATAAAAATGTCACTTCTGAAGGACGTATTTGAATATGAACAAAAACTTTTACAATTAATAGTAGACTGCACAAAATACCAACTGTTAAGTGAATTATGGGTGGATATTGGGCATTTGAGTAGTAGCCTTTGTTTTGCTCTTCATCAGCAAAGGTAAATTCTAATCCTACGAAGTATAAAGGTAAAGGTAAAGGTAAGTTTTATTTAACGTCGGTGTGTAAGTCAACAATCAACATAAGCTCTGTAGAGCTTTTTTACCGACGGCGAGATTTACGACCGTTTGGTAGATATGGTGTTCTCGCATGGTCGCCAGGTTTGTGGGGGAGGAAAGCCCGATATTCCAGGCCGGAAAATCGGTGAAACCCCCGAGCTAAGGTAGGTGCCTGGAAACCTTGACACATGTGAGGTTCGAACCTACAGCGGTGTCGACCTCGTGGTTTAAAGGCCAGCGCCTTAACCACTCGGCCACCTAGTTTTTTACGAGTAAAGACTTTTATGCCAATTATTGCCATAGAAGCTGTGAGTTCGGTAGAGGAGGCATTGACATTTACTGAACTGAGCAAGCGTTTTGGTTTTAAACTGTATAGATATATTGAATATTCTGTGAAGAAAGACGCCATGGTGGCAAGTACGAGGATACAATATGATAGAAAAAATACATTACGAGTGAATAACGTTCACATTGAATAGATATTAATAAGTGTGATGGCGGTGAGATGTGTATAAAGTAAAACATTTTATCTGACAAGTGTGATATTGATAGTGCCATCGTGGTTTTAAATTAGGGGACTCTACACTTCAAGAAGAAGTGGTTCATCTGACAAACGTGGAATGTACAGAAAAGGTAACATGTAAAGCCGGTTAAAGTATAAAAACTTATATCCACCTATTACTTTTTTTCATCAACAAAAACGTTGTCTTTTTTCGTGGGGGGGGGGGGGGGAGGAGGAGCTGAGACTTCTATAACACATATGTTATAGTAGTCTCAGGGAGGAGTAATTAGATTTTCACATCAGTGTGTAAATTCCTTCATAAAAATAGTGCAGCACTTCTTAATTTTTAAATATATGTACTTGTGTCTTAAGTCTATTATATGTAAGTCGGTATGTTTATTGTTAAATGTTTTTAACCCTTCCTAAATAAAAATTACTTAATTTAAATATTTATTTATTAAGGCGGAGAAAGGATTGCAATCTATAAGAAATTAAAGTGGAGTGATTTCCCTTTAATTTGCCTCAATTTGGTTTGTTTCTCTTGGATACCATAATCAGTTTCCTACAATCTGATCATCAAAGTAGTTGTTTCGCCAATTAAACAGGTAGGAGTTAAAAAGCTGACAAGCATCAGTGTAATATTAGAAAGTATACATCATAATTAATTAAATGAATTGTTGTTCGTTGTTCTGTCACACTCTTGAGTCTGAGTTTAAGTTAAAATGCACATTATCAAAAAAAGTGTCAATGCAATGTGTGCCTCAAACTGATTTCCAATAACGAAAATCCAATAAATGACAGAGTATATAACATTAACACATTAAGACAAAAAACATAATATGTAATTCTGCATATAAATTTTTTTAAGATGTTGCAGCTGGGGAGAATACACCAATCATTATAATACACTACATATTTTGTAATTTATTTTATATTACAATGTATACTGGGGTTTCACTGTATCTCAGTAATTATTTATCAAGATAGCGTAAAAAGTATATTTGAAGAGCGATACAATGAGAACAGAGTATACATATTTATGTTTATTGTTATACGTGTGGGTTTGTGGTCTAGTGGTTAAGGTCGCTGGCTACGGTACTGAAGGTCCTGGGTTCGAGCCTCAGTTTAGCCTGGAAAATTTGATATATAATAACGGCGTTTTTCACCCTCCAGCACACATCTGTTACTCAGACCGGAGTATTGAACAAGTCTGAGTATGTGGGGGCCTCGGTAGGTCAAAGTTACTCCCGACTTTGACATAGAGATCAATCTACTAGTAAGCAGTATTTTTATTCTTTAATCTGGCAACAGAATTTGACAGTTGGCGATATTTCTGGTGACAGAATTTTCTATCTCTTTTTTTTTTTTTAAATCTGCACTTATGTGAAAACATTTTAAAATGGTGACTAACTTGTCAGTTTTATATAATTATCTATGATAATTGAACAGTTTACATCAGACTAATAAACACAGCAGGAGTTTCAACAGCTTGCACATGCTCAGATTTTTGATATCCAAATTTTTGTTAGGCAATTTTATTAGTGATGAAATTAAATATGCATGCTTTTTAACATTTCAAAAGATGTTTAAAAGCATTATATTATAAAATTTCCAATCTGCAAAGATTGTGATGTCACTCAGGTTTAACATCTACAAACACATGTGGCACAGCCGATGTTTTATTAGGCTTGCCATCAAAATAAAGGTCATTTCATAGCTGAAACAGATAGGATCTTGGCTGAGTCAGATAGCATCATCACGATATATATAGTCTGATAGCACCTTGGTACCAAGAAATGTTTAAGGGAGAACACTTATTTAATCCGGACTGTTATGTATATACATGTAATAGAATTTTCACCCATTTGTCCTACTGTATTTGGCCTAGTTGTATTCAAAGATTTCATTTTTCAAATAGTTTCTGTTGGAATTGGCTGAGTCTAACCTTTATATGTCATTTGCAAATACAGTACTAAGGGACGAGATCAAAAGTTCAATGTCGGATAAAAAACTTAATTCAAATAGTTTGGAGGGGGGGGGGTAAAAATCACTGCAAGTTTTGTTATCCGACATCGATTTTTGACTATGCCCGTATTGGTCAATCAATTTTTCCCAGATTAAATTAAGATGGGGGGGGGGGATGGTCAGTGAAAAAACTATGTGAATTAAGTTTTTGATCCGACATTGAACTTTTGATCTCGTCCCTAATATACTAGTGTATTGATATCTACTCTAGCTTCACTTGGATTTATATTCTTCTTTCATTTCCTGTTGCAGTCAATATGCCACGCCCACGATCAGCTCGTTCTGATACTAGTGATGCAGACATGGAGGGTATTGCCGAGCAGGAGCTCATTAAGCTTCAGAGGCAATATCGTATCATGGAGGGAGACAGAGCTGCTTATACAGAAGAGTCGCAGAATCTTATACGAAAACAAAAGTAAGAGAAATAGTACATTAAATTGATATAAACAATTTCAAAATCTATTGTTTAATTTTGGTTTCTTTTTTTAATTTAACAAAAATATTATTATTAATTAATCGTTAAGAGTTTCAGAAAAAGAATAAAAATTAAAAATGCAAATAAATGTATGACTTTTGATTTCAGGGCCACTATTGGACAGCTTGAAGCAGAGAAACAGGAACTGTTGAAAGAGCTAAGACTTGCTGAAAGTAGAAGCAATCAGGATAGAGATGATGTTAACACAGATACCTTAGTTACATTAGGAGAGGTCAAAGGTAATAGTTCATAAGTAATTGACCTGAGCTTTTTTTACCCCTTTAGGTTTTAGGATGCTTCTGTACTTTTTTGCTCCTTTGAAAATATTTTTGTAGTTTTTTTGGCATGCTAATGATCCTTATTAAATGAAAACTTTCGGATCATTGGTATGGTTGTCATAATTATTGGATAAATGAATTTGTTGCATATATTATAGTTTTGAATTCAGAAGAGTTTATTTCCGTTTGCTTTAAGTTAATGATTAAAATTCCTTTCAGATGAGAATGAAAATGAGATTGAAGAAGAGAAAAAACTTCATATCGAATTAGATGCACAAATTAGAGAATGGGAAAAACAGATAAAGAAGCAACATAAGAATATGGGAGGTGTTCACATGAGCTCACAGCATACAGTCCAGACACAGAAGACCATCAGAACATTGGAAAACCGACTTGATCAGGTAAAGAATACAAACATATTTAATGTGACTTCTTTGACACAATGAAACTAGATACTTAGATACTGTTATAGATTTGAGCACCTAAACTGCTCAGTTGAAGGTATAGATTTGCCAAGTGAAATGAGACCTGTATACAGTAGAGTTTGTTTATAATGGAGTCCATGGGAATCTTCATCTTATTTTGTTATAGGCGTTGTTTATTGTAACAGATGGAATGCAGAGTTAACTCCCCTTTGAGAATTAAATTCTGAAATTTTTCTCTCTACCTTTCAATTCTATTCACATCATTAAGAGACATTTTAATTTGGATTATTGACCGATAACGGAAGTGTCAAGTCCAATTTACCATTGTTGTATGTAATGGATAGGTAAACCAATTCTCTTTGTTATGAAAAATTTGTAATAAGCCTACAAAAATACACTGCGTAATAGCAGCGGGACTGGGGATTTATCTTCACTTCATTATAAGCTTGATTTAATTAAAAGCCTGTACATTATAAACGAACTCTACGGTGCATTTATTAATTTGCTTTTCTTCTAAACACAGAAAAAAACAATGATGAATTTGTGTGATTGTCCTTCATGAATGTTTGGAAAATTCTTTTTTGAGCAGATGGGCAATACCAGGGGTAGCACTGGCATTCAAAAACTTGTCGCCAAAAAAATCGCTAAGTCACCCTCCCCCTTTTGGAAGCATTCTGCCATTCATGATTGTTCTTTTATTCATTACTGTTTAAAATAACATGATGAAATAGTTTTAATGACAGTTAACTTTCATCTGAAATGACCTTTATTTTGAAGGCAAGCCTAATAAAACATTGATTGTTCCATGTGTTTGTTGATGTTAAACCGGAAGTGACACCACAATCTTTGCAGATTGGAAATTTTATGATATAATGCTTTTAAACACTGTTTAAAGGTGTTAAATAGCATGCATATTAATTTCATGGCTAATAAAATTACATAATAAAACTTTGGATAATATAAATATTACCTTAGTGTATAAATTGAATTGTCCTCAGAGTGGTCAATCAATTGAGCAGTCAAATGTAAATGATCTCAACACTGGCAAGTTATTGATTATGTGTTTGTTTGCTGTTGAAACGCCTGTTGTAAACTGTTCAATTATCATACATGTAGATGATTATATAAAACTAACAAATGATGTTTCTTAGTCACCATTTAAAAATGTTTTCACATATATAAGTGCCAGATTTTTTTTTTAATAAAAAGATAGAAAAATTATGTCGCCAGAAATATCGCCACCTATAAATTTCTGTCGCAAGATTGAAAAAAAAATCAGATTTGGCAACATTGGAGAAGCCCAGCATGGTCCCTGGGTTCGAGCTCCGAATACTGAATCAGTCACAAAGAAAAACCTATTCTACTGTCAATTTGACACCTCTCCTTTGTGTCATTGTTAGTAAATGTAGGCATAAATGTTTCATGTTTCTTATTTAGGTTATTTGTACTTGGTGGGATAGTTTTTTTTTTTTATTTCTTTAACAAACAAAAGAAAATTGACCAAATATTAATCATAGGTTTTTTTGGGCATGAAAACATTGAGTTATGTCTGCTTTATTTGAAAAATGAAATATTTCCTTTTCAAATTTGTTCATACAGGTAAATTAATAGGTAATCAACATTTGATTTGTTCAGGTTTTAGGTACAAGTTCACGATCAGTACACATGTTGCTAGAGACGTAACAGACACTTTAAAATAGATGAATTAGAAAATATCTGAAAAAAATCACTTCACATGAAACAATGGTAATCATGTATTTTAAATATTTAAATGTTTTTCTCATTTTTAAGACTTTGGGTATTTGTTTAATTTATCCTGGTAATGTGTGGTTATAATACAGGGAATCTTTCATTTAACTATGGAAAATGCCACATTCTACTTTCATAATTTTGTTTTTATCTCATTTGTAGTCAAAACAACAATTTTGTAAGCAGCTTGCAGAAAATGCCAAACAAAGGGATGAAATTGAGAGTCTTCGTGTGGAAAGAAATAGATTTGACAGTTTGTACAAGAAATTAGAAAAAGAGTTGTCATCACTACAAAAAAAGAAGGGAGAACTAATTGAAAGTTCTACTCAGGCTTATGATGCAAGGTATGTGAATATGTATCTAATATCTGATGTTGAAAATAAGGGTTACCCAGAATGCATTTGATTCCAATGTATTTACATCTGTTAATTTATAGAGAATTTAACCTGAAGTTAGATGAAAGTAAGATGATGTAAGAAGGATGAAGGTAAGATGGTGTAAGAAGGATGAAAGTAAGATGATGTAAGAAGGATGAAAGTAAGATAATATAAGAAGGATGAAAGTAAGATGGTGCAAGAAGGATGAAAGTAAGATGATGCAAGAAGGATGAAAGTAAGATGATGCAAGAAGGATGAAAGTAAGATGATGTAAGAAGGATGAAAGTAAGATGATGTAAGAAGGATGAAAGTAAGATGGTGTAAGAAGGATGAAAGTAAGATGGTGTAAGAAGGATGAAAGTAAGATGATGTAAGAAGGATGAAAGTAAGATGATGTAAGAAGGATGAAAGTAAGATGGTGTAAGAAGGATGAAAGTAAGATGATTTAAGAAGAATGAAAGTAAGGTGGTGTAAGAAGGATGAAAGTAAGATGGTGTAAGAAGAATGAAAGTAAGATAATGCAAGAAGGATGAAAGTAAGATGGTGTAAGAAAGATGAAAGTAAGATGGTGTAAGAAGGATGAAAGTAAGATGATGTAAGAAGGATGAAAGTAAGATGATGTAAGAAGGATGAAAGTAAGATGGTGTAAGAAGGATGAAAGTAAGATGATGTAAGAAGGATGAAAGTAAGATGGTGTAAGAAGGATGAAAGTAAGATGGTGTAAGAAGGATGAAAGTAAGATGGTGTAAGAAGAATGAAAGTAAGATGATGTAAGAAGGATGAAAGTAAGATGGAGTAAGAAGTACATGGAATGACTTTGTGCAAGCAATGGAACTTTCATGCAGAAGTGTATACTTCTTCAGTTGGTAATGAAATTCTAGGAAATATTATGATCATAATAGTTTGGGTTTTAAACTACCCGGTAACTTGTCAAACTGTACTTTTATTCTGACAAAGGTCCAAGCATTTATTCCTCTGAAAAATTAGTTGTACGTCATTAAGAGGGAGATTTTCAATAATGAAACTGTTATTAAAGTGTCAGCTTGCATTGAAAAAGGATAGTTTATAGTAGGATTAATATTAGACAACAAAATCCTAGTTTCTCTTTCTGAAAATATTAGTGAGTTAGATTTCCCCCTAAACATGTCAGATATATTAAGAAATAGCTGAAAGAAAAATAATATTATCATCACTTATCTTTGATTTAACTTCAGTTTCCTTTAGTACACTTATAAAAATGATAAATATGATAACGAAAAAAGATTGCTATAGGAGCATATGCATTTTCAACATATGGGTCATTTAGAAAAGTCTTTGTTTAATGGGGGCAGCCATATTGTGCTACATATCAAGGCTAGAAAAAGTTTTGTTTGCCGGAAGTAAATTAAGGGAAATAACTTGCTTCAAATTATATAATTTTAGAGTCAGACTCGTAATACTGGAAATGAGTTTCTGGAAAGGGCTAATCATTGCTCTGCTTGCATCATTGGCCAAACCAACAGCATATTATATAAAACAACTAAAATGTGCTTTAAAGTTAACTTAAAATAACATTTGATCATTTCTAATTACAGAGATGAAGCTCAGGCAAAGATTATTCTTTTGAAAGAGAAAGCAGACAAAGACTTACAACAACATCAAGCTGAGATGAAAGAGTTGTTGCGTATTATTGATCATGACCGTAACCTTAGAGAGTTCATGGGGATCAAAGGTCAAGAAAGACAAGAAGACCCACAGCTTGTTGCTTGGAGACAGAAAAAGGGTAGGCTATGATTTTCTTATTGGATGAAAGTAGATACAAGATAACAGGATACAGTAGTCCCCCTCTAATAAGACCACCTAAGGGACACCATGAAAGTAGTCTTATAATGGGGGTGGTCTTTCTTGAGGGGATAGCTCTGAAGTACGGCAATTTGTATTGTCCATCTTTGGTTTCAGAATGAAGTGTAGCCATTTGACAAAAAGATGCATGGAAACCGATAAAGACCTGATATGTCACTTTAATCTATAAAACATTTGTATCATTAAAACATTTATTAAAGAAATACAATATTAAAATGTTCAATTGTCTTGTCATTATATTGCAATAAATTGAATCAAATTTATTTCGGTATTTTGTGATACGTTTTATTGTTAAAACACCACAAAATATTAAAAATGTCCAGTCTTAATTATTTTCCGTCCTCCATCAACACCGTTCTCCCACTGATTTAATATCTCCGTTTTGTTTCTTATGATTGACTGAATTTGTGTCTTCCCCACGTCGTAATTGGACGCTATCAATCTTGTACGGTCACCTTTTTCGTTCAGCCTGATCACTTTTAGTTTTATTTTTTCATCGAGTGTCAAAATTTTCCTTTTCTGGACGACATCGTACTGAACACTGTTACTGTTTCCTAAAACTGGTTGATTTTTTTCTATGACTTACAAGCATCCAAGTAACTGCGGGATTATAAAAGATAATATCAGCACTTCCGGTTTGTCTCAAAATTAAAATCGATCATTCTTTGGCCGTATCAGAGGCGTTATTATTAATTTTCGGCCACAAAACGGTGTTCCCTGGTTGCGTTGGAGGGGTGGTCGTTCGCGAGAGGTCGTTTTCTTAAAAAACGAGTTGGGGATTACAGTTTATGGTCGTAAAAGACGGGTGGTTGTTCGCGAGGGGGGTCGTTCAACAGGGGGACTACTGTAATAAAAAATTATTATAAATGCTGATTTTTCAATTCTCCAGTGGTGAATATTGAACCAATGTATAACATATCTTAGGAAATAATTTAGTTAGCAATATGTATCTCTTTTTATTTGATCTTTTGCTCTAAAATAAATGTCTGTACCATAATATGAAAGTGGAAAAAAATTCTTGATAAAAGTGTTATAAATGCTGTAATTATAAATCCTCCACATATGTTTATGGATTTGCCACTGAACAATAAATTCATGTGTTTATTTTAGAGGCACAAGAAGCAGAGAAGAAGAAAGAGAGTCAAGAAGATTCAGTTGAGACATATGAAATGGCTTTTGAAAGAATTAAGGAGCTTACAGGGGAAGATGACCTTGATCTTTTAGTGAACCGTTTCATTGAAGTAGAGGACCGCAACTTTGCCTTGTTTAACTTTGTGAATGAACAAAACAATGAGATAGAATCACTAAATGAACAGATTGTTGATGTAAGTTTTATTTTATGCCATTGCTGTTCTGACCCCTTTTTCCTAGGCTTGGTGTAAGCTGCTGATTGTCATCAAAGACAGCATGACCAGCTTTAGATGTTATGAACCTGTTAACGTGTTACATCAGATATTGTCAGATTGAGGCTTACCCAAATGTATTTATATTTATACACAATGTTCTATGTTTTATTGATGATTTAAAGCAAATATGGTTTTACAGCTGAATAAGAAAAATATGCATTCAATTTTTTTTTTCAAAATCAAGTTGTTGTTTGTATGTATTGGGCTGTGGAGTGTGTGGCAAAGATGCACACACCTCAAGTGGGATAAAATATATAACATACAAATGTCGTCTTCATTAATGTGTCTATTTCATGCTTTTTAGTTATTAAATTTGTTACAAGGACATTTCTTTCTACAACAATTTTAATGAATTTTACCTAAAGGAATTGAAAAAATAAAACAGTCATAACTTTTCAGATAAGGAATGAAATAGAGAAGTTCAAACTTCAAGGAATTGAGTTGGAAGATCAGAGAAAGAAAATTCTCAAAGAACTTGAAGACAAACAAGCATCAAGTTCTAAAGAAGCTGATGAATATGAACAAAAGAATAAAGAAATTTCTAAGATTCTTGACCAGCTACGGGCAGGTAAGAACATATATTTTATTATACTAGTGGAATGAATATGTTGGCCTACCGGAAAGAAGTGTCCAGGGGAGATAAATAAATATTTGCTAAATGATATGTAATGGGAAATTTGATTGCCATACAATTAATATGTGAAATTCTCCTAACTTGTAATGTCACCATTAATATAATAATATACCCAGATGTAAAATTTTATGAAATTTTAAAACAATGCCAGAAGGAGAGAAATGAGACCAATTTAACTAACTATTTAAAAGATTTTTTGATGTAATCTTTTCATGTTTTTTTAAAAACCATTTGGCTGGTTTTAATGACCATGATTACCAGGTAAAGTGATAATTCAAAGTTTTACCTACACAGAATATTGTCTTTTAATGTCATATGGGTCATGACACGGGCATACAGAATTTTGTTGCTTGCTTGTGGTATATGTTTTCACAGCTGGTGTAAGATTCTAAACATTCTTGATTAATTGAACCTGTATAACTAATAGTCTCCTTTTAGCCCTGAAGAGAAAAGGGAGACAATTAAATCTCCCCAAGATGATTTTGTTAAAGTAGATAAATTCACCAAAATGTGAAATTTTCCCTTTTTTATTAATTCACCAATACGTTTCATTAGGCCTTTTATTTTTAATTAATTGGTTTACAGATTTTTTTTTTTTTTTAAATCGGGTCGGTCGGTCGGGAAAAAAAAGAAAAAAAAAGAGGGGAAATCATGTACTTCTGAACAATCTTGGTTATATTGCCGAATATTGCAAAAGATCAGTTAATTCCCTCTTTTGAAACCCAAATGTCAGAACATCTATCTTGGAAGGTGCTGTTCAGTAGACCGTTCCCTTTTTAAGGGATCGGACTCGTCAATTACAATGTACGACAACTTAAAAATGAGTGGATTCGATATCTTACGGAATCAAGATATTCATACAAAACGAACTTAAAAGCCGCATTGATTCTATTACAGAATTCGTTTCATAAAACTTGTTTCGGAAATTGGCATCAACTAACGTCTATAAATAGATATTTTTTTTGATGGGTAATCTATTTTTAGACGAATTGGAAAATAATCTTTTATGAAATTTTGATGCAAAAAGGATTTTAATTTATTTTTATTTTTGGGATGGCTGATTTCAGAGGGTCGGCGGTAATAAAAAACCAAAATTTTCAATTTTTTTTTTTTTTCTTCAAATCGGCAAAATTGGGTCGGCGGATCCGTAAACCAACTAATTAAAAATAAATAGCCTTATGAGATAAGTTGAAGCTGTGGTGAAATTTCCCTTTTTCATTAATTCACCAATATGTTTCATTATGGGATAAGTTGAAGCTGTGGTGAATTTTCCCTTTATTTTATGCACATACCATTTTATATTGTGTAATATACAAAATAATGAAAGAAATTTTTAGTGATTTTTCAGGCTTCAAGAATTAATATGCAAGTTATTACCATATTTTATCATTTGACTGATCAGACTATGATAATAATATTATATGTAAGTTAAAAAATTTAATTTATATGCAACACTTTTGTAATTCCTTATTTCAGGTATTGATTCATTATTTAATAAGATTAACTGTGAAAGATCAGCCATTGACGACATGTTAGGAGCAGCATCAGGGGTTACCGATAGCAACATGATACAATACTTAGGAATTATAGAACAAAGAACTAATGAATTGTTAGCAATACAGTCATATATAAGTTCAAAGGTAATTCATAAATGTTCATATAGAGAAAAAGAATAAGTATTTTGTTTGCTAATTGTTATAAAAAGAAAAAAGTTTCACTATCTATTTAAAAACTTGATAAATTTCAGGTACATCTAAGTTTAAATGAAGATTTAAATACATATTTGGAAATATTTTGGTGTCCTATCTGATATCACAGAAATCTCCCTGATGATGAAACCTATTTACACCATAAAAGACGAGCTATTCTCTGCTTAAGACACTGGTGCAGTAGTTAATAACTTTTGGTTAAATGGTCCTGTCAAAATTTATTCCTAAAACTAATATGACCAATGTTACAAAGAACAGGAAAATAAGCCAAAAAAAATTCAAAATTTTCTGTTCGAATTAAACACTGCTGATGAAACAAAAATTTGGTAATCCATTTTAACAAAATTGGTGTCAGAGAATGTCATTTGTACACTATGTAATCTGTTTTTCAATTTTCAGGATCTTGACACACGACACGAAAAGGTGCCTGGCTTGCTAGGAGAAGGTCCTGCAGCACCACAACCACAACTGCCTGTGTTACCACCATCTGTAGGGTACGTATACTAACCATTAAATCATACTTTGGATTCATAAAATGTATTGTTCTAAGGAATATTTGTAGTTTTTACGATATAAAAAATAAAACCGTATGGAATATCAATTTCATTATATACTTAAATTTGTTGTTTAACTGTTCTTCTTAACATAATCACAAATTGTATATATTGAATACAAGAAAAAAATAAATGAATTGCCATATTTGATACCAAAAAAGTGATGTGTGTTTTGACAAATTATTTATAAACTGATGTTCAAGACTAAAATTTTAAAAAAATGTATGATTACCATCAAAAGGATGACCCAGACTGCCATTTCTTTCCTTGTACAAATGTATGCAACCTCTCTCATGATTTTCAAAAATCAACAAGATTTTGGTGGTACCAGTTACAGATAGATATATACTTAAATATTTTTTACAGGGATGAGTATGACAGTGAAGGCAGTGAGGGTAGCGAGGATGAAGCTCGACCTTTGACAAGGACAGAACTACAATCAAGAGTGATGAAAACAGTCAGAAAACGTGAATCAGCAGCCAAAAAAGATGTCTATAAATATGACTTATCAAATGCAAGAGAAAAAACACAAAAAAGTAAAAAAGACAAAAAGTAATGAATTATGAATTTGACTTTAAGTTGTTATCTTTATTGTACATAATAATTGTGCTATGTTATTTTTATAGCAGAAAAGTTATCTGTGATCAATTTTATCATGTATTTATACTGAAATATTATGCATCTATATTCCTTGAAAATGAATACAAATGAAGTATTATTATTAACATTCAGAGTAGCTCTTAAAGAAAAGATATTTTAATAAAAAAAATCGTGCATTTATGAAACATATGAATTCTCAAAATTAGGTGAAATATGAAAAAAATATGCTGTAATGGATTTATATGATATAATAAAATTATCAGGGTTTTAGATGTTACACAAATGTATCTGTAATAGAATATTTAATAGCTGTAGCACTTGTACAATGGTATTGTGCTAACATCAGTGACAATTATTTTTTACTGACAATGAACGAAAAAACATCACTTGAAATTTATGTAAAGGACAATGTTGAAAAAGATATGACAGTCTTGAAATTTTCTTAATGTTTTGTTTTTTTTTATGCAAATAAAACGCCTAAAATCTGTTTTTCTTTATTTTCTGAATATATGTTTATTTCATCCATTGATGAAGACATTTTTTTAATAAAAACCCGAAGTATGGAAAATACATTCATATGTAGAAAAAAGTGTTGGATATGAATTTTGAAATTAACGGCCATGCAAAAAATGACAGCTTATTACTAAAGGAAAATCAATATTTGAAAATATATTATTACTTTCAAAGTACATCATGTACCATTGTTTGGTTTAAGTCCTCTAAGAACTTTTGATTGCTGCTTGGACACAGATTATGTGATCACTTTCAACACTTAACTTTGTTGTCATATTGTAGGAATATTTTGACTCCATTACAAGCTCTACCATTTTGATATCTTTGCAGTCTGTCAGTACCTTTACCTTTACAAAAAAAGAAAAAAAATCTTCACTAGTTCAACATTAGATTAAAATGTATTGTAATTGTAATTGTTCCCTTTTCGACTTTAATTTTGGTAATTCTGAATATATATACCAGTATGGTCACTTTTGCCTTGAAAAAGATTAATAGAAAACTAGTATTTTTCTTCTGAAAATACTGGATCAATTTGAACAAAAAACCAGAATGGTCAATTTATTATTACTTTTCAAAATTAAGTGTGCTAGCTGGTCTGAACCTTTTTACCAACTTCTGAAAATGTAGCAAAAAATATCTGACCCAATTGGAATGAAATCATTACACCATATGGATTGGGCACCATACTGTCCTACAATTACTAACTTAGACTAGAAGATTTAGTAAAAAGTGATCAATTGTGAATATTCATGCTGTTGCACCAAACATTAGTTCAATAATCCTTGTATTGTCAACTTTCCTGACTTTTCCCTCAGCGTTTGGTTCCAGTGATTATAATGTTTTCCATGCAAATGTACAGGTTTTGATCTGATTATCATGGGTGAATACTCGATATCCTTTCATTTTCAAAATTACACCCGAAAACCTGTTTACTGCATACTGGTGGATGAAAGTCCTTCACTGCATATTTTAAATTTTTTTAGAAACTTTAATAACTTTGCACACATAATACCTACACTTAAGATCATTGGTACACAGATACATTATGATACAAACTTTGCAGTAGTATACATGGTATACTTGTCTTGTGACCTTGACCTATTTTCATCATTCATTGACTTCAACAACATTTGTAAAATCTGCATCTAAGTTCTGTGATTAAGTGAGCAACTGTAATATTTAAGCCAACCATATTTGGTCTATAGACAGTTCTTATTGAATGATATTCCAGTCTGACACCTGTCTCCGGACCTTGACCTCTGTTTCATGCTTGAGTGATTTGTGTCATATTTTTGTGATCAAGTCTGTTTCTCAGCAACTATAATACCTAGACCCACCTTATTTGGTTTATTGAATGTTCTTGATGGGTACATGTCAGACTGACGCCTGTCTCCGGGCCTCGACGCGAATTTAATGGTTGAGTGACTTGCCTCCAAGTGTCGTGATCAAGTCTGATACCAGTCTCCAGACCTTGATTACAATTTCATGCTTGGGTGACTTGTGATATATTTCGAGATTGTCATTTCTCAGCAACTATAAAGCCTAGGTCCATTATATTGGGTCTATGGATACTTCTTGTTGGGCACATTCCAGTCTGACACCTGTTACCCAACCTGGGCCTGAATTTCATGCTTGAATCACATTTTCTCTATTATGGTCCATCTCTCAACATATGTAATACCTAGACACATCCTATTTGGTCTATAGATAGTTCTTATTGGATACATGTCGGTCTAACACCTGTCATGTGACCTTGACTTGAATTCCATGATTGAGTGACTTGCAATTACATTTTCGCGGTTACGTGTATTTCTGTATAGCTGTAATACCTATACCCACAATAAATGGTCTGTAGATAGTTCTTGGCAAGTAGGTGTCATGCAGCGTGAAACCTGACCTTGGACACAATTTTACGCTTGAGTGACTTGCACGAGATTGTTCAGAAAAATTTCATCTGACCATAATTATTTCTTTAATTGCATTTTCCCGAGCTTTGATTTACAATGTCGCGTATCAGATCATCTTCATTCTGTGTTCATGTGCATACGCAGGCGAGACATTTAGTGTGTCCACTCTTGTTGTAAATAGAAGAAACATACGAACAACCTTCAACGTGTAAAATTTTTCAAAACATTTAACTTTACACAAGAAAGATCTCAACTAATACGGTGTATATCAAAGGATATAAGTCAAATCATTGTAAATCTGTTCAACATGTTGTACAAGGCCATTACTAGGGTAAATAAAATGTCTAGTATGTCAAGGTTCTGGGGAACGGATAAGCTCCTCCTAATTATGGAATTATCCCGGGATTGATTAGTTATAAAAATGGACCGATATCGATTTAAATTTATTCTTAAAAGAAAATTATTTCTAATTAGCCTCACGTCCATTCACATAGTTTTTTCACTGACCCCCCCACCCCCCTCTTAACTTAATTTGGGAAAAATTGATTGACCAATATAGGCGTATACAAAAATCGATGTCGGATAACAAAACTTCCAGTGATTTTAACCCCCACCCCCAAACTATTTGAATTAAGTTTTTTATCCGACATTGAACTTTTGATCTCGTCCCTAAAATTATCCCACTTTCTGAATAATTACATAGTACAGAGTTCAGAATTAATGATATTTGAAGGACGTCCTTTTGACATCTATCCACTGCTTTCTTTTGCCAGCTGTTTTCAAAATCTGTCGTTCAAGTTTTTGCACATGTGTGTCATTTTCGAAAAGGTCAGAATTTTTAGCTAGACACTTGACGCCATGGTTGTTATGGTCTTGTTGTAGAAAGTTATATGTGACAGCAACAGTACACGTGCAAAGTTACATTCGGACGACATAGACCACAATACAAAACGACACCAAGGACCCGTTTAAATGATCAGTTACCTTTGTTTATAAAAGCATGATTATACAATAGATGTAAGGACTGTTTCATTTCAATTTAACGCATTCTGATGATGTATAGGGTCATGAAAGTTTAAATTTCTACTACATATTTTGAAGACAACATATTCACTATCTAAAGACACCTATTGCAGAACTATGTTAACTTTTTAAAGCCTACCTAGGCTCGGTTAACAAAAACTTCGGGTTTTGGTACTGATTAAAGACGCATTTGAACAATTATTTATAACCGCGTTGGGGACGCACTTTGAAAAAGTTTTTCAAAGCGGGTTAAGCTTGACAGAAATTTGACGCACTTTAACAATGTGGATTGTTACAAGGCATATCGCTTTGATTGTTTTTCAATTGTTTTTATATAAACTGTACATATTATATCATGTATATGTTCACTTTTGAAATTGAGTTTATTTCAATGCAAGTTAATAGAGTTCAACTGCTTCAACTGCTTCATTGTATGACAGGGTAGGGGTTGGTTTCTATACATATTCGTGGATATAAACGTAGAAATTTATATTAATATATTCACATGGTTTACAGTCACAAAAATTTTGTGTTTCAACCATAAATATACATTAACTGTCTATATTCTAAATATGATAATTAAAATTTTGAAAAAAAACAGGTTTATACAAAATCTTTGTTGCAGTATTAAAAAAAAACGCAAGTGAACAGCACTTCTACCACTTTTCTTCATCAACAAAGAACAAGAAACGCCGTGGTGTAGTGGTTAGCGCATCGGACTACGATTCCCGTTCGGGATGAAAATTTCAGGGATCAAATTTGCGACGCCCTATCGACACCATTTGCGAGGATGGTCTCGATAAACGATGCTAGTCCGCGGGATGGGGACGAAAAATGGCTGTCCGTGTTAAGAGAGAGCAACAGCCTTAACACGTTAAATAATCCTCTGTAGATGTCGAAAAAGAGTAGGCTAAAATGCCGCTACAGGGACCGCTCTCGCAACCGCCAAGTGTGGAGGGATTAGTATAAGATGGTATAACTTGTTTCCCCAATTCACTATAAAGAAATAAGTTTAAACTAAACTGCAAGAAACTGGCACCTTGTGGCAAGGTCAGCCGTGCTCCTTTAGTTCTTTTCTCCGTCAAAATTGATACCAAATTATAAGAGCTCATCTACGTTTAACTTTAAAATCGAACGTCCCTTTTTTCTATCCACTAACAAAAAAAAAACAACTAAAGCACTGAATTCCCATTAAAAACAGGTAGTGACATCAGGTCAATTGTATACATTTAAAAAAATTAAGGCGTATCTCGTTCATGCTTAGATGGTTTTTGGATTTTTACTGTTTTTGATTTATTTATTGTTCATTTTTGTACCTGAATCCGTTTTGTTTTAGGATATTGTTTCAGCTTTTTGTTAACTTTACATACGTCGTGAGTAAATCTGACGAAATATCTATCACGCTCTTGTGCATCAACATGGAGTCATGTTAATAACATTAGATTTAGGATTTAAATTAATTTTGGCCAATGAATAACTATAAGCACTGTGCATTCTGATTCATTTTGATTATATACTGAGCTGGTGCATAATCACAAGATTATCTGACCCCGTAGGCTGAGGTTAAACATCTTATTTGGATAATATGTCATATTTGTAATGATTACTATGTAGGTAAAATATCAATTATTGGTGAAAATATGTCCCCGGGTAGAAAATAACACAATTTTTAACATGATCATCTACCAAAGATTGATGCAATCAAAACTTAATTAATCATCACACGAGCATTCTTTAAATCTTCAATAGTTTAATCATTTAAATATATTAAGTGCATGTCTGATCATCCATCTTCGCATTTCGTGAGTTAGGTTTTCGAAGTATTGGTTGGGTTTTTAGTTGACTACAGAAAATAATTTAACAGAGGATTTATTGAAAATGTATCTTACATTTTTCAGTGCAATATGTAAGTATTATTATAAATAAATAAATAAATACCTTTGTATTATTTCATTTAATGTGTACATGTCAGGGTTGTCACATCTGAGCTTTCTTTAAAGTTATATTTTTTCCACTTATTCGAAAATCCTATTTTGAATCAATAATCAGTTTTACGCAACTATTTTTTTTATTTACTTATCTAATTAGTTTGGTAACAAGCTAGTTATTTAGGATGATAAACTTCTTTGAAAACGCAATGTATATTTTTGAATGAAAAATCAAACAGATCTAACTGAAAACATCGAAAATACATTTAGAATTCTGCAAGAGGACCATATGTCAGCTTCATATTTTCTGTTCTGATCCATTATATACTAAGCGCTTATACATGTGTGAATATGGAAAACATGGATGTTGAAATTGAACAAGTTACTTCATTTGTTGGTGGCACAAGTCAAGCTAATTTTGTTAAATGTTTATATATATATACCAATATATTTGTTATTTTCGTAATCCAGAATACACGTATTTAATGTAAAACTTTGCTGTTGGAGTTTGTAGGTATTATACTAGAACTCTCAACAAATTATCTCACCAAAATAAATGACATTTGACCATTTTTAAAGTATAGAGATTTTGAAAATGCAGCATTTGTTCTTTTTAAATGTTGGCTAGATAAATTTTAATTCTAATTTGCTTTAGAAGCGAAAAAATCCACGATTACTCTCAGGTCAGTTACTCGTTTATGAGACAAACTACAATCCATTCATTCAATTGTTTTCATCAAGTGAAAAAAATTAATACTACAAGTAACTACATGAACTGTCTTCAATTCTGATAATCTTTTTGATTAAACGTTTTGTGAATCAGAACGATTGATTTATTATCCCTTCCATTTGTATTTTTGAGGTTTTGTCTTGGTATTCTACACTCAAGCACAGCCGCCTCCCCAGGGACCACAACCAGGTCAACCAACACAGCCAGGTCAAAGGCCACCACCATTCCCTATGAACCCACGCGGTGGTGGGTTACAAGTGGCTCCACCCAACACCGGACCAACGAGACCACAACCAGCAGCAGCTGTGCCCAGTAGTCAGGGAAATCAACAACAAGGGAATATTATACGCCAGGCTGAATCGTGTGTCATGGAAGTTATCAGCATTAGTTCTAACTGTTTCCAAAATGCTGGATACCAATTGCAGCTTGTTGATGCTGTTATTTCTAACGGCACACTCACGCCCCTTCCCCCAAACGCTAACTTGATGGACCTCAGACGTGCGCTATGCAAGTAAGTTTTCTTCTTTCTCGTGTTTCTTCTAAGTAATATAATTAATATACCGAAATATTGAAAAATACAAAAACTTATTTCTTAACCATTAACCATAAACTGCTTTTTTACCGAAAAAAATCTGTTTGTCCATATTTGAATTAGACAATAAAATATATATAACTGATAATTTACAATTGAAAACTGCTGTGAGTTTTTTTTATAACTGCAAGACATTTTTTGCGATAATCTCAAATAATCTTTACAATAAAAGTAAAAAGTAGTAATCTTTGGTTTCCAGTAGTCGTAATATTAATTGTCTTTTCTACTGGTTAAATTCCTCAAATATTTTACGAGAGCGGATTTTCCATTTTTTAAATTGTGTGCTTAATACATTGATTTGTTTGTAAAATATGACATCATCACAAATAAATATGATGTTCCTGAATATGTGCAACAAGATGGCTTTCGGGAAATATCTAATGGTTATTTGTAATGTACAGAATGTAATAAATGCTGGTGCCAGGAAATCAGTGCCAAAATACTTGGGACATTCAGTAAACTGGAAAATGCCATCAATTGAACTACAGTAACTAATACATGAATTTTCCCCTGTCTTTATTGTAGTATACGTCCACAGATTATACAGTGTATCATTCCACCAACGTTGAACAAAAGGGGCGTGGGTGTGTGTTCAGACCCCCAAGAATTCAATTTTGCAGAGAATCAAGTGGTTCGGAGGTTGTCTTCGCTACAGAATATGTGTGGAGCAGGTACGCCTGTATCTACTAATCGTCGTACTAACTCAGGTATTTTCTGTTATTTTAAACGTTCAAAGAGGAGAGCTGTCGAAAGGTAAAACATATCAAAGGATTGAAAGAATGGGTGTTTGAATTATAAATAAGTAAACCCTAATAAACAAAAACTCTTAGTTTTAACAACGAGCTTCAGCTTAAAATTATCCTCTATTCTAATTCTAACAAACTAAACAGGCCACAGAACTTTTGTTAAAACCAGGTTAAACGAGTCGATACTTTAACGAAGACTGCAGAAAAACAACGAAAAAGTGTAGAACGAGGATTCTATGACTTGTCTCCCCTAGAAGAATATCTCAATGTTATTGAAGTATTATATAAAAACGAACCCATTACTAGATAGAATACAAAAGAAATCCTATCTGTGAGATATAAGGCGTAACACTTAATACAATTAATAGTTATTTCCAAATCAAACAATTTTCATTTTTTAGGTAATTTACCAACTTCGAGACCATGCGTTCAGACTGCAAACAGAGACTTGCAAGCTTGTTATGGGCAGATTGGGCTAACTGCCGATATGTTTATTTCAAATGAAACTGAAATCAAAGGTGCAATTATTGGAAAAGATTCGCCTGCTGCAGCCAAATTTTGTGGGTATGTATCTTTATATTAGAAATAGTTTTTTTTTCTTATTAGCAAAACATTAATAAAAATAATTCCCGGGATTTTATACGGGCACAACAAGTATATGTGCCCGTATACTACATGTAACATAAACTCATGTTTCAAAGTAAATAATCAGATATTTATGTTATATGTAACTACTCATTATTTGATTCTCATGAAAAAGAAAAAGCCAAAAGAAAAGATATATTTGAGGTTTTTTTTTAACATTTTGGATTATAGGGTTTAGTTTTGTTTACTTCAGTCTTCACTTTTGTTGCATATAATATACAAGATATTTTCAGAATAATGTGCAGTTTACGCAGTTTACTGAATTTAGTTGGTTGTAAAAATGTATATAACACATTTTCAATAATTTTGTCTTTTATAGTCTTCGTGGTAAATTGTTCGAGTGTATGAGAAATGTTTTAGATAATTGTCCAGGGTCTGCAGAATACCTTCTCTTAACCGGATATGATCATTCCTCCATGGAAGCCAGCATTGAAGTTCTCTGTGATGATATTGAAGGTAATTTATATCAAGTACTAAAATAGTACGTTTTATATACGTTTACCAGTAGCTTTTACTCTTTTATAGTGGATTGAGAACTTATGCTAATCTCTCTTCACAAGTTGAAGGCTGCATTTTAGCCTACTTTTTTTGCTGTCCTTGAATAATGGGACAGCCATTTTGCCCCCCCCCCCATCTTTTATCGAGACCACCCTATCAAATGACTGTCAATATGGCGTCGAAAATTTGATCTCTGAAATTTACATCCAGATCAGGAATCGAACCTGGAAATTTTGGCTTCGTAGTACGATGCCTTGCTATAAACACTAATCCACGGAGCTTTTGTTATCTGAAATAATTGGTTGCTCCCAAGGTAATAATTTAAGCTATATTTACTCCTGATGTCTCAAAATTTCTGTTATCTTGATGGTACCCACAACTTTGATCTAACGGAAGTCACCTGGTTTTCCAGGCATTGAAGATGGTATAGTGGATAGTAGATGTCTATTTTTGGTTTAATTGTTCAATTCGGAGCCGGACGTTGTCTTGTTGAGAACCTACTCTATATCCGTTCTTTCTCATATTGTATGTAAAAGTGAATAACATTTTTGTTGTTAGAGGTGTTTGTTGAGCGTGGAATGGCCTGCATTAGTTTCCGCAAAACTATAACCATTTGAAGTTTTCTTGTAACACTGTATAGCTGAGTTTAATCGAATACGTCAGTGTACAAGACATGGACTTTTTATTTAACTAAAATATTTATTATTTCTGCAGTGTACATTGATGGACTTCAATGTTTCCAAGAGGCCACAGCTGGCGTAAAGACATGTATGGACAGAATGTCTTCTAGTATGATAGACTTGGCGGCTAAACAATTAGAATATGGATTAAACCAAACAGCTTTCTTCAAAGAATATTGCCAGTAAGTAAAATCATTATAAATACTGTAAACGATTACGAAAAAAGACCAACCAAAGTCCATTATTGTGATACAATATCAGTTTCCGTAACATATGTCAAAGCTTACTATACAAAAACTGATTTTGGAAATCAAACAAGCCACTAATGTGCTCTACTTATAAACAAACCCAGCTTTAAAGTATTCAGGCTATATATTGATTAATAAATTGTTGTTTTTATTAAATGTTACATATAATGATCTTTAACTGAAATAACAAGCACAGCCACATTCATGTCTGAAATAAATCTCTCCATTTTCTTTATTATATTAATTCACAGAATTAGAGTGCGACATCTCCAGTGCGACATGACAGCTTGGACGAAAAAATGTTCAAAAGCAAGTGTTGGTCTGAAGAATGAGTACGAGTGTCGTCTGCTTCCAAAAACATGCCAGAAAGACACAGGTCTACAAAACATTTTGGCAAAAGACGCATGTAGCATGGAAAATTTTGCCAAGAGTCTTCGAAAAAAATCGAATGCACCCATAAACACGGTGGTTTCTGTGACAGTTCTTGCTTTATCTGTCGTATTTGCTATGTTTGTTTTGTAAAATAGTTTGAAAAACATTTTGTAAAAGTGCTTTTTTGTATATACGTAGAAAATATTATTGTGTAAAAATTATGACTGTTAGATATTATTTAAATTGCTTAATGGCGATTTAACAAGTATATTTTTGTGTAAATTAAAAAGTGTATTCCAACATGATATAACGAGTTATACTGGTATATAAACAGTATAAATTAGAAACCCGTTAGCTAGTAAGACTGTACAGTGTGTTTTGTTTTGTTTAGTTTAGTGTTTTAATTTTTTTATAATTTGCACGTGAACAGTTGTTTATTTGTTATTGTTTGTCATAGAATCATAGTTGCCGAAAGTCCTTTATATTTTCATGTATTTTATCCATCAAAATAAAATCGCAATATATGTTGAATATACATACTAAAAAATAAATAATCCAAATAAAAATATCTTATATATTATGCTTATTTTTGGATAAAGTTTTCTCGTAGAAATTTCGGAAAGCCGAAAATAATCGAATTAACTGGATAACCAAAATTGACCTCATTTTGTAGTGCGACATCTGCAAGTGTATCTAACCACTTTAAATGTATGCGGCAAATATTTCTAAAGAATCTAAACTGACATAGGATTCCATGCTTAGACGAACAAAATTGTCACTGAAAGTCTTTTGATCCTGTATCTGGAGACAGGAACATATACACAATGTGGGAGGTGAAACTAGTTCAAGAGTTCCCAAGCATCTCCCTCTATTTATCATGTGACAGTTTTCTTTATTTACCCTTAGGGTAAAAACAATACATTATACAAGTATTTTAGTAATTGAGAACCTGTCTGAGTAGGGTCTGATGTCCTGAGTTCTAAAGACTGTTTGATGAAGACTCCAGAATGACAATCAAACAAGAAAATCTTAACACAATGCATTTACAGCATACACGTTGGTATTAAATTTAACTTATAAATTAAAACAAGCTGTTGCCTGTATAAAATTTTCTTTTATTTCAGGACGTGTTTAATCAAACATTAGAATTGTTGTTGTTTAATGTAGCAGGTACCTAACTCTGCTATATATATGTATGTCATATTTTTATAAAATATTCCATGCATGTTGTTCAAAGAAGTACATCTGAAAATAAAGCTTTATTGTCACTCTAATACTTTCTGAATTATGCTGCATCAAGTTTTGGCAAATAGAATATGTAAATATATAGAATACACGTCAATATCACTGCAAAAAGTCCAATCTTTATATTCTAGATTATGATTATCAAAACGCTGTCCCTAGAAATGTTTTAAAATAAATTTTGTAAGGAGTCACCAGATTTTGAAAACAAGCGTCAATTAAAAAGCTAAATTAAGCGTAAACATAAATTTAAAATGTAGATTTTTTAGTGTTTTTACAGGCAGGTTATATATTTGAATTATTTGCACACAAAAGAATTAAGGTATATTTATTTCGTATCAGTGAAACCAAAAATTTTACAGCAATAATATTTTTTTTTATTAAAAAAAACATTATAGCAATTTGGTTTTGGGAAATGACTATCAAAAGTGAAATTATTAGTTTTTTTTCGGCTGTTTTTATATGAAATCTGTAGTAAAAGACCTTTATTTTAAGACCTTCAAATCAACTTTGTGGAAGAAAAAAAAGTTACATATAAAAAAAATCACTTCTTAATTGCCGTTGTTGTCAGTTTGTGTTTGTCTATTTCGACAATTCGTCTTATCAGCTGTGTTCAAGGCCATAAAATGAAAAGATATGGTTTCCCGACAATTTTTATTTTCATGTCTCATATATTTAATTGCCCCAATAAGGAATAAAGTGGTTTTAATTATTTTACTACAGAATTTACATTGCAATTGATAATTAAATTAGTATCTTTGGATTGTTATTTTGAAACTACTGGGACGATGCCTCTGCACGGTGGACCTTAGGTCCCCGAGGGTATTCGCCAACCCAGTTGTCAGACTTGTCTGACGTGATTATTCATTGATTTGTTACAGAAACTACCAGTATTTAGCAAAATTCAAAAATAATAGAAATACTAAGGGTTCATTCCTTGTATCTCCTTAGCTGAAATTTGGCTTCCTATTTCGGTATTTTGTTGATATGAGTACTTCTTGTTTAAAATAATTTTGGTTTTTTGGTCTTCCAAATGTTTCGGTTTTAATGCTGCTGATGAGAGGTAACTCCTTGAAATGCGTCGTACACAGCATACTATAAATTTACTATATCTAATATTAGTATCTTTGGATTGTTATTTTTTTACTGCATGCTGTATCTCATGAAGAAACTTTAATGCACTAAATTGCCCTCAATTCGAAAAATTACCATGCCTTAACCATTTCTGGGAAAAAGACTATATTCTAAAGCTCATGGCCTTTGATTTTCAGATTATATGAAAAGATCGAAGGAATTCCTATATGTATATGACGAAAGATTGAACAAAAGAACAACGGTATTACTGCCACCAATAAATTTGTGAAAACCGTCTTTATGTTCAGCCAAGGGACTCGTAGGACATTTTGTCAATGTAGTTTGTCATAATTCAAATAAAACTGCAAACACTTTGATTTCAACGCCAGTTCGTGCAAGGAATGTTCGACCGTTTTCCAAATAAATATTTACCATATATACCTTCCTTAATTACTAAATACGGCTATCTGGCCTTATAAATGTGATACAATAACTACGGACTATGATGTTTACTGCTGTAAGACATTTGAGTTTTTCTAAGGTAACCTTGTTAGTGGAGATAAGTAAATAAGTTGGAAAGGTTGATAACAATAACAATATACGGGTTAGGGACGAGATCAAAAGTTCAATGTAGGATAAAAAACTTAATTCAAATAGTTTGGGGTGGGGGGGGGGGGGGTAAAAATCTCTGCAAGTTTTGTTATCCGACATCGATTTTCGGATTGAAAAATACGGATTCAAGTAATGTCCAAGTCAATATGCAGAACAAACATACATTGTTGAGGAAAAACAGGACCCATGATACAAAAAGTATACTCTCAAAGCTTATGGCCATATTGGTCAATCAATTTTTCCCAAATTAAGTTAAGAGAGGGGGTGGGGGCGGGGGGTCAGTGAAAAAACTAAAACTGTGTGAATTAAGTTTTTTTTATCCTACATTGAACTTTTGATCTCGTCCCTTACCACTGTGATTATTTAAGTCAATCGTAAGCGATCTTGAACAGGAGGAAAAAACAGAGGAAACATTTCCCAGAAGAATCTTGCTTTTAAAATCTGTATATATACAAACCGTTCTCAAAACAGCTAAAGTATTATGCAAGGTAGGAAACTGAAATTTGATATGTGCAAGAAGTCGCAAATGTCTCAATATTTTTCACATTAACTGAAATGCCGGCACTTCATAATTGAGACTTAATTAAGTACCGACAAACAAAACCTTTTACCGCAAGTTTTAAAATTTGAAATTCTTAGTCCGGGTATAGTCGTGTAAATTGTTTCAGAAATGTTTGAACTTTAGATATTTTATGGAAAGTAATTTTTTTTAATCTGAGTAAATTTTCAGGTTTGGGTTAGAATTTTGAGTGAAAAGTTTAGAAAAAAGTTATGCCGCAAAAGATTTCTAGAATATAGAAGATAAGATAGTTACCCTTCTCTATGGAATATTAACATATTCTAATCACATAGAGATCACACTTCTAAGTGCATTTTCATATTAGTATGACTGAGCTTTTAAGTTAAAAAAAATATTGCCCTGTCACTTGCTGCCAGCTAAAACTTTATAATGTTTCTTTATTAGACGTACACTCATATCCATTGCTAATTCAGGAAAATGCCCCAAAAGTCTCCAAGGGCTGCAGTTACAATTCACCAGGCCCGTACAATACTGAAATTGGGCCATTTTGACAGTGACCAAAACTTTTACATATGTCTGTCAATAAACTGTGCTTTTTATTTTAACTTTAATATTCGATAAAGGGTTAACAGAAAGGGGGAATAAAACGGAAAATACACGGTAAAAATAGGAACTGGATAACGGCTTAAAAAACTGCTGTGTATTATCATTGAAAATCATCAACAGAAACTGTTTTTACATTTACCAGGGGGGGGGGGGGCTTCGGTGGCCGAGTGGCCTAGGTAGTTCGTCATGACAAGTTATAATCACTAGCCTGTCAACACTGGGGTTGTGAGTTCGAATCTCACCTGTGGCGGGGTGTGTTTGACTCCGATCTAAATTAACAAGGATTGCCAATTTTCCTACCGAAGGTCGGTGGTTCTCTCCGGGTACTCCGGCTTCCTCCACCAATAAAAACTGGCCGCCGCGAAATGGCCAAATGTGCTGAAAACGGAGTAAAACCACAATTAAAACAAATACATTTATTAGGTGATTTATACACGGTTTACGAAATTAATGTCTACGAAAAATTCATCTCGCCTACCGAGAAATTATGAAATCTTAATTTTGTACACTCAGCGATCATAAATGAGTTCCCATTATACATTTCATATAAACTACATTTTTTTTTCAAAATACTGTCCTGATGTTATTTCTTAAACTATAAATTATTTAAATTTTGACGATCAATCTCAGAAATCTCTAAAGTTTCTTTAGATAATTTAGAATTTTTTCTGTGATTCCGAATTTTGGTGAATTCATTATTTAAATACAAATAAAATGTAAAGCGTGTCAAAATTACATAAGCATAAAGGAGAAAATGTTGCTAAAATTAATATTTGTATTTAAATTGTGAATTTAAAAAAAAACAATAAAATATAATATTTTAATAACATCAGTATAATTATATATGTTTTTCTGCCAATCAATACAAATTTCATTAAAATATATAAAAATAACCTCCTGTATTGTATAGGAAAATTTCCAAATAGGAACTCATTTATGGCCACTGGTTGTAGGGTCTCTATTTGCCATTAGGTGTAACATTTATGAGAAATAAAGATATCATAGTAAATTCTATTCTATAATATATAAATTACAGAATAATTTTAACAGGTTACTTTTTTTTGTGGCCTTAACAAAGAATTAAATTTTAAATCAATCAAGGCGTAATAATATGTCATATTAAAACTACAGATTTCAATATCTTAATCCATAATTATCATCTGATAAAGATACGACCCACATCTACATAGATAAAGATAAGATAAAAACTTTACAAATCGACTGGATAACATTTCCGGAGAGAACACAGTCAACGGTTTTCTTTTTATTTTGCCTGTACGATAATCGCATGCGCGTCAATCAAACCAAAACATTGAGTTCAGATGTGAAAGTATCATGTTACAATCTTCAAGACATTCTTGAGAAGTGCGTGTAGCTTGCCACGTATACCAGAACAGAAAAGAACTCAGAAAAAACTCACACTAGTTTTGGATTATTATTAATCAATTATGTACAAATCAAAATATTTCACTATGATTTTTTTCGTCTGCTTCAGTCTTCTTGGATATCAGCTCCAGTCTGTGCTAGCAACTTCAGGAATTGGTAAGATTTAAAAAAACTAAGATTATATGACTACATACTTCGACTTAGCTGACCTTTAATCTGCTGTTATATAATGTCCTTATTAACTATGATTACTATATCAGTGTATGTGTTTAACAAATTTTACATTTAGAGATGGAATTTATATATAAGGAAAAGTTGCAGTTCCATTTCTGGAGAAAATGTTTATGCATCAAGTTTGGATCTGAAAATTGCACATGGTTGCATTAAATTGTATATATTATTTTTTAAACAGAAGTTAAATATTGAAACAGAAATAAATTATAAGGGAAGGACATTTACCTCAAGCCAAAGAATAATATTGATAATTTCTGTTTCAAAGTCACTTGTTTAGTTTAAATAAATTAAGGTGAAATTTTAAACGGAAATGCACAAATAAAATTGATAGAAAAATCTTTTTGTAGTGAATTTTTATTGTTGCAGAAAGATTGTCCCTGGCTGGTTTCAGATATCCTTTCCAGTTGATGAAAATATCAGATTAATACTAAATAAATAATATATTTTGATAAATGTTGTGTATGACTTGATATCAATAATGACTGAATTTTTTTTATTGTTCCTTGAAAAAGTATTCTAAGTAAACATGTTAAAATCCATTTGAAGGTTTTGAATTTGTAATTTTTAAACCAAATTTTATCTAATACCTTAATTAATTGTTAAAAGATAATAATTATAACAATTTGTCATAGGGTGAACAAACGATGGTGCTCTAGACCGAATCTGGGTTTGTTCATCCTAATTCCCGTTCCCCTAATACAATGTACCAGTTTGCCCTGAGTCCGTTCAGCCTGATTTTTATATTAATATGTAAAGGAATACTTAGTTGTGATATAAGAACAATAAACAATACAAGTGACATAATGCAGTAGTAGCAATACCTATCAAATAATTTAATTCTCAAGACTATTAATTACCTGATTATCACCTGGCTGTCACCCAAGCTTATGCTGATTTAGTAATTTCTGAAACAACAACTTAACTAAAAACAACACCTATTGTTGACCATGTTGTAATACATGGAATATAAAGAAAATTTTTCACCAATATTTAATAAATAAATATTATTTAATACAAAAGCACTTACTTTTTATAAATATTAAATTTATGAAACTTTTACATTTTATCTTTGTTTGTTATATCTCATTTTTCATTTCTGAAAATTTCATAAATATAATTTTATACATAGTAATTTCAAAACAATAAATTTCTTTATAAAAATTTTATATTAATTTTTCATGAACACTTTCTTTATTCCAAAGGTTGGCGACACTTTTTCATACAAAAATTAAATTAATTGAATCAAGGGGTAACGACCAAACAGCAGGATCAAAGGGAGTAAAATTAAAAACAAAAGAGTTAAATGCGTCATAAGAATCAGCAGATTGAATCATTATCATTTAGTCACTGCAGTCACAGACATTAATTTTGTGAAATAATGTTATATGACTTTTATGTACACTAAAACATTTACATATACAAATGTACATGTATATTGACCTTTGTTCTCCTATTTATATTATCCATATTAATACATTTGTAGAATTGCTAGCAGTTACCATAGCAACAGATGAAACTGATGGCTTCAAAAGATATGTATATTCTGCAGATCGATATGGTATCAAACACAAGGTACAAATGTACATTATATACTGTTTTAAAAATTCATCCAGTAGAAATAAGCATTGTTCATATTTGTATTTGTTTAGATCAAATATAGAAACTTGAAAAAGTTCTTTAACAGATGCCATACACCAAGTTTCACTTTCTTTAGTTTCACCAGTGAATTTAATAGAAGATTGAAATGTGGAAGGTTTGTGACAGACACACTGGATACTAATTCGTGACAAAAGATCCAAAATCTCCATTGGGCAAAAAGAGGATTCCCCTTTAAAAGTTGACATTAGCATATTGAAAGAAGTATTGTAGTAAAATAACAAACACTAACAAAGTTTCCTTGAAGACATAACATTAATTATGAAATATGGCACGACACATGTTGCAAAAATTTTGTGGCCTTCTACTTATAATTACAAAAATGACACATGAAAAAAAACATTAAATAACCAGTCCTTTTTACATTTCATTGAGTAGGATTATACATAAGTATTTACAACAGTGTAAAAATCTGTGAATTCAGAAGTTAATACATGCTTTTTGTTATGACTAAAACTTTGATCAGGAATAAATGTTATTTATGAAAATTTTTGAAGAGCAAAAATATAAATTTCTCTAATTCATACTGGCATGGTTTTCTTCAGGTTTAGAAAAATTCTTTTTACCACACATATGTAGTATTGTTGTTGTTAAAAAGTAGATGGTACTGGTCGGCTATCACAAAAGAAATAATGGCCTGAGGGTTAGCATACCTTTTGAAGGTTTTCACTTCTGTATTTTTAAGTTATGGGACTTGATTAGTAAAAAAGAAAGCAATTTTTCACATTGTCTATTGGACATGAATATGTCATGTGCTACTGGTAACCATGCAATGACCAATATTGTCCTTACTTCGCATCATTATAAATGGTGGTCCTAGGGCCTAAAAAAATTGATAGTAATTCTTTTATGGTGAAAAGGCTTTGAATTTTGGAAAGAAATGGTCTTAGAAACTAGACATTTTTTATTGGCTTAACATATTATATTATTTAAAAATTTAAAATTCAGGTTTCAGTTACATGTATATATGGATTTTCATTTTTTATTTGCGTTTGAAAAAAATGACATTTAAGTATTAAATTAATTTAATTTGACAACAGATTATATTTAGTAATGCATGTTTCAAAATGATACAAATAGAGAAAAAGCAAGTCACTCTAGATCTGTAGTTCTATTTTATAAAGAATGATGCCTATAAAGGAATCATATCAAGAGTCCATGGGACTTTGTTATAAACAAACTCCAGATTGGCAAAATAAAAGTAATGTTTGATTTGATGATCATTGCTTTTTCCAGTTCAAAGTTATGTCCCATTATACATGTTATATAGAGAAAAAATTGTACTTAGAAAGGTTTCTGAGCAAAAACTTGATATATCGTGTTCAACAGATCTTTTTCAAATTTGAATATGTTTGGAAAAAAACTAAGAGTTCAGTTGAGATTGTGAGAGGCATAATGAAATAAAATTGGATGTTAGATGTTTTTCTTATAATAATTCAAGAATGTTAAATTTGAAAATGTTATTTAATGAGGTACCTGTAAAATAAACGTCAAGATTGTGTTTGAAGACTATTACTTTTTAGCTCACCTGACCCAAATGGTCATGTGAGCTATTGTCATCACTTTCATCCGGCATCCATCCATCTGTCAACATTTAACATTATGAACTTCTTCTAGAGAATCACTGAATGGATTGAAACGAAACATGGCACAAATGTTCCTTACAAGGTGCTGACCAAGTGATGTTGTTACTTTGGTGCCAATCTGTCATCGAACATAGCTGCCAGTGGGGACTTAGTTTAACATACATGTAGGATCCTATGGGAAATAAATACAAAAATTTTCTTCTAGAGAACTGCTGAATGGATTGAAATGAAAGATGGCATGAATGTTCCTTATGAGTTGCTGACCAAGTGTTGTCACTTTGTTGTCGATCCATCTTTCAAGATGGGCCTTCTGGGGGGGACTTAGCTTAACATAGGACCCTATGGGAAATACATACAAAAATCTTCTTCTAGAGAACCGTTAAATGGATTGAAACGGAACATGGCATGAATGTTCGTTATGAGGTGCTGACCAAGTGTTGTCACTTTGTTGCCGATTCGTTGTCCAAGATGGCCACCAGCTGGGGACTTAGCTGAAAATAGGACCCTATGGGAAATACGTCCAAAAAAAACTTCGGCCAGAGAACCACTGAATGGATTGAAACCAACCATAGCATGAATGTTCCTTATGAGGTGCTGACCAAGTGTTGTTACTTTGTTGCCGATGCATCATCCAAGTTGGCCGTTGCCGGGGCGGGGGCTTATTTTAACATATAACCCTATGGGAAATACATATAAAAACCTGCTTCTGGAGAATCACTGAATGGATTAAAACCAAACATTATATAATGAATGTTCCTTATGAGGTTCTGACCAAGTGTTGCTACTTTGGTGCCAATCTGTCATCCTTGATGGGCGTCAACAGAAGAATTAGTTTAACATAGGACCCTATGTGAATTACATACAATGTACAAACAACTTATTCTTGAATATTACTGAATGGATTGAAACCAAACATGGCATGGATGTTAATCTCAAGTTTATTATAAACCTCCCATACATGTAGATGCTTCATGTCAAGTTTCTTTCCATTTGACCTAGCAGTTTCAGAGAAAATTTTTTTTTTTTAATCAACCAATGACAAACAAGAATTGCCCATGATGGCCATGTTTCTTGCCCAATTGGAACAAAATGAGGAAACTTTGTAAAGAACCTCCCATAGATGCTTCCTGTCAACTATAGTTCCATTTGTCTAAGCAATTTCAGAAAAGAAGATATTTTTTATATCAGCCAATCAGAAACAAGAACTGCCCATGGCGGCTATATTTGTAGTCTGAGGAAACTTTATAAAGTACCTCCCATATATGCTCCCTGTCAAGTTTTGTTTCATTTAGCCAGAGGAGAAGCCAATCAGAATCAACTATTGCCCATTGTTGTCTGATCGGGACGAAATGAGCAACTTTATAAAGGATCTTACATAGATTCTTTCTGCCAAATTGAATCCCATTTGGCCCAGTGGTTTCAGTAGTCTTTGGCCAGGTGAGCTAAAAAGAGAAACATAAAACTTTGAATAATTAGTTTAAAAAGTGACAAGGTAAAGGAAAACCTTGTTGGCTGTTAGTTTGAAAGCTCAAATTCTGCTGTTCTTCATAGTAAATGTATAATTTTAAGGTTTATAACTATACTATGAACTAACTTTGATACATTTCAGTCATGCTTTTCAGTGTTCTTCCCAGAACTTTTTAAACGCATTTTGGTAGAAAATTCACTTTTACGTGTAGTTTTCATTCTATTACTGCAATGAAGGCATTTATAGGAAATTGAAAAAGATTTCTATGAGAAATAATAAAGTATTGTATAGAATTTAACTGTATTTTAATTATTCTGATTTTTCATTGTGTGAACTAACGAAAAAGGGAACAGATCACTGCATTAAAAATAATAAAATATATACATTGGTCAAAATTATTATATTGTAGGGGAGAACACTGGTTTTGTATTTTCTTGGATTTGCCTATTTGAATAGAAATGGCAATGATTTCTACATGTACCAGTAGTACATGTAAATGCAAATCAATTTTTGGTATACTTTACCATTTCCAGTTGCACCCTAATTTGCAAGTAGAAGATTAAAAGAGTTAGTTTTCATGTTTTTAACATACAAATTTATATAAATAATTACATTGTCTAAGATAGTAAAAATTGTTCTTGTTAAATATCTATTCTAATTATTTTCATTTAATTGAAGAAAAAATAGGACTAACATGATTTCAACAGCAAGCTAATATTAAATCTTTGCAGTTAGATAGATTCTACATGTTCTAACAGGAAATTGTTTTGTTCATTCTTTTTCATTGTTAATTGTACATAAAATTGCATTACAAGTAAATGTAGTGTTTGGTTGACACCAAATGCTCCAGGAAATATGAGTTTGGAAACCCCTTCATACAAAATTATAAACTCATTTCTCACGTGTAAACCAATTTCTGTTGTAATGTGGGAAATGTCAGTGTATTGTAGAAGCAGAAAAACACATTCATATTGAATAGAAATGTCATTGTATTGTAGAAGCAGAATAACACATTCATATTGAATAGAAATTAAATATTAAATAGGCATTAAGAAATATTTTATCTTGTTAGTTGTGCAACAGGTTTTTCTGAATGCGTTAAATAACCATCGTTGATTTCACTTTATTAGAATAAATAACATTTAGAAATCTTTACGATACCATTCCTTCTAAAAGAATTCCAGTACATTTAATGAAAATGAATGTGTATGACATCGTATAAATAAAGTTAATTTGAAATCAAGGAAAACATCAAAGATGTTTCATTGTAACATATGGTGAAAACATGTTTTGTTTTGTGTAAATATAAAACAAATGACGAATCATTGAAGATTTATAATGTAAAGCATTGTTAAGTATTTGTATATAACAATACAATATTGGTTTATAATACTTGGTAGTTCGATATGGCCATTGATGTGAACATAAGTACTTTAACTAGTAGCTGCACTTCATTGACATATTTGAATTTAAGGGTATTTTTCCTTAATTTTTGGATTGTTAGTCATTGGGTGACTGGTTTACATTCCCAAAGTTAAATGATATCAACACATCATGGTTGAGACTAATGCAATTTTCTGCTGTCCAAAAATTGTCACAATTGTCATTGTCATTATCTCCATAAAACTAATCAAAATCTTTAACATTTCACCATTAACTTAGAAAAGATTTTTTCTTCGGCCATTTCTAGAATTGATGCATATTTCATCGACATGCAATCAACATACGAGAAAAAACAACCCCATGTTACATAGGGTTTTATAGCCCCCCTCACAATGAAATAGAAAATATTTATATTCTTTGTATACATGGATAAGCTGCATTTTAAACATTCTATTACAGTAAGCTGTCTACCACTCTACTGTTTCTAAATTTTTAGATTGACTGCTATAGTACAGATGTACATTTCCAGATTGAAGTTGTTTTTTTGAAACAGTCTCAAATATTTCTCGGTTAAAATATTAATAGTTACTGTTGCTAAACCTTTAGTTTGCATTCATATATACTATATTATTCCGATGCATCAAAATTTCCACAGGAGCAGATTGCTTTTTATCCCCCGCCTACGATAGTAGAGGGGCATTATGTTTTTCGGTCTGTGCGTCCATCTGTCTGTCAGTCCCGAATCAGGTTAAAGTTTTTGTTGAAGTTCTAGTCACTTCAACTTGAAACTTAGGAAACATGTTCCTTATAATGTGTTCTTTCTAATTTGCATGCCAAATTAGGGTTTTGACTCCATTTTCATGGTTCACTGAACATAGAAATATGAAAGTGTGGAAACAGTACATATTCTAAGGTCAAGGTTTTTGGTGAAGGTACATGTAGATTAGGGCGAAGTTTTAGTCGCATCAACTTTAGTACATATGTTCATTATTATGTGATCTGTCTCAATTGCATGTCAAATTGGTGTTTTGACTCCTATTCCATGATTCACTGAACATAGAGAATGATAGTGCAGAGGGCATCATGTCATTTTTTGTGTAGTAATTTGAAATTCACAAATCTTTTTGCAAACTTTATTATCAGTGTAATCAGTTTATAGGGAAATATAATATCAGTTTTATGACATGTTACTTTTTGGTATACATAATGTTGTCAGACCTTGGTTGGCTTATATTAACAGATGTGGTATTGCCAAAGCTGTATTCCTCGAGTCCAATTCCTTTAAAACAGTCTCCCCCTCAGATTGCTCCTGTTTACAGATAATATACCATTAAATGGGAGCAGTTTGAATCATGATATTAATGGAACTGCCTCCCATCTAGTTCTGTGAAAAAAAATAAGGTGTCAAAAATTTTTGTAAGTACAAATCCTAAATAAAATTCGATATTTGATCAATTAAGAACAGAGGAAGCCACTAAAAGTTTAGCTTCTTTGCTTGATCACAGAGATCTTTATTCACCCTGCCACCTTTCCCAAAGAGAGATGTTTACTTACCAAAAATATAAAATAAATTCTAACCAGTTACTTCAGTACATTCAAATCACTTCGAAGGCACTCAGTTTGGAAAGTACCGGTACTGTTAAATTTCACTTTCAACCAAGTTTGAGAAAATCATTAATTTGTAGTAAACCATTACAAAAATAGAGAAAATTTTAATATATGTAAATAATTTTTGTAGGTATTTGGAATGGGTCAGGCATGGCGAGGTGGAGACGTAGCAAAGTATGCTGGTGGAGGCCATAAGGTGAACATTCTGAAGGAGAATTTGTCAATATATGCTAATCGAGAGGATCTTGTAATTATGTTTACTGACAGGTATAAAATAACTCAATCAGTTTTATCAGCTACATTTATGTAATGAATACTTAAGGTATGCCCACAAAATATTTCCTGTTGTTCCTCATTCAGACTTTTAATGTTTAGTCATATACAGAGTATTTTGGAGCCAGATGACAATTCCGTTTGGATTTTCAAATTTTATTTAGTTCCAAGGCATATATGTACATGATGTAGGGCTAAGAATTTCAAGTGACGCGGTTTCTAATAGTGCAGTGGCACCTGAGCATGTATAAGGAGTTTGGGTTTGGAATATTTAAGATTTTTTTTGATTTGGTCAAAATAGTAAATTAAATTCATAGTTGTTCAGTTTGTGGACAGATTAATATTTGATATACTTGTACGTGTAAAGTTTCTAATCGAAAGAAAGATCCTATGCATCAGATCTTAATTAATTTGGTCGCTTGAAAGTTGTTCAGCCATATTGTGTCTATCATCTTAACCAGTGGGAGTCAAAATTCTACCCAGTTTGATGCCTCATAATTCCTATTCACACAAAGAAAATTGCTTAATCTTGATTCTCTTACAAAGATCATCAGAAGACTCCTTTTATACATGTAAATCAATAAATATATGAATTAATGTAAATCTAACTTTAAATGCCCCTGTACAAATAAAAATCTGGCCACTTCTGTCACTTTTGAAATCCATTTAAATTATAATTTTTTTTTATCTCATTAACATTTAGATTGTAATTTCTGTGTGTTTTGTTTTATAATTAGATTTCTTTCAGCTCTAATGCATATACATGTATATATATATAGGTATAAACTATTTATCTTTTAGATCAGATTTAAGGTATCAGAGTATTGTTTCTTGTTTTATTTTTTATAATAAATGGTTTTGAAATTTTCTAGTTATGATGTTGTCTTTACCGCTAGTCCAGATGAGATTTTAGAGAGATTTAAGAAATTTGATGCTAAAGTAATATTCTCAGCAGAAGGCTTCTGTTGGCCAGATAGAAGCTTAAAGGTGAATATACAGAAATCTTTATTCTTTTTTTCTTTTATTATATCTGTTTATGGATATTATGAGAATTATTTTTACTCTTCTAGTTCTTCTGGTATAATAAAAATATTTAGTCCTGCATCTGATTTAAGTCCAATGGCTAATGCAGTTTAAACAGTATGGACAAAATATCTCCTCTACTGCAAGTTATTTGAACAGGAAAAAAACTCAGACCAGTAGATATGACATTTATTTTTAATAAGATTATTTGTAAATTTCTAGGACACAGTATAACAAAAGGATTTAGCACTGCATCTGATTTAAAGTAAAACTTTGCAACATTTTACACCTAGTTACCAATGCAGGTTAATCAATGTGGAAAACATGTATGCTTTGCTGCAAGTTCAGACAGAAAAAATAAAAAAAACTACATACAAATATTTGAGATATATTTTGTTCCTTACAGCAATGCCTTACCGTAATTTCAGAAATTATTTTCATCACTTTGAGTTAAAAGAAAGCAGTTACTTATTTATGCCAATAAATTTATATACTTTGAAACTTTTCTGAAGCAAACCATGCGTTAAATTTCCCTAGTTCCAGAGGATAATTTATAACAAAGGCTTTCTATACTAAATGTCATTTTTCTGAGAAAATTAGATGTTTACAGAAAATGAGAGAAATTTGTAATACTTTAAACTAAAGACATTGTAAGTTAAAAGGAAAAAGTTTCTCCAATAGGTATATGACAGTTATTTCCAGTTTTATGAGCCTTGAAAAATATTTTACTATATTTTGTAATCCAGAGAAATTAATCAACCATATATTTTACAGTATGAATATCCAGAAGTGAAGCCACATGAGAGCCGCTTTCTTAACAGTGGAGGCAAGTAATTTGTCATTATAGAGATAACTGAAAATTGAGAAACCATTGTTGTATAAAGGAAAGATGGCAGGAATTGATTTTGGAAAAAAAATTTTGGGTGTGCATGCACAAATTGTTTTTTTTTTTCAAATTACACTACTACATATATTTGTTTACAGGTTTAAATCAGCCCTGTCTTTTTACCAGCAAATTTTTAAGCCAATTTTGGAGTGAGCCTTTGTTTTCAAATGCCTTTATTGTCCTCTTTCTACCTCTGTATAGAGGTATAGATAGAAAGTTAGAATATAGACCATGAGTTAGCTGCAGAATCATATTTGTTTTTCTAATGATAACACAGATAATATAATTAAGGTTGCACATTTACAATGTACATGTATTTGACTAGAAATGAAAATTTTTTTTATTTAAACACAGCCTCAGTCATGTCAATATATTAGGCACTCAAAATCTTTTTCTTTTCAAGTGATAATTTATTGACATAAAACCTTAACTCTTAAACCAATAAAAAAAATAATAAAAAAAAAAAAACATGCATGCTTATTGGTAGGCAGAATAAAATACTTGTACATGATGACGTACTTCTCACTGCATATTGTATATCAATACAAATAAACTTTGTTGACCAGAAGAAAACTTTATTTTTTGTAGGTTTCATTGGATATGCCAAGGATATTGTTGAGATAATAAACCATAAAATTATAAATGATATGGATGACGATCAGTTATATTATACCAGAATATTCCTGGATAAAAATTTAAGGGTAGGTTCACAGTTGTTTTACACTAAGCTGAAGTATATGTAATTGGGATGGGAAAAAGGGGGGGGGGACTTTTTGATTTAAAAACATTGGGTTTAATGCTATTTCAACAATGTTAATTGCTATATTGTGCAGGGATTATTTTTTCAGTAAATTGTTTGTTTATGGATTCTATATTATACATAGGAAAGTGGGCTTCTAGTGCAGCATTTTCACTTTTTTTCTCATTTGGGAAAAATTATTCATGTGTTAGCCATGATTAAGTGAGACCACAGTCAACTTTTTACGTGAAACCTTTTCGCAGTCAGTGTCAATATTACTTCATGCTTGATGTCATTCCATCTGATATTACAAAAGTAATCTCTTCTGCTGGATATCATGTCAGTCATGTTTTTATCCATGTTCTTTTTGTTAACGTATCTGGATTTGAGTTTGTCACTTTTAATATTTCATAAGTGTTTCTGAGGAAATTATCGTTCTTTGGAATTGTTCAAATTCTGTCTTTCTGTATAGAGTCATTGTAAAGATTTATGCAATCACATCTAAAAATGCAGGAACCTTTGGAAATTCTCTGAGCTGTCAAATGGGCTAAAGGTCAATAAGTTAAAGATGAAAATGACCAACAGAAAGTAAAAACAACTTTAAAAATTGAAAGCATCTATCCATAGCATATTGATAGACTTGATTCCTTATTTGCATGCATTATAAAAATTAAAAATAAAAATGACCAAAACATGAAAACAAAAATTAAAAGTTAAATATTTAAATTGTTCATGAGCATATAAAGGATGTTTTTATGTTTTTTGTCAATTTAATGTTTGGTTTATTTACCTTTAGTCCTCCATTAACTAACTAACATTTTATCATTTAAAAATACTAAAGTCATTTGTACATGTATTTAATAGAAATATATACTTCTTTAAAGGATAAATGGAAAATGAAGTTGGATACAAAGTCTGAGATTTTCCAGAACTTAAATGGTGCTTTGGGTAAGGGATATCTTGTGCATTCATATTTGTTCATTAGTTCCAAATATTTTTTTTAAATTTTTTTGTTTCAAGGATACCATATTTTGTGATTTTGTAATCTTCAAGTTATGACACGATGTGAAACCTGCATTTTATGAGTGCTTAAAATTCTGTAATTTAACTATTGAGATTGGAGAAATCCGATAATCCATGAGTCATAATGTAAGACACTGTTTCTCTAATTTTCAAAACGCTTTAAAAACTGTTCAATGTCGTCATATTCTCCCAACGTCTTCACATCACTATGGTCACCAGTATGTATTCATGTGAATCTTGTATTAAAAAATATCCGAAACTTTCCAAGTATTTAGCAATCATAATAAATACAAATTTTTATTTAAATATAATTTAATAACGTCATTGTTAAACACAGTAGATTATTTCCATACATCAGTTGTTATTTAATCCAGAAAAATTTTTCCTACCAGGGGTTGTATTTCACAACAACTGTTACAATGGCAGACAGAAACGAACAAGAAGAAGAACACAGCATGTTCAGACTTGACCCTTAATAGATCCCGTCTGTCCCCCGACAAGTTGGATTTTTTATCCAATTTTAAAACCTCATTTAAAGACATAATTTATTACAAAGCAGACAACGGGATCACATTTCTTTATATGTAACTAAGGAAATATTTTGAAGACCAATCATATTCTGAGAACCAAAATGTCACTAGTGAGATTATCAATTTTTCCAGCACAGGTTGAGAGACTGTTATTTTGGCTGAAAATGAGAGAAAATCATTTCACATTTGTTTATTTATTGCTAGTTATCTGAATACTTTCAGGGGATACAACTCTTAAGTCAAAAGGAGACCACAGCTACTTGTACAATATGAAAACTGGTACCACACCTCTAGTTATACATGGAAACGGCCCTATAAAAGTATGTATCAAATAGTGTTGTTATAATCAGTTATTTCCATCACCATATATGTTTTTTTTATTTGGCTAAGGTATCTAGTCAGTCATTTATTTATTGTAGCTGCATAGATAGTCATTACATGTAGCTTTGAGGAAAAGGTATCTAAATGACTTTCAGTTTGACATTTCTACACTAGAATTAAAATCATGCCAATTTAAAATAAATTATCTCTTCAAAGAGTTTTTTTTTTCAATTACTTTCAGTGGATTTGATTTCCCAGCAATGATTAACAGAAAGGCAACATGTTTTGATTTGGTGTTGGTATCTAAATTTGTTTCAAATGGCATTTATTATGAAATAAAAACCAGCAGCATAAAACAAATAAAAATTGGACATTTTTATTTTTAAATTATAGTTGCAGATGACTGAAAATAGCGAGTATTGATCCTATGGCTGTCTGGATGATATTAGTAGCTTTAGAAGCTTGAAAATGAATGGCCTGATATTTTTTAATAATTATAAGAATATTGTTTTAAATAATAATATTAAAAGATACCATAAAAGTTCACAATAAAACATCATAAGATTTGTAACATTATTAAAAGATACCTTAATTATTTTTTAAAAGATATTTACAACATTTCAGAGTAGGGCTAAAATATATTTGACATTGTTTGTGCTATAAATGAAATCATTGTTATCTGAACTGAAAAATTCATATGAATGATAGTTATCACGTGAGTACATGTATATTTCTTTCCACCTGAAGTTACCTTCGTTAATTGTAAGTAGAAAATTACAGTATTTATTCAACAAATCAGTTGATTTTTTTATGGAAAGAGCTTGTTTTCCTTGCATTAAAAAAGGAATCATTTGAGATATAATTTATAAAAATATTGATTAAAAAATACCCACATGTATAAAATAGCATTTGTTGAGTAAATACAAAAGATGTTTTTTCTCCTGATTGATATTTAGAAAAATGCATTGGGAGTATCGTTTTTAAACAATTTTAATATTGATTCTTAAAGAGTCATGTTTTTTTATGGTACACAATAGGAGGTGGTTTATTTTTCAGATACAAGGGTTTTGGGATTTAATTCTAATTATTGTAATTACAAATGTAATTTATAATTTGCTTTCTTGTTTTTTTTAATTAAGTACCTTTTCATTCGATATTCTGAAAACAATTCTTCTGCTATATATTGAATATATAAATGCTTCTTGTTCCTCTGGTAGATTTTGTTGACAGTATGAATATGTATGTTTATTTTTCAATATTACAAATTTGCCATTGTTACGCATTTTTACACTCAAGTGCAGACATTGGTTTTGATTCTAAATATAGAATATACTACATGTAATAGAATAATTAAAATTCATTCATATATTAAAATTTTCATTATTCGAATAAAAAAATGAAAAGACATAGTACAAGAGTTTTAATTTTAAATTCAGCATTTTTTTTTTATTTTGATTCACCTGTTATTTATTTTTAGACCGAGTTTAATCGTATTGCTAATTATCTTGTTGATGGTTGGACAACAAGCAATGGATGTTTGTCATGTAGTAGAGACACGATCAGCCTTGAAGGATTGAAGGTATTAGCATGACACTGTTCTTGTTCTTAAATTAACATGAAAAATGTGATACATTATTTGTAAGTGACATTATTGTTTGTAATGTTATATTGATTCAGCTCTCTCCTATTCAAAGAAGAGCAGCAATGGTCCTTAGGTGGTCCTTTTTCAGAATTATATCCGATGACCCGGCCCTTCATCCAAGATGGCCGCCAGAGCCAAACATAGTTTAACATAGGACCCTATGGGAAATTAACAGATCTCCTTGTTTGAAACCACTTGGCCAATTGGAACAAAACTCAGCAGCAATGGTGCTCCTCTTTCAGAATTAGATCCAATGACCAAATCCTCCATCCAAGATGTCTGTCAGAGCCAAACATAGTATAACATAGGACCCTATGGGGAATTTAATTAAAGATCTTCTTGTCTGAAACCACTTGGCCAATTGGAACAAAACTTGACAGCAATGGTCCTTAGGTGGTCCTCTTTTAGAATTGTATCCTATGACCCCGCCCGTCATCCAAGATAGCCAACAGAGCCGAACAGTGTTTAACAAAGGACTTAAGTTGAAAAATCTCTGAAAGAGTGAAACCAGTGAGCCAGTTGGAACTTGACAGGGTGCCAGTCAAGATGGACATAGTCCAGGTGAGTGATACAGACTCCTGGGAGCCTCTAGTTAGCTTACCTGGCCTAAAAGGCCATGTGAGCTATTGCTATCACTTTGCATCCGTAGTCCGTCCTTTAACTTTTCACATTTCAATCTTCTTCTCCATAACCCTGTGGCCAACTGAAACCAAACTTGGTGGGGATGTTCATTGGATGGTTCCTACAAAGTTTCTGGTTCTGATCCTAAATTCAACATGGCTGCCAGGGCCATTTATGCACTCTGATTGGCTGAAATTTAAAAAATCTTCTTCTCTAAAACTGCATAAACAATTAAATTGTTATATTGCAGGAATGATTCTTACATAGCCTCTACAAAGTTTATATTTTTCTTGCCGATCTGATATCCAAGATGGCCACCACCTTGGGACACATTTAACATGGGATCCTATGGGAAAAACAAACAGCTTCTTGTCAGAAACTGTTTGACAGGTAATATTATGCCTGAATGATCATCATGGTCCTGTACAAAGTTTATATTTTTCATGCCAATATGAAATCCAAGATGTCTGAAACTACAAGCCAGTTGGAACCAAACTTGGCAGAAATGGTCCTTAAATGGTCCTCTGTCAGAATTGTGTCCGATGACCCAGAAAGTTAACCAAGATGGCCACTACAGCTGAACATAGTTAAACAAAGGACCCTGTGGGAAAATTCATTAAAAAATCTTCTTGTCTGAAAGCACTAAGCAGATGGAACCAAACTCGGCAGAAATGGTAATTAGGTGGTCCTTTTTCAGATTTATGTCTGATGACCAGAAATGTCAAAAAAAATGGCTGTCACAGCTGAACTTAGTTTATCAAAGGACCCTTTGGGAAAATTCATTAAAATATCTTCTTGTCTGAAACCATTGAGCCAATTGGGACAACCTTTCAGCATGGTCCTTAGATGGTCCTCTTTGAGAATTGTGTCTGTTGACCAGGACAGTCAACTAAAATGGCTGCCACAACCGATCTTAGTTAAACATAGGACCCTATGGGAAAATTCATTTAAAAATCTTCTAATTGGCCAATTGGGACCAGACTTGGCTGCAATGGTTATTAGATGGTCCCCTTTCATAATTATGTCCGCTGACCTGGCCTCTCAATCAAGTTGGCCACCAAAGCTGATCTTAGTTTAACATAGGACAATAATGTTAAAAAAAAAATGAAAAAAAATGAAACAATAAACAGAAAAAGTGAAACAGACATAATCATTGTATGTAGCTTCTCAGTCGCTTTCCTCAGTACCAAGACTTTTTAATAAGGGGACCAACATAGTGCATCATTCTTGATCATGAGCGACTGCAAAGAGTGCAAATGCCATTATCATTTGTTTACTTGATGAAGAGCTTCGAAAGATATAATAATTGATCAAGTTAATATGTACATTTAGATCACTTTTGTCTGTCACTATAAACATGTAAGTAAAATTGTCCTTTATTTTATCGATTTATTTCCCTCCTCTAGGAAGATGAATACCCTATTGTCCAGTTGTCTATATTTGTGGACCAACCAACACCATTTCTAGCTGAAGCTTTACAACTTATTACAGAACAAGATTATCCTAAAAAGAGGATGGATTTTTTCCTTCAAAATCAGGTAATTTTGTCCTTAGTACTGGGAGTACTTGGCATAATACTTTAATTAGGAAACAATAGAATTTTGCAGTTACTTGTAAGATGACTTTAAAAGACTAAATGTACAGTATTGATCATAGTAGTTTTATGTCCCTATAACAGTGCTCCTGTATTTTTTAATTATTCAAAATATCCACATGAAAATGATGATGTAAAACTTACTTCCTCTCAAGAAAATTTTATTTTCCCTGATTTAAGAAAACTGATAGTCATAAACAGCAACAAGCAAAATGTCAGATCATAATTATGCTGCATTTTCATGTCAAGTAAGTCAGTACAATATCATGGTTTGTGTGAAATATTTGTGTCTTCCAAATGTTAAAAAGATAATTAATACAACTTTCCCATTTAAAAACTACTTGTATGCTTAGAGATTGAATGACAATACTGATAACAGGTACAGAAATGAAAGACAGACTTTAAAATGTTCAATAAATTTTCTACAAAAGCATTTTACTTTCTTGCAGATAAAAGAAAATCATGGCCAAAATTTACTTTCCATCGTCGATAGGAAATTGGAATCCTAGAACACTGCTTTTAATACGACCGCAAAATTTTTGCGGTCATATATTGGTATGATGTTGGCGTCGTCGTTGGCGTCGTCGTCCGAAGACATTTGGTTTTCGCACTATAACTTTAGTATAAGTTAATAGAAATCTATGAAATTTTAACACAAGGTTTATGACCACAAAAGGAAGGTTGGGATTGTTTTTGGGATTTTTGGTCCCAACAGTTTAGGAATTAGGGGCTAAAAGAGGGCCCAAATAAGCATTTTTCTTGGTTTTTGAACAATAACTTTAGTATAAGTAAATAGAAATCTATGAAATTTAAACACAAGGTTTATGACCACAAAAGGAAGGTTGGGATTGATTTTTGGAGTTTTGGTCCCAACAGTTTAGGAATTAGGGGCCAAAAGGGCCCAAAATTAAACTTTGTTTGATTTCATCGAAAATTGAACTATTGGGGTTCTTTGATATGCCGAATCTAACCGGGCATTTAGATTCTTAATTTTTGGTCCCGTTTTCAAATTGGTCTACAGTAAGGTCCAAAGGGTCCAAAATTAAACTTAGTTTGATTTTAACAAAAATTGAATTCTTTGGGTTCTTTGATATGCTGAATCTAAACATGTACTTAGTTTTTTTATTATGGGCCCAGTTTTCAAGTTGGTCCAAATCGGGGTCCAAAATTAAACTTTGTTTGATTTCATCGAAAATTGAACTATTGGGGTTCTTTGATATGCGAAATCTAACCGTGCATCTAGATTCTTAATTTTTGGTCCCGTTTTCAAATTGGTCTACATTAAGGTCCAAAGGGTCCAAAATTAAACTTAGTTTGATTTTAACAAAAATTGAATTCTTGGGGTTCTTTGATATGCTGAATCTAAACATGTACTTAGTTTTTTTATTATGGGCCCAGTTTTCAAGTTGGTCCAAATCGGGGTCCAAAATTAAAGCTAAAAAAGGGGTAAATTATTTTTTTTGGGGGGAGGGCAATTCTCCACAGCATATTGTATTGCACAAGAAGCAAAAAATTGAATATAAATTCAAATCATATGACCAATTCTAAGTTCTTTGATTTCAGTTATTCTGTGTCAGAAATGTATTATGTGTCAAATATTTGAAGAAATTTTCAATTGCACAGTATTGTGCAATAGCAAGAAATCTTCAATTGCACAGTATTGCGCAATAGCAAGAAATTGATATGTGTGCCCGTTATCAAAACTTTATTATTAACAAATTCCATTGGAAATTTGCCAATAACTCTAGTTTAATGAACTTCATTGGAAATTTGCCAATATAAAATGTGCTGATGAAGCTTTTTATATTATCTCATCTAAACTGCTTTTAAATTATGTATATTTAAAATTTGCCATCCATGACTATGATGTTATTTTCTATTTTAATATGTTATGGTGTATTTAAATGGGCTGTTATGGTTGCAAAGTATAAAGAAATGGGAGGGGGGGGGGGGGTTGAAAACAAAATTTAGGGGGGGGGGGGGGTAAATGAGAAATTGGGAGGGGGCAATTTTTTTCTCATTTCATATTTCATAAATTAAAAAGAAAATTTCAAATTTTTTTTAGCAAAAAAAGGGGGGTTGGGTTACAATAAATTTTATTGTTTTTTGTTTTTTTTTTGGGAGTGGGGGGGGTCAATGTGCAACTTCATAGTGTATTGCACAAAAGCTAAAAAAAGGGGTAAATTATTATTTTTTTTTTTGGGGGGGGGGGGCAATTCTCCACAGCATATTGTATTGCACAAGAAGCAAAAAATTGAATATAAATTGAAATCATATGACCAATTCTAAGTTCTTTGATTTCAGTTATTCTGTGTCAGAAACCTATTATGTATCAAATATTTCAAGAAATTTTCAATTGCACAGTATTGCGCAATAGCAAGAAATCTTCAATTGCACAGTATTGCGCAATAGCAAGAAATTGATATGTGTGCCCAATTTTAAATTTTAAATTGGTTATTTCTGATTTATATATAAAAACAAATAATACTGATATGGTTTGAATATGTAAATTAAAAATTTTTAAGTTCTTAGACAACATTCATTCTGTGTCAGAAACCTATGCTGTGTCAAATATTTATTCACAATCCAAATTCAGTATTGTATCAAGCTTGAATGTTGTGTTCATAATTGCCCCAACTATTCAGGGTTCGACATCTGCGGTCGTATCTAGCTGCGCCCAGGATATAGGATCACTTTAGGTGTGAAAAAAAAATATGCAGGACCTGTGCCAATCAGGATTTTTTTTTGGTTTAAATGAAAATAAAAAATTTAGGCCGAAAAAAAAAAATCCAGGACCAAAATTTCGACGATGAAAATAGGCAGGATCAAACATTTGATCCAAGCCCCCCCCTCCATAAAAGTCAAATGGTTGCTCCCTAAAGCTGTATTTTTGTCTTTTCATTGCAGGCTGAGTACCATAAGAAAGATGTCCAAAATTTCCTGAAGGAATATGGGGACCAATATAAATCTGTCTCAGTAATAAACCCAGAAGATGGCATGGATACAGTTGCTGGCAGGAATTGGGCAATGTAATTGGTTTTCCTGTTCACTGGAAATTTGATAAAATACTCAAATATATAGAAAAAACATGGGCATATTAAGCTTTTTCTTTATTGTTTTGTTTGATGTTATACTTTTTTGTTGTTTTGTCTGTCATTTGGGTATTCTTGAAACTTAAGTTATGGAATATTTCAGTGTTTGTCAGTTGGTGTTCTAGCAACTGAAATGTCTTTCATTTTATACACTTTGCTGTCTATTTATTAACTGATTACAGCTTCAGTCATCTACTGAGGATTTCAGGTCTTTTTAAATAGAGGATCTAGAGAAACTAATTTACACAATAGAAACACAGAAAATTTCAGGATTACTAAACTTGGGTTGTTATTTACCACATAATTAGTTCCTAGACTGACATCCACTGAACAAAAAAACTATGAATATAAAATTTCTTACTAGTACACAATACTGTAAATTAAATCACTAATTTTTGTTGAGATAAAATTTCGTGCATTCTTTTCTGAAAATGATTTTGTTCAAATTGTTTTTTGGATTCCAAATTTAAAAAATATTGATTAATTTAGGGGGTACAGAACACCTAAGGGAGTTAACTCATTAAAAATCAGCTGAACGTTTTAATCACATACTGTGAGTAAAGAGAAATCAAGCTTCTCAATGATAAAAATTAGTGTTTGTCAAACTGCTATATGTCCAATGAAATTATTCCCATAAATTGTGTGGTTCAAATTTCTTGAAATTTTTTTATTTTTGTCAACAGGTTCAAGTAAATATTTCAGCAAAATTTTATGAAAATTAAACGAGCCAAATCTATTTTAGTCAAAGTGTTGGGTACCCCCATAAGAAGTTATATTTTGTAGTGGATTAATTTTGGTTGATTATACTTACCCATGAAATAAGGGAAATTAAATCCCCAATTAAAATTTCTCCTTTTACAGTATTTCACAAATTTAATTTGATAAATTTACATAATAATTGTGCATTATACAGGGAGATGTGTAGGAAGACTGGATGTCAATACCTGTATTCTGTTGATGGTCATGTCCACATAACTGAACCAAAGACACTCAAAACGTTAATAGAACAAAACAGGTAGGTAATACAAAGGTGTACATACTATAGCATCCTGTATGTCTTATGTACTCTTGAAACTGATTCTTTTAAGAAAAAATTATCTGCTTTTGCTGAAAGATATGATGGCAATAATTAATTACATCTAATGGTAACTGTTTTAAATGCATTTTCCAATGGAAAAAATGTGGTTATTAGTTTGACAACGTATGGCAGGTTTGGATCTGTCCCGAACAATGATGAAGGAAAATCTGGTTTGCCACAACTGTGACAACTTCTTGTCTTCTTTAAATATTACGGAGAAAAATACAAGATATTTGGAAAAAATTTAAACTCTTCTCTTTACTAAGGCAGGATATGGCCTATAGTATATGTTAATTAAAGAATATGGGTCTAGCATCTTTATTCAATATCCCACAGGGATGAGTAATTTGACAAGATTTATTACAACTGGTTTTCGTCCTAGGTCTTCAGCATGGAGCAAAATTATGTTTTTTATGTCGCTTACTATTACAGGTTAAAACGTATTCTGACAGTCACATTCCAATAATTTTTTTTTGCAGGACTGTGATTGCCCCTATGGTTACCAGACCACGTCAGTATTGGTCAAACTTCTGGGGAGCTATAGGCGACAATGGATACTATGCCAGATCTCCTGATTACATGGACATTGTGGCATTTAAAAAACAGTATGTAAATGTGTTGTGAATTGGAAATAATGTTGTTTGTTATTGTTAGTAGCCATGGTTTTTCTTGGAATTTTAATCGATAAATATTTTGTAAATTATAGTCATCATTTGGGTACAATTTGGATTCTCTATGTTACAAGGACATTTAATCCAATTCTTCAGCTATTCTTTGCTGTTAAAAGATACAGGCTTTATACCATTGAGATTAGATTCTGTAGATATACTAATGGTTATTGATTGATAATATATAGGGTGTATTTATCATGATATGATTTCATTCACATGACATTTAACAATAATTAATTAATCTAGGTATTGTTCGGTATTTAACAATGTCTAAAAGCAAGGATTAGCATTGGAAAAATGATGTCAACGTTAGATTTAACCCTTAAATGCCATAATGTGTTGTATCTTCAATGAGAGTGTGATGAAAACTTTGGAACAAATTTTAAATTCATTGAAATGTATTTTTATCATTTACAATGTATCAAGTTACTGAATATGCTTAAAAACTATGTTGGAAAATGTTCCCAAGATTTTTTAATTTGTGTTTAAATGATTGAATTTTACTTTCTGCAGTAGCGTGTAAGAATTTCTTTATATCTGTGAATTTACGATGCATCCTTTACAAAAAAAAAATGTTTTTGAAACAAATTTTTCCAGTTGCAAATGCTTCTGGAAATTGAATGCTTATGCACATTTACAATAAATCTGTTTTTAAGCAATTTAATTTTTCTATCTGCAGAGGCTTATGGAATGTGCCATATATGAACAGTATATATCTGATCCATGGATCGTTGATGGGTAAACTACAAAATGCATTTACCAGATTGGATACCAAAGATCCAGACATGCATTTTGCAGAAAATTTGAGAGATAAGGTATGTTGATTCAAAGTATTTAAATTAATTTCTTCTGTTTCATAATTACAAATTTCTGAGAGAAAAAAAATTAATCAAAAGTATGTTACATAACTATTTTTTTATAAACGAAAGTGAACCATCGCCAGATCAATCTTTAGTACTTTAGAATCCATGAAGAATCTCTGAAGAGGATACCTCTGGTATGCAGGGTCGTTACGATAAACACATAAATAATGTAGAAAGTCTTAAAACGAAAACATTTGAGAGATTGCTGCACTATCATCAGGATACATATATTAACTATTTTTTATATTTATATGTTCAGCACATTTATTATCGGCAAATAAAAATCTGTTCATTCTTTGAGTGTATTGTATTAGCAGGCAGACACTTGCTGTTCATCTTTTTAGATTTAGGAATCATGAATTATTGTCAATTACAGTGTCGACAGAGTTTTATTCTGTTGTAAATTTACGATGTTCTTTTCCGTCAACTGAAAATTAACTAACAAAGTAGATTGCAATAACATCAACACATTGTTGTGAAATGTTTCAGCCAAGAACTCATACAAAATTGAGTTATACGGAATACACAGTGTGGGTTGTGTTCGTTCGGTATATAATAAAACAATTATTTCCTCCATCTGAGACGGACATCACAATTGTCAACCTTGAGATGTTGTCGTCTCTCGGGCTAAAGCCCTCATAAAAACAACACAGCTTGGGTGGACAGTTGAGATGTCTATCTCAGATGGGGCATTAATTGTATATTCCACTCTGAATTGACCATATTTTTAATACATCAGATGGAAATGGTCAAGTGCCAACTCATTAAAATGCAATGAAGTCCTGAAGTACACAGGTATTGATAATGGAAGCAGGGGTTTATCCAGGGTTATTGGGAAGGGTTGTTTTTGGCCTATTTTGGGAAAAATTTTGGTCAATTGGGAACAAAACTTAGAGGTGCAAGTTAACATTTTTTGGAATTCTGCATGATTTTAAAATAATTTCCATTGGGAATGGGTCCTTTTACCGGACCCAGCTGAATGGTAGAAAAAATCCATGGAAAGTTAAGTCAAACCTGCTTTAAAGGGCATCTCTATATGGCAAATCACTGTCAATAAAGGACATCTCTATATAGCAAATAACTGTCAATAAAGGGCATAGTGAAAAAGTTCCATTCATGAACAAAACATGTAAAATAAACCCCTGTAAAAAGGGCACTTTTTTCTGATTCCTTTGGTGCCCATTATAAACAGGTTTGACTATGCAATAATGAGTTTATAGTAGACCCTTGTGAACATAATTTAAATCTATGAGACAGAAGTTAAATCCTACTGAATTCATTGAATTTTACTATGGATATTTTATTAGCTGTAAGTAAAAAAAAGAATTTTATTTCAGGGTGTATTTATGTTTGTCAGCAATATGATATATTTTGGACATCTTGTTAATTATGACGACTTTGATACATCACATTTACACAATGATTTTTATCAGATTTTCCAAAATCCATATGTAAGTATTGAATATATAACTTCTTTGATTGTTAGTCTTCTTTGAGGATAGATAGCATAGATAATAGCCAGTTCAGAGATGATAAAAGTATCTGAATACATATAGAATAATAGGTAGTTTCGTTTTTGATACTGACTATATCATGTGGAATATCTAAACGAGCCCAAAGCTCAACAACGAAACTACCTATTATTCTGTTTATCGGTATAAATTCATTTTTTACAGAAAAATTTCACTTTTTCTAATTTTTATGGGCACTATTTTTCGTAGCTGAAGAAGTTTGTAATGCGGTTGCCAATCGTTGGTGCGTGAAACACATTCTTGACAGTGAGTGGGAAAGGAAATTTTTGACTTTTTGCTTGAATTGACGACTTGTCATCCATAATTTCCAACAAAATTTCATTGGATGATCAGATAAGTACATCTTTCCGCATTACGTCACACAACGTATTGCTTAATATTTTCAGTGATACTTGAAAATATCAGGCAGAAATGTACGAATTGCAGAGATGATTACTTGTACGGTTTGTCCGTATTTTTCTCGGAATTTTGTGTCAAAATATACCCTACAGATTGTATTAAAAAATCTACGGAGATAAGTGAATCCGGAAAAAAATCTGATTTTGGTCCGGAATTAGTCAACTAGAAAAATCCGCGTGGCCGCGACCCTTTTTTACTTGCAAGTGCCATCCTTTCAATCGCGCTTCTGATGTTGAATATCAAAACCAGCATGGCCGATGGGGTTGATGAAAATCAAATGGTTGAGTATGCAAAAGATAACTGAAAGGAATATCAATTAACAATTATTGCCTTTTGAATCGAGTGTTAAAGTTCAGCTTGGAAAAAGCCTCAGCCCCCCCAGAATTCTTAGGATTAATCATGTTAATGCTTATTAGTTATAGTTAAGTTTGGTTGAAGGTAATATTGTCAGTTTTAAAAAGTCGCCCAATGACTCAGCCTTAAAACATAAATGTTCAAAATAATTACAAAGAGGCTTGTCTTGGACTTGTCATTTTCAGCCCTTTTTTAGAGGAAAAAGGAGGGGGGGGTTCATATAATATTAATTTCAAAGTGATAGGTGAAGGAATCCTATTAAAATTTATACCATGAAGGTCATTTTCTATCTTAAAAATATGACCTAAATTGCTGTCAGAATGCAGCAAATGGCATCTAATCAGACCCTCGTAGCATGTTCGTACGGTGATTGTACTGACAGAGTTCTAAAAATACTGATGGTAATATGTGAAAATACTGATAGACCACATGATGGGTAGGCAGGTCTGGAATTGCCAATAATCTAAAGTATGCTGTAAATCCCATTTAGGAAAAAAAAATGAACCAAAGTTTCTTGTTCATGAAAAAAAAATGGTAACGCAGCATTATACAAAAATGAAAACTAGGGTTGAATGTGAATTTTATATATTATACCCCCTGCAAACAAAGTTTGGGCGGTATATAGGAATCAGCCTGTCGTCTGTCTGTCCGTCCATCTGTCTGTCTGTCCAGAATGTTTTTGTATCCACAGTTTCTCAAATATGCCGTATCAGAGGTTAATGAAACTTTGCTTACTGTTAGATCCTAGTACGTAGATGTGCGCATGGGAAGTATGTCCTGGTCCAATACTTTTCTCCATAATTTTATACCCTTTTGGACTTAGAAATTATGTCTATCCCCCAATTTTTTTTGTATCCGCAGTTCCTCAAACATGCCTTATGAGAGGTTAATGAAACTTTGCTTACTGTTAGATCCTAGTACGTAGATGTGCGCATGCGAAGTATGTCCTGGTCCAATACTTTTTTCCATAATTTTATACCCTTTTGGACTTAGAAATTCTGTCTATCCCACAATTGTTTTTGTACCCGCAGTTTCTCAAACATGCCTTACCAGAGGTTAATTAAACTTTGCATACTGTTAGATCCTAGTACATAGATGTGCGCATGCAAAGTATGTCCTGGTCCAATACTTTTTCCCATAATTTTATACCCTTTTGCTCCCTCCGTTATACCCAGTTGGACTTAGAAATTGTGAGACAATTCACCATGATAAGGATGCCCTGGTCCGTTAAATTAACAGCAGCGGGGGGTTCCCCTTACAGTTCTAGTTTATTTGATTGGTAAATCATTGATATTTATTTGGATTCTTTTATGCATGTATAAGTCACATACAGAAGTTGTCAAATATGGGAAATCAGGAAATTGTTGTATGTTATGTTATTTTATTGAATATACATGTATAGTTGCATAAAAAACTACCAAAATCCAGGAATAATCTGGAAAACTGTCACCCATGTATTTATTTTTATTAAGCTTGTCCTGAGAATACTAGATATTTTTGTTCCAAATTCTCTAGCTTTTGAAGATGCTGGAGAGGATGTGACTCCCACCTTAATTATCCTTTGATAGTTATGCTTGATTGTTTCAGGATTGGGAACTGAAATATATACATGAGAATTATTCAACTAGTTTAGAAGAGAATGCTGTAATATCCCAGGTAGGTAATGTTTGATACAAAATGTTAAGTCTTTATGTAAATCAAAACTAATTCTTAATAGATTTATCATACAGTTGTTTGAAAAACATGTAAAACTAACTATATATTTTTTTCTGTAATTTTAAAGATCTCACAGACAATAATTTAAATAACATTGACAGTAGAAAATTGTTTAGCAATAAATCATGGTCACATGTTCAGTCAGCAACTTAATGTTTCACGTTAACCATTTATCAAAACCTAAATATTTTCATCATTTCAAAGAAATATTCCAGTGTAGAAAAATTAATTCTGGTAGGAACTAGAACTTCACCAGAAAACTTTTTCAGAACATGATAAATATACATAAGTATAAGGACATATTTTTATGCTAAAAAATGATCGAGAAGCAATTTTTATACGACCGCAAAATTTTTGCGGTCGTATATTTGTATGATGTTGGCGTCGTCGTCGTCCGGCGTCGTCCAAAGACATTTGGTTTTCACACTATAACTTTAGTATAAGTTAATAGAAATCTATGAAATTTAAACACAAGGTTTATGACCACAAAAGAAAGGTTGGGATTGATTTTGGGAGTTTTGGTCCCAACAGTTTAAGAATTAGGTTCCAAAAAAAGGCCCAATAAGCATTTTCCTTGGTTTTCGCACAATAAGTCTAGTATAAGTAAATAGAAATCTATGAAATTTTAACACAAGGTTTATGACCACAAAAGGAGGGTTGGGATTGTTTTTGGGAGTTTTGGTCCCAACAGTTTAGGAATAAGGGGCTAAAAAAGGGCCCAAATAAGCATTTTTCTTGGTTTTTGCACAATAACTTTAGTATAAGTAAATAGAAATCTATGAAATTTAAACACACGGTTTATGACCACAAAAGGAAGGTTGGGATTGATTTTGGGAGTTTTGGTCTCAACAGTTTAGGAATTAGGGGCCAAAAGGGTCCAAAATTAAACTTTGTTTGATTTCATCGAAATTGAACTATTGGGGTTCTTTGATATGCCGAATCTAACCGTGTATTTAGACTCTTAATTTTTGGTCCCGTTTTCAAATTGGTCATCATTAAGGTCCAAAGGGTCCAAAATTAAACTTAGTTTGATTTTAACAAAAATTGAATTCTTGGGGTTCTTTGATATGCTGAATCTAAACATGTACTTAGTTTTTTTTATTATGGACCCAGTTTTCAAGTTGGTCCAAATCGGTGTCCAAAATTAAACTTTGTTTGATTTCAACAAAAATTGAATAAATGGGGTTCTTCGATATGCTGAATCTAACCATGTATTTAGATTTTTGATATTTGTCCCGGTTATCAAATTGGTCCACATTGAGGTTTAGAGGGTCCAAAATTGAACTTTATTTGATTTGTATATTAGAAATTTGCCAAAAACTTTATTATTAAATTTCTGATTTATATATAAAAGCAAATAATAATGATAAGGCCAGAGATACACACCAAACAGGATGTGTAAATTATTATAATAAGTATTGTGCAATAGCAAGAAATTTTAAATTGCACAGTATTGCGCAATAGCAAGAAATCTTCAATTGCACAGTATTGTGCAATAGCAAGAAATATTCAATTGCACAGTATTGCGCAATAGCAAGAAATCTTCAATTGCACAGTATTGCGCAATAGCAAGAAATTGATATTTGGGCCCGGCTATCAAATTGGTCCACATTGAGGTTTAAAGGGTCCAAAATTGAACTTTATTTGATTTCATCAAAAATTGAATCATCAAAAATTGAACTATTGGGGTTCTTTGATATGCCAAATCTAACCGTGTATTTAGATTCTTAATTTTTGGTCCCGTTTTCAAATTGGTCTACATTAAGGTCCAAACGGTCCAAAATTAAACTTCTTTAAAATTTTCCATTTTAAATTGGTTATTTCTGATTTATATATAAAAGCAAATAATACTGATATGGTTTGAATAGGTAAATTAAAAATTTTTAAGTTCTTAGACCACATTAATTCTGTGTCAGAAACCTATGCTGTGTCAAATATTTATTCACAATTCAAATTCAGTGCTGTATCAAGCTTGAATGTTGTGTCCATACTTGCCCCAACTGTTCAGGGTTCGACCTCTGCGGTCTTATCAAGCTGCGCCCAGCGGAGCATTTTATTAAAAATGTCCAGAAATGCATTTTTAATCTTAACCAAATACTTTTGGGTTTTAGCCATGTCCAGATGTTTACTGGTTTCCAATAGTATCCGAAACATTCTGTGACCACTTAGTGGAGACGATGGAACATTATGGCCAGTGGTCTGGTGGTAAAAATGAGGTTGGTATTTAAATGAAAATCTTTGTGAGAAATTTAAAACGGTGTAAAATTATAGTTTGTAATGATTATTTAATAACTGCAAGAAAGATTGTGACAGTCATGGTTTGAAATTCAGGTGTTAGCACATTTGCCCAATTTAAGGAAAATTCCCACAAATCATTGAAAGATTTCATTCTTATTCAGTGAGTGTACCGTAATTACTCTAATTATTCGACACTCTAATTATTCGACACTTTTCAGATTTTGCTAAAAAGTCAATTTTTAAAAAACTCCATTTTTTCGACATTTTCTAAAATTTTGATCGTAAAAATCGAAAATTGACATCGTAAGATTCAAAGATGGCGGAGATAAAATCGTCGGTATTTTGAAGTTTTCACAACAATAAAAAGACAGTAGTATTGTAAATTATTTCTAGTAACGTACCAGATGGCATTGTTTCCACACAAGGTCAATATTATGTAACTCCAGACAGTGTGTCGGATTTTAATTGTCATGTACATCGATACACACAGGACATGTGTTTACAGGTAAACGTTTTGTACACATAGCTACAACTTTTTCTTTCCAGAGTAATAAAATAGATGTGGCTTTGTATTGATTACTATTCTAGTGCAATTAAGTGCAATTATGACAAGTAATAAACCACATCAATGTGTTGACAACTTTAAATTTCAAAAATCATGGGAGTAAAATTTTTCTATTTTTTGATTGGTTGAGTTTATTGAAGAGGGGCGGTAAGGGGTGTACATTTTGTGAAAATGTTGTATCAACACAGATAGTAATATAAATGATTTATATTTGGTTTATGTTATCAGTTTCAAAATGAAGCGAACAATTACTGACTTTTTTAAGCCTAGTACTAGTAAACCAAGGAGAGCTGTCACTTTCCATCTTTATTTTTAATTTTTTTATTTAATTTTATATTTTCCCACAATTTTAAACCCTTTTGGTACCCCTATGATTATAAATAGCCTGTTCTATATATGGACACTGAATGTAGATCATACAAACGAGATTTTAAGGAAAATATGTCAAAAGCATTAAAAATTAATGATTATTATAAAAAGATTCAAAGATTTAAATCAATGATAAAATCCTTTTGGCTTAATTGATTCACTATTAAGTAAATAAACATCGATCAATTTTTCTACCTGTTCGAAGCAAGGACGTATAACTAACAAGGATTGGTGTCTCGCGGTATCTCGTTAAAATATCGCGTATCGTGAGACTTGTATTTACTCACTACTACAATTATGCGCGCTTCAAGTAAATATTTCCGGTTAGTTACGATAATAAAACAACTAGAACTCCTATAGTCTCGATCATCATGACAGAAATTCTCTCATTTGTTTTTAACTTAAAAAACTTTGTTTATTATTTTCGATGTTCAAAAACCAAAGAAACAAATATAAAAAAAAATTATTTAGTTTGAGCATTTACCTAAGCATTCCTAATTCCTGTGATGATTTATAATTAATTATAATAAAAAATAAATTAGTCCTGATATCATTTGATGAGCTTGTGCGGTTTCCTTTCTACTTTTTGACAGATTGTAAGTTGTTTATTTAATGAGCTTTTGTAGTTTCCTTTCTACTATTCAATTTAGAAAGGCTGTGACCCAAGCTACACTAAAAGAGTCATTGTCTACTTTCAAAATGACCAAAGCTGATTTGAGAAAATTAATCTTGAGAAATATACACGAATATGTCATAAAAAGAACGAGTTGCAAAATCTGCTATTTACTTTTTGATTTGAACTCTATTAACATGTCAGATTTTTTATCTTGGGACACTGATCTTGATTTGGAACTATTGCTAGGGGAATATACAGAATATAATAAATATATTTATTTGTCTAACTATTTCTCTACTGAAAAAACAACTTAAATGACATACCTTAGTAAAATCATAAAGTCTAGTTGTCATAAAACTTTTATTGCATAATCACATCTTTAAGACCGATTTTCTATCCAAATAAAAATCTTTTCTCAGCTGGGCACCTGTATATTCAATTATCAATAGCACCTTACCTTCTGAGGTTCACCCGGCCACATGACATTTGTTAATTACAGGTGTTATGATTGATTGTAAAAACATGGTCTGTTAGTTAGCTTGCCACATAGGTAATTGTTTCAGTCTTTTACACCTAAATTCGTACATCATCTACATAATACTACACTACACAAAACCTTTCTTCTATTGGCCGACCGAATTCATAGGTTGCCCCTGCCAACTGAGACAGAAGTATAAGACAAATAAAACAAAATATGTATACTTTTCTGCCAGATAGGAGGCTTAATTTTGCTCAGCATGCTCAAAAACATGTAAGGAACAGAAGACCTTTAAAGTAAAATTTGTTTACTATTCCGATATTGACTTTTGAGCTGCAAATTAACTGCATTTCCCCGGTTCACAGTTATTTTGAGAATGAAAAAAAATGAAAATTAATTTAAGCAAAGAAAGGCTCAATATCTCATTCATTTTCCAAAATAGGAAGCTCATTTTTTCTCTGCAAGTCTAGATATATGTAATGAAAGGAAAAAATTAACTGTAATGCATTTTTATGCAATGTGCATGGACCTTATACCTGTAAACTAGCAGCTCTGCTCTGATAGGTAGATGTTATGAAACAAAATGGAGCTGTTAAAAATTTGTTCATTTTGTAGCTCAATATCTAATGAAATTCTCAACATAGGAAGCTTAAATTTGCTCTGCAAGTGTAAAAATGTCATAGAAATGGAAAAAAATTATGCAATATGTGATTGTGTAGCATATATTCAACAAGATAGCTGCAAAATAGCATCTCTGCTCTGATTGATAAATATTTGACAAAAAAGATGGAGGGGGCTTCAATAACTTCAATATTTGACTAACCTCTTAACAAATAAAGTTGAAACTTGCTATGCAAACGTTAAAATATAAAAGGAAAGGAACTCATTCAGTTTGGAAGCATCATTTCACACCAAAAACGCACAGTTAGCTGCAAAATACAAGGTCATTCTCCATGGAAGTCGCCATTTTGTTTACCGAAAAGGACTGGTTTATATGTTATATTACACGTGAAATACACGACAAAAGACGCTCTATTTTCATATGCAAACATAAATATTATCTAAAACTTGTAATCAAATACTTTTATACAAGTAAATGCAATAAAATTTAAAAAAATCAATGCAACATGACGGGTCATGCCATCTCGGTCCCAGCATCATGGGCAGCATCTGGCATCCTTACTTATGATCATTTATTATGATGTTTATAAGTGTTTGATGTTGTTTTTATAGTTAAAAATCATTTAATACCATAAAATAACTTCTACTAAATATGTTTTTAATTATTCATATAATGTTTTTATACTTAAAAATTGATGTAGAAATCTCGAAGAGGCGATTCCCACTGAAGCTTTCTGCAGATCTCGTGTTTTCTCGCGATTCGCGAGTTTTCTCGGATATTATCAAGGCGATATCGGGAGTTTCCTATCCTTCTCATATACGTCCTTGTTCGAAGTCACGTGATTTGAAGTGGGAATACATAAACACAACACAATTTGTTTATATTCTTTATTGGAACATTTAAATATGAATTAAACTTTAAGGCTTTCCAAAATAAAAAAGGAAATTCTTGGATGTCCTTTTTACCGGTATGAAATTGAAAAATTCCATCAAAATGGCAAAAACAACATTTTTAGTCCGTTTATTTGTTTAAATTGGTGGTATATTTCAGAAAAGGTAAAACCCAAAGAATAAATTTATTCCAAAGTAACAATAAATATACTATTAACATTAAAGTTCATTATAAAATGTATCTTCCTGAGACAAATATTTCAGAATAAATTTATTCTTGGGTCATGAACAATTTCAAAGCTAACTGCTTGTAGACTGAGAATAAATTTATTCTTACCTCTGATATGACCCAACTTTAGTAATAGCCATCTTAATTGTTTTGTTAAGAATAAATTTATTCTTAAAATCTGAGTTTACAATCTACTTTTCCAGAGAATAAATTTATTCTTTAAATCCAAATGTACAATCTTCTTTTTCAGGGAATAAATTTATTCTTTAAATCCAAATGTACAATCTTCTTTTTCAGAGAATAAATTTATTCTTTAAACACCAAGGTACAATCTTCTTTTTCAGGGAATAAATTTATTCCCAAATACAAATATACAATCTTGTTATGCTAAAAATAAATTTTTTCTTTAATTTTGATGTACAAAGACAATTTATGTATTCCTAGCATACATTATTTTTTCTTATCTTCATCATCATTCAAAACGGCCTCGGTGGTCTCGTGGTAGCATGCTCGCCTTGAGTGTTGAAGGTGCAGGTTCGACCCCTGGCCGGGTCAAACCAAAGATATTTACATGTAAATTGGTATTTGCCGCTTCTCTGCCAAGCACACAGCATCTGCATTGTAGGAGTAAGAGCAAAGGACTGGTCAGCTCGGAGTCAGTATAATGTACAGTAGGCATTTGTGAGACATTGACAACTAATGCAAAGTATCACAATAAGTACAATGTACTGAAAATATAGCAAACAGTTTCTGAACGAGCACCCATAGTATGGAAATTTGAACTAAGGATATGAATTAGCTTGGCCTACAAGGTAGAAATTCGTAAAATATGTGACACACCTGAAGAAGGAGATGAACAATCTCACAAATTATCAATATTAAACTTCAAACAGCTCAGAAAATATAGTGAACATATAATTGTGAAGCATGAATTCACAGTCAGACATCACTATAATCCTTGATTTGGGCCATTATTAAAAAAAATGCTTACCAACTACCCTGTTAAATCTAACATTTATTCAACTAAACTATAATATCATTCCGTCCTTGTACTTATATAACTTACATCAGTAGCTAGCTGCTTGTTTGTGTCTTTCATTTATTAACTGTATTTGCCAATAGAAAATTCCCATTGTATTGCAATGTAAAGCGAGTGTTGAGATGGTGACAATGTCTAAAAATTGATCATTCAGGCTTCTTGTGATAAATGATTTATTTTTTGTTTATAACAGAATCTTGTTCCAGTTTTATATTGGGTCCTTTTCATGTTTTAAGCAAAAGTCCTCTAATATGCCAGAGATATATTTTGTTGTGGTCTTTATTATTACTGGTAAAATATTCCATACAAACTGTTGCAACCTAAAAAAAATTACATCATATGTAAATTTTTTTTTATAAAGTCTTCTATTTGAAAAGTAACTAACTGAAATGTACGCATCGACAAACCTTTATAATAAAATAAATTAGGCTATATTGCAGAAATCCATGAATATTTCCATGCAACGAGAATATAAGATACTGCAATGAATATTGAATAAGAGGCTCCCAGAAGCCTGTGTCGCTCACATTACATCATTTGCAGACTTAAAGCAATATAAATCGCTTGACTATGTTTATCTTGACTGGCAGTCTGGAGGATAAAAGTTCTGATTGGCACACTGGTTCCAAATTGATCACTGGTTTCAAACAAGAAGAGCTTTTAAATGTATTTTCCCACAGGGTGTTAGTTAACCACCTTGAATGGTCCAGGCCAACAAATAATATTCTGATAAAAAGACCTTCTAAGGACCATTTCTGCCAAATTGGGTTGACTCACAGGTTTAGGAAAAAAGACTTATAAGTGAATTTTACCATAAACTTAAACTAAGTTGGCCATCTTGCACAGCAGACAGGGTCATCGCACTCAATTCTGTGAAAGGATCAACTAAGAACCATTGCTACTAAGATTGGTTCCAATTTGCATACTGATTTCAGACAATATTTTTTTATCAGTTTTCCCATATGTTTGGCTCTGGCGCCATGTTGGATGGAAGTCTGGGTCATCGGTTACAACTTTAACTAAAGGCTCCCAGGAGCCTGATCGCTCACCTGGACTATGTCCATCTTGGAGCCTGATCGCTCACCTGGACTATGTCCATCTTGGAGCCTGATCGCTCACCTGGACTATGTCCATCTTGACTGGCAGCCTGGAACTTTGCTGTCAAGTTTCAATTTCAAACAAGAAGACCTTTCAGTGATTTTTCCAGTTAGGTCCTATGTTAAACACTGTTCGGCTCTGGTTGCCATCTTGGATGACGGGTTGGTTCGTAGGATATAACTCTGTAAGAGAACCAACTAAGGACCATTGCTGCCAAGTTTTTTTCCCAAATGGCCCAGTGGTTTTAGACAAGAAGATACTATGTTTAACAATGTTCAGCTGTGGTGGCTATTTTTTATCGTAGGCGGGGCCATCGGATATAATTCTGGAAGAGGACCATTGCTGCTAAGTTTTGTTCCAATTGGCTCAGTGGTTTCAGATATTAAGAAGATGTTAATTTCCCATAGTTTTCTATGTTAAACTATGTTCGGCTCTGGCGTCCGTCTTGGATTACAGGTGGGGAAATTGGATATAATTCTGAAAGAGGACCACCTAAGGACCATTACTGCCAGGTTTTCTTCCATATGGACCAGTGGTTTCAGACAGGAAGATCTTTAATTAAATTCTCCATAGGGTCCTATATTATACTAGGTTTCAGACAAGAAGATCTTTAAGTAAATTTCTCATAGGGTCTTATGTTAAACTATGTTCAGTCCTGGCGGCCATCTTGGATGATGGGTCGGGTCATCAGATATAATTCTGAAAAAGGATCATTTAAGGACCATTCTTGCCAAGTTTTGTTCCGATTGGCCTAGTGGTTTCAGACAAGAAAATTTTTAATTAAATTCTCCATAGGGTCCTATGTTAAACTATGTTTGGCTCTGGTGGCCATCTTGGATGACGGGCCCGTCATCGGATCTAATTCTGAAAGAGGACCACCTAAGGACCATTGCTGCTAAATTTTAGTCCAATTGGCCAAGTGGTTTCAAGCCGGAGGCAAGAACATCTTTAAGTAAGTTTCCAATAGGGTCCTATGTTAAACTGTGGCCATCTTGGATGACAGTCGGTCATTGGAAATTTTCTGAAAGAGGACCACGCAAGGACCATTATTGCTAAGTTTTGTTCCAATTGACCAAGTGGTTTCAGTCAAGAAGGTCTTTAAGTAAATTTCCCATAGTGTCCTATGTTAAACTATGTTCGGCTCTGGCGGCAATCTAGGATGAGGGGCCGGATCATCGGATATAATTCTGAAAGAGAACCACCTAAGGACCATTGCCGCTAAGTTTTGTTCCAATTAGCTCAGTGGTTTCAGAGAAGATCTTTAACGGAAATTTTACTACGACGACGATGCGACGGACGCCAAGTGATAGCAATTGCTCACATGGCCCTTTGGGCCAAGTGAGCTAACAAAGGATCATCTAAGGACCATTGCTGCCAATTTTGATTCCAATTGGCATACTGATTTCAGAGCCATCCTAGCTCACATGGACCTTTGCACAGGGGAGCTAAAAATGAATGATTTAACACTCTTAAATAATTGAAATCGTCTTTTTGTAATTCATTAGCGTGTAAACAAATTTTAAAGCACTCATGGATGACCGAAACACATTTAAAGCATGAAGGCAGTCGGTCAACGCCTTTAAATCCCTATGAACCTACTAAAAGAAGCAATCCCTTCTTATAATATTACATCTGAAAAATAGGAAGATTTTGGCCAAAATTGAAATTTACTACTTTTGGTACAACATTTTATCCCTGGGCCCCTATTTTCAAAATCAAAATCCTAAAACTTTATTACACCTGTAAATACATATGACAATACTGTGCAAAGTTAAATGCAGAAAAGTCTAGGTCACAAGCTTAATTGCACATTTTTTATAAATTCGACTACCTGCGAACACTAATGTTTGCAATTGATCTACAGATGGTATGCAATCATTATAAAAGAAATAACGCCCCTAATCGCAACAACAGAAGATACATGTAAGAAGTTGACAGACGCCCGAATGGAAAATCTTACCGTGTCACGTACGAACAGTTAACGTTATAGTAGCTACGATTTAAAAAAAAAAATTAAATGTTTTATAGAAAATAATAAAACAATCCTTCAGAATGGTCTAGAGAAATTTTTTGTGTAAACAAATCACCGATGGACTAACATTAAACAAACCCTGTTTGAATTTTTGTCGGTGCGACAAAAAATCTATCTAATTCCCGCCCCTATTCATATGACCTCAACATGACCTCTTACCGTGGAAATCGTGCGCTTGCGTATAGCGAAAGTTGCTCAAGAAAATGTGTACACAAAGTAAATAGTAGTAGTCGACCAAGATCATTTACTGTTTCTGCTAAAAAAAGAAATTGCAAAGTGGTTATCAACGCCTAAGAAACGTATGATATTTGCCAGGCGTCACATTGGCAAGAAGAGGCTGGGAATGAAATACATTATCATAAACTTCATCGATTGAATCATCACGTGTTTTGATATTTACGATTTCCCAAAATAGCTCCTCAATGTTATTTTTTTACAGTAACTAAAGCTTTTTACGCTAATTTTCTCAAAATAAATGAGTGAAGATTGTAATTAAAATGAATAAAATAAATTTGAAATGCATTACAATGTTTACGTTCTCACTTCTTGGAATTAGATTATTTTGGGCAACAAATATGAAGCTCGGTCATTTCCGTTAAGACTTACCGATTGCATAAATAATCAACCTCACTTCTAAAGACGATACGAAATGTTCTTGGAAATTAGTGTAATCACCCGGAAGAGGGGGGAGGGGTAACTCTCTGGATTGTTGACGAGGATGTGCGGAAATGGCCTAAGAAAAGGTACCCGAACAAATACTAGAATACACGTTTTATACAAAAAAAATTATTTAGATGAAAATACCTATACCCGCAAAACAGCCATATCGGCAAAGCACACCCGGACATATACTGATAATTATGCACAAATATCTGAGGAATTGAATAGCACCGTCAATTTACAACCCGAATATATATTAGTTTTTCAAAACACATCCCGAATTAATACCAAAAATCATGAAAAACCCCACTCCCGGGTTATTACATTAACTGAAAACCCTAGACCTATAAATATACCTGATTTAATGTCTTTGGGTTTCAAAATCACAGTTTTCCGAGATAATTTGAAATCACAATTTTCATAATATTGTATTTTGAACAACCTTCCAATCCTCAATGCATTCAATTACATACGGCATGATTAACTCGATCGTAACTAAATCTTAAATAAAATGAACATACCTCTCAACTTAAATGATTTCTGTGTAATCTTTCGTCAATTAATTATAGTTTTTCTATCGATCAGACACGGTTCCATGTAATAACGTGACCATGAACAATTAAAACCATATGATTGGTTATCGTTGACCACACCCATTATGTCCATCAATTCATCATACACGTGCATATATTTGAGCGGTTTAACCCCGTTACTTATGAATAAAAGAGAATTATCAAACTTCTAATTGATCAAATGGAAAGTAATCATTAAGATGATGATATGAGGCGTATGTACCAAAGTTTATTGTTCCCCTCGTCACCATGCAGCTGTTTTCCTTTGAGAATAATAAATTTGTTACTATCCTCCTAACCATTTAACAGTTATATATACTTTCATATTTCGTCCTGAAATAAACTTTTTCGTGCACAAATATGGCATCGTATTTGTCGTCAAACGATATATTACAGGGTATATCCACTTTTATGCCGTGTGTACATATTTTTACGTAAACGTGAATTGGGTATGCTTTGAGGACAAAAAGTATCTTTTCCACAGGAAAAAGTTGTGTACAATAACAATCTTGTACTGCACTGTAATACATATTTACATAGGCCGCTCCATATCGATTTTTGAATGACGCGACGGTTGCCGATAAGTCTGTGAGTCTGTGAAACATGCGTTTTATTAATTATACCCCCGCAAACGAAGTTTGGAAGTATATTGGTTTCAGTCTGTCCGTCCGTCTGTCCGAAATAACGTTGTCCGCAACTCCTCCTACATTTCTTGCATGATTCTCATGAAACTTTATGGAGTGTTAGATCACTATATGGAGATGTGCACATTGTCAGGAATTTCTGTTTGGACAAGAAATGTAAAAGATATGGCTGTTGGACTTATGCAATTTTTAACAAAACTTCTTTACACGTGTCGTCCGCAACATCTCCTATATTACATGTACTTGCATGATTCTCATGAAACTTTTTATGGAGTGTTAGATCACATTATAGAGATATACACATTGTCAGGATTTTCTGTTTGGGCTAGTACTTTGAAAAATATGATGATTTGAACTTTGTGTAGGCTTCAAAACAGACATGTTGCTGAAGGGGGGGGGGGGGGGGGGGTGTGGTATTAGTCCCTTTCGGGACAGTTCTAGTTTTTCTTGAGTAAATGATTATTTATATAATTTGGCAGTGTAAATTGATTTTAACAATAGTTAAATTCCAAATAAGCTCTTAAAAGGAAGCCCCATATTATTCGTAGGAGAAATGAAATATGTATTGCAAATCAATATCGGATACATAGGACAACTCAAAAGAGCAAAGGGCTATGTCTTTATGTTCTTATTTTATGAAATAATCGAATATGAAGTCCCATTCCAGGTGTAAATTACTCCAACTCCGTAGCTGGCGCAGGTAAAAAGTTTCGAAAATTAAGACGTGACACTTTTTTGGCCCCTTTAAATCTCTAAAAGATAGAGGTATTTAAGAGATAGTCAAAATATGGATCTAAATGACGTTTATTCCATTTCAATCAAGAAACATTGAAAACCAAAAATCATTTGAAAATTTTAAAATGTACACCAAAATTATATTAAAAAAAACTTTATCCCCCCTCCCCCCCCAAAAAAAAGCGGGAGAGTCCAGATTTACTAAAATCATTCGTATATGGAGATCATTGAGGTAAAATATTATAAGGATTTGTTTAATACATGTAGAATAAAAGTAAATGAGCGGAAAATTAACTGTCTACGGAAGCCGACACCGACGACAACCTATACCATAATACGTCTGCACATATTTTTCTACACCAGGGTTAACACGTCGGGCTTAGTAGTGCATGGACATTACATGCACATTGTCCACAGATGGAATGATATGCACATTTCTCTTTTCGATTTTTTGTTATTTTTTTGTTTATCATACTGACGTAGTGTATCTGTAAATATAAATAATCACTTATTAAACTGTAGCCTCTACGAATTACGGCTCGGGATATTTTGCCCTATCGCAACTGGTCATGTATTTAAGTAACTCATTTCAAAACACGAAGAAACAGTTATTAATCAAATAAGGAAATATTAGATTTGGCCACTGTAACTGAGTTTCTGTGGAATGAAAAACTAACAACAAATAGTCAAATAGTATATTTGAGAATAAATAAATATCATAATTTTTATTTTATGTATAAGCTAGACGTAATTAAAATATGCCAAAATACTCTCCTTTATAAATTCGATCAAATTATAATGTATTTTTTTCTGATGTGATATGAAAACGAATATATGTGGGGTTTGTGTCAGCATCCCATGCCTAATTTAATGTCTTTAACACTCCAAAGAGGCAACATAACAGCAACTAATGGTGTTTCATGTGTGATTCTTTATTGTCTTGCAATGGGAAATGCAGGGTGACTTTCTCCCCAGGCCAAAATTACTGTCATGACTGTAACAAACTAATAATACAGCCGTTGTTGGTATTATCAGAGTCATTGTGTACAATCGGTAAAGTAAGAAAGACGCAATAATAGTTGACTACTTTTACAACTAACTACGAAACATTCGGATCTATGAGGATTTCTCTTAACAAGGCGTTGTAAACATTCATGATACATAATTTCCGAGATATTGAAAGTCTGCTTGAATATTTGGGGAAACTGTCAATTTTCTTAACATTTTAAACGTCACAAACAGTATAATCATCAACATTATAAATAACAAGAAAAGCGGTGGCCGAAAAAAAAGACAAGGTTTAGTGGATAAGATATTTTTATTCGTTTATCATATTTTGATGTTACTAATTCAAAAATTCAAATTCTTTAATGTCAATGAAGACGCCTCAAAGGACAGTTCAATCAATAACAATTTAGATACAATGATTATAATTGATTACAATAATTTTATTTCTTACCAATCTTCAGTTAATATGTCAGTTCAGATCATATTAAATCCACTTAAATTTGGAAGAATATAAGCCTCAATATGCAATAAGATGTTTTTTTTTCTGGTATCTTCCATAATTATTTTTGTATCAGAAAGTACCCACAATTTTCGTTAATCACGATGCAATAAAAAATCCGACGCGTTAGGGACGAGATCAAAAGTTCAATGTTGGATAAAAAACTTAATTCAAATAGTTTGGGGGTGGGGGGGTAAAAATCACTGGAAGTTTTGTTATCCGACATCGATTTTTGTATACGCCTATATTGGTCAATCAATTTTTCCCAAATTAAGTTCAGAGGGGGGTGGGGGGGGGGGGGGGTCAGTGAAAAAACTATGTGAATTAAGTTTTTTATCCGACATTGAACTTTTGATCTCGTCCCTTACATTTTAGCTCATTGATAAGACCATTTCGCGGAAAAAATTGACCTTTAGCGGTAATTTTGCGGAATTTAAAATACTATGTGGACATTTTATTGGGAGAGTTTGGTAATGGTCTGGGTCTTTGAGCTGTAAAAATGTTCAAATTTTTTTTTAGTCTGTATGTTGGTCATTAGGAGCACCCTGTGTGTTTCTAACTGTGTCTTGGGCAAAGCTGGATATGTGTTTGCTCTTTTAATTCTACACAGAGCCTTTGGAACATTGTTCAGATCGTTTGGTCGCAGCGCCTCCTCTTACTGATCTTGTAATGCGCGTCAAATAATTTTGGAGGGTTTTTGGGTAAAAGTCATTAATCTTCTCACTATTGACAATATTTTTGCTTACTATACATTGTATGTAACAAAATAATAAAAATTGGCTGTAAAATGTTCCGCTAAAATGTCCTGCGTCCAAAACAATTGAATCCAGCATCAAGCGCTCAAGAAAATATAATGGGAAATGATTTTCTTCGACCTCGTTCAAATTGGTAAAAATGTTCACGACTTTGTTTTTGTTAATATAATTTAGTAAAACTATGCAGCTCGCATGAAGTCTGATATGTTGAACTATTTATTTCTTCCTGTTACATATATTAACACACATTTGAAGATTAAATATGAAAATGAAAAAATATGGAGTTCTGAACTAATTTTCAATCTCTTTCATATTTTTTTTTAAATTACTTTGCATATTCTAGACATTTGACAATAACCAAGTTACCGTGATTAGGAACATAATGTGATTTGATAACTATCAATAATTAAGTGTGACTAAAGATTTGTTTTTATCTCAGTTTTATATGCGTTTATCAATAGAATAATTACAATATAAGGATTTTTATTGTTTAACATCTTCCAGCTAATTCGCAACTTGAAACTACTGTAAATAGGATAATAACGATCGTCACCATAGCAGCATGGGTCAACCGGGAATGTGAACCATGACATTATTTTACTTCCCAATCTGACCCATGAAACATTTCACGACGTGGTTATAATTTGACACGCATATAAATTCCTTCGACATGTCAATGGTCAAGTGGTCATGAAAAAGTTATAAATATATCTTTACAACAATGTAGTTTCTTTAAAAGCATCGTTCAGAAAGTTGAACTAAATATTCTCGATGTGAAAAAGTCTAATTCCTATCAATATATATATTGCTGTAAATGTAATGTTTTTTTTTGCACTGAATTCGGCATTTAAAATTTAAAATGTAATATTTTAAAGCAAAATTACCTAATAGCTCATAAAGTGCATTAATTTATTTTCCTTTTATCTTTACAACTTGTTCACTTCAGTTCCTATATGTATAATTTTTTTAAATCACACTGAACGAAAATATTAGTTAATACAGTATATACTTTTGACGATAAAACACTCATTCAATGCCCTCAATTTGTTGTGAAAGTAGAAGGAGACGAAACTTTCATAGATAGGCTTATAACCTTATCGTTTTTTTTTCTTCTAATTATTCTCATAGTTATTTTTTTTAGTATTTGTTTGCTATATTACTGTGATACTGTTCTCACGAAATATCCGTTTTAATGAGATTCCTTACTTTCTCTTCTCCTTCGAATCTATTCTTTTGCCGATATTTCTATTCATTATAAAAAAAAAAAAATATTCGTGTGTATTCAACTCTTCCTGTGTATCTATTCACTCGGACCTTAGAAACCGTAGTTTGGAGAACGTTTACTGACAAACTGAAATGTGTGTCAATAAAATTGAATTATAATATACCGTGTCACACCATGTAATTGTGTTGCATTTACGTATGGTATGAAGAGTGATATAGAATCCTTTGATGAACATTAAAAACAAAACCCGACATGCTGAGTTTTGAAGAAACATCTTTCACGTTTAATTCATATTGATTATGTGCTTAAAACCACTTTTTTAGAAATTGAAACGAAATAAATAAAAATTATAACTGTGGAAATTACTAAATGAAAATCTAATTAAAATAATACTGTAAGAGAGAGAGAGAGAGAGAGAGAGAGAGAGAGAGAGAGAGAGAAATAATTTTTCCTCTTTTTTCTTATGCTCCGTAATTTCTCGATTACACCTAACGTTTCATATATATTATATTTCTTTATTTGAAATGCATGTTTATACCCCTAGGGGTTGATAACAAACAAAATGAACATAAAAAACAAAGTAGAATAAAGTCACATCAATATAGCATACACAAACTTGTACAAAATCTACGCAGTTATAAAGTCCACTTTCCTAAGTTCGAGAGATTTTTTTATAAATGGAGCTGCAAACTGCATAAGATCATTATGAGAAAGTATTCTTTTCAGTTTCTCAGAAGTTGATAAGTTATTTATATCTGGTAATTTGGTTAAAACATTAAAGAATCCTTGTCTAAAAGTAACATATAATACGTAGGAGTAAATCCAAAGTCAAATCTGTTTTCTTTTAATTTCTAGACTATTGTTGCATGCTAAGATTTTGTGTATTGTTTATTTGTTACTTGTGTGTGTGTGTGGGTGGGAAAGGGGGGGGGGGGGGGTGATAGGTGGATGTATAAATGTTTAATGTCTAGTAGTAGTTATTAAATGTACATATATATCAGGGCCAGAACATATTGATATGATATAAAGCCTCTTTTATACTAGACCGACACACTGACTCAGATTTTTAACTTATTAGCTCAAGAGGTAGCTATCCCCGTACTCTACACATTTTGTGTTCTATTTCCGCTTCAACAATCATGCTAATGTTTGACAACAGACTCCTAGTTTTGAAAATCAAAATTCAAAATTCTTGCTACGCATTTACATACATTGTGTGACAATAGTGTACAGAAATTAAATGCAGAAAATGAAAAATGAAAGAGGAGTTTAGACCACTACTTTAAATTCACAAAGCATTATTCCCAAATATTCTTCGAAAATACGCGGATAAGAAAGAAAAAAACTGAAATGTTAAGTAGTGCATGGTATGTGAGGCTTCATGTTTAAATAAACATAAAAAAAATTATGCATTAAACCAACGCCTACATGATGAAATGTGTTAAACCTCGATGGGTAACTCAATGATATTTTGATACGGGACGTGTGGCAAATTCGGGTCAAGATTTTACAAAACCGGCGGAGATTTCGGGTCGGGATGTGTTGACACTGTGGAGAATTCCAGTGTCACATACTAGAGTTTCCCCCTACTCATTCCCCCCCGGAAAAATGGGTATATACTGAGTATTCCCCCGGATAAATTGGTATATACTGAGTTTTTCTCCCGGAAAATCGAGTATATACTACTCCCCCCCCCCTGAAATTAATGGTAGGATAAATTAGTATATACTAGATTTCCCCCCCAGACCGAATCAATACTAGACTTTCCCCCTTGATTAAATTCGTACTATCTACTAAAAAAAACAACGCTATGATTTTTAACAAAATTGAATATTTGAGCATAGTTTAACACAAAGGACAAGTTGGTCATGATTTTATTTTTACATTGGACCACCATTTCCACATAGAGAACCAAGTGTTATTACTTTGGTGCCGATCGGAAATTCAAAATGTCTACCGGCCGATGTCAAAGTTTATATTGAAACCCTATGGGAAATGATATTTTCGTCTTCTTTTTGAGAACCACTGAACAGAATTTGACCAATCTTGGCAGAGATCTTCCCTCATCCCTATGCAGTCCTTCATAAGTGTCACTTTAGTACCATTCAGAAATTCAAAATGGCGCCAGCCATGGTCAAAGTTTACATTGAAACCCAATGGAAAAAGATATTTTTGTCTTCTTTTTGAGAACTACTTATCAGAATTTGAACAAACTTTGTAGAGGTCTTTCGTATTAGGTCATTCATAAGTGTTGCTACTTTTGTACCGATTTCACAGTGGCCGAAAGTCCGAGGTCAAAATTTGCATAAAAGCGTCAGGTAAGCGATTCAGGCTCCCGGGAGCATCAAGTTTTTCCATAGAAAAAAGAACCACAATCCCTCCTGTTACTGGATTACCATCATGACATCGTAACTTGAACGAGAAGACCCTAATAGGTATCACGACCACAAAATTGGTTTTAGGAAGGCTTTTAATTAGGACCCCGCTGACTATCGGTGGAGGTCCTATAGAAATCAGCTTGTCCGTCCGTCACAATTAGTTTCCGTATCTCTTGGAATTTAGTGATGAAACTGGGCATGATTTTTCTCCACTACTAGAGGTTGTAATGCGTACAAGGTAGATAACCATACGTTGTAGCCTTGTAGGTCATGATCAAAACTTAGTTACTGTTTTCTGCTCTTTGGGTGGGTTGACTCTCCGACACATTCCCCATTCCCAGTCTCTATTCTATTAAACCGTGTCACCTACCAGATGCATGTATCCGTCCGTCATAAATAATTTCTGTTCCATAACTTGAAACTTTTCACGAATGGTAAATGTAAAATCATGGTCAAAAACTAAAATTGCGACGGTCACCCCCCCCCCCCCCCCCCCCCAAAAAAAAAAAAAAAAACAACACCCACACACAGACCAGTAACGGCAGACATTATATTACCAGGTTTAACTATACAAAGTTCTTAAAATTCTCTTTTTGTTCTTAGTCGTCTGATATTTCTTTATTGGATTTTTTTCTTCTTCAAATAACAGGTCACACATTCAGCGCTCAGTGGCCTCAGGCAATATTTTATTTGCTAAAATGTAGGATCAGTCTGCTCAAATGTCGATATTATCACATGTACATTTTATTTTTTAATAAGGTGGAAAAATTAGTATGGGGGGAATGAGTATGTGTATACGCCTACCAGGTTTTCCGTGGAGGAGGGGGAATTGGGTATATACTCATTTTTCCCCGGGGCTAAATCTGAGTATATACCCATTTTCCGTGTTGAAATTCTAGTATTGGGGAAAACTAGGATGTAACACCGGTCAGATTTAAAAAATTTCTGCAGATTTTTATAACTTTACACAATGTAAAATGTTTAAATATTTCTCATCATGAGAACTGCCTTTTTTATTTTTGTATAATTTCGGGTGTGTAATTTTAGGTTTCCTGGATATTTTCGGGTCACAAATTCGATATAACGTGGATAATTTCGGGTATGGGTTTCGAATTCACCGTCACAGCCTCCGTCATAAAATGGTCAAGTTACCCCCGCCCCGCGAGGTTAAAGCATTCAATGAAAATATTATTCTATGGTGCATGAGGTTGATTTTTGGGCCCTTTTTAAATATGACTAGTCGTATATAATCTCCCTAAGAGAGATTATTTTTTTAGAACAAAAGACAATTTAAACCCCATTGTTTACGCCAATAAATTGACAAAGTTTGGTCTGGTTTATACTTGGAAAAAGTACCTGTTCATTATCCAAAAAAGAATATGAATTTTTTTCTCGTTTTATATATCAATCTCGTGCACACTGTTATTTATTTATCCATGACAGAGTGTTAACATTCGAACTATACGTTTATTCAATTTTTAAATATTGTGAAAATGCACACATTTTAAATGTTGGGGGAAAATGAACGTTTTGTGAAAACCGAAATGACACATTATTGTCTGTTGTGGTAATTTTCTTAATTTACAATACAAATAAAAATACCAGCATAGTTCAACATATCGAAGAATAATGAAGAATTGAAGCCGAGAATGGAAGTCACATATCATTGCATGCCATCTTTTAATATTCACAAACCACGTTTTTCAATTGGAGATACCATATGGGCTAGTTTGGGCATAACTCCCATTTAGATGCAATTAATTCCATTAACCTTGAAGGTATCGATCGTTTTGAATGAAAGATGCTTAAATTATGACCCATGAAAGAAAATAACGGGATGCGTCGTCCTTCGGTAGCAGATCTGTTATAATTTAAATTGACCGTTGATAATCGGATGTGGTTATGTCAGTTCATGAAAAATGCAAAATCTGTATTTATATACGAGGAGTGAAAGTGTGGCATGTAATATAATTATACGGCGAATTTCTAAGAGTGCCTGTTGTATAAAGTTAGTTATTTCCATTTTCCATTACTCCCAATCCAGAAAATATAAATACGGTGAGTATTTTTACTATTATAACGAGGTCAATTTTAATGTGTGATGAAGGTTTCCCTACCGATCTAATTTTTTTTCTCCTCTTCATTTTTATTTTTTGGTAAAAGCCCCGTTAAAATACTAAAATTCCTTACATAAAATAAACATTTTTTTTAAAGAAAAATAACCTACCTATTTTTTTAAAATAAAAATGATACCCTAACGTCATGCGTGTCCGAGATTTTTCAGACGGCTTGAAGTTCGCTAAAGCACATCGTGGAAATTTTTGAAACCTTTTGAGAATAAAAACGTATCAAGTCTTCATGATTTGGCTTTACACTTTTGGTCATTTTGGTATTTTTTAATTTGCCCTTCAACTTTTTGGATAAGTCATTTGGGTTTACATTTGAGCACAACTGATGAGTCGTAAATCGACGAAATGTGCACATCTTGTGAATAAAAATTGGTATCAAATAATTTATTGTAACCTACTGAAATACGACTGACGCATAACAATTTGATTTCCTATTCTTTGTAGTGATTTCTAGCTACGGTGGATTCATTTATTTTCGTGGTAAAAGGAAAAATGAGGCTTTTTTGCGAGATTTAAATTCGTGGATTGTTATTTCATAATCCTTTTTATGGAATATTTCATTTTATGGATTAACGCCTCGGTGGTCTCGTGGTAGCGTGCTCGCCCCGTGTGCGGAAGGTCGCGGGTTCGATCCCGGCCAGGTCAAACCAAAGACATTAAAATTGGTATTTGCTGCTTCTCCGCCAGACACGCGGCATCTAGGAGTAAGAGGAAAGACTGGTCGGCTCGGAGTCAGTATAATGTGTCCGAGTGAGGTGATATGTCTTCCTGCGGAAAGTTACCTCGTGAGCTAGCACATTAAAAATCCGACTTAGCGCGTCGGTCTAGTACAAAGCAGGGATCATATTCATTATCATATCAACATGTTCTCGTCCTGATATGCACCTGGTTGCCCCTGGACGTTAAACAATAATTCATCCATCCATCCATCCATTTTATGGATCAGCAACTCATAATTGCATGGTAAAGTGTTGAGTTTTCAAGCCAAAAGAAGATTATTAAATTTCTTATTTGTAAGTAAATGTTCTACGTGTTTACTACTTAATTACAATTTTTTGAAGTAATAATAAATTTAGAAGATCAGTTGAGGGAATTAAAACAATTTGAAATATTATACCACAAGTCTTTAAGTGCGGCGATACTGCATTCACCGCCCTGTCCGTTCGTCCGTCCACAAACACTTTTTGTCACAATGTTTTCTCAGCTTCTACTGGGCAGAATGATTTCATAATTGGTATGTAGCTTTGACAATATGAGTTGTACGTTGTCTCCTATTTATGCCCAGCCAGGAATGTGGCTAGGGCATATAGATTTGCCGTTGTACGTCCGTCCGCACATACGTCCTGATTCGGTTAAGTTTTGCGTTTAGCCCAATTTCTCAGAAACCTATAGTAATATACATGTATCACCACTACAGTCCTCTTGTATAGTACAACACAGTTCAGCAATACTTGGGTCGCTATGACCTACATTTCATGCATCTGTGACTTTGGTTAAGTTTTGCGCGTAGGTTCAGTTCTTTGTGTATAGTGTATCAATGAAACTATATCAGTGGATGTGCCTTGGGTAGTACTGAGCTGTCATACAATAATTGGGTCATTGTGACCTACATTTTATGCTTGAGCGACTACGGTTAAGTTTTGCATTTAGGTTCATTTCTTTTGAACTAAGCATAGTGTTTCAATGAAACATCAGTGGATGTGCCGTGGGTTGTACTGAGCAGTCATACAATAATTGGGTCATTATGACCTACATTTTATGCTTGAGCGACTCTGGTTAAGTTTTGCATTTAGGTTCATTTTTTTGAACTAAGTATAGTGTATCAATGAAACTTAATCAGTGGATGTGCCTTGGGTAGTACTGAGCAGTCATGTAATAATTGGGTCATTATGACCTACATTTTATGCTTGAGCTACTCTGGTTTCAGTTTTGCATTAAGGTTTGTTTCTTTGGAACTAAGCATAGTGTATCAATGAAACTTCATCAATGGATGTGCCTTGAGTTGTAATGAGCAGTCATACAATAATTGGGTCATTATGACCTACATTGTATGCTTGAGCGATTCTGGTTAAGTTTTGCATTTTAGGTTCATTTCTTTGCAACTAAGCATAGTGTATCAACAAAACTTCATCAGTGGATGTGCCTTGGGTAGTACTGAGCAGTAATACAATAATTGGGTCATTATGACCTACATTGTATGCTTGAGCGACTCTGGTTAAGTTTTGCATTTAAGGTTCATTTCTTTGCAACTAAGCATAGTGTATCCACAAAACTTCAACAATGGATCATATATTTTTGTGTGCAGGTGCACGTTGAAGGGACTAACCATGTGAAATAAGATGAAGGTCATATGACCCATATTACATGGTTGACTGGCTTTTAATTTTTATGTCAAAAATCAGTTTTAACATACAAAGTGCCCTAGTATTATATTACTTGGTGTTAGGGTGCATCTCGGGAAGTAACACAGCCTCCCACCAATATTATGTCACTGTGACCTACTTTTGGCACTTCATCGAGTTAGGTTAAGTTTTAAGTCCGAGTTCAGTTTTCCCATACAAAGGGACTTATACGTCATATTACTTGGTTTCAGGATGCATCTCAGGGAGTAACACAGCCTCTCACTTACTTCGGATAAGTTTTATGTCTGAATTTAGTTCTCTGATACCAAGCGTCCTAAAATCATATTACTTGGTGTCTTAGAGTGCATTGCGGGGTGTACACGGCCTCTCATCAAATTTGACCTACTTATTGCACTTGATTAACGTTAAGATTTACGTCCGAATTTAGTTTTCCGATACCACAGCCGAACATAGTCTAACATTGAACCCTATGGGAAATTTACTTAAAGATCTTGTCTGATACCACAAAGCCAATTGGAACAAACCTTGGCAGCAATGGTCATTAGGTGGTCATCATTCAGAATTGTATCCGATGACCAAGCAGGCCATCCAAGATGGCAGCCAGAGCCAAACATAGTTTAACAAAGGAGCTCATGCGAAAATTCACTGAAAGATCGTTAAAAACCAGTGAAAATTGGGCAAAACCAGTGAATTGTGGAATCTCACATTGTTTGTGTTTTACTTCTTGTGCTGTCTCATTTTAAATGTTAAGTTTAAATGTGCTGCGTCTTTTCTTTTATTTCAGTTTTAACTTTGTGGTACATATACATATATTTGTTTATGTTACTGTTCTTATGAATTCATTTTGTGTTTCATTCTTATGGACTTTCAGATTAATCCCTTTGGTGTTTCTTTTGCAAATGTTGGCATTTTAATACAATATTACGAACCAGTAAACTAAGGTTGATTTTGAATTTGAAACATTTACATTTAAGAGATTCTGTTGTTAAGTTAAAAAAAATAACAAAGCTATCTCATCTCAGTGTTATATGTCTGCAGTTTTTTCTCTTTTTTAATTTTTTTCCCCAAATTCACAAAATTAAATATGTTAAATAACATTGAATAAAAAATCTTTGTGCTAGATAAGATAATATTGTAGCACACTGTTAACATCTTTATTCTTTGAAAAAAAAAGATCGTACATTGAAATTAAAAGAATAAATTTATTCTCTGAAAAACAAAGCCGTATGTTTAACTGCATATTTTAATTTGAGAATAAATTTATTCTCTGAAACACAATGTTGTGTATTAAAATTGCATATTTTAATTTGGGAAGAAATTAAATCTCTGGAAAACAAGGTTGTGTATTAAGATTGCATATTTTAATTTGGGAATAAATTTATTCTCTTGAAGACAAGATTATACTTTTTGATTTAAAGAATAAATTTATTCTCTGAAAAAGAAGATGGTGCATTTGGATTTAAAGAATAAATTTGTTCTCTGAAAAAGAAGATTGTACATTTGGATTTAAAGAATAAATTTATTCTCTGGAATAGAAGATTGTACATTTGGATTTAAAGAATAAATTTGTTCTCTGAAAAAGAAAATTGTACATTTGGATTTAAAGAATAAATTTATTCTCTGAAAAAGAAGATTGTACATTTGGATTTAAAGAATAAATTTATTCTCTGGAATAGAAGATTGTAAACTCAGATTTGAAGAATAAATTTATTCTCAACAAAACACTAAAGATGGATATTACTGAAGTTGCGTCATATCAGAGTTAAGAATAAATTTATTCTCAGTCTACAAGCCGTTCATGACCCAAGGAATAAATTTATTCTGATATATTTATCTCAGAAAGAAACATTTTTTAATTAATTTTAATAATAATAGTATATTTATGTACTGAGGACATGTTAAGAAGAAATTTATTCTCTACCAACCAAAATTTATTCTGATTTATCTGTAAAAGTAAAGCTGTTTTTAAAAGTTTTCATTAATTTTCAGAATAAATTTATTCTCGAGGTCTTTTCTCTAATAATACCACCAATTTAAACAAATCCAGGGACAAAAAATGACGTTTTTGCCATTTTGATGGAATTTTCCAAATTCATACCGGTAAAAAGGACATCAAAGAATTTCCTTTTTTATTTTGGAATGCCTTCTTTACAAGTGAGTAAATTCTTCTCTCCACTTCCATTCTCTAACATATAAATAACATTACATTGATAATACTTAGCGTTCACTAACCTGGTCAGTCACAACGAAGTCAAAACAGCGCCGACTGAGCAAAAACTCTATTTATTCGACGAATTTCCAATTTTGCCAAAAATAGGTGTATTTTGGTGTCTAATAATTAGAGTAATTACGGTACATTAAGACAATGTATAAACTAACCTTTCCAAACAATGAGATAGTTATTCATATTGTCAAATGTTGTGAAGAAACAGAAGTAGCTGGTGTGAAGGAAATCAATGCAGAATATAGAATCTATGAAGATAATATATAGTAAAAGAAAAAAACTGTCCATGAAATTAAAAAAAAAGACCTACACATGTATATTTAGCCCCGGATGCATTGTTTATAACATAATTATTAAAGATCAAATGATTTTTAGCTGACCTGCCAGGGCGAATATTTGCCATCAGTTTGCGTCCATCATCATCTGTCCGTCCATTAACTTTTGACATTCAATCTTCTTCTTAAAAAACCATACAACCAAATGGAACCAAAAATGGCAGCAATGTTCCTGGGAAGGTCCTTTACAGAGTTTGTAATTTTGGTTTGGATCAAATATTCAACATTGCTGCCAGGCCCAATAAGTGTTCTGATTGGCTGAAATTTATATAAAAATTTTCTTGTCAGAAACCACAAGACCAAATGAAATTCTGCTTTGCAGGAATGTTCCTTAGATGTCCTCTATCAAATTTGTAATTTTGGTGCTGATTGGAAATCCAAGATGGCCACCACTGTGGGACATAGTTAGCATAGGACCTTATGGGAAATACATACAAACAACTTCTTCGAAACTATTTGACAGATTGAATTAATAATATGCCTGAATGATTGTATGATGGTCATGTAATAAATTTATAATTTGATGCCGATCGGAAATCCAAGATGGCTACCATTGCAGGACATAGTTAACACAGTACCCAGTGTTTCAAAAAACAGACCTTACATTTTCCAATGGGCTAATGGAAGCCAGGTGAGCTATACAGGCTCAGGTGAGCCTCTAGTCTATTTAGAGTATTGGATTTTTTAAAAGAATTTTCCCCATACAAATAGGGTTGGTTGTTTGCAGTGTGCAGTGGATAGGTCGACAGATCCAATCAGCAATGATCATTACTTGTTGTGTCGCATGCAGAACGCATGGTCGACACATAGGGATCACTATCTGTTGTCTTGCGTCGTCACACTCTTCTTCTATCCTCAACTACTCGTAAACCGCTCAAAGGAATTTGATGAAACTTTCTCTGTGCATTAACCTTAATGTACAGATGTGCACATATATTTCATTTTTAGAAAATTTCAATTTTTTTGTGTGTAAAAATTGACATTTTTGCAAAAAAAATGTGGGACAAAACTTCTATCCTCAACTACTCCATAACCGCTCTAAGGAATTTGATGAAACTTTCTCTGTGCATTAACCATAATGCACATGTGTGCATGTATATTTTATTTTTTAAAATTAAAAATTTTATTTGTGTGTAAAAATTTGACATTTTTGAAAAAAAAAAGGGGGGGGGTTTCAAAACTTCTATCCTCAACTACTCCATAACCGCTCAAAGGAATTTGGTGAAACTTTCTCTGTGCATTAACCATAATGCACAGGTGTGCATATATATTTCATTTCTAGAAAATTTCAATTTTTTTTTTGTAAAAATTGACATTTTTGCAAAGGGGGGGGGGGGGGCAAAACTTCTATCCTCAACTACTCCATAACCACTCAAAGGAATTAGGTGAAACTTTCTATGTGCATTAACTTTAATGCACAGGTGTGCATATATATTTTATTTTTAAAAATTTTAAATTTTTTTTTTTATAAAAATTGACATTTTTGAGGAAAAAAAAGGGGGGGTTCAAAACTTCTATCCTCAACTACTCCATAACGGCTCCCAGCAATTTAATGAAACTCTGTGCATTAACTTTATTAATGCAATGGTGTGCATATATATTTCATTTTTAGAAAATTTTAATATCTTTTGTAAAAATTGACATCCGCAGGCGACACGTCTTCCTTGGAAGACTCACACATTTTTTGTCTATATTTACATCTTCTTTTGAGCTACAAAATGTTGTAAGACTGTGATAAATTACACTTGTTTCTTTTATTTGTGTGTTTACAGGACTCAAGATTAGCTGGTGGTTATGAAAATGTTCCAACAGTTGATATTCACATGAACCAGATAGGATTTGAAAAACACTGGTTACATTTCCTGAAAGTATATGTATCACCATTACAACAAAAAGTTTTTATAGGACATTTAAATGATGTAAGATAATTTATGATAAATTTAAAGTTCTGGAAATTGGACATATTGCTTAGTGGATATATATACAGTGAAACTTGGATCGCAAGAACAACACTGATGGCTCAAACCATTCTGAAAGACCCATCTATATATCCTTTATTTTCGCAGTAAAAAGCCCCGATTTATCCAACACCAATTTCTCTAAAAATCAAACTAAACCTTTGGCTTCGACATTTCAAAAATTTGGGATTTTAAAATGTAAACTCTGAACTCATTACTTAAATGGACAAGAGTGTTACCTGAAACTTATAGGTATGTTAAAAATGGATTGGCTGCAGTAAATGTTTACACTTTAACGTAATAAATATGTCATGATTAGTGTTGATTAGTGATTAAGGTATCCGGACCATAAATGACCACGTGATTATTCAAAAGTTCCCGGATGTTCCATACAACTCAATTGAATTGACCTCGGTAATTATCGGCAAAGTTCGGAAATGCCAATATAACTAACTTATTTTTACATACTCTGCATATAAGCAACAAAGTGTGTTTCAACTTGAGAAAAATATATATACAAAATTCCAGCTTTAAATTGTTTGGTTCAGTCATTCACGGTCAAAAAGAGATACAATTTTCGATCATGATCTATTATGGTCCGGATACCTTAACCTGTTTAAATTTTAATTAAAATCAGCTACTGTGAATTGTGTTATTTTTGTTGACATCACTTTTCACGGATTGTGGAAAAAAATACATATTCGTGGGTTCTTAATTTTATGGATTCAGATTTTTCCAAAAAAAAAAATTATAATAATAATAAACAATAAAAATAAAATAAAATGATAACAGTTATTATTGCTGAAAAGTCAAAAGTTAAATATAAATAATCTACAAAATATATAACAGGAAAGTGCAAAATGAAATTAACGTGTTTCAGTTATGCAACAGATTTAATTTGGAGTGTAATCAACTAGGTCATCAATATCGTTTCTCTAAGATTTGATTAATGCTTACAAATTACAGGCTTAATCAAAACATAATGCATGTATATATTGTACTAACGATGTTTGCTACTGAAGCAAGAAAAAAAGCCAAAGAAATTACTAATGTAAAAATTTTTAATTGAGTAATCAAAACCTTTTAATTATCGTGAAAAATCTGACCTTAAATGAACACTTCATGCAGCACTTTTACTAAGATATGTCCATGTGTACATCCTTGTACACAGACAGATTCCGATCATCTGCTTCTGATACAGTACTTACTTTTGTAAATAATGGAAATGACTACTATAATTTTCTTTTAAAATCCAATTAGTCATGGCAGTCATGGTAATTGAAAATAAAATGATGTTTTTACAACAGTAAAAGTTCTGAACAATATTGGAGGAAATATGATAAGTACCAACACATTACCTTTATGAAAGAAAATCCTTTATTATCATTTCAGTCAGTTCAATTGTTTAAAACCGCCTTGTTGTCTCGTGGTAGCATGCTCGCCTTGAGTGCGGAAAGTCGCAGGTTTGATCCCCGGACGGGTCAAACTAATTGGTATTTGCTGCTTCTCAGCAAAGCAAGCATTATCTAGGAGTAGGAGCAAAGGACTGGTCGGCGCAGAGTCAGTAGAATGTGTCTGGGTGGGGTGATATGTCTTCCTGCGGACAGTTACCTCGTGATCTAGCACATTAAAAATCCGGCTTGGAGTGTCGGTCTAGTACAAAGCAGGGATCATATTCATATCAACATGTTCTCATCCTGATATGCTTCTTTGTTCTGATATAAACCTGGCTCCCACTGGACATTAAACAACAATTCATCCATGATAGGCTCCTAATGGTTGCCACTTGACGTTAAACAGTAATTCATCCGTCATTCATCAGTTGTTTAAGATACGTCCATGTGCACATCCAAGTACACAGACAGATTCTGATCAGTTCAATTAAGATTACAAAGAATATAATTTGGGGGACATTAAAAGTTTTTAAAAATCCATACAATAGTCTTTTTCTTTTTTTTCAGCCACCACATGCACTTTTGAATTTTGTTGTAAGATATAAACCAGATGAGCAACCATTCTTACGACCTCATCATGATTCGTCAACATTTACAATAAATATAGGATTAAATATACCTGGAGTTGATTTTACTGTAAGTAGCTATTTATTAACATAAAATAAATGTTAAATTCAGTTGGTTGTATTGTAGTAATTTTGGGCATGGTTTTTACCGTATATACTTGCTTAAAAGTTGAAAAATTGGGACAAAAAGTCAAACCTGTGAGTCTTATACCAACTTATAACAGAGATCTATCTCTGTTGTCATATTTACCTATATAAAATAACACACAAGATAAGTAATATTTTATACAAACAATACACAGTTGGTAAATATATAAGGCATGAAGTAACATAATTCTTACCACAACTTTTTAAACTTTTCCAACATGACCAAATCCTGTCCTACACTAAATTCTTGGATTAATTACCTGTACAAGAACCAACTTTTGCTTGAGTATGTACGGTATATAACATCTCAAATTGAGATGATTTTCCTCAAACCACTTGTTTTCTTCCTGTATTTTAAATTTCCATTGATCAGATTGTTCAGTATTTGAGTTTAGGATAAGTGATGGCAATTCTCAAATTGGAGATGTTTATTGAATGTAGTCCTGGAATGCAAGAATGAAGGTCACAGTGGAGCAGAAATGTGTATAGTTGTAACAAAATTTAAAATGTTCGTAACAGATTTCATTAAGTAACCATCCCTGTAATGAAAGGAGGGGGGAATAGGATTACTTAGAGCAACTAAATTCTGTACATTCTGTGGCATTAAATAATGGGTGTCTCAGTGCATCAGTTATCAATTAGAAACATCAGCCAGTTCATCAAGTTACCAATAGGAGGTAACAAAATAGCTTGCCTGTAGCCCAGAGGATCAAAGGGAGACAGTTATCTCCCTTTGGTAACTGTGTTAAGGGAGGTAACTGGCCAATTTTTATCATTATAGTATTTTATTATTGAGTAGAATAAATTGACAGTTTCAGATATAAATATTTTGATCAAGATTTTTGTGACAGTGTGTTAATGACAAAGAATAGATGGGGAGTGAAATTTCATGAAGACATCATCCAAACTCCAAATTCAACAGACCAAAAATACACATATGCAGTAACATATGTATGTAGAATAGAGAATGGAAATGGGGAATGTGTCAAAGAGACAACAACCTGACCAAAGACACAGCGAGAAAATCCTGTATTCGGAGGCGGGCTTCAGCTGGCCTGTAAACAGTAATGCATACTAGTTCAGCGAAAAACGACCTCAAACTGAACTCTGAAACATACAAATAAACCAAAATTAAAAAACACAAAAGACTAATGAAGGCTAGAGGTTCCTGACTTGGGACAGGCACAAAAATGCGGTGGGGTTAAACATGTCTTGTGAGATCTCGACCCTCCCCCTATACCTTTAGCCAATGTGGAATAAACAAACACATAGCGATACACACAGTAAAACTCAGTTCAAAAGATGTCTGAGTCAGATGTTAAAAAAGGTAACAGAGGAAACTAAGCAAAATGACAATGATCAATATATATCAACAAAGGACTACTAGCAGTTACTATGTATGTACAAATGTCCATATTGATATTGGGGTCTCATCAATCCGAGTTTTAATCCAACTCATAAAAAGGAGTGGGGGAATGAGGCAAACTGTGTAATCATAGATTTCTGGTTTTGTAATTGCAGGGTGGTGGATGTCGATTCATAAGATACAACTGTAGTGTAACTAGCACAAAGAAGGGTTGGATGCTGATGCATCCTGGGAGATTGACACATTATCATGAAGGATTACGGACTCTCTCAGGAACAAGATACATTATGGTGTCGTTTGTTGATCCTTAAGGCTATGATTAGAATGTCAATTCTTATGGTGCTTTATGAAATATTTGAAATTAATGTAAAAATTTGCTGATGATCATATTGAGATTACACATGTTAAAGAATTTTTTTGACTCAGAAAAAATCAGGACAAAATTTCAAATCTATGTAGTCTGACATTACTCTGGCATTATATGGCATGTTTAGAATTTGCTCAGGCTATTGGATATCAAAGTGCACACCACATATAAAATTGGGGATTTCTTATAAATGAGCTTTGCCAGTGTCCTTTTAAATTCAAATTAGTATTCTGCAGGAAAAAAAAATGTGTGTGTTTTGCTTCTGTGACCATTTGAAAAATATTTCAAAAGAAAAGCTTTGTTCTCCCATTTAACACTGTAATTTCTGTTTGGGAAAAATAATAATAGACATAAATACATTATCTGTACTAAACAGTTGTTATTTATTAACTTCTTAATAATTACAGGACATTTTATAAAAATTATGATTGGAGAGCCAAATGGTTATAGAAGTGAATTATATAAGGATTTTTGGTAGAAAATAAACCTTTTAGTCATAAAACACTGAAAAGTACCTATTCTGAATGGAATCTGCCAATTTCCCACTTTTATTTATGGAATGTGCTCCGATTTCTTAGGTAAAAACAGGCTATTTGATGTCACAAGAATCCTGGACTGTTGATTTTTTAGTGAACAAAGTTCCAAATTTCTGATTTCTTTTTGCAACTACTGTGGATTCATTAAGATTTGTCCTTTTTCAAATTTTGTGGTTTTTGTAGGTAAAGAGGAACTACAAATCCTTGTTGTCAGGTGTGTTTGAGTCCAATCTTAATGACAGAGGTAGCCAGTTTTGCTACTGGTTCTCTCTAGGCACTCCAGCTTGCTCCACCAATATAAATTGAATGTAATGATACATCCAATGAACTGAAAGTTGCATAAAAACCAAAAGCAAACCAAATTTTCTACAAAAGCATAAAAATTGATAGCAATGAAGTGAAATGAAACCAAAGTACAATGTATACCGGTAATTATGTTCATTTCAGTTTTGGCCTAATTCCCTTTCTGAATGTAATCATTTTTCACAATTCCTGAAAACAATGATTTCCAGCCATTGAGATTTCTATTTTAAAATCGACTTCCAAATTGTTATAGTTAATAGATAGTATGATTACAGCTTTAATGAATTCTTCATACATGTACATAAAAGCTTTATTTTTACTTACATGTATATTGTCTTCTGAAATAGTCAAGTAAAGATATTATATATATGTACCAAATAGATGCATTCATTTACTTGCAATGGATGCAAAAATCTAATATTCAGAGGGTCATTTTAATCTCCTGACCAAAATTTGAAAAATTCAATGATTTTTGTTTGTTTGGGAAAACACAAATTTACTAGTATCCTGATAATAAGCTTTAACTCTTGACCAGAAATTCACAGATCTTCTGATTTGAGATTGTAAGATTTTTCAAATGTTTGCATTTATCAGGGTGAATCTTTAAAAAAAAATTAATGGGATTGATTTACATTTTATAATACAGGCAAACAAACGTATTCAATTGGATTTATTTACATGCTGTTTACTAGCAAAAATTGGGATGCAAGTTTAAATATTTTTATTTTTAATATGTTATATGTGTAATTGCATAAATTAATGGTGTATAGCTTTTTTTCACACGTGGTGTTCATGTCTTTCAAATTGTGATTGTTAATGTTTTATTGACTCGTATAACACTGCTATATTAATGCATACTAAAGCCGTTTGTACATGTATTTGATTAATCGTTGTACTTTTGAATCTTTAAAGTTTATTTGATTAATCGTTGTACTTTTGAATCTTTAAAGTTTGTTCATATTTATGATTTTTAAGGATTTATTTAGATTAAGACCAAATTTTCTTTATCGTGTTCCATATATATTTTTTTATGCCCCGCCCATAAATGTGGATGGGGCATATAGAGTTACCTTTGTCCGTCCATACGTACATCTGTTTTGCGTTTAGGTTTATTTCTTGGGTAGTATTGAGCAGTCATACAATAATTGGGTCATTATGACCTACATTTTATGCTTAAGCAACTCTGGTTAAGTTTTGTGTGTAGTTTTATTTCTTTGGAACTAATCATACTGTATCAATGAAACTTCATCATTGGATGTGCCTTGGGTAGTACTGAGCAGTCATACAATATTTGGGTCATTATGACATACATTTTACGCTTGAGCAACTCTGGTTAAGTTTTGCATTTAGGTTCAATTGATTTCTTTGGAACTAAGCATAGTGTATCAACAAAACTTCATCAGTGGATGTGGCTTGGATAGTACTGAGCATTTGATGACCTGCATTTTAGGCGGGGCATGGATGTCATACAGACCCAATTTCTAGTTTTTGCCCTAAAGCTGCAAAAAATAAAAAAAAATATGCGAAACATGTGATAGGAAATTCGGTCTAATTAAGGTTATACTGTATTTTTGTAACACAACGCAATGCAACATAGAAATGCTAGGTGTCCATCTGTCTTCCATTGTAAGTGCTCACATGCCTTCATTTATTTATGGAAGATGTGTTTTGATTGCAGCTCAATCCAGATTCAAGTGCCATAACATGATTTTCTTATGAAGTTATTGCCCTTTGAACTTTGAAATTTTGCTAAATTTGGCTGGTAAAGCTCTCGTGCCTAAATTTGTTTGCGGATTTTGATTAAATTCATATGGAAGACTTGTTTTGATGGTATCTAGATCAAGTTCAAATTCGAGTGCGGTAACATGATTTTTGGCAGAGTTATTGCCCTTTGGACTTTTTATAAAATTATCTTGTAAGTGCTCTGATGCCTACAATTGTTGGCGGTTTTTGATGAAATTCATATGGAAGATGTGTTTTGATGGTTCTTTAGATGAATTTCAAATTCCAGTTTAACTTTCTCCACCAATCAAAGTGCCATGTGGTGGGGTACATTGGAACACTGTTGTTTTATTTCCCATTCTAGTGTGATTTACACACCACTTAGCCAAGTGATTAAAAAATATTTAAAGAACTGCATTTTCTTATGATTTTGTCCTTCTGTGACATCACATTTTAGAAATTTAATTGGTCAGATCGTTGTGACGTCTTTGGCAATGCCATCCTGGGCATAACTAAAATAGTAATTGCAATGAAATGGAAATTGTACACTACAGAATAGAAATCATGGGAGTAACATTTTCTGTCTTGGGAGAAAAAGGTTTACTTCAGTTTGCTTGTAAAATGTAGATTACAATATTTCTATACTCTTGACAGTTAAATTTCTATTTTAACTTGCTTGCCCAGGCTTACATGTTGAAATTCAAAAATATCGTAATCCACACGTAACAGAATAGAATCTACATGTATATTTCTTATTAATGGTTATTATTAAGTATTTGGTTAAGTTTCTGCACCGTTATTTATTTTGAGCTCTTGATTGAACGGAAATTAATTGTGACATATTGTTAGGAATGGCAAAAGTGAAAATGGCAGCATTTTGTGTTATATTTAAACCAGAAAATTTTTCCATAATACCAGATGAATAAAAGTTATTGATATGATCACTGAAAGTCTTAAAGTTGGCATATAAACATACCTATTTTGACTAAGCTTAGTAGTAGAAGGTATGCTAAATACTAGATGTTTTTTCTACAGAAATTTACATGTCCTTGAAAAGTTAAAATTGTTACAAATCTACTTTAAAGTTTAGCATTTTAACTGAAATATAAAATACAAACTGTGATTAAGGTGGTACCTAACACTACAGGGAGATAACTCTGTAAAATCAGCTAAACGTTTTAATAACGTTGTGTTGTCAATGGAATATTAAGCTTTTCAATGATCAATATTAGTGTTTGTCAAACTGCTATACAATTAGTGTAATTTTTCTGATGAATTGGTTGGTTCAAATGTTTTGAAATTTAAAAATTTTTGTCAATGGGTCAAAGTAAATACTTTGTCAAAATTTTATGAAAATTAAACGAGCCAAATTAATTTTAGTGAAAGTGTTTGGTACCACCTTAACAGTTTTTTTTCATTGAATTTTTATGTCCTGAGTATGAAAAAATTATTAAAATAGTTTGATGTATTTTTTTTCATGAACACCTAAAGGTCCACTGTTTTTAGTTGTCATGCTGGATTCCTTCCCTTCCCGATGAGGTTTCTTCAATTAATTCAATTGAATAAGTTATACCTCTTTAACAAATTCAGTAGTCACATGAATATTATCCCACCTTAAATTATATGCCTGCATTTAGCTGCCGTTTTTCTTTCTAGACATGCTGAAAACATTGGTTATTTAATTTTTAGTTATCTAAAATTAAGTGGAAGTATTCATTAATATTATCTCAAATAAGCAAGAGATCTGTTCTTAACATGATCTGTTTTCGAGTTTTGGTTATAATATCTGAAACAAAATTCAGATTTGCTGCTTAAGTTGAACCTTGATTTAACAGTCACCAGTCATATACAGCCTCTTTACCCTTGTCTCAATGGTGACCATTAAACAGTCACTGTATGTTATGAAATCCATAGATTAAAATGATATTAATTTTCTTTTTTTATTTTATTGTTGTGATATGGATAGTAGGAAATTGTTTTATTTCATTTTTATACAATGGCTCAAATTTTTAATTCTTTTCTAGATTTTTAACTTAAGTCAGGTTGGAGGTACCTTAGTTTAAACAAGGTTTTTTGCATGCATTTTAAATTCAAATTAAATGTTCCTTGAACCTATAACTTTTGATTGATTTTTGAATTTTTTTTTTTAATTATTGAATATTATATTAAACATTACTGAACACTACTGTCTGAAAACCTAAGTTTAGGAATGGATTTTTGGCATTTTGAAAGTCTGACTTCTAGAATTGTGTGACAATTTTGTGTAACCTTGTAGAGTCATCTAAGAAAACAGAAAATTGTACCATTGTTTGTAAATATTTTATATTCATATCGCAAAAGTGATTTTAAATGGGGAATTGCCAATAGAAAAATAAATCCACTGAAATGACAAGCTCAGACCTGTATTAAACATTATGAATATTTTCCATGCAGCTTGTGCATATTTTGGTGCAACCATGGATTTAATACTTAATTTCATAAAATTGAACAGAAAGAAATATTTCCCTTTTACACTGAAAATATTTTTTATTTCTCCCAAAGACCTAATTGACAGACCTGATTTCTTCTGTCATATGTAGTAAAGTGGCTGGTGAAGTATCATTTCCGTTCTTTATACACATTTGTCAAAATCAGGTCTGGATTAAATGAAATTTGGTGAATTCAATTGTTATAGTTACAACTGAGACAATTGCATATGTCAGCCAAGTAATAATATAATTCAAATTGATTATGGTATTAAAATTGTGAAATATCTGTTCCACAGAGGAAGGTTTGCAGACAGTGTTATTTTGTATTGTTTCTGGAAATTTTTGGGAAACAGGTTTTTATTTGTTTTTCTTCAGTTATAATTGAATCTCATCTCAAAAGAACGCTGAACCCCGGGTGCTGAGCATATTTTTTTTTCAAGATTTTACTTCTTGTTACATGTATATAATAATTTTTGTTGGAATAAAATTGTTATTTGTGCCATAGCTACAATAATGTAGCTCCTGTGACAACTTTTGACTCGGTGGAGCTACAAAGTGGTCTCATTACTCGTAATGGAGCAAAAATAACTTTTACTTACGGCAATAAGAGGTCATGTTTATCTGAAATATCATTTAACTGTATAATTTCAAGCATATAAAATGTCAAGTTACTTCATTATTAATGTTGAAATCGTTGTTTTGCACATCTTGTCATTTTGTCGGTTTCAAAATTGTTTTCTTTCCGTCATGACAGAATTGCGAGAACGCAGGAGGCGTGGCCTGACCTTATTAAATAAGAAATTAAATATCTTTAGTTTTGAACCAAAACAGGTGGAAAGTATGCCTAAAACCCCTGGGTGTGAATCCAGCTGCTCCATTACGAGTAATGGGATCACTTTATAGCTCCGCCGAATTGAAATTTGTCACAGGAGCTACATTATTATAGCTATATGTGCCATAGAGGGATACATAAATTTAGATGTGGGAGAGCACACAAATGTTTAAATACTGTATAGAAAAAAATTATGCTGACAGTGATATAAATCAGTTTTATGTTTTAGATTTTTATAAAAACCAGTTATTCTAGTCATACATGTATTGCTTGTTTTAAGTAAGGTGGAGATATTATATGGTCACCTTTTTGTGCCTAAAAATAGTTTTTCTGAAGTTTTAGTAATATTGCTTAAAAATGTTTATGAATATACAACATCATATTATCTGAGGCATATTTAAAGTTTATTTGTCATTTGGACTATAAGAACATGTACAATGTATTTATAGTTGTGCCATTTGGTAAAATGATAATGATCCAGGATAAGCACGATGAATATTTTTGACGAGTTAAAGTATCTTTATATAAATATACAACTGAAGTGAACCTTTCTGCTTGTTCTTGCTCATATCAGATGAAGTTATCTGACCATTACACATATTTTTCAAAAATTTGTAAGCTATAACAAAATTTCAAACAAAAATTTAGAACCTATATTGATTTGGTCCTTAGGTATATTTTTCATCTTGGACACACAAAAAACTGGTTTTAGGATTGATCTGGGACTACTTTATGATGTTATGATGTTAGACTGCAGATGAGCCTAATTTTCAATTCTCAGGGGCAAAAGAGTGGCCTTATAATGGCAAACCTCTTCTTTTGAAATTAATTTTAATTCACAAAACTTGCTTTAGAGCACACCTTCGTATAGAAAGTCACTGGATACTGAGGACACTAAAAATATTCTTTTGAATGAATGTTTGTAAACTTAACCTTTGTACAATGGGCACCTCTTTTAATAATGATTAACCTTTTATCCTCTGGTTTAACTGCACTTCTCTATAAGTTAATAAATTATGTATATTTGATAGAAATGAGCAAGAACATCAGGAAACATGTACAACTACAAATAGTATTTCTGTAACCTCAGTGTAGTATTTTATTACCCCAGTTCCAGATTTATTATATGTTAGCTGTTGAAAACTTCATAATGTCTGCTGTATTTTACATGTTCAATGCAAACAATAAACCAAATTCGTAGAAAAGAAAATAAGCTACTAAATTAGGAAAGAGATAAAAATTGAAAGCACATTTAAAATTTGTTGAAGAATTTTAAAGTTTTAATTAACTGAGTGAAAATAACAATTTAGGAAATTTTGAGGTAATAAAAGAATAAAAAAATGTTTTTAGAAATTACAAAAAATGAAGGTATTGGTATCATTGAAGATGTTTGCATGAAGTAAATGTCTGCTTTACAAGTAACATGATTCCAGACCATTTTTATAGACATTTCATTTCAGGATGCATGTTATACATAAAATGCACCATTTTTTTTTTTTTACAAAAGCTCTGCCAAATTTTGTGTAGACAATTTAGCGGATATAAGGTTGTATAAAAAATATTTTTGATGAATTCAACTGGTCATTGTAGTATTGGATGTGAATAGTTTGATGCAGATTAATAAATGTGGGTGAATACTATTGTACCATGTATGCAATTTATCATATTGCAGTATTATATTTAGGTCACAAATTTTTATGTCGCAAATCTACAAAATACATATATCCATGGAATTTGATATGTTTTTAATATTGCCAGCATAATTATATCAAGATGCTTTAACACAGTTATTCTGTCACAAAGTGTACAAGTGTTTTAATTATTATGCTTTAGGAGAGCTAATATTAAATCTCCCATATGTAGATAACAAATATTGTTCAATCGTTGCAAGTTTTACAATGCATTTGTGTTATTATTAAAATTCTTTGTCAGAAATGAAAGATGTTCAGTATTTCTCTTAAAGGTCATTGAGGTTCGACTCCACTTCCTGCCAATACCCTGAGCCAAAATATCAAATCTTGGTTTTTTTTTGTTAAAATGACATTAAAATCGCACGATGTGGATGAACAATTTCATATATATCTTTTTAAAATAATTTTGTTACACATATTAATGTTTATTTGAACAAATATGTACAATTTTCACTTTCAACAAATACCAAATACCATTCTTCAGTGTCAGTTATATATACAAATCAACTTCTTTATAAAGATTTTAATTTGGGTTATAGCCTGTAAAAATAAAATTTATTTGGGGAGGAATTACAGAACTTTGACAAGAAAAGGCTGTATCACTATATATTTGTAGAAAAAGTACCCTGAAAGAACCATTAACCTGGCCATCCTTGTCAGATAAGATTGAGATGAACATGATTCTCCATCCATTTAAAATAGTCAGACTGGTAACATCTATGTTGACAGGCTAGAATCATAGTTAGTTACAAAAATTACCATACTACAATTTACACTAGCATGCTCACAATTTGATTTTAAGAAAATTCATATGAGAACATTCGGTTGACACTTCAAATTTTTGATCAAAAAATGGATTTCTTAGAATCCACTTTATTTTAATAGGAATATATCCAACTAATTACAACTGTATGCACCAAATGACTTTTTATACGACCGCAAAATTTTTGCGGTCGTATATTGGTATGACGGCGTCGTCGTCGTCGTCGTCCGTCGTCAGCGTCGTCGTCCGAAGACATTTGGTTTTCGCACCATAACTTTAGTATAAGTTAATAGAAATCTATGAAATTTAAACACAAGGTTTATGACCACAAAAGAAAGGTTGGGATTGATTTTGGGAGTTTTGGTCCCAACAGTTTAAGAATTGAGGGCCAAAAAAGGGCCCAATAAGCATTTTTCTTGGTTTTCGCACAATAACTCTAGTATAAGTAAATAGAAATCTATGAAATTTTAACACAAGGTTTATGACCACAAAAGGAAGGTTGGGATTGATTTTGGGAGTTTTGGTCTCAACAGTTTAGGAATTAGGGGCTAAAAAAGGGCCCAAATAAGAATTTTTCTTGGTTTTTGCACAATAACTTTAGTATAAGTAAATAGAAATCTATGAAATTTAAACACAAGGTTTATGACCACAAAAGGAAGGTTGGGATTGATTTTTGGAGTTTTGGTCCCAACAGTTTAGGAATTAGGGGCCAAAAGGGTCCAAAATTAAATTTTGTTTGATTTCATCGAAAATTGACCTATTGGGGTTCTTTGATATGCCGAATCTAACCGTGCATTTAGATTCTTAATTTTTGGTCCCGTTTTCAAATTGGTCTACATTAAGGTCCAAAGGGTCCAAAATTAAACTTAGTTTGATTTTAACAAAAATTGAATTCTTTGGGTTCTTTTATATGCTGAATCTAAACATGTACTTAGTTTTTTTTTATTATGGGCCCAGTTTTCAAGTTGGTCCAAATCGGGGTCCAAAATTAAAGCTAAAAAAGGGGTAAATTATTTTTTTTTTTTGGGGGGGGGGGCAATTCTCCACAGCATATTGTATTGCACAAGAAGCAAAAAATTGAATATAAATTCAAATCATATGACCAATTCTAAGTTCTTTGATTTAAGTTATTCTGTGTCAGAAACCTATTGTGTGTCAAATATTTGAAGAAATTTTCAATTGCACAGTATTGCGCAACAGCAAGAAATTGATATGTGTGCCCTGTTATCAAAACTTTATTATTAACAAATTCCATTGGAAATTTGCCAATATAAAATGTGCTGATGAAGCTTTTTTGTTTATCTTATCTAAACTGCTTTTGAATTATGTATATTTAAAATTTGCCATCCATGACTATGATGTCATTTTCTATTTTAATATGTTATGGTGTATTTAAATGGGCTGTTATGGTTGCAAAGTATAAAGAAATGGGGGGGGGGGGGGGAAGGGGGGGAAGGGTAAATGAGAAATTGGGGAGGGGGCAATTTTTTTCTCATGTCATATTTCATAAATTAAAAAGAAAATTTCAAATTTTTTTTAGCAAAAAAAGAGGGAGTTACAATAAATTTTATTGTTTTTTTTTTTTTTTTTGGGAGGGGGAGGTCAATGTGCAACTTCATAGTGTATTGCACAAAAGTTAAAAAAAGGGGTAAATTATTATTATTTTTTTTTTGGGGGGGGGGGGGGGTGGGTGGGTCAATTCTCCAAAGCATATTGTATTGCACAAAAAGCAAAAAATTGAATATAAATTGAAATCATATGACCAATTCTAAGTTCTTTGATTTCAGTTATTCTGTGTCAGAAACCGGTTATGTGTCAAATATTTCAAGAAATTTTCAATTGTACAGTATTGCGCAATAGCAAGAAATCTTCAATTGCACAGTATTGCGCAATAGCAAGAAATTGATATGTGTGCCCAATTTTAAATTGGTTATTTCTGATTTATATATAAAAACAAATAATACTGATATGGTTTGAATAGGTAAATTAAAAATTTTTAAGTTCTTAGACAACATTCATTCTGTGTCAAACCTATGCTGTGTCAAATATTTATTCACAATCCAAATTCAGTATTGTATCAAGCTTGAATGTTGTGTTCATAATTGCCCCAACTATTCAGGGTTCGACATCTGCGGTCGTATCTAGCTGCGCCCAGCGAAGCATTTTATCTATTTTAATATGTTATGGTATATTTAAATGGGCTGTTATGGTTGCAAAGTATAAAGAAATTGGGGGGGGGGGGGGGGGTAAATGAGAAATTGGGGAGGGGGCAATTTTTTTCCCATTTCATATTTCATAAATTAAGAAGAAAATTTCAAATTTTCTTTTAGCAAAAAAAAAGGGGGGGGGGGGTTACAATAAATTTTATTGTTTTTTGTTTTTTTTTGGGAGGGGGGGGTCAATGTGCAACTTCATAGTGTATTGCACAAAAGCTAAAAAAAGGGGTAAATTATTATTTTTTTTTGGGGGGGGCAATTCTCCACAGCATATTATATTGCACAAGAAGCAAAAAATTGAATATAAATTGAAATCATATGACCAATTCTAAGTTCTTTGATTTCAGTTATTCTGTGTCAGAAACCTATTATGTGTCAAATATTTCAAGAAATCTTCAATTGCACAGTATTGCGCAATAGCAAGAAATTGATATGTGTGCCCAATTTTAAATTTTAAATTGGTTATTTCTGATTTATATATAAAAACAAATAATACTGATATGGTTTGAATAGGTAAATTAAAAATTTTTAAGTTCTTAGACAACATTCATTCTGTGTCAAACCTATGCTGTGTCAAATATTTATTCACAATCCAAATTCAGTATTGTATCAAGCTTGAATGTTGTGTTCATAATTGCCCCAACTATTCAGGGTTCGACATCTGCGGTCGTATCTAGCTGTGCCCAGCGGAGCATTTTATTTTATGTAGAATCATTGAATGAATTTTTGAGTATTTGGAAAAAAAAGAAAATTTGTTAAACTTATAAAGTTTTTAAAAAAAAAATTATACTTAAATGTTCTGTTTTGTATAGAAAAAAAATTCTTTGTCCAAAAACTTTAAAGTTTTGCTACTGAATACATCAATAATACCATGGAAACAACTACTGAAACTAACTGTTCAAATTTTGATTTTTTGAGGGAAATGATGAACAGAATTTGACCACATTTGGCATTTTTGGCAAAGTTGTTGCTTTTAACATCCTTCTTAAGTTTTGTTACCTTGGTGCTGATTAGTCAAGAAACATGGCCACCAGAGAATTTTTAAAAACTTTATCACCTGGACTATTTACTTAATTGAACCCAAACTTTACAAAAATGTTCCCATAAAGGTCCTTAACAAGTGTTGTTACTTTAGTGCTAATCAAAAGTTATAGAAAGCCATCAGCATCTGACTTGGTTAACATTGATCCCTATAGGACATTGAGCATTACTATTCAGCAAAAACTTTATATTTCTTTTTGAAGGTACAAGACCTAGACAGACCATATTAAAGTACATGTATACATGTAAAAATGTATATGCCTCATGTCCACCTGTCATATCTCAGCTGTATCTGGCCTCATTTTCATGGTTCAGTGACTTCAGTCACTGTTAAATTTGGATCCCATTGCCATAATGAGATCAATTTCTAAGAAATTCAGAATAATTTAACCAATGATATGCTTTATTGAATGGTCATGTCATTCTGACATATGTAATTTACTCTTTACCCAATTGTCAAGATTCACTAAGAAAAATTTGATCAACTGTATTACATTTCATGACCTTATTTTATGGGAAAGTGATTTATGTCCAGTTCCTGTGACCATATGTCATCTGGTTTTTGTGATTAGCTAAGTTTCTCAGTAAAAATAAATGTTAGTTCAAAATTATTTGGTTTTTAGCTATGTGAGTTATTGCCATCACTTGGTGTCTGTCTTTAAAGATCTTCTTTGAAACCACTTTGCCAATTGGAACAAAATTTGGCAGCAATGGTCCTTAGGTGGTCCTCTTCAGAATTATATTCGATGACCTGGCCTGTAACCCAAGATGCTGCTAGAGCTGAACATAATTTAACATAGAACCCTGTGGGAAATTTACTTAAAGATCTTCTTGTCTGAAACCACTTAGCCAGTTAGAAAAAAAACTTAGCAGCAATGGTCCTTACACACGTAGGTGGTCCTCTTCAGAATTGTATCCGATGACCCCACTCGTCATCCAAGATGGCTGCCAGAGTCAAACATAGTTTAACATAGGATCCTACAGAGAATTGAATTAAAGATATTCTTGTCTGAAACCACTGGGCCAATTGGAACTAAACTGGGCAGCAATGGTCCTTAGGTGGTCCTCTTTTGGAATTGTATCGGATGGCCCAGCCTGTCATCCTAGATGGCCACCAGAGCTGAACATAGTTTAACATACACATATAGGACCCTATGGGAATTAAGATGTTTTTATCTGAAACCACTTGGCCAATTGGAACAAAACTTGTCAGCAATGGTCCTTAGACGGTCCTCTTTCAGAATTATGTCCAATGATCCTGCCCTACATCAAAGATGGCCGCAAGAGCCGAACATAGTTTAACATACATGTAGGACCTAATGGGAAATTTACTAAAATATCTTCTTGTCTGAAACCACTTTTCCAATTGGACCAAAACATGGCAGCAATGGTCCTTAGATGGTCCTCTTTCAGAATTATATCTGATAACCCTGCCCACCTGTCATCCAAGATGGTCACCAGAGCCGAAAATAGTTTAACATATGATCCTATCTGAAATTTATTTGAAGATGATCTTATCTGAAATTACTGGTCGAATTGGAACAAAACTTGGCAGCAATGGTCTTTAGGTGGTCTACATTCAGTATCAGATGACCCTACCCGCCATCCAAGATGGCCACAAGAATCAAAAATATTGTAACATAGGACCTTATTGGAAAATTCACTGAAAGATGTTCAAGTTTGAAACCAGCACACAATTTGGCAAAATCATGAGCCAATTGGACAGCAATGTTCCAGACTGCCAATGAGGATGGATATAGTCAAATAATTTATTCTAAAAATGAATTCTAGGTGAGCGATACAGACTCATGGGAGCCTCAGTTTTGTGATAACTGTAAGTAATACTAAGAGATAAATTTTATTTAATTTGTATGTTTCTTGCATTTACATGCAATATATGTCACCTGACCCTGATCTCATTTTCAACATTCAGCTATTCATGTCCATTTTTGGTGATAATGTCTGTTTCTTAGAAACTGTAAGTGATAGCTCAACTCTATTTGAACAACAAAATGGGTACGAGGAAAGGTGAACAATGACACACCAATAAATTCTCACCATCCAAATAATGGATCAGACAAAATTTAACGTAAAAAGTACAAAAAGTAGTTGTGGCTTTTTATGTGCAAATTCTCTACATTATCCATCCTGACTTGGATATATGATACAAGCCAATACAATAGAGAATGGAAACAGGGAATGTGTCAAAGAGACAAGAACCAATCAGAGAACAGAAAACAGCCCAAGGGCATCAATGGGTCTTCAATGCACTGAAAAAATCCCACATCTGGTGGCGGGCTTCAAATGGCCCCTAAACAATGATGCATACTTGTTCAGGGAAATGGATGCCACACTAAACTCTGAAACATACAAATGAACCAAAACTAAAAAATCACACATGCAAACAATTGGTTTTAGAATAAATGTGTTTATTTCCGAAGCAAAGACCCTATGAAGGAATCATAATTAATTCCAAAAAATACCATCTTTAATAAATTGACAACAGTATTGTAACTATATCTCTTGTTGATAAGTGTGTTTAAAGGCTTGGTTAGCTGAATGACGACATTTTTGTGCTTTATATAGAATATTACCATAAAAGATTGGATGTGAAATACATGAACATATAAGATGTCTGCATGTTGATTTATATTTACGAATGATGTCAGGGACACCTGGAAGAATCATGTTGTCTTTTGTTTTCCGGATACCTTAAGAGGGGCCTCGGTGGCCGAGTAGGTCTAGGTAGTTCGTCATGAATACTAATGATCACTAGCCTGTCAACGCTGAGGTTGTGAGTCTCACCTGTGGCGGGGTGTGTTCGACTCCGATCTTAATTGACAAGGATTGCCAATTTTCCTACTGAAGGTCGTGGTTCTCTCCGGGTACTCCAGCTTCCTCCACCAATAGAAACTGGTTGCTGCGAAATAGCAAATGTGCTGAAAACAGCATAAAACCCGAATTAAACAAACAAACAAACGAATGATGTCCTTGTACTGATGATAAAAGTTTTCATATCGGAAACCCTGTAGTTATAATTTTTTAGTAATGCAGAGATTTCTTTTGTTCAAATAAAATATGTTGTTACATACAGCAGCGAGTAGAGAAATAAATTCTCTTTAATTACCAATGAAGAATTATTATTATTATACAATATTTATTGAGTGCATTATATAATTAACAAAATTACTCAAAGTGCTTTACAGATAAAAATAAAACAAAAGATTTAAAAATAGGCATAACAATTTAAAAAGATTTTTTTTTTATTAATACATGTATTAAAAATTTGCTTTACGATTGTCCGTATCCAAGGAACTAGGGGTGTGATACTAGGTCTAGGGTTTGATGATGCAATGTATTGATATCATGACAGCAACTGATACAGGTTAAACTCTCCAGTTTAATTAACTGTTTATACAAATATGTCATAAGATACAGAAAAAGTTATTCCAATTTGTATAAATATAAATGAATAGGTAAAATGTAGAAAAATGTCAACAAACATTTTGTATGTAATAGTAAAATGAAATGACAAGTCTCTTTCTTAATGCTGTAAAGTGTTTGAAAAGTAATCTCCATTTATGTTTTGAAATAACACGTACATTTATCTGCAGTTTCATATTGTGTTTTTAAAAATATTCAGTGTAACATGAAGGTCTTGTTATATTTTATTTAAAATCCAGAAATCTTCACTTCATATAACTTTGACTTTTTCTTTGTACTGCTTTTCTGCCTGGTACAGCCAATGTATAGTTTTCCTGATGTACTGAAGGCTAGTGAACATGGACATAATATATTCCCAGATCTTCCATATTGCAGTATTTAATTAAGTATCCAGTATTGTTGAGGACATGGATAGTGTCAGTGTCCAGATCTGTTACAATGATGTTATCAGATGGTTTACATGCCATATCTAATGGTTTGAATGGTCTGTTGTCATCATTGATATGTGGATGTCCTCTGTATATGTTGACTATGTCTCCTGTCTGTTGTAGTATAACTACTCTTCCTTTAGAATCATGAGATAATTTATCTATAACAAATATATTTCTGTTTCTTGTACTGGTTATTTGTCTTGGATATGTAAATAAAGGTTCATTGTTTCTATCATGTTTATATTTCATTTCATGTTTTCCCTCCATATCCATTACTATCACTGCTCCTTTTCCTCCCTTTTTACCTCCTACTATCACTTTATTATGACTGTTAACATGTACAACTATAGGATCTAGTGGTGCTACTGTATAATTAGTATCCTTCAGTTGACCACTGTCCTAGCTGATCATTTGTAATGTTGATTTCTCAGTGGCCAGTAAAATGTCATTGGATGGAGTAAGAGCAATGCCCCAAACCTTGATATTGTAACTTGATATGATACTGATGTTATCTCCTACTGGTTTGACCTTCATTAGTAGTCCTTGTATATTATTGCCTATCCATAATGAATTATCATTGTTCACCGATATATAACTAACTACTTCCAAGTTTGTAGTATAACATTTTGAAATAGTGATATCAGCAATAGATGGTGATTGATTTAACTGTCCAAAATTATATGGACTTATCTCCCCCGGAATAAAAACTGGTATGGAATCAAATTTCAGTTCTTATGACTTGGCATCAATTTCTGTTGATTTTGTTATAGTATGAACTTCAGAAAATACCATTTCTGCATCATGTGACTTCCTTAAGTTCTCTATCAAGGACTTTTTCTCTTTAAGAAAAATCAGTTTTTCAGTGGTTTCTTGTTTTTTGGAATTTATAGAAGTTTTCACATCTTCCCAATTTTTGTCTAATTTATTCAGAAGATCATCAGTATACTGATCAACTGCTTTCTTAAGAATGGTATTCTGCTCTTGAATTCTTTTTTTCACATCTTGATATTTGGAATTCTCAGCTTTCTCTTTTTCCTTTATTTTCAATTCCCTCTCATTGTATTCATCAAGGTTCCTGGATACTTTCTTTTCTATGGTCCCCAGTTTTTTAGTTTGAATTTCATAACCCTCTTTTATGTCTACCAGACCATGGCCATTGTGGACCTTGGAAATGCAATGTGGGCATACTAACTGGTCACATGATTTGCAAAACATACAAGAGGTCTGACCTGAATGTGTTTGGCATTTTATATTGGTAAAATCCATCTCCTGAAGGTCTCCTTCATCAGTATCAGGCCCAACATCTTTAATATCCACAATTCTATGGTTCTTGGCATTCTTAAACTTTGGATGAATTTTATCTTTACACTTTGTACACATCAACAGGTCACAGTCAATGCATTTTGAAGTAATTTTAGTCTCAGTTTCACACAGTCTGCAGTATACTGGAATCTGTCCCCTTTTTATGGATTGAGAAAATGCCATTGTCAGGTAAAATGTAATATGGCCGTCTTATATAACTTCCGTGTGCAAACTGGGACAACTTTTAAACTTTATCATATTTTTGAACAATAGCAATATGTTGGCAACGGCAGGTAAATTACTGATAGGGTATTTAAAAGTATGTTTGGTGTAGAATTAAATGTACCTGTACTATCATATTACAGAGTGTATATGTGAAAGAAAATTTAAATTGTTGTATGATTTCATAATCATCTTGATAAAAGAAATATTGAAGTGAAACTCCTTTGTTTTTATTTGTGCATTTAAAAATTTCTTTATCTTCAAGTTTTTCAGATATTATGGATCAAAGGATCCAATAGGAGCGGTGCAGACTGATACATAAATTTAATTTTTTTTTTTTATCTAATTTCGATGTAGATTTTTTTATATTATTCTTCTGAAAGATCTGTATCAGCAATATTTCATCGGACTTTAACAGTTTTTTTAGTAGAATGGGTAAAATTGCCAAAAGTAGATAAATGTCAATTACATGTATATGTTATTTATATTGGATTTCAGTGGGGAATTTTTCTTTTAATAGAGCTTCCTGAGTGCTTTCATTAATATTTCAACTGCTTTTTCCATATTTTACTTCACGTAATTCAAATATAAATATTGTCAAAGGAGAAAAATAAGCAGTGGTTCAGTTTCTGCTTTTTGTTGTTGGTCCAATTTATAATATCTGTATAATAATAATGTTTATCATGTACTAATTACTTAATATATTGGTGTCTTGAAGGCAGGCGTACCACAAGGATCAGTATTAGGCCCTTTGCTATTTTTAGTGTTTGTAAACGATATTGCAGATGATATAATCGGTTTGACGCGGTTATTTGCAGACGATACATCTATACAACATCTATACAACACACAGCCACTGACAGGAACACAATTGTTAACCTGGCTAATCTTGATCTTGATAAAATCAACAGTTGGGCTCGTGATTGGTTGGTTACTTTTAATCCTGATAAAACCGATATTATGGTATTCAGTCTAAGAGCGCAACAAGAACAGTATATCTTTAATTTCGCCGACCAAGATATACCACCGGTTCAGAGACACAAGCATCTCGGTGTTTTATTCAGCTCGGACGGTAAGTGGACAAAACATATAGATACGCTAGTAGAGAGAGCTTCCAAAGAGTTAAATGTACTTCGGAAATTAAAATTCAAGCTATCTAGAGAGTGCCTAGAGCGTATATACTTTTCTTTTATACGTCCTCTCTTGGAATACGCGTGCGAGGTTTGGGATAATTGTGGGGAAGTTAATTCCATGAGACTTGAACGTGTGCAATACGAAGCCGCTCGCATCGTGTCGGGCCTTACATCATACGCAAATATCGATAGTCTCCTAAAGGAGATGGGATGGGAAACTCTCAAAGACCGTCGCGAACAAAAGAAATTAATGATATTCTATAAAATCGTTTCAGGAGTGTGTCCAGACTATTTGGAAAATATAGTACCACCATTAGTTTCTGAATCAATGGTATACAATCTTAGAAACGCTAATAATTATAGAATACCACTTAACAGATTAACTTTGTATCAAAATTCGTTCTTTCCATCGACATTAAAGTTATGGAATGAGTTGGATGATGATTTAAAAACTTCCAACTCCACAGAATCGTTCAAATATAAGCTCAAGTTAAAATATGAAAAACGGAAAAAACCACCAGCATTCTACGGGATCGGTAACCGTTATATTAGTGCCTTACATGCGAGACTGAGGAACAGGTGTAGTGCTCTGAAAAACGATTTATTACGAGCACGTATCATAGCAAATGATATTTGCATTTGTGGGCTAGGTGCGGAAACGACTGCACATTACTTTTTGGAATGCGACTGTTATCGCGAGCAGAGACGTGCATTAGTGTCCGGACTCACCCAACTAGGTGTTCCGGTCACGATCCCCGTTCTGCTATGCGGTAACGAATCGTCAGATGTCCAAACTAATACGATTATTATAAAATTAGTACATATTTTCATAAAAGAGTCTGGTCGCTTCGATATTGATTGATAGCATCTTAGGGCAACAACATCCTAACAAAGTTTCAATTATTTTCACTATTGTTTTGTTCTTATTTTATTTGATTCTTTCTTTTTTCTCTACCTTTTTAAAATAACCTATTGTGCTCCATAGTTATCAATGCAGTTGATTGAACTCACCCTTATTTTTGGAAATTAAATCCATTCATAAAATCACGAATCCTTACTACATTTGTACAATTTTTGCTTAAATAGCCGGGTAAATCCCACACGCTAAAAGTAAACTGTTTAAATTTACCTGTGTGTTGGGGCACATTAGGGTTAATTCTTATTTCATGTCATCATTGTAAACGTCAACAAAACTTACTTAGCAAATTAATTCTTCCTCTTGCAAATTGTTGTGTCAAACTATATTGGTCTATTAATGGAGAAAAGCCATCTAAGTTGCTATAACTTGTGCTTTTATCCCTTATGTAAATATTTGTATTGTATGACAATGTATACTTAGAAATAAAATATGTTTAAACTAATATATTGGTTTTTATACGACCGCAAAATTTTTGCGTTCGTCGTCCGCGTCGTCGTCCGAAGACATTTGGTTTTCGCACTATAACTTTAGTATAAGTTAATAAAAATCTATGAAATTTAAACACAAGGTTTATGACCACAAAAGGAAGGTTGGGATTCATTTTGGGAGTTTTGGTCCCAACAGTTTAAGAATCAGGGGCCAAAAAAGGGCCCAATAAGCATTTTTCTTGGTTTTCGCACAATAACTCTAGTATAAGTAAATAGAAATCTATGAAATTTTAACACAAGGTTTATGACCACAAAAGGAAGGTTGGGATTGATTTTGGGAGTTTTGGTCCCAACAGTTTAGGAATTAGGGGCTAAAAAAGGGCCCAAATAAGCATTTTTTCTTGGTTTTTGCACAATAACTCTAGTATAAGTAAATAGAAATCTATGAAATTTTAACACAAGGTTTATGACCACAAAAGGAAGGTTGGGATTGTTTTTGGGAGTTTTGGTCCCAGTAGTTTAGGAATATGGGGGCCAAAAGGGTCCAAAATTAAACTTTGTTTGATTTCATCGAAAATTGAACTATTGGGGTTCTTTGATATGCCGAATCTAACCGTGCATTTAGATTCTTAATTTTTGGTCCCGTTTTCAAATTGGTCTACATTAAGGTCCAAAGGGTCCAAAATTAAACTTAGTTTGATTTTAACAAAAATTGAATTCTTTGGGTTCTTTGATATGCTGAATCTAAACATGTATTTAGTTTTTTTATTATGGGCCCAGTTTTCAAGTTGGTCCAAATCGGGGTCCAAAATTAAACTTTGTTTGATTTCATCGAAAATTGAACTATTGGGGTTCTTTGATATGCCGAATCTAACCGTGCATTTAGATTCTTAATTTTTGGTCCCGTTTTTAAATTGGTCTACATTAAGGTCCAAAGGGTCCAAAATTAAACTTAGTTTGATTTTAACAAAAATTGAATTCTTTGGGTTCTTTGATATGCTGAATCTAAACATGTACTTAGTTTTTTATTATGGGCCCAGTTTTCAAGTTGGTCCAAATCGGGGTCCAAAATTAAACTTTGTTTGATTTCATCAAAAATTGAACTATTGGGGTTCTTTGATATGCCGAATCTAACCGTGCATTTAGATTCTTAATTTTTGGTCCCGTTTTTAAATTGGTCTACATTAAGGTCCAAAGGGTCCAAAATTAAACTTAGTTTGATTTTAACAAAAATTGAATTCTTGGGGTTCTTTGATATGCTGAATCTAAACATGTACTTAGTTTTTTTATTATGGGCCCAGTTTTCAAGTTGTTCCAAATCGGGGTCCAAAACTAAACTTTGTTTGATTTCATTGAAAATTGAACTATTGGGGTTCTTTGATATGCCGAATCTAACCGTGCATTTAGATTCTTAATTTTTGGTCCCGTTTTCAAATTGGTCTACATTAAGGTCCAAAGGGTCCAAAATTAAACTTAATTTGATTTTAACAAAAATTGAATTCTTGGGGTTCTTTGATATGCTGAATCTAAACATGTACTTAGTTTTTTTATTATGGGCCCAGTTTTCAAGTTGGTCCAAATCGGGGTCCAAAATTAAAGCTAAAAAAGGGGTAAATTATTTTTTTTTTTTGGGGGGGGGGGGGGGGGCAATTCTCCACAGCATATTGTATTGCACAAGAAGCAAAAAATTGAATATAAATTCAAATCATATGACCAATTGTAAGTTCTTTATTTCAGTTATTCTGTGTCAGAAACCTATTATGTGTCAAATATTTGAAGAAATTTTCAATTGCACAGTATTGCGCAATAGCAAGAAATTGATATGTGTGCCCTGTTATCAAAACTTTATTATTAACAAATTCCATTGGAAATTTGCCAATAACTCTAGTTTAATGAACTTCATTGGAAATTTGCCAATATAAAATGTGCTGATGAAGCTTTTTTGTTTATCTCATCTAAACTGCTTTTAAATTATGTATATTTAAAATTTGCCATCCATGACTATGATGTCATTTTCTATTTTTATATGTTATGGTGTATTTAAATGGGCTGTTATGGTTGCAAAGTATAAATTATTCTGTGTCAGAAACCTATTATGTATCAAATGTTTGAAGAAATTTTCAATTGCACAGTATTGCGCAATAGCAAGAAATTGATATGTGTGCCCAATTTTAAATTTTAAATTGGTTATTTCTGATTTATATATAAAAACAAATAATACTGATATGGTTTGAATAGGTAAATTAAAAATTTTTAATTTCTTAGACAACATTCATTCTGTGTCAGAAACCTATGCTGTGTCAAATATTTATTCACAATCCAAATTCAGTATTGTATCAAGCTTGAATGTTGTGTTCATAATTGCCCCAACTATTCAGGGTTCGACATCTGCGGTCGTATCTAGCTGCGCCCAGCGGAGCATTTTATTTAAAAATATATAACTCAAGTCACTCAACCCACATCATTTTTAGCTCACCTGACCCAATGAGTCACTTGAGCTATTCTCATCACTTGGCATCCGTCGTCATCCATTAACTATTACAAAAATCTTCTTGGAAACTACTGGAACAAAACTAGGCCACAAGCATCATTAAGTTTATCTAGTTTAAAAAAAGTGTCCGATGACCCCGCCTGCCAACCAACATGGCTTAAAATAGAACATAGAGGTAAACTGCAGTTTGTCTTATATATAAAAAACTAAAGCATTTAGAGCAAAACTGATGGGGTAAAAATGTTCATCAGGTCAAGATCTACCTTCCAGGAAATTTTCAGACGAATTGGTCAATCCTCTGTTGGGTTATTGCCTCTGAATTAATATTAAGGAAATTTTGCAATTTTAGGTTATTATCTTGAATATTATTATCGATAAAGACAAACTGTAAACAGCAAAAATGTTCAACAAAGATCTACAAATAAGTCAAAATGACCAAAATCATTGATTGACCCCTAATAGGAGTTTTTGCCCTTTAAAGACGTCATCCTGCATAAAACTTCCCTTTAAAGATATTCTCCTCTGAAACCACTGGGCCAATTGAGACCAAACTTTGGTGGAATGGTCCTTGAGTGGCCCCCTTCCAGCATCCCTCACTTCAAACCGACATGGCTACTGTTACTAAAAATAGAAAAAGAAAAAAGGGGGGGTGAATTTAAAAAATCTTCTATGAAACGTTACAAGACCAATTGGAACCAAAGTTGGCGGTAATGGTCCTTCGCAGGTTCTCTTTTAGAAATATGTCCGATGACCAGGACTGTAAACCAAGATGGCCGTTACAGCCGAACTTAGTATAACATAGCACCCTATGGGAAATTCACCAAAAAATTTACTTGTCTGAAACCACTAAGCCAATTAGAACTATACGTGGTAGCAATGGTCCTTAGATGGTCCTCTTTCAGAAATTTGTCCGATGACCTGGACTCTCGACCAAGATGGCCGCCACAGCCGAACTTAGTTTAACATAGGGCCCTATGGGAAAATTCATTGAAAAATGTTGTCTGAAACCACTTGACATATTGGAGCCAGACTTGGCAGCAATGGTCCTTAGGAGGTCCTCTTTCAAATATGTGTCCAATTTCGTGGACTGTGAACCAAGATGGCTGCCACAGCCGAACTTTGTTTAACATAGGACCATATGGAAAATTCACTCAAAAATCTCCTCGTCTGAAACTACTGAGCCAATTGGAACTAAACATGGCAGCATTGGTCCTTAGATGGTCCTCTTTCAGAAATATGTCAGTTCACCAGGATTGTCAACCAAGATGGCCACCACGGCCGAACCTAGTTAAATATAGGATCCTATAGGAAAATTCATTCAAAAAATCTTCTTATCTGAAACCACTTAGCCAGTTGGAACAAGGCTTAGCAGAAATGGTCCTTAGATGGTTCTCTTTTAAAAATGTTTCCATTGACCTGGCCTGTCAACCAAGATGACTGCCACAGCTGAACTTAGTTTAACACAGAAGCCTATAGAAAAACCAGCCAAACTGACTGCAACACTTAAATTTTTAGTCCTGCTCAGGGTGAAAAGTTAAATCCAGGTGAGCGATACAGGCTCTTGAGAGCCTCTAGTTTACAAATATCAACAACTGTAACTGGTCAAAATTGGGAAACGTTTGTTTTGTTACTATGTCAATTTCCCGAAATTAACAGGAAGGTAATAGTTATTAATTTCTAATGTGACTTTGGATGTAACATTGATTTTCATTGGATGATGCTGAAAGTCTCAATTCAGCTATCAATCATTTAAAAAATCCTGTTTTTTTCTGAAAACTTGCATCTTAATTAGAAGGGAGATAACAGCATTGTACAGTATTTTTATATTTTCAAATTGCAAACATCATTTATAGCTCACCTAGCCTAAAAGGCCATGTGAGTTTTGTCATCACCATCAGGTCCGTCGGTCCACAATTCACATTTTAATCTTCTGCTCTGGAATCGCTGGGCCAATTGGAACAAAACTTGGCAGCAATGGTCTTTAGGTAGTCCTCTTTCAGAATTGTATCCGTTGACCCAGTGCGTCATCCATTGAAGATAGCCGCAATAGCCAAACTTAGTTTCACATTGGACCCTATGGGAAAATTACTTAAAGATCCTCTTGTCTGAAACAACTTGGCCAATTGGAACGTGACTTGGCAGCAATGGTCCTTAGGTGGTCCTCTTTCATAAATGTATCCGATGACCCTACCCGTCATCCAAGATGGCCACCAGAGCCAAACTTAGTTTAACATAGGACCATATGGGAAATTTACTGAAGATCTTCTTGTCTGAAACAACTTGGCCAATTGGAACAAAATAAGGCAGCAATGGTCCTTAGGTGGTTCTCTTTCAGAATTATATCTGATGACTCGACCCGCCATCCAGGATAGCTGACAGAGTAGAACATAGTTTAACATAGGACCCTATGGGAAATTTACTTAAAGATATTCTTGTCTGAAACCACTTGGCCAATTGGAAGAATTGGCAGCAATATTCCTTAGTTGGTCCTCTTTCAGAATTATATCCATTGACCCTGTCCACCATCCAAGATGGCTGCCGGAGTGGAACTTAGTTTTACATATGACCTAATGGGAAAGTTCACTGAATGATCTTCTCGTTGAAACCAGTGAGACAATTGGAACTTGACAGCAATGTTCCAGGCTACCAGTCAAGATGGACATAGTCCAGGTGAGCGATACAGGCTCCTGGGAGCCTCTAGTCTGACTTGATGGTTGAAATATCTACTAATACTTTGCCAGATAATCAAATTTGAAACCATCATGATGCCGGCAAATATTAAAATTCAATACAGTTATATCCTAATTGCAAAGTAGTGAAGAGTCCTAGATTGCACACATATTACCTAATTAAAATGTAATAAGTTTGTTTTAATTTGTTTCACTTGAATTTTATTGACATAGAATACAGGTTTTTTAAGACACTGTATTATAACTTTGTAAAATTTAAAAAAACTACAAAAATTCTCCTTGTAAAGTTCATCTGAATGACTATATTTCATTATCAGCACCTGTATAGTGGCTCTTCCTTCCTTTCAGTGATCACATATTATGGTCTATCTGGCGGCTTTAAAAAAAGAGTTACAGTTCTTGATTTATACTAGAGATTATGTGTCTGTAACACACGAATGCCCGTCCTACTGCACATCAAATTTCCATCTATTATTTATAATGGGAAATAGTTTTGAGAATTATTTTATGAAAGTTTAAAAATATATCATGCTTACATGAACTTTTACCCATTAAAAATAATGAATCCACAGTACTAAATTCTGTTTAAGACATACATGTAAGTGGCCAAAACACTAACATTTAATGGAGTAACTCAAGCATGAAATGTAGGTCATGTGGACCTATATGTTGGTGATCTATGTTAAAATAAAGAAGATGACTGTAGTTGTAATACATCTGATATATCATGCCAGGCTTTATTTAGAAAGAGACTAAAATGCAAAAATTTAAATCAAAAGTCATTCTTACATAAAATGTATGTCATAGTGACTCAAATGTAGCTAAGCTTTGTTGTACTATATAAGATGACTGTTATTTTGAAATATCATTAATAAATTGTCATAGGTTCTTTAATAATACACCTAAATGCAAAAACATAATCAAAGTCACCCAAGCATGAACTGTTGGTCATGGTGACTCAAATATTACTGAGTTGTGTTGTTCCATGTAAGATGTTTGTAGATGCAAAATATCATACATATACTACCATAGGTTCTTTAATAATACACCTAAATGCAAAAATTTGATCAGTCACTCAAGCATAAAATGTAGGTCATGGTGACTCAAATTTTGCTGAATTGTGTTATATTATATAAAATATACTATCATAGGTTCTTTAAAAATATACTAAAATGCAAATTTTTTTTACCAAAGTCACTCATGCATAAAATGTAGGTCATTAAATGTGACTTAAATGTTGCTGCTTTTGGTTGTACTACATAAGCTGAATGCATAGGTATAATGTCACTGATATGTCTCAACAGGTTTCTGAGAAATGGACCTAAATGCAAAAACTTTACTCAGTCAATCATGCATGAAATGTGGGTCATAATGACCTAACTGTTGGAGAAATGCATTATATCAAACTGATAAGGTATCACTGATATAACACCATTGATTCCTAGGATAAGAAATTCAAGTTAAAACTTTATCTGAGTCACTCATGCATTAAAAGTAGGTCACAGCTCATCTGTGTTCAATCTTATAAGGGGATTTTGTAGTTGTATAATATCATTTATATATCTCAATGGGTTTCTGAGAAATGAACCTAAATGCAAAAACTTAACCAAGCCACATTTGTGGACGGGGCATAAAAATTTAAAATTGCAAGATAAAAACTAAAAAATCCATGTTTTCATATTGATCTTCATGAAATATCTACACAAAAAAACTTTCATTCAAAAATAACATCTTTTTTTCAGTGGCTGATGTTAAGTCACACCAATAAAAGCAGAAATAAATGTATATGGTTCATCAGATTTTTTTATCTATTGATTCTGGATTACAGCAACCATATTTGATAGGGATAGGGGTAGAGCAGGAATACCTCAAACTGGCTCAACCTCTGATTTTTTTGGCTCCTGTCTGAAGTCGAAATCTTTTCAGAGGCTGTATTCTCTAACTTTTGTCTTGGCTACTTTTTGGAATTAAGGTGTCTTAATCACAATTTTTTTTTGGGGGGGGGGAGGGGGGGGGGGGGTAGGTGGGGAAGCAATTAGAGCTCATCACTCGGTGCAAGCTCTACTCATTGATAAAGGCTGAATGTTGCACTCTTTTCGTTTATCTGCTTATATTGGAAAGAAAGTGTAAAAATTGTTCCATTGGGGAGGTTGAAGACGAAGAACATTTTCTAACCAGGTGTGAAAAGTATACTACTGGGAGGAAAGAACTATTTAAATTTATATCATCAAAAGTCCCCCCTTTCACAAATTTATCAGACAAAAGTTATATTATATTCTCAATTGTGAAGATCCTGATATACAATGTATTAAACTCTGTTGGCAAATTTTTACATGTTAATATGCCATGAGTCTTTATATTTTATATAATCATGGTTTATTTATTTACATGTATATTGAATGTTTTCTGTCATGTAACTGCAGTTGTCTAATTTTCTGTCAATCAAGTAACTTCTTCCCTCTCAATGTTTTTATTTGTTACTCTGTTACTTATTGCCCCATTGAGGGCCCTTAACTGGTTAATAAACATTATCTTATCTTATCTTATTGGGTTTCTTATCTGATGAGAATTTACCCCATATCCCTTATAATGATTACTGGAGAAATCTGACCCCTTGTTTAATATCTACACATACTTGCTGGTTTCAGTAATGCGGCAAACGTAACATCAGGTGATCTTGGAAGATTTTATGCCCATGGTCCATAGAAGTGGTTGATCTGTTTCTATGGTAACAACATCAGTAGACTCAGATTCCAGTGTGTTAGATGTACTAATAAGACTACCAAACTTCAACTGTTGCTTATCTAAAATAGGAGTATATCAGCTCAAATGTCTGTGCATGCATGTGCACTAATGTTTATATACATTTTATTTGAGTCTGTAATTTTTTATTTAGTACCAGATCAAAACAGAACTTATATTCAATTACCCAAAAATGGCTAAATAACAGTAGTATAAATATATATGTATCTACAATATTTCAATAATATTTTTGTGTGGCAATGGATGGGATGGAGGTCAATGGTTAAAACAAACATAACTAATCCTGAATACTTAACTTGACCATTAGAGCACTGGACAATGAAAATGTGAAGGCCATATGATATATGTGCATTGGAAATTTGTTCTGTTATAGGAATCTACCAACCAAATATTGTTAAATTTCATGTGTAGGTCTCCAACACAATTTTGAAAAATTTAAGAAACCAAATATTGTTGACCTGTCATGTATAACTACAATTCTGAAAAAAACTTTACCTGACAATTCAAGTGTGAAAATGAGGTCAAAGCCATGTTATATACATATATGTCAGTTGAACATGTATTCTTTAACAGAAATACACATACAAGAACTCCATTTATATCAGATTTATTACATATATTTCAGGATTAATCTTCACGAAGTACACCCTAAACAAAAAACTATGGAAAGCCAAAAACAATCGCCAAAACATTTTGAGTAATTGAACCAACAGAGACAATTTTCTGAGCCATAAAATAAAACAAAAATGGAAATACTCTACCAAATGCCATATTGCTTTGTATAAAAAACCATAACGGACAAATTTGAATTGAAAAATTAGGAATTCTGTTTTTAAATGGAAAAAAATCCTATCTGAACCGAATGCTCCTACACCGTTTACCCAAAATCCAAGTGACTGAGAAGCATAGCTGATCCTGAAAACTTTCCCAGACTAATTGAGTATGAAAATGTGTTCAGCACTACTCGTCATGAAATCTACATACATGTATCAAATACTAATGTGATATATTATCCTGCAGAACTGAAAACAGGAAAATATTGACAAGATCTTGGGCATCGTTATGTGGTCTTCGAAATGGAGCAAATTTTTCAAGCCAATCACTCAATGTTCCTGAAAAGAAAGATGTCTGATATTCAACATGAGTAACCATCAAGCCTAAATAAACACAGTATTCCTTACAATATACATTTGTACATAAAAAATACATGTATTCTAAGCAGACAAATTGAAAACCACTGAAAATGAAAGTCCTGACTGGGGACATATACACATATGGAAACATGTTTATGAACCATAAAAACCCTACCTAGATTCCACTTAAGCCCCTTTGTTGTAATAGTATGACATGGATTTCCAATTGGAATCAATCCGCACCATTCTCCACATACATCCGCATCCACATGTATGTCATGCTTCCCCTATAAATGTATATGATAAATACAAAAGTACAGGACAACTTAGTTTGTCGTATAAGAATAAATTTCTTTGATTCACTGGTTTTGATAAAAAAAAAAAAAAAAAAAAAAAAAAAAAAAAAAAAAAAAAAAAAAAAAAACAGCACGAAAGATACCTGTGTTGATATTTATAATTAAAATATTTAATGGGGTATCTGGACCCTTATAAATTATGAAGATAAATTAAATTTCTTTACAACAGCAAATAAATTGGACTTGAAAAGGAATTTCACAGCTACATCTCTCTTAGGCTGAAAGAAACTTTGTTGTTAATATGTCTATTAAAATAGGTCAGGTATATTTAAAGATAGGCTGTATTTTTTTTCAGTGTATGAAGAAATAACCTCAATCATGTGATGGAAACTAAAATCCTGAAAATGGTCACCAAACTTCTTATACCAGTTACTTAAAAATTAAAATAAAAGCCTGTTGTCATTTGATAACATACATATTGCATGAGAAATGCTACTGTATCTTCTGAGAAGAGTATAATCTGGGCATCAGTAAAGTGACTCGCTTCAAACAGGGTATTGATATTGGCAAATATATGATCAAATCGACCTCCAAAGGACCCTAAAACAACAATATGGTCTACCTGAAAAGAAAGTTGAAAAAGTTCATGTAATGATATTATAAACTATTCTGCTGTAGCATGCTCCCCCCTCCCCCATCATGTAATTAAAATCCAGCATGCCCTTCACGAGGATTTTTCACTTACCGTATTCTAAAAGTTATCTGATTTGTTTGACATTATTGGTGACTGCAACAGTTTTAATAGCCAATCGCAAGAGTCAATCTACAAATCAACTTGCCAAATTTTAATTTTCACTTCATTGGTTAAATGGGCAAACCATTATTTCTTAAACAGTGCAGTCCTTCCTACATTAATTTTTGACTGTGTAAAGTAAATCAATATGAAGACTTGATTTCCATCATTTCTGTTTAATTCTACATATGCAAATTTTATTCATAATTTTATTGATGAATTTAAGGATGCTCACTGGTCATGTTTTTGTCTTTTTGTCAGATTTTCAAAATCCTCGGCTTTTATCCATTTCTTAAACATGAATGTTTTTTGCCTATGAACCCCTACTTTTTCTTTCATAATTCAATCATATATACCGTAAAATGGTAATTGACAAAATTTTATGAAATCCTTTTTATTTTTTATACATTTTTGAGAGACTGAAGTTACCAATGCAAAGACGAGGAAAAATCCAGAGAAAACCCATTTCCTGCAATTTTTCAAGGCCTTATAGCTCTAAAATGAGCACATGAACCTATATTTTTTTCTTGCTTATTTGTTTACTATTCATATGTTCTCTCAAACTAAAACACCTATTTCAAATCCTATTTATTTCCTATTAGACCAGCAATCAATCTTAAACTAATGTAAAATTCTGCCTGATAATAGGAATATAAAAGTTCTATTCAGTGTGTATATGAGGAGAAAATTACTACCACAAAATTACAAAATTATGAATCTTGTCATACTAGACCAACCAATAGGACTACTACCTTGCAGTGGGGTCCAATATTTTTCTTTATGTTGCCTCACTGTAGCTTTAAGAAGACAAACTGCAATGAATAATTGCCATTCCTCTGAAATATGTCAAGTGCATATAGAGATTCTGTGTAAAAGCATTAGTCTACTATATCCCTTCTATCATATTAAATATTCATTAAATCACAAAAACTAATATCCTCATAGATAATTATAAATACAACCTGTTTCTGTTTGGTCTTCTCTGTGGTTATCCTTAATGCCTTTGTAAAATCTGTGTGATCTTGGTCTGGGGTTGCTATGATTTCTGTGCCCTACAATAAAAGAATAATCCTGAAAAAAAGTTTATTGTTTTTATTAAGGTTAATGATTGTATACAGTATTATTCAGATAGTTTGTGTTTTTGGTTAAATTTCTTTGAGATTTTTAATAAGACTTTAGAAAACAAATTTTCTTTCACATTGCAATTTTTTTAAGAACTCTGGCACCACATGGCCAACTGACCTTTGAACTATATAATGAAATGTATAGGGAGGTAATTTATTATCTCCCCTGGGTAACAGGGTAATGAAGGTAACTGACTCATGATTCTCATTCTGCTAGAACTTATTAATAACCTGTTCTTCATAGTATTTTTTAACCTCTGGCTCTATGGAGTCAAAATCACCAGTCAGCATGTCTGGTAGGAAAAGATCTCTATCATGGACGAATGTGTTATATAAGTGGTTACCTCCTCCATCTACTGCAACCTTAAACAAAGCTTGAAAAATAAACGAAAAACAGCCACTGATTATACCATAATACATTACACTTTAACATGTTTAATGCAGTGTTTTCATTAACAGCCGGAAGCCGGAAAATTTAACCACCTATTTCCCATAATTTCTGGCTACTGAGGAAAAACAATTACTCATATTACTGGTTATTCAGCCGTCTATTCATTGACTTTTTTCTACCTATCAGAAAGTTAGTGAAAACACTGTAATGGGTATATAAATCATTGTATATAAAATCAAGGAAAAAAAAAAGAAAAAAAAGCACTATGCATTAATCAGAACTGTCTAGGTTAAAAAAATTACCATTGTCTTGACAACATTTTTTCCTGAGTCACTTAAGATTGAGCTATTATTTGAGACCAAGTCATATGACTAGTGGTCGATCATCATCAACAAGATATGAATAATAAACGATGAAAACAATTTTAGAGCTTACCTTTTTCCCATAACACTTTCAGTAATTGCTGTTCTACAGGTTGGTTCAACAGAATCAATGCAAATCTAATATCTGAAAAAAATATATATCCATTAATTTTAGCACTTCCTGGTCAACTGACCCAATTCAACATAAAGCAATCATCAAACGTTTTATTTGGAATTTGTGTGAATTTAGTGAAACTGTAATGTTTATCTTAGTGAAATGTAGGATCTTTCTACCCCCCCCCCCCCCTCCCCGCCCATGTGAATTTAGTGAAACTGTAATGTTTATCTAAATGAAATGTAGAATCTTTCTACCCCACCCCCCATCCATTCCAAATCAGACCTACCTGGAATTATCTGAGTCAGGTGAATCATATCTTTTTAATCTGAAATTTGAAAGAGGCAATACCACTATCCATATAAACATTACCAGCCTGAGTTTCCTATGCATTACATGTCCATGAATGTAGTTACTCCATGTTTCTATGTTTGTTTTGTTTTTTTGTTAATGTACCTCTAGGCTTTGTATAAACTTCTGAAGTAAATTCTCAAATGAAATAAGATAATAAAAACATCAGATTCAGACTACCAGTACCAAATATAATAACTTAATTACCTGAGAATGTTTTCAGGCACTGAACAGGTTTCCATTCATACACAGTTACCATTCTGTTTAATATTTTCTCAACTGTAAAAGAAATGAAAAAGAAATGAAAAAGTATATATATATACATACACACTTTAAATTCTGGTCATTCTGATGGTCACAAGCAATGCATGTCACATTAGTGCAAAGAGAATTGATAGGAATTGCTTTTGGAAAACGGTAACCAATGGTAAAAACCACATGTTCACCTTTCACGCATTACGTTTCTTTATAATTAAAGTAAAATTCCATTTTGTTGTTTGTCTTTGTCATGAAAGAAGCATTTCAGGTTTTTTTTATCCATTATTTATTGTTTATATTTATCTGTGAGCACAGGAGCTCGTTACAATAAACACAGTATGTCAACTGTGACTGATCAAGCCCCGATCTAGATCATCTGTGACTGATCTGGCCCCGACCTAGATCTAGATTGGGGCCGGATCAGTCACAGATGACATACTGTGTCAATTGTAAAGAGCTCCTGTGCTGTGAGTGTTGAAACAATTTTTTCTGTTATAAAATGGAACAGAGCACTTGCATTGATGAACCTGTATGGTCAGGTAAAGGAAGCATGTGATTTATGCATGAGTGATCATAGTTATTTATATCCTATTAGACTGGAATGATCTGATCCACATGGACAAAAATAGACCAGTCCAACATTGTATATTGGCACAAGTCAATACAGCTATTGAAATTGAAACATTGTAATGCAGGAATGACATTGTGTTGATAAGTAGGTTGGTTCAATGTTTCTGATAATGTTGGTTTAAAAAATATATATTCTATGGTTAAAATTTTGATGCACAAGATGTAAAATGTATACATTTCTATGATTTACATTATATTATGCTCAAGTGTTGAAGCTGAAACATTAAACAAACACACTGATAAGTAAGTTCAAATGCCAAAATGATCAAAAAAGTAAAGCCAAAGCCATCCAAGGACAGAGCTATGAATGAGGGATATACTCCTTAGAACAGTTAATGAGGCTTAAATTCAATGGAGTCACTCAAGCATGAAATGTAGGCCATGTTGAAATATAAATGTATTACAGCAGACAGACTCTATTCACCTTAGTGCGAAAATTGAACAATAGTCATCAAGCATATAATGTAGGTCGTGGTGATTCAAATGTTGCTGATTTTTGTTGCTCTGTATATAAGATGAAGTGGTGTAATATCATTTTGTTTTGTTTATTAAGATTTGATACAATGCTCTCATTGGTTAATTGCTCTTCAATTATGGAGATCGAAAAGCAATTAGCAACACTTGGTATAAAATATTTGAATATACACATGTAAAGGCCCAGCCCATGTGTAAGTGACTCAAATTCTATAACCCCCATCAATTATTTCTTAATGTATGGTGCTGTTATTTGCATAAAACAATGCCTGTGCACCTGATCTATGTCTATGACAAATGTTAAATTAATACATACGTAAAGTAAAGTAATTTTTCACATTTTGAAAGTCTAAACGTTAGAATTATTAGACAATCTTTTGTTGATAAAATTTGTAAATTTTTTTTATAAAGGTTATGTTTGTATACCTTTGTCATAAATGATTCTAAATGGGGAATTTCCAATAGAAAAATTAATGCCCGAAAAAAATTTCAAAAATTTAATAATTTGAATTTTCAACTCAGATCTATCCTAAAATTTGTAAAACTGTTATTTTAAATATTTTTAATGCACTTTGTGCATATTTCATGCAACATGGGTTGTAATAGTTAGTTTTATAAAGAAGAGTTATCTCCCTTTTACATTGAAAATTCCATAGGCAGAATTTTTTAGTTTCTCTGGAAGACAAGACTGAACAAAATAAGGTAAGTTCAATTGTTTCAGCTACTTTTAAAATGACATCTTTCACCCAAGTGACTGGATAAATTCACATTGCTTAAGGTATTAAAATACTGAAAAATCTATTTTACAAACTGATGTGTCCAGGCAGAAGACAAATCACATTGATAAATGCATTTAAATTGTGAAAACTCCATTTTACGAACTGAGGTGTCCAGACCGACGAAAGACATTTGCGTAAACAAAAAGAGCTTACCTGTGGAAATTGTCAGGACATTTGTGCAAATAAATTTTGTTCAGTACATATAAATCAGCATAAGTGATTTAACCAGATCAGACCAGATCAATGTAGATAAATCTGTATTTAATTCTACTCACTAATCAACATACTACTTTTTTATTGGTTATACAAATTTTGTTTGTTTAAAAATTCATCTTAAAAGGAGATGAATTATCTATCGCAAATAGTAGATATCAAACATTAACTATGGACATTAAGGTGACCCAAACAAAGTAGGGGAAGGCGATCCATGACACATGAAGGTTACATGTACCAGTATGAGAGGAAACTGAAGACAGGCGACATATCCTGGAGATGCACAGTCAAAAGTTGCAATGCAAGATTGAGAACAGACAGTAGTGAAAACGATATTTTACCGGTTCGTGATTATAGAGACTCACCACTGATCTTTTTTTCTTATTGCTTTGATTCTGACTTCTTATTTCAAAAGAAGAAGCAGGGTTTTTATGATTTGAAATTTTATGACTAGATACCTTAGTAAGAGTATATTCTAGTATTTTTAAAATAATTTTTTAATACTTAATTCCATATTGTCTCTTTTATATGTAATAATAAAGTGTATTCTTTCTATTACAGTCCAGGGGAAAACATAGTCACAACCAAGATGACAGGAAAATAGAATGATCCCCACTCACATCTCAGGTGAAAAGGAAGGAGAACAGAAGATATCAGTCAGAGACCATCAAAAATAGTAAAAGCAGAATTACAGAACTTCAATGAAACCTGCTTACATCCCAATGATTTCCTGTACAAAAGCTATATACAGAGTTAGAGGGAAGTCTTATCCAACTATATCAAAGTCCATTTGAGAAGTTCATGAAGTCTTAGATTGCCATAATATGATGACTGTGAAAGGAGAAAATTTCCTAAAAGCCAACGACAGTGAATCCTGTTACGTTATATTCAAATGCACTGAGAATCTTAAATATTTAAATGCGCCGCCAAAGTTTTTTACTCAATTATATACCATTCAATGGCATTCATGGCTTCAAAAATGGAAATTATGTACTACTTGTGTTTATTTTATTATCATCAAAAACTGAGGAAATGTATCGCTTATGCTTTAGAGAATTGGTATCAATTGTGGAGAATAAAGGTCTTCAATTCAATCCAACTTTTGCACACGTCGACTTTGAAGAAAATGTAATTAGAGTTGTAAAGGAACTATTTCCAACAGCTTCAGTAAAGTGTTGCAGGTTTCATTTTGGTCAGGCTTGGTGGTGGAGGATTCAATGGGATGGTCTTAGCAAGGAATACAAGGCGAAGAGGGTCTACCAGCTTGCTTTTCTCCCGGCCGAAGAGATAGAAGATGCTTTCATATCTGAATTAATGTCTGATTTGCAACAGGATGCTAGGTGTGTAAAGTCTGCAGATAATTTGACTGACTATTACGGTTACCTCCAGTCTTATGGGCAGAAGAACCATCTTAAAGTAAACGTAAAACAAATGGTCAGAGTCCTTTCATGCTCACTATAAACATGAAACAGTTCTACAGTCATCACCCATCCATTTTTATTTTCTTAGAAGTGATATTTCAGCAGCAAACAGTGAATTATATTAAAATGTAATATCTGGACGAACAAGCTAGATTGTCGAAACTAGATATTGAGAAATATCAAGATCGCTCTTCATGCAATCCATTGGATATAAGTACAGATTTGTAGACCAGACAGTTCTGTTTTTACCATTTTATCATGTATATAGCATTTTTCATTTTAACGAACTTTTAGTGCTTTAAAATAAATGGAGACTTTTTATATATATCTATATCCTGCTCAAAATCCTATTTCCGCCTCCCCGTGGTGAGCAGGGGGCAACGGACAAAGTCAGGCTAACGGGAGAGGTGCAAACAAATAAGATAATCCTCAAAATGTGTTGCAACTAAAACTTCTTTCTACATGTACAATGTATGCACAGTAAAAAATTTATTTGTGCAAATGTGCTCTTAATTTCTACAGGTGAGCTCATTTTTGTGTGTGCAATTGTCCACTTTTTTTTTCGTGCAAATGTCCTTCGTCCATCCAGACACGCACACAGGTACTACTGTCTGGACACTTCAGTTCATAAAATGGATTTTTCAGAATTTGAATATCTTAATCAATGTGAATTCTCTAGTTACTAATTACTCAGGTGAAAGATGCAATGAGCTAAGTTGTAACTGAACCAATTGAACTTACCTGATTTTGTTCAATCATGTCTTCAAAAGAAACAAAAAACTTCTGCCTATGGAATTTCAATGTAAAAGGGAGATAACTCTTCCTATGAGATTTTATAAAATTAAGTGTTACAACCCCCTGATCCATGAAACATGGTCAAAGTGCATTAAAAATATTTAAAATAAGACTTTTACAAATTTTAGTATAGGTCTGAGTTTATATTAAAGTTCAAGTTATTAATTTTTTGAAATTTTCAAGTGCTTTAATTTTTCTATTGGAAATTCCCAATTAAGGATCATTTGTGAGGTATGCTTAAATATTGTCACAGATTATAAAGTATAGACAGTGGTTTGTTATATGATGCATATATATGTAGAAAAAGTTTGCATGCAAAGCATATCAATACATGGTATTCAAGTATTCAGTTTATAAAAGAAATTAGTGTATCAAATTTGCTTAGTTTCAAAGTTGAAAATTATATAGTGTAGTGAAAGATAAATTTTATCAAATTATATTAATTTTTAGTTTAAATCCTAAGAAGAAACATAAAAATCCAAAAAAGGGAAAACTAACATATTTTTGGAAGAGAGAAATACTTAGATGTAAAGGATTTTAAATGTAGGCAAGCCATTTGCAAACTTAGAATTAGTGCACATGCTCTGAAAATCGAAATTGATTGATACAGTAGACAACATGTTGATAGATCACTCAGGTTTTGCAAATATTGTTCTGATAAAATTGAAGATGAAAAACATTTTATTGTTACCTGTAATCTTTATGATAGTTTTAGAGAAAAGTTTGTTTAAATCAATAGAATTTAAGTATGAAAATGTTATAAAACTAGATGATAAAGCAAAATTCATATGGCTTTTGACAAATGAAAACTTAGAACTTCTTAAAGTCTTGGTATTTATATTCAAAATTGTTTTGAAACAAGAAAAAGAGTGTAATAATTAAGTTTATATATTATATATATACAATGTATATTGTGTATCTCTAACACATTTTCTCATATTTGTTAAAAACTGGAATTAGGACTTGACTCTACATTTACTACAATGTCAATGACTTTTATACAATGTCATAAATTTTTTTTTAAAATTTTTTTATTATCATTATTATGTGAATCATTAAAATCATTGTCCCTTGAATTAACCAACAAAAGATTGTCTAATCTAACGTTTAGACTTTCAAAATGCTAAAAATCCATTTTATGTATTAAAGTTAAATTTAGTGAGTTAATTCATATGACATAAGTTACGAGATTCGTGTTTTGATTTACATTGATCTCACATTCTTATCTGTAAATATACATGTTTTATTGTAATTAAAATGCCCTTTCAGGGCCCATTGATTTGGAAATAAAAAATTATTTTAATTTGAATTTGAATTTATAATCTGACTGACATTAGGCAACATTCTAGATCCCCTTTCATACATTACATTTGTTTTGTTTCCATTTCTGCTTTTTCGAGTTTACAACCTCTATTTCAAAAGAGTTCCCATTCCCGCCAATTCAAATTCGGGCTTTATTACTTTATTAATGTACATGATTGTTATTAGAATGCTTCATGCATTGACTTAGATTAAAAGTGGTGGTCGGTTTCTGTGTGACTTTAATTAATTTTTAATATTGATGTACGGACTCAGTCTTGCTCTGGGTTTCAAAGACATACCCCGACGGTGATCAAGACCATATTGGTCGAAACGTTGAGTATTTTTAACTTTTTAGTTTGTTGTTGTTTTTTTACGATTTTATATTTGGTTTTGTTCGACTTGTTTATTTCATACATTTTAGTCGTTTAAAAAAATCAAAATCCTTTATTTCCTAATCACATGGTCCATTCGGGGATAACAAATTTTATCCTTACACATACACTTCCACACAAATAAAGCTCTCACTCCGTACATTCTGACAGGGATCCTATAATACTATACATATAGAGTTCCTGATTCTGATTAAAATAATATTGGATAGTGTTTTACAGTATTATTGTTATGGAAGAGAGAGTATGACAAAGTAACAACCAAAGAGAAATAACTCAACAATATTGCTGATTTTTTTCTTTCTGCAAAACTATGTTTAATAAAATCACAAAACATTGATAGAAATGATGGGTCTTCATTTATCATCACCCATGTAAAAATGTTGGATGTACTAAGATATTTTATATTGGGATACAGATTATATATTTGTGTTAATAATATTTGTCTCCTTTGTTCATAGTGGGGACATTGTAGTATAACTTGTATCTCATCCTCTACTTGGTTTAAATTGTTGACAGAGTCGTTCACACCGGGGTAATATTTCGGGTTTATTTATAGGATTTTTCCTTCGTTCATGCCTCCCAGTCTCTATCCTAAGACAGTGATTATTTATTCTACATTTTGTGAGTATTATTCTGTCATCTGTCTTTTTAATGTTAAGGTATGGTTCAAACTTTAAAATAGGTGTCTGATTATAGATCTTTTAACATCCTTGTAGTATGGGCCATTTGAAATCGTCCTGTTATTGATATCGGATTTTACTTCTGGTTGTGTATATTAATAAAACTTATTTTACGAGCTAAAACCTCAACGAGAGTTTAATTAGATTACTTTTAAGGTCTGAAAATAGCGTCATATGTTTTAGTCCCAAATAATAAATTCAATGATTACAAAAACCCATACCCCGAGCATATTGCATGCAACAGCAATTAAAACACATGTTATGTATCAGACAAAATCGCTAGAATTTATAACTATTGTACCTGTATACGGATTACATACAAAAATATTGAAGCATTTACATAACATTGAAAATGAAATAATTTTCTTTATCATATTTATCTTTGTATTGTAATCATAATATGATGCACCTAAGAAATTTTGATCCTGTTTTTGACAATAGTGTAAAGAAACTATCACCCGGTCTCTCATAGACAGTCAAATAGAGAAAACACGACCCTTCAATACGACACAGTCATAGTATCACATTTATTGGAAGTAGCCTCCCCCGCCTCGGGGGAATATTCATGATATTTTTAATTTGATATAAGGTATTTTCTTGATATCGTATGGTATACGAGTGGGGGCTGTTGCCAAGTCAATTGCCAATACCCATCTCCTTTATCAGACATGCAGTCATTAGTATATATTGCATTTTGAGACAGACAAAATTACAATGTTGTTGGGAGCTATTCTGCAGCTGCATGGTGCAATGACATAGTTGTCATGCGTAAAGGAATGGATAATGTTTCCGATCCCGTGGTCATTTATCCAAGTTGAACCATGCAAAGGTAGATCGTTTGTAAATTTAGGTCCTCCTCAGTATACCTGCAAGATTCCAGTCTACCAAGTGCATGGATTCAGAGGAGAAGATAAAAATGAAAAGTTAACAGACGGCGCGCGATGGACGACGGACGATGACTAAAAGTGATGGCCATTTTCAGAAAGTTTGGGATATATGATGTAAATGAAGAAAAATCGAGCGTAGCGAGACGAAAAAAAATGAGAATTTTCTGATTTCTTGATATATAAAAAAAATCTGCTAGAAGTTGAGGGGAGGCCCTTCCCTCTTGGATCCGCCCCCTGACGCTGTTATTGGGAAATTCATCGAAAGATTTTGTTTATTCATGCAACTCCCCAGAAAAAAAAGGAAAAAACACCAATTTAACATATTATTATAAATTCATTTTCGCTATCTGTACGAATGCGAAACGAACCAAATTGCATTTTTGCATATAAGCTGCCTAACGACTTTCGAGTTCATAAGAACCCCTAATCAGCTGTAAATTGTTAAGTTTACACATTATTAATCTGAAAAAAAAATAAACATGTTTAGACATAAAATCAGTTGTTAGGAGATAGAATTGAAGGTGAAACTTAAATTGTACGTATTAATTATATTAGAATTGGAAAATTTTGAAGACTATAAATTATTATGCTATTGTAAAATTCAGTTTTGATTGATGTACATAAATTATAAAGAAAATTGAGAGGGTTGTATAAAAGAAGAACATTTTCATTTAATTATGAAAGAAGGGAGTGGTGGATGAATTTTTTACACAAAATCGCTGTATGCAGATATATATAATTTACAGTGAGGTTTCAACACACATGACAAAGAGTAATACAAATAAATATTTATTACAATGTCAATTTACCATTCGATGAAATTGATGTATACTATAAAGATGTTATAAACTCTGTAGGGGTACATATGGCTAGCCTCACCCAGACACCTTAAAAATATCTTCCTAAATAAATACACCCAACATCTGAAAGTAATATTATGACCCCCCCCCCCCCCCCCAAAGAAAAAAAAAAGAAACGAAAAACAGAAAGAAAGAAGTACGTAGGAAAAAGGAACAACAAAAGGAAACAAATACTAAGTAAGTCATAAAAAATCCCACACTCCCCAAAAATAGAAAGATTCCACGTATTGTTCAGAAGCGGGAAATTTAAAGTATTTCTGAAGATTTTCCAGTAAGTAGGCTATATATCTATATTCTGTACATATTTTCCAAAGTTGGGGGAGGGTTAAAAAATTTGCATCATTATTGGGGGAGGGTTGTGAAAATTCCAGAGGTACTTAATTGATGTGATCGAAAATATGATTAATACATGTAATTGGCATCACAAAAAAAAAACGTTTTTTTAACATGCTTTAAGATTGAGTTTTAATGATCAGTTTATTTTTCATTAGTGGACATTTGGGTTTTTTTTTATTTCAACTGGTATTTGGATAAAGTGATACATTAATTGGGAGGTAAAGTTTTATTTTCACCGACGAGCCCATATGTGACATTTAATTTATTTCAACTACAATTCTCAATTTAAGCTGGGTCACCTAGCTACCGGTTTTACTTGTAAACCCAAAATGGAAAATAAACAAATATATATATATAAAAGGATGATAGAAATGACCAAAAATTTTAATTATATGTTTATCATTTTTTACTTGTACTATACCCACTCTTTTGGTATTATAGATACTCTTTTTTTTTATTTGTTTTAAATTTTTATTTTCATTGTTTATGTCTTTTTTTCTTTTTTTCTATTAAAATTAATAATTTTGGAATAGTATAACGAAAGTATTGGTATGTGGCAAAAGTACATCATTTAATGTTCAGTTTTGTTTATTTGAAGATGAGCTTTTTTTCGCAACTGGCTGTTAACAGGTTAACTAGTAAAATTAAGCACTTTATGCCCTCGTAAGATCCGCTCCCCGTGGGTGATGTCAATGTGGTGATCACGTGACTATGATAGCTGTGGCGGCCATGTTGGATTGAGCTGTGTTGTCTCGGAGAGGGAAAATATAGAAATTTGGCCTAAAATAGTATAACTTTCATATTTTAACTGAGATATTTATCATATGTTTTATATTTATCGCACAGCTTCAAAATCAAAACACATATTTATAGGGTAAGAACAGTCATTATGACGTAAACAATTCTGGATCCCTTAAAAACACATTGTTTGCTAGATGATGATTATAACGTCACGATTTTCAACATCATATGTTTAATATTTTGTCATAGGGTTGTGGAAACACATTCTTACGAAATAAGAGTTAATTTCACAATTTTAACGCGATAATCGCTGGGAATTGATAGACAGGAAGTTGGTATATTGTTTATCCTGTCTTCATGGCTTTGTTTGGTAGCACAAAGAAAAGTCAATCCTATCAGCTGTTTCTAAAGTCTTGTGACCAAGTCCTGCTCAGTATTATTTAGTTGATAGATTGCTTAGAATTTGTTTCTATTTGTCTATGCAGAGTTCGCAAATACCTCAAAAATGCAAAATTCTGCCAGTCCCACAAAAAATTGGTGGTCCTACAATTTGCGAAACTTTTAACAACAAAAGATGATTAGGCCATATTCATTATTAGGGTAAAACTGGAATATCAACAGCAAAAGTAAAAAAAAAATCTTTTATTTGTATAAAATTTTATTCTGCATCAGATTTGGTGATACTAAAAAACACCTATGTTTTAGGAAATTAGTGCATTGAATGGTACGTAAAACCAGACAAAATTAAAGCCCATACTTTCAGAGTTGTTACTTCATTTTTTTTTTGTGAATTCATTATCAATATTAATGAAAATTGCCATTTTAAATCCATAAACAGCAACGGTGACAAACTTCAAACAAGCCGCCATGTTTTGACATAAGGGCAACGTGGTCGTAATCTGGATTCGGAACGGAACCTAATGTGAATATTTATTTGATTTGTTTCTTTCATCTTCGTATAAAATCAATGTCAATTCAATTTATAGGTTAAAGAAAAGGAATTGTGAATTCAATGAAGTAAAATATGTTTAATTTTGTAATATTAATTTAAATTTCATACTCGTGTCTAACACGAAATCAGAAACGTAGTTGTACTTACTTACTTACTGCCCTTGATGCCTGGTGGCATATAGGGCAGCAACAAAGGTCCTCCATCGGTGACGGTCTTTTGCCAGCCTCTCAATTGTCCCCCATGTATGGTCCCAGCCCTTTATTTCTCCTTCTACTGTCCTTCTCCATGTGTTCTTTGGTCTTCCTCTTTTTTGCTTTCCATCAGGCGTCCAGTGAACTACTGAAACGTAGTTGTGCAGAACTTTATTTTGTTGTTATTATCTTAACCTAACTTCCAGGTGCAAAAAATCGATTGAATTTGTTAAAAATTTTGTGTTTATAACATTTGTTTTCATGTTTTGGATGAGTAAACTTATTTGTTTTGAGGAATGGAAGACTCGATGATGACAAAAACTTTTTCAGTTGATGAATAATTTTGAAAATTCCGACTTGAAAAATTAGAGATTTTGAAAAATACATTTTCCACGAAATTGTAAAGCTGACGAGCATACGGACAATCGGGGCTCGCACAAGACACTCAAATACTGGACCTTATGAAATTTTGGTGGTTGGGACCGATAGGACTGATGATTTTCGTGAACTCTGTAAATGCTTGCTGCTCATAATTTTCCACAGCTTAGTGCAACACTGCTAGAATGTTTCATGAGATGAAATTTAAGGAAATAGGTGGCATTTTGACACCACAAGGGCTGAAAGCAATGCAGAATCTTTGGGTTTCTATATTTGACTTCCATGATGAAATAGAAAGTTTTTATGCCAATGAAATCAAAATCTACATTATAAAACTTCAAATTTATATTTGGGGGGCCTTGGTGGCCGAGTGGTGTAGGTAGTTCGTCATGACTACTAATGATCTCTAGCCTGTCAACACTGCGGTTGTGTGTTAGAATCTTACCTGTGGTGGGGTGTGTTTGACACCCACCTTAATTGACAAGGATTGCCAATTTCCCTACCGAAGATTGGTGGTTCTCTCCGGGTACTCCGGCTTCCTCCACCAATAAAAACTGGCAGCTGCGAAATAGCCAAATGTGCTGAAAACAGCGTTAAACCGCTACTAAAAAAACAAACAAATTTATATTTCTTCCATATCTAAATGTCTTTATATTTTGTCAGGACTAAGTTTTATCACAGGATTGGATGATAACATTAAATTAAATGTTTAGTAGTTCCTAGTGGAAAAAACCCTGAGGATATGATATTTTCACCTCAAAAATGGTTGATTAAACATTACACTCATGTACATTGGGGCTCTTGTTTGGTTACTTTCATGGATCATGTGAGTGATTATGCTTCAAAAATACCCCCAATATGTGGTCAGTTATTGAAATGACAAGTTGCTGCTCATAATTTTCCACTTCTTAATCATGTTAATGCAACACTATTGATCGAATATCATAATCATGATATTATTTTATGAGATGAAATTAAGTTTTGGTGTGGTCATTTATGAAATTGAAAAGTAATATCTGTTCTGGCAAGTGTTAGAAAACAGAAAGGAAAAATGGCTTTTTGTGTCGCCTGCAGAACGCATGGTCGACACATAGGGATCACTATCTGTCGTCTTGCATCGTATCGTCACACTTTTTTCTATCTATAACTAACCGCTCAAAGGAATGTCAATTTTTACAAAAGAAAATTTTAAATTTTCTAAAAGTGAAATATATATGCACACCTCTGCATTAAGGTTAATGCACAGAAAGTTTAATGAAATTCCTTTGAGCGGTTATGGAGTAGTTGATGATATAAGTTTTGAACCCCCCCCCCTTTTTTTCCCAAAAAAAATTAAAAAATTTTTAAAAATAAAATATATATGCACATCTGTGCATTAAGGTTAAGGAGAAAGTTTCATCAAATTCCATTGAAAATTTTAATATCTTTAGTAAAAATTGACGTCCATTAGTGTTTTTACTTTTCACCTGTCCAGCCTTTGGTTTGTTTAGTGTTAGAGCAGTGAAAAGTCACTGGAACTGAAACTAAAAATTGGACAGAATATTTTTATTCTGGATGCCTTTATGAAAACATTATTCCTAGTTTAAATTGAAAATTTTTATGACTAACCCCTTTTTTTAGCTGTCATGAAGCAAGAATTATGAACATTATTCCAGGGCTGAATTACTTAGCATTGTCAAGTCTTTAAGTCCTTTGTACAAGTTTTTTCTCCAAAACATGGTGGTGTTCGCTTGGTTCCGTGAAATCTCTGGAAGGATTGAAAATAAATTTGGGAAAATCAAGACCTTGAAAGTACTTAAATTCTTCAAAAGGTTTTTGAAAAAAAAGAAAATATGAAGCTTCTAGCTGCTTTTTAACCAACTTTTTTCAACATCTACAGTGGATTCATTAACGTGCTAAGGGTCTTCCTTTCCCTGAACATGGGACAACCATTTTTCATCCCCATCCGATGGACTAGCGTTGTTTATTGAGATCATCCTCGCAAATGGTGTCGATAGGGTGTAGCAAATTTGATCCATGAAATTTTCATCTCAATCAAGATTGAACCCGGAACCTTTGGCTTCTTAGTCCGATGTGCTAATGACTACATTGTGCATGTACACCATGGTGCCCTTCTTTGAATGTTTTTTTTACCTGGAAGTTGGGTTGACAGTAACAACTAAATCAGATGTGGTATAATACAACTTCCCATTCACATGAAAATAAATTTTAGATTGATACATTACAAAATTAAAAAATTTTACTTCATAGTTTCTTTCCTTTTTCATAATAAATGCAACTTGCGATCTTAAACCATTCGGGGATCACCACAGAAAAAAAAATTCAAGGGTTGAGGAAACTTGAAATTTACTAAAAAGGCTCCAGTCAAACTCATTTCATCTTCTCATTAACCTGGACAAAGTTTAAAAGAAAGAAAAAATCCAATAATGAAATATATATATTTATTGAAGTTTACTGTGGGCCATTAAAAACTCTAAGTTAACATATTTCCATAAGAATCCAGCAGTCTGGGGCTTTCTTATTTACACTGGCCACAGTAAATGTTGATCTTCCATTTTGTTGTTTGTCATACTTTACCAGGGATCACCACAGAAAAAATATGCAAAAGTGGAGGAAAATTGGAAATTACTTCTCATAAAACAGCGGCGGCCAAACTCATTTTGTTTTATCATTAACCCAAGCAAAGTTTGAAAGGAAGAAAAATCCCATATAATTACATTTTGATCTCTGAAACTACTTGGCGGATTGTATCCAAAATTTGTAGGAATCATGTACAAAATGTATGGAAGGGCCTCTACAAAAGGTCCACCATTGGTTCCGGTTGGATGAACAACATGGCCACCAGAGGCCATCTTTGATTTTTATTGGCCAATTTTCAAAAATATTCTACTGAAACTACATGATGAAATGTTTTGAAACTTTGCAGGATTGATGTCAACAATACCGTCTACACGCGATCCACTTTTGGTTGAGATTCATCTGCTCAACAGACAACTGCTTTCTATTGAAACCATTTGGGAAAAGACTTTTTGGTCAATTGCTATTGCACTTATTGGCAGATGGTAACCAAAGTTGGCAGAAATGATGTATGGAAGGGCCTCTACAAAAGGTCCACCATTGGTTCCGGTTGGTTGAACAGCATGGCCGCCAGTGGCCATCTGATTTTTATTGACCAATTTTCAAAAATCTTCTCCACTGAAAGTACATAATGAAATGTTTTGAAACTTTGCAGGATTGATGCCAACAATATCCTCTTCAAACCATTTACTTTTGGTTGAGATTTATCTGCTCAACTGACAGCCGTGGTTATTCAAAGTTTCCATTGAAACCATATGGGAAAAGACTTTTTTATCATCTGCTCAGGAAGTAAAGGGAAGACTGTATCCATAGTTGACAGAATCTCATATGGAAATATACAATCTGCCTTTTTTAGGTCAAAGGTCAAATCTTAAGGTTACTTTGACATTTTGCTTTTCTTTAACAGCCTTGTGGATAGAAAAGAGCTTACATTTTCAAATGGACTAATAAAAGCCAGGTGAGCTCTTAATTGAAATAATTAAAATCTACTATGGTCCATTAAAACAATCAAGAAGCACCAAGTAAAAGTATTTCCATTTATATTCAGCAAAGGCTTTCTTTTTCTTTGGCTATTTCAAGTAAAGTAATGTTTTTCAGTTTCAAAGTTTTCTTGTTATGCTCTTACTAATTGTTGGATGTTTCAGCTTCTGTATGAGTTGTTGTGATTCCAACTTCATTTTTAGACCCAACATTTATGTCATCCTGTATATTGTATTTGGTCAATATTAAGGTTAAGAAGGATTATCTTTTGTTTATTGTTTGTTACATCTATGCAAAATATACATTGTATATACGTTGTGAATTGTGAAAGCCTAAGGCTTATACACAGGTAACAACACTATTTTGGTTTCACATGACTCCTGACATCCAGTCATAAAAACTTAATAATTACCAGTGGGATTAAAATAGATAAAACCACGATCTACATTAAATTATGCATTGATGTTGTGTAATTGTAAATTAATTGACTATGCACATTGATGAGAATTAGTGGGTGGAATAATATCTGTGTCAGAGCTCCAGCTAGAATTTAAGAGAAGGTGGGGCATATTTTTAGGATAACAGACACTTAAATGCAGCTGCAGGTACATATATGAAAAGGGCACATATAACTTTTAAGAAACATCAGTTATTTGATATCTAATACCCTTTAAAGAGTTCTTTTACACAGATGCAGATAATTTTTTTTTCTTGCTGGATATTTGGGCCAGCAAGATGTACTTTGCCGGACCCTGAGATTTTTTAACAGACACTAAAATTTATAAAAATAAACACTTAGCTATTATGAACCGTTGAATGTCTATATAGACTATGATAAAAGTGATTCATTATTAATATTTGCAATATTATTAAGTACTCTATCACTGTTTTATTGAATAAAAATAGCAACAGCATTTATCAGGTTTAGACCCTTCTTGAAGCTTAATGGGCCATGACATTTTTAGTCATTCAAGGTCAGGCCATGTATTTTTAATTAGTTGGTTTACGGATCCGCCGACCCGATTTTGCCCATTTGAAGAAAAAAAATAAAATTGAAAATTTTGGTTTTTTATTACCGCCGACCCTCTGATATCAGCCATCCCAAAAATAAAAATAAATTAAAATCCTTTTGCATCAAAATTTCATAAACGATGATGTTCCAATTCTTCTAAAAATAGATTATTCATTAATAAAATACTTGCAAACATGATCCAAAAAAAATATCTATTTATAGACGTTAGTTGATACCAATTTCCCAAACAAGTTTTATGAAACGAATTTCCTATTACAATCAATGCGGCTTTTAAGTTCGTTTTGTATGAATATCTTGATTCCGTAAGATATCGAATCCACTCATTTTATCTTGTCGTAGTTGACGAGTCGGATCCCTTAAAAAGGGAATGGTCTACTGAACAACGCCTTTCAAGATAGATGTTCTGACATTTGGGTTTCAAATCTTTGCAACCTTTGTATATTTGGCAATATAACCAAGATTGTTCAAAAGTACATGATTTGTCCTCTTTTTTTTTCTTTTTTTTCCGACCGACCGACCCTATTTTGAAAAAAAAAAAATCCGTAAACCAATTAATTAAAAATAAAAGGCCTCATTTACTTTTCTGCTTTCTTTTCGGAGAGTACATGGAAATTACAAAATTTGCCTGTGAGGATGCAAAAACCGTATATTTGTTCTATTTTTGTTAACATTGACTGTGCCGCTTTATATCGCAAAGCGTAGCCAACTATGGTCACATAATTGTGCTGCCAAAACAGGAGCATTATAATTATAGGTTACAAATTCATTGGAGGGATCAGAATTGTTTACCGAGAACCAAATAATGAATATGACAAAAAAGGAAGTGAACTAGTTAGATAGTCTACTTTTATTAAAGCAATTAGGTTGAGCTGATAGAAATATATTATTTGACAGACCCTTGTGGAGGAAAAAGTTGCCGACCATCAGGGCTGGCACAAATCTTTAATTTACTAGTCCTAACAAATTTCTGCAGCTTGTGGCCGACGTGTAGTTACATGTACATTTCTGCTATTAGTCTCTTTCAACCTTTTATTTCATTTTTAATTCTTGTTTATTTGTATCAAAAAAGTTTTTTTTCCCATACTAGATGCAAATGGCAGAATGGAGCACTGAAAGGGCAGGGTACTAGTCCCCTTTGCATCTATTTTAGGCTATCTGTAACACTGTGTTATTATAATATAGATACTTATTTAAAGAAAGACTCTCTGTCCACACTGGAATGGCTGTGATACACAAATACTAAGATAATATACATGTATTACTCATTAAAAGCTTCATGTAATATGAAAAATGATCATTTCTCATTGTTTATAATATTTAATTCATTTCAACATTGTCATGCATTTCACAAAAACAAAGATTAAAAATAGCTTTTCATGACCATGTAAATACATGTATTGATGACATCCTAAACATGAAATAGGTGACTACTGGATATTGTAGTTTCTGTACATGTAGGTACCAGTCATTCCTGAATATCTTTTGTTCTTGAAGCTTTTTACACGTTACATTTATGTATTAATGTATAAATGTGTTATACAAGTATATAACATTAACATAATTGATAAGCATTGTATCATGAACATTGCTCTATAAAACCAGATGCTTTGTTCATACTGTGAAGTGCGCACATAATGAAAATTCATGAGAGTGCATAGATCTGTGTGTAAATTTTAGAGATGTCCTCAGTGGCATTTCCTTTGTAAATTAATTTACAATATCATGGATTTGTGGAATATACATGTACTTTTAGACCAAAAGATTATGATAGAAATTATTTAAGAAAAAATCAATTTTTATGTTTCCTATACGTAAAATGGTTAAATCCTGCTTTATTGATTATTTCTTAGAAAATTCAAAGAAAATGAAAGATATAAAATGTCTGTTTAAATAAATTTGAATAATACTATGCAAAAAATATTTGTTTCTGATTGCATTGTTTTCTAAAATTTGTGTGTGTGTTTTACTTGAATCATCTTCAATCATAAGAAATTAGTGTGAATGGTTGTTTGTATGGTATATGTATGTGTGGGTTGTGTATGCTTCACTTTCATGATTCATATTGATTTACATGCCCTTTATGGGCACTTTGATTAGGAATAAAGAATTTTGATTCGATTTAATTGATTGTTTTCTAAAATAATCGCTTTTTTGGAATTTTATGATATTTTTGGGTTTTACATGTCACTTTTCCTTCCAATTAGAAAGAAATGTTGACCTCCTTTCTATCAGATTGCTGAGCTGTAAGAATATTATACTCAATCTAAACACCAATCCTGTGTACATTAGATTAAACCATTAGATTAAACAATAGAAACAAACAGGAAACCAGACTCTTAATCTTTATTAATTAGGTATTACATGTACATGTAAATAGTTTCCACTGCAGTCAAGTGACTGAAGTGTCTTGGTGATATTGGAAAATAAACCAGGAAAGGGAGACAAATTGGGATTTTGCCAATCAACTTTATTACTATTATTATTATCATTAAGTCAGCTTTTAGTGCTTGTTGATTGATCAGATACATGTAAAAATGTAAACATGTATACATTTTCCAGATTTTCGAAACTTGAAATGATTTCCCACAATGTTTCATTGTGGACTTAGAAGACCACCACAAGTGTCCAAATTCTTTGTTGTGAAGTTCCCTAAATACTTAACTCATTTCCATAATGTACATATACGTGAAAAGATTGATTGCCTTAAAAATTAGAGTTAACAAGCTACTTCTCCAGAGAAAAGATCACCATTGATACATGCAGTAGGAAAATTATCATCAGTAGAATCTGCTGTCACTTGTATGATGTTTTCAGCTTGTTTTATTAATTTGATAAAGAAAGGTATCTTATAAGTTACTGACATTTACTTCAGATATCAATTAACTTCTATAATTTTAAAGCTCATAAGAATCTATTTCTTATATAAAAATTTTTTCTCTTTGTTTTCAGATTTATGAGGAACTAATATAAGCTACAGAGGGAGTTTGTTAAGCACATAATAATTTTAAACTTAGAAGAAAACTGGCTTTCAGTGTTTTGTTAAGATTGACAATCTGTCGAATATTACATTAGCATTCTCCGATGTTGATGTGATGCTGACAGTTGTCCCAGAATTGCACATAAGCAATGAGCATGGGTCAGAAAGTTTCTGGAGGAATCAAAACGGGAACTAACAGAGAACCAAATTATAAAGCATTGTGTAAAGAAAACATGGTTTATAACCCAGATTATCAGAAGCCGAGTAGGCTCGACATGTTGTTAGACATGCCACCACCACCAAAGGAAGTACAAGTGGCACATTCCTGGAATCCGGATGATCGATCACTTAATATATTCGTTAAAGAGGACGATAAATTAACTTTCCATCGCCATCCAGTTGCACAGAGCACTGACTGTATTAGGGGTAAAGTTGGATACACTCGTGGACTTCATGTGTGGGAAATTGTGTGGAGCACTCGACAAAGAGGAACTCATGCTGTTGTGGGTGTGGCTACAGCTGAATCACCCTTACATTGTGTTGGATATCAGTCCTTGGTAGGAAGCAATGGAGAATCTTGGGGATGGGATTTAGGTCGTAATAAACTATACCATGATGGTAAAAATAATCCTGTAGGATTAACATATCCTAGTCTATTAAATTCTGATGAAAATTTTGTTGTTCCAGACAGTTTTCTTGTTGTTTTAGACATGGATGAAGGTACATTAAGTTTTGTGGTAGATGGACAATATCTAGGTGTAGCATATCGTAATTTGAAAGGCAAAAAACTATATCCTGTTGTTAGTGCCGTATGGGGACATTGTGAAATTACCATGAATTATATTGGTGGTCTAGATCGTAAGTATTTAATAATAAATGAAAGAATATCATCCCATTTTGTCAGAAGTAAATGATTTGTTGAAAATTAATGTATTTCACAACCTCATTATGAATTCAGAATAATAACATTACATGTATAAAATATATGGTATGTTCTCATATCGGATACATCAGTACCAACTTTATGGTACAAATGTAGAACAAATCAGTCGAAAATCATGATGTTAAATTTTCAATTTCATTGAAATCATAAACAAATTTCTGGCTGAGATAAAAAAAAAATGCTTAATTTATCAAAGTCTGCCATTAGCAATCTTCTTAAGGTAGATCTGGTCATCATATTCAAAGAGGTTCTGTTCATGCTTGTCCTGTGTGCACAGTGAAATTAAAAGAAAAAGTCTCTTCAGTGTCAACACGTCCAGTGGTGTTCCGATGATTGGAATAAGTCAGAAATTAGTTGGTTTGGCCTAGCGATGTAGATAATAGATTGGGATCTTGTTAAGTCGATTGTCTTTGAAGATATTCTCTGAAACTACTTAAAGTACTTTACCCATGGATTTGAAAATTGTCATGAATGATAACTGCAATGTACTTAAACTACCAAAGTGTTTTTACTTTGGTGAGAATCTGCCTCGGTGGTCTCGTGGTAGCGTCTCTCCCCAAGAGCGGAAGGTCGCAGGTTTGGTCCCTGGCCTGGTCAAACCAAAGACATTAAAATTGGTATTTGCTGCTTCTCCACCAAGCATGCGCATCTAGGAGTAAGAGCAATGACTGGTCGGCTCGGAGTCAGTATAATGTGTCCGAGTGAGGTGATATGTCTTCCTGCGGACAATTACCTCGTGAGCTAGCACATTAAAAATCCGACTTAATGTGTCGGACTAGTACAAAGCAGGGGTCATATTCATTATCATATCAACATGTTCTCGTCCTGATATGCACCTGGTTGCCACTGGACGTTAAACAATAATTCATCCATCCATCCATCCAAGATGGCTGCCAGTGCCTAATTTTCTTAATATTAAGCCTTATGGGAAATCTATGTAAAATTCTTCAAAAGAACAAGCAAATACACATGTAGATTGATGCTAAACTTGGTGGAGGTTATACCTATGAAGACCCAAATAATTTTCCATATTTTGAACTCGAATAATGAACTCGAAACTTGTTCCTTGTTGGAAATCTGATGACACTGCTTAGTTAACGTAGATCATAGGTTTTTCTCTTTTACAATTGTGCCCATTGTCCCCAAATATTGGCAAATAAAACCAGGTGAGTGATACATGCTCGTGGGAGCCTCTAGTTTGTACATGTGATGATATAAAATTATAATACAAATGCAAAACTTTTCAATATTACATGTATATACATGTATATGCTTTATTATATTGTGAAAATAAACTTATAGAATGATCTTATTTTTCAGCTGAACCTCTTCCTTTAATGGACATTTGTCGTAGACAGATTAGGCAACAACTAGGCAAAAATAGATTGCATGAAATTCACAAACTACCATTACCAAATACAATAAAGAATTATCTTTTGTACCAGTCGTAGTGGTTGGATACTTTATGTGTATTGACCTTTTTTATAGGTCAACAATTTGTCATTCTCTTAAGTGTCACATTCATAATTGTTGTGCATCATACCTCATTGGCTGATTGAAGAGATGGGAGATCACTCCAGCAGTATTCAGGGGAGATAAGTCATCAGAATGTATGCTTGTTATGGTGCTTTTTGAAAGTTGTCACATTTTGTATATTAAATATTATTCATGAAATTAGCACCATTTGATTGGGTATTATACATTCAACACATTTTAGATTTGAAGCTTATGAATCTGATTATGAAAAGCATACATGTGAATCTATTAAAGTGGTTTTGATAATATTGTACTGGTAAGAAGTTAAAAAGAAACACGGCTTGCTTTTGTTTGATGATTCGTTTGACTTTATTATCTGAGGTATTATATTTTTATAAAGTCAAATGTCAAAAGTATTGGATGTTTAAAAAATTCAGTTTTTAATCTTTAAATAAAACTTGTCTTCATATTTAATCCCACACTAAAACTTTTGACATGGGATAGAAAATAATTGGTTTATCAGAAGTGCTACTATTTGTACAAACAATAATTATTACAAATTAGTGTTGTTTTAATTTATTTAAATATGTAAATTTTTCAACAGAACGATATGAATTTTTATATTGATTTTGACAAAATGGTTGGAAATATTTAACTTTAATACTATTATTGAAAAATATATATACATGTGTAACAGTTTTAAATTTTTTAGTGGGTGAATTTTTTAAAAGCATACATATTTAGTATTGCATACACAATTTGTTTCCTCTTTGTTATTGTAAAATTATTTTAGACTTTCATATGTAAAATTATTTTAGACTTTCATGTATGATATACATGTATGTGTGAACATAACCCAAGTTTTTTATCCAGGTTCATTTGGAACATACACTTGTTATTCAGACCTTAGAAAATCTTTCAAATTATGAAATTGAAGGCCATGGGGAAAAAAAATTCCTAGATTAGGGGGGGGGCACATTTATTTATTTACTTTATTCTTAACTTTCTTAACTGGATTTTCCAACAGATTCAAATAGCTCTTGTGATTGTTTTACATACATTTAACATACAATATAAATAGGAAATTGAAATAAAATGGAAGATAGATTCAAGGGGTTGGGAGATTGAAAATCTAGGATTTGTTTTTAAATGGTCTTAATTTTGATACTGTAACTAGTTATTTAGATGATTTATCATATACATCTTTTCTGTTTACTTCATCACTTGTAAAATTTATATATTGTTAGATTTTAATAATTAGATAGAAGCTCTTTTCATTTGAAGGCCCATGCTGATATAGTGTGTAGCTTTTAAAGCATTTTCCTTGTCCTAAGTTATTTCAGAATTAGAAAAAATAAGTTAGAACATATTGTCATTGATCCTGATTTCTCAGAATTTACCTGAATTTCCAGGAGTATAATACTGTAATTTTTTAAATGCCTAGTATTTTATCATATAAAACTAGGTATTTAAATCTGTACATTGTTATGTACACTTTATGTACAGCATGTACACATTTGGGTGTTTGTAAATTAGTGCATCTGTTGTTGCTTTTTAACACTGTACACTGTAAATGTATTAGATTTTTACTTTTTTGTTATTTTATGACAATAATCAATATTTTAAAACCTGTGGTACTTTTAGTCTGTGTACTGTTAATGGGGTTTGGCTTTTGTTGAAATCACATTTAAACCCAAAATGGAAAAAAAAAACTTTCAGCAAGTTTTGTTTATATTTCAAAAGTTTATGCAACATAAAAAAGTGTGAAATTGGACATTAAATTTAAAGATCATCACTTTTCAGTTCATTAAATGAAGACTATTTACATGTACATTAAGCAGAAATTGGTTTCTTTAGTTGTATACAGTCTAATCAGTGTATAAAGGGCACCCATGGGAGCAAAGAAATGTGCACTTTATATAGAGGTTAATTTTACAAGTTTTGTTCATAACAGACGCCTCGGTGGACAAGTGGTCTAGGTAGTTTGTCATGACTACAAGTGATCACTAGCCTGTCAACACTGAGGTTATGAGTTCGAATCCCACCTGTGGCTGGGTGTGTTCGACTGCAATCTAAATTGACAAGGATTTCCTACCGAAGGTCCGTGGTTCTCCCCAGGTACTCCGGCTTACTCCACCAATAAAAACTTGGCCGTGACATAGCCAAAATGTGCTGAAAGCGGTGTAAAACCCCAACTTAACAAACATAACAGACATTTTCACATTTTCCTTTATACACAATGATTTGCTATATAGAGCTGCCCTCTAAACAGGTTTGACAAGTCGTCTGGCTCTTAGTATAAAGCCTGTTGAATTCTTCCAAAATATAGCAAATTGTAGATTGCAAAACTAATTTTAACTTATATTCAGATTTCTTAATACATTGTAAGTATGTTGGAATTTAAAATATTGAGTTCTTCAAAAATTTATAAAGTACATGCAAGTCTTGTAGGGAGTTTCCACTAATGCATCCACAAGCTCCAGGCCATAATTTACCCACATGTACAAATGTATACTGTTAAAAAAGAAGTATAAATTTCTTAAAATTTTGAATGAAATTTAGTACATAAATAATTATATCATTTTTGACTTGTCAGTTTTTTGTATCACTGGTAACCTGTAATAAAAAAAACTGACAATATCAGTGAATTGTCTCTCCTTTTCAGGCACTTTTTACTTTCTATTTGAGCTGACTTGTTAAAAGGCTACGAAATAAATTTCTCACTAAATAGGGTAATTTGAAATAGAGTGTGAATTATACTGATACAATGCAAACATGAAATACATGCATGTGTTTTTTAATGTTTTATGGCTTTCTTACTGTAGATGTATCCTGGAGTCCTAATTTTGCTTTTATCATTTTGTGATAGCTTTCATAGAGTTGCATCCCTTGGGCTGTTTTCCTGTGTGATAGAATTATATTGTATTGCAATAATGTATATAATGATAACAGAGCCAGATGGTTTTATTTATAGTGAAAATATGTCAGAGCTAGTCAGAATGTCTGCAAGTGTGATAAATAAAGGTCATTCCATTGGGACTTTGGTCACTTTAATTCAAAATTGCTTTAATCCAAAAGATTTAGTATCTTGAAGTTGAAAACCCTTTCATGTCCCTTCACTGATTGTTTCTTATATAAAACTTCCATTACTTGAACTACTCTATATGTATACAAAGCTTGAACTTTTCATGTGTATTCTTTGTTTTTTTCTGTACTGTATAAAGTTAAAGCCAAAAATAAGGATTTCCTTATTGGTTTAAGTTGCTCTAGTAAGAATTGGTGTGTGTAATCATAAACTAAAGTTCTGGTTGAGAAGTGTTATGAAATGGTCACACTGTGAAACGTTTGCTGCTTAATTTGTCATGAATTATGATTTGTATTTTTGAGAAGTGTTAATGTGGTGTTTTTATTCTGTAAGGCAAATTTTGTCCTAAATACTGGAAAAGTACAGTAACAAAGTGAACAGATATATAAATAAGAGGGATGAAGTTTCAAATGTTTGGTTTTCAAATATCTGGCATTGTAAATTGTAAGGTGTGCAATATAATAAGTTTTTTGGCTCATTGGAGTCCTAACGGCAACTTTCAAGATGAAAGAGCAATAAAAATAGTATTAAGTTCAAGGAAATAAGTAAGGCCACCTAAAATAAATTCTCTGGTTCTCATACAATTGATTTCACAAAAATGGCAAGGTACATTATAGGTAGGGAATTTATTTTTTTAGTTTATATTTCTGTTAAAAGAGGCAAGGGACTTTCAGTTTAAGTGTTTATTTTGGCAACGTACAAATCTAGTTAGAATCCTTCACTTCTACGATGTTTTAATTATACAAATGGGTTACCTGCTTTCGATGCCTCTAATTTCCTCCATTTCCCCTGAAAACTCTTCTGCAGAGCTGTTCCACATTAGCTGAACAGGCCGTATCGTCCGTGGAATGACTTGGTTGGAGCAAATATTCAAACTCACTGCCATAATCGTTTATCAGCTGTTTATTTACTTTCTTTTTGACTTGATCAGTTTCACACAATGCTTGAAAATTGAATCCAGGTCAACAGATGCTTGGAAAGTACATTTGGTGCCACATTTTATTCTACAAAAAAATACTGGAACAGCAGCGATTTTTTTCCTGGAAATCAAATTAACATGTCTGTCTGAAACTTTTTAAGTGGGGTGCCAGTGTCTGAGAACAAGATATTTAAGTTTAGATGGCCTAAGCTGCACACAGCTTTATAAAAATTAATATCTAATTTAAGGCATTTTAAATTTATATGCTTTAGGTTCATTTAGATTTAATAGTCTATGTACTTTCATCTGGCATTTTAATCTTGACATTTTTAGTTACATGTAATTTAAAGCATTAGCATTTAAACCTTGAAATTAAAATTGTATGTTTTTTAGGTACACGTCTGAATTTATATTTTCTATGTGATATTAGATTTTTTGTAAGTATTATTCATGTGAAATGAATACATGTTGGATGAAATTTCATGTAGCTCAAACCTTCTGTCATATTGTATGTGATTTTGACATGTGATTACAGAAAAGGATTAACAGAGTTAGAGCTATGTTTTCTCTGACTTGACTCGTCCTGATATGCACCTGGTTGCCACTGGACGTTAAACAATGATTCATCCATTCATTCTCTGACTTGACAGAACAAAATATTTTTTATACCAAACCTATGAATTTTTTTGACATAATTAACGTGAGAAATGTCTCCTTATACATGTAGAAGCTATTTACAGATAAATTTTTGTTTAAAATTTGACATCGTACTTAAAACTTTTATGGCACAACAGTGGAAACAGTTTGTTTTCCTTAATCCATAAGCATGAAAGTTTTACACATCAGATTAGTAGTGTCATTGTTATGTTGCCATATTCTGTGACAGAACTTTGAAAATTGATATATCAATAATCCTTGTAGAGTGGAGATGGTAGATAATTGAATGTAGTTACTTCGAAATGAAAAATATTGCATATACATGTATTGTAATAATATGTATGAAATCTTAAAAAGAACACTTGTTTTCATAAGCTTATATTAGAAAATTGCAGGATGTCAGGTCTTTATCAGCAAAATTATAATTAACATTAAAATAGTCTTCTTAAAAAAATTATAAATAGTACACTTTGGAAATAGTCAATCATACTAAAATATTTTTTTTGTGCCGTACATGAGTATTTTTTCATTTTCCGGTAAGAATTTTTAATGTCAGAATGTCTTATACTAATATAGGAAATTGTGATTTTTTAAATGGATTTTAATGGCAAAATGCATGAATTGGTTGTTACATGTCTAAACCTTGTTGGATTCACTATGTCTCAACCTTAATTGACTAGAATGCAAACCAAATGTGGATTTTTTTCTTGGTTTCTTGTTGCTAACTTAATAAGAGATTTACAATTTTGGGCCTTTTTCACAAACATTCTTGCCACTACGATTAGATATGATTTCCGGTCTTCAATTTATCTGTTCTATTAATGACCTTCAAACAGTCTTAATTGGACTTGTAAGAATGTTTGTAAAATTGGGATCTGGCAAAACAACAAAATTCTCTGTACAAGACCAAATAGGCTAGTGATTTAATCAATCATTATGCCATAATAGCTTATCTGTGGTGACAATTAATGGAAACAAGTGTAGTTGAAATTCATGTTCTTACTAAATATTAGCTTTCAGGTGAGGCTAAGAGAAATGGATAACAAATTTAATTGGACAAATTAACGGATGTGATTTGTAAAATATTCAGAATTTATGCATTGTGCACTTTTATTTAAGAGAAATGATGATCTTCTTATAAGAAGATAACCATATTTGTATGATAACCAATTTATGGAGATTCCTCATGTACACTGGAAATGTTTAAGAGGAATTAAAAATTTATATATCTTATAATAAGGCATTTTAAAATCCAAGGAAGAGGGAAAAAATAATGATTTTAAATCATGTATAGTGGTTTAAAAATTAATTTCCTGTAAAATTTTTTTATAACTTTCATGTATATTCAAGTTTCCTAGAGAAATTTAATAATAAGTTTGTAAATTTTTATGTATGCTTTATTTAAAAAAAAAACTTTTAATTTTTGCATGCTGCATCTATGTGGTTTGTTTACCTTCACTATTTTACCTTGTTTAAATTGATTTTTTAAACAATCAAATTTTAAGATGTAGTATTTTAAATATTATTTATTGTATACATGGAGTAAATGTGTTATGAATGATGAAACCAACCATAAATTCATGTCACATTTGTGTATTATTAAATGTGTGAAACATTGAAAGTTTGTACTTGTTATTGGGTAAGGCCATATTAATTTTTTTTTCTTTTGTTTTGCATCCTTGTGCGGGTAGGTTTTTGCCTCATAAGGTCAAAAACAAACACAGACGTATTTTTCAATCAGTAAGTTGTCTTCTTAACTGTGTTTTAGTTTTCTAAATGGCCCCAGACCAGACAAAAAACTATCACAAATTACTTTCCATTTGAATCTCTTTTTCTTTCTGGTGTCACAGATTAACTGTTCAATTGCAGTTTTACTCTTATGAAATCTCTATGAGGAATAAATGCCTTGTGTTTTTTTCCGTGGCTGGCTGGTAGGTTTTCACAGACTCAGTTGATGCAAAACAAAGAAGAAAAACAGACACAACCTAAATCTCACCAATCTGGAATTTCTTTTGACATTAACAGACAACTAAGGACCAAAATTTTTAAGTCTGATAATTTTGTCAAAATTGGCAAAAAATATATATGTTCTTGTCGAAAAGCTAAGGTATGGAAAACCTGATGTCTGTCCTTTTGACTTTGACATCATTGTCCCTGCCACAGTTTCAAGCGAGGATATGGTAAACCTGACGTCTGTCCTTTTGACTTTGTCATCATTGTTCCTGCCGCAGTGCCAAGCGGGGATATGGTAAACCTGATGTCTGTCCTTGTGACTTTGTCATCATTGTCCCTGCCGCAGTGCCAAGCGAGGATATGGTAAACCTGATGTCTGTCCTTGTGACTTTGTCATCATTGTCCCTGCCGCAGTGCCAAGCGAGGATATGGTAAACCTGATGTCTGTCCTTTTGACTGTCATCATTATCATTGTCTAAATGTCTCAACAGGTTTTAATTAAATTTGTCATAGTTTAGGTCTGCATTGCCTCATACAAGCTGAAAAAATCAGCAATGACCGAGTAAAAATATGGAAAAATGAATTTGTAAGTGCTCACAGATCTACGTCTCAACAGATTTTAATGAAATTTATGTCAAAGTTATATATCGGAGTTGTCTTGGAAAAAGTTCAGTAATAGCCATCTAGTAAATATTAGGCATTGCTTTAATGTGGCCACAGCCCAGAAATACTATTGAAGAAAATGATTTGCAAACACATGTAAATGTGCTGTATATCAGTGTGGTGTTTGAAAAATTTCATTATCCCGCGCTAGCGAAGCGGCGGGGTCATTATTTTGCTGTTCGCCGTATGTACGGACGTACATGTGTACATAATGTCCAGGATTATCTCAGGAACCATGGGGCAGAAAAAAAATTCTGGAAGAGTCTCAGACTTATTAATTTTTGAAAATTACCTATCAGACACTAGCAGAATAATAGCTGTTAAATGGAATACTTTGATTTAAAAAAAATAATTCAAACTTTGATAAATTTCCTGAAAGACTCTAAGACCTTCATTTTTTGAAAATGTATCTAGCAACCACGGATATTAATAACCATCAATGTCACAAGAGTTAAGGTAACCATTCCCCTTCCAAAAATGAAATCCCAAATTTGGTAAATTTCCTGAAAGATTCTAAGACCTTCATTTTTTGGAAATGTCACAAGACTTAGGCTAACCATTTAATTTCCAAAATTTATATTCCAACTTTGGTATATTTGCATTTAATTAGTAGAACATGTCATCATAAAAACAGTTCACTACATGTATCTACATTATCAATGTATGATATCCTAATCAGTCAAATTTCATTTAACATTATGACTACTATCTCAACTATCCAATTCATTACTAAAGTTATTGTCACATCTGAGTATAATTTCATTGGTCATTTGCGTTTTGCCATTCATAGCACTGGCTGAATTATTTAAAAAAGAAGAAATGGTAGTGAAACAGTGAAAAAATATTTATTGTTCTTTTGTGAAATATTCCTTTGACTAACACAACAGTGGGCTGGGATATGCAGCGTGGCTGCCGTGTTTCATTAAAAATAATGTACAATCTGCATTGTAGCAATTGGCAATGGGTTGTCCATCCACTACAAGCCATTTACATTTCTATTCTGTATAACATTTGAACTGCTATTCATATGGTCTAAAGCAATTAATATTGGGGTTTCTAAATCAATTTTCACAAATGGCTTTTGGACGCAGGGTATTTTAATGTTAGAAATACCCGGTATGCACTTTTCTGACGATGATATTGGGAGTGAAGTATTCTCGGTAGTTCTGCATAACTACCAGTGTTAAAAAAACAGTCTAACATGAATGTTTATTTGATGTTGATCTTTATAGACAGTAACCACTACTGTAGTTTTCCAGCAGAAGATTGGATTCTAGGATAATCCGGCTTTCTACACTAACTAGTTGTCACATTAAAGCCACTTGTGCACAAAGTGGCATAATATCCAGATATATGAAATACATTTAAAAGATTATTCATATAAAAAAGGATTTCTTTTGTAGCCAAAGAACCCTCAAAAGGAAACCTGCAAGAGAACAATTTCACAAACTCTGTGATGCTTGGTGGTTCTTTTCACTTTCCTTTCTTTTTGGTATAAGTTAAATGTTCTTATGTTTCAGGTGAATTTTTTGTTGTTGAGTGTAAATATGCATTTTTATCATAACTCAATATATTTGACAGTTAAAAAACTTGTATTATTTTGTCATTGTTAAAGAAAACTATCCATGTGATTAAAAGTTTTGTTTTTGATGCAAAAACATAAGTCTCCCCCCATTCCTCCTGTCATTCATCAAATGGAAGAAAAATGCATATAGTGGAATACATCAAAGGGTAATGAAGTTTCATTACTGTAGGAGATTTTGTGTTCACATACGTTCCCATATATGTATACATGTTTGTTTCATATAAATAACTTAATCATATTTGTTTTGTACTGTAACTATGCCCTCATTGGGCCCATTAATTGGTTAATAGTAAAATCTTCTTCTATAGTATTGGCAAAGTCCATGTTCTTGTTTAGGAAACCCCAAAATTAATCCAACCAGGAAAACTTATGTCTTGCACAATCTTCCTGATATGTAAAAATATCAAAGTTCATATTTAGTTCGCCTCAACGAAGTTAAGGGGGTGTATCGTCGTGAGGGGTGTCAAACATGGGCCGACATAAAACTACAAGTGCATGTAACCACGTGTATTAATTAACTAACTTTATGGAGCAATGCAATATCGGGATGCAGATCCCAATCCGGATTTATAATCATTAACGTGTATACGTTACATTTCCCTTCTTTTGAAGTGTTTTTTAGAACAATATTATAAAATGACTATTAAAATTATTTAAAAGTCCAGAGATACATATATCAATTACGGTAATAAATTTTAACCATTAAACAGTCTGCAAATAGCCTTATGGGCCACTATAATCGAATGAACGTAGGGAAAATGAATATTTAAACTTGACATTTTCTGTCAATCAAAATTAAACACAAATAAAATGATGAACTATTAACAGTTATTAATTCAGCAGGATACTATTCAAAGGTCCAGTTTAGGCGGTGGTTTAAGGGTGCGTCCCGATGAAGTTATATAGTATTTTCGTTCGGTTGACGACTTAGCTTCTGTTGTACATGTTTTGGATTTACTATTAATTGTCATTCAGATTATCTAGGTAAGTATCATCTTCAAACTCGACGTTTTCCTGTGATACTCTGTTTGCTCTTTCTGTAGTGATCAGCAAATGTTTTCGGTTTCAGCGGTATTGTCTATTGACGGATTCGACTATATATGACTATCGTGTCGCTTAGTGACTTTTCCTGGCTTCCATTATCGGGAGCCTTGCATAGGAGCGAATCTTTCTTGGTCATTTTTTCCAAAGGCGCTAACGCTTTCACACTCTTGCGGTCGTAATAAAATTTCTATTTGGCTTTCACATTTTCGAATTTTTTCTGGATGTTTGAGTCCAAGTTCTTGTGTTTCAAAAGATCGGAACGTGTCGGAAGAGTGTTACGAGGTCTGCGTCCCATAAGAAGTTGTGCGGGTGATAAGTTTATGGTTTACAAAGGTGTAGTTTGATAGTCCAAAAGGCTTTAATGTTTATCGTCCGATTTTCTCACAGTTTCTTGACTACCTCGAACTCGTTCGAACTCTGGAAGTGTGGACTAAAGGTAACATGTTCTATTCTATACTTTTCACAAAACGAGCGAAATTCCTGTGAATTAAATTGTGGTCCATTGTCAGATCTTAACTTGCGGGGAATGCCATGACAACTGAACACTGATTTCATTGCGCTAATCACTGACTTTGTATTTGTTGATTTCAATTCTAGTGCGTCAAAGTATCTAGAATAGTAGTCTACAATCATGAGGTACTGTTTTCCTTCAAAGTCGAATAGATCACAACCGACTTCACTGTATGGCAGATCCGGTGTGATCATCGGTTTGAGTGGCTCTTGAGTTTGTCGGTTTTGATACTGCGCACATTTCGATGCTTTCTAAAGTCAAGTTCTGATTTTGCATAGGGAAAATAACCTCTCGATAACGCGTCGGCTGCTGTCATCTCTTTTCCTATACGGTACCAAACCTTAAGATCATACAACTGAAGTTTGAGAAGCATCTTTCGAAGTCTCATTGACGTGGAAGCTAAAGATTTCTGAAAAATCATTTCTAAGGGTTTGTTATCATTGTAAACCGTGGTTTCTTTACCAAATATAAAGCAATGAAACTGTGTACATACGTAAACGATTGATACCATTTCTTTTTCAACTTGAGCGTACCGTTTTTCGGGGTCCGTTAAAGAGCGGGAAGAGAACGGGTCTTCCGTCTTGAATAAGTACCGCCCCGAGCCCGTCCTTGGAAGCGTCGCACTCAACTTCTACTGGCTTATCGACGTCATAAAACGTTAACACGGGCTGTCTACTGCAAAGTTTTTTAAGTTCTTGAAAACAACTTTCCTGGTCAGGATTCCACGCGAATTCTACGTCTGATTTCATAAGAATTTTGAGCGGCGCGTCGACGTGGCTAAGATTAGGAATAAATTTCGCTAGATATTGAATTAACCCAAGGAAACGTTTTACAACGTCCTTGTCAGTTGGTCTGGGCATGTCGACGAGCCCGCGAACTTTCGAAGAGTCCGGTTTAACACCGTCTTTCGTGATCAAGTGTCCTACGCAAGAAACCTGCTACTGTCGGATTTCGCATTTTTCGAAGTTCAACTTAAGATTGTACTGCATGGCTCTCTCGACAACTTTTCTGAATATCTGATCGTGGTGTCTACGTCTACGCCCTCGAGCATCTGATCCATTATTCTCTGGAATATTTCGGGCGCGGATTTAACCTTAACCATCTATACCTCCCCGTTAGCAAATTAAACGTTGTCAGATAAGAGGATGCATCTCAGGATGTAACACAGCCTCCCACCACAATTAGGTCAATCTGACCTACTTATTGTTCTATATTGACATAGGTTAAGTTTTACGTCCGAGTTCAGTTCTACGATACCAAGGGACCTACAATCATAGAACTTGGTGTGAGGAAGCATCTTAGGTAGTAACACAACCTCCTACCAAAATTAGGTCACTCTGACCTACTTATCGCTCTATATTGACAAAGGTTAAGTTTTACGTCCGAGTTCAGTTCTCAGATACCAAGGGACCTACAGTCATATTTCCTGGTATGATGGTGCATCTCGGGGAGTAACACAGCCTCTCAACAAAATTAGGTCACTCTGACCTAATTATCGTGATTCATTGACTTATTTTAAGTTTTACATCCGAGTTGAGTTCTCCAATACCAAGGGACCTACAGTCATATAACTTTGTGTGTGGTTACATCTCGGTGAGTAACACAGCCTCCCATCAAAACTGGGTCACTATGACCTGCCTACCTCGCTTCATTGACTTAGGTTTTATTTTACGTCCGAGTTCGATTCTCTAATATCAAGGGACCTACAATCATATTACTTGGTATAATGGTGCACCTCGGGGAGTAACACAGCCTCCGACCAAAATTAGGTCACTCTGACTTACTTATCGCAAAGCAACATACCAAAATTAGTGGGGGAACGAGGCGAACTTTGTAATCGTAGATTTCTTGTTTGGTATGGGAAACCCAAAAAATCAAGCCGATCCAAAAATATTATATGTACTGCACAGAATGTGCATCAATTCTGTCACATGCCATTCTATTCGAGTCTGAACTGTAGGAGAATCTGCATTCACAAACTTCCCAATATATAAAAACGGCATTGTCCATGTTTTGATATGGGAAACCCGAGAAATCAATCCAATCCAAAAAATGTTTATATAACAACACCTGGTACTCATTAATTCTGTCAATTTTTGTTTCATTCTAATCTTAACTGTACGAGATCCTGCGTTCACAAAGCTCCCAATGTGTAAGCATGGAGAAGTGCATGTTTTGGTATGGGAACCCCCCCCCCCCCCCCCAAAAAAAAAAAAAAAAAAAAAACATATTATGTAGTGCACAACTACACCTGGTATGCATAAATTCTGTCAAGTTTCATTCTTTTCCAGTTTCAACTGTACGAGATTCTGACTGTGTTTATAAACTTCGCCATATGTAAATATAGCAAAGTCATGTTTGGTACAGGAAACCCTAAAAAATCTATCCGATCCAAAACAATTTTATGTCTGGCGCAACTAAACCTGGTATGCATCAATCCTGTCAAGTTTCGTTATATTCCAGTCTGAACATGGATATTCTGAGTTCACAAACTTTTACATATGTAAATATGGCAAAGTCCATGTTTGGTATTGGAAACCCCAAAAATCAATCCTATCCGAGAAAAAGTTATGTGGTGCACAACTACCCCCAGTATACATCAATTCTGTATTCAATCCATTCCGCTGTAAACTTGAGATTTTGTTTTCACAAACTTTTGTAATAGAGATGTAGATAGACAGGACAAAAAGAATATATCTCCCCTTAATTGTATTGATAACTAACAAAGGAATATTTCCTATATATTTTGTCTACGAAGTTCCAAAATATATCTATTGAGGATTTTATGTTTATTTAAAAACAGTAAAAAACATTATGGATTTATAATGAAAAAAGAATATATCTTGTCCCCGAGAGAGTCCGTAATCCTTCGTGAAAATGTGTCAATCTCCCAGGATGCATTAGCATCCAACCCAAGTTCCTTGTTCCCACTATTTTGCAGTCATATCTAAGAAAACGACATCAACCACCCTGAAAAAAAAACATGTAATGGACAAATATCTGTTAGCTGACGTATTTCTGTAACATTGTGGCAGAGTGGACAAAGGCAGCTGTCAATTTTTTTTTCAAAATGCAGAAGCCGATGTATTCCATTTTCAATACCATCTGCCAATGAGAACAGAAAATCTACAGTGAACGAGACATGATGTCATTAATGCACTTACAAATTGTAGATTTTTGGTTTTTAAATTTTACAGACAAATTTAATGGTCCTAATGCAAAATATTTGTTGATTGACACGACTTTTCACGAATCTAAATGTTAGAAAATTCTAAAAGTGACAGAACCGTTTTTATTTTACCTGTTAATTATCTACATTTATTTCACTTGAAAATTACAGAATGTTTTGTAAAAAATACCAAACAATCTACTCCTGGTTTATTCAACCCAATGTTGATTGTACAGGTTGATGCATCATGGTTAGGTACCAGTACAGGTTGTTCATCTGGGCGATATCTAAAAAAAATCATTAAAGCTGAAGGTTCCTAAAAATAAAACAAATTAAAAATTGTAGGATTAGTATTTCTTGAAACACATTTGAAGCATGAATTATCTCGAGGAAAAATATCACATAACTGATTTTAACATTCATACACTTCTTGCTTGAGACAGAAAGTTGTTGATTTTTGGTTTATAATATTCCTTGATAAAAATGGAAAAATTCTCTATGATTCTTTATTCACCATCTCTTACTGTTTTGGAGAAATAAGGTGCCGAAAAGGGACACGCCTTAATTTTTCATTTCTTATCAAATTTTGATTATTTTTTAAAAAAATGGTTCGATATAAAAAATACAATAAAAGTTGTGTTACTTTCAACCTTGCAGAGATAAAAGGAATTAAAGGGGTCGAAAAAACCAGCCCTTTTGCAGGACACATAAAATTTGTATTTTTCATCCTATTTAATTTGAATTGGGGGGGGGGGGGGGGTCTTTTAATCCATCCTGATGTGTGTTTCCAGTAGTATGCCAAGATTTCTTCTACCTTCTATGGTTTTTGAGATAAAAGGGGTTAAACGAAATAAAAAAAATCATCCAATTTTAATGACGATTTTTCCTTTTAATTCACCTTTATGAGTCCTTTCATTGGTATGTCAACATTTTTTTCTATCTTTAATTGTTTCATCCGATTTCTTTTTATTCATCATGATGAGTACTTTCGGTAGTATGTCAAAAGTTTTTACTGTTTTTTACAGTTCTTGAGATACAAGGTGTCAAAAAAAACATGCTGCGCTTAGCAAGGCTCTTTATTTTTGATGTCATATCATTACATCACTTAGGTTGCTAACATGGAACGCTTATCTTCCAATAACAGTACGTAAAATAATATGGTTTCAATGGTGTAATGATGATCAATGCTGATGATGATGTAAAATTGCAAAGAGATTGTATATTAGTTTAGAGTGGATTTTGCACACACATTAGGGAAATAATATAACATTTAAGGTAAGGTTTGCGCTCTCCCTGGATTTTTATCATTAAAATATTATAGTAAAGTGACATATTTGTTCATTGGGGGAACCTCTCTTATTTCGTTACATTTTTAAGAAAATCGCCCGTCCAGTTTTTTTGTAAGAACAGCTCAAAATTTGGATTTTTTCGTAGTTGTGTCACAATGCATTTATTTTACTATTTTCAAGGAATAATTTATATAAGTATCAAAACTATTAAACTTTTTAATTAAAATTGTAAAAATGATTACGTTCTATATATTATTTATAAAATTTGCTTGAAAAGTTTGAAAAAATCACGAAAACACAACATTTCAAGATTTTCTTGCAAAAAAAGAGACGTTGCCATGGCAACAAAAAGGTGGAAATGTCTGTTTCCGGGTCCCACGATTTCATGAAAAATTGAGAACTCATAGATTTAAATATTTCCATTATAATAAAACAATAAAATTCATATGTCCCCGATCTCGTTTCCATGGAAACGGATGCTATATTAACCCCTGTTATAAACACATAAAGTATTTTTCGCGTTTTGTAAGAAAATCAATCACTGAAAGCCGTTTTCAGGGCATAAGTTTTGTCCCCCGCTGGAACGCAATGCAGGGACATAGAAATGCCGGGCGTCCACCAGTCTGTCCGTTCGTCCCCATTGTATCTACATTTATTTGCCGATTTTGATGAAATTCATATGGAAGACTTTTTTTGATAGTATCTAGATCAAGTTCAAATTCGAGTAACAAAGTACTAAGCATATATACTTTGTTGGATCTATCTAACTTGCATCGTGGGGCAATGTATATTCAGCTATAAAACATGCCTCATGCGTGACATGTGTTTTTTTTATGAAAAATACTGCATAGTTTTCCCTTTTAATATTCTAAATAGAAATATGAAAAATGGGTCAAAGACACAAATGGCCGGGTTGCTGGGTGTTTATTGTAGTGGTGACAGAGGTGATTACAATATCATATTGCACATTGGCAGTCATGAATATTTATATAGGCAAAATCAGACACATTGTATGTTGGTGTACGAGCACAGAGGCACCCATCAATTTAATTAGAAATAGGTGAAGTAAGCAATATTTGATTAGATTACATGTTGATAAACACTTATTTGGAAAAATGGGAAATAATTCCTGACATAATCCCATAAAGTGGGGTGCACATCTTCAATATGTATTAAAAGATTCTGTGAAGTTTCAATGATGTGGGTGAAAAACTGTAGGAGGAGTTGATTTCGCAAAATAGGTACCCTCTATTGAAGATGTCAATAAAAAACGACTAAGTTCCAAAGTTTGGAAAAATGGGAAATAATTCTTGAAATAATTCCATAAAGTGAGGTGCACATCATCAATATATATAGAAACATTCTATGAAGTTTCAAGCATGTGGGTGAAAAACTGTAGGAGGAGTTGATTTCACAAAATAGGTACCCTCTATTGAAGATGTCAATAAAAAACGACTAAGTTCCAATGTTTGGAAAAATTGGAAATAATTCCTGAAATAATTCCATAAAGTGAGGTGCACATCTTCAATATATATAGAAACATTCTATGAAGTTTCAAGGATGTGGGGGAAAAACTGTAGGAGGAGTTGATTTCACAAAATAGGTACCCTCTATTGAAGATGTCAATAAAAAACGACTAAGTTCCAAAGTTTGGAAAAATGGGAAATAATTCCTGAAATAACTCCATAAAGTGAGGTGCACATCTTCAATATATATAGAAACATTCTATGAAGTTTCAAGGATGTGGGTGAAAAACTGTAGGAGGAGTTGATTTCACAAAATAGGTACCCATTTTCCCCGCCCGCCCGCCGCCCGCCGCCGCCCGCCGCCCGCCCGCCCGACATTCACCATACTATAACCCGGATTTGCACTCTGTGCAACCCGGCCAAAAAAAACACCAAAATATGAATGTAATAAGCTCTGACCTGCATGAAGTAATCCTTCCCTCAGCTTACCATATCCCTACCAAATAATAGCTCTACAGTACAAGAGTGGGCCCTAAAGTAGACGAAGACCAGAAAATCAATGGTCATTTTTATTGAACTAATGAAGTCAAAATACATGTAGCTATTCAAAATCTCTTGCTGAACTGTTACAAGTCAGATTTTCAATTCTTGGATATATCAGGGTTTGTTGTTTGAATCTTGTAGCAAGTTGCGACCCTAATAATGATTTGTCCGCTGTGTCCTCATAATTTCTGACCATGTGAAAGACGACCCGTTACTGAAATATCTAATAATTCAAAGCATCGGCAATGATGAAGTCGTCCATAAACATGAAACTTTGTCGTTTGAAAAAATATTCTCCCAAATCATCGACGTCGATCAATATTCTACACATACACGCTTCGGTAGTTGCGTAGACTTTTAACTGTTTCTGGACAAAAACACTTTGCTTGAATTGACATTGATATAGTTCCCGAATGCATTCCAAACAACAGAGCAACGTTTTTGAGTTTCAATTCGAGTTATCTCCCTGTGATCGCAAACCTTACCTTACATCACATTCCTGGATTTTTAAAATGAAACAGAATAATGTTAATATTTAAATAATATTAGGGTATGACAGGTCCGAGTGACATATTAGCCGACGCGAAGCGGAGGGTAATATGTCACTCGGACCTGGCAAATATTTCGCATATAACCATCACAAGACCCTACTATTGTGATTATTATACTTTATGCTAAGAATTCATCTAATTTAAAATTAATTCACTTTTCTCATTTAAAAATGCTCAATGCTGACTGTAAATATTCATGAAAAGCGCTCTATTTTGTAACCGTAAATGTACACAAAAACACACGCGACATATAAAGCCGCACGTAGACATATTAATGTAGTTCATATGCCGTATTTTCCGGCTAAATGAACACAAAAAATCACTCGGCATATAAAGCCGCACGTGGACATATTACTGTAGTTCATATGCCGTATTTGCCGGCTAAATGTACATAAAATCTCACAAAACATATAAACCCGCAATTGGACATATTACTGTAGTTCATATGCCGTATTTGCCGCATAGGTTGGAATTTATATACAAATTATTAATGTACCAAATATCACAGTAGTTTCTGGCATGAAGTATAATAATTAATGTTATCAATTGTTTATATGTATGAGAAATATAATGTTATCAATTGTTTTGTATGAGAAATATAAGCAGGTGTGACACTGCTAGATTTTTAATGATTTTGACAGAAAAGTAATATTTGTTGGTTACACTGGAAATATTTGATAAAGTAATTTATGGCACCCAATTTCATCCCGTGACCAATATCAGATCAAAGCTGGTAAAATAGGATTTGAGAAAAAAGACTATATTCAATAAAAGTATGAAATCTTCTCAAGTTAACATATTAATAGTAAAACCTGCTTTAAAGGGTACCTTTATGTAGCACGTCCCTGTATATGAAGGGCACCTTATATGTCCCTGTTATGAACAAAAAGTGTAAAATTGACTCAATATAAAGGGCACATTTCTTTGGTCCCATGATTGCCTGTCGTTGTCGTACGTCTGCGTCAGCATCTGTAGACGGTTAGGATTCTGCTCATTTACGTTTGTTCTATTGAACATATCCTTATGATATTTTGCCATAATGGTCGCCCATGAGAAATACAGATTTGGAATTGATTTTGGGAGTCATTAAGTTTTTTGATAATTTTGGTGTAACTTAAAATTTTTTTTATCCGATTTTTATGATTTTTGGTTTAAAAGGTTACTTAAAAAAATGGAAAAACCTTATATAGTGGATAGGTGGAACAAAAAGGGACACACCTTAATTTTTGAAACTTTTTTATTTCTTATCTGATTTTGATGACTTTTTTTTTTAAAATGGTTCATCACATGAAATACAATAAAAGTTACTCCAGGCATTTTTGTGTTATTTTTGTTTTATGTTTTATTGCAGAGATAAATGGGATTAAAGTGGCCAAAATTAGCCATTTTGCAGGATGCCTAATTTTTAATTTTTTTTATCCAATTTTAAATAGAATTTTTTCCAGTAAATGTCCACATATTTTTTCTATCTTTTACCGTTTTTGAGATATAGGGGATTGAAAGGGCCAAAAAAATCAATGTGCCTTGATATGTAAATGTTTTATTCTTCATCCGATTTCAATGAAGATTTTTTTCTTTTAATTCATCTCGATGAGTACTTTCTGTAGTATATCAACACATTTTTACGATACAAGGGGTTAAAGGTGCTAAAAAAGACATATTGTTTAGGGAGGCCCTTTATTTAAAAGCGTAGAATTTACCCTTATATCTGATTTTAAGAAATTTTTTCCATAGCCTAATCAAGTCAATTCAGATGGTCCTAAAAATATGAAATGAAACAAAAAATAAATCATTAAACTAAGAAGACAATATAAGGGAGACAACTCTGAAGAAAAGACTAAAAATTACTGAAATACAACAAAACCAGGAAAAGTTTTCATCACCTGTCTTAAAATTACCTCATTAGAACCACTGTGCCACTTCCCATAATTCTCCATTTCTTATATAATGTGAACACAGAATGTCTCGGAGACAACAGGAAACCAATACACATCTGGACATGGCTGTAATAAAAAGCCCCAGCTTTACCTGTCTGTTTTCATTATATAACGCAGAATTCAATATTAAAACAGTATAAAATTGCAAGTCAAACTGACAGCAGTTGACCTTGAAATTAGTCAAACCAACAGTCTTACTAAAATCAAAACCCATACTGCCCCTGTCACATGTCGATTAACAGAAGCAGTGTGGGTTCGAGGTCAACCTGACTGTATAAATCAAACTGACTTTGTGTGTGCCAGTGGTCCAACCAACTATAGATGAAAAGAGTCATCTGTTGGAAGTACTCTTAACTGTAGCCTAAAGAAATAAAATTTACAACTGACCGATAGAAGTCAAACTGTTACAACTGTGGCCGACATAATTCAGATTGTCACAACTGTCAAACCGTCACCAATTGAGCTGACCGAATTGTCAAAGGGTTACAAATGTGGCTGATACAAGTCAAACTGTTAAAACTTTAGCTGACAGATGTCAAATTAGTGTGAGTGACAAGATATGAGTCTTAAGTTAGCAACATATATCTTACCTGTGCAATTACTGCATCTTCCAGTAAACTTAAAGAATAATTCTCATGCATGTATTCTTGTTTTCCCAGTCCTTCAGAAATAAAAAAAAATATTTTGAGATGAATATTTTAAAATAGATTTTACCATATTATCTCATGACTACATTTGTTCACTCAAAATACTGCATTTAAAAATTTAAACAGAGAATACTCTTAAAATTAAAATCATTTTCGGCAAAACCTCCAAAAAGAAGAAAGAAAACATTCAATTTGTGAAGCTGCAATTTAAACTTTACTTGGGTTAAAAATTTTACTCAGAAACAATTATAAGCAAGGAAAGAAAACAAATGGAAACTACGAGGTATTATTGAACTGACCTGATTTTGACTATGAAGCTTGCAGGTATAACAGCAGAACATGTTTGTCTCCCAAAATTACCCGTCCCACCAACCATACAGGGACTGAATCAGTAGTTCACCGCTCTACGAACTGAGCGAAAGGAGTACTCCTGCAGTACTGTTGGTACACTACCAAACCAAAGGTTCTGGGTTTGCTGTAGGTAATTTTGGGGGACAAATAAGGGTCTACTGTTACACAGGAAATACAAAAAAAAAAAAAAAAAAATCCAGTACCATGTCATCAGTTTCAGTACAGACCAATAATTTTTCCCTTTTGCCTACCTCAGTAAAAAAGGTTTTACTTGCTCCATGATGGAATGAGGGATACTTACTATAGGATTCTGGAAAATTTGATACATGTCATTCTGTAAATGTGATGTATCGTAACGTCATAGTTCACTAGATGTCCTCTGTACTTCAAGTTATTTACAAACATGAATATCCCCTGTAATAATAATATAATCATATCATATTCTTTGCTTCATGTAACAATACCTTCTAACATAGATGACAGAAAATTTCATTTCAATACTACAGAAAATTATAGAACTTGAAATAGGTCACAGTTTTAAAGTATGATTCTAAACTTTATTTCATATTCAACATATTACCTCTAAACCTAAGATATCATAGCTTTTAAAAATTTAAAATTCTTGTATATTCCATATGTTTATTTTTAGTCCTTATTATGATATATGTATAAAATAAGAGATTGCTAAACAATAAAGAACAATCCTGAGTTATTTCCCTTTAAGCAGTAATTTTGGTTTTTGAGAATTCAAATAAACTAAGTAGAGATGTAACATTAAATTACTCAGATTTGTGAAGAGTTTCTAAAATAAAAGGGAAATATACATAACAGATCTGCACATCTTTACATGGCTGACAATCTATGAAAATACACAGCTATAAGTTGAAAAGGGGCATTTCTGTGGCAAAATTTGGCAATCTATAGGATAAACTGATTTCACAGTGTTCGTTAAAAAGTTAAGAAATTGTATGTAGTTTTATTGCATAGAAAAAACAATTGTATGTGAATTCATGTTGACAAAAACTAGACAGATGGACATAATGAAAACAAATCTGCATTTTCAATAACGGCCCTGATAGTACCTTTCAATTTGATAGCTCCAAAATTTTTACTTTTTGTTATTTGATATCTAAATACCAGTATGTAATACATGGCATAGGGAAAGTTTGCAAATATAGATGTGTAAAACTGCATATTTATGACATTGTGATTGTAGGTTGATATGATGCCAATTTAAACCAGCAAGATTTAAATTTACAATCAAAAAGATATTTTTAAGGTTACCTTTTTCCTCATATTATATGGAAAATGCATATCTGTATCATCCTTTGCATCTGGTCGTGAATGTGCACTCTGTATTTGTGGTATTTATTAAATAGATACTGTTTATATATGGTACACTTCAAAGATCTCTAAAAATAATAATAATAATAAAAAAAAAATAGCAAAGGGCAGCATGATACGAAGGCAATATGTTGACAATTAAAGTAAGTGTGGACACACTATTATGCTTGACGCAATAAAGTGTTCGTATTATACAAACAAACAACTATCAAATTCTACCGGTACCTGTGATTTCAAAATTACAGTGAAACTTCTCAATTTTTTATCCTCGTTAATAACCCTTGAAATAATTTGGAAATAGTTAAACCCGGACAGTTGCGGGTCTTCACTCTAAACTTAAGGTTGTTTGTAGCAAAGCTGATATCATATATGATTTAATCATTTAACCAGGATTTTTTTTCTAAATTAAGATTATTACTTTCTATAGAAAGAAAACTAAGTGCGAAATTCTTGTATTTTGGAAATAGAATATTTTTATAGATTTGAATTAACCAAATATAAACCGAGAACATACAGAAAACTGAAAACATAGTTCTTTCTGGAAAAATATTTAATTATTCATCTAGAAAAATATGTTATCTTAAATTTTGCTAGACATAGGATCAGAAATATTAAATTATTTATAGACAATGGACGTCACAAAAGGTTCTATTAGAAGAAAGAAACTGATTATTAATAATTATTGAAGAAGTGATATTGAGGACGAGCTCCATTTTATTTTAAAGTGTAAAGAATTTGAACATATAAGAAATAACATGTTTGACGACTTTTAATCTATTTTGCCTATTTTCTGAGACAAATCAAAATTAGAAAAGCTCAAATTTTTATTATCTAGTAATGACTATAATTAAATGAAAAAAATATATGGTAAAAACAAAAGAAAAGAATTTGTTGATTGGAAATTTAATCATTCCCTATACAGCTGTTGCTTTTTTGTAAACAAATATGTATGGTTGCTAAGTACTTTTTCAAAAAAATCAGATCTTAGAGTCTTTTAGGAAATTAACCAAATTTGGAATTCCATTTTTGGGAAATTGAGTGGTAACTTTAACTCTAATGATATTAATATGCATGGTTACTAGATACATTTCCAGAAAATAAAGGTCTTAGAGTCTTTTACGAAATTTACCAAAGTCTGAATTATTATTTTTTTTGAAATCAAAATATTCCATTTAACAGCTTTTATTCTGCTAGTGTCCGATAGTAATTATGGTTGATTGGTAATTTTAAAAAATCAATAAGTCAGAAAGTTTTTTCTCCCCTAAGGACAAATTTCAAAATTCCGAAACCTTCGGCACATACAACTTTTAAAGTGCTAGTGATGCACCAATTTTTTTATGTTTCTACCACTTACAGTGCAAGAGGAGTTCTGTGACAATCGTTTTTGGGATTTTTTTAACTCACTTGTTGCTATGTCCCGAGGTGTTTCCGAAAAATTCTCATGTCACTTTTGAATTTGCCATATGTAATACTAGTCATGGTTTCAATTTCAGCATTATAGGCCAAATAGTTTAGAAGATTTCACTATTTACTGGATATCGCGAAATCCGTTTTTTCCTCATAATTATTTCCTAAGGGTAAATTCCAAAATTTTGAAACCTTCGGCAAAATATACATCAACAATGCTAATAATGATCAAAGTTTCAGTTTTCGTACATATTATCAGGTTTTCTGCAAACGTATATCGTAAAATATCAGCCGCGAGACACAATGTGAAGCTTTTTCGGCGAGTGAGCGTAGCGAACGAGCTAAAAAGCTTCATATTGTGTCGAGCGGCTTATATTTTACAATATTTGTTTGAAGAAAACTTGATGATAAATTTATCGTATTGTTAATTGGCAATCTTAATGGAATTTCTTACTTTTCAATGGTCATCTGCCTATAACCGGATGTTTTCCTGATATATTCGGGTCAACGTTGGGTCAAACATTATGACGTCGCTGATATATTCGGTTCAGCTCATATTAGGGTCGGGTCAACTCTTTACGATGTCACAGTGCCGAAATACGGAAAATTGTGAAGGCCTCAGCAGGTCGATATAGGCATGGGGAAATACGATAATATTAGTTACACAGTGTGTAATTGTCCTAATACGGGAATTTTATTGACCCGATAAATTCCGTATTAGGACAATTGCACACTGTGTAACGAATTTATCCTGATTTTGTTATCAGACCACTTATTTATTGTTTTTTTTTCCATGATAAATTCCGTATTAGGACAATTGCACACTGTGTAACGAATTTATCCTGATTTTTTTTATGACACCACTTATTTATTGTTTTTTTTTCCATATCAGGATGGTGAATTTATCACAAGTAATAAACAAAGAGAAGCAACTCAAAAAAATTTTTTTTTTATTAAGTCAATGGTATAAGGGAGATAATTCGAATTGACTTAATAAAAAATTGCACTGAAATTTATTAGGACAATATCAGCCGATCAAATTGCGAGAAATTACTCTAAATCAGGATTATATCTCTTATGGTTCCTGAGATAATCCTGGACATTACGTACACACGTACGTACGGCGAACAGCAAAACAATATCCCGCTGCTTTGTTAGCGCGGGGATAATGAATGGAGACTTAACTGTCAATGGATGCAGCTGCCGGCGACAGGCTTATACCTCTGCAAATGTTTGCGGTCGTATAAAAATTGGAAAAGTCTCTATTTCAAGTCCTGGGTAATTTTGCAATAGCTTTGTTGTCTATAAATCATTTTACGATCAAAATAGAAACAGAAAAAAATATTAGAAATGGGTGATAGACAAGATATGTACTGTGTATGGTCTACTATCACATATGCAATTGTTGTCTTAAGGCAACAGTGTCAATGATGGATCTTGTTATAACGGTTTGATGTTTTTCATTAATTTTTCAAAAAAAAAAAAAAAAAAAAAAAAAAAAAAAAAAAAAAAAAACAGTTGTAATGAAAATAGTTCTTAAAATCAGAGAGAACATTAATCTTTGGTGAGCCCCGGCATTCACCCGACACCATGTAATACTCACTGCTGTTTGAACTTTTTTTCCAATTCACTTGCCATAGTAAACCAAATATTCCTGTACTTCAAATATTTTGTTTAAAGGGCATGGCATGATTACAAGCAGCAATATGCTGTCAAAGATGTCTAATTGTGAAGAAATCGATGAAAAACAGCAAATTTCACTCAATTTTTGACCTTTGAATTAAAATTTTTATATGAGCAAGAACCTTGCACAAAAAGATATTTCTCCGAAATGTGTCGTTATGGAAAACAAAAATTATATTGAAAAATCTCAATATTCTTCAAATAGAATAGAGAATGGAAACGGGGAATGTGTCAAAGAAACAACAACCCGACCAAAGCCTTGATTTAGCAGACTTTCATGATGTTGCTGTTGCATCATAGGAAGGAATTTTTTAGAATGATTGATAAATTGTGAAAGCTTCTATCATTATACGATAAAAATGATACAAATTCGAATCTGAAATCTGAAATTTTAATTTTTCATTAGCATAGAATTTTTACCTATTCTGTTCAATCAAGTCCTTAAGTATATGGGGTTCTGTTATGTGTACATGACCATCTATAGAGAAAAGATATGGACAATTCCTTTCTAAACATACTTTTCTGAAGAAAAAAACCAAACATACATAATATCGGTAAATATAAAATGATTTTCAAAACACCAACCATTAAAACAGTCACACACTCACACACTGATAATTTTTTCCCTACAATTTGGCAATTTAATTTCACTGTGACATTAGAGACCATGCAGGCACTTAAAACAGTACACTATCTGGATGTTTGATTTGAACTTAAACATTCAGTCTTGTGTTTGTGTTCTGATAATATCATGTTTGGATTGTACGAAAACAATTGACGGTTTATTGCGGACAAAAATGAAGCCAATTTATTTCAAGAATCCAAGAATGCGATTTGCTGTAATGTTATTACCTTAGTTTCTTTATTTAATTCCAGTTACTGTAATTACATACCAGCATAGTTGCAATATCTGCCTTGAACTAATTTTCAATCCCTTTCATTGCCAATATTAATTCAGAACAAATTTTTCAAAAAATATTGTTTGTATCTAAATGGTTTAATTACACACACATCAAATGGGAATTATTTTATCGAATCACATTCCCCAAATATTTCAAATTACTCAGCATTTTACAAAAATTTAACCATAACCAATTGTTATGATAAAGAGAGATAAGTGGGCGTTATATGGAACCTTTTTTTTATGTTTAATACAAAAAATTTAAAGATTCATTGGTCAGTTATCTGATTTTACGAAATATTATCAATATCTTACAGATGTCAATTTCTCCGTCCGTTGTCATTTTATCCCCTGGTTTTATATCCATCGCAGATCTGTAATATTCTTTGTATTTTAATAGAAAGTCGTCAACATGATTTTCATGATATTCATCCTTTGAGAGAGATAAAAAGGTGTTAAACATGTTTAAAACATCATCTTATACATAATTTCACTATGTCTAAGTAAGTATTCGATAACTTCATACACAGGCCGGGATTGGTTACATTTATTGAACAAAAACATTACATTTCTACCATAAAGTTTTTCTTAATCAGAAGAAATGGAAAAATAATTGTCCAAAAGATCTGAAGTATTAGATCACTTCATACACATGGGATTTAGTTGCACATAATTAAAACATGTCATTTCTACCACAAAGTTTTTGCTTAATTAGAAGAAATGGAAAAATAATTGTTCAACAGATTGGAGATTGTGGTTTTATTGAGTTATCCCCCCCTGATATGATAAATTTATTTCAGACTTTTCCACAAATAGGCATTATCTATAGAACAGAACTGAATTTGTAAATCAGTTATTGCCTTCCAATGGTCATTTCTGTCTTATCAACTGAAAAATGTAAGATAAAATAAAGTTAACAAGATCATTTTGAAACCAGATATATTGCTATGGGTATTTATGACTAGGTCATGTGATTAGCTTTGAACAGAATTCAACTGGCCTTTATTGACTACAAGGTATTAAATATATGTCTACAATATATTTTTAATATTTTGTCAAAATAGTCATTGCATGACCATATAAAATTAATAAATTGATGTACAACCATATACACTATAAAACTAATAGAATATGTGAGCTAAAATAGATTTTTTTAAATGAAAATTCCCAACTGACCCTGTTATAAATGCTCATATAGGAAAAAAGTCTTAAAATTAAAGCAAACTGAATTGACAGGATTAGTATTTACAATGATTTCTGTTTTGGCCATGATTGGGACAGATTTGTTTCTTTAATTTTAAAACATAAAATTCATACCCGCTTCACAACTATAAAATCTATCCTTATCTTTGGATAATCAAGTTCAGCAATGTGCTGTAATGTCTCAGGTAAAAATGGTTTTGTTTGATCAATAAAAATAGACATTTCAACTATCGGGTATTTATCCTCCTGCAAATAAATGAACAATTATTTTTTTTCTAAAATTCAAATACTGTAAACTTGGTAAATAAAGTAATATTTATAATATTGCAAAAAACCAGACAAGGCAAAAATCACAAACATTGTAGCTAGTATTTTGATTTCTGATAGTCATTATCATATCTATAATACTAAATTTACGAATTAGCCGAATAGGCTGCAAAATGCGTGGTTTAAAATAAACGATGTATGGTTCAGATTATAAAGGTTATTATCGGATTTGACAATCTGCATTTATAAATTTAAACTGCAGTTTTATTTATGTGCAAATGGAATTTTTATGCATATATTAATTCTCCCAACATATCCTTTAGAAGGTTCTCGAATGCACCATTTTAACACATTGATTTAAATAAATAAGTATGCACATATTTTAAATGTCTTTCTGTTTGAAATTACGGAAAAAGAATAAAACAAATTAAAAACATTCTCCTTCGAGTGGGATGTTTCCGCTTCATGGATTGTTTTTCTACAATAACAAATTTCTCCTAACTGTAAAGGTTATGAACTTTGAAGATTATGAAGAAGTAAGGTAAAGTTCAGAGGAATTCCTAACTGTTTTTTGGATTGCTCGGATGTTTACCTTGCACAAAGTGATAAAACCAACCATTAACTATTTTCACATTATTTGTTATTTGACCTGTCTAAATATATCTCTACCATACAATTCTCTGTAAGCCCTAGATAAAAATATTTTTAACAAATGGTCATCTTTATCATTAACGGCGAAATTTATCTCGGACATCTTTGATAAATATAAACGTGGACAGCACACGCAGCCACACACTAAACATGCATTTATCGTCTGATTATTGGATATATTTGTGAATTAAGCCTCACTTGCCCTGCCCATGATGGCAATGGAACAATTGGAACAATTATTTTCCAAAAATTTGCTCTACCAAACTCACGGCATCTTTTGAAAAAATCATCCGCCACTAAGGAAATGTTTACTTTCATATTTATTCTGAAGGAAAAAGGTGATGCACTATGAAATGTGTATTAAATGAACTTTTCATCAAGTTCCAGTTCAGAATTAATTTTAACAATAAAAATATTGACAATTTATGTGGTTTGTGTTTTCGTCATAGATTTTGACTTTGATGGAACCTTAAGGTCCATTTTGGTAATTCTACGTGGCATACAGTCTACTTCATCAGTGGATACATCTTCGGTAATAACGAACAGCCGCATATGACAATTGGGTCGCGTTGACCTACATTTCACGCTTCATTGACTTTGGTTAAAGTTTGCATTAACATCCATTTCTGGAATACTACATCATATATAGATATGAAACTGTCAGTTGATACCACCTACTTGACAAGAAAGTTTATGGGAAGCCAACCACAACATCCATATTGAGTTACTGTTCCATGAATAACATGGCCGCAACAACTTTTTATAGTCAATATGACCACCATAAAAAAAATGGTTATTTTCCCGCGCCCGCGCGGGTTCAATGTCTAGTTCTTTACAAAAAGTATAGATCATTCATGGTAAAACATTTCTTGCAAAATATAAGAACATCTCGTAATATGGAAGATTTGCAACAATAAAATTTTATGAATTTATATTAGTTTACCACATTCACATATATAATTGGAATAATTGTGCCCCTTCCACGAATGTGGATGGGGCATATAGAGTTACCTTTGTTTGTCCGTCCGTCAATCTGTATGTACTATATGTGGTTAAGTTTTGCGTTTAGGTTCATTTCTTTGGAACTAAGCATAGTGTATCAATGAAACTTCACCAGTGGATGTGCCTTGGGTAGTACTGATCAGTCATACAATGATTGGGTCATTATGACCTACATTATACACTTGAGCGACTCCGTTAAGTTTTGTGTTTATATGGATTTTAGGGCGGGCATCCGTGCATTACAGACATGTAAACTATTACAGCATTCAAATATGTATCCACAAGTGAAATTTTCTTCAAAGATTCAGTGGGGGTAAGGCAGGTCAGTGTCATGATGGTGGAGGGGGGATGTTGAAAGCTCCTTAATTACAGTACGGTAATCTTGAGATTATAAACATGATCTGAAAAACAAAACTTTTAGCTGGGAATTTTAAAATTTTCTATTGTTTTTGAACATTTCGTCTGGTAAATTACAAAATTTTTTATAAATTTACTGTACATTTATGTTATATACACAAGTAAAAGTTGAAAAATATGATGAAAAAGTTTCAATGAAATACACAAATTTATGCATTTCCTACAAGTGAAACAGGCAAACTGAGATTTTAATTTTTTGCTCCTGAAATTTCTTTCCAGATGAGACAATTTGCAGGGGTTACATGTATTTTATGAATGTCCAAAAACTGAATTTTTTTTCTTTGCATAGATTTAACATATTAGGCAAAAACATAATAATTTTCATATTTCTGTTATGTTTATCTCAAAATCTAGCTTCTATTATTTTATAATCACAATAAATTTTCCAATTTGATTATTTGTTGATGGTCGGGGCTTTTGAAAAAAGCAATGAATCAATGTCAATGAATTTTGAAAACAACAATTTTTACATTTAAAATAAATGACCTGAGGATTGAGCCAAATTACATTATATGAAAGACAAAATATATCTGATCGATCAAGTCTATCAATTTGGAATTTGCTCTTTGTTGGGGACCAAACAATGACCACTAGGTGTAATTAATCAATCCAGTGTAATGTTTCATTGTCATATTCATATTGACCGATTCAAAAGGCTACAACTGTTTTATTCCCTTATATATAATTTGTTTAAAGAAATATTGTGTTATATAAAATATTCTTTATTTACCCTGAGTTGTTCATCTAAGAGTATCCTGCTAAAATATAACTGGTCATTGTCAATATCATTCAAATTTCTGTAATTAATCATTCCCACAATGTCACTGGCAAATCCAATAAACGCTAAAAACATTTTTTTTCATTAACATAGCATTTGTTTGAGAACAAACACTAAAGTATTGAAAAAGAGATGTGGTGATTGTATGACAAAGTGTTTTTTTCTGTTCTTCATTTTAAAATCAAAGTCGGGTTTTCAGTACATTTACTAAAAAAAATTCAAATATATACTTCATTTCATGATGAACCTTAGCATAGTTTTGGGTAAATTTCATAGCTTAATGTCAACAACATCACATAATTGTTACTGAAGGGGATTTCAATACAGATTATAAATTTCATTATCGAGTGTATACTTTGATGTTGATATACAATTAACCAAGATCACATCCTTTACATTGCCTTCAGAACTCTCAAAAATTTCACATGTAACCGAGATCAATTCCTTTACATTGCCTTCAGAGCTATCAAAAATTTCACATGTAACCAAGATCAATTCCATTACATTGCCTTCAGAACTCTCAAAAAGTTCACATGTAACCAAGATCAATTCCATTACATTGCCTTCAGAACTCTCAAAAATTTCACATCTAACCAAGATCAATTCCATTACATTGCCTTCAGGACTCTAAAACATTTCACATCTAACCAAGATGAATTCCATTACATTGCCTTCAGAACTCTAAAACATTTCACATCTAAACAAGATTACTTCTTTTACATTGCCTTCAGAACTCTCAAAAATTTCACATCTAACTAAGATCAATTCCATTACATTGCCTTCAGAACTCTAAAACATTTCACATCTAACCAAGATCACTGCCTTTACATTGCCTTCAGAACTCTCAAAAATTGCACATGTAACCAAGATCAATTCCTTTACATTGCCTTCAGAACTCTAAAAAATTTCACATCTAATCAAGATCACTTTCTTAACATTGCCTTCAGAACTCTCAAAAATTTCACATCTAACCAAGATCACTTCCTTAACATTGCCTTCAGAACTCTAAAAAATTTCACATCTAACTAAGATCTCTGCCTTTACATTGCCTTCAGAGCTCTCAAACATTTCACATCTAACCAAGATCACTTTCTTAACATTGCCTTCAGAACTCTAAAAAATTTCACATCTAACTAAGATCACTGCCTTTACATTGCCTTCAGAGCTATCAAAAATTTCACATGTAACCAAGATCAATTCCATTACATTGCCTTCAGAACTCTCAAAAAGTTCACATGTAACCAAGATCAATTCCATTACATTGCCTTCAGAACTCTCAAAAATTTCACATCTAACCAAGATCAATTCCATTACATTGCCTTCAGGACTCTAAAACATTTCACATCTAACCAAGATGAATTCCATTACATTGCCTTCAGAACTCTAAAACATTTAACATCTAAACAAGATCACTTCTTTTACATTGCCTTCAGAACTCTCAAAAATTTCACATCTAACTAAGATCAATTCCATTACATTGCCTTCAGAACTCTAAAACATTTCACATCTAACCAAGATCACTGCCTTTACATTGCCTTCAGAACTCTCAAAAATTGCACATGTAACCAAGATCAATTCCTTTACATTGCCTTCAGAACTCTAAAAAATTTCACATCTAATCAAGATCACTTTCTTAACATTGCCTTCAGAACTCTCAAAAATTTCACATCTAACCAAGATCACTTCCTTAACATTGCCTTCAGAACTCTAAAAAATTTCACATCTAACTAAGATCTCTGCCTTTACATTGCCTTCAGAGCTCTCAAACATTTCACATATAACCAAGATCACTTTCTTAACATTGCCTTCAGAACTCTAAAAAATTTCACATCTAACTAAGATCACTGCCTTTACATTGCCTTCAGAGCTATCAAAAATTTCACATGTAACCAAGATCAATTCCATTACATTGCCTTCAGAACTCTCAAAAATTTCACATGTAACCAAGATCAATTCCATTACATTGCCTTCAGAACTCTAAAAAATTTCACATCTAACCAAGATCAATTCCTTTACATTGCCTTCAGAACTCTCAAAAATTTCACATCTACCTAAGATCAATTCCTTTACATTGCCTTCAGAACTCTAAAAAAATTCACATCTACGAATACATAATGTCTGATACACATGTACTTGCTATGTACACATTACCTCCTCCACTTAGAAATCTGTTTGCTTCAGAACTAACATTAGGATACTGAGACTGGAAAGATATCACAGGTTTCAAAATTTTGTCTGAGATTAAAAAAAATATTATGCTTTTAATCTTCTATCACTTGACATTGGTTAATATTATATAAGGCTGAATAAAAAATATGTATGATTAGGATTTCATGTTTAGGTAAAATATCAAATCAAATTTATTGTCATATAAACATAATGACAGTATGTGACAAATATACACATATATATATACAAAAAAATTATATCAGACAACAGATTAAGAACATGGTAGAGTCTAAGAGTCCCTTGTCCCCAGTTGTATTGATTGTTAAATAAAGGATCTTAGACTTGGTACCTGTCTAAAATTTGTTGGCTTTAAAGTTATATTTAGTTTATTAATATTTGTGTTGTGATTAGTATATATCGGACAAAAATTCTTGGATCAAATCAGAATTTTTATTACAATTAAAAATGAAAAGAGTTTTGTCATCAACAGAATTTAATAGGTAGGCCTTTTTTAATTTCTGAATTTTTTACCTTGTCCCTATGGGAGAAATTTTTAATTTTTGCTTTATCTTTGATAACTGCAATATTACATTGTTTACTTTACTCACACTTGAAACTATTTTAGTTTCTCTGTGGTCCTTTATTCAGCGGGAGATATAATTCTCTGCTGTACATTCCAAATATACATTTTGTTTGATAATAATAAGTTTGGTTTTTGGTCTTCCAAATGTTTCGGTTATACTGCTGCTGATGAGAGGTAACTCCTTGAAATGCGTCGTATACAACATCGTATAAATTTACTATATCTAATATTAGTATCTTTGGATTGTTATTTTATAAACTAAATAAGATAACTTATTAAAGTATATACGATATCTTATTAATTTCAAATTATATAAGATATCTTATTAACTTCAAATTATATAAGATATCTTATAAACATTACAAGATATCTTGTATACTTTTAAGATATCTTATTAATTTTGATAAGATATCTTGAAATTGAATAAATATATCTTATAAAGTTTAATCAGATATCTCATAAACTAATGAGCTATCTCATAAACTAATGAGATATCTCATAAACTAATGAGATATCTTAATAAACTAATTAAGATATCTTATTTACTAAATAAGATATCTGATAAATCAATCATATAAGATATCTTATATACTTTTAAAGATATATTATAAACTATACAAGATATAAAATATTTGTTTAAAAGATTTCTTTAAAAAGATACAAGACATCTTATAAATTATTTAAGATATATAATTTAGTTTCAAAGATATCTTGTAAAGTTAATAAGATATCTTATAAAGTATATAAGATATCTTATAAAGTATATAAGGTATCTTATATACTTTATAAGTTTAAAAGATATGTTGAAATTGAATAAATGTAAAAACGGCTAGTCATATAGGCCTTGAGCACAACTGATGAGTCCTGTAAATTGACGAAATATGCACATCTAACTCAAGTAACAAGTGTATCAAAATTGGTATCAAAGAATTTATTACATTCTTTTTTGTCATGTTAGCTATAGCAATGTAGCTGCTCTGACAATTTTTGATATTGGCAGACGAAAAAATGTCGAATTAACTACATTATTGTAGCTATTGTCAGTTGTACAGTACGGATTTGTAACATTTTCGCGTGCCTAGGCCATATGTCTTGATCAACAGAAGACGGAGAAAGTTTTGGTACCAAGAAAACCAGTTTAATCCCGCCACTTCAAAGTGTTGTACCAAGTTAGGCTTAATCTATCAGTTTATGCTTTTGTGTTTTGTCATCTTTTACATGTTTTATGTTATTTTTGTCTGGTGATTTGTCGATAAGATGGCGTTAATTGATAGGTACTTTTATCAACGGGGTTGTACAATTTATTGGAATCTTGTATAACACAAACGGATACCATAGTTTTTAGCCATGTTGTTCAGCATTCGGTTAGACGGAATAGGTGACTATAGCTATTATTCCACTTAGTTCAGCAGTGTAAGACCGAAGGTTTAAATGACTTAACTTTGTTTTTATTTCACGTTGTCATGGTTGTTCAGCAGTAATTAGGATGGCTGAATAGTTGACGTTATTTTTATTCCACGTTCTTTAGCATTTTAAGCTCAAAGATTTAAATAACAGACCGTATTTTTAATTTCACGTAGTTCAGTAGTATAAATCAGAAAGCTTAAAGGGCTGAACTTTGTTTTTATTCCAATTTGAGACCGAAGGTTAAAATGACTTACCTTAGTTTTTATTCCACGTTGTACAGCATTATATTGGTATCTAGTAAGACTGTCAGTTTCTGAATTGGCTATGGTTATAGCAAGTAGTTATGAAAATAAGATACCAGAGACAAAAAGTATGTGTAAATATCGTGGAAATTATGGTGCAATTTTTTATACGTATTTTGCACTGCGCACGCACCAGTTTCTGTTGATGGTATAAAACAAAGACATAATCCGAAGTATGTACTTGCTTAAAGTTGAAACCTAAAATTATCAGCGTTGTTATAGTCCAAAGCTTAATTATATCATTTTTATTTTTGAAAATGTAAGAATCATTGATATTTTGTTAAAATATTTTTTTTACTGAAAGAATGATTTATCAATGTTTTATAAAAATGTCTTCCGAAACATTTACAGTTCATCTAAGATCTCTATACCTCGTGTCACTCGTTCAACTCGTTCCAAAAATACTTACCAACTTTAAAAGTTTTTGTTAAGGGTGGTACACCAAACAAAACCAATACAATAAGGAGAAATTTCATACTTGTGGTTATAGTGTAAGAAATAATATTTTATTTAAAAAAAGAAATACTGCAACATGAGGATTATTATTGATCAAAGATTCACCAACCTGTTATGTCCAACCAAGTAGTGTAACATCTATTGTCTTGTACCGTTGATCTGAAAGACTGAACCTAGAGTCTGGCATTGTTGAGATTATAAGATGTCTGTTAGGAGAGATTTATTGCTCCGTGCATTCTTCGAAATAAAAAAAAGTATAGAACACAAATAAACAACACGGATAACAAGAAACATTAACAATGACATACCAACCAATCAACGCCACCCAACAGACAGAACCCCGGACAAGAAATAACAAATCACAAACATAAAAAGAACAGACAGTTGGAATAGTCTGAATTGGTACAGATACTGAACAGTGGTAGGGTTAAATCAATTATATGGATACCCAAATCCTCTCCCTTATCTATTCTGACATTATAGTGTATAAACACATCACAAAAGCCAACACAGCAAGACTACCAACAAGGTGACCTCTTGCTAGAACTACTTAAATTGGATGGACGGTTCACAATCTAGACAGCAGTGTCAGAATGTGCTCGTTTAGAACCAATAAAAGCCATAATAGTTTATTAAACTATTTTCACTTACAAGTATAAGGAATAATGCAGTTACTGATAAGTCCATGCTTTCAGATTTGCCTGGAATATTGCATAATGTATGAGTATGAAGAAAAATAATACTTCAACATTGAAAGAAAAGTATATGCATTATTACTGTTGCTATAGCAACAAGATTGCTACGCTGTAGAGACCTGTCCCCCGCCGATATATATATAGAGTTGTACAACAGGGACATAGATTAAAGTGTATTTTAAGATTAAAATTTGTTTAAGGTACCAAAGGGACAATCAAGCTGATAAGATGAAGACAAACTTATGAAACCATTGCAAAAACTGGAAAACAATGAAAAGGATAAACAAGTCTATATAACACTACAAAACACTACATATAATGGCAAACAATCCTTCAAAGTTTGAAATATTTCTGTCAAATGGTTTCAGAGGACTTGCGTTCACAAGATGTCAATGTTGCAATACTCCGCAAAAATGGTAAAAGTCTTATAACTCCCGTAAAAATTGTCAATTCAAAATGGCAATATGATAGGGTCAACTACATATAATGGCAAACAATCCCTCAAAGTTTGAAATATTTCAGTCAAACGGTTTCAGAGGACTTGCGTCACTCACAAGATGTCTTTGGGACGGACGGAATGACGAATGGCTTATGAGAAATGCGTAATGTTTTTTGTTGAAGTGTTCTACGCTACACATTTTGTGAATGTTATTTTTATGTTAAAAAATTAAGCTTATCTAAAAAAATTGCTTGGAAACCATGTTAATCTCGACGCAACTAAAGTTTAAGGCGGTCCATATCACCGATTCGAGCGAAATTTTTTGCTTAATGTCAATTACGTCAAAACTGCGTATTGAAGGACACAACCCCGCGGTCACTTAAAAAATACAAATTTTATCAAATTATTATCACCCATATATACATGTAAACCAAGATAATTATGCTTGCTACTGTCAGATATTTCATTTCTCTCTTGTTTGCTTTTAGCACATTCGGAAACAACCGGTTTTTCATCAACTCATTTTCCCTTATTAATTGTCTTGAATTCTTAATTTTTCTTCTCTTCTTTGCTTCTTTCCTTTACTTTTCTTTCCCGATTTCCCCCTTTTTTTGTTTCTTCCTTACATCGCTTTCCGTCTTCCAGGGCACTTCTTAGACGAATGCCTTTGTTTGCAGTTAATGGTCATATTCCTGGCGCTTATCAATGCTTTCAATCTTGTTGTACACAGAGTTGTTAATATATTTTTGTTATTTCAGCTTCTAATCAACATGTTTAATTCGTATTTGAACAAATAAAATATGTATGCAAAACAGCTCATACGACAATATAATACAAGGAATATATTCAATTCAATTAGTGCTTTATTGTCATATAAATCCTGAAAATTTGTGACAAAAAATAAACAAATATAAAACATAACACATGAAAACGTAATAAAATAGAAAAGAAATGTGGAAATCGTTAACTAGTAAATCTATACAGTATATACAGATATGTAGTTACAAGTTTATAAGTCCCCTGTCCTCAGCTCAGTTGTTTAATAAAAGAACTAACATTTTCCACTTGCTTTGGTATTGATGGGCAGAGAAAGTAAATGGAAATAGGACAGAGAACGACTGAAACGTATAAAAGACAAAAGACTAACAAACCTAAATGCAAACGATCTAGTATTAATCACAATATATCTCGTCTATTCGGTCTTGTTTCCATTCATATTCGGTAATCATTGCTAAATCTACACTACTTCGCCCCTACTTTTATATTTCGCCTTTATGGTTCCCATTTCCTTCATATTCATAAATCATTAATCGATATGAACTATTTATATGATTTTTTTACCATTATGGGTTCCAATATCGACCTGTATGGGTTCCTACTTCCGTCAATATTTATTTAAGATCACTCAGTCCAGACTTTTTAAATCATATATCACCCAATGGTTCCTTTGTCCATCGTTTTCAATCATTTTAAGTATATCAGAGAGCATCATTAGCATAATGACAAGGAAACATACACATTTGTTAAAACATAATACGGTTTAATTTCCTGTTATACCAATTTTAAAGTAATGAATTTCCACAATTTCGAAAAGTTAGATATGTAACGTAATAATTATAGATTATTACATGGCATTTTCCATATCGACCCTGATATCATCCCGAGACTCCCATACCGGACTGAGGGCTTTAGCCCGAGGTCCGATATTGGTCGAGGGATGAAACCAGGGCCGATATTGAAAATGCCATGTAATGATCTATTTATCACATATTTAAAAAAATTAAAAAGAATTTTAGATTTTTAAAAAATGGAGAGAAAAAACAAACAAACAAAAATGTGGATTTTTGAGGGCCAATACGGATTTTAGAGGGCAAATAAGGATTTTCGAGGGCCCCAAGGACAAATAACCGACTTCGACTTCCGGCTATTATTGGACATGCAAAAACGCACATATTAGTACAAAACATGTGATAAGACTGATTTATTCACCTATCATATGCTCACTTTCATTCCATTCCTCGATGTAGGGAACTTGTTATTTCAATCGTTCTATAAAGTTGCTTTCTGATGGAATTACTTAATAGTTTAGCTAAATAAGTACTTGATTGAAATACGATGTCATTTAAAAATTTGGTTTTCGATGTTTTTCTTAAATATTAAATTGACTACTAAATGATTTTTTTTTTTGGAAAACGACCTACAGTACGAATAATTTAAAACATCTACCTCAAGCAGACATTTGAAACAGAGATTATGATTGGTCCATTTGGTCATAATATCTGCATAAAGTTAACTTGTGGACAGAAATGCTCCTAATGGCTGTTATAAGAACCACAAATAGGACCGCGTCGGTTTTCGTCGTAAGAACGGTGCATGCGCACTAAGTTTGTTCTGGCGACCGTTTTCGTCCTTATGACCAAATCCGTCTCTGCTTTAGGACAGCGCATGCGTACAATACCAAATGTACTTGCATTCTGGAACTGGTCACCAGGACGGCGCAAGCGTAGTTTAAATTCTTTAAATCAAAACAAATAATATGCTTCCAAGACCGTCAGCTGATTTTGTTAAAATGTTTCATGTTAATTAAAGTACGCAGACTATCACACATTTATTCGTATTTTATTATATATAATCTTTGAGTATATTTTTTCTTTTAACTGTAATCTTTATCTTTATTTTTTCATTGTTTTTATTTATCACACCTTAGTCCTTATATCCTACAAAGGGAATACAAATTTTTGTTTATTCATTTTGGTTTTTTTTTATTATTATTTCATTTTTGTTTCTTTATATTATATTGTGAATACTAGGTTCGATCTTCTTTGGATATTTTGTTCCTATATAAGATTGTGTGATTAAGAAATAATTCACGGAGACTCCAGTTTATCATTGTTTTACCACGGGCTGGCCATTTATGCCTTTTATTTTACCCTTTTACTTAAAATAACGGCATAAATGACCAGCCCGTGGTAAAACAATGATAAACTTGAGTCTCCGTGAATTATTTCGATCCTAATAGGACAATTACGGTGTTTTTTTTATATTGCCGTAATCTAAGGTGAACTTTGATTTCCGACATATTTGGCTATTCCGGTAGTTTGACACACAACGTCACAAGTACAACAAACCTGTTCGATGCGCTGTTTTGGTTCTGTTTTTCTGTTTAGATGTATGGATTTTCACGAAATGAAGAGGAGAATGTTTATTTATCGATTAAACCTATCGAAGATTTGGTTTAAATTCACATTGTCATATTGTAAGAATTGATTTTTGCCCAACGGTAATCTTACACATGATGTGTGTGTACATTATTTTTCCAAAATACTTCTGAATCAGTATGTGTGGTGTCTTCAGGGAGGAATTCCATGTTGCCCAATTCCTCGTCAGACTGGGAACCCCTCAAGAAATCTCTCTCAGATAGGCACAATTCGTGTCTGAATTTCTTTAGGATGCGGCCTGATGATAATGATTGTATGCGATTTTTTTTTTGGGGGGGGGGGGTCATAATTTTAATAAATCATTGGTCATTTTAAATAAGAAATGTATGAACTAAATTCATGTCAAAATTTCATAAAAACACATAAGCAAATGTCAGGTTTAAGAAGTCTTCTTTTTTTACTTTAGAAAAAACTGATATCAATATAAAAATCACATTTATCTTATATTCTAATATGACGGCCTTCAAAGGCTTTGGGACCACAAGCGTGGTAAAACATTATTGCCATTATTGGTTGTTCTACTGCAGTTACTCCCACCGGAAATCGTTTATCCGCTCAATTTGATTGGTTGTTATTTCTGCAATTCTGAGAACCCTTGATTAAATTTATATATTTAGCATAGGAGATTCTGAATGTCGTTGTAGTTGTTATAAATACATTTTCATTCATTCTGATGTAGCGCGAATAAAAGTTAAATAAATATAACAAAACATAATAAACGGACTTGAACAATGTTTTAAAAGGCTTCTCTGAGATTTTCCGTCATACATTTAGATGAAAAAATTTCAATTTCTCAGTGAATAAACCGACAAAATTTAGCTTTTCAACAAATATTATGTTCATACAAGTCAAATTAAGCCCTATTAGGGTGTGCGATATAAGACGAAAAGTGATTTTTGTTATAACAGAAGTGTTATTTTTAAATGAAAATACAAGTTTCAAACTTGGCATATGCTTATTTTATACATTTATGAAGTTTTCACATAAATGTAGTTCAGAAAATTTCATACGGTATCTTAAAAAGTTTCTCTGCGACTTCATGGACTTACTGTAATACTTGTTAGACAAAAAAAAATTAATTTCACAGTGAAAAAAAAAACAAATTTAGCTTTTCAAACATCTTAAGAATGATACTTAGTTAAATTTAGCCATACCAGATTGTGCGACATAAGACTAAAGAAATTTTGGTTGTACCTGAAGTATTTTTTAAATTTAAAATATAAGTTTCAGCATTGTCTTGAAATGAAATTTTATATTTTTATTTTATTTTATATTTCAAAACTTAAAATTTATATTTTCTTTAAATAGTATCATCAAGAATTCATAATAATTTATTTCATTTGACAATAGGAAAACGTTGTGTACATTAGAACAAATTGAAATTGAAACAAAATAGATCAATATAAATATCTTATTCTTTTTGCACGGAAAATTTTTTCTCATTTACATGATTAACCAAGAATAATAAAATAATAACATTTTATTTATCCTCAGGTAATCGTTTTCGTCCGAGCACGGCGAAAGCGCATTTAGCAGAGACGATCATTATCCAAATCTCTGGATTTGTCACGAGAACAGCGAGTGTGCAGTTGAATACATAGGACCAGAGATTTGAAAAATCAATAAATCAGAGATTAATTATGACTGGTTAGACCAGAGATTTGAACCTGTCCTAATGTCTGCTTTTTAAATCTCTGGCTGACCAGTCGTAGGACTGGTCATAGCTGTTCTAATCTCTGGTATTTGGTCCTGCAGCAGAGATTTGAACCAGAGATTATATTAATTTGAAGTTAACTTTAGGTGATGTTTTAATTGAGCCGTACTGTATTCTTAATGATAGACGACTCTTGAATTACTACCTCCAAATATATTTTGCCTTTGGTAAATCTATAAATAAGTCTTTTTGTATTGAAGAATTAACACTGATAACAGGTCCATTGTGATATATGTTTTCACTGGTAGTTTAATGCACATGTGCCAAGTAATGTTGGCTTTTTAAAGTTTTCTCTCTCGTTATTTTATTGACATATGTAAATAATATGTACTCATATGAAGCGGAATTCATCCAAGGCTACTACTTGAACACAAAAAAAAAAAAAAAAAAAAAAAACTAGCCCAATCCTTTAATAACACTTTCGTTATATAAATGACTTCTTGTCGTTAAATATCGACAAACTCCAAGACTTTCTACATCTCATCTACCCCAGTGAGCTTCAAATTAAGGACCTATTCCCACTGTCGTAACATTTCATGTACCCCAACCGATTTGTGACTACCACCGGATTGACTTTGTTGAGCTTCACAACGGGTGTCGTATACGGAGTAGGAACTGCGTACCCTTCCGGAGCACCTGTGTTCACTCCTGGCTATATTGTTTTTGAGTTTTCAGTGTTCATTTGTTGTGCTTGTGGTTGGTTATTTGTATTCCTGGGTTTGTCTGTCTAATGGATTGCGTCTTTTGGTTTGCTCGTTATGTATATTTGTTCTCTCTTAAATATCCAACGTTTACGCATTTGCATTCAAATTTGACATTTTCAAGTAGCATATTTCGCGTTATTTGAGTGCTATGTTGGTAATTTTGATCTCCAGTAAGGCCAAAACAAAATATATGTATGTTTAAGGTTACATTGTAACAAAACATAGGGTAGTGAGGTAGGCAAAATCATTTTATTTTGGAATTTTATTTTAAATAGACCCCTATGGGAGAAAAAAAAGGTCAGCGGATGTTTAATAAGGGAAATAATTATAACAGCGACATTTTTGTCCTAAAATGGGAATAAAATCAGTTACGGGTAGGCACAAAAAATAGGGTAGGTAGGGTAACCTTAAACACACATATATATTTTTTGGCATAAAAGAGAAACTGGTAAATGATTTAAGTATTTTAAGACCTTTTCATTTGTGCGTTTTGCAGAAGTTACTATGACCGTATTTATGAGAAAGACTCTGGTCCAAGGCTACGTAATAATTGACGATCTTCAAGACGTGGTTACTACTGTTGATAAAATGTTGGATGCGCGATAATTGAAGGGAAGGTCAACTGTAAGGACGTCACATGGTCAACTCCATTGTTACATATGCTAAATATTTACATTTTTTTCTGTGGTTTTCCTTTCTTAACAAGTTTAAGTTTTAAAGGAATATACGCCATATTTTTAACATTTCTTGGGGTGAATTTTATTTGTTTTGAATCATAGTTGATAATTTGGAATCTATATTAAGAAAGAAACTTGTAAATAATTCCAATGTTTTAACACATGCGATCACACATGCGATTTGTATCAGTATTTATGGAATAGGAATAAACGACAACAAAATACATGATAAACGGTAATCTTTAAAACTTGTTTGCTACTGTTGATCCTGGAGGGCGGGTGAGACAGAATCGTTCTTCCTAATTATTAAGTAATAGATTAGTGCCGCTGGAATAGGCAACATTTTTGTTCTTCGTAATGTATGATTTGATATGGAAATGGAACGTGTAATATATGATAAAGCTAATATCGTTTATCGAACTGATAATTTGATATAAAATTATCATAAAAAGTAAGATGAATATCAATATAACTGAAATTGCGGAAGATATGGCTCCATATGTAATCTGGATATACGGGAATGGGTTACCTTTTTAGCCAGTTCAATACTAGCATATGAAACGATTTACAATATTATGCTTTGAAATATACGAAAAGCGTATGGGGTATAATTTTTAAATCAGGATACACGGTAATCGTAAAGACTTGTCTATTGTTGTCGATCTAGTTGTCAAGGAGGTGGGGGGGGGACGTCTTATGTATTAAGTAAATAGAGGAATGTCACTGGAATAGGTCAAACTTTTTTTCTTCGTTATATGATTAGGTTTATTGATATTCATCATCAAATCTTACTTCAATTTTTTTTTATTCCAAAATATTTATTGAAAAAAGTAGAGTCATAAACTGTATCAAACTTATATACTTGCGTATATCAAATGATCGTTTCCGTAAACAATGTTCTATTTACAAACGTAAGCAAAATATTTATAGAGCTTCCAAAATATAAGTATCCATTAAGCTAAGTTCATAAAATTTTTATGAAGCTTTATAGTTTTTTTTTTTTAAAGATATCCTTAATTCGAAGGTTTAATGTCCTGAAATAGTTGACGAAATCCATAACTAGGAGGTCCTGAAATAGTTGAGGAGATCCATAACTAGAAGAATACGTGAAACGTTCGACTAGGACAGCACATCAAACACTAAGCGGTTTTTAGTTAGTAACACCATATATTTATATTCCAAATTTCCAAACAGTAAGCATTATCGAAGCTTATTATGATAGCCTAAACATATCTTGGAAAAGAAATAAACTTTTATATGCAATTGTTATAAAACAAACTAACAACTCGATTTTTCTACTTTTAATGATAAGACTACATATAAGGTAACAGAAAATCACACATAACTAAATGTTCTTAGAAATAGTTTCTATCATAAAATGTCTCTTCAAAACAAAAGAAAACAAAATTTATTTTATGAAATTGTTGGTATCAAAATAATGATTATATAATTACCAAAATGTATGAGTCTTCCAAGGAAGACATGTGTCGCCTGCGGACGTCAATTTTTACAAAAGATATTAAAAAGTTCTAAAAATGAAATATATATGTACACCAGTGCATTAAGGTTAACGCACAGAGAAAGTTTCATCAAATTCCCTTGAGCAGCTATGAAGTAGTTGAGGATAGAAGTTTTGACCCCCCCTATTTTTTTTGCAAAAATATCAATTTTTACAAACAAAATTTAAAATTTTCTAAAATTGAAATATTTATACACACCTGTGCATTAAGGTTTTTTTTGCAAAAATTTCAATTTCCCCCCCCCCCCCCCAAAAAAAAATTTTTAAAATTTTCTAAAAATGAAATATATATGCACACCTGTGCATTAAGGTTAATGCACAGAGAAAGTTTCCTTAAATTCCTTCGAGCGGTTTATGAGTAGTTGAGGATAGAAGAAAAGTGTGACGACGCAAGACGCAAGACGACAGATAGTGATCCCTGTGTCGACCATGCGTTCTGCAGGCAACACAAAAACAATTACTTTGGTTTCACTACTAGAAGGATACATTTGACAAATCAAGAATGTTTTGATAAATATGGCGATTTTAAATTCCCAACATTTCATTTTACACATAGTTTATAGTCTTTTGCCGATATTTATACTCATACATGAGAAAACAAGAGATCAAAACAACAACAATATGGGTAATCGATAGCGAACAAAATTAGTGCACACAGCGTACAGGTTGCATTATAAAATTACATCGTTAGAAGATTCACTGGGCGCAGCCATTTTATGAAGAATTGATCGAGCCCCAAAATGAATATCACACTCGCTTCCGATTGGTCAATATCATTAATTTGTAAATGATTTAAAACGAGAGTGGGTCTATATTCGAAATATTCTAATTCAAACTATTTCACATGAATGTTTAAAAATGTGTGCAAATTGAAGATTTAAATGCCCCCCCCCCCGGAATGCTATAATTTTTCTATAAATCAATATGGAAATTTATTAAATTTTATTGCATATTGAGGTACCCTCATATGGGAAATAACATGGAACGGCCAATTGTTGTTTGTAACCTATAGTGACATTGCCATGTGTCCTTCTTGTTTTTGTCTTTTTTTATCTACCAGTTTCTATCACAAGACTATGGTCACTCACTCAGAATTTTGTAATTAACTGTCTATTTATAGAATTTGTTTCTAGTAATAAATCATGTTCTATTTTTATTTCACTTTTAAATTTACTATACAGGAATATTTTAGAACTCATTTAATGAATTCATGAGACTATCAAATGACGCTCATTTTGGTCTGTTTTTTATTTGTTTACACACATGGTATATGTAAAAATAGAACTCTCCATTCATTGCTTCTTTTTTGTGAAAAAAACGTAAATTTGTTCAAAAATACATATTTACAATTTATATCTGATACAACCCACCGATGATACAAATTTATAGTAATTTAAAAAAAAAATAATCACCATTGCCAAACAAAACAATGGAGTGACATTTTCCAATGCAGTCGTCCCCATATATAGGTTCGATTTTTTCCATTTGACTTTAAAGATGCTCGACTATGGAAACAGCGTAGGCGTTGTGGGACAAAAAAGAATGTTATTTTTGATGTTCGGAAAAATTTCGTTGGATAATACGGTGCAGAGTTATCGAAAATTAAGATTCATAATTAACTAAAATTTATCTTATGACAAATACAATTATTAATCAGTTTTGATAAATAGCTATTTTCTACAATCTAAATTGAGTATTTTAATTTTTAACACAACCTATATCATGTGAGTTATATGCAAGAATGGAATAGTTAATCCATACCGGATTTCCATGGATGTTTAAAGTAAAAAAATAAAATAAAATAAAATAAATAAAAAGAAAAAACTGAACCAGATGATGAACATAAAAATATGCGTCGGAAATATTTTTTATTGACAGCTCTTGTTTATTTCAAAATGGCAATTTAGTCTATATACACCTGTTAATGAAATCAGTCAAGATGATCTCTGACCAGAGAACTATAGTTTAGCAATAAATTAACAGCATCAGACACACAAACCTCCAAATCAGTAATAGAAAATCCCACGCCATTAACTGTTCTTTAAATGACCTCAGTTACGAAGGTCTCGCTGTAAAGAGAAACTCAAAAATTTGGCATCATAGACAATTAACTGAGCACAAACAAAAATTTCTCTAATTCTTTGTACGAATAAAAACCCCTCTCTGCAAAGGAAAATGAAGTTGTTTCTGTAGTACTGTTCATCCACCAAGTTTTGTAATAAGTCTACAAATCCAAAAGTGCATCACGCAAAGACTTCGTGTATTTGTAACATTAGTATACTACTTCTGTGTTCTATATGTTCATTGCTACACCAAGTATAGACATGACCTTTTCCAATTTATTTTCCTCTGCATAATCTATAGCTCGTTTACCAAAAATATCTCTTTCATGCAGATATGCTCCCATCTGTATGAGAAACTCTACGAAAGGAGCAATGCTGATTTCTTTATTCCGATCTGAGATTTTACACACAGCAATCAATGGAGTTGACTCTGTGTAATCTTTACAGTTGACGTTTACTTTCCCTTCAATGATTATTCTGGCTCTTCGAAAATTTGTTTTATCTATAGCAGTAAACAAATCACGAAGATCATCATTTATTTCGTATTTTGAAGCCGTGGATAACTTCCCTAATTTTTTAATTTTTTCCTGTGTTTTCTTGAAGACATCCATGATCACTTCTACAAAACGCAAGTGTGAGATGATGTGAACAGAATATTTATTGCGTTTCATGTGCATCAGGATTGGTATCAAAGAAATATATTCTTTTCCTATGTTAGATTCCAAATTAGCACTTTTGATCCAAATTGCAAACATATACCCGTTTGAAGTGACAAAATGTCAACATTATTTTGCGCAGATGTTTCTATACACACCTAAATATCGGCAAAAGATTATCTAAATTACAAAACATTAGTAAGATCCCTAAGATCAAAACTCAAAAGGCAAAACAAACTCATGAGAATGGAAAATAACAAACAAACGCCACAAGGATACATGTATAAAAAAAATATAAATCATAAAATAAATTTAACAGAATTAGAACAATACACCAGAGAAACTAAAGCACTAGCAATATTCACTAATATTACTAAAATCCGGGAGTGACATCATGTGCTCTGGAAGGTTAATTATGTCCTGCTCCGTTAACGGCACCTGTCACATTGCCAGCGAGAAACATCTTGTGAAGTGTCAGGTCCGGTTAGGTGTCAATTCCAGAAATGTCCCATAGACTTATTTGTTTTCTTCTTTTCTTTTAAATTTTCTATGTTGACAAATTTCTTTAAGGCATTTTCTTACTTTTCATTTTACCATTGATGCAAATTTCCAGATCAGCGGCGTGTTAAAATTGCATTTTTGAGTAAATTCAATACTTCTTCAGAAACATCATGATTGATTAGCCATTACAATCTTTTTAAGGTGGTACCCAACACTACAGGGAGATAACTCTTAAAATCAACCAGAACGTTTTAATCGGATTTAATAAGTAAAGAGAAATTAAGCTTCTCTATGATCAAAATTGATGTTTGCAAGCTGCTATATATTCAATGAAATTATTCCTGTGAAGTGTGAAATTCTATTTACTAAAACAAATCAACATTTATGTCAACAGGTCAAAGTAAATATTTCCTAAACATTTTATGAAAATTGAACGAGCCAAAATTATTTTAGTCAAGGTGTTGGGTACCACCTTAAGTGACATAATATTTAAATTAAATACATGTTGGTAATATGTACATTTTTAAGCTGAAATATTACGTAATTTGCTATCACCGCAAGTCATTTAATCGAACAAGTGAAACAAAAAAAGTTCTCTAAAATGGAATGCAAATCGTACATGACAAATGATAAAAAATCCGTATAACTTTACATAAATGTTCCACTAGATAGTTATGACATCTGTACACTTGACCTCTCCAAATCTTATGATTTTTTATTCTTTTCTGCGGCTACATTTGTCTAAAGAAACAGGTATTGTTTCAATTTGCACCAACCTCTCATTGAGTTATCACTGAAATTCATTACTTTAAAGGGGAATGAAAGAAACGTTATGTGCTTTACCAAAGATTTGTACGTTTCTTTTTGATAATGTTAATAAGTTTCCTCTGATATAGTTAAAATTACAAAAAATCCAAAATAGCAGTATTTCGTAAACAATTTGGATCTTCTCCCATTTTACATCCCAGTCTCTTACTCTTTGGATAAATACTTTTATTACATTGTAACGGGTGATTTACCATAGTTTCCGAGTGAACGAAAATCTGGTAAATCACATGTGAAAAGAACAGATGTTCTTTGACTATAGGAAGTGACGTCACAATTACTGAGGAGAGACATCAAAAGACATAGTCCGTTTTATTTCAATTTATTTCTGCTGAAATGCTAGATTCTATAAAATGTAATAAAAAGTATAACTAGTCGCTGAATTCAAATACCAGAAATAAACAACTTGTGATCGAACTACAGCTGTAAATAACTCGTGCGCACTAGTTATTTATTGTGTAGTTCGGTCACACGTTGTTTATTTCTGGTATTTGAATTCAGCGATTAGTTATACTATAATTATTCACCATCTTCGTATAAAACTTTTCATATTGGAAAAACATATTCGTTTTTTACTTCCAGATTAAAATTGTTGACAGCCATATGTAATGAAGACTTCATCATTTGATCCTGATGTTGTAAGTCTTTCTCAAAGCTCATGCTCATTCTATGAAAGACTAATCACTCATTATGCAATAGCACCGATTTTGATGTATTGAAAATGCAGATTGTCAAGATCAGTATCTCATTGGTAGTGAGGCCCTAACCCTAACCACAACAGAATTAGTAAAAAAATAACTCGTAATTCTGTAGAACCAGATTCAAATGCCAAAACGACTTAAAAAATAAAGCGGAAAAAAAATTTTCGTCACAATTTCGTTGCAGAAATACACATTTGATGATACCCAAATATAGTTCTTGCTATGTCGAACATACAGAGACTAGCCGATTTCTTTTGACTTTAACGTAAGTTCTAGACATCAAGAGTACATTTCTGTGTATATTAATGTTAAGGATGTAACGAGTTTGTTCCAGTTACCAGTGTTCGAGATTCGAAATTGTATCGTTTTTTTTTTTAAATAAACTGGCCTACTGCCGATTTTCCTTGAATTCTATGACGAGATAACATTAAACCAATACATGGGAGTGTAATATTTGACTATTTCGTTAATAGTGCGACAGTATCTGATAAGCAGTCATTAAGTAAACAGCTTCGCAATGTTTACTGTTAAAACGAGCACATTTTGCTCGTTATCGAATATTTTATTAAAAAAATGTTATCGTTTGTACCTAGCGATCTCTGTGACCTTTTTTTGGTAATCATACTGAACTAGATTTCATTTGTTTTAAACACCGGAGGATCAGGGTATGTAAAGATGTGATTTGGGACCCCACAAAACCGGTTAAACCTACTACAGATAAGTTACTGATTGATTGTTTTTTGCCTAACGTCCAGTGGCAACTAAATATTTCGTGCTTCTTGAGAACAATTTATCAAACACAGTTCAAATAGACACGCGACGACACATTATCCTACTTTTTCCCCGAAAACTACAAAAAGGGTCTTTACCGTGCAGGGAGCTTGGATTTCTGGAAACACGTTACCCACTATCGACCGCGGTCAGGCTTTCCCTAACGAGAGGGTCTCCCAATCCGTTGCCTTGGGATGCACTAGGCAGCGCTATGGGTTCAGCTCCCGTAATCCTTCACAGGTCACTAGATAAACAATATACAGACTACCTGTTGATTCAATATATAAAAAACTAAGTATGTTGCGAAACAGCTCATACGACAATAGACAACAAGAAAAATAAATGGAAATGGTGAGCTGTCAAAAGGGGCGTAAAACGACTAAAATGTATGAAATACACAAGTCGAATAAAACCAAATATAAAATAGTGAAAAACAACAATAAACTAAAAAGTTAAAAATACTCAACGTTTCGACCAATATGGTCTTGATCAAGAGTATGTAAAAAATAAAAATAAAAAGGTGTTGAATCCAGAGCAAGACTTTCACTATTTTATATTTGGTTTTGTTCGACTTGTGTGATTCAATATATACTCTCCTCCCCCCAAAAAACCGCAAAATCCAAAATTATTTTACCAAATATGAATTTTCTCAAAAATTTTCGTGATTGAGACATGAAAACATGATTATGTTAAAATTTAAATGTCCGATAATTGAATTTAAATCCTGATAGTGGCTGGTAATCACACTTGACCGTTTCGGGTTAGCATGTGTAACGCTGCACGAGGAAGGCTTACGGGAATAAGTAGGCCAGTTGCACGTGCGAATCATGGCTTATCTTTATGGGGGTTTAACACTTTGCCACGCATTCATTTTTTGTACATGTTCTACTTATACCGCTGACTGACGTTAAATTGATATGCCGCGAAACGTAAATTTTCGTGACGTTACGCAACCAACTGCATTACCTATCAACTTTATTTGTCATATATTTCTTTTGAAAAAGAAAGAAACTTACCGTTTTTGTCCTGTTATTTGCTAAATATGTTCACTTCCGTAAGATGTTTCTGTATATTGTTTCTGCGATATATATTTCAGGATATTTTCGTTTTTAATTTACTTTTCTAATACAAATTGTACAAGTTTTGTCTTCTGTTTTTTGAGCGTACCACTTTCCTGGCATGTAAATATACAGATGAATATATGTTGCACAATTTTAATGGCTATATGAACTCAAAATTTCAAGTGTGTCCGTGTTTTATCTACATTTATACCGTCTTTATCTGAACTCTATCATGAACACAGACTCTTTTTAATTATTCAAAAGACCAAAAAATATTTCGTCGTTGCAAGAATTAAAAATAAAAAGAATGATTCAAGAAAGCAGCAATAAGAGATATGGGTAGGACCCACAGTTCGTCGATTTACTTGGCATACGTGTGTTCCCCTCTGTGTTGTGAAGTTAGCAATTAGCTGAACTGCGAGGATGATTCTAAAATCTAATTGCCGATACCGTTTTTTTGGTGGACATTCTGACATTACAAGAAATACATTTATTATGCAAAGACAAATAATAATAAAATTCAAGAGTTACTTCCAAAATTTCTTTGACAGCCTCCCGACCGTGTACTTTGTACGTAACTGATCACATATGTCAACTACCCTGAAATGTTCTTGGTAATTTGTAATGACACAAGGTCTAGTAATACGAATGTTACTTCTGTTCTTGTTTTATCAACCAAAAAAAAAAAAAAAAAAAAATTGAACGGTAGGTAAGTGAAACTATTTCCAAACGAACTATCGAAAGAACAAACTTGAGAGCGAAAAAGAACGGATGAAGAAAACAAACAAATGATATACCTAACTGATGTAAAAAAGGGAACCAATCCCCTAATAACATGAACGAAAGAAACAAGCAACCAAATTACCAAACCAACCTGAAAACACGCGAACGTAATACTAAACAAATGGAATTACATGGAGTTGACATATGTGATCAGTTAATATCTGTTGCCTGAACGTACAGTTTGAAATCATATTAAAATAAAGAGGTCTGGTATTGCATAAAGAAAATTATTCAATAATCATGATAAATACGTGTACCTCTGTCGGTGATTTATTTGAACCCAATACAGAAACTATTCTATTGTCCATCTACACAACACTGACCATATCATTCGCCTGTATACCAAGAAATTGACCAGTTTGCATCCTTTGAAGTATTTCGCAAATTTTGCGGGAAACCTCGTCTGTTTGGCCAATAGCACCACAACCATAAATACCAGTTTGCAAAAAGATATCCTTTATTAAGGTAACAGATGTAAAGTAACGATCAAAATAGATATGATGATATTTGTTCGCAAATCTGCAGTCATTTCTCAACCACTTGATGTCCAAGGCCGTTTGTTGGTATTTACACCCACTTCTTTTCCCATATAGATATCACACTGACAGTATCCTGTTTTACTGTCACATCTCATCCAGATTTTTAAAACCCCGTTTAATATGTTTTGATGGGATGTATTGCTTGACACTAAATCTTCCGCGATAAGCCACCATAGTCTTATCAACAGACTGATTTTTTTTTGGATGATACTGTGCAGAAAACTTTTGGAGAGAAGAGTCAATGAGAGGACGAATATTATGGAGCTTGTCGTGGCCTGGTTAATCTAAAGGAACGTCTGTTTCGATATTGTTGACATGTATATACTGACTGAGCTTTTCGTATCGTTTTACTGGCATAATTTCTTTGAAACTTTGATTACCCAGGAATTTATTATTTGACCAATAGAAAGAATAATCAGGGAATCTTACAATACCCATTATTATTTGCATGCCTTTAAAGGAAAGATGTAAAAATGACATATTAGAAATTTGATCCTTGTCGGAGCTGTATTAGAATTACATACAGCATACATTCATACATATATGATTTTAAAACGCTAAAACAAATTGCTGTTCACGAATTGTGTTGGAAGTTCTTGGCAAAAAAAGATCGTATAAATTCGAAATAATGTTACTGGATATTCGAAAAATATCCTACATTTATCTCAATATGCGTTAATTTCATATTATGCTTAGTATTATTTACACAAATGAAATACGTTTGTGTTTTCTAAAGCTAAGACTTATCCATATTCGGAGGCGAAAAAAAATCAGGATAAAAAATGTTTATTTGTAGTAGAACATACATGACAAATGTGGTTTATTATATCGCATTTTTTATAGTTTGAATTTGGTCAATGTGAGAATGTTACTGACAGTAGAAAGGTATGTTTTACTCAATTTAATTTCAATGTTCACGTTAATGTCGAAATTGACAGGCGCCCGTGACCAAAATATTTGACGTAATGTGCCCTTGACTTTATGAAATTATTTGTGACATAATGTTAAATAAACAGTGTAACCGATTGTACAGCCTGTGTAATTAAGTAAGTCATGATATCATGAGCTGACATATTTATACTGCACCTAAATGTACACTGTCTCAGTACTCATAAATATGTATGCCAGTGTAAGTCTAGTTTACGTTATATCACTTATCGGGGATCTAAATAGTCGGTGTTTTGAATAATTTTATATTGTGATAAATGGAAGGTGAAAATGTTTATATTTGCATTCAACTAATATACTAAGTGTCGAGTGATGGCACTTAAATAAGCTGAAATTTCCTCCCGTGTAGTATCGACCAACTGTCGACCAGGGTCCCCGGTCACGGCCATTTTATGAAGGAAATGTGTTTGTTTCTTCAACAATTTGTCTAGTATTACATCACCAAAAATATTTTGAAATAATCTAGTTCTTTGGTATCAGGACGAAGTTGAATGGAAGGGCCAGTCATTAATGTCTATCTGTTGATAGGTTTCATGCCAGTCAGGTTCAGTTTTCAGCCATATTGGGTCTACATCATTGTCGAAATCATTTCTCTCATCATCGGTAGCAACAAGAGATGTATCAGAGGATTCTTTACCGTCTTCTGAAGGATTACTATCCTGCCATTCATTGCCACTGTCTGTATTATGATCGTGATCGTTCTCGTCGGAAAAATAACTATCTGTGACGGACATGTCTTTCGCAAATTTCTTTGGGAACATTTTAAAAATAGTTTGTCGTCTGCAACTGAAATACCGGAAAACCCAACAAGATTTTACATAAACGTTTTATTGTAAATAATCTTATGATGCGTGGCAAGGGGGTGTATGTAAAAATGTGCAATTGCGTCGCAAGGTTATATAATGGGTATAAAAGACACCTAACCGTTTAACTGAATTCAGTGTTTCTCGGCCCTGATACGATATGCCAAGAATAGACACAGCTACCCGGAACATCATTGGTCGTCTCCAGGCCGGTGAATCACAGAATGCAGTCGATAGACTTTATAATGTTCACCAGAGCACGATTTCCAGACTCTTGTAACGATACCAGCAATCCGATTCAACAGCTGACCGTCAACGTTCTGGCCGATCTAAGATCACATCAGCAGCCCAAGATCGCTACATCCGGTGTTTCACCCGAGAAATCGGACCATGACAGCAACAGAAACAACTTAAAATATCCCAGATCTCCAACGAATATCGACATCAGAAACCGCCTCCGTGAAAATGGCTTACGCCCCAGACCTCCATACTTTGGCGCAGTATTGAGACGCCGACATCGACAAGGGTCCGATGATGCAACAGAGTTAGGGCTGGGACCTGCAAAACCGGTGACGAGTCTGGTTCAGCGATGAATCAAGATTCAAGCTGCAGAGAAGAGATGGCCGTACACGTGTCTACAGACGCCGGAATGAGAGGTTCGCAATTAAGGAACTGTGTTCTTGAGGTCGACAATTTCGGTGGAGGAAGTGTGATGATGTGGGGTGCCATATTCTACGCTAGAAAAACTCAACTGGTGTACATCCCGGACAACCTTAACGCCGCTCGATACATAGATGAGGTTTTGACACCATATTGAACCTCCATAGGAAAGTTTTTCAGCACGACAACGCTCGGCCGCACACAGAATGAAACAGTGCTCCCCTGTCCGTCAAAATCACCAGATTTATAACCCATGAACCCAATAGAACATTTATGGGATGATTTGGATCGACGCTTGCGCAGTCGTCAACCAGCGCCGCAAATTCTGCGAAGACTGCAGCAGGCTCTTGATCAAGAATGGGCGAGAATTCCGCAACGCCGTATTCGTCGATTGATCGAGTTTTTGCAGACCGGTCCGTGCTGTGTTACAGGCTTGAATTTGAAGTGACGTCATCTGAACTCTATGGACTTCAATGTGATAAATTTTGGCATTTTAATGGTCTAAACAACCAGTGTGCCAAATTTCAGTGTAATGTGATGTTTATTTCTGTATTTAAAATGATGTTCAAAATTTGAAGTGAATTATATTTTTTTCACATGTTGATTTTCTTTTTTGGGAGAGTATATGTGTTTTGTACTCTTTTATGTTGTGCATTGTTTTCGTATGAAGGACTTATGATTGATTAGTATGTTATTGTTGACATTTCATGTGATCCGTTTTATTACTCAGTGATATATTTTGTTTTATTAGGGCACCGCCACTTGGTGGCGGTCGCTCTATAGTGATCAGTCTGTCCGTCCGTTGTGCGTCCGTCCGTCCGTAACAAATCGTGTCGCTCTATAACTTGAGAACCTTTATGATTTCACAGTTTATACTTGGCATGGATATTTACTAGCACGAGAGGGTGTGTCACAATGTATTTACATCTGTTGGTCAAAGGTCAAGGTCATAAACTTAAGTCAAAGTTTAGAACCCCATGTCCTATGGTAAAGATCGTGTCCTCTTTAACTTGATAATGGTTTGGAGTTCAGTGATGATACATTAATGTCCAAATCTCTACGTCAAAGGTCAAGGTAAAAAAAAAACTTAGACCAAAGGTGGGTACCTCATGTCCTTTGGTAAAGGTCTTCTCCGCTCCATAACTTGGGAACCATTTGTAGTTAAGTGACGATGCTTATTTACCACCATCAGAAGGTGTGTCGTGATTAGTTTATCCATACAACGTTTTGACCACAAGTTATTTATGGATTTCATCTCCTTGATGTCTAGTTTTGTCCGATATTTAATAATCTTGGGTTAACACCTTAGTATCGGATACTTAATAATCTTGTGTTAACACCTTAGTGTCAGATATTTAATAATCTTGTGTTAGCACCTCAGAACAACCAATCTACTAAATATCATTACAAACTGTAAATATCCATTTACATCTCCTTGTAAAATGAGCAATTTGGTGCTCCTTTTATTTGAAAGAGGACAAATAGACCTAAGGAGCAAATAAAAAACCGTAATCCATTGGACAGACAAACCCCGAAAGACAAATGAACAAACACAAGCACAACAAACAAACACTGAAAACAAAAAACAAAGAACAACATGAACTCCTATAAAAGTCAGGAGTGAACCCAGTTGCTACGGAAGGGTAAGCAGTAAGTCAGGAGTGAACCCAGTTGCTACGGAAGGGTAAGCAGTTCCCGCTCCGTATACAGCACCCGTCGTGAAGTTCAACAAAGTCAATCCGGTGGAAGTCACAAATCGATGGAGGCACATGAAATGTTACGACAGCGGGAACAAGTCCAATATAATATAAGTAATATAATACCTACTTTTCATATCCACAATGGATTCAACGCAGTATCATTAATCAAACTGTAAAGAATACTATCTACGGATGTAAGAGCGGACTACAACACCTTTTGACTTAGATAAATCTGTCTGCAAGGAAGTTCCCGATGTTTTTACGTCAAAGGAATAAATTTAAAGCTAAGGTGGTTATAACTTTATTTTTTTTTCATATCAGGTTGTATAACTAATAATTAAATCCTTAGACAGAGTATTGAGATTTCTGTAAACAAATAGGCCACACAATTATGTACGAGTATTTTTAATATCCAGAAGCAACGATATTTTGTGAAAAGGATCCTAAAAACTATTTCTATTCCGGGGTACATATGTCACTAAATTTAAGGTGTTAATGGCGTTCATAATCTGGTACATGTAGTTTTCGCCTACGATTTATGTGTGGGTTCCATGTTGCTTTTTTTCACTTTTTGTGTTGTGAGTTGGTTTTTAATTTTTCCCTTCCCCATTTCAGTTTTGTCTCCGTGTCTGGATTTATGATTTTTGGACGGCCTTTCAGATTTTTCTCACCTTGTCTTTCAGGATTTAGTTTTTGCGTTATCAGAGGTTCCTCTGACGTTAAATATAGATTCTACAACAATGACCAGTTGGTTATAAATTTATCAACTCGAGAGAATTTAATTTTCATTTTTAAACTGCGAGGCTTGACCGAGCAGTTAAAAAAATGAAAATTTAAATATCTAGAGTGGGATAAATTTCATAATTAACGCGTCAAGAGTTTAAGAATTTTTTTATCTAAAACTCCGAAAGGTTTTTCGGCGGGAAATTTCACGAGAATTTAACCAACGTGTGGTGATATTATTAACATACTGCCTTTATTTGAGCGTGTTATGGTAGATTACCACATAAAGAAATATATCACAGGAAGAAAAAATATCCGTCTCAGGTGATATTTTTTTCTAAGTGTGGTAATCTACCATAACACCCTCAACTAAAGGCATTATGTTTTTGTATTATACTGAATGCCTTGAACTCATCTGATTAGTTGAAGCAGAATAAACAATAATGTATCTCAATGAATTAACTGATTTTAAGTCAACAATAAAATATCAATAAAAACACTTGTGGACAAAAGATGCTGCAGGACCATCGCCTAGGGTTGTGGCAACTGTAACTCGATGACCTGTTATAGAATTGTAAAAATACATGTAATTTTCAGGTTCAAAATGAAAACAAAGAGAATCATAGAGACAAATGACCCAAATGACACTACCCTCTCAACATGTGATAATTTTGCATAGCAACGAAAATATCACATTCCGAGACCGAACTGAATCGAACTTGGAAAATATCACCCTTTCCAGCCGAGTTTTACCGATTAGTATTTCACTTCCGCCCAAGCTGACAAGCATCAGACGACAAGTTGGTTCATTTTCAAGATTTATAACCTGTTTCCATTATTCTGCTGGTGTGGCATTTGCAGAAGTGTCTGAAGAGACAATACAAGAAGTGAAATACTAATCGGTAAAACTCGGCTTGAAAGGGTGATATTTTTCTAGTTCGGTAATGTTCGCTCGAGGAATGTGACATTTTCGTTGATATGCAAAATTATCACATGTTGCTAGCGGTAGGCGGAATAAAACAAAAAACAATGTAAAATACCACATTCTGATGAACCGATGAAATAACTAGATTACATCAGATGGATGGATGAATTATTGTTTAACGTCCAGTAGCAACCAGATGCATATCAGGACGAGAACATGTTGATATGATAATGAATATGATCCCTACTTTGTACTAGACCGACACGCTAAGTCGAATTTTTAATGTGCTAGCTCATGAGGTAACTCTCCGCAGGAAGACATATCAGCTCACTCGGACACATTATACTGACTCCGAGCTCTTACTCGTAGATGTCGCGTGTTTGGCGGAGAAGCAGCAAATACCAATTTTAATGTCTTTGGTTTGACCCGGCCAGGGATCGAACCCGCGACCTTCCGCACTCGGGGCGAGCACACTACCACGAGACCACCGAGACGGTGAGATTACATCAGAAATTTGCATAAATTATAATAACATAATTAATCAAACGGATCAAGAGATGTATAAATATGCGCACACAATTAGAGAAAGAGGCATTTTTCGTATTTTTTGTATGTTATACAATGTAATGTCATTCACTCGGTCGTTCTTGAGATAACATACCTAGTGTTTACAAGGTTACATAAACTTGATTGAAGATTGTACGATAATTACAAGGCTACTGTATTGTAATCCCGGAATTGTGTGACCATATAACTCCGTAAGTACTGTATGTAACAATTTACTGTATGATTTCATTTTAAGGATGTATGGTTCCCTGGATGTTTTGATTGGTTTTACTATTCAAGTCCACATAAGACTGTAATTAGAATTGGATTATTATTTAGAATCACGTTTGTTTGCCTTCTCCTAATAGGATTTGATAGTGCAAAAAGTTACTATTATATGAAAACATTTTAAAATAAATGGATTGTACAGAGAATACTGTATCTGAGAAATGAGCTGTGTCGGATAGCAAACAACCTTTTAGAGTCAATTTTAGTAAGAATTTGTCCTAGTTGCAAAATTTCGATACCATACAACACAGAATTGACATTGATAATAATTGCTCATTATTATTTCTTTTTTAACTCTCAATTTTGAGGAACTGGTATGAAAATTAAAAAAAAGTAAATTGAATATAACAAACACTTGATATAGTAATAGCAATTAAAATAAGACTGATTTAACCCCATAACTGCTAAATGTCTGTACCAAGTCATACTAGCAAGGCCTGATTCTCTGTGTTTTGTGCTCTTTAGTCTTGAACTTTACTCAACCCATGGAAATTGACAATGAAATGAATAAAGTTGCCCAAAAGCTTAACTTGTTAGATTCTCTATCTGATAAAATCAGTGAACACACTAGTGTCAAACGTTGACAATGTAACTAAACGGGTGATGGATGGATGGACGAATTGTTGTTTAACGTCCAGTGGCAGCCAGGTGCATATCAGGACGAGGACATGTATGATAATTAATAGGATGCCTGCTTTGTACTAGACCGACACGCTGAGTCGGATTTTTAATGTTCTAGCTCACGAGGTAACTGTCCGCAGGAAGACATATCACCCCACTCGGACACATTATACTGACTCCGAGCCGACCAGTAGATCTTTGCTCTTACTCCTAGATGCCGAGTGCTTGGCGGAATAGCAGCAAATACCAATTTTAATGTCTTTGGTTTGACCCGGCCGGGGATCGAACCCGCAACCTTCCGCACTCGATGCGAGCATACTACCACGACACCACCGAGGTGGATGTTGAAAAAAGTATTGAATTCCTCAGTGCTAAATACTAAACAGACCGAAAAGAGCATGATGAGATAAGAACCGACATAGCAGATATAAAACTATATCACAGAGAGTCAAATGGAACAATTAAACGTTTGATGAAGGAAATCGACGACCTCCGGGAGCGGCATTTAGATTTACAAACTCGATCGATGAGAGAAAATCTTATATTTTCGGGAATAATAGAAACCACCGAGAACGAAGAAAGTGCGGAGACAGGAGAAATTGTTAACACATTTATGAAAACAGAACTAAACTGATTTGAAAATCCAATAGAATGTGTTCCTGCGCATAAATTCGGAAAAAATACAAATATCCCAGCCCAGTCGTTTGTAGATTCAAAACTTTGAGTGATAGAGAAATCGTTCGAAAAGCCGCCACTAACTTGAATGGTACTAAGTATGGTATAAACGAACAATTCCCAAAGGAGATAAATGATCACAGAAGAAAATTGTGGCCATATTATCAAGACGCAAAAGATCTGGACTGATTGATTGATTGATTGATTATTGTTTTACGCCCCGTGGGCCATATCACGGCGAGAACTAATTAAATTAAGTATGATTAAAACAAATACTATCTAAAACGAATGAACTATTTACAAATAATATTTAAGGAGAAAATAAAACAATAAAACAATACAAGACAAACATTCAAAATCATTAATAATATCAAAGACGAAATTTGGAAAATAATATCACAGATACGCTATTAAATAAATTAACATCATTCAAAACATGAACAAATTTAAACTTATTGGACTCTATTCAAGAATGCAGTCAGACTATTTCGGTATTTTTAGTTATGAGTACTTCTTGTTTTAAAATAAATTTGTTTTTTGGTCTTCCAAATGTTTCGGTTTTAATGCTGCTGATGAGAGGTAACTCCTTGAAATGCGTCGTAGTATAAATTTACCATATCTAATATTGGTATCTTTGGATTGTTACTGGGACGATGCCTCTGCATTGTGGACCCCAGGTCCCCGAGTGTATTCGCCAACCCAAACTTGTCTGACATGATTATTCATTGATTTGTTATAGAAATTACCAGTATTTAGCAAAATTCAAAAATAATAGAATTACTTAGGGTTCATTCCTTGTATTGCACATGGTAGATCTCCTTAGTTGAAATCTGGCTTCCTATTTCGGTATTTTTGGTTATGAGTACTTCTTGTACTTCTTGTTTTAAAATAAGTTTGGTTTTTGGTCTTCCAAATGTTTTGGTTTTAATGCTGCTGATGAGAGGTAACTCCTTGAAATGCGACTATACAGCATAGTATAAATTTACTATATCTAATATTAGTATCTTTGGATTGTTATTTTGAATACAGTCCAACGTCTATGAAATACTGTAAAATACGGTTGCCAGCAACCTTTGTAAACAAGTCTTTCATGTTGTTGACTGTGTAGTACCGACAAATAATGTCGGATTTATCTACACAGTCAATTAAAAGATGTTTAATACTATGTCGACATTGGCATGGTATACACTTAGGAGGCGGCGCACTCTCTAAAATAAAAGAATGAGTCGTCCTGGTGTGGCCAATGCGAAATCTGGTTAAAACACCTTGGTCTCGTCGGCTTTTGTTGAAAAAGTAAACTGCCACAGACGTAAACATATTTGTATATTAAAGGTTTAAAATCAGAATAAGGCACTGACATATTAGTAACCGGATCATCTAAAGCATGCTTCGCTAAACTATCTACGACTCTGTTTCCCTTAATACCAATATGACTTGGTATCCAGAGAAAAATGATTTCTTTGCCCATTCGGACCAGTCTTTTATAAAACTCAATAATATGGGCAATTAGAGGGTTTTTATATTTCTGATTAAACACGAAAGAGAATCTGAACAAATAAGAAATTTCAGTTTTTTAGATGTTCTGGCAAACTTTAAAGCAAGAACTATGGCTCTTGCTTCAGGAGTAAAAATGGAACTGGAGGATGATATGGAAAGAAAAACGTATTTTAAGCGTGATAATGTCTTCATTGGCGGAAGGGAATTTCAGGTACTCGATGTTAATTCTGGCGAAATGGAAACAAATACCCGCTTCAATCGGACAAGATATGGAAACCAAGGAGCCCGACCAAATTTATTTACCCGTAGAAAACCTCCTGTTTTAGAAAATGACGATGACAGCGATGAATGGGTTAACCATGGAGGATTAATTGACTATAGTAACTCTTAATTGTTACTCAAGTGTAACTGACGACCTTTCAACATTTACAAGGGACTGTTCGATTTCCATATCTGTTGAGAAGAATAAAGATACTTTAAATATTTTGTCTTTAAACGTATGTGGACTGAAAACAAAATTGTTTTATCCGAAATTTAAATCTGTTATTGGTGCATATGATATTTTATTTGTTTAACAGAAAGTAAACTTGATGATTTTGATGATATAAGTTTCAACAATTTTGAATTTAAATGTAAAAATAGACATACATTTTGTAGGAAATCTGGTGGTATAGCTGTAGGCTATAAATCTTACTTGAAGGATTATATTCAGCTTGTTTATACTGATTGTTCATTTTTATTCTGGTTCATTATTGACAAAGATTTAATAACAATTATAATCTGATTTGCCTTTTAGGAGATATGAATTCACGTACAGGAAAAGTACAAGACTTAATTGATCAAAATGAATCTGACGACTTTTTTTCCCCACAAAATGTGTAGATATCACCGAGTTTGCTGATAATAGACTTCTTGATGAACTTGGTTTATTAAAAGGAAGGAATAGTCAAGATCCAATTATTAATGGGTATGTTAGAAAATAAATCGAATTTTGTAACAATAACAATGTTTATATTTTTAATGGTAGAGTTGGTAAAGACCATATCGGTTTACCAACGAGTAAGAATTCGAGTGTTATTGACTATGTTATTAGTACCGCTATATTTTTACATTTTGTATATGATTTTGAAATTTTAGAATTTAGCAAACTCTATTCTGATATGCATATACCCCTCTCGTTAAAATTAAACTTGAGAGTAAAATTTTATAACTCCAGTTTATCATTGTTTTACCACGGGCTGGCCATTTATGTCTTTTATTTTACCTCGAATGCTAGCGAGGGGTACAATAACGGCTTAAATGGCCAGCCTGTGGTAAAACAATGATAAACTGGAGTCTCCGTAAATTATTTCGATTCTAATAGGCCAATTACGGTGCTTTTTTATATTGCCGCGACCTAAGGTGAACTCCGATTTTCGCCATATTTGGCTGTTCCGGTAATTTGACACACAACGTCACAAGTACAAAAAAACCAGTTCGATGCGCTGTTTTTGGTTCTGTTTTTCTGTTTAGATGTATGGATTTTCACGAAATAAAGACGAGAATGTTTAGTTATCGATTATACATATCGAAGATTTGGTTTAATTTCACTTTGTCATATTGTGAGAATAGATTTTTACACAAAGTTAATCTTACACTTGATATGTGTGTACATTATTTTTCCAAAATACTTCTGAATCAGTATGTGTGGTGTCTTCAGGGAGGAATTCCATGTTGCCCAATTCCTCGTCAGACTGAGAATCACTCAAGAAATCTCTCTCAAATAGGCACAATTCGTGTTTAGGACGCGGCCTGATGATATATAATGATTGTATGACATAATGTCCTGCAAAATTTGCATAGGGTTTTTCATAGTCAACCACTTTGAACTTTTCACCCTCTAGTTCAAGGAACGTTCCAACGGCAAACGGCGAAGCCATGTTTAATAACATAGTAGTGCAGACGACACCGGAGGGGGAGGGCAGTGCTTAACTGGATTTTGTGGGAAATAATAATTTTAATTAATTAATGGTTAAAAACTTTTAATAAAACATTGTTCAAGTCCGTTTATTATGTTTTGTTATATTTATTTAACTTTTATTTGCGCTACAACAGAATGAACGAAAATGTATTTATAACAAATACAACGACATTCAGAAACCCCCATGCTAAATATAGAAATTTAATGAATGGTTCTCAGAATTGCAAAAATAACAACCAATCAAATTGAGCGGATAAACGATTTCCGGTGGGAGTAACACTAGAACAGCCAACTAAGTCGCGTGTAGCTCATATGGCAAATAATGTGTAACCACGCTTGTGGTCCCAAAGCCTTTGCAGGCGGTCATATTAGAATAGTGCACAAAATACAGAGCCGTCATTAAAAATTAAACCATGGAAACCAGATAACCGAAAAGTATTTGAGAGTTATCTAGATCAAAATAGAATTTTTAATTTGCATACAAACAATATTGGAGTTGTTGATAAACATGATGTAAAATATTTTGTACAGGAAACTTCTTCTGTTCTTTTGCAAACTATGAATCAAAACAGTATACAATTTAACCGAGAAATGCGTAACAAGATGAAAGAAATGAGACAAAAAACACCCAAAAGAGTTTTGGGAAATTTTTCCATTCTGTAAAAAAAGAGGAGAAACTACAGAAATTCCCATTAATGTATTATTTGATTTTATCAAAAACAATTGTCTAAATTTATTAAATATAATATCAAAGTTCGTCACTCCTGGCTAGTAACTTTGTCATAATTGATTCACACATTGTAATATATTCATTATTATTTTCTCTGTAACTTTCTGTTTATGAGAATAAAGTATATATATAGGTTGTTTTCGTCTTAAGGTGTTTTAAAGGGATGGTGTTAATTGATTGGTCATTTTTGACCTTTCCTATTATTGTTTTTTTTATTTATTATACTTATTGCAGCTTATTGCAGCTGAAATATAAAAAAAAACAAAATTGAATTAATATTACTAAGTAATAATTTGTCTTCAAAATTACAACCGTATTCTCTATTATTGAAAGATACGGGACAACCGTCCATGAGACTACATCCTATAAAACTGGACATGAGAAGAGGTTGATTACATCTGGGTGTAGTCACGTGGTCTGTACTCTTCAACACTAATAAGAAACAGTTTATTTAATACAACAGCCTAATGGTCATTTTTCTCCTTTTTAAATACCCAATTCTGAACATGGTAGAGTAGAACAAAGTGTGGACAATAGTGAATCAATAATATAAGAATACAAACCGTGTAAGAAATAACTATTTATCAAGTAAAATTAAAGAAAACCTTCTATGTTCAAGCTTGTCAAAGATTTCCTGCTAAAAATACTTTATAGGTAAAAAAACCTTACAAAATTATTGTATAATTGAATCTCTCTACGTGAGTAATGAAAGCCTTAAAATAATTATCTGAACATTCACACTTATTCTAATTCTAATTTATTAGCTGTGATTCCATAGAAATTAAAACATTTTTATCCCAAGGATATTAATTCTCAATTAATGAGTTCGTTTACACGACTGTTTAATTGGATAAAGTTTTATTCTGGATCTTTTAAACTACATGACCCTAAGTTAAAGCTTAGAGTCATCTTCATCTTGGTTCAATTTAGAAATGTAAGAACAAATTGAATCCAAAAAGTATAAAAATAGGTCGTCACACTGTCCTTAATACAGGATATGTAACTGCAAGTTGCATAACAAATTCTTAAAAGTGTCATATAGAAACTGTCCACAGCTTGAGTGTCTGAAATGAAAACAATATTACCAAATTATTACACCACAAATGACAAAGGTTCCTGACTTGGAGTGATACACGTAAACATGTGACAGAGTTAATAGTTTTAGTTCATTTTTTAATACCTTGCTTGGAATATAAGGATGAAAAATGAGAAAAACACTGTTTCTTAGGTTTTCATTTTCTGTTATATGTATTACAACATCTTCATAAAGATGGCTATTCTGATACTGAGTAAAATGCATCAACGTTTACTTGTCATTTGATTAACTTGAAATACGTTGTTCTCTTTGAAACTTGTAACCAAAAGAGCAACTTACAGGACTGGTATAAATTTGATCTTTCAACAGGTCTGTAACAACACACTTTGAAAAAATTACACAGTTTTAAAAATGTTTTCAAATTGCGTTAAATTTCGGTCAAGCTAAACTCGATTGATTTAAAAAAAAAAAATCCGTCAAAATTTGGACCAACTCAACGCGATTTCAAATATTTTTTTTAAAAAAGTAAAACTTTTTGAACAACTCAACTTGGTTTGATTTTTCTTCAAAATGAGTTAATTACGAGGTTTAATTTTTTTTCAAAAAAGCGGTAAGAATATGCATTAACGGTTTTTTCATTTTATGCAATGGATTAAACGGCGAATTGCAGCCTCAGCTATCAATGTAGGAAAAATGTCTGCAAGCGTGACGAAAAAATCCTCCAGCTTTAGAATTGAAAGCTTATAAGGAAATGTCTGATTTAAATCAATCATATAGTTGTTATTATTGAATTGTTGTATATTTTATATGGCTGCGCAATTAAGGTGTCAGAATTTGATTTTGCTCCAGCAAGGAGTCCAAACAATGTGTTCAAAGGGATCAATGCTATTATTATCCATTAAACTTGACTTTGTCAAATTTTTTTTATATTTTAGTGTGTTTTATATTATCAAAATCAAATTTTTATTTTGTTTACAGATAATTCCTCACTTGAGATTTATCCTTGCGGCTTTTCTTTGTTGTTTTCCATTCTCCTGACTTCGTCTTTTCTTGGACTTCGAATTTGTGGACTTTTTTTCCCACTGTTTTGTCGCTTCGGTATTCTTTGCAGATATTTGACTCCAAGATGTTTTTGATTGCCTGTTTTAATTTTTTGTAGAATTATAGTCAGAATTTTAATCTTCCTTCGTGGGATCCAAACAATGGACCTAATAGGATTGTTATTCAAAAGGTCAGATTTAAAAAAAATAACTTGTATTCATGCTAGCCTCAGTTTTTAAAAATAAAAAATCTTCATTATAAGAGCAGCGAGGCCTTCATATCAAATATAGAATTAGTCAGAATTATTGTATTTAAGGGGGATCATCCACGATTCGATCTTAGGATCTAATGAAACATTCATGAACCTCAAAAATTCGATTTCAGGTGCTCCTGAAATCAGTTTATTGAGTTCCTGAAATCAAACTGTGTCCCCTTATATTGCATAGATTTATGTAATCATAGAATGAAGCAAGCTTAATGTCTATTTGTGTACATAAATGGTAAAACACTTTGGGAAAACAAATTGGATTTTGATCCTGATTTAAGAAAGGATCTTATAAATTTAATTATAGATTTCTTTCAAAAACAAATATTACGTCCTCATTAGTATTCATTAATTGTTTTCTTGTGTTTTCCATTTCTACTTTTAAAAATGTGTTTTTAAAATTAATTTAGTCAAAGAAGTAATCTGATAGCATGAAGACCCAGAATGTGAGAAAAGTTAGGATTTGTCGTAATTTTATGATTTGTGTAAACTTCTTGTAAAATACATGATAGCAGAAATAATAAGGGAAAGGTTTTAAAAACAAAATCCAAAACACAAAGAACAAAAAACCGTAAATCGTTACGGTGTGAATAGTAAAATGAACGTACATCTTCTGTTTAAATACGAGATACAATGGATGAACGTTAATTCTTTAAATTAAACCACTCCGCCTATGACTTCGTAGTTTATTTTTAAAGAATCAACTCTTTCCATTGCATATCACATACTTAAACCATTCCTGTGACGTCAGTCTATTCAACAAACTGTTGATTGTTCTTCACGAATATACACTTTCTACGTTTGAGTGCAATATGAACGATTCATTTGTTTCTATATTCAAAGAATTATCTTCTTCAAATAATGTTTTGTTGTAAAAAATTACCCCCGAGGGACATTTAAGCGGATTGATAGGCCAATTAAGCGAGAAAAAATGGACCCTTTAGCGGAAGATTTGAAGGACAATTTAGCGGAATTTAAAATATTATATGGATTTTAGTCATTAAACATCTACTCTTCCGTTAGCCAGACTATATCTGTTCCCCCTACTCACCAATAGAAGGGTTTTGATCAGGATATAGTTGCCTTTGACATAATTAATGTTTAAAAAACCAGCACTATAATTATAATCTCAAGTGAGCACTAAAAACAAGATATTTACATATCGACATTGGCTTTGTATCTAAATCCAATACTGCAGACATAGTGGTCTCTACTAATGTCACTAATGATAATCAGCTTGCTCTTACTATTCTTGGTAGTGATTTTTGGTATAGTTCGTCAGAAAATGGTATACCAAAATTTTATGTGAACTTTGACTGACATTTTATCAAATCATATTTATTGGTATTGTAAGTCTTCATTTTTGATCTTGAATATTTAAAACTTTCATCATAATTGTACATAACTATGGACTATTTATGTCTGAAATAAATGATGATGATGATTATTATTATTATTATTATTTCTGGTGTTCCGGGGCAACTGACATAAAGTCTTCGACAAATAAATAAAACCAGTAAATAAAAGTTACATGTAAATATTTTCCGCTTAAATGTCCAATAAATTTTTACCGGTAAACAATTTTTCACTAAAGTTTCCGCGAAAATGTCCATTTACACATTTAGAAAATCCGCTAAAATGTCCTGCGTCCTATCCTTGATGAGGCTCGAACCTACAACGGTATATTTCACCATGATACACTTGTACCATACCAGTGTTGATATGTTAGAATCTTTCCATGTAATTAAGAAACATATACGTACGCAATTATCAAGGAAATGATAATTTATTTTACCTTCATATTTAAATTGGGTGATATATAAGATATTTTTGCATGGTATCAACAACCTAAAGTGATACTTATTAATATTTTAGTAGACTCTTTGGCGTAGGACATTTATATATTTGAATGCTGTTTTTTTTCAAATTTTTCAATGGTGGCCGTGAAGTTTGATGAACCTATACATATGATGAACATGTGAACGGTTGTAGTTCCAATCCAGGAATATAAGTAAAAGTAAGTAAGTAAGTAAGTAAGTAAGTAATCTTTATTTAAAGTCGGGTTTCATATATACATAATAACAAGGAACATGAGCTCTTAAGAGCTCTTTAACCGACTGATATTAATAAACAAAACATACATGCAGAAACATCAGATACATATACAACAAAAACATACAGACAGACAGACAGCACATATATGTATTAATACATAGATAGCACAGGCCAAATAAAAGCTAAGCAAGATATATATATATGCCAAATACTTATATCTAAAATTATTTTCACGTTTAAATTCTGCAATGGATGGTAATGCGTTGTAAATCCTAACAGGAAAAACAATTTCTAGTAACAAATTAAATTATATGACAGTCGTGTCCAACCATATAGATAACATCGTTATTTCTGTTGCAATTATATAATCATTTCAGGATTTCTATCTATACAATGTGCAATCGGTTTGAATAATCGAGTTTACTATTTCAGACTCCTGTTGTACATCTTGATATTCCATTGTCACCAACTATCCGATTTCTAGGACATTGAATCATTAGGTGCAATTTAATACAATGTACATATAAATGGTCAATTTCTTACGCAACCTATCAGAATTCCCACTGGTGAGTTAGAATGCCAATTAATCATAGTGTTCAATTTATCTTATCAGCCATGGTGTAATTGTGAAACGTAGGACTATACTTCTATCCTTAGCAATTACAAGAATAAGAGAATACCATTGTCGACAATTAAAAGTTAATCAACTTGAATGTTTATAAAAGGAAAAAAAGAATTCTGTAATCAAATTTATTTCGGTATTTTGTGATTCATTTTATTACTACCACTGGGTCTATGTCACTGCTGGTGGACTGTTAGTCCCCGCGAGCATTATCAGCACAGTAGCAAGAACTTTTATCCTGGCATGATTCATTACTCAAATGCCTTTAAATTTTCCATTCCAAATTTGACAAAAATTACCAGAAATTTCTAAGGCTCTTCCTTTTGATGCAGAGTTAACCCCGGTTCTTAGCTGTGTTTGGATAAATGTTTGTTTAAATTGTTTAAACTGTTTTGATTTTTGATGGTTGTACTTATTAATTCATCATTATATCTTTAACCGGTTTTCCAATATGTTGATCTCGAGCACTGCTGATGAGTTGTCAGTCAACGAAATGGCCATACAGTGCATCAAATTTATTTGAGTATTTTTTTATACGTTTTAGTAATACAGTTGATACAACATATACATAATGATATTGAAAACCTTTGGAATCTGGAGAAGAAAATTCAACTAATCCAATACAAAATAAGTAATCTTCAGTTTAGAAATGATGTTGTAACCAGAGAATTTAGGGAGTCTCTATAATTTACATCATCTCTTAACATAAAAAACTTCGTAGTAGTAACAACGATATCATTTCATTTCGATTATTGATATCGGCCAACAAAATAATAATGATGAGAATTAAAGTTTTTGAGAGATGACGATTCCGAATACATGTGTATGAATTTTATCTGGCAGTAGTTTCAACCTATTTGACATTAAAAGAAAAAATTATGTCTTATTGACACTTCACCGGACTTAAAACCTTACCAGACTTAACATTCACTGGCAATGTTACGGATGCCGTTAATGGAGCATCTGGTGTCACTCCTGGTTTTTAATGGGAGTTTACATTGCTAGTGCTTTAGTTTCTGTACTGTCTTGTTCTTGTTTTGTTTAGTTTATTACACGTTTTTAATTATTATTTTAGTTTTCCATATATCATTGTGGCGTGTTCCATCCTCCTGACTATTTCTTTTCCCTGGAGTTCGAATTTGTGGAGTTTTCACACTTTTTTACGCTTTGGTATTCTTTTGCTGATATTTTATTTAATTGCAATTGCTAATTATACTGACTGGAGAAGATATTTGGAAACTGAAACAAAATCAATTCAATAGTTCCCCTACGCTTCTGCATATCTTTATACCATCCTTGCCTTGTAGTTACACCATCAAATCAACAAGCCCTCAGACAAAAGCAGCAAAGAGTCAGGAAAGTCAGATTTAGTACAGATATAATTTAGATATCGAAAGAATACGCAGGATCTTGTAGGGTGGATACATTCTTGACACAATCCCTATAGTGCGTTAATGCAGCTCTTCTTTATCGTCAACAGAGAAAAAATTCCCACCAACTGCAAGCCAGTAGCACTTACTTTAGCTGTTTTTTGCTAAAGTTCCGTTGCCTCAGTCGTATCATGTTAAGTGGTCTGAGTTTCATCAGCTCGATCACGAGAATGTTCACCAATTACATAGTTATATGTTGACAGAACTTATTAACGTCTTAACATAAAATTTCGGGTTTGATGTTAATTAAGATCTATTCGTTACATCGTGTCAGAGGAGTGGGTTTTAAGGATAAAGCAATAAGAATAGTTAATTTATGATACAATTGTGATGCACAGGATTTACCTTTTGCTGATTTATGATTAATCAAGATGTTGAAAGCTGAAACAACAACTCAAAAAAGCTGAAACTACAACAAAAAACTAAAACAACAACTCGAAAAGCTGAATAAACAAGCAATAAGCTAAAACAACAACTCAAAAAGCTAAAACAACAACTAAAAAATCTGAAACAACTCGAAAAGCTGAAACAACAACTAGAAAAACTAAAACAACAAGAACGCAATAAGCTAAAAGAACAACTCAAAAAAGCTAAAACAACAGCTCAAAAGCTAAAACAGCACCTCGAATATCTGAAACAACAACGCAATAAGCGTTAGGAGATGTTTTATATTCAGACATACAGAGAAAAGAATTATACAAATATATAAAGGATAAGCATCGTAAGAATCCTCGAATCATTAAAACAAAAATATTTGCATGTGTACTGCATATATTTTATTTACTTTATTATTATTGTTTTAGTATTTTAAAAACAATTTGAAATAGTATTTTTAGATGGTCCTCAGGATTATATTTATAACTAAATTATAAAAATTAAAAAACAAAACAATATTGTTTCATAAATAGTTTGAAAAAGGTTATTTTCATAATCATTTAACTTTCTAGAACCGATTTTCAGTTCGTAAACAATATCCAAATTATTATCACTAAAACCAAATAAAACTAAATTTTTGGCACCAATTATTTAGTCACTTATTGTATCTTAAACAATAAATTAAATATTCTATCCAACTATTACTGCAAACCACGCAATTATTTGAGTCTTTAATCAAGTTTACATAGTGACTCGTCATCCCCTTGTTGGCAATTGAATGATAGCTGAAAAAGAGAGATTTGTTCTAATTAAGGTTCCCGTTTTGAAATGAAATACTGCTGTCAATTATTGCTTTGGGAATGGCCGAAAATATATGGTAATGTCTCTCATGATGAATTATTTCTGAATTTTATAATTTTGGTAGTGTAAGTTTACAGATACAAAATGTATTTGCTATTAACAACGAACAAAGGATACAAAGAGGTACAGAAACGATTCCTGATATCTTAGAGACATTCTTGAAACCTCCAAACTCCAATTCTCCCCCCACCCTCGAAAAAGGAAGCGGCATTTTTTCGAATAGAAAGCACACGTGACCCTATGTGTATGTATTGGGTGCACTCGTATATTATCAATGTCTTAGAAATTTATTCCTATACATATAGCATGGAAAGCCGTTTGTTGTGCGAAACGAATACATGTATGTATCAATAAAAATATTAGACAGAAAATTGTTATCCATTGTTCTTGTATTGAATTATGTAGCCTTACAAAACCAGACACCTTATAAATTTTTATGGAATTTTCAATCAATTTCATATAATCTGGTAAGCAACTTGTAATCTACAAAAAGTACAATTGAATGACATGACATCGAAAGATATCCTGTTTTTTGACGGTCTAATAGCTCAATTTGCAAGATCAGCGGTTTGGTTTTTTGTTTTGTTTGTTTCTATAGCCTTTATCAGGACTATCTAAATCTTTGGCTTTGAAATGCTTAGTTTAGAATTGATACAGATTTTTATGTGACAACTATGCTAAAATTGAAATCTCCAAATTATCAAAACAACTTAAATAGAACTGCCAACATTAACATGATTTTGTACCGCAACCACAAAATTATCAAAACAAATTTAGCAATTGAGAACAGGTTCAAATATAACTGTCAAAATTAGATGATTTTGTACTAGAATATACAGAATAATTAATTCATACAGTAATATTTTCAAAAATATATGAGAAGGATATAATTAATCAATTACTGACAGTATGTTTTGTGTTCATTTTCTATTATTTATTTTGCTATATTATGACATCAAATATTACATTAATCAATTATTATTGCATTCCTACTATGAACCGGCACCTGCAAATGCACGTGGAAAATTATGTTATGAGTAATATAACGAAATAAATATTCTACAGGTCAACTGTAGAAAATACCTTAAGATGTGAGTTTTATAACAGTTATAGTAAACAGAAAAAAAATTCCCTACCAACTGCAACTTCGTGACAGTCAGCAGCACTTAATTTAGTGCTTTTTTGCTAAAGTTCCGTTTCCTCAGCCGTATCCTGTTCAGAGTTTCCCTAACTTTGTGCCTTTTTATTTCTTAAACACTAATGTATTTTAAATTTGCTAATAGGCCTAACATTTTTCTTGAGAGAAATTTGTATGCTATAATCATTTATTTTTGCTTGAAAAGAAATCACCACAAACGATTTTTTCAGAATAGTAAACAATAATGTTTGACGTAGTGTTATACATGTAGATATTTGATATCTTTGGAATCGAAGTAAAACTAATTTCGAAGCTGTCAATTAAATTCATACAGGATGTTTCTGGAAACAAGGATTAAGTCTCACAAACAAAGCCGTCCTTTGGTTTTACCTTTTTTGATTTTGTCATGTGAATTTATCTGCAATGTTTGTGTTACTGTTTAAGATTTAGGAGATTACATTGTTGTATTTTAATATTTGTCGACATCAATTGTGGATTTGATTGCAGCAAATGAGTTTACTGTAGACGCGTTGGTCATTTGAAATTGTCCACGCCATCCAATGAAATTCAACATTACAACAATTGCGTCATGATCCCTCTTTTTCGGTCTTGTTGATGATACATGTTTAGTTAAACATTTTTATTTGAACTTATCATAGGCTGTTTATTTAGGGTAGTAATTTTCCATCGTTTCAATGCATTGTCACCGATATTTCTATTTCTCATATTTCCTTGTTTTAAATAAAGCCATCTTATGGCAGATTAAGATGTCATACAAACTGACTGGGTCTTTTTTTAATGTTCTCTGTAAGTACTAAAAGGTAATCAACAATATATTGCCTTTTCTTTTTTCTTGAAAATATTAAGAGTTTGACATTTTGGAAATTAATTTTACTGCAACATATTTTGTAAAATGTAAAATAAAAGTATTTTAGTGGTTGTGTACCATATCAGTGTAATTTATTTTTAAAATGGATTTGAATTATTCATCTCACCCAAGCGAACTTGAGAATATGGTGCATCACGATTTATTTGATATGTTGTTTTTCCTTAATATACGTTTACAATAACGCAATAGTCCAATGTTACCAATACAGACCTAACCAAGAAATACCACATAAAGTATTCGTGCACATGTATCTATATCTGAACATAAATGTTTGTACATAAAAACTTCTAAAGAGGACAAATATACCTAAGGAGCAAACCAAAAACCCCAATCCATTAGACAGACAAACCCGGAAAGACAAATGAACAACCACAAGCACAACAAACAAACACTGAAAACTTAAATAAAATGAACAACATGAACTCCTATAAAAACCAGGAGCTAACTCAGGTGCCACGGAAGGGTAAGCAGTTCCTGATACGTCTAACATTCGTTTGTTGAACAGTAATTTTTGTATTCAATTGAAAAAGGTTAAAATAACCTTACTAAGAAAATATTAAGTATAATATATCCTCCGGTCAAATAAGTTTGGAATTTATAATTTGTATTAATAACCTGTTTTGTAACACGCATAAATAAAAATTAAATACGCAGGCAATGTAAACTTCTCTCTTAGCAGTGCTAAAATGAATTTTTTACATGAATTTACCGAACATGTACCCGTTCGTAAATCTAAAACCCAACACCAATTCATTTTAAAGTCATAAATACCTCTATACATGAAATAATTTTTTTTCTGTTACAGACAAGAAGCAAAACCTCTGTCATTTATAGAACAATGAATATCATCGACTCACATAAAAGTAAATATATTGCACAGATAAAAGAAAGAAATGGAGAAAGATCGATATATGAATTAAAATATCATATAATACCATTTTATTACTGAAAATTCAATCTTTTGACATAAGACATAACCAAACTATTGAATCAAAAAAGTTTTTGCAAAAAAAAAACTCTTAATGGAAAACAATTATCCAAAAATTGTTCTCTATAATTCTATATTTCTATACTATCATAATTCTTGTCACTCTTATTTCTTATACTTTTATATATTATTAGAAATAGCAAATGAAATCTCCGTTTAGTGTCAAAAAGTGGCAAAATTAAATAAGCTAAATTATCGGAATTAAAGATAACTTTTTAAAGGAAATTGCATATTGTCATTTCTAAAATTCTTGACAGTAAATCGTCACTTTTTTCAGTAATTTAGTCGGAAAAAAGTAAATTACGTGGAACTTAAAGAGTCGTAGTATTTGCCTTAGGCAGGGGAATCTTTGTTAACCTTTATTTTATTTTGGCATTGTCATGATTTAAACAAATCAATGGAAATGTATAGTTGACAGCGGTTTTAATCTTATCAATTCACCACCGGATTGACTTGGTTGAACCTCACAACGGGTGCCGTATATGCAGCAGGAACTGCTTACCCTTCCGCAGCACCCAAGTTCACTCATGGTTTTCATAGGAGCTAGTTTTGTTCATTGTTTTTAGTTTTCAGTGTTTATTTGCTGTGCATGTGGTTGCTCATCTCTCTTCCCGGGTTTGTCTATCTAATGGATTGCGTTTTTTTTGGTTTGCTCCTTAGGTATATTTGCCCTCTTTAGTATTTTAAGCTGTCTGTCAGTAAACAGCGATTATTCTGAATACGATACTTTTTAATCCTGTCTTTTGTCGTCTTTATTTATTTTGTAGATTTTGTTTTGTAACGAATCTATTGAAATAATTAATTTTGGGGACTAATTTATTTGTTTCTCTTCCTTTGCTTAACCATTGATCGTAAATTTAGATGATAACATTAACAAAACTGAACATAACCATTACTTGCAAGTTTAAATCAGAGCAATCTGGCTCTGCCGAGAAGATCGTCGCGTATAACTAATCAACTGTGAATTTTACACAGCATAGGCTATTACTGCTAAGAAAGGGGAAGTTCACAATCAGAATACCAAAATCATCACATTTGTCATAAAGTTTTGATTTTTATCGCCCATTATCATCTGTGTACAAGTCTAGATACGACGCAGAAGTAGATGTGTCTGTTGTCTCTATAATTTCAACTTCACTTATATAGATGAGATGTAGGTAGTTCTTTAAGTTAGGATAACTAGGAAACTGCAATGAATGGACTGAGCTATCTTCTTTTATTTTATCTGTAGTAGCCCCTGTAAACATTTAGCCTAATATGAAAAGATCAAATCGGCCAAAAGCGGCGCCCAATTTGTCTCCATTGGAATACCGTTGAAAAACCTGTCCTCCAAACTCAACAAAGACAGCATTTGGAAGGTTTGAAACATGCGAGATCAGTTACACATAGTGCGTGTCTTTATGTGTGGGTTTTTGCTCCTCATACAAAGCCCAACAAAAGCCTAATATGTTTAAATCAATCCATGATAATACATACAGTACAAAGATGGGCGTTGGAATACTGTACTTGAAAAATAACCTATGAAATACTGGTACAGGATATTTCTTGCATTTAGATTTGATATTCTTTGGCTTTTTGTTTCACCTTGAACATTTCGTCCATCGAGTTTGAAATGGTGAAATATACATATGTATACACAGTGCATCCGAATTGATATTGCCAAGTTTATGTCTCTTCTTCATCTTCATATAAGGTCGTCGACAATGACCCAACAGTTTAAACCTGACAGACAACTAAGACGCGTACAGGTACACAAATGTACCTGGCACTATGCAAACAATAATTATAATGAAAATTGAAAACAACACATTTTTATGTACAAAAAGGTTAGAACTATCAATGTATTAGTGAACAATATATATGTATTAGTGAACAAATATAAGGCGAGCCTAAATTTACATAAAGATTAATTACATTACAATGCATCTTTTGAAGACAACAGAATATGCAAAAATATAAAACGGGATGTTTGATATTTGACAAAATAATTGGGCATAACCAGATTGCCTGTGTTATCCCTGCCTTTTAAAGTCCATCCGGAAAGAAATGATCATTTATTACTTTTTGTAATCGTTTAAATTTTTAGACAAATCTGAAGCAAGGTTTACAAAATTAGACCATTTTTTATGTTTAATCCTCACAGAATATTAACTTCCATGAAGACACTATCCTCTTATGAAATTCACACATTTAGTTCATTTGGTCATGCATGTATCTGAGGAGTAAATAATAATAATAATAATGATAAAAATAAAAATGGTAAAAAGAGGAAATTTTAACCAACACTTTGTCTATGCCCAGTTGAGTAAACATCAAGAATTTTAAAAGTATGAATATTTTATATAGACACGGTCCTGTATCTATTTAATCTTCATCACCAGATGGTTCTGTCAACCAAGATATTTGTATCATACACGATTCCAACAGGTTTTTTACGTTAAGGCATGTCTTATACAATACTATGCAGAAAATACTTACATCATAATTTATCAGTTAACCCTTATAAACAAGTCATAGAATTTATTTTTATTAACTAAACCAGAATAAATAGCTAGGCAAATATTGAAACGGAATATTGTTCATTATATGAAATACAAATTTGTTCTCGGATACCTAACTTACGGCAAATTAATCCAGACAGTCAATGTTATTTACATTCCTGTTATAGAAGTGTCCTTAATTGTGTAGTAGCAACGAGTCCTTATCAGAAGTAATTGCATTTTATTATAAACAGCATGCTGTCATAATATGTCACAGCTAAATATTTTGCAATATGTTTAGCTAAAACGGTATATGTTCTCTAAACGTGTCTTTTTCTTTCTTTTTAATATTTTGTTTAGATAATGCTTAAATGATATACACAAGAACTCTAAACGCGATAGTTCTTTGGTCCTTCGAAGAATAATTTAGCAGCAATGTAAAACATTTCTCATTTCACGTCTGAAATTCTGATTAAAGAATGCGTAAATAATTGGGTTTGCTACATTGTAGCTAAAGTGCATATAAAACAATACAATATTACCATCAATTGCACGCATTGCCATTAACCAAGCAGGCAAGAAAGCAATTATGAATACTATTGTTACAATGAATAGAATTCCTGCAGTTTTTATGTTTGCCATTCTGTGTTTTTCCTTTAGGGATTTACTAGATTTGTTATGTCGTAATGGTTTCGATGGATCTTGTTGCATCTGTACCGTTTCGACTTCTCCGTTTTCTGCCATTGTTAATTTTGTTGTTATTGCGCAAGTATTCGTAGTAACTGTTTGGTGTAACGTTGTCTGACCGCCATTGAGTAGCCTCTTTTTGGTCTTGCGCGAACGTCGCACAGCCAATGACCGAAATACAAGACTATACAGTATGAAAACAAGAATAAATGAAATAAGGAAGAGCGATGCGTAAAACTTTTGGAATACACTTCGCACATGTTGGCTAATATATATCTCATTTGGCAGGCAATGTCCATCATATTGAGAAATATTATCTTTGCTGACCAGATATTCTTTCATTGATGTATTTTTATGGTTAGCTTGATGGGAATCGTTGGCCTCAGGTGTCATACTTGTTAGTATTAACTCGTTGTACATTATATTAGTGTTTCCATTAAATGGCACAGAAGTTGTATTGATGTTGTCACGTGTTAGATTGAATAATGAAATGTTGCCATTTACATTTGTATTAGCCTTATAAGGTACTCCGTGAACTAAAGATGTTATAATTCCTAATACTGCTGCAAATAACAGAAGGAAAATGATTATTCTTTTAGCAATTTTGGTATTCAGAGTATGATTCCAAGGTCGGCATATTTTCAGATATCGATCAAACGCTATGACGACCATGATAAATGCGGAAAATGGCACATTTGACGTTATGAGGAATTGATATATTTTACATGCGCTGTCGTATTGAATCCGTTTAGAAACATATTCAACAACAATGGTATAAGGTATAATAATTAGACAGGTAAAGAAATCTGTTCCTGCTAAGGTTAAGATGAAAATAGTTGTCGTTGCTTTTTCTCGTTTGCTGGAATAAACATATATGACTAAGGCGTTTCCAATTGTACCAGCAAAGCTAAACAAGGCAAGCATGCAAATGACCACTATGATAGCGGGATAGTCTTCATGAAGTTCAAGTCCATTTTTCTCTTCGTTTACCATGTTTTCAAGTATTGTCAGTCTGTAATGAACAGAAATCTACAAATTGTTATTAAATGAAAGGATATGGAGTATTCGTTTACAACACAATTCTTTTAATTAATGTATGCATCTAATCCCTTAATAATTTCTTGACCCTTCAACTTCTAATGAAGCACTTCATTTATTTTAACGATACTTTTACTTTGAAGATTTGGACAATGATAGTAATTTCAAGTTCTAAAAATAAAGGGTATTGGCTTCTGGGATGTATTAACGGTGCATGTGTATTTTAAATATATTTATCTTAACGTGTAACACAATAAAACAAAAACTAAAGAATTATAAATTTTAACAAACATAATAAAAACGACATGTATATCATTCAGTTCAAGTGCCTTTGTGATAGACTAAGTGGTCTGTATACTTTTAGTAAAAGATAACAGTTGAATATTTTACACACAATATACACATTAAGATAAAAGCAAATTTGATAGTTCTGAATTGTCAAAAAAACAAAATTCGGTACATTTAGGACACCTTCGAATTTACAAACATAAAAACAACATGTAGGTGGAAAATATTGTTGCAGCTGGAATATAATTTTGAAGTGGCTATATATAGGGTTAGTAATGATACAGACTTGAATGTTAATTTGACAGTAATTTCGTCTTTGGTCTTCAATTGAACGGCGGCCGCCATAAGTTGTCTGGTTTTTCTTTGAGCATAACCAGCTACTGATTGTAGTTAAAATAATGTCTTCAAAGATTTTCAGACAGATACCGGAATCTTCAGCAGGGAATTCTTTAAACATATTGAGATTATGTTTAAGCTTATATATATATATATATATATATATATATATATATATATATATCAAAAACTAGATAGTTTACAACAAGGAAATCGGAATCATTATTTCTGTCGAATTCCATATTTCCAGAGATAGATACTTTGTCATACCGAATAAGACGCAAATATTTGTGGTATCCTTCAAAGTTCCAATGTCAACAAGGTACCTTATCAGCTTTAGACTATTTTCAAGATATCAAAATGTCTGGTATCATACGATTGTTTATAAATTAAATATCATACGAAATAGAACTAATACTCACTCTTCTTTGCCCATTTGTTAGAGAACTCTTTTTTTTACATCAAAGACACCAATCTGAAATAGTTAAAATGAGTTTATGAAGATTGCAAATTTCTATCATACACAAACCTTTTTTTAGTCTCTTGATATAACATGTACAGGTTTTAAACACATCTCGCATATTTTTATCGAAACTTTAATCATGCTGTTTACAGCGGTGGAGATATGACGCATATATATATCAATAACATTAGTCCTAAAAGAATTTTTAAAAAGCACGTGAATGAAACATTGTTCCATTCTAGCTAATAGCTATTCTAAAGGTTTGAGTAAAGTGGTCTGGAAAATATTCGTAAGCTCTCAAAAAATTACCAAAAAGCTAACACGAGAACTGTCAAAAAACGATCACGAGAACTTGTATAAAGCTGTTAAAAAGCGATCAGGAGAACTGTCATAGGTTGTCACAAACTGTTGTAAACTGTTTTTTTTTGCTTTCAGAAATCGCATTTGGACTTCGATTATTTAGCTTCCGTTGAACTGTCCTTGTGTTATGAAGGGAAAACGGTTAGAAGAACTTCTATCAATCAGGAAAGCGATCAAGAAAACTGTTTTTTAGCTGTCAGAAAATACGGTCAGGAAAAATATTCTTTCGCTATCAGAAATTTGTGGCCAAGAGAAAAAAGATGGTCAGGAAAACTGCTTTTTAGCTGTTAGAAAATAGGTCAGGAAAACCGCTCTTTAGCTGTTAGAAAATAGGTCAGGAAAACCGCTCTTTAGCTGTTAGAAAATAGGTCAGGAAAACGGCTCCTTAGCTGTTAGAAAATACGTCAGGAAAAAGGCACTTCAGCTGTTAGAAAATAGGTCAAGAGATCTGTCCTTTAACTGTCAGAAAAAACTGTCAGGAATCTGTTCCTTAGCGGTCAGAAAAAAAAACGGCTAGGAAAACTGTTCTTGAACTCTCAGAATAAGCGGTCATGACAACTGTTCTTTAGATTTCAGAAAAGCGATCAAGAAAATTCTGAATGACTAGTCTTGTGACATTTTATTGTAATTTTATGAGAGATAGGTTATGGTGACAGGAGTAATGGTCAAACAAACGATAATGATTTTTGTGAAGAATTTGTATATAAAGCTATAACTGTTCACCAAAGTCTTATTACTCTTTTTATATCGAGACGATCTTGTTAGCATAGGCATGATGGTACAGACCATTTCTATCATAATTCGGCAGATTCATTAATTGTGTAATTTAATGTGCAATTACGATAGTGATGTGTAGTATGACATAAAATAAGCAAAGAAAAACAGATAAAACTTGTAATTTTATCGTAAATCAAGACTAAAATGACATCTTTGTTGCCGTACTAGAATCTCTAATGAGCAATTCTTATAACATTTTGAATCAATCGTTATTCTGTGAAGAATACGGCGATTAAATATGATGGATTTCGAAGTTGTGCTTGAAAACTTCCTATCTTTAAAAATTCGATTTCAACTATAATTTCCAGCCCGAGAGAGAAAGAAAGAGATAGAGAGAGAAACGAGAGAAAGAGAGAGGCAATGCAATGGCTATTTTTTCCGAAATGTTGTCTCCTAGAAACAACGAATTTTTCTGATATAATAAAAAATATGCTCAATAAAGAACCCGCGGTGAAAAGTTATATTTTGTGCCCATAATGTTTCTTTTACATTTAAATTTCTGTTTTTCTTTCGAATTTGCCTGATGAAAGGCGTTTAAAACATTTTTATTATCTGATTATTTTATATTAGTCGGATTATTAGAAGTTAAATGTACTATTATAATATTGAACTAGATACCTAAGTGTACTTATATAATCATAAATTCATACCATCACATTACGTATGTATGAAATGTCCGATACTTCATTAATGAATATATGATCGCATTATTGACTTGTCTACGTTAAGTAGTTCCCAGATTTCTTCCAACGAAGTTTTGTATTCTAAATGTAGCTCTGTAATGTATTTGATAGCGACATGATCGAATTATACAAGTGTCTTTTTATGCAAGTCGTGAGAAGGTGCTAAATATAAAGGACTGATTTGCATGGAAAAGTACTATATCATCGGATGATTTAGACAGTATATATTCAAATAATACGTGGTAAATTTTCAAACAGAAATTACATATTTTTAAAATTTTTTATAGGTATACCTACATGTACTCTGTAGAAAACATCTCACACTTGACTGTGATATTTATTTCTCATTTCCGAAGCACCAGATACCACTACGGTATTTTTTTCCATTTTGCTATTGCTTTAATTTTGGAATTCTCTTCACTTTGTATTTTTTCTAAAAAATGTTTTGTTATATCTTTGTAGAATTTGTTTTTTGTATTGGTATTCTCACGACTTTGCTTTGCTTTTGGATTTTACCCTATATAGACTTTTCCTCCTTTGTCTTATTTTTCCTGTTTTCTTTTGTCATTTGTTGTCATTAAACTTTTATTTCAGGTAAAACATCCTGATGCTTTGTTTTTTAGAAGATGTATAGGCGAATAAGAGGCCATTTATTACGAATTTGAAAGCGATAAGTGTAATTTTCGCAATAAAATGCTGTAGGAATATGATATTTATAATTCAGTCACGGTCTAAAACGGAAGTCACATATGTTTTTGAACTTCATCGACACATTTAAACAGATTAATATGTTTAAAAGATTTTTTTTGGTGACAGAATCTATCGAAACAACGATAATTAACGGAATTAATTTTTAAGACAATACTTATTATTATATAAAGAGTGATATATTCCGGATAAAAAATGTCAAAACCACTTTTAATTTCTTTGAAGCATTTCATTGATTTGTTACAGAAATTACCAGTATTTAGCAAGATTCAAAAATAATAGAAATACTAAGGGTTCATTCCTTGTATTACACATGGTAGATCTCCTTAGCTGAAATTTGGATTCCTATTTCGTTTTTTTTTCGTTTATGAGTACTTCTTGTTTAGAATAAGTTTGGTTTTAGGTCTTCCAAATGTTTCGGTTTTAATGCTACTGATGAGAGGTAACTCCTTGAAATGCGTCGTATACAGCATAGTATAAACTTACTATATCTAATATCAGTATTTTTGGATTGTTATTTTGAAACTCCTGGGACGATGCCTCTGCATGGTGGACCCTAGGTCCCCGAGGGTATTCGCCAACCCAGTCGTCAGAATTGTCTTACATGATTATTCATTGATTTGTTACAGAAATTACCACTATTTAGCAAAATTCAAAAATAATAGAAATACTAAGGGTTCATTCCTTGTATTGCACATGGTAGATCTCTATAGCTGAAATTTGGATTCCTATTTCGGTATTTTTGGTTATGAGTACTTCTTGTTTAGAATAAGTTTGTTTTTTGGTTTTCCTAATGTTTCGGTTTTAATGCTGCTGATGAGAGGTAACTGCTTGAAATGCGTCGTATACAGCATAGTATAAAATTACTATATCTAATATTAGTATCTTTGGATTGTTATTTTAATGCTGCTGATGAGAGGTAACTCCTTGAAATGCATCGTATACAGCATAGTATAAATTTACTATATCTAATATAAGTATCTTTGGATTGTTATTTTTTCAATGAAGAACAGAACATTTAACCCTCTATACAGTGGCAACTTAAGATTAAAAAAATATTTTGTGTATTACGATAGGTTTTTAATTTTGAAAATGTTATCTAAATACGAACATATGAATAACTTGATTCCTGAAACAAAAATGTCCACTTTTTATAAGAGAATACCGATTTGAGTTCCAACAGCATAACTTGTGCCAGGTACATGGTATAAATCTTCATTCAGAATTAGTATGTATATACAAATATATTTTTGAAACTGATATTCGTTAATTTAAAAGTTGTTTAAATGCAAAAAAAAGTTGATATAAGAAATGATAAATTGTAACAAACTTATTCTGTGGGGAAAAATTAAAGCGAATTCGAATAATAAAGAAAAAAGAACGCATGAAAACGACATATGAATTATGTTATTATGTTATCTCGTAAATATCGGTATTTATCCCCTTTCATCATAATAAAACATAAAATTCCACCATCGATAAACAGCATGATACCGAATCTGAAAATGTACTTGAAGTGCATTGAGATTGAATTCTGTTATTCTCCAGTTTGGTTCTGACAACTAAAGACATTCGAGTCACTACAATTTCAGAGAAAAGTGGTTCTATTATTTATTGCGGCAGGGATCTCGACAACAACGTTTATCTCTGAACGGATGGTGTAATTAGTGCCAAAGCAAATGCAGTAATAAAATAAGTTATTACATCCTTGTTAATTATATAATTTTAATGGTATTTTCTAAGTATTCATCATGTACAACCGGTAACGCAAGAAACACGGCACAATTTTTTTTTATTTCTCATTGAAAGCTATATTTAGCAGGAATACATTTTCCTGAATTCTGATCTACATGAATTAATCTCGACAAGATATCTCGGATGTTTACTGGAAAATAAGTATTTTTTTCAATATTCAAAAAGTACATGTATATTTTCAGAGATACTTGAAGTATGTTTGAAACGACAAATTTTATAAAACATATAAAACATTCCATCCTTTAATAACCAATATGTATCCGATTTCAACCATTTCTACTCTTGTTAATAGTAGAAATAACTGAAAATGAAAAGAAAAAAAAAAAAGAACTGCACTGTCTTTCCAGTGTCACTTGTACAAGCTGGTACTTAGTCATAGAGCCATCTCTTTGTTCTCACAGATTAGTCTTTTATTTTACCACGCTGTTAATGTAAAACTGTTATACATGTATTTTCCCTATATTAAAATTTACACGTCCAACCGTATACGAGAACATAATGAGTCACAGTAGCCAATTATCTCCCTTTATATACCCAGGAGAAATATTTAAATATCCTCCGTTTAACCATGTGGATCAAAGGGAGATAATTAAAATTGTCTCCCTTTGCTAACCTGGAGTATTACATGTAACACCTTTATTGAAAAATGTATCTTATAGAGTTCCTTTTACAATAAATCAATTTATGATGTGCAAAAATGGAATTTCTTTTATTAGATAAATGCTTTAGAAATTTTTATCATCGCTTTAAGACAAGACTGATTATTCGAAGGTCTTGGAAAAAGAAAGAAATAAAAACATGAATTTCATAGGCCTGTTAAAATCTGTAATATTAAATAGTATTCAATGCTCCCACAAAAGGCATGAATGTTACACCGGGTCAATTTGAGAAACTTACAGAGATATGTTTTTTTTAATTATATAGTAATAACTTCTCCCCAATTTAATCCTTTATGGAAAATCGTACAACATTCACCAATATTTTACTCTAGTTCTCAACCTCCATACTTAATACGCCGGAACAGTCTACGTTCCGAACACTGTTAATATTTTACCCCCCTGTCGTCTGTTTGCAGAAATTAAAGTGGCGGTAACGAGATCGACTCGAAAATTGTCTGTTGTTGAAAATGCTTTTCCAAAGAAACACACACACTTGCAAAACGAGTCTATTTGAGGTAAGAATAAGTATACTGTAAACTAGGACAAATTTGAGGATTTTATTTGCAAGAACCAATTGTTATTCCACGGGTTTCGTGCAACTCACATGACTAAGAGTTTTATCGTTCATATAAGCACTAAGTCAAGAAGTTATTTACTTTGATTTGTAGCTTAGTTCTCTTGATGGACATGTGAAAATAGAAGAAAATATTAATTGCTATATAATAAACTGTTTATTACATGAATATTGGAGTAGAAGGCGATAACATAATTGTCGATTTTACAACAACCTTAGGTGAAATACAATCCCAAAAATATAAAACAACGTTTGGAAGAAATTTAAAAATAATCCTACTCAATTCATAACAATAAAAAGTAACATACAGTCATTTTCAAATTACCCATATTTGGGACAAGCACATGTGTTAGTTTTACATGTATAACAATTTCAGTCATAATGTGTATCGGCTGAAGACAAATTAAACATTTTGTGAAGTGAATTTTGAAAGAGCTTCAACTTCAATGGCTTCTGACTCCATTTCTTTTTGTTTAAATGTAAATGAAATTAATTGGATTGGCGACATACCACAATATCCTTCTAAGCCAGGAATACATGTATCTTTCAATTAATCAGGAAAAATAGTAATGCAAAACTAGACATTAAGAAACCAGACTTTGCACTAAATATTCTCTGATGAAAATTATGTGCACTGAAAACAAAAACAAAACATCAACATCGTTATTTTAACTTTTTGAAAATAAGAAGCCTTGAAACTCCCTACTTTTCTTTGGTTTCTTGCTTTCGAAACACTACAAAAATAATACTAATTTTTAAAAGTCGTTGCTCTTTATCAATTTGTGCGCAAGTTTCACTAAAAATCTCAATTTTGTAAAATCTGATTTCGCCTAACAAGTTTTTTTTTTAAATAAATCAACACTCAATAGAGAAGGTGCTTGACAAAGGGGGTGATTTAGGATCCAGATATTGCGATATATACCCAGTCTGTCAAACTAGAGCTCACACAAGCGGTATATCTTATTGTACTAGTTTTTTTTAAAAGAAGGCGTAGGGTTGCCTCGATTTTTCATAATTTCTTTTTTTTAAACTGTAAATTTCTTTTTTTAAACTGTAAGCATGACCATGATTCTCGTATTCATAATTTTAATAAGTGATTAAATTTAATCGGTCGTTGAGATACAGTTATAAAAATGATACAAACTCTTTGAAAATTGACTTAGACCGCATTCGTTCAATGTTTTGTGTACAAAAAACTGGAAATTGTCAGTGTTAACATTCAAACACATTTAGACATTATAGTAGCAATTGGTAAATATTTAAAATTTACAATTACAGTATATGTGAGTGATATTATTCTCTCGCTAATTTATGCATGTATTATTATTATACCTTACAGTATAATTAAATAAATCTATTGGCTAATAAATGATCACATGACATAGAATAATTCAGATATTTCATTATAATCGGTGGTGCCGGGGAATAACCTCGACAAAATTCATTTTTCCGATGAATAACCCTATTATTCCCCGCAGGTGAATAACCCTTACAATCGATATGTTACACAAAAATATTTGTTCGGTATAATAAAACAGTTACGGCCCTATGAGTCGGGAGACATATATCCAAAATGGTCAACCCTGCCGAAGGGTTATTCCCCTTGTGCTAAAGCCCTCGGGGAAATAACCCTTCAACAGGGTTGACCATTTTGGATATCTTCATCCTCAGAGGGCCGTAATTGTATATTATCGGCGTACTTCTTAGGGTATAATATTTCTGTCTTGCTTCTGAGAGAAGATTTGCCGTTTATTACATATTGAGATTGGTGAAATACTTGAAGATTCATATTTCACTCTAGCAAGTGACGCCCAAAATAGCCATCGCCAACGACGTTACTATTCAAACGTCGACGTGTAGTCACATGAAAAAACATAATCCGATGTATATTCTTATTAAATCTTCTGAATTTTTCAAGTGTAATGTAGATTGTAGGTATTCGAATTTCAAGATTTTTTATACTATTAGTACACGTATGGAATATTCCTCATTAGTAAAAGTCTATAACATTTAACCCTAAATTTACTGCTTGTTAACTTCATTCAAAACCAGATTAAATTGTTAAATCTTACCATAAAATGCTGAAAATTCCTTCCGTCTCAAATATGTTCACCGAAATTTTATCACAAAATATATCTTGGTATTTGGTTAATACTGAATTAAGTTAAATATATTCAAAAAGTTTTTTGACCAATGTGCAACAACTGTCTTGCGAAACTGCCAAAGGACACTTCAGTTAAGTCGATGACGCTGTCAACGATCAATCAATCACTAGAATTCCGTCTCAATTGTGGTAACAAAAACTTTTGTATCTTCGTATTTTAATATTGGTTAATACGGGCTATGGTTAAATCAGTACAAATCTTCAGACAGGATCATTACTTATAACTGACCAATATGCAATATCTATCCTGCGGAAACTGTCAGAGGACACTTTAAATAAGTCAATGACAAAAATCAGTAGAATTATTAATTTCGCTTGGGTTAATTAGTTGAAGTTTGGGAGCATTCTGTCCATCTTAATTTGCAGAATATTACTTGCTATGCTTCTATAAGGTCGTTTATGTGTTTGTCATGCATCTTAATTCTCGTCTTCGTAATCCCATGATACAAATAATACAAGTTTGACATGCTGTATTAAGGCCATTAGGTTTAACGTTATAGAACTGTCATTACTGAAATGTGAAAAATATTCATAATAAATGGCTATAAGGAAATGACAGTTTCTTGTTAATTGTTTGACAGTAAATGAATCCACAAGACATGAAATTGATATCAATAAGAACATTAATTAAGTTTCAATCATTATCCTGAATTTATTATGACTGAATATGGATATCGTACCGAAAAGAGGTTGAAATCACAATCATTTAAGTATATCTGCGGATTGAACAACATTAAGATATAGCAAATATTATACTGCATGATCTTGCACGTGCATTTAATATTCTTATAAGGACATTATTCACCAGTAACCATGAAATACATGCTACTAGTTTTTGTATAGCAAAACCTTGTAAATGACAAATACAGTCGAACTTCAGTATCTCTAACTCGAATCGCTCGAACCACCAATGGCTTGAAGCGTTTTGAAAGTCCAGTCAATTTTCCTTTTATTTTCTAATTAGAAAAAGCCCCGGTTTCTCAAACACCGTTATCTCGAAAATATGAACAAGAAATTTGGTTCCACAATTGTGTAAAAACTCGAATCCAATAATTTTAAAAATGAACAGACTTTTTACCTTATATTGTAGGTGCGCGTGTAACAATCACAGGTGTGATGAAATGAATTAAATTTACAGTTCGATGTGATAACTTTTAATTAGTGATTAGCCTGTTTAATCTTTAATTAAACAATACTTCATCGTAATGATCCATTATACAAACTCGTATACGGTATGCCACCTGCATTTTTCCGTACTTGAACAAACTTTACTAACTAAAACGAGCAATGACTCGGAACAGAATTCCACGGTCGATCTCTTGGAGTTCAAACCACCGACGTTCTACGTAATTCCATTTTCAACATCAATGAGGTTGCTTTTTAACAGAATATTACCTTGCAAAATCCATATCACCTGAGTAACCACTATCAACCAGAGGGTTGGTATGGCATGTGATACAGATTTTGCTATATATTGTTCACTCTATATGTCAACTGGAAACTTGATACAGGATATGGCATACAGGTTTCAGCGAAGCGCCTGTACTAGACGTTCAACGGGGTATGCGATACAGGTTTCGGCTAAGCGTCTTTATTAAATAATAATTTTATTGAGTTATTCTTATTGGTCTGTATGTGGTCTAATGATATTTCGTTAATTTTGATATTGTTTGAAACCATATCGACACCTTTCACTTTCAATTTCATTCACGTGCAAATCACGTGGTTCTTTTTCAAGCCGTCCAATCAGAATCCATTTCATTTCATTTATCATCCAGCGAGATTCGATGTATCGTCTGCGCTTTGAATAACAGAAAAAAATGTCTTACTGAAAGAACTGTCGCAGATGTGAACCAAGATGAGCAAAATTATGGCGGTGGTATAAGGTTATATTCGTGCAACGTTTTTGCAGTGTTTTATTTCACTTGTTTTCGGATTTGTTGGTAGATATTCGTATGTTTCGTGCAAATAGTTTAAAACTGCAAATTGCCGGTACAAGGTGCATGTCATTTTTCGTTCTTCGTATATATCCTCTTGAACAGAATAAAGTTGAAAACTGAATCATGCGAACAAAACAGGCAAAATTTTCCCTTTTAGTTACTTAGCCATGCATGTTTTATGCTAAATAAATCATTCAATTCGGTTATCGAAATAAATTTTTTTTTTGAATTTTAATTAAAAAAAAATCGTAATTTTGCCATATAAGACAAACCTAGAAAAACCCCTACTCTACATGATCTGAAGAAATTTTAGGCATGTATATTTATGGTCTAGATTTAGAATTACGGAGTTTACGGAATATTATGTAATAAAAGAATTAACATTTTTTTGTATCGGTCGATATGAGTTTTAATAGACCTAAAAAATTAATATCGACCTTCGCCCTTCATAAATTAGATTTATCTAACACTAAGTCGCATTGAAACATACATTTACTAAAACCATCATTTCCAACTTGATATCATACATGGAGCATCTAAGATAAATAAATTTTAGCTTGATAATTTTTAATGACAGTAATTAGAATACACTGCTCGGTATTTAACTCCCTAATCAAACGACTAATCGTATATTTTGTCCAATGGGAATACCTTTATATAAACGCACACTGTAATTTGGAAGCGCACAAAATGTCATCCCAAGTTGTATTCAATTGTTTTTGGATTAGATTAACTTGTCATCTATTTCATGCAAAACGGAAGCGTTCTTTAATTATTTTATGCATACCAATGCTTACAATTTAATGTGTTAATTAAACTACTAATTATAGATAATGTCCAATAAGAATCAACTTGATAGTAAGGAATATTGTGACGAAGATCACAAAATTTCATTTCCATGTCTTTTCCAAGTTTCCTTCTTTTTTTCTTGATAGCCCAAAATCAATCGTTTTCATTTAGGGAACAACCATTTGATTTTGTGTTTACTTTTAGGGGAGATATTCATGTACCCACACTTCATAACAAACTCTCAAAGGTCCTATAAACATGTAAGAACGGAAAATCACAATGTGTTAGAAATAAAAGCTACAATCAACCACTGACAAAACTGATGATTTGTTCTTCCGAAATGAAACGGTATTATAACATGTGTAAGTGAAGATAAATTTCGCAGAAAGAAAATAAAAGATTTGTTTAAGAGAATAAATTATGTTCTTAATACCCTGGTGACACTTCAATTTCATCTTTAATGTCTTTAGGTATTGATTTCTATTAGTGATACCAAATAAACGACTTTTTCATATAATATTAGTCAGAGTTAAATAAAGAATTTATGTTTTAAAATCATGTTATTTGATATATACAATTTTATCCAATATTTATTCCATAAAAAGAAACTTTTTCTAATTTTCACAGCTAATCTGGGATAAACATGTTTGTTCTATTCAATAACAACAAGACGGTCCTAGAAAAAGTCTTGAACCTGCGACATGGGCAATGGGCAGTAAGATTATTCCGTTTTTGAGGGCTCATTGTGATATTACGATGAGCAACAATGCTGTTTATTTTAGTGGACGTGTATATATGAATATTTTGTCAAGAATTTTTCTTTTTTTATTATGAAAGACATGTTTCTATTTAAATAAACCCACCAATTTATTATGTAACATATGATATTGTAAATTAGTAAGTTTTATATTTATCACATCCTCCCAAGTCAGGGTTTTGTATCCACGTTCGTTCCTACAAACCCCGGATATCACACATTCATATTTTGCGGGTCGAACATATCGCTGCATGGTGTGTGACCTAGAAAATTCTACCTACGACGCATACAAATGAATTCTCTTTTGACCTAGAAAAGTAACCAATGAAAATTGTTCACTTCCGACCCGTAAAATATGAATGTGTGATGTTAAAGGTTTGTATGAACGAACGTGGATACAAAACCTTGACTTGGGAGGATGATTTATCACCAAGTCCCTTTAAGAATGTTAAAAATAAACTTATTGTCCATATATGTACAATATTTCAAGATATCACAACAGCTCATTCATCGTGTCAATTACTTTACCCTTTCAACAATTTATTGCCATCCATTACATATATATATGTACATCTCATGACCTTGAATTTAAAAAAAGTAATCTTAATCCTTGCATCTTTATTTGGTATAAGATTTATTTCTAAAGGCTTGTTTATACTTAGTTCTTTTTCAATCATTTGTATAGAAACTTTTTTTTAGATTCTGGTGATAAAAACCCCAATCCTATTTTTCAACATTCTCTTTGACTTCTATTTGACCTCAGTAAGAATATTGTTTACCTTTGTGCATGCTATAGTCGCAGCAAGACAAATGTAGCTTGAAGACATTATTGGATTAATTCAGTATGCCAATATCGCCATACTTCATCAGCTGGAAAGATTGTCTCTCATGCTGCTTTTGTTCGACTGAGACGGTCTTTCCAATGGATTGTTCATTGTGCTTTTTAAATAATAATATAGATCCGCTTAACATAATGATAAATTATCTGAGTTAGCAATGAAATTATGGCGCTTACAAGGTCAAAATGTCATTTACTTCTGAGAACTATATTGAACCATTCAGAGCGTAATTAAAAGTCTTTTTCAATTACAAGACATTGTTGAAGGTTATCAGTTTCAATTGCTTACGTACACTTCAAATTTAAAATTTATTTGATTTGTTTACAGCCGATTCGTATTTGTCCTAACAACCTTGGAAGAGTGCTCGCCTCGAATGCGGAAGGTCTCGGGTTCGATCCCCGGCCGCGTCAAACCAAAGACTATAAAATTGTTATTTGCTGCTTCTCCATCAAACCTGCTGCTTTTATGAGTGGTAGGAGCGGACTTAAAATAATGTGTCCGGGTGGGCGAAATGTCTTCATGGGGACTGTTACATCGTTAATTTGTCAGAATACACGGATTTAAAGCACGAGGCGCAAAATTCAGATTGTCAGAAAATCCCGATATATTCTTCAAGAATGGATACACTCACAGCTCTTGCCTCCGTGGTGATACTCGCACAGTGCATCAGCGCTATATCATCAATGATAAAATGTCTTTTGAAGCATTATTACATAACTATTCTACAGGAAGCATGAATATCCACAAAATTCACGCAATAACTCCATAATATTCTACTCAATAAACGTTTACTTCACTTATGGTCCTTTATAACATCTTATGTGAAGGAAGAATGTTCAATTTATATTGTTTGCGCTTTAGAGTTTTCTATTCTTCTGTTTCATGTTGATTTTACTTTTCGTTTATTCTTTATTAATAACTCTGTAGGCCTTGTATTATTTATTACTTTTCTCACAAGTGCGTTCGTTTATTACTTCGGTAGTCGATATTTATTTGCAGATAAAACAATTAAAGCAAGAAAACGGATATGGGTTTCAAATAACAACACAACAATAATGCCGCTGTTCTTCATCTTGAAAGAGACTGTCGGACCTTTTGTTATGAGCAAAAATGTCAATTATAGCAATGTTATGACACCGCCCTGCATTTATCGATAACGTAATTGATTTGGTTATCTTTTATATGTAGAATGAATGAATTTTATTCTCGTAAACTAATACATAGTTACAGAGATGATAATAATACAAATATATAATAGTATATAAACATGTGTGGAAATACAGTTAATATATACAAATGTAATATTCCCTAACCAGGAGGATTAACAGTTGCGAAAATAATCTTAATATATCTTCACAATTTCTCAAGTTCTACAACATTTTTGCTAAACAACAAACTTTTAAATTTCATAATATTAACATTAGACTTACAATAATTTGGCAAATATTTGTTTCTCTCATTTCTGAAAAAATTACATGTCAGTATATAACGGAATTCATCACCGATATCAATAGAGTTGCAAAGGTGACACAACCTACCATCCCTTGGTATGTTTTGCCACCTTCCAAACTCCACTGGTAATTGGTGATTACCAAATCTAAATTTACAAAATAATAATATATAGTTATACAGTAATATCGACTAATATTTTTCAAATTTTAAGTCATCTTTATATAATCTATAACATAATGATTTTGACGAGCTATTCATTTCAGATGACCATTCTTGTTTAAATTGGTCTTTCAGTTTTAACTCAATACTGGATACAATCCAAGTTTTATGAAAAAGTTCTGGACTATGTCATACGTTTGTCATACCACAATGATCAAAAACATTCTTAATAAATGAGATCCATTTGTTTTCTACCCCATAATTATTAAAATTAACATACAATAACTTATGCAAAATAGACGAAATTTTATTTCCATTTGTGTCTTCAAGAAGGCGATACCAGAAATTTATCATACGCAGTTTTATCTTTACTGATATAGGACATCTCCCTAGCTCCCCATAAACCAAGAAATTTGGAGTCGATTGTTTTAAACGTAGAATGTGCTTGCAAAAGGGGAAGTGAACTTTCTCCAATATATCCAATTTTTCATACCCCCACAATTCAGATCATAGAAAACGTCATTACACACGTTATTCATTTACAGTTGTAATATGTCCGCACCATAATAGATCATTATCGTAAATTATATTTGTTTTCACAAAAAATGTCTTTTACCAAAATTTTAAAGCAAGGATTATATAAATATATCGTTCTCAAGTTGAAACGCGCTTACAGGTATTTGATGGGATGCGTATATGTTCATTGTTGTAGACCTCCCGATCACAGCAACCTTCAAGATCAAAGACAACAATAAAAGTGCTTTTCATATTTTTGTATTATTTTTCACTTTTAGTCTCTCAAACCTCAAAATGGAATCACCAGCACGGCTAGCATTTTGTACTGTCTTCAAAATGGTAAAACATTAGTAAAAGGACGACATTTTTCCTTCGTGCAAAGCTTTGTTCTTCGATGTTTTGCCTTTGCCCTGTTGGTCATTTTGGTATGGTTTATTTTAAATGTTTTGGGTTATTATATTATATTGGATTTCAACTTTTTTAGGCCTTGAGCACAACTGATGAGTGGTGAGTTGACGAAATATGCACACAGTGTGCATTAAATAGGAGATCATTTATTTCTAAGTACTTTAACCTAACATCTGTGTATTATATTTTTAGAGTAAAATACATACATTTTTAATATACATTATACATGACTTTGCACCTGTATCACCTACCCAATATCGCATACCCTATATCGCACCCCTACTCGGAAGACCCTGTTATTGTGTTCGGAGTTCTTCGGGTGCGTTCAAATCGTCTATTGATGAAAATTATTATAGAAAGAATAATACATGGTCAAACTAAATCACATGCTTTATCAACCCTCGACCAAAAATGACGACAATTTTGGACACTGTGGAAAATATTTTAATTTAATCTATTATTATTATTATTATGTGACGCTTATTTATGTACCCTAGCAATATCAGCTGTTTTGATTTTTGTAATAAATAATTTAGTGCTTCATTTATGTATAAGTCGCTCCCCTAAGGTCACGAATAGATCTATGCGGATCATATGCCTCACAGATAGGCATATAATTACCAAAACACCTTAATTATTATTTGAATCTACACTACAACATTTTCGGTTGTTTTTTCAGTTTCAGTCTTAATCATTGCTGATACGTCCCGCTCGCCTCATTTTTAGCTTAATGCACTGCATATAATTTATTCGGCGGAAATAGGCACATTCAAAACCTATATCAATGAATGTAGTAATAAGAACGCTTGTTTGAACTACAACAAATGTATACAAATTTCAGATATTAGATGATAAAAAGGACAACTGACGTATTTCATCAACATCATAAAATGTGATATTTTATATGAAAATGTATAGATTTAACCAGATTATTTGCCCTATTGTCGTCTCACCTTTAGCATATGTTGAAAGTGAAAAGCTGCGTAAAAAAAAGATTATTTCTGAATTTGTAGAATGTTTATTGCAATCAATACCAATGTGAATAGGTATTATTTTGTCTGTAGGTAAACTTTTATCCATAGGTAAGCCGTAACATTGTTTCTATATTGACACGATTTTAAGATAAGCCTGTTGAAATGTCCTCATCTGATAAATCTTGGTATTCAATTCAAAATAAAGGAGTCAACTACTTCAAGCAAGCTCGACATTGCCTGAATTTGCTTGACCTTGCCTTGATTCGCCTGACTGTTTAGGCTAGTTCGATTTATTGCTAAATTTTCCGGTGTTGTCATTAAGGTGTCTAAATTATTATGGGCGCCGTGGTGTAGTGGTTAGCGCATCGGACTACGAAGCCAGAGGTCCCTGGTTCGATTCCCGTTCGGGATGAAAATTTCAGGGATCAAATTTGCGACGCCCTATCCACACCATTTGCGAGGATGGTCTCGATAAACGATGCTAGTCCGTCGGATGGGGACGAAAAATGGCTGTCCCGTGTTAAGGGAGAGCAACACCCTTAGCACGCTAAAGACTCCTCTGTAGATGTCGAAAAAGAGTAGGCTAAAACGCCGCTACAGGGGCCGCTCTCGCACCCGCCAAGTGGAGAGGGATTAGTATAAGTTGGCATAACTTGTTTCCCAATCCACTATAAATAAATAAGTTTAAACTAAATTATTATGGACCATTATTCAAAATATCCCGGATGTTACATGTAAAGTAATGGTCATGCCCTCAGTAAATTTCGGAAAACATTGGAAAAAATTTATGCTGAACTAATTTTAATGGAGGCCGCATTCAAACCACCAAGGAGGTTTCAACAAAAAGGTTTTTATCTTTTAGTTCATTAAAATTTTTCCCACCTTAAATAAATATAATTTACAGTAATCCAGGAAATGCTTCATATGCAACATATTTTATATACGAGTTTCTTTTTTTAAAATTAATGTTCTTTGGCATATGTGGAGCTCAATAGTTTGTAAATTTTTTTTATTAAAGCGTAAAAACAACCTGTCAGAACAAACTAAGTAGACATACACCCTCTATGAACTGATTTGTCTCACCTCTTGCCAAAAAAATAGGATTGACTTTATGTAATGTGAGCTACATTAATGTTTGTTTTTACAGAGAGACATTTAAAACTTGGACCAGAGCTGAAATACCCCGACTGGAATATGTATTAGATATCAATGGGCTGTCAAGTATCGATCCTTCTTGAAAGCATCTTGAAAACTGGACAATTTTCCCAGATCAAATTATGCCTCTGATAATTGTAAATTGACAATTCCTTACAATCCCTGATTCTGTAAGATATCTTAGATCATTGGCATTCAGAAAGCTGGCACAAGTAAAACATTATGAATCGGGTTTTGAATCAATTTGATCAATGCCTGATACAAATTGTTTGGTCGAATGCGGCAGATAGCACTTTTGATGCACAAGGAAATTCCTTGCAAAAAGTTGTAAAATTTTGTAACGATATTCCTTTGATCAATAAATTTGAATTATTGGTGTTGATCTTAGATTTAGATAAATATAAAATATTTGTTGGAATTATTTTGACACTATAATTCACATTTATGCTGATTTTAATATGGCACCGTGCGGACCCTAAATTTTGAACACTGCTTTATTCGGTTTCAGATCTCAAAATAGTTATTTTTCACTTTTTGTCTAATAATAGAGCAAAATGATGAGCTAATTAATTATATCAGGATTCAATACCTTCCATTGTTTACTTAAAATTTAATAATTCAAATGGTCTGATTGGATCAATTGTTCGCTTAAAAGATGTGCAGTGCTGTGTTCGTTAATATTTTTAACGATATTAGAGGCAAATGAAGCTTAACAATTGATAAATATTAAAATTAGACTGAACATAACCCTGTCTCAGAAGTTTATGTTGTAGGAATCTAGCCCTGCCGAGAAAGTCGCCTTATAAATCTGAGTAACGAATCAACTATGAAATGTACACACCATAGGCAGGAGACCTGGGTATGTTACTGTTAAGAAAGGGGAAGTTCGAAAAATTAAAATCATCACCTTTGTCATAAAGTTTTGATTTCAACCGCCCATTAATGAGATCCACCCTTAGATCTGTCCTTAAATAGTTTTTGATTCTGTCTATATTCTTTAGTTATTTTGGCATTTGGATCTGGTTTACACAGTTTGGATTTCTACATTTTAGACCTCAGACAGTGATGGGGAGACATAAATTATTGAAATGTACAAATACACTACATCAAAACTGGTGTCAAAAATGTTTATTAATGGAACTGTGTATGACGTCACCAGAAAGTATAATAGAAAAGATATCGGCAAAAGAAAACCGAAAACGTTCGGAATCCAAAAGAAAAGACCAAGTCGTGAGAACGGAACATAAAAAAAAAAAAAAAAAAAAAAAAAAAAAAAAAAAAAAAACGAATGCCACAAGGATACATGTATAACTAAAATAATAAAAAAGATATAATAATTTAACAAAAATAGAGCAACTACTGTGTGTCTTTTTAAAACTGCAAGTCGTTTTTCGTGAATATCTCAAATATTTCTTTAAAATGAAAGTAAAAAAGATATTTCGCTACCTTTTGTTTCCATTAGTCGAAATTAATTATTTTCTTTTCCAATGCTGAAATGCCTCAAATATTTTACTAGAACGGCTTTTCAATTTTTGAGTGGAATTAGTTGAATTTCCGTCAAGTATGACGTCACTACAACAAATGTGGTTTTGCTAATTATGTGTATATTTTGTTTCCAAAAGTTTGAACCATGTTTACTTCTGGGATTTACCAAATTGTTATTTTTAGGATGTTCGCTGGTCATGTTTTTGAATTTTTGTCAAATGTTCAGAATCATCTGGTTTTATCCATTTGAAAGCCATAAATTATTTAAAATTTATAAAATCCTTATTATTATTTAATGTTTTTTTTAGAAATAAAACTTATCAATGATAAAGCTATGTAAAATCAAGAGAGCATATTTTCTCCGCTAAATTTTCAATGGCTTATATCTCGAAAACAAGCACACGGACCTATATTTTTTTCGCTCTTTTAGTTTTTTTTATTAATCCACCATCAATATTTACCAGTATTATGAAAAGCTTGTTACGTTGAAACTGAGTAGCGATCATCCTTAAATGTACAGAATTTTTCATAGAGGAATCAATTGCCAAAATATGTAAGACACATCATAACAACTAAATCTTTCAGCACCCGGTTTATCAACATTTTAATGCACAATTTTATCAGATGTGGTTACTAGAAATAAAACTGTACTTACAATTTGCAAAGATTTGTATTTCGAGATATGCCACTGTAACTTTAACATACAGTGGGATATTCGATCTTCGTTGTATATAAATAGCTTATGTCAAGTTTTTCGATAAATAACGCGAAGTTCTATAGTAGATTTGTTAGAGGACATATAATTACTGTAACAGATTATCTATTTCCGCAGCTGTCTATTAAGTATTTTTTACTCCAATATTTTACTTGATACGGATTTTTTTAATCTCCTGAAGTAAAAAGACATCTATATATTAATGACGACAATAGAATCAGAGATTACATAAAAAAATTTAATGGGTGCGCTCAAACTTAAAAATTAAATTCGAAACAGATAACAGTAAAGGTTATAACATAACAAAATATACTTCAATAAGCTAGTAAGTAAAGTCAAGAAACACCAAGGGGATATTCGAAGGAGGGGAAAATCAAAACAACTGACAAACTCCGGAGAACAACGAAGACAAGACGAAAACAATACATGCACTACAATTAAAAACTAAACCATATGAAAAACCGGTGGTAGACGCACGTGCTCCGGAAGAGATCCAAACCCAAATCAAACGTTTCAGAGCAGACTTACATTATTAAAAAATAACCGGACAGTGAAGAACCACAAACTATTAAAGGACAGTTGTACGAGATGTATGCTCTTTAGATTTCAAATATTTTGTTGTTTTTAAGTAAAATATTTAGCACCGGTTTCATGAATTATTTTAAAAGAAATACAGGGACAAGACTTCTTCTTGTGCAAGATAAAAATGACATTTAGTTACGTAGTTTGAACGAACAACAGTCATATTATACGATTTTATTATTTGACAGCCTCTTAATTGCAATTTTCCCAATAACAATGCTATTTACTTCTATCCAATCATAATAAAAACGTAATACATTGTAGTAAACAAAAGAGATTTAGTTGAAGAACACGATGAAATGATGTTAACTGATCGAAAAAGTATATGGACAGAAAAGACGTGTACGTTTTCCTACTTCTTATGGGAAAAGTTATTCCTACTTCTTATTGGAAAACGATTTAACTCGGTCTGGTCATCTTTTTACAATATTATAGTCAATCTGTAGTCTGAACTTTTTATGTCTCAATATAACAAAGAAGGACAATACTAAATAATTTCTGGATACAAAATCAAAAGTATGTATGCGACTACACTTATTGATAAACAAATGTAGTAAATATTTTATTTTCCCCTGTTTTTTGGTGGGGTCCATGTTGTTCATATGTTTTTAGTTTTTAATTGTAGTGCATGTATTGTTTTGGTCTTGTCTTCGTTGTTCTCCGGAGTTTGTCAGTTGTGACGATTTTTCTTTCCTTCGAATATCCTTCGGTATTCTTCAGTTGCCTTGTTCTATTTACGTATAGTTTATTACATGTTTTTATTCTTTTAGTTATAAATGTATCCTTGTGGCGTTTGTTTGTTGTGTTCCGTTCTCCCGACTTTGTCTTTTCCTTGGATTTCGAATTTATGAACTTTTCCCACTGTTTTTTTCTTTAGTATTCTTTTGCTTATATACTCAGTGTAAATCCAAAACTCAACACAGGAGCACACACACTGTCACGGTAAGATATCTGTTAACGTTAAAAAAGCCGCCATGATTTGAGTCACAAAAGTTTGCTGCAAACCAATACAATTTTTAGAAATTTCTTGAATTGACAACTTTCCATTTTAACACTGACTTCTAACCAATTAAGTCTGGGCTTCTTTTCTTAATAATTGGACATGTGATGCGTACAATTTTACTTGTAGGTGGGTTTAAAACCTCCCGTAACACGATATGATAACATCCCTGGTTAATATAACCTCGTGTACGTGAACATATGACGTTGTTTATTGCAACAATTAACAAGACAAGTTGGATTTATTGGAGTAAATTCGTTAGGTGATATGGTTGCTATCGGAAATCAGTAATATTGGAAGTTTGCTGTAATGTAGCATCAATAAGAGATTTAGTTTGGATAGAATTGATCAATATTTGACCAATAGAGTTCAGCGTAAAGCTCCATAGTATGGAAGACATACCTTTAACACTAACTCAGCTGTCATGTAACATTTTTGCCCTTTTGAAAAATCAGATGTGGACAGTTTTGCGTACTCATGTGTAAAATTTATTTATAAATTATGTAAAGAATATGACAGTTAATATAATTCGTTTTATAGACCATAACTGAAATATCTTGATAGACATTAATTAAAATACAAGTGTACCTGAACATTTAATTAGTATTTATTGCTAATATTTATTTATTATTCCTCTTAATATTTTTAATATAAACTTTTTTGCCTTGTAATATATCTTACATATTATATTTATCTACATGTATATTATACTCTCCTAAAGGAAGATAATAAACTTATATATATATATAGACAACTTTTAAATACATTTATGTAGGTGCATTGTAATCAGCTACATTGTAATTTATGAAATGGACATTTTTATTTATTGTACCTATATGTGATTTTCCTTGGATACCTATTTTCCCCATTCACACTAGTTTTAATGCATCCTGCATATGTGCTATGATCAATTGCTTTTCAATGAAAGTGTTATTTTTCCAAACGTTGTCAGGCAATATTAGTCATTTAAGCAAATTGGTCTCTTGCATGCGAACGATGGAGATAAAATGTTCCGTACCATTACACTAGCCTCCATCAATCAGTATCTAATTTATCTTACAACAGTTTATTCTGCCTGAATATAACACGTAAATCCCGTGATCTCTGGATATTTATAAGAACTGGAAGTTTCTTTGTACTTCTAATGTATAAAATGTCCAAAAAGTGTTAGTAAGTATTAAATCACATAAATTGAAATGGTATTATTTGTGTAAATTGTATGTACTCTCCCCCTCCCGATATTATCAACAATAACATGTTACTCAAAAGTAGAATATGCAAATGAGACAGAAAAAATAATATTATCATGATCTTTAATCTTTATATCGCTTTAAGATGAAACCGTATGCATATTTTCTACATTCTTCCAATACTTTGTTTCTCATAAATTATTCCTAATCCCCTTGAATAATGTAAAACGTTCTGTGGAATTCCATTGAACACACCCAACGTAGTCGTACAAACGTATAGTTTTTGAGTTGTACATGTATATTTATTTATATAATACGAATTGGCAATGTTAATGCGGATGACTTTGTAACTACATGTATTATGAATTTCCATTTTTCCAGCAGTTTATACCGATTTTTCATAAGCAGAAAATTATTCTTACTTTGAGAGTTTTTGTTTAAACATGTTTATACACTGTGAAAAGGGTAATCTATGTGAATGCAATTCAGAAACAAGTTTTACGTGGTCTCAAATGCTCCGACTGTTTATCTTAAAACATTTTCTGCGATATCTGTTTTAACTAGCCCTTCTGTCACTGTTATTTTTATTTTGAAAATTGTGAAACATTTTAAAAAGCAGTTTAAAACTTTAAGTAAAATTTTGTATAAAATTATGACATTTGACTTAACTGAACTTACATGCTTAACAAAGTATGTTTATAGAACCCTAGTGTAAGTGATTTTTAGCTGGATACTGACACCTTACAGTGACTATAAGTTGAAGGAAAACAACGAAAGCGCTGTTAATTTTCATTTGATTCCATTTTTCATCACCACAGTAGTTAGCTACTAACATTAATTACATAACAGTATGTCGTTCAAGTGATTATATTATTACTTGACAACACGGTAATAAACAAAGAATAAAGAATAACAATTATCTGATTCCACTTTTGATACACTATATGTAATGAAGGTTATTTTTAAGGAATTTATCAATGTGTAAATAACTTTTATTACTATATTGCATGCGTACTTATTCATACGCACGTCGTCATGAAAGGAAGTTATCAAGTTATAAACTTTTTACCGGAAGTTGCTGTTAGGCAATGAAATTACTGCATTTGATGTTTTGAAAACAACATTGGAATTATACTAATGTAAACAACAAAATAAATAAAAGGAAATGTCATCAATGATATGCCAACCAATCATCCCATCCTACAGACAAAACTCCAGACAAAAATTAACATAAAATGTGAACATTTATATATCTTATTTTTCATCATCAATCAGATGATTATGGGCGAAAATTCTAATATTTAACAAATTCTAAAGAATTAATTCGAAAAAAGTTTTAACGAACAATTTAAATCTTGACCAATAAAAATAAATGTATCCGAACTAAATGCGGTAAGTTGAAGAGTTTACTCGAAATGATTAAGTTAAACAAAATTACGCAAAGAACAAAAACTACAGAAGTTAATCTGCATAAAAACATATAAAAACTGGAAAAAAATAGAACAAAACATTACCAATAAACTATAACTGAATATGTTATCCATAATAAAAAAGTAATGTAATGGTAAGCATTTCCTAGACACTTTATGTCACCCATCATATTGTCAGTGGGAGATATTCGTTCTAGAATAAAAAGAATGAAATCATTTCCACTGAAAAACGCAATCTCGTTTTTAAGTTCAATATATTGCAATGTACTTTTAATATAGTAATATAGCACTGACATAGACATAGAAACTGTATTATAATGCTATTAATTTACGAGACCCCAATTCTATTACTTTTTAATATCCTGATTAAAGCTGTGTAGAAATTACCAATATTTAGCAAAATTCAAAAATAATAAAAATACTAAGGGTTCATTCCTTGTATTGCACATGGTAGATCTCCTTAGCTGAAATTTGGCTTCCTATTTCGGTATTTTTGGTTGAGTACTTCTTGTTTAATATAAGTCTGGTTTTTAGTCTTCCAAATGTTTCGGTTTTAATGCTGCTGATGAGAGGTAACTCCTTGAGATGCGTCGTATACAGCATAGTATAAATTTACTATATCTAATATTAGTATCTTTGGATTGTTATTTTGTTAGTATTATATGAGTATATTTATGTACGTTATGTCAATTAGACAAAAACCCGTACGATATGAATACTTTTAATTTGAAATTGTAGGTTAAGTTAATCAGAGGATGTCTTGTTGCATGATTAAACATCACAAAATGACCCCCAGTTGCTATAGCAGTATGATGTCGGATTTCACAATTTATTTTTACCCATTTACTTCACATTTAATCAACAGATCTCGAGGAGAATCACCAGCTCAGTTTATAGTATTTCAAAACTAGCCCCAAACTGATAATTTTAACTCACAAAAATGTTAAATTTTAAGAAAACTAAGACGTAGTATCCTCGTGCATACCTCTGGGCTCAGATGGTTTAGTTTTTCCATTTTGGTCGTTTTTACTATTTGAATTTATCTTCAGACTGGGGCTCAGATGGTTTAGCTTTTCCATTTTGGTCGTTTCTGCTATTTGAATTAATCTTCAGACTGGGCTCAGATGGTTTATCTTTTCCATTTTGGTCGTTTCTGCTATATGAATTTATCTTCAGACTCCTTTTCAAATGAATCGTAAATCGACGAAATGTGCACATCTTGTGTATCTAAATCGGTATCAATGAATTTACATTTTTTAATTACAGAGCTATCGTCGTTATTCTAATTACAAACAGTGAAAATCTGGATATTTTAGGAACTTTTCGACATATGTTCATTTGATTCAAAACTGAAAACAAAGTTACAACATATTTTAGATAAATCTTGTTTGTGTAATATTTATTTATCAAAACGACTTAACTAACGATGGTGCATGGTTTGGAAAAACATCCAACGCCCCAAAAATATTTTACCTAAATAAGTTTTGGATGAGGACTTTTATTACAAACACAAGAAGGATAACTAAAATATAATCATTTGTATCATTTGATAAAGTTCTGTCATCTTGTTTTTAAGATGACACATGTCTGGACTCTCGACATGTGTCTTCCGGTGTAACAAGTTTTCTGTCGTCTATGACGTCTAGAATATTATATTCATCAGATGGAAGTGTCAAATTTAATCACTAAGTTTATTGTTGTATAAGGAACATTTAAATTGAGTTCAAGAGGTGAACACGAATGCATCAATATTTGTGACATTCTTTAATTTTGTTGACTGTATTTTCGCTTCAGTATGATTCACGTTTGGATTGAACTTGTATTAAATTTCTTTCATCAAACGAATAATATCTTTATCACTTTCTTTGTTACCAACAATGAAATTCTGTCACCATCGGTGGATCTTCATTTCACAATCGAAGTAATAAATTTACGGAACATCAAGCCATCGTTTTCAATGTAATAAGATTGTCTATTGAAATTTACTTGCGAACCATAAATAAGTAAAATGCTGTTGGCGTGGCCAATGATGCGAGCACAGCAATAGCCCTTTCCAGAAACTCATTTCTGGTATCACGATTCTGACTCTAAAATTATAATTTGAGGCAAGTTTCCGGCGAACGAAACCTTTTCTAGCCTTAGTATGTAGCACAATATGGCTGTCCCCATTCAACAAAGACTTTTCTAAATGACCCATATGTAGAAAATGCGTATGCTCCTATAATATATGACAAAAATAAAATAAAACTATAATGAAATATACCTACTGAAGTATTTGATGGCGGAATTTGAAAAGAAAAACTACTGTATGTGTCACATACGTCGGCAACTGATTTCTTGATGAAAACACTGCTGACTTCATTACTATTCTATACGTTTTAAATAACAATTAGGTATGTCTTAAAAGTCAACATGGATCAAACGTTTAGAAAGAGAACTTAAATATATTCTGCAACGTCATATCTTGTGAATCAAAATTGGCTTTAAAGAATTTATTTTTTTGTCATATATGATGTCAGAATCAGTGAAATACAAATACAACTTGGAAAAGCAGCTCTGATAAAATATTTGGCGCATTTCAGCGATGGAAACGACAATAATTCATTACGACCATTGGGTACATAGGTTAGTGTAATACCTTTCATTTTCATTATTAAGAAACAGTTGAGTTATTCCCGAAAAAACACTTGCAGTTTGAAAAAGACACACAGTAGGAACTGAACTAAAAGAAAATTAATTGTGTCAGTTGATAAATATTTGGAAGTCTTGTTATTAAGTCGAAAATTGTCTGGTCCGCAGCTGACCCCCTTCATAACACTTATAACACTTAATAATGACAACACTTTTACGTCGTCTATAAAGTAGACCATATTAAATTCATTATATTCATCTGATTTAAGTGTCAAATATAATGTATGAGTCTATTACTATATAAGGAACATTTAAATTGAGTTCGAAGAGGTGAACATGAATACACCAATAATTGTGTCATTCGTTAATTTTGTTGAATTCCTGATATAATTTGTATTTGAATTGAATTGATATTACACATTAAACAAATAATATTTAATTTTTTATTTAAAAATATAAAGAGCATGATTACAAATCAAACTTTGTGCATTATATGACGCAGACAATGATTCGCTGTTATGATGTGCCCGAAGAAGGTGAAAAGCAAAATTCGTTTGTTGTTTTACATATTATGGTAAATATCAAGGAGACAAAATGCCATCCCCGAATACAGGTATCTAGAAAATTAGACATAAAATAATGTTATACGAACTACACAAGCTTCTATATACTATATACTTAAAAATAAATGTTTGTCTGTTCAGTTGAAAACTGCGAGACACCTTAAAAAAGTAATATTCTTTTACAGAATATTCGTCATCTTGTTTGCAATAATTCACGGCCGGGTTCGATCCTCGAGCCTGTCAAACCAAATATTAAAAGCTGGTATTTGCTACTTCTTGGCTAAACACGGGCTTTTAGTCGGAATAATATGTACGGGTGGGGATGACATGTCTTCCTGTGGGCTGTTACATGTACCTTGACAACTAGCAGGTTAAATATGCGACTCAGCATCTAGTCCAAATCAGGGTTCATATTTATATCACATCCACATAAGCATATACTGTACTGACATGGACTGATAAACCAAACATCGTCATTGTTCTACCCACCACTGGCATTTTCAATATTTTAAGTAGAACAAATTTCTTTGTTTTCATGTATAATCGAAATAATAAGATGGCAGCATATTTAGCCATTGTAATGTATTTTTCTATTCCAATATCAGAACGAATGTGGAATATTTTTAAAAAGGTCCCAATGCATTTCACCTAAAGATTTATTTCATAAGAACCTTTAATATAAACACTAGCAGTTGTAGTAATTACACGTATCATTTGATATAATTTTCAGACGTCTTGCTATCAATTTGACAAGTGTCTGGTCCGCTACAGACTCCTAATATAACATTTCCTGTAATACAAAAGTTTTTCATCATCTACGATGTTTACATTATTATATTTATCCGCTGGAGTTGTCAAATTTAATTATTTAGATAATTATTGCATAAGGAACATTTAAATTGAGTTCGAAGAGGTGAACACGAACGCATTAATATTGATGAAATTCTTTGATTCAGTTGACTCTTGACTCTGCTAGTATGATTCATGGGTCGGCCGAATTTGTAGAAAATATCGGAAAAAGAATACCGAAGTAAGAGGAAAGTAGGCATTTTCCACAAGACCAAAACTCATTTACAAAACGAATTCGTGAGACGACTAACACAGCAAAACATGAAAACAGGAGTAAAACACACATAGCTCACAAAAGAGAATAAGGATAAAAATAAAGCACTTTCGATTTGAATTCCAACAAAACTCCTGGCGCAACATTAAGTGCTCCAGAAGGATTAGCATCTCCTGCTATGTTTACAGATACATTAACAGAACAAATCGATGTACAAAGGTACACAGAAGGCAAATGACGTGGTCAGCTATTATGGATGGATGAATTATTATTTAACATCCAGTGTCAATTAAATGCATATAAGGATGAGATCGTGTTGATATTATATGGATATGACCCCGCTTTGTACAAGATCGACACACTGAGTTGGATTTTTGACGTTCTAGCTCAGGAGATAACAGTCCGCAGGAAGACATATCGCCCCATCCGTACACATTACACTGACCCCGACCCGACCAATCCTTTGCTTCTACTCCTGCAGGCCACTTGCTTGGTGCAGAATCAGCAAATACCAATTTTAATGTCTTGGTTTAACCCCGCCGGGGATCGAACCCGCTACCTTTCGAACTCGAGGCGAGCACAGTACCATGAGACCACCGATTATAGTACCAACTACAATGGAATAACTCAAATATCAAACCAATAAGACAAGGCATGAAAATAATAAATGAAGGCTATACAACCCATTTTTATTTTACGAATTCCTTCTTGGGGTTGTTGCATCGACATGGATGGTGTTCTTTCCCCTTTGTAAACTTATTTAATATTACATTAAGTTAAGATATAAAACAAACAATGTATTAATAAGAACTCACCATTCTAAATTTTTCTTTCATAAAATGTTCTCTGTTTGTGTGAATAAAAGAAAAGTTATTTTACTACAGTTCGTATAAGGTCGAAATAGACAAACAATTTTGCTACTCTATTGACCTTTGTTAACAACAGACACTTTTAATTCTTGTATTGCCTGATCTTCTGATAAAAACTTCTCATTCATTTACCATTTATTGGGATCTAGGTGATAAAATGTAAACAAAGTATCCGTAGAGCTGATGGTACATAGGTCACTGACATTTACATCATATAAATACTTGTAACATATTTTCCATGTTTTTTTTAAGTAAGCAATATATATATTGTTTCACATAAATAAATATATTCGTATCAAACCAAATACTATGAAGGGGTGCATGAAGGAAAAAATAATTAGTTTAGAGTAACCCGGATTAACATCAAAATATCAGAGGCTCCCAGGAGCCTGTATCGCTCAACTGATATTTCCATTTGTTCATTGCTAAAGGACCATGAGATTAACATCCATGCCATGTTTCAATCCAATCAATAATTTTCAAGGAGACGTTTGTATGTAATTCGCATAGGGTTTTGTGTTAAACTAAGTCTTCCGCTGACGGTCATCATGAATGACAGATCGGCACCAAAGTACAATGTAACAACACTTGGTCATAACGAACATTCATGCCATGTTTGGTTTCAATCCATTCAGCGGTTCTCTAGAAGAAGATTCCTGTATGTATTTCCCATAGGGTCCTATGAGAATTTAATTCCCCCGCTGGCAGAAAATCAACAACACTTGGTCAGCGCCTTGTAAGGAACATTCATGCAATGTCTGATTTCAATCCATTCAGTGGTTCTGTAGATGAAATTCAGAATGTGAAATGTGGACGAACGGACGGACAGACGACATACGAAAAGTGATGGAAATAGCTCACATGACTCTTCGGATCTGGTGAGCTAATACATGTAAAAATGAGTACATTTTATTTAAGATTAACAAATGGTTTGAGAACAAATAAAATTGTTCTTTCATAGTTTGTATGCGGTTGCCATATGTACAACTTAACTTTATCATTTAAAATTATAAAAAATATATTTAAAGTTTTCAAAACAAATTTGGAGCTTTCTTTGTGTTAGTAAAAAGTATTGTCTGCTAAACCAAATGTATTTGCAAAGCTTAAATCCAACGAAAAATGCAGCTCAATGAAATCGGACAGAAATATTGATAAAAAGCAAAAACTTAATAAAGAGAATTTACACATCATATTTGAAAAAAACATCCATTATATTAAGAGATAAATTAATGTATTATATCAGTTTCGATAAGAATGCTTAAGAAATTTCTCCACTGCTTTTACACTAAATAGCTCGACAATATTACATGTTCTCTGCAGTTTTCTCCGTGTAACCAATTTTATTATTTACTAATGAATTCCACTTCCGTACCAAGAAAAATACCACTAAGGTGTAAAGAGGATCGAATTTATGAAAGCAGATTTTTATTGGTTGTCTCGGTTTTTTAGCACTGGTAACTAAGACAGGGCTTATTATTTGAATAAGATATTGTCTCGTTGACGCATACCTCATATCCTTTCACATTCATCTTAAGTTTAACCATGCACTCCAATTATTTAACTCCGTTATATGAAAGTTTGATGAGACTGACAAAAATAATGTAAAACTAGACATTGAACTTCAGGTTCCATCAAAGTCCATATGACGAAAACACAACCACATAAATTGTCAATATTTTTATTGTTACAATTAATTCTGAACTGGAACTTGATGAAAAGCTTTCATTAAATACACATTCCATAATGCATTACCTTTTCCCTTCAGAATATATATGAAAATGAAATTGTAGATGTAAACATTTCCTTAGTGACGGATGAATTTTTCAAAAGATGCCGTGAGTTAGGTAGAGCATATTTTTGGAAAATAATTGTTCCTATTGTTCCATTGTCATCGTGGTCAGGGCTAGCGAAGCTTAATTTCACAAATATATCCAATAATCAGACGATAAAAAGCAGTTTTAGTGTGTGGCTGCGTGTGTCGTCATTAATGATAAAGATGACCATTTGTTAAAAATATTTTTATCTAGGGTATGGTAGAGATATATTTAGACAGGTCATATGACAAATAATGTAAAAATAGATAATGGTTGGTTTTATCACTTTGTGCAAGGTAAACATCCGAGCAATCCAAAAAACAACTAAGTTAGGAATTCCTCTGACCTTTACCTTCCTTCTTCATAATCTTCAAAGTTCATAACCTTTACAGTTAGGAGAAATTGCGTTATAGTAGAAAAACAATCCTGAATACATGAAGCGGAAACATCCCACTCGAAGGAGAATGTTTTTAATTTGTTTTATTCTTCTTCTTCCGTAATTGCAAACAGAAATACATTAAAAATATGTGTATACTTGTTTATTTAAATCAATGTGTTAAAATGATGCATTCTAAGGGATATGTTGGGAGAATTCATATTGGAAAAATGCATACAAATTCCATTTGCACATAAACAAAGCTGCAGTTTAAATTTATAAATGCAGATTGTCAAATCCGATAATAACCTTTATAATCTGAACCATACATCGTTTATTTTGAACCACGCGTTTTGCTGCCTATTCGGCTAATTCGTAAATTTAGTATTATAGATAAGGGGGATTTTGATATATAAGGAGCAGCATAGTCAAATTTTAACTCAAATGATTTTCAAAATACGAGAAATACATTTACCGTTATTTCATTGAAAAAATGACCTAAAGCAGAGTATTCCGATTTCCTTTTCCTACCAAACCTTTAAAAGTAGCTTGATATGTCATAAAATAAGTTGTATAAGGCAATCTAAATACCAATTAAACTTATCGTAATTGCCATTGAACATAGTAATTAATTCATTGAATCAATTAATACAGTGACTAAACCATATTGTTAGACCATATTAGTGTTCTTATAAAGAAATATTCCACTTTCGATAATGATTAAGTTGTCTAAAATTAATTTATTTGGAACTATAAGTGATCTCATGAAATCTGTAATTAAGTTTATAGTAAGATATAATGAAATAACTAGTTGTTGAACTTGGTATTCATCAAAATAAATGATTTTGCCTTAAAAAAATAGATACATTTGTTAAAAATTACGGGTGATTTTCTTTGGTATTAAACAAGAATTTTACTTTTGTTTCTTTCGACTATCACGCCGTTATTCAGATTCAAAGAAAATTACATAGAGTTGAAAATTTTTAATAGCCATATGGCACTTGTTACAATGGATACAAGTCAATGGCATAACAAGTAGAAATTTAAAATCCAATTTTTTGAATTTTTTGAAATTATTGTTTATTCAGTTTAGGATCGCTTTTACTATTACTTAGTAATAACTTACATAGTTCATGTGTAAATTTTTATTTCCATAACTGTTTTGCCTTAATTTTCTTTGAAAATGTCACAAAGACAAGCAAAAATGTTAAAGCATTTACACTGAGATCTTCTTAAAATATAAGAAGCTTAATTAAAATAATGAATTCAATTCAATTATTGAAAAGAAAACTAAATATATATATATACGTCTGAACACTAACCCAACACCGTTAAAATCAGATTTTAATGCTGTCATATGTAATTTTTTCCCACCTTTGGCGGATGTCGAAATCACACTGTTAAGACACTGTGGCACCTATTCACTTAGCACCATGTCCAACGCCACTCGCTACATATATATACATTAGAAGAAACTCATTTTGATGCACAAACTATGCATATTTCGTTAAATACTCCTCAGTTTTTCTCAAGCTTAAAATGTTAATCGAAACATTATGTGTATTTGTCGTTTGATGGTTTTTCTTTTCTGTTAAAGCATTTACTTGGTATTATGGTTGACAAATAATTAAAGACGTCAAAAATGTTTGACTTTCTTTGAAGCTTACATGTTCTCCTGTGACTGCTTTTGAAAAGAAGATAGCTGAATGCTTTCATTATTAGCAAATGATTGTAAGTACAACAGCTTGCATTTGAATTATATATCCAGTCATTTGTCAGAAATGTCTTCTTGTTGTCGTGTACAGATTTGTACAGTGTATCTATTGAACCAAAAGTAAAGTTTTGCTAAATAATATGAATGAAGTTTGGCAATATAAGCAAGATTTTCTGTGCACTGAAATGGAAACGATTGTTTTGACAAATGAATTTTGTATAAAAGAACTAGAATTAATATAACACACCGGTTTGAATATGAATAATAATAATTATACATGATATACCACGTATATGCACGTATTTGTTTGGATCATTTATATAGCGAAACAATATTTGTTTTTGCGAAAAAGAATAATAATCTTCCCGCGAAAAATCGGGCAACTTTAGATCTTTGAAAATGTATTTTAGACGATGAATATGTTATCCGGAGCTTGTGACATATACATTGACTTCCTGGACAGGGCCCGGCTCCTTATTAAAGTTTTATGGACGTCATCATTACTTGAATGACAGGTATGAAAAAAACCGTTTCCCAAGTGAAAATGGACCTGTTCCATTGATTTTGTCCCTTCCTCATACCGGATTTGACATGGGTAGCATGAAGGGTGTCCTGCAGAAAGCAGGGACTGCTTACTCTTCAGAGCACGTAAATCTACCCCCGTGTTTTTGGTGGGGTTTATATTGTTCTTATGTTTTTAGTTTTTAAGTGTATAATTTGTATTGTTTTGTTCTTGTCTTCGTTGTTCTCCGGCGTTTGTCAGTTGTTTTTGATTTTCCCCTCCTTCGAATATCCATTTAATATTTCTTGACTTTACTTATCCAATATTCCGTAAAATATTGTACTGCAGTCAGAATTTGAGGCTATGGCTTGTCTGCTTTGCTCCCAATCTAGCTCAGGGGATTATACTATTTGCTAACGTCATCATAAGAGTACTTAAAAAGTTCTTAATTTCAAATATGAACAAAGGGATTGGACACAGCTTTTTACAACAATATAAAAGACCCCTCCCGCTGATTTTGACTGTCATTGGCTGTCAGTGAATGCCAATACATGTAAAAGGTGAAAGACAAATGTAGCGCGTTAATTCACACACAACACTAACCTTATAATACTGTAAACTACTACAGATACCAAGTGAAAATGTTTTCATCTAGAAAATAGCTTTTAAGTTTTAAACATTTAATAATAACAGGATCATGACATCTGATAGCACTCTCTTCAGCGATGCTTGTAGCCAAAATAATAATAATAAAAAACATAAAAACAAAAAAATAAAAAATATAAAACTGATCAGAATGAAGGAAAATTGCAGAAAACGAACTTCTGAATAATTAAATTTTTTAACATCAACTGACGAACTTTTTCCCATAGTTCAAGTTAATCACAAGGACGCATTCATATTACTGCTTCACTGATAACATTACCTTAACTATGCACTCATTCAATTACAATACATTTTCTATCGTAGGACCAGACATTTCCAGTCATGAACAATTTGTATGCTTGTTTTGGGTATACGCGTTAACATGACTGACAAATACGCGTTAACATGACTGATAAGAACGCGTTAACATAACTGACAAAATGTAATCGGCAACAGTAAAATCATAAATTGGAAACTGACAACTCTAATAAATTCATTAGTCGAATTGTAGCCGCCTTAATTCATAATAAATCCATGCCTTTATGTTTGGTAAAATTAAGCAACTGTTATTAATATTTAAATAAGAATAGTTCGAAAGAATCATTTCTTTTAATGTTTGAATAAGCTTAAGAAGAAAAAGAAAAAAAGGACATGGGTTTATATACAAGACTAGGAACGAACCCAAAGGATTTTAGAATAAAGTAAAATACCTGACATTAAAAAAGGCACCTTAAACAAGCAAGACCACGTGGGAAACCTACCCAAGTAAACCAAACGACAACCTTGCTTTAATAAAATAATCATTTTAAGTATTTTTTTTAAAATTTTTGAACAGTAACATATAAGAAATACTCACAGACATCAAGAAAAATTACATTCCTGGTACACGGTTTTTCCTTCTTCTGAAATCTCTGTTGCAAAGAAGAGTTTTAGTTCTCTTAGCATTGTCGATAACATTTATAGTACCGATCAAGCAACAGAGCCTCAATCTGATTGCTCGATAGATAGATTCTTTCAATCACATCCAATTTGTTAAAATTATGGAAAAGCAACAATACGAAGTCTATCATTTGTGGACAAATAATTGTTTTTGTCATTTAATGTGGACTGTAACCTTATCTGGAAATAGATATTGAAATAATTAAACTCATTAAATTACAATAAAGCTTTATATTAAGCCAAAAACAGATATCAAACTTTATTTAGGTGTTTAAAAAAAAATCATAATTAAAACAATAAAAGCAATCACACATACAAAAATAAACCTTACATTACATTAAAACAATAAAAATTCTATGAAACAGACTTTGATGCAAGATCTATGCATATTTTGTCCACTTGCGGCTCAACAGTTGTGCTAAAGACTGAAACTGAAAAACATCATGTTTTTGAAATTTATCATTAATACTGATTATCGATAAAATTAAAATAATTTTCAAGAAGCTATAATATCATCCTAAAGAGTAAATAACTCTCACAAAAAGGACAAAGTGTGACAAACGAAAAAAAAATCTTTCAAATAAAATTAACACCCTACATTGTCTACAAAACGTCCGGGCGGCATACTTTGTTACAATGGACTTCTAGTACACAGTATGAAAATTTAAGAAGTCTAGTTGGAGAAATTTAATGTAGTTCATCTTGTCAAGTGTATCATTCCCTGTCGCCTGTGCTTCTGCAATATTGTAATTCTGAGAAAGTTGAAATTTTCTTTGAATTAAATTTAGAGTAGAAATACTTATATTAAGCAAAGCAGTTGTGATAGATCACAGGAGCCCAACTTACAGAGCTGCATGGTGCGTCCTCGGGTGGCGGATAGGGGAGACCATCTCGTTGGGAGTTGTCAGGTCATAATACGGAAAGTCTGAACGCGGACCATTTTGGAGACTGCCACACTCCCTGCAAGCTAAAGACCCCTTCTGAAGTTTTCGAAAAATAGTAGGCTAATGCCGCTACAGAGGGCAAAATCATCCGATCCTGCCCATCCTTCAACCCTTTTACAGTGGCAGTCAACATTGGTTCCCAGCTCTGTCCTTTCCCGCCCCTTTTTGAATTTTGTTTGATATATAACTGGTTCTCGTTCTGAAAAAGCATGAAATATTTGCAACTGGACGTTGAGCAAGCATTCTAATATGACCTGCTTCAAACGCTTGCAGTTTACATCCGAGGTAAAATATGGATATATTGGTTTTCCAAAGTCACAGACTACTTGTTTGGCAACGTCATAGTAAAGTTTCCCAAAAAGCTTTAACAACGTAATAGTATAACTTGCGTTGTTTAATGGCATCTTCGTGTCTGAATACCTATGTTGCGGCGTTTTAAAATGTAGTAGAAACTGTCGTTTTAGAATGGAAAAAATTCACGGTGGCTTGAAAATATCCTGGTTTTACCACGAGTAGGCCGTTTACGGCGAAATTTTACAACTCGCTGTCGCTCGTGGCAATATGTCTGGCATAAATGGCCTACCAGTGGTAAAATCAGGATATTTTGAAGCCACTGTGAATTATTTCTCAAACATTCAATCATATATTAAGATTTTAAGCCTTTTACGCTATGTGACCGTGTATATATAACGTTTGTGTTACATTTTGCACTTAAATGGGTTTGATTGATGGATTAATTAAAAATTAACACCAATCAGAAGTAATTACATGAACATGAGATTATCGGACAACGAGCTCCATAATACCAATTTTACTCAAGATGTGCATATTTCATCGATTGACGAATTATCAGTTGTGCTCAAGGCCTAAAATGTTGAAAACCAAAAACAATAACCCGATAGCATTGAAGAGCAAATTTGAAAATAACAAAATGACCAAAACAGTAGAGACAAAAACGTCTAAGGAAAATGAGTTAACATCATTACCACTCACATGATACCGCCGAATTTATCCACTGTACATATTTCCGAGTTTCATCCATAGGCATAATATAAAGATTCGATATTTTAGTGAATGACTTAAAGTAGTCTTTACCCCCTCATGCAAAGAGACGAATTAACGATGTGTGGTTAACTTACATCAGAAATCAAACAGCTGTAATTATGGGACATGTTAATAACCAAGAGGGAACCGGTTTAATGCTAGTTTTTATCTTAAAACTCGAGGTAAAGTCTAAAATAATAAACAAAAAACTTACAAGCTACAACAATACCAATATGGTGATTTACTTGGATTAATTTAGCCTTTGTAGATATAAAAATTAGAGGAAAAGTGTGCACGTTAATAGCACATTATATCAAATGTATATTGAATATGAATTAGTTTGATACTCATTAATTGTGCAATAGGCTAAAAAGTTGACAGCCGAAGTATTTTATCAAAAACTTTAATTTAATATAATTTAATATATTTCATACGTTTTAATTAAAAACCGCAACAATTCAGCAGCTTTTCTGGAGCAATTGTAACACGAATTTATCTTTAATTTCCATTTTTCAATCTGATTTTAATTTACAATGAATAAAATGTTAACACTTCTAGAACAAAGAAATGGTAAATGCAAGATCAATAAAAAAGAGAAGTGAAAAAGATAACGGATTCATTATGTTTAATTAGACATCAATTTTTCAGAGACATAAAATGGCAAAGAACTTGCGTGCATATTTAAACATGTCAATTTCATGTTGAATATTAAATACATTTATAACGTGTAACACGGGGACCAAATAAAGTTTCTCGATTTAATAATGCTCGCTGGACATGTTTTGGTCTTTTTGTCAGATTTTCGGAATCCTCAGGTTTTATCCATTTCTTAAACATTAAATTTTTTGCCCATGAACCCCCACTTTTTCTTTCATAATTCAATCATATATACCTTAAAATGGTATTTGACAAAATTTTATGAAATCCTTTTTTATTTTTTCATACATTTTTGAGAGAAGAAGTTGCCAATGCAAAGACAATGAAAAATTCAGAGAAAACCTATTTCCTGCAAATTTTCAAGGCTTTATAGCTCTAAAATGAGCACATGAACCTATATTTTTTTCTTGCTTATTTGTTTACTATTCATATGTTCTCTCAAACTAGAACACCTATTTCAAATCCTATTTATTTCCTATTAGACCAGCGACCATCCTTAAATGAATATCATGTATGATAAAGACATATTTTTGTTAGATCATTTTATAGTACCTGATGTCACTTCCGGTTTTTAATTGGAGTTCACATTGCTAGTGCTTTAGTTTCTGTGCTGTCTTGTTCTAATTTTCTTTAGTTTATTATACATTTTTTATATGTTATACATGTATCCTTGTGGCGTTTGTTTGCTGTGTTCCATTCTCCTGACTTTGTCTTTTTCTTGGACTTCGAATTTTTCGACTTTTCTCACTGTTTTGTCGCTTCGGTAGTCTTTTGTCGTTATTTGGAGTAAAGCTAGTATATTACTCCTCTGCAGGGAATAAATTTTTTTAACGAAAGGCCACATTGTAAAATCGGTCTGCATTTAATTCTGATAGGAGAGTTACATTCGAATCGAAACAGTCGTATATATTTAGACAGTTTTATTCATATTTTTGAATTTGCTCTTCAACATTTTGGATTATTATTTTGGTTTTCGATTTTAAGGCTTTGAATACAACTAAATCGACGAAATGTGCACATCTTGTGCTTCAAAATTAGTATAAAAAAATGTATTAAGATAAATAGCTGCATTGTATATATTTATTCTGTAATTTTAAGATATTACCCCAAGTGCGATTCATATTTCATATGTTGTAAAAATTAATCTCAAATATTAGATGTATATTTGGAGTATATTGAGACGAATGTGCACATATGTTGGACGGTTACAGTGTTCCAATATCTAAGATGATGTTGGACCTGTTCCCACTGTCGTAACATTTCATGTGGCTCCACCGATTTGTGACTTCCACCGGATTGACTTTGTTAAACTTCACGACGGATGCCGTATACGGAGCAGGAACTGCTTACCCTTCAGGAGCACCTGGGTTCACTCCTGGTTTTTATAGGAGTTCGTTTTGTTCATTGTTTTTTAGTTTTCTGTGTCTATTTGTTGTGCTTGTGGTTGTTCATCTGTCTCTCCGGGTTTGTCTGTCCAATGGATTACGTTTTATTTATTGCTCCTTGGGTATATTTGTCCTTTTTTTTAGAGATTTAATTTGATAAGATAAAAGTAAGTAATAGTAATTAAACTTACTGTACCATAAATCATTAACAATGAAGATAATATTGTAATACTAACCACGAATGGCAAGTATTATGTACATTAACAATAGATCTTATCACATTCAGAATTCTAAAGTGTTTTCTTTCTGGCGTTCGCATTCCAAACTGAAGTCTGCACTTCAGACATCGTATTGATACTATTTTTAACACTCTCTCAAACAAATCATATTAGTCACTATACACTAATCGGAATTCGGCTTGTAATTGAATTTTGGGTCTCTTTTATCCTATAACTTTGCTATTTTTGTTGCCGTTCCGTAATCATATACCATAACATTTCCATTTTCTACACAAGAGGTAACATCGTCATAGCAATACGAAAGGAATAACACGGTTTGGTGTCTACAAAATCAGAAGGCAACGTCAAAGGTAAAAAAAGAAGCAGTAATACTATTTGTAACAGGTGAAACTAGAATTTTACCGGGCATATTCTACTATGACGTTGACAAGAAGACACGGAAGTTCTAAAGATAGGCAGGATTTCAGAAATGGCAGGATTTAAATTGCACGTATTTATACATATTTTAATGATAACTTTGTTGAACTTCACGACGGGTGCCGTATACGGAACAGGAACTGCTTACCCTTCCGGAGCACCTGGGTTCATTCCTGGTTTTTATAGGAGTTCGTGTTGTTCATTGTTTTTTAGTTTTCCATGCTTATTTGTTGTGTTTGTGGTTTTTCATTTGTCTTCCCTGGTTTGTCTGTCCATTGTATTACGTTTTTTATTGCTCCTTATGTATATTTGTCCTTTTTATCAATCTGTTTTTCTTATCATGGGGAAAAACATATGATTTAGGGGGAGGGATTGCAATGCTTTACGAGATAATTATAGACTAATGATTCGGGGGGTTGGGGATTTTAATTGTATATAATTCAAGATAATTAGCTAAAGGGGCGAGATTGGCGCCCATTATGTAATGAGGTATGTATCATTTAAAGATGAATCACGGTATTATTGTTTATACGCATCGCTCTCAGCGCCGCTATTATGCCGTTTCTTCCTTGACCGTCGAACATTTATGAGATAATTGAACATTTTGATTTGATGGGAGTGGTGATACCCCCTGGGGAAGAGAAGTCTGTCTTACCATGGGGAATAAGAAAATATATGGTTTAGGGGTGGGGATTTTAACGGTTTATGAGATAATTGAAATTTATTGATTTCATGGGAGTGGCGATAACACCCTGGGGAAGCGAGGTATGTGTCATTTGGTGTGTCTTACCATGGGGAATAAGGAAATATATGGTTTAGGTATGGGGATTTTTACGGTTTATGAGATAATTGAACATTATTGTTTTAGTGGGAGATACCCCCCCCCCCCCCCCGGGAAGCGAGGAATGTGTCATTTGGTGCGTCTTACCATGGGGAATATTATTATTGACTTATGGTGGTGGGGACCGCCCTACTGAAAGAATGAGGTACATGTCATTTAATGCGTCTTGTTACGGAGAATAGTAAAATATATGATTCAAAGATAGGGATTTCACTTGCATATAATATTTTTCAAAATAATCGACTCTTGGGGGTGAGGATGACTCCCCTAGAGGAACAAGGTATATGTTATTTAATAGGTGTATAATAAAACATATGACATGAGATGGTCATTGGTCACTCTCTTAGAGTTTTTTAGATGAAAAAAAAATCCCCATAGGGTTCTATAGTAAACCCTAGCCTCTTTAAACTGCTCATTATACGTCTCAGTGACCCCATCAAAAAATGAATAGTATAAGGCACATCTAGAATTAACTAGAATTGATTGGTGGTAGTCACAAGCCAGGTTTTGCCCATATCGAAAAATTAGGCTACTTCTGTATGGTTGTTGATTTCTAAATAAGCGATTTTATACTGAGAGATGGTAATTTTTGAAGAATTGTGAACAGTTTAGCAAACATTTAAATTTATTATTTTGTCTCGATATTTCTTTCAAAAATATTGGCAATTGGACCAGGAAAAGTTTACAGTACAAATAGGAAGCAATTAAATGAGTAAAAGATCAATAAAATGAGACGCACTCTCATCATTTGGTCTTTTTGTTAAGGCTGTCAAAAAGAATTAAACGGGTTTTGCAATACCGACTCGCAATTTATATATTTTAAGCATTAAATTGACCACTTATTAAAATCTTTATAGAATTTTATCATTTTTCACCTACTTGCTTAAATTTTGGTTATGTTGGAAATGGAAAATAATGTTAGTATTAAAGATTTTATATAAGATGTATAGTGCATTGCTAATAAAATATTCCCTTTGAAGTAAATCATTTGTGAGTTTTGAAAAAATATTCATTGATAGGACGTCTGTATGTAGACCATTTTCAAACTGTATATGATTCTAATGGAAGATTTATCAAAGATTCTTACAAACATAAACCATTCAAACTTCGTATTTTCTTTGATTTATTTTTAGTCCGTTCTCCTTTTTAATCTTCTCATTTTCAAGATGACATTGATAAATAAAGAACAAATTCCAAGTCCTAAATTGTATATGCAAAAATAACTAATGAACTCCTAAAAGCTAACAGAATCTTCAATTACATTTAGATTTATAAGACACGATGAGAATACATGGTAATCCTTCTGCTCGACATCGTAAAACCACAAACAAATTACACGTTGACATTAATTTGTATGTTCTTTTGTATGCAGTATTTTGTGACCTAAGTCAGAAAGGTCAGTAATGATAATAGTATGAAAAACAAGACAAATGAACAAACAGATAAGACTTTTAAAAGGATTAGAAACAATTTTCAATCTTATTTTTTCCTGGCTTTATGATGTCTGAAGATTAAAGACAAGGTACATAAGTGATAGAAATAATGAAAAAGAGATTGTACTTACATAACATGATTTAAATGTTTAAATATTGATCAAAGAGTTTAAGTTTGTTAATTTCATTTCCCCCATTCTTGGCGTGTTTAATCGGTGGGATAAAAAAACATAATATTTTTAACCACGTCCCGGTGATTAAATTTCTGCATAGGCATTCTACAGTTATTGGAACGATAAACTAGAAAAGTACCGAAATAGTGTCCATGTAAACAAACTACATAGCAACGATAATTTCTTGCGGATTTTGTCGCAAATCATGGGAGAAACAGATTCTCCTTCAATTTACTCGTGAGTTATAGAATTTCTCCACCTCAATAGTTAAATTTTAGATTTTAACACGCTCGCTAGAGGCTCGCGTGTTGAAACTCGAAAATTAACTATGTCGGGTGGAGAAATTCAATAACTCACTCGTAACTGAAGGAGAATCTATATAAACAAAACTTAAGAACCCTCTTGAAGTTCCATTCCTGAGATGCAATAATTTTCTCCCTGTTGACGACCTCGTTGTTACATCAAGGTGAACACCAATAATGTCTTATATTCCTACATTCCTTTTCTTACAATTTCGTGTGTGGAGTTTGTGTTGAGAATGTGGTGATACTTTTTTTCATACATACTTAAAACATATAATTGTGGTCAGATATTGACGTTTGTTACATTTCTGTGAAAAATCTCCAAAACCAACTCCAAAAGTTTGAAATATTGATATTCTCAGATTTTAAATTTTTATCTCAAAATTCGAAAAATTGTAATTTCACCCATGTTTTAAAGGCTAATCATTATTTGATTAAAGAGTTAGATTTTTATAATAAAATCTACGTAAATTCTGAAATTTCAATTTAAAATGTGTTATGGCATTGGACTTTCAAAATAAAATGTCTATAATTAATCTTTCTCAATTCTCAAATTTATACAAGTAGTGTAAATTTGTCTCAAGTTGAAATTTTAACATTTTTGACCCATAAATAAATTTAGGTAATAAATGAAAATATAAAAACAACCTCTTCCTTGAATAAAAATCATCTGTTTCCTACTGACAATAAGAAAAACGATCTTAAGTATATTTTCTCGATACATTGCAACTATATATATACCAAAGAAAAGGCAAATGAAACACGACAGCCACGCTGCATATTCCCGCGCCACTGTTGTGTTAATCACAAATTTAAATGCTACGAGTTCAATCAAAGGAATATTTCACAAAAGAACAATAACCTTTTTTCACTGTTTCACTACAATTTCTTTTTTTTTTAAAATAATTCAGCAAGTGATATGAATGGAAAAACACAAATGACCAGTTTAGTAACGAATTGGACAGGTAATGTTTCGGTTTTAATGCTGCTGATGAGAGGTAACTCCTTGAAATCCGTGGTATACAGTATAGTATAAATTTACTATATTTAATATTAGTATCTTTGGATTGTTATTTTGAAACTCCTGGGATGATGCCTCGGCTGGTGGACCCTAGGACCCCGAGGGTATTCGCCAAACCAGTCGTCAGACTTGTCTGACATGATTATTCATAGATTTGTTACAGAAATTACCAGTATTTAGCAAAATTCAAAAATAATAGAAATACTAAGGGTTCATTCCTTGTGTTGCACATGGTAGATCTCCTTAGCTTAAATTCGGTATTTTTGGTTGAGTACTTCTTGTTTAATATAAGTCTGGATTTTAGTCTTCCAAATGTTTCGGTTTCCATGCTGCTGATGAGAGGTAACTCCTTGAAATGCGTCGTATACAGCATAGTATAAATTTACTATATCTAATATTAATATCTTTGGATTGTTATTTTGAGATAGTAGTTATGATGTTAAATAAAGTGTCACTGATTAGGATATCATACATTGATAATGTAAATACATGTAGTGAACTGTTTTTATGATGACATATTCCACTAATTAAAGTGTAAATTTACCAAAGTTGAAATATCAATTTTGAAATTAAATGGTTAGCCTAAGTCTTGTGACATTAATAGTTATTAATATGCATGATTGCTAGATACATTTCCAGAACAATAAAGATCTTAGAGTCTTTCAGGAAATTTACCAAAATTGAAGTTTATTTATTTTGAAATCCAAATATTCTATTTAATTTTGGAAATTTAATCATTCTCTATACAGCTGTTGCTTTTTTTTAAACAAATATGTATGGTTGCTAGGTACTTTTCTAAAAGAATTCAGATCTTAGAGTCTTTCAGGAAATTTACCAAAGTTGGAATTTCATTTTTGGAAATTGAATGGTTACCTTAACTCTTGTGACATAAATAGTTATTAATATGCATGGTTGCTAGATACATTTCCAAAGAATTAAGGTCTTAGAGTATTTCAGGAAAAAGTTGGAATTATTTTTTTTGAAATCATTATATTCCATTTAATAGCTATTATTCTGCTAGTGTCCGATTAGTATGGTTGATTGGTAATTTTCAAAAATTTATAAGTCTGAAACTGTGCCAGGAATTTTTTTTCTGCCCCAAGAGCAAATTTCAAAATTCGGAAACTTTCGGCACAGAAAACTTTTAAAGTGCTAGTAACGCACCAATTTGTATGTTTCTACCGCTTAGGGTGTAAGAGGAGTTCTGTGACAATCGATTTTGGGATTTTTTAACTCTCTTGTTGCTATGCCCCAGGGGTTTCAGAAAAATTCGCATGCCACTTTTGAATTCGCCTTATGCAATATTAGTCATGGTTTCAGTTTCAGCATTACAGTACAAATGGTTTAGAAGATTTCACTATTTACTGGATATCGCGAAATCTGTTTTTTGCTCATAATTATTCCCCAAGGGCAAATTCCAAAATTCCGAAACCTTCTGCACAATCTACATCAACAATGCGAACTATGATCAAAGTTTCAATTTTCTATCTCTTATGGTTCCTGAGATAATCCTGGACATTACGTACACATGTACGGCGAACAGCAAAACATTATCCCCGCCGCTTCGCTAGCGCGGGGATAATAACATCGAAGTTAATTTGGACAGATGGTAAATTTCCTACTGTCTGAGTACATGATTGACATTATGATATTTTCTTTAATTGTGCATTTGAATTTTAGTATAATTTCAAGGTTTTTTAATAATATATTTATCAACTTGATCCCATTTCCTTCCGAAAACGTATTCACTTAATTGTTAATGTGAGTCAATAAATGGGAACGAAGATACTGCAGTTATTAAGTGGAGGATAAATACATTCAAATCCATATCGCTCGTGTGTAATAAAACAAAGACAACCTTTGATGTTTATCCCTGGAAAGACTGTGCGGGCGGCATGTCGGGCTGCAGTCTCGAAGTCCATGAAAATTGTCGTTGGTGTCAGCTGAAGTTCGCCATAGTAGTCTTGATTTTGGCCAGGAGTCGTGTGTAGATGGTCTTAATTTACTGGTTAGTAACGCGTAAAGTGGATACATCTGTTTGTTTTATCATTGCGTGTATGTGTAAATTTAAACTGGCTGGTTCATGTGTAGAATGTACCATGCAATATAAGATCTCAGCGTTGGCTTCAAGTCCTTGGAAGTAGCGAATGCTATGATGCGTTGGTCGTTGCTAGCCTTGAATTACAAAAATATGCACATACAGACAGTAATCATCAATATCATTCAATTGTGTTAATTAGTTTATTAATGTTTTTTTTTTAAATCTTAATTATTTTTTGGACTTAAATCATAATTGTGGGCACAGTGTGAATAAACCTATGACGATCACACCCGTCCTTCATTGTATTATACAACCACAGTTTGAAGCCCTAAATGAACTAAAATAATTAGTAACAGATAAACAAATCCACTTCAGAATAATATTTTCATACTGACAGCTACAAAAATAATCTTAAATATAATGTTCTTCGGTAGCTATAAAGGCGAATAACAGCGAACTTAATTTGGACAGATGGTAAATTCCCTAATGTCTAGTTGCAGATGGGGGAAATGATTTTTTCTGTAAATTTTAAGAAAATGTCAAGGTTTTTTGTCTAGTATCACCCCATCCATACTAATAAATTAAAATAATGTATTATATTTATTGTTGCACTTTCACGTACGAACTATGTATGGTAACCTTGGCCATTTTTTAGCGGCAATATTCCAGAAGCGCCGCCGTATATTTCACAACTGATACGTTATTCCAGAGCTTGTGACATATACATTGACTTCCTGGACAGAGCTCTGCTCCTGACAGAAAAGATGCTGAACAGGGGTATGTTGCTCCTAAGTTGGAGTCATCCTTATTAAAGTTTTATGGACGCCATAACGACTTGGTTGACAGGTATGAAAAAACGTTTCCCAAATGAAAATGGACATGTTCCATTGATGTTATCCCTTCCTCATACCGGATTTGACATGGGCAGCATGGTGGGTGTCCTGCAGGAAGCAGAGACTGCTTGAGTCTACCCCCGGTTTTTCCAGGTTCATCATATGGTTTCAGTTTTTAATTGTAATGCATGTATTGTTTTGGTCTTGTCTTCGTTGTTCTCTAGAGTTTGTCAGTCGATATCCCTTTGGTATTTCTTGACTTTACTGATGAGTAATATACATGCATTTTTTCGATAGGTTCGAGACCACAAATAATTCACAGTGCACTTTATGTTAAAAATTAAAGTGCGTAAAAAATCGCACTAGATCACAATTGAAATTCTTTCTTATGCTAACCTCCTGTAACAATATCAAAATTCCAAACCAACGTCAATACTAACTCAAACCATTGGCAAAACTATCTTCTAGGTGTAGCAGCAACTGACAACCTAAATATTGCCACTTTTGCATCTGATCAACTCTTCCTTTTTAGCTCACCTGGCAAAAGGCTATGTGAGTTTTTGTCATCACTTGGCGTTTTTCGTCCGTTAACTCTTCACGGTTTAATCTTCTCCTCTGAAACCACTGGGGCAAATGGAATAAAATTTGGCAGAAAGCATCTATGTAACGTCCTGTATAAAGATTGCTCATTTCGTTCCAATCGGACAACAGACATGGCCGCCATGGACAATTGTTGTTTCTGATGTGCTGAGTTTTCAAAAACCTTCTCCTCTGAAACTGCTGGGCCAAAAAGAACAAAACTTGACAGGAATCATATATAGATGGTTCTTTATAAAGTTTCCTCATTTCGTCTCGATCGGACTACAAATATGGCCCCACTGGTAGTTCTTGTTTCTGACTGGTTGATATAAAAAATCTTCTCTTTTGAAATCGCTTGGCCAAATGGAATCGAACATGACAGAAAGCATATATGGGAGGTTCTTTATAAATCTTCCTCATTTCGTTCAGATCGGGCAAAAAACATGGCCGTCATAGGCAATTCTTGTTTCTCGTTGGTTGATTAAAATCTTTTTTTCTCTCTGGAACTGCTTGGCCAAATGGAAGGAAACTTGACAGGAAGCATGTATGGGAGGTTCTTTACAAAATTTCTTTATTTCATCCCGATCAGAATACACATATGGTCACTATTTGCAGTTCTTGTTTCTGATTGGCTAACTGAAATGAATCTTCTCTGAAATCGCTTGCCCAAATGGACCGAAACCTGACAGGAAGCATAGGTTCCTACAAGACTTCACTCTTTGAGGTACATGTACATCAATAAAAATGGCTTTCATGCCAGGTGAGCGATACAGGCTCAGCCCTCTGAGCCTCTAGTTTCTAATGTTAGCTCATTCAATTTTTTTCTGAAAACACTAACTTTGAATATTATACTTATAATTTAGAATCAAAACATCTAAAAATGCTTTTAAAAGGGGAAAATAAATATAGAAGAATTTCAGTTAATTTATAAAGGTAAAAAATAAATCATATTTGTGGATAAGGTAAATTGTGTCTCGTAATACATTGTGTTATTGTTAAATGCTGTCGTACTTTGCAAAACGAATATCCGGGATTTTTTTCGTTGGAAAATACGGTTAATTAAAAGTGATGAGAATGTGATTTGAATTCTGAACATTTATCAGATATATTTCTTTTTGGACATTCTGGAGATAGTATTAAATCTGTTGATTTAGCCATTTTTCCACGTTATCCGCCGTTCTACATAATACTGCTAGACAAAGCATGTTTAGTCGGTCGTACATAGAGGTAAGGAGAAGTCTAACGTTGTGAAGACTACACCGATTCTAACAAGAACTGGTCCGAAATTGTTATTTTCATCCTGGAATGCCTAGTCGACAGTATAAATTAATGAGTTTGAACGGTAGAATTTTCCGATGACAACAATGTTATACGATGAATACGGTCGTGTTAAATGCATCTTCTATTTATTAGTAGGCCCATGAACTTGAAATAAAAGAGACAATTTTAAACTACAACGAGCCTAACAAAAACTGGTCCAAAATGTTGTTTTCACCTCGGAATTCTTAGTCAATATAGTATATGTAATGATAGGGTAGAATATCCCAATGACAATCATCTTATGCAGTTTTGTTGCATGCATCTGTACTTTGTTAGCAGATCCCATGAACGTGAAACTAAAGAAACAACTTACTTATCCACTTCTACTACAAACAGATACTTTCATACACAGACCATAATGGACAAATGAAATCAAAACTGAATTGACAAAGCTGTCGCTTTTAACGGCACGAACCTTCCCATTCTACGTAGTAGCATGTATATATCTCCTGTAAGATGTTTTTGATTTTTTCTTCTTTCTCGAGGGCAGAAAATAAAATAAACGTGTCAATGGCGATTCCCATGGGTTGTTTGGAATTTGAACACCAGATTATTTATTTAACCGAAGAGAGAGACCTTATTAAAATATTATACTACGTGTATTTCCCAAGTCTAGAAAATACTGATGGTTAATAATGTCATCTTGTATAATTTTAATGAAAAATTATCAAAAACTTCGTTGAAATAATAAAAAAAGACACAACAGAGACGTCAAACCTTTCAGATACATGTAGTTAGAGCTTTTAACTGTTCCTTAACCATTGTAAGGTTATACCAGTTTTATGAGTACTACAACACGGTGTCTATTCAGAGGTTTATAGGTTTATATGGAGAATGAACACAATCATTGAAATATTTTGTGTTATTGATATCTCCATTTTGTATCAGTGATCAACCGAAAAGTGTTCTATTTTTATAAAAAAAAATAAGTAATAATTTAAGGTAGAAAGTACCTAAATCCGCTAAAAAACGGATTTTCATGAAATTTTACACTGAGCTAGAACATTCGAAACTGCATCTAAATATCTAAAAAAAATTTATAGTTAGCGTTTATATTTCTTCAATAAGGTTGATTTAAATTCATTGAAATAAAGGACTTTTACTGTAGATTTCATATAAAAAATGTCGAAAAAAATTTATAATTTCACATTAAATCGTCAATTCTCAAAAACTAGTCCCTAGAATTTACTATAAAAACGATATATTATTGCTTTCAACTTTTTCGTTTTAATGCTACTAAATAAACCAGCTTCGTTTTCGTTATGGAAGTCATTCAACTATAGGTCCTGTCTGTAAAAACACTAAAAATGTACATTTTTATCGCGACGTCGTGACTACGTTACGCTTAGTTTGGATTTTTGACGCTTATTTTCACTCTTCTTACAGTAATCAATCTAATATACATAAAAAAACGAATCTGGCGACCCCCAATAAATGTTATATCAATATAAAGAGAATTTGAATGGCAATAATATATCATTTTTTAAAAAAAATCTAGGCACTGGATTTTGAGAAATCATAATTTAGTCTAAATATTTTACTTTTCGGAGCGATAGCTGCGTGCATTCTATGTATTTACCCATCTGTTTTTCCAAAATTTAAAACACCATATTTTGGAAAGTATTAAAGGGACCTACATTATTTTTTGATATTTTGATGCAGTTCAACGTACTCTAGTTGCATGAAAAATTTAATAAAAATCTGAAATATAGCCCAATTACTTACCTCCTACCTTAACTAAAAAGTGTTTTATTTGATGTTTATATAAATCATCTTGCCATAGTGTTATTAACTTTGTGAAAAGTAATTATTTTCGTCCAAAAACAGATGCGCAATAAATTATATCCATACGAGAAAAAACAAAAACAAGTTTATTAATTTAGATTTTACGAGTATTATATTTACATATGTTATCTTCTGATTGTTTGGCTACTACTGTTACATGTTTGTGAATTAAATAAGATCAAAATACAGAAAGGCAGTTCAATGAAAGGAGAAGTATTATAGTTGATGAAAAACCCAAATTGCCTTTTATACACCAACTCGTCAGGATAGATAAGGGAGATTTGGATATCTTTAAAGCTGGTTTAACTACACCACTCAGTGTCTGTACTGGTGTTTATGTTTGTGTTTTTTGCTTTGTTATGTCATTTTCATGTCTGTTGAGTGGCGTTGATTGATTGGTATGAAATTGTTGAACTTTCCTCTTATCAATCCACCCCCCTTCTTTAGAGCATATTTTATTCATTGTTTCATTAATCATATTGACATAATACAATGTATTATATTGTGCCCTTTAAAGGGCCAGATCATAGAAATGTTTTGAGTTTGATTTTTTTCAAATTAGACATTTTTGAAATTGTTGTACTCAGAAGAATCTGTTATATTTAATTGTAAATATATTATGCCTATAATTCTATAAATCTCTTTTTTATCAAAATAATTTAATTTCATTTTAGTCATTTATATTGATTAGTGTAATTTACATAAACTGTATCCTTTTTATCATTTGATGACAAAATATTTGATTCAAATCGTTACCAGGAAGATAATAAATATAATGACCATATTCAGCAATCACAATAGACGACTTTCTAATTACGACATTTTCTCGTCAAATTTTACTATGATTATACATATATGACTAGTAACTCAATTGTGGACTTAAACGGCCATTCTGGTCTTGTTTATTCTAATTTAGTCCATGGTTAATTTTGAATGAATGTCTTTCCTGGTTTATTCATTTATTAACTGTTAATACTAGCTCAGTAATGAATTTGCATGATATTTTTATATACAATTTGCAATTATCTGCTCTGCATAACTTCTGTTTTTTTTTTTTTTTAAAAATGTTCTGATAAATAAGAGATCTAATATTATTCGTGGAAATCAAACTTGATTGATGTAATAATTTGGTATATATGCCGAATCACGGTTGTTGTGACATTTTTCTTTTTCATGACATCTCGATGACGACAACCTTCCCAAGACTTCAAGATATCATTGTTGCTTAAAAAACATTGTTTACTATTACAAATATACGTTGTAAACTGATATGCAGTCAATAACTTAGATTGGTAACAAGAAACACAGATAACGAGAAAAAAGGCATCAACATGACACTACGTTAACAGTTTTTTTTATTCTACATAAAAGATATATCACTATTTGAACAAAAAATGGCCACATTACAATGTATTGTTGACAATGATTACTGGTAAAAGACAACTATGTGGAATATCCTTTTCTTACATGATCACATCACAGCATATTTCGCCGGCGTCATAATGTCAAAACGCCAAGAAACATCGATTTTCCCAGATTTAAAATAAGAAATTGCGCGAAAATAGAAAATCATCACAGGATTGCCATTAACTTTTCAGTTTAAAGTTTTTTAAATTTTAATGTAAAACCAAATAATGCACTATGTTTCCGATGGTTATGTTTGTTTTTGTCTGGGATCCTTCGTTTTGTATATTTTAATCGGAGAATAATGAGACCCCATAATTGGATATGTTAAAATTTCTACCGTAAATGACACATGAATGAGAGTTTGGTATTATTACAGTTAACAATATAAAGCTCATTTCAAACTGACAATTCAAATTTAATATAATATAAACGTTTTAACATTAATATTCGAATAATGGATCGATGCTCTAACGTGATACTTAATGATGTCAAAATGGCGCCTAATTTCCAATGAAAAAGGTATCATGGAATATACGATATTATAAGTAGAGTTATATCCTCACTCTTTATTCCGGCGTCACCAGACTCTAACTTTCAATCCCTCTGAGTGACAGCATGTAATTTGACCTTGGAGCAGCTGATTATTATTTGTTTTTAGCAGTGTAGATAACAGATCCGCAGGTCAATATTCATGAAGTTAAATATTGAAGGAAATGGATGTAAGATCAACGAACAAACTATCCATTAAAGTGTTGACGAAGTCGTTTGGTGCATGTATACGTCTTAAACTTAAAAGTATTTCATAACTGGGTAATAAACATTCAACAGTTATATATAGAATATATTTTAACCTGAATTATTAGTCATTAGAACATGTAGAATATAGCAAAGTGCTCTCGACCAATGAAATTATAGGATTTGATGTTTCTTAATTGTCAAGAATGAATGTAAAACATGTTCTTAGTAAGGGATTATCCTATTGTTTTCTTACCATTCAAAACAATGAATTCCTATCAATGAGTTACAACTGTCCCGAAGCATATTTATCACCTTACAGAATTTGTGAGTGGAGCTTATTAAAAAAACAATTTGAATTTGAAAAAAAAATTAATTAAGTAACTGTTGTAGTTTGTAAGATGTTAATGTTGAACGTTAAGATGATAATGAATATGATCCCTGCTTTGTACTAGACCGACCTGCTAAGTCGGATTTTTTATGTGCTAGCTCACGAGGTAACTGTCCGCAGGAAGACATATCACCTCACTCGGACACATTATACTGATTCCGAGCAGACCCGTCTTTGCTCTTACTCCTAGACGCCGCGTGCATGGCGGAGAAGCAGCAAATACCAATTTTAATGTCTTTGGTTTGACCCGACCGGGGATCGAACCCGCGACCTTCCGCACTCGGGGCGAGCACGCTACCACGAGATCACCCAGGCGGTCTATTTGATTTGAACGTTTATATTTTAGCTAATTACTTTATATATGAAGTAGTATTTAAATTATATATACAGGGACATTCCCTGTGGAATAAAATATAGTTGTAACCCATATTTTGAAGTTTATTGATCTGAACTGTAAATAAACAAAAAGATAATTCTTTACTTAAATCTTACATGTTTTACATTCATACTCACAATAAGGAATTACCATTGCATCGTACTGTTGTGTTTGTGAAAGTTTAAAATGCAATTAATTAAAATTTCCCAAATTATTAGAAATGCCTTACATTACTACGACTTATTCATAAATGAAATGTATAAAAGGAAATCATGCATTAACTATTAACCTTGCACTGACCTTGAAAACAATTATAGTTAATTAAAACCAATCAAGGGGTGAATTGAGCCTTGAGCACTTTAAAATATTCTAAGTTTGTAAGAAAATGATAATCCCTTTCTTCATTATTAGTACTCGCTAACGCTCGTACTTAATCATGAAGAAAGGGATTATCATTCTCTTACACATACTTGTATGTTCTCATTTCCATATAGCAATGCTGTATGCCTGTATTTTAAATCAATCAATAAAAGATTCAAAATATAAAATGATGAACAAGTTAAACCAAAAACCATTAAAAGGAAAAACTATGCGAGATGGAGATGCTGATGTTACTATTTATAAAAAAATAAAGCATAAAATGTTTAAATCTAAGTTTCATGGCATGTACCGAAATATTGCCAACTGAGCAGGTTATAGCAAAGAGGATTTGAGTGCAATAAAACAGAAATCCACTCAGCAATTAAGATACTGATACCAAATTTACTGTGCAAGATGTTTACATTTCGTCGATTTACGACTCGTCAGTTGGTCGAAAATGTAAAACAAAACAGAACAGTTATCCAAAACTTTGAAAAGCAAATTCAAAAAGGCCAAAGAGACTGTGGGTCAATTACTTTCAATGTAATTGATTAAATTACTGATTATACTCTAAACTCCAAGATTAAATTACAATTACAATTACATCTATTTCTAAATGTAATCAATTAAATCATTGTAAATTACAATTACTTTAAAAATGTAATTGATTAAATTACTGATTATTATTGAAAGCAGCGCTAACTCTGCTAATTCTTAAAAAATGCATCGCCTGTAAATATGGTAAAGCAGATAATTCTGAAACAAACAGTTTTAATCACGGAATGAATAACTGATAACTATCATCCATACAGACCACATGTTTTAATACATTTTCATATATGTATTATACCAATGGACCAAACTTGATTTTCTAAAAATTTAAAGGCTCTTGTATTGCCCATGCAATCCTCTGTATTTGGATGACAATAATTCAGCTTCCTGTATGTATCCATTATTCTTGTATAATTGTTTTTTGTATACATCTTAACATCGTGTCGCACATTTATTTGGGACCATAAACGCACTTAAATGTTGTCATATATAACATGTCACCCAAACATCTTATCACACCTTTTTGATTGCTAAGGTGATATAATCCATTGGGATAGGTAATTTATGGTAATATTTATAAACATAGAATTTAATAATTAAGACTGAAAAATGAAGAATCGGAAAATAAAATTTTGGACAACACGAATCATTTTTATTGTTACGAAACACGATAATAACTACCTTCAAGCATGAAAACAGGTGCAATACAAAAATGTAGACGCATTGGGTGAAAAGGACCATGTACCACTCTCTAAAAACTCGAAGCTTTTCCCGCTGTGAGCTCACTACTATATTTTGAATTAACCATACTAATAGATATATCTTTAATATAGTTAAAAATAAAACTAAAACACAAGGTCGACCAAATGAATGTTACAAGAGTACATTTCTGATTTCTTTCGGAAGCCCTCTCCCCCCTTTTTGTCCACAAACTGATACATCCATTAGGTGAATACAATGAAAACAATAAACGTTATATGTAAATTTCATATGAATATTCCACCACTTTTAAGACAAATTTAGCAACTTTGTGAATAAATATGAATAATTATTAAAACGACTCCAGGAAGAAAAAAAAATTTCAAAGTTTACCAATATTCCCACACGAAAGTATAAACATATATATCATACCTTAAAGGGAGTTCCTTGTCAAAACAAAAAAAAAATGGTCTTTTAATTACTGTTATTATCTATTATTGAGCTGTAAATCTAAAGGCCACTGTAGTTAATAATGATTAATATTCAGAATGTTTCTTAATATACTTTAAAAAAGTATTTTCTTTTCTTTATATGTATCAGATATATAATTTTTTCTTAAAGTACATGAAAATATAGGTAATTATATTGAATAAAGCAAAAACAAAAAAAAAAAAAAAAAAAAAAAAAAAATGGTTTCGGTTACAAAGTATACTTAAGATGTTTTCACAGTAAGGGCTACAAATATGAAATTTTGTGCAATTCTGTAAAAATTGCTCTTTCTCCCAATGGCTTGAAGACTTAAAATTCATATTGGAATCTCACAAATAATGCCGATTTCTATTAAACTCTATGACGAGATAGCATTAAACCCTTTATGGAAGTTTTATAGAGCGACCATATCCGACGTGCAGCTATGAGAGGTTTAGCTAGTTTTAAATTTAAAACGAGCACATCTACATTATGTACCGTCCACTCTTAATTTTCAGTTCTGGCAAGCGGTCAACTTGTTGGTAATAATACTGTATTAGTTTTTATAGTGTGCCAGGATAGCTGAGGGGAGGTTTGAGTACCCATAAAACCGGTTTAACCCCACCACTATTCATTGTCTGTACCAAGTCAGACTATCACTCTCTGTTGTGTTTTTGTTTGTGTTTTCTACTCTTTTATATTATTTTTTGTCCGGCGTTCTGTCAGTTGGGTTGCTTTGATTGATTGGTATGTTTTCCATCGTTACCGGTTTTACTATGTGGAAAATTTCAAACATGATGATGCAAATAGAGTGTACAGCACTGAAATTTGAACGTCGACATCACTTAACAGAACGATAAATATGCATGTATACTGTGTAATACATTTATAAAAATTTTTTTACAGGACTCACAATAATTGCATCATACCATGCAGGATAGATCAAGTGTAGAAGATACCAAACCCGAAAAGTGCCAGAAGGGAAATCCTATTCATAATCCAGAGAACAATACCCGAACGAGTCAAACCATTTCTACATGAATATGGGCGTGTTTTACCTCATCTTCATTAAATGTTGCATATTGAAAATATTTTAAGAAAGCTCTTTCTAGTGAAAACCCGAAACACAGGGAACACATATAACAATAAGCAAGTGAAACTTTATTGTTTTACAATTTTAGGGGATTTGCAAAGTCTCAACATGTAACAACCAACCTTCATGCTTTTTTTTTCTGTCTGATCGTAAATCACTTTCTGTATAATTTTATTTACAAGTATTTTAAAGACAACGGACAGGTGGACAAAAGGTGACGTTAAAATTGCACTTTTAAAACCTCTATCAAGAAAAAATATGTGATTGAAAAAATGCTCTTCTGAATCAAACAGTTTTAATTCACGAAATGAATGTTGACATGAAATGAGACGGTGGGGAAGAAGGGGAAAAGGGGGGGGGGGGGTAAATATCGATGAGATTACAATAAGCAGTGGTTATGGAATACGGGGAATACAAAAAGACGATTCCATTTTTAAAATGGGATACATTTCCACTCTCCTAAACCAACTCTGCCCGATCAGAAAACGGGAACAAATATGTGACCAATGCCACACGATGTCCGAATAAATCTAAATTGAAAGCTAACAAATCCTGATAAAAACCGCAATCAAGACTGAAATACAACTTAATAAATAATGTATGACACTGAGGTTTAAAGTATTATTTTCTTTCTAAGAAATTAAGTAAAGTCAAGAAATACCAAAGGGATATTCGAAGGAGGGAAAATCGAAACAACTGACAAACTCCGGAGAACAACGAAGACAAGACAAAAAAAATACATGCATTACAATTAAAAACTAAAAACAAATGAACAACATGGACCCCACCAAAAAAACCGGCGGTAGACTCAGGTGCTCCGGAAGAGTAAGCAGTCTCTGCTTCCCGCAGGACATCCGACATGCTGCCCACGTCAAATCCGGTATGAGGAAAGGATAACATCAATGGAACAGGTCCATTTTCATTTGGGAAACGGTTTTTCATACCTGCCTACCAAGTCATCATGACTGCAATGCTCATTGAATGATTTTTTCGCATCATTGTTAAACAACACCTTTTACTAATCTTTCCTACATTCAATCCTATAAATATTTCTTGGTAATGTAATGTAATTCAGCATTAGAAAAATGCAAATAATAAGGACTGGATTATTTTGTAATTTTTAAAACATGACTAAATTTCTTTTTCATAAATTAATGAATTCTGTGAAATTACATAACGCATACATATATATGAATTCCTATGCTATGATAATTAAACAAAATGACCAATTTCGGATTACCCTTCATCACCAGAGACATCTTGAGCAATAAAATAAAACGTGCCTGAGCATTATAACTAAAATGTGGAAAATAATCTTTTTCTGATTGACCAAAACCTAACCATTAGCAAAATTGCAAAATGTATCCGTTTTGAACACATATATAAATGAAGCATATGGTAGATTAATTCTTGACGAATAAACATTACAAAGGTTAGAAGAAAGAAATAGCGTTTTTGGTGGAGTTTTTTATCTTCAAGTCACAGTGAGGCTTCACACACGGAGAAAACCGGGTTTGCGGAGAACAAACACACAACAGAAAAACACCACAAACAAATCATAAGCAGCACGGACCCCAACAAACAAGAGGGGGGAGGGATAATATTTTCCCTTATAGTGGCCCCTTAGTATCAATGGGAAAACACTAAATGTTAAAGGATGTAGATGTACTTTAAATTGTTCAATTTTGATAGGTCTATGTAACTGAATGTTTAAAACTGGACAATTTACATCAATAAATATAATCTGCCTATTAAGATTTACATATAAAAGCAATCATATGATGCTCCCACAGTGAATGCGGATACTGGAAATCATGGAAGTCTTGAACGTAGTACACCTTTTTGTGATTTTTGGACTTTTTCTTCAGGTGGAGGGTTACTGCTTTGGAAAAGGCACAACAGGTAAGGCAGTTCTTATTCCGATATCGCGATATCGTAGTGGAATATTTACATGCTAAAGAATAACGAAAATACATCAATTAAAATAAACGGAACATACAATGTAGTAGTATATGAATTAAAAAAAAAATGACGGAAAAAACCACAAAAGTGAACAAAAACACCCCAGTGGATGCTCTATTGCGTCGAATGTAGCTGTACTACCAAACATAGGTTCGTCGATAAATCATAAAAGATCGGGTAAAACAGTCATACAGTATAAAATAAAAATAAAGTCAACTATAGGACACTATCAAAATTTCAAGATGTAATTAAAATTGACTGTACTTTAGTCTTTGTGTGTCATATCCGCGTTGTTTTATATTCCTTTTGTTATATTTTATAGTATTTGTTACGTACATGTAGGTTGGTAATAATCATTAAAATTAGTCAGAGAGTCAACAGAAGGGAATTTATTAGATTAAAATGTCTATAAAGATAAGACATAGGTAAAGCTTAACAAATATAAACTATAGAACGTCCACTACTTTTCGATTTGAAAATGCGACCGAATTTTAATTGCAACTAGTATATGTTTCAGTAATATGAGAATAATAATGCAAAAACTGCACAAAAAAAATAAAGTAAAAAGTTCATATATTTTGAAAACCTAACACTTTGGACAGAAAAGATAAAATAATATTCGAATATGTAAAATCTAAAAATGGAAACGCATACTTAGAAGTATTTTGAAACAGTTATTCCATGAAAACGTTGTATTTTTCATGCAGAATGTGTTTATTCTGGAAAAATAATAGAAGATGGAGAAAGTTACGAGACGACTGACGACTGCCTTACTTGTAGCTGCACAAAGGGCTTTCTTAGTTGTTGCTCGTGAGTATTTTAATTTTATTTCATTAATATACTGAATATAATTCAAATGACACTTTGAGCTCTAAATTGTTTTTTTTCATATTGTTCAATCTAATTATCTATTTAAATGCATATTTTATACAGCGAATATGATAGGTACTAAAATAAAAATAATAATAAAAAAAACAACACTTGAAGTGCTGCGCTTGACCTTTGAATACGTTATGCAGTATACTTTTTATAGAACAGTTATAAAATAATAATTGTAAGACTTTTTCACTCGAACTGGTCTTATGTAAAATATTTACTGCTGATTTATTTTGCTTATCAGCTTTATTTATTAGTTCTATTCAATAGGTATTTACTTAATATTTATCACATAAAATTTCTTTAGATTTACACGTTATGATGGTTAAACATAATTATAGCTTATTGTTAAAAAATAAATCAACTTTCTATAGTTGAAAGTCGCTTTCATTGCCATGTGAATAACCGTATTTGTTCTAGTTTCAAGATTTATTATATCAAACCCTCTGCAAAATATTATGACGTCACAATGTGCAGTTCTCGGTGACGTTATTACCTCCCCTGCTACTAGATCGCATTCCCTTAAATATGCCCTTTCTTTAACTGAGAAATTAAAATATTGTACCGTGTTTTCTGCGTTATAGGTTGTATATGGTGAACCTATTCAATTATAAGGTAAATAGAGATATCTATTTTTATATTTTAGAATTGGGGGATATATTAGCAGCCATCCTGATTACTGTAAGGTAGTTAAAGATGGGCCTTGTTCAGAGAAGGCTGTGATGGTTAACGATGAAAATAAAGATTGTGACGGACCAATAGGAATGGTCGGTCGCTGATTTACAAACAGATATATATGTAGACTTTTGTTTGATTGAATAAAAATTATGTATCTATTTAACATAAAATATCCATATCTTACTTTGCCTGCACAATTATGTTTGTTTTTTAAATTCTTTTAGTTCAAATAAAGTTTGCTGAATTGATGTTTATACAAAGACGTCAATCCATATTTTATTTAGACTGTATCTGTTTCGTTATCCCCTTTTAAAAACATAAGATATATATACAGGTATTAAAACTTCATGTACATATTATTTAACTTGTTTTCATCAATAAATTTGCTTAGGCAACACAGACAAGTTTAGACTTGTTTAGAATGAATAGGTTTTACACAGTTCAATTGAATAAAAGACTAAAATGTGCCAGATTCTAGACGAATACCATTGAAAGGTGTAATCCATAGGCTCAGTTGATAAAGTGAAAAGAACCATGTACCACCCTCCAATAACCTGATGATTTTCGCACCGTGAGTTCCTACTATATTTTGAATTAATAATGATTAATATTAAGAATGTTTTTAAATACCTGTATACTTAAAAAGTGTTTTGTTTTCTTTATATGTATCAGATATATAAGTTTTTCTTAAAGTACACAAAACAATAGGTAATTATATTTAATGAAGCAAAAACAAAAATATGTGATTGAACAAAAATGCTCTTCTGAATCAAACCGTTTTAATCCGCGGAATAAATGGAATGACACAGGAGGGTAAATATTGATGAGATTACAATAAGCATTGGAATGAAATCCGGGTAATACAAAAAGATCATTCTTTAACATGGGAAACATCTCCACTCTCTTAAACCAACTCTTATCTACCCGATCAGAAAACGAGAACGAATTTGACCAATGCCACACGATGTCCCAAGAAAATCTAAATTGAAAGTCAACAAACCCTGATAAAATTCCGAAAGTAAAAACTGAAATACAACTGAAAAATGATGAATATCATTGCGGTTTATAGTATTAATTGTTATAAGAAATTAACAAACGCTCCAATGTTTATTGAATGATTTAATAATTTCATCTTTGTTTTTTCTATAATATATGTATTCCTTTCTTTTAAGTTTATTCAGGGAATCAGTAATATTTTATAGAATATTCTGTTATTTTAAAGCGTTGTTTAAATTACACATGTTTTCGAAATATCCCCTGATGACATTTAGTTTCTGTAATACAGAAATAATGATTTCGTATCTTAAATACTACAACTTCGAAGTCTAAGATTTTTCGGCATTTAAAGCGACAAAACACTACCAAAGGACTCTGATATGCATACTAATCCAAGTCAGTATAAAAATCAGTTATGCTATTTTTCTTGATTGTATTGTAATGATTTTTTATTTTTAAATTCCCGTTAGAACAAAATACAACAAATGTCATATTTTTCCATTAAACAAAATAGAATTAATTTCTGTTACATATTATATTTTTATAGAGGCTCGTGTATCATTTCATTTGTTAAGTGTAATACATATATATTTCATTAGCGATGTTGTCATACGAAATTTGATGTTAAAAATAGTAAGTTAAATGAAATTACATTCGTCATACAATTCCCATATCAATGATAATAATGCTTAACATGATCGCTTTTTAAGGTAGGATGTACCTAAATCCGCAATGATTTCTGAAAATTTTCCATGGGGCTGGAATATTTGAAATTGCATCTAAATATCGAAAATCTTTTGTACTTAAATTTTTAGAGTCTTGAAACAATTATTCAATAATGTCTGGAAAAAAGACAATATCTCACGAAAAAACTGGCATAAATAAGAAAATGATTGAAACAACTTTTTAAAAAATAGTCCGTATACTGTTGATTTTATGTGTACTGCCGAAAAAAAATAATCATTAGTCTTGAAATCGTCATTCCTAAAAAACCAATCACTAGATTTTTTTCATAAAAGTAATATGTTATCGCTGTTAACATTTCTTTTATTGACACTAAATAAAGATAGGAACACCAGCTTTATTTTTGCAGTGGAAATTGTTTAATAATATGTCCTGTGTGTAAAAGATATATAAAAAATTAAGGTAAAGGTACCTAATCGTAATATTTTCAGATTTTTCTAAACAAAATTCATGCAACTAGAGCGTGTTGAACTGCATTTGAATACAAAAAATAATGTTTTTCACTTAATACTTCCAAAAACATTTTGTATCAAGTTTTGGCGAGTAATGTGTGTAACTATATAGATGCACGTCGATATACCTGCAAAACATCAAATCTTCAGATTTAAATTATGATTTCTGTGATCTACGTAAATTATACTGGATTCCCAAGTTACATAGGTGTCCATACAAAGAACGCTTTATAGCTGGATCTGCCAAGTGTTCCACCAAACCATTGTCTCAACTTCTAACTTCTATTTTAACAGCTGTCAAAACGGGCCTCCAAAGTTATTGTGAGACAAGCTATTCAAGAAGTGGTATCAATCAAATGTGGATATTAAAGAACTCCAAAGACTCAAAGGATATTTTACGATCTCGGTCCTTTTCAGTCTGTAACAGCATAAAAACATTTGATTTCTCTACCCTCTATACCACCATTCCAGCACAACTGAAGGAGAAGCTTTCAAAATAAAATGGCAACAGCAGATACACATACCTTGTCATTGGTAAAGATAAATCATACTTTGTTAAAAACCACTCTAAATCTAACAAAAAATATACAGAGGACGAAATTGTCCTGATGATTGAATTTTTGATCGACAACATATTTGTTCAATTTGGTGGACATGTGTCCAACAGACAATTGGCATTTCTATGGGTACGAATTGTGCGCCACTCTCGGCCGACTTGTTCCTTTACTTATATGAGGCAGACTTCCTTGAAGTGCTTCTTAAGCCCGTACCTTTAATGTTAGCTTCCGCTACATAGATGATGTTTTATCACTCAATAATTCACGCTTTGGGAATTTCTTACAACTCATCTATCCCAATGATACCGAAATTAATGATACCACAGACACTGTCAAATCTGCATTTTATCTTGACCTTCACCTCGAAATTTACACCAGAGGAAGGTTGGATACAAAACGTTACGACAAACGCAGGGGCGGGTCCAGGTCAGGGCGTAATGGGCGTACGCCCCCCTTTTAAAAAAACGAAAAAAAACTATCGTAATCTGCTTATATCGTATTGAATATGGCAATTTATCATATTCATTAATTAAACACATACTCTAAAATATACATGCTCCAAGTCCAGAACCGTTACATTAGTGCATTTCACAATTATTTTATGTTTTTTAGCAAAAAAAAGGTCCAAAAAATTTTATTTTACGCCCCCCTTTCAAATATCCTGGAAACGCCCCTGAAACGGAATGACTTTGACTTTCCAATCGTCAACTTCCCATTTTTGAGCGGCAATATTCCGTTTTTTGGCGGGGTCCATGTTGTTCATATGTTTTTAGTTTTTAATTGTAATGCATGCATTGTTTGGGTCTTGTCTTCGTTGTTCTCCGGAGTTTGTCAGTTTGTTCGATTTTTCCCTCTTTCGACTATCTCTTTGGTATTTCTTGACTTTACTAAAAATCCTGTCCCTAGAAGTGAATTGAAACGAAATGATATCTTATTGCCATTGAAATTCTCTTTTTACGGATTATATAACTTTCATTTTGATGCACACAATGTGCACATTTCGTCGATTTACGACTCATCAATGGAGTAAAGCCAAAACCATCTAAGGATAAAACTATGCACGAGGAAGATACTGAGCTGGGGATAAAGGTCCAAAAATTTTTATTTTACGCCCCCTTTCAAATATCCTGGAAACGCCCCTGAAACGGAATGACTTTGACTTTCCAATCGTCAACTTCCCATTTTTGAGCGGCAATATTCCGTTTTTTGGCGGGGTCCATGTTGTTCATATGTTTTTAGTTTTTAATTGTAATGCATGCATTGTTTGGGTCTTGTCTTCGTTGTTCTCCGGAGTTTGTCAGTTTGTTCGATTTTTCCCTCTTTCGACTATCTCTTTGGTATTTCTTGACTTTACTCAAAATCCTGTCCCTAGAATTGAATTGAAACGAAATGATATGTTATTGCCATTGAAATTCTCTTTTTACGGATTATATAACTTTAATTTTGATGCACACGATGTGCACATTTCGTCGATTTACGACTCATCAATGGAGTAAAGCCAAAACCATCTAAGGATAAAACTATGCACGAGGAAGATACTGAGCTGGGGATAAATATGGGTAAAGGGTCACCAAATTCGATTTTTAGTATATTAAATTGATTACTTTATGTTGAGTGAAAACACAAAACCCCTAATAACGGTAATGTAGTCACGACGTCGCCATGTTAAATGTTATTTTTATGTTTGACAAACAGGACATATACACAGCGAAAACAAAGCTGTTGACCCTATATTTATTAAGTCTCAATGAAACAGAAAAGTTGACAACATATCATTTTTACAACATATCATTTTTGTTTTTGAAAAATGACAATAAAGAGTGAATTAATATTTTTTACAGTTTTTAAATGAAATCTACAGTAAAAGAATTTTCTTTTAAGGATTTTAAATCAACCTTATTGAAGAATATAAAAGCTAATTATGAAAGTTTTTCGAAATTGCATAGCATAAAATGAAAAATGTATGAGGAGTGTAGGTCATAAGTTTAAATTTCAATTATTTGAAATTCGACCCCTGTGGGCCTCAATTTTTGAAAATCAAAATTATAAAACCTTATTGCGCATCTACATCTATACAGTTTGTGACAAGACTGTATAGAAATTAAATGCATGAAATGAAAAATGAACGAGGAGTTCTGGAGATAAGGTTATCTAACGGACTGACCAACGGACGGACTGACCGATAACAAATATTCTCGAACTTCATTTCAAAGTGCAGGGGTAATGATTTTAGCTATTTTGATATTATACTACAGTGTTTTGACAATGTTCTGGCTTTTCAAAGATTTCTCTCTGGCATACTTTAAAATATGTATCCAGAATAAGTACACAGTACGCAACAAAAACAAATTTAGAATATAAATTTCTTTTATTAGACGTTATTTGTCTGTCCTTTAATTAAGTATAATAAATATCGAATTATTATCAGACTGATAACTTTCAATCACGAAAGACATAGATATTCCCTACTATCGCATTTATTTAACTGAAAATAACAGATTTAATTTTCGTAGATAATGTTAGAGGTTATGCTTAATCTAATAGTATGAAAAAAAAATTTAGAATCAAAACAGAAAGAGTATCAATACTTATAGTATAAAGAGGACAGATATACTTAAGGAACAGATAAAAAACCATAATCTATTAGACAGACAAACCCGGGAAGATAAATGAACAACCACAAGCACAACAAATAAACACTGAAAACTGAAAAAAAACAATGAACAACACGAACTCCTATAAAAACCAGAGTGAACCCAGGTTCTCCGGAAGGGTAGGCAGTTTCTGCTCAGTATACCGCATCCACCGAAAAGTTCAACAAAGACAGTTACGAAAGTGGGAACAGGTCCAACATCATCTTAGATATTGGAACACTGTAACGGTCAATCAATTCTTGATGACGATCGTAAAATTTCCTAAGTGATGACATCAACCCTGGTTAAGAAGCTTTTGTGACAGCAGTAATCCTCGTCGTCGAAAGTCAGGGTAACTCACGAATGCCGTTGAAAATCGGATAAGCTGCGAAACATAGACGCCATATGCAAGCGATGCTGGTATATTGCTACTCAAGAAGTGAACAGTAAGAACATGAACAATAGGAAAGTTGAAGTCATCAAGTATGTTACAAAAGAGATATTTACTGCTTACAGTCTACTATGGCGCTACTCTATTGTTGCCGTGAAGCTCTGGTTGTTCTAAAACGTTTGTGTTACAACAGGAAATCAATAGTATTAAAGTAGACTTTGCTCAGCAGAAAACTTGTCTGTTATTGGTTAACAATATTGTTATTGCTACTTTTTTATTTTGCTTTATATCTCCTGGGGCAATGCCTCTGCATGATGGACCCTAGGTCCCCGAGGGTATTCGCCAAGTCAGTCGTTAGACTTGTCTGACATGATTATTCATTGATTTGTTACAGAAATTACCAGTATTTAGCAAAATTCAAAAATAATAGAAATACTAAGGGTTCATTCCTTGTATTGCACATGGTAGATCTACTTAGCTGAAATTTGGCTTCCTATTTCGGTATTTTTGGTTATGAGTACTTCTTGTTTAAAATAAGTTTGGTTTTTGGTCTTCCAAATGTTTCGGTTTTAATGCTGCTGATTTACGACTTATCAGTTGTGCTCATGGTATAAATGTTGAAAACCCAAAACAGAAATCCAAAAAGAAGAGCAAATGCAAAATTTGCCAAAATGACCAAAAGGGGTAAAGCTAAAATCATCTAAGGGCAGAGCTATGTACGAGGGAGATACTCCTTAGTTTCTCTCATTTTATAATTTTTTAACAGTACATTTTAAGTAGAGATTTTATTATATGATACAGCCTGAAGTGAACTTGCCATTTTAACAATATCAACCAGCTGGGAAATCCATATCGTACCCTTAAAGAATCACGTGATCTCAATCTACAACTAGTGTCAAATTAACATTATATGATACAGTGTAAAGCGAATTCGATATGGATATTTTCATATCACACCCCATATGAACTCATCGACTAATATGCAAGTTCTCGGAGTGATATTGGCGTCTTTGGGTTGATATGGAATATGATATGAAAAATCACATCTGATATTCTATATATCTATCATCTGTTTACAAGAGCAGCTGATATAGATAGGTATTATTATATGATACAGTCTGAAGTGAATTTATTATATTACCCATATCATCCGGCTTGGAAGTCCATATCGTACCCTTAAAGAAACAGCATCAACCCATCGACCCATTTCGATCAAGCTCTCTGTGTGATATTAGTGTCTTGGGATTGATATGAAAAACGCATCTGATATTTATTATATTTACCAACTCAAAAAGACGATTCTAACCTGTTTGGTTCCTTCTGTTGTAATATTTTTGATGTATAAAATGACTCTTCAACTAGCATTTATGACAAATCTTACTGTTATTTTTCATTTAAATGAAACTTGACCAGAGTGACTAAAATTCTAGAAATAAGACAGGTTTGCTTTCGCCAGTCGTCACATGTCTTATCGGATATCAACAGTTCGCATTAAACTCATTTATTACCATTAAAGTGCCTGAACTAGTATTTTATTTACTGGGATGGAACAAACACACTCTATTGACAGAGCATCTATCACGTTGATTGCTTCTCTATTAAATTAATATATCTCTGCCTCTCATGAGATGTTCACTCTTATTTTTCCCATCTGTAAATTAACATGGATGACAACATATTACCCTTAATCAGTTATTTGATTCCATACTAATATGATTTTGTAAAACGTCAAATAACACGTGTCAATTTGAATAATGATTGAAACCGGAAAATGTTTGTAAGATAGGCTGGGATTGTCATCACTACTTTAGACAGCTCTAATGTAAGCATCTGAATGAATACAATGTTCATATTTTTTAAGACGAAGCGAAGCAACAACGGAAATTCATTACATTACACATCAATTAATTCTTATTATAAATTTTTTCAAGACAAAAGCAAAGCAAAACACACGTAAATAGAAACGAACATACATTAACGGAATAAATAATAATAATAATGGAAAAAAAAATTATCACTAAACTTAAAAAAGAAGAGGAAACATTCTGGACGTTTTTCCAATTAAAAGTAACTGTTGTCTTTAAATAAATAAGTATAATTCTTGGCCGTTTTAGCGTGTAATTTTTCATGTGTTCTTAGGAAAGGGGTATTTACAATTCTCTTATACACGCACAGTGAAAAGAAGAAAATAATCACATATACATGTCTGTTTTTCTGTCTTCTGTTTTGGCGTAGGTCATGTAAAAACCTCTTCCATTTACTAGATGCCAAAACTAGTGCTTGGTTTGCCATATGACTATCAAACAACTTTATTACTTTTTAACAACATGATTTATAGAGCTTGTTAAATCCGGATATTTGTTTTTGGTAACCGTACTATTGCAATAATTAAGATTATTAAAGAAATACAATTTGATATTATTATTTATTAAGATTCCTAGTGGACGGTATATTTGTTAGGATTTAAGTTAATTTAGATTATAAGATTTCCTAACCTGAAAAATATGTACACTTACAATGGATCTCTTCTTATTCTAAAGCTTTGTTTACAAAGAGTAAAAAAAGAAAGTAGACCTTTAACATGTCTAATTATTTCCGTTTCATCTACGGATGGTGATTTATTTCTTAAAAATCTTACCTCATAGGATTTCTTGTATCCTATCTACCTCAATGAACTTTAAATTAAATGTATCATTAAACACTTCGGATTCATACGTTTTGTTTGTACCTCCATGTGTACTACGGCCCGGTGAAATATTTAAAAGAGTCGTATTGTCTCGGACCAATACAAATTCTCAATTTGAGTACAAAAAAAGAGAAAGCGATTTTAGGACTGGTTTCTAGTTCTAATTTTGAATTTGGTAACAACTTAGTTGACCCAAATTATGGTCAAACTACAGACGGTGAAGCAAAACTAGCTTACCATGATGAAGAGACAGCTAATGTAGACAATAACTCATCCCACAGTTAACACATATTTCATGGCGTAACTCTTGAATATACTGGGAACTTTGAGATGGGCAATACGAAACTTGATGTAAAGATTTTCACAGACTGGCTTCAGGAAATCTGGGAAAATAGACTTTTATGAAAGTGAAATGGAGAGTTTATTTGCAAGGTTTTGTTTGAAGATAAAACTAAGAGCGAGTAAAACACCATATCCAGTATTATTAACAAGATATTATACCCCCACCCCCCCCCCCCCCCCCCAATCCGGAGAAGGTGGTAAAATTACAAAATTATACTGCTTAGTTTCTTTAAAATGTACATTGTATCTGTAAGAATAAATATTGTGTCGAAAAACGTGTACTAGCTACAGAGCTTTCAAAAACCTCACGGACATGATTCCATCAGGCTTGATGCACTTATATTAGATACTCATAATATCCTGAAGTCTTAATTCGGGAAAATATAGAGTCAAGAAGTTTTGAGAATGTCCATTCCCTTTATGTAATGTATTTCTGATTTATCCGCATAATATCATGTTTGTTTCTGTTTTATATTTTTGTCGAGTGTATATAACAAATGAAAGTTTTTCTCACCACATTTGAGAGTCAGACTGTTTAAAAATACTGGACTGAATTCAGGATTTTTTTTTTAATTCCTCACTTATCAATCCATTAAAGAAGAGCAAACGGGCAACAATGAATTCACTTAATAACTAAATCAAATTCTAGTGCAACTTAAGGATAAACCTGCCTATCTTTTTTCTGGGACACTTGTCGCAATTCCAACGTTGTCTTATTCTGTTCTTAAATTTAGAATTCCGTAAAGCTTTACCGCCCATGTCCATATTTCATTGGGCCGGAGCCTACATGTAGGTATGAATCCAAAGTGGTTGTGTTTTGATTTGATTCAATAACGATTCGGAGCTTAATGCATTATTATCGGCACTTACAGTCTCGTAAATTTTAATTTCTAAGTGACGAAATTGTGTGAGATCAAACTTGTGGCCTCTCCCACCTTTGCAGTCTTGTCCGTGAATTACTCTGACTTTCGACAAAGAGGATTACAGCTGTCACAAAAGCTTCTTAACCAGGGGTTTATCACGGATAAGTTGATGGCATCCCTTAGGAATTTTACGGTTGTCATCAAGAATTGATTGGCCGTTACAGTATTCCATATTCTAAGATGATGTTGGACCTGTTCCCACTAACATTTCATGTTCCTCCACCGATTTGTGACTTCCACCGGATTGACTTTGTTGAACTTCACCGCGGGTGCCGTATTCGGAGCAGGACTACTTACCCTTCTGAAGAACCTGGGTTCACTCCTGGTTTTTATAGGAGTTCGTGTTGTTCATTGCATTTTAATTTTCAGTGTTTATTTGTTGTGCTTGTGGTTGTTCATTTGTCTTCCAGGGTTTGTCTGTCCAATGGATTACGTTTTTTGCTCCTTAGGTATATTTGTTCTCATTAAACTATATTGGTCGTCTTTGTCAGTCAACGAAATGGCATTACAATGCATCAAATTTATTTCGGTATTTTGTGATACGTTTTATTGGCACAATTTGGGGGAAAAAAATACGAATGCGTGATTGTTCAAATTTTTTTCATATAAAATTCCCACAGCTAGTTTAGCAAAAAATTGATTCTTAAAAGCTATCTTGCAAGTATTTAAGGAAGTTGGGAAAATTAAGTTAGCTAAGAAAATTATCAACATTTTGACGAGTCGGACGGATTTGACTAAAAAAGCGAACAACGCAATTTGTTTCTTAGTACTTATACAGTATATGTCTTGGGTTCGAATGTCTATCAATTATATTGTTCTTAAGTAAATGGACTATCATTTCTGTGTTAAGGCAAATCATGGATTACAGAATAACTTTACACTAATTGATTATGATGTATAGGAAGATTTTACTACATATATAGCTAGCAATATACTGCATCTTCATGAAAATAAAATGTCTCATTTCTCATCTATGGATGACTTCAAATATCAATTTAACTACATTATAAGAAAGATCGTTCCTGAAAAACGCTTTATCTTCCTTCATTTTCAGTATAAGTGATCCAAAGTCTAGACCTGTCCTAATCAAGACTATATCAATAACCTTTTATGAAGAAGAATTTATAGGAAAGGTTAATATTTCTTTATTTATTCCCATATAATTCGAATCTGTCAAATTTTCCTAAACGTAAAATAGTTTAAACTGCGTTCTTGTAGGGTACATTCTGCAGGTATTTAAATTTATGAATTAATATCACTCCCGGTTTTTATGGAGTTTAAATTGATAGTGCTTTAGTTCCTGTGCAGCTTGTTCTAGTTTCATTTAGTTTATTATACGTTTTTATTAGTCCCTTACCGGCATCGCCGAAGGGGACTATAGATTTGCACTCAGTCCGTCCGTCTGTCAATTACACTTCAGTTTTCCGGACATTTTTTCAAAAACTGTTTAACCAACTGATCTTATTTTTTGCGTGTGAGCTTATAATCATGAATTACAGATCGAATTTGAGTTTCACGCTGATCGGATTATTAATATGAGAGTTATTGCCCTTGGAAATAGGAAATAGGAATTATTGTTAAAATATGAGTTTTCTGGACTTTTTTTGCAAACCCTTTTACCAAGTGATCTTATTATTGGTATGTGAGCTTATAATGATGAGCTGCCAGAGCAAGCTGATCGGGTAATTATTGTGTACTCCTTGCAAATTTTTAGGAGTCACTCTGTCCATACGCCGTCGTCCGATTCTCACAGCTCAAGCCGGTAGGGGACATTGTATTGCTAAGCAATACTTTAAGAATGCTTGTTCTATTAGTTATACATGCATCTTTGTGGCGTTTATTGTTTGTGTTCCCTTCTTCTGACTTTGTCTTTCCCTCGGACTTCGAATTTGTGGACTTTTCTCACTGTTTTGTCGCTTCGGTATTCTTTTGCCAATTTATTAAACCATTTGTTTAAAACAAGGTTTGTTCAGATATTCACTTCTCATTTAGAAAATAATTTGCTGATGGCTTCTTTGAAGATAGTGTTTACGAAGTTTTCTGAAATTGATCGAATTTTTACCATTTCTTTGTATGGAGCGTCCGTGGTATTTAGATAATCACGTGGTAAATTATTTTCCAGATACCTTAGAGATGATACATCGTCATTTCATATGCAATCATCTGTTATATAAACAATAACAGTGCATTGACATAAAATCGATATACGGATGAGGTTTAGAATCGGGCGAAAATGCGATAAATGTTTGTACTACAATCTTTGGTGGCACAAGGGGATATTACTATCAATTTCAAAATTATTTAAAACGTTTGTTACCCTAAAGAAGCCCCAATTGATTTGGCGGGAGAACGCACCTTTTATGGAGATCTATGAGCAGGTATACCACTGATAGTCGCACACGATTACTTAAAATAAAGAACAGTTTGCATACATTTTTCTCAACAACAAAAAGTAAGTAACAAGAGAATAAGTATAGAATTTTGTTCTGAGGATTCAAGTCAGTAAGTTTGTACCTTTTAGTCTTGTCAACCGTTCAAGTAGGTGTTATATACTGTCAGTGACCGTATATCACTTGTAAACATACTCTCAATGCATTTTGACTGCTTAAATAGAACTATTGCAGTATAAAATATAATCCTCATCAAAGCCATTGTGTTTTACGTGTGGATGGGATAATTTTCTTTCTCATGGCAACCAATATAAACAATTTCTCTAGAATTTCTCAAGATTTTTCCATGTTGTTCATATGTTTTTAGTTTTTAATTGTAGTGCATGTATTGTTTTGGTCTTGTCTTCGTTGTTCTCCGGAGTTTGTCAGTTGTTACGATTTTTCTCTCCTTCTAATATCCCTTTGGTATTTCTTGACTTTACATATATGTAATTTAAGTTTGTCCATAAACTTATTTTCATGAATTAATTGAAACTAAAAAGCTGGGATATCGAAGTACGCCGGAGCTATGATAATTGAAAATAGATAAAATAGAAGTCTAGACATACTTAATTAACAGTTGTGAGTGTTTCGTGTAATTATATAGATACAACCAACATTTAACGGAATAGATATCTGCAATAACTGTAACAAAGATACGGAACCAGGTGCATGCGATCTCGCTGTAACAATATTTCTGACCGAATTAATCTATATACCCCCTTGCAGAAACTCATTTAGGAAACACGATTCTGACTCTAAAATTATAATTTGAAGCAAGTCATTTCCTTCGATGGGACGTAGTACTGGTTGGCTGCAATGAAGAGTAAAGGATTAACTGTTTTTAAAACATGCTAATTTGCACGTAATGTTTGGATTATATAAATTTGGGAACTACTTGTGATGTTTTTGCTTCCATCATACTTTTAATCAAACTTGATTATAAAGCTGGAAACATTTGTATATCAAAGTAAAACAATAATTTCTATTTACTTCCTACTGGTTGCCCTGCACTACAGCGAAACAGTACTTCGTCCCAGCAAGGGAAATAACTTGCCTCAACATACAATTTTAGAATCCCGGAAATGAGTTTCTGAAAAGGAATATAGGTTTCCAGAAATGTTCATCTGTTTGCGTCGGATGTACCTATCCGATCGCCAAAACTTCAGTAAAAAACACTAAATGTTATATTTACCACATATTACAAAACTAAGTTTAATGGTAAATATACATATGTGACCAAATGTGAACATTTGGCGCACTAAATAGTTATTGTAGAATGTTTCCTGCTACTACGAGAGTAGTGGTCTCTGCTTGTGGAGAGAGAATGGGCTTCATCAGTCCAGTCGTAGTTTGTATTTCGAAACTTTGGTGAAACTGAAACCGTCATTTTATTATTATCATAAAATCATAAATTTCATGGAGATAATGAAATTCTTATTTATTATTGGCTTGACCTTTCATATTCATTTTGGCTGTTGAATATTCTGTATGTTATTTTCAAATGTTTCAGTTTGCAGATGCAATGCATTAAGTTACGTTGCTACATCAGTGTATCTCCTGTATCACGTTTTGGTGTCGATGAAGATAAAATAGGTCCAATTAACCATAATAGAGGGCTTACAAATTTTCAATTCGGATCAAATTGGTTTTAAGTAAAGTCAAGCAATACCAAAAGGATATTCGAAGGAGGAAAAATCGAAACAATTGACAAACTTCGGAGAACAACGAAGACAAGACCAAAACAATACATGCATTGCAATTAAAAACTAAAAACATATGAACAACATGGAACCCACCAAAAACCGGGGGTAGACCAAGGTGCTCCGGAAGAGTAAGCAGGCTCTACATCCTGGAGGACACCCAACATGCTGCCCATGTCAAATCCGGTACGAGGAAGGGATAACATCAATGGAACAGGTTTAAGTATATAATATAAATGTTACTGATGCATCATTACCATGATTTCTTGTTTTAAGTCAATTTGGAGGAAATATAATTAATAAGAGATAATGTTATTGCTTTCATAATTATATTGTGTTGGCTTGTATGATAGTAATACTGACAGATGATTCTCTAAATGTGCATCAATGTAATGTTGCCTTAAATGTAAGATCATAACATTTCATGTGGCAGTTTTGTGTATGAAGTACGTTAGATTATATTCCCAAAAAGCCTTAAAATGAATACCACCTACAAACTTATTACTTGTATCAAATTAAATCACATTAACTATTCTATCTACAAAGGAATACAATAATTAAATTCTTTCTACTATTACTTTAAAATTGAATTTTCCGCCTGTTGATGTGATACGCCTACATATTTGAGCGATTTATACTTTTACACTAAAGTAAAACGTTTGCGTAATTGGATTCGATTCAGAAGTAAACAATCTCTAAATGTATTCAATATAAAATCGGGAATCGAATACTAAACTTAATAGTGTTTTCACCTTGTACTATATACTAAATTGGTTGTACTAAACATTCTGAGTTTTTGCATTATTGAAAGTTTACCGTGCCATTGAAAGTTACATATCGCATTCTTCAGAGCGAATCCTACCCATTAAGCTTTAAGATAAATATCCTACGGTATAGATTTAATTGCACCGGGATAGTTTAATTTCGATAAATTATGACTTGTAGCGTGCAGGATGCGGGACATTATCCAAACACGTTACCCACTATAGTCCAAGGTCCGTATTATGACCTGACAACCCCCCAACAAGAGGGTCTCCCATATCTTCCACGTGAGGTCTGTGGGTTGAGCTCCCGTGATCCACGACGCATAAAAAACTCTTTTTCCCTTTTCGATATTACAATATTGGCAAAGAAATTGCATTCTTAAATACCAATTTTCGTACTTTGAGGATCTATTCATCACACAAGTCCATATGATCATGATGATGGAATGTGACAATATATTTTTGAATTATGACAAATGAAACAGTAAAAGGAAATTTATATACAAAATAATTATACAGTACTACGAACATGAGATAATATCTGTAACATAATTTTCATGCATTGGACGCATGCGCAGTTTGTAAAAACTATATGATGTTTCCATTTTTGCAAAGCAATTGCGATCATTTTGCATTTGTAAAATCTTTCTGTGCTAATTTTTAGGCACAGGATGCACATTGGACACTGTATCATTATGTCAGACCTTTCGCTGCTTAATAATAATTATCGGTAACGACGTACGCGTGAAATGAAAAAAATTCGATGCATCTACACTCGAAGTCAGTCATATACATTACAATATTTGCAAGAAACGACCACCCAGTGAAGTACCTTGGATCTTAAGTCAGCTAGTATAATTACTTTTGGAGAAAATTTCAGAGCATTTTATAATTTTGTTCAAGATATATAAAATTATGTAACAAATACTTTAAGCATAATTCATTTATCATTTCAAAATAAAACAATCTGACAGTAATGATTTTAATTTGATCTTCTATTACACTGAGAATGATTGACCGATTTTTTAATTTTTTTTTATTTGATCGGTAAAATTAAATCTATCATAGCTTGGAAAATAACGAGATTTTATTGCAGAGTTTGTCTCATTTGTCAAATATCAATGAAGGATTAAAGGAAATTATTATCAAAATGTCAGCACTATTCAAAGAATGACAAATTAAAATTCTTTTACAAGATTTTTTTTGTTGAAAATACGTCCTTATTGAAATAATCTCATTTTCTTCATATTATGTAAAAAGAAACTTCTTTGCTATTAAATTTTTCATTCACCGCTTATTATACAAGTCGATTCAAATAATTAAATATTTTTATCTTGATATGAGTTAGACGGATAAAATTGCGTGTAAAGACTTTTGATTGTTTTATCTACCAGCTTTTCTGCATCCTAAAAACTAAAAGGACACATACTGTAGGGGATTTTTGGGGACATTCCTTATCGTTTATCTTTGTCAACAGAAAATATTGCGATATTATATTATCCGATTTGTATACTTTTTTTAATAGAATGCGATGATAAAATGCGAGTTTTAATAATTGGGATTCCCATACCGTCACACTTTAAGCAATAATAAAAAAAAGCTTCTGTCAGGTCGTAAAAAATGTCTTTGTGATAAAAATGATATTATACATATTAAACACAATTATCATATATGATAACTTTTGCGTATGTGTAACGAACAAAAGTGAACAATCCCATATTTGCACACTGCATTCAAGTGATATTCGAACGTACCAGGGATTATAATGTAAATCATGTAAAGCCAGTGAAATACTAGATCCAGAAGAGAAGGTTATCGCTGTAGGAAACACTCTGGCGATGTTTGTCTCGTCCATCTAAGAAAGTGAGCGGCGAACTTCAGATATTGGAGGAAAACAATCTTCATTCAACTGATGTTAAGACTGCCGCCTTAGCTTTAATGTAGATAAAGAGAAGACAGAATCAATCCATACTTCCTAAATGTCGTGACGAGGTCCACCAAGCCGTAGCCACAATGTACATTGAAACAATTAACACAGAGTCGTTCGTCCTCGAAAACAATCAGAATAACTATATAATTATTTTCTTGTCTGGGACAAATCTTTACAAATGAAAGATATTTTTGTAGATGGAACATTATCCCGACTCTGTTAAAAATACTGTCTTTCAATTGGGTACAAAGTGTCCTTATCAATTATAGTATACCCCTTTCTTGAAATCACGCGATTCGCTACATGCCCCGAATTTCTTTTGTCTCCCGTCTCCGCGATCTGTTCCCCCCTTCCTTGAAAACATGTGATTCGCTTTCACTATTTTCTGTTAACAAATTGTTTTAAACTTTATAATATTAGTTTTGCTTTTTTTCAATCCCACAAAAATTCAAAGAAAAAAAACATACTAAAGGCAATAATATAAAAAATTCCTGATTTGAAAATTTCATCGGCGGGATAAATTCGTTATAGAGTCAGTTACAGGGGGGATACGGGAATATATGGAGTGCCTGAAAAAATATCGTATCGGGTCTCGGCTCACACCTCGCCCGATACGAAATTTTTTTAGGCACTCCATATATTCCCGTATCTCCACTGTAACTGACTTTATAACTAATATTTAAATGTTGCCCGAAGTACTTTTATCAAATGTACACAACACATTGTTGTTAAAATGGGAACTAAGTACTTTTGCAAAATTTTTATTTGCACGTCTACCGGCAAAGTCTGAGGACTATTAATTGAAAATCTGGAATTACATTTTACGCCACTGTGAACAGAGAAATATCTTATTGCGACCCGATATAATACAATGAACTTTAGGAGATATCTCAAAAATATGCTCTCTTCTTTCGCGCAGAAAAAGTTCTTTATGTTATATATAATATGGGAGTTTAGAATAAATTGTAATTGATATTCCTTCAGGTATGTCTACATGATGCATACAGAATAAAATTATACGGACGATATGTGATATTCAATATCATTTTCCTGATATGTGCGCCATTGAAGACCTGTTGAACAGCCCATACATTACGTATACGTAGCGACCAAACCCCCCTTCCCCCAAAATCCACGTCTGTCAAATGGTCTTCTGGTAGCCTTGGGCTGTTTTCTGCTCTTTGGTCGGATTGTTGTCTCTTTGACACATTCTCCGTTTCCATTCTCTATTCTATTCTCTTGTATTGGTTTAGGCCGCGGGCTTTCAATGTTGTAGGTGTTTTGGCCACAATTATTCGAATTTTTTGAGACTGAAGTAAACCATACAAAACTTCCACAACAACAATAAAAATAAGAAACTAAATAAGAAAATGACAAAAAGGAACCAAAAAACCCCCAAAAAGAAACAGAACAAGAGAAAAGAGAAAAAAACGATGATTTAAGTAGTTTGAATTTATACAAAAAATTGAAGATATTGAAACGTGGACACAATTTGACGACAAAATGACAGTAGTTGAGAATATATTTATCCAATTTTTGAAAGCTGAGATATTCAAAAATTTTTGCAATCGACTTGAATCACAGAAAATGCAAATATTCTACACCCATCATTGAAAACCTAGTTAGCACAACACTATATGTTATGCACTGGTACTAAAGCATGTAAAATCACCTAAAATTGAATTTTCGGAACTTACAAAACTACATCCAATTTTAACATTTTTTTAATACCAAAATTAAAAAAAGAAGATTTTCGTGACAGAGATGATAGAATTACACGAACACAATTTTATTCAATTTGTATATATCATGGGAAATTATTTTTGTCTAATTTAATATTTTCTAGCTGTTGCAGAAAAATAAGAATAATGAACATATAGCAAAAACGTTTTAGTACAAAGTGCTAAATCAACAAAATATAATGTTGATAAACGATATGGATTAAGTTGTCTACGTATATGGTAATTTAATCGACTTTTCCATTACTTTAACAGTTAAAAGTGTCTAATATGTTTTTACAATGGTCAGAAGTAAACAAGTGTTGTCATTTCTAATTTAGATAAAAATTTTCGGCTTTTTCTGGCCTTGAGCACAAGTCTTTATTCAACAACTATACTTATCTTTTGCATTGCATGGAGACTGGTATACTTACGAACGTATTATAAAACCCCACTACTTTTCAGTGTTTGTACCAAGTCAAACTATTCTGTCTTTGTTCAGTTTGCTAGTGTCTTGTGCTCTTTTATGTTATTTTTTGTCCGGGGATCTATCTTTCGGGTAGCGTTGATTAATTGGTACATGTATGTAATTATTGACCAGTCTTACCCATTTTGTTGTTTATTATATTTATATATTAAATTACATGCAATCTGATTAATTATCTGTTAAGTCTACTTTTCGTAATTGGATAAAACAAGCTACAGAACACATTAATAAGACAAAGAGCACACGCATATTATATTTCGTTTTTACATTTAACGTAGAAAATGATATCAATAAGTTCAGAAGTAAAAAATAAAATACCCATTTCTCTTCAATTTTACTGACGTTAAGGTGCGGTCACACGATACGATTTTCATTTCGATTTCTAATCGATTTATTGCCTACCGCTCAGGTAAGTCGACAGACAACGTGTTCACACGATACGATTTTCCTTTCGATTTTTTAACAGATTTTTACGTAATAATAAATATTAAAAAGGTACTTGAATTGATTCTTTTTTCTTCAAAATACTGATCAAAGTTGTTTGCTATAATGGATCAAAGTTTGATCACATACGTGACGTCATATACATAATTAAGTCACATTTGTTATGACGTCACATACTGCTCAAAGTGTGCGTCGGTTTGGCTTCTTACCATGAAGAGCAAAGGAAAAAGGAAAACCTTGAAAGCTATAATTGTTGCCATGGCGTTTAGAAAAAAAAGAAAAAAAAAGAACCAAAAATCAAGACTTGGCTGTCGAAACGAGCAGAGCTAGTTGAGTCTATTACATTTTCTTTGTTATTCTTGACAACTTACAAGAAAATGTTGTTCATCTTGTATAGAATTAATAGTACACATTTTAAAAATACGATCATTTACATCTTGACCTTTATATCTACCCTGAAAATGATTCGTTCTCTAAAATAATAATCCCAAAAATTATGTTCAAGTAAAAGATGTTTAATATTCCGTGTTCAGCAGTGACAATTTCATCAATGGATAAGGAATTAATTTCAAAATAATTTTTTAAGAAGATTTTTTTATGTCAAGACATCGAGCATTAAGAAGGTCAATGTAGGCTGTATCTTGCCCTAAAATCGCAGACCCGAAAGTAATCTGGTAAACGGTAAATTTCAGTCATCTTAACCGAAAAATAATGAAATCTCAAAAATTGGAATTTTTTATTTCAAACTTTTTGAACAAAATCCATGCTTTTGATGAGAAAACAATCTACTATGAAAATCAGACGTGTGGGTCTATTTTTCTGCTTAGTACAGCTATTTAAAATTTTAAATATATGAAAAATGCATTACCCTGTATCGTTTCTTTTGTTGACTAGTATATGATTCTTTAAATGAAACAATTACCCTGTCTAGTGCCAATCTCCCATGCAGAGTTGTCGGTCCATGCTCTCTCGGTCCTTGCTCTCTCTCAATTGAGAGAGAAAGGACCGACAACTCTGCATGGGAGATTGGCCACATAAAATTTACTGTACCTTTTCAAAGAGTTGTTTCCCTTTTTAGACATTTTTGTTTTGATATTTTAACAACACATAAACAAACGATAAAAACAGATTATTTTTCTAGGTATTAGAAAATATTTATTATTATATTTGAAAAGTAACGCGTGTATAATGTGTCTTTCACAAACGATTGTACGAAGTAGATGGAAATGCTGTCGTGTGGTTTAATATCACACAAAAATCTGTATGTTAGGTAAAAGGGGGGGGGGGGGGGGGGGGGGGGGGGCACCTGAGAGAAACCGTTCGTTCGTAGGGAGAAAGGTACAAGTTTTTTTTTATTACGAACTAGCATGTTTTTCTATTATTTTTTTTCTTTGTCTGTTTATTTTTAATTTAAACATTATTTAGAACACAGTAATACGACTGTTCCATAGATCTGTGTGAACAAAATCATAGATAACATAGATAGATAGAATAAACTTTGGATGTCACATCCCAAAGGCTTGGTTCATTTTCATACAATTCTAGAAAGTCCAAGTCGTGTGAGACATCCTCCTCTTCTTGATCAAGGATCTCTAAGGTTTCATTCTCCGCTTCGGCCATTTTCGCGCGAATGGAGGTAGGTTCGTTGAGGTGTCAATTTTAATTTAATTTGATTTGATTTTGATTACATTTTTTTTATATTTATTTATGATTTATTTACGGGAGTTTCACTCGTCATTCAATACACTTAAAAACAGCATGTACATAACACAAATATAAACCTTTTCAAGGTATTTTATGCAATGTTTCAATATAACAAAATAAAGAGTTTTCTGATATTTTACATTTAAATATCAAATCCATTTATGACTAATTATTTTACTAATGATAATGGAAATTTTAATTTGTCAATATCATATATATGTCAATATCATATATATGATTGTTTTGATGTTTGGAGAAGATCTGTATCAGTCTGTAAATATCAAATATCACAGTATTACAAACTGTATATTCCTGAACTTCTTGTTTTCCAGATAGAATAGAGAATGGAAGCCTTTCATAGAAAAATCGTATGGATATGTCAGTTACAAGAATCAATTATTGTAAAACAGGGGCCATGTGTTTTATTTTTAAGTCCTGACGATTCATCAGTATTTATGGGATTCAATTTTTTTTAGGTTTAGTGAAAATTTGTAATCTCGATGCAATCATATTCCATGGCTAATTCATTCATTTTTATAAGTGAACGAAATTTCTTCTACAAGTCCAGTGAAGTGTAAAAACGCTGCAGTTTTAAACAATTTTTATTCAGCTAAAAAAATGCTGCATTAATCTCATCTATGAAAACATCTGAAAAGAAGTCGAATAGAGTCGAATTGACGTTCTCACGATTCGATTTTCATCAGACAGTCGATTGAAAATCGGACGTCAATCGATTCAGAAACGACTTTTCAACTCCACTTTCGACTTTTGACTTTCCTGTTCACACGATACGATTTTAAGTCGAATGAAGTCTAAAAGAAAAATCGAAAGCGAAATCGAATGGAAAATCGTATCTTGTGACCCCACCTTTAGACTATTGTTTTGTTATTGTGACATCAACATTTTTGGAAGACTTTGGCTTCAAGACAACGACAAGAAAAGTTAATGTCATCTAGTAGACTATGTCTAGTAAAAATCGTGTGTCACATATTACACATGTACTAATGTTTGTACGGCTTCTGTATTGATCCTAAAAACTTAACAGACAATTTCAGAAATTCGAATGAACAAATACAAAGGACAACACTTTAAACAAAAAATTAAAATTTATAAAAGGAAAACGCGAACTCCCATCAAAACTAAGTGTACAACCAGGTGCTCTGGAAAAGCAGGCAGTTCAAACTAAATCACTGACTGACAAAATGGTTCAACAAGTCAATTTTGAAGTGAAATGTTTATTCATTTTATCCCTCCCAGTAAATGCTTTAAGCTGTTGCAAACGTTGGAATATAAACTATGACATCCAATTTAGAAATTCATATTGTTTAAGACTGAAGTGAGACATACAAAAGTTCCACATAACAAATTGTAAACGATCTTAAATAAAGTAGTTCAAAACTTGTTTCGGCTCTGATATCTTCTTTTTGACATACTGTCGAAACATTAAAAAAAAAAAAAAAAAAAAAAAAAAAAAAAAAAAAAAAAAACAGATAAAATGTACACCTTCACAAATGCCAATATACGTAACAAATTGTATTAGATGAAAGTCTTCTCTAGATTAAACTTCCTCAGCTTAGCAATGGTTACATATTTGTTTATGTGTAACGAGAGAATAACAAAAAACAGCAATAAAAATATATAAAATAGAACATGTAGAAGACATTCTGAAATGTAACTAAAGAGCGGATGTGTACCATGATTTAATTACTAGACTTCATATTGAAAGAGAATTATAGAACAAACAACAGTAAATATTTCCAATAATAAAAAATCATAATTCAATAGCAGAAATAAAATTGTAATGTTACCTACTATATATCAACTATGCAGTAAATTAAATTTGGGATAGTCTGGTTGACAATTTTTACATTACGTAATGTATAAAGAACAAACGAATAATGTTTCTTATGAATTTAGATTTTTTGTTTTGTTTTCTTCTCAAAATACCTATGATCACAATTGCGTTCCTTAATTGCACAATCTGCTTTAAAAATTTCTGGGTTGATACACGTAAATCAAGTCTTTTACAGGTGGGATATCGAAAAATTTGAACTGTTGTAATACTTCAGTAACTGATTTAATCTCGTAAATGCTCAGATCATATTGGCTTCAATGTTAACCTCAATTCCTACTGTGTCCTATCAATAAAGGCCATAACAAATGTACATCACTCCAAGGTGCATTCAATAGGGGAAAGTCTGCAAACACCCACAAAACCGAAAAGAAGCTCAACCGTATTAACCAGTCCAGTCACAAAAAGGTACAAAAGTACAGCCTTTCTTGGCGCTGTATTGTCTTAGACTCAGATTCAGATAAGTAAGCACCATCTTAATGAAACGATCCAGAGAATAACTTGCTGGTTTAATAGTTAAAATAATAAAGCATATTTAGTGTGACAAGTGTCCTCCACATTATGTTCCTGTGTTGTAATATACAAAAATAAACTCGGAACCATACTAAATTTCGTTCGAACAATACACATTTATGGATTAACATTCATCAGTACGCTAGTGACAAAATGGATCTGACAAAGTCAGCCAAAATCCTGATAAGGCAAATTTTCAGGGGGATTGAAAAATTGTCTTTTGTTGGTGAATACATGTACGATAATCGTGAGAGGTGAGGAATGATATTACTTATCTTTGTTATAATTTTGTTTGGATATTTTGTCGCCTGACATTCGTACCTGTAACATGTGTAATCCATATTGTGCCACGAACGACTCTTGTCCTGTTTCTTAATTCACTTTCATGACATGACAAGAAATGTTACAGTGAATAAAGACTTCTTAAGGTCAGTTTTTTATGAAGTGAAACAAAAGATATCAAAAAAAAAAAAAAAAAAAAAAAAAAAAAAAAAAAAACAGCCACCCGTGGACTCTTTTTGCATTGGCACTAATCGACTTATATATAATTAGAAGTGGTGACATAAGATTACAGGTTAGGTAAAAAATAACATAATAAACCAAACTCTGGCATTCAATCAATCAAACAATAGAAGAAAAATAACAAAGATTACAAAATATGGATTAAAGATAGAATAACTTAGTACAGACCTTTCTCAATGGTGAGATAAAACTGTTTTTATTGACTAAAATCTCACTTCTGTCTACCATGACCCAATGTGTTGTATAAACATACGCTATAAAAACAACAGACTAACAGCAAAAAGGGTAAAATTATGTGTAAGATATTGAAGTCAGACAGAATAGTAAGCAATACTCGTCTTCTCTATAGAACTAGTTTAGACTCTGATAGCTGCTATAAAAAAAGTTAAAAATTAAACTTTCCCCGTCAACGTAAGCGGAACCACTTGTCACATGTAATTCACCAATTAAGGTATCCGGACCATAATAGGTCATGATCGAACATTGTATCTTTTTTTGACCTTGAATGGCTGAACCAAACAATTTAAAGCTGCAATTTTGTATATATATTTTTTCAAGTTGAAACCCACTTTGTTGCTTATATGCAGAGTCTGTAAAAATAAGTTAGTTATATTGGCATTTCCGAACTTTGCCGATAATTACCGAGGTCATTTTAATTGCGTTGTATGGAACATCCGGGACATTTTGAATAATCACGTGGTCATTTATGGTCCGGATACCTTAACGCTACATTTGCGGCTTTATTTTCACACATGCGTAAATGTATCGATAAATCTTAAATTAATATGTTAAAAATTACAGGTAACGTAATGGCAATAATCTCGGAAATTATCGGCAAACGTCAGAAACGTAATGTGTCTTACTTATTTCTATGGACGCCGATTACTAACGGTTAAGTGTGCTTCAATTTGACAAAGATATATCTACATAAACTTTTTTGTTTAAAGTTAGTTTCGGTAAAAAAGGAAATATAATTTTTATTAAGTCGATACATCTTGAAATCAATTTATCTACTTGTAAATTATTCATGAAATAATGTAATCTGTTTACCGATAAAAAAAACGTAACTTTTATATTATACAGACATGACAGACATGTAATCACAGTCATCATTAAATGCAGATCTCCAAGATTTAATTTTCGTGGTAACCTATGCGAGTTACAACAAGAGGTGATAACAAAACGTGTCAACAATGACATAATAACTGTTACATAATATTCTTGTGTCAAAATCCTCAAAATAAGGTCCAATTATTGGGGATTTAAAATAAGGATAACAAATCCATATTATACGCTTCTTTTGCTACTGTTATCCCGACTAATAATACGAGATTCAATGGCGCATTGATCTCGCGTTGATATTCTGCCCAGAAAAAAATACTCTAAATAAATATGACAATATTATGGCAAGCCGTTTTACTATTTATTCTAACTTCAATATATCTCATATCTCATATAATATATAAGATATCTTATATAATCTAGTTTTTATAAGATATCATATAAACTTTATAAGATATTTATATACTTTATAAGATATCTTATAAAGTATATAAGATATCTTATAAATTAAATGAGATATCTTATAAACTATATAAGATATCTTATAAACTATAAATGATATTATGTAAACTATATGAGATATCTTATAAAGTTTATTAGATATCTCGAAGTTAGAATAAATAGTAAAACGGCTTCCCATACAATAAAACTGTCTATATAAAATCAGAATAATTTTTCCTCCAATACATGTACGGTATCATTAAACAAAATTTAATTTATATATTTCTTGTAGACTTCATATCTATATACTGAATATTCTGACATCAACAAACCAATACACATTCCAAACCTGTATACATTCAAGTACCGGATATGGTATCGGAACAAAATTTTCCTTTTATTGCAAACAGTATTATAATGACAAATTTCTGGTAAAGGAAGAAAAAGAATTCCACCCAAATGGGTGCTAGAGGTCGAGATTTGTCTGGTTTTAAAGTATCTTTAATGTGGACAGCAATACAAGAGAGTCTCATACGTTGTATATGTAGGAATATAGTCTCAAGAATTAATTCTTATCAAAGAGACAGAACTCTATTTTAGTTATTTGATTTAGTCTTTATTTTTGTTATTTTATTGTCACTCAATCCTATATAACATAATGAAATTTGTCTTGATACACTACCCATCTTTGGTTGAATTCATTCATTTTTCTCGTTCTCGTGAATATTTATAGAATTAATTGACAATTGAAATCACTGCTAACAATAGTAGCGTTCCCCACTATGATATTGGAATATTACTTTGGAACCAAAAATGTTGACACAAAAAAAATATAGCAGTCATGCAGTGAAAGTATGGCAGAACAAATTAAAGTTATTTATTTTGTTTGAAATTTATAGCCTGCAAGTCTTAAAGATCATTGTCATCGACAACCTCCATTGAAAACTATAAGGAAGTATATATAAGTTGTTGAGTTTAAACGATGTCAAAGTTTGTGCTTGTTATTTGTGTGTAAACAAACTGAGCATAATCTCATAATTGAATAATGCTAATTACTAAGTTTTCATGCTAGCCTCTTTAGATTTATATGGATTTAACCTGACCGTAATACATATTCCTTTGTTCATTTACCTAGATTTTGTTAAATTCGTGTAACTCAAAAAAATCCATTTCAAACTTTACATGTATTTTAAAGTCAATGAATAAGCTTAACATATACTGAACCGCAAAAGAAACGTCGCACAAAATGACATGTTCACATACATTTATTTCAAAGTGACATTTATATATTTTAAATTAATTTTTACAAAATTTAATGAATGATTTACAGTCTTTTGGTTACAATGTTCACAAAAACGTCACAATTGTCGCAACGTCACATGTTTTCAATGCTGTGCTCCCACGTCCGTTAATAACGTGTATGTCCTCCACCGGCACCAATTACTGCGGCACATCGTCGGTACATGGAGTTGATGAGCCGATTAATAAACGCCATCGGAATACGTGCCCATACTCTCTGAAACGCTTGTGAAAGTTCAGCTGCAGTTGTCGGACTTGGCTGCTCATTATTCAACCGTCTTTGAACTTCGTCCCATAAATGTTCAATAGGGTTTAAATCTGGACTCAAAGCCGGCCAATCCATAACATTAATGTTATTCTGCTGTAGGAAGTCTCTTGTGGCTCTTGCGGTATGCGCACGTGCATTGTCCTGTTGGAAAGTCTTGTTTTGATGACGTGCGAAATGGGGCTGAACATGGGGTGTCAAGACTTGGTCGATGTAACGGGCAGCTGTTACGCCATTTCCTCTGCCTGGGCCAAGGTTCTGAAAGATGACTGGACCAAGTTTAACGTTAAGGCCGATTCCACCCCATACCATGATGCTAGGTCCTCCCCACGCGTCTGTTTCCAGAATGCAGCTGTCTTCGTAACGTTCCCCGCGTCTTCTCCACACTCTGGTTCTGCCATCGGCTGTTGAAATGCAGTAACGGCTTTCGTCAGAGAAGATGATGTTACGCCATTGTCGATTTCGCCAATTCTGTCGCTGAGTGGCCCACTGAAGACGAGCTTGACGGTGTCGAGGAGTAAGAATAGGTCCTCTTGCTGGACGGCGACATCTCATGTTTCTAGCAGCTAATCGCCGACGAACCGTATCATCACTTATGGGTCGTCCATGTGTTCCAACAGTGTTTCTGGCAGTTTCGGCAGCTGGGGTGAACCGATTCATCAAAAGGTGACGAACAATGCCTCTATTTTGTCTAGGGGTAGTAACTTGGGGTCTACCACTACGTGGACGGTCATTTGTGCTGTTTGTTGCATTGTACCGTGTCCGTAGACGTTCAATTGTTCGAACAGCACAGTTGAAGTCGTTGGCAATAACTCTGGCAGATTGCCCAGCATCCAATCGACCAATGGCCTGTTCTCTCTGTTGTGGAGTCAGACGTGGCATAGCTTCTGTGTCAACACTGATACTAACACTCTTTAATTTTCTCCGGCCTTTTATACCCATAAAGGAGCATGAATTTCACGAACATTTAAGATTTAAGAAAAATTACCGCCAAGTGTGTCCCACGAGTGGTTTTAGGTACGGTCGCTCTACGATATCAACTGAAAATTATTCAACCGAAAATTTAATTCACAGGTAATTTAATCTTACCTGGTGATGTAATCGTAATACTGATTATATAAAAATCATTAATTAATATTTATTTTGAATTTTGCTAACATTTTGAAAAAGCGACGTTTCTTTTGCGGTTCAGTATATATTTAATTTAGTCTAGAAAGAGTACTCAGTTGTCCTGTATCCAGTTCCTAATTTTAATATTTCAGATAGTTGTTAGGTATTCCGGATTGGAGAAATCTGGAATTATAACGGCAGAACATGAGAAGTCAGTTATAAAAGCTATATTGAACAATGCACCACCGACGACAGTAGTGAAATGTAGTACAGACTGTCTGTGAACGAAAACTGATTTCAAATAGATGGTGGCCAAAGGGCTATTGCGATCAGTTGATGTCTGTCTTCTGTTAAATTTTCACATTTTCATAATCTGAAACCACATTGAACTATCCCAGATTTAGCAGAACTTGGAAGGAGAATGATTCATTGGAAAGTCTTTTATAACATTTTCTCATATCATTCTGATAAGTCAAAAGAGATGGCCGCCGGATGCAGTTTTTGAATCTGAGTTGCTAAATAGATATATTCAAACCCTAAAAAAAGCTGAAACTGGTTGGCAAATAGTTTTCAAACTGTTTAAAACAAAGTTGTACAGAGTATATAGAAAAAAATAAATATACCAATTTCAAAAACTGCAAAATGAGTGCAATATACGACATAACTAATTTGGACCATGTTATAGAGATATTTTGTACATTGTCTATATTTTTATACTGTGTAAATTTTCATGTCTAGATGAGCAATAAGATACATCAGCTTTCTACATAGTGTTATCTGATCATGCGAAGCTCAAAGCTCTTCTTTGTATACTATATATACAAAAAATAAAATATTTTTATCATGCTCTGTTCTAAAAAGAGACACTTGGCTGGTTTAATGTTTTATAATGTAGGACTAAATATCTGGCTGATATAGTGTCTGTTAGTCAATGAAGGAATAAAATGTGTGCTGCTGTTGTTTAAAGTTTAGAAAGATACAGTTTTGCAACAACAACAATCATAACACCAACAAACAAACAAACAAAGTAATAAAATCCAAAAAGTCTATTACAAGGTATAAACACTTACTGAGAAAGATCTGCCATGAAATCGATATTGTTGAATTTGGAATTTAACTTTTACGTCGGAAACGGAGTATTTTTGTCAGGAAAATAACCTACAAGTTACTAGTATTGTCATACACATTTGTTGCAAAATTTGCAATATGATACTGATGAATGTAATGAATATATATTTTTTTGAATCTGAATAATCCGATTGCCTCAGACAACTGAATTTATTTCTTGTTCCCCTACTTTCGTATTTTTAATATGTTTTTCAATAATCCATCCCTAGCGTGGTTTGTTTTGCTCCTGTTGATACATATATGTTCAAGAGTTTTTTGCTCACCTGGAATCGCATTCTCTCACTTGACATTCGTTTATAAACATTTCAAATCTAAATATTCCTGACCCCAGGGTCAAATGAACTAAAACTTTATATATGAAATATCTATTTGAAAACATTTATAAAGTATGCAGACATTTTTCATGTCATGCTATTTAGCTAATGGTATCGGTCAATCTTTGTGTTTGACTGGCCAATTTTAACATTTTCTCTAAAAACATTGACAAGAATTTAAAAAAAAAAAAAAAAATCAACGAAGAAACTTTTTTTTATAAATTTTATTACCTGATAGTTTAATTAAATAAAATTTTATTTATTCTGTAACTACATGAGAAAATGACTTAAATTAATCTACTCAAGGAGTATCTATTTAGCTTCCATGTTCACTCCAGTTCGGCAACTAATATAGTCACAATTGATACAATTGAAACTTGATTTTAGGCATATGTCGGAGGTTATACTACTAGATAAAGATTGCATATTTTGTCCTGTGCAATAGCAAACGTTGCTGCTGTAAACAATTCATTTTTGTCCTTTTCTGTGAATAGACTTAACTAAATGAACTAAAATTGACAACAGGTGAAATTAAGAGATATGTTGGACTGTCATTTGAACAATACAGGGTCACATCAGGACTCTCGAATAAGATATTAAAAATGTCTATGAAAGAGTAGTTGTGCGAGATCTGAGATTTCAAGCCTTATTGTGAGTTTAAAATTTTACGGTCGTCAAAACGATCTGATTGACCGCTATGGAGTGTCAGTTTCCAACATGACGAAAGGCCTACGTCTGTCATAGATGTTATTCCATCTTCACTGGACATAACTTTCAACGAACATCACGGCAGGAACTGCTCACCCTTCCGCTGGAGCACCTGAGTTCACTCCCGGTTTTTGGTGGGGTTCATGGTGCTCGTTCCTGTGTGTACCTTTTGTTTTTTTAATTGTTTGTTACTTTTCCTTTGTCATCTTTTTGGTGTTCCCGGTTTTGTTTTTTGTCCACGAACTTCCCCTTTTTTGACACTTCGGTATTCCTATTTTCTTAAGATCAAAAACAACTTTGATTTATGTGTTACATAACGCGTACCAAAAATGTAAACCCTATGAAACCATCTGTCTACTTGTAGTCTGCAACTTGTTTTTGGGTGTTTTTAGAATTTGTCACAAATGGCAGTAATAACGCCTTTCGCTTCTTTCAGCGTTTAATAAATAACCAGCTGACTAAGGACCTGAAAGTAAGTAAAACACAAATAGATTAAGCCAAGTATTCCTCTGAAACACATATAAGTGCTTTCCAAAAACAACAAACCTTAATACATTGACGAATTGAAAGTCTGAGATTCTATTGACTTGAAACTGCTTTGTCGTTATTTTTGGCAATGAGATACTCTTCCAGTCCTCATTGTATGTATCATTTCTTCCATGTTTAATATTTAGACTTTAAACAATACAGTTGGTGATTTCTTTTGTATATGTTTCAGAACATAAATTATTTATTTTTGTATTTTCAAATATCCATATATCATTATGGTAGTGATTTTAAGCGGTATCTGGCATTACAATCCCATTGTCTTTTATTTTTGGTGCGCCAAGAATTCATCAATTCAAAATGGATCCTTCGAGTTCCATATGAAACACATAGGAAAGTATATTTGATAAGCCACTGAATGATTAAAAAGTAAAACAGACAACACAATTGCGTACATGGAATAGAGCTAGCATTTTTGGATTGGACCGTTTGATTTTAATGTTTACAATATTCTTGATGATCTTGCCCTCTAGATTTGATCACGAGTATACCCGATGAAGGTTATTGTAGAAATGTATATTTCACACAGCAAATTTTGCTTCTCTTCTTTTTCTTTCTTTTTAGTTTGGGTCATTGCTAAGGTTAGAAACGATACATAAATTATCCATATGAATAACGTGTAAACTTGAACTATACCTTTTGCGAGATGTCTTTTTTCAAGAGAAGTGATACCGATTGTTTCTTCCATTGTACGAGAAACATTAGGCACCAAGGAATGAAGAGGAGATAATTGAAATTATCTGTCTATGGATTCCGAAGTATATCGTATTTCCAAATTTATAAATTAGAAATTTCAAAATGTATCTTTAATAAGATTACTTAATTTTGTATTTTAAGAAACTTAAGGGGGTACAGCACACCTAAGGGAATTAACTCTTTAAAAATCAGCTGAACGTTTTAATCACATACTATTAGTAAAGAGAAATCAAGCTTATCAGAGATCAAAATTAGTATTTGTCAAACTGCTATATATTCAATGAAATTTCCGTAAACTGTGTTGATAAAAAATTTTAAAATCTTTATATTTTTGTCAACAGGTCAAAGTAAATATTTCATCAAAATTTTATGAAAATTAAACGAGCCAAATCTATTTTAGTCAAAGTGTTGGATACCCCCTTAAAGTGATGAAGAACTAATGACATAACATTTCAGTAAGATATAAAAAAATAAAATAAATTATAACGACATTACCTTGACCTATCTTTATCCAGCCTATAGCTAAAAGTAAGAAAAAAGTTGAAAATTCATTCCTCCAGAAGAAAAATACTGTACCCCTTATAAAATACAAAATATCTTGTCCGGAATTCTTGGACACGAACCCCGACATGTTTTCGATCACAAATTGAATTCAAAGAAAAGATTCACATCCCTGTATTAAATCCACTTCTAACGTTTTGTACGCACATCATAAAAACATCTCAAATTTCACGACAAAAATGGATTATTCCGTTGAGATCCTACGGTAAATCATTTTCTTTTAAACAGTAATTCTTCATACATTGCATGTAGTCTTAAAAGTTGCTTTAATGGAGCAAAACGTTCTATTTGATTTCTCCTTCAACTGATTGCTTCAGAATTCTGTAGGTAATATTTATATCAGAAATACTTACTTGTGGGATCTTCTGATGCTGAAAAAAGTATGATTCGTCTTAAAATACTAGTAATTTCAAGAAATATGTTTTATTTGCATGCATCTAAGGCTGAAAGTTGTAAAGATATCTGAATGTTTCTAACACCATAAAACTTCGATCAAACCCAACTTGTCGGATAAAGTAAGTTTGGCATCATCATTTGAGAGTTCAAAAAATCTCTCTGTTAAAGCTGGAATTAAAATAAATGGTTTGACTGCAGTAACGATTTTTACCTATCTTTATCCAGCCTATACTAAAAAGTAAGAAAAACGTTGAAATTTCAGTCCTCGCAGAAGAAAATTACTGTACCCTTTATAAAAAAAATGTATCTTGTCCGAAATTCGTGGACACGAACTCCGACAAGTTTTCAATCACAAATCGCTTTCAAAGAAAAGATTCACATCCCTGTATTAAATATACTTATACCGTTTTATACCCACATAATAAAAATATGTCAAATTTCACCAGAAAAATGGATAAATCCGTTTGAGACCCTACTGTAAATCATTTTCTTTAAAATAGTAATTGTTTGTACACTACATGTAGCCATAAGCCTTAAGTCTTAAAGTTGCTTTAACGGAGCAGAACTTTATATTTTATTTATCCTTCAACTGATGTAGGTTATATTTAGGCAATATTCCAGAATCGCCGACGTATGTAGTATATATTTCACAACACGTATGTTATATTCTAGAGCTTGTAACATATACATTGACTTCCTTGACAGAGCCCGGCTCCTGACAGAAAAGTTGCTCAGACAGCGGTATGTTGCTCTTAAGTTGAAGTCATCCTTATTAAAGTTTTATGGACGTCATCATGACTTGGTTGACAAGTATGAAAAAACCGTTTCCCAAATGAAAATGGACCTGTTATCCCTTCCTCATACCGGATTTGACATGGGCAGCATGGCGGGTGTCCTGGTCTCCGGAATTTGTCAGTTGTTTCGATTTTTCCCTTCTTCGAATATCCCTTTGGTATTTCTTGACTTTACTTTTAACAGAACTACTTACTTGTAGGAGCTTCTGATGCTGAAAAAAGTATGATTCATCCTAAAATACTAGTCATTTCAAGAAATATGTTTTATTTGCATTTATCTAAATCTGAATTGTGTACATATATCTTAAAGTTTCTAACATCATAAAACTTCGATCCAACCCATCTTATCGGATAATTTAGTTTGACATCATTCTTTGGGAGTTCAAAAATCTCTTTGTTAAAGCTGGAATTAAAATAAATGGTTTGACTGAAGTAAAGATTTTTAAAAGTTATGCTGAAAGTATTCTGGAAAGTTTATAAAGGTAATATCAAAACAGGTTATAGTGTTACTTATCGTATTTCCCCATGCCTATATCGACCTGCTGAGGCCTTCACTCGCCGAAAAAAGCTTCACATTGTGTCTCGCGGCTGATATTTTACGATATACGTTTGCAGAAAACCTGATAATGTGTACATACCGGTTCCAATCTTTATCCAACCGATGGCTGCAAAAGAAACGATCAAGTTAATAGATTTATTAAAAATATTTTTGTCTTTAGTGGAATTAAGTCATTTAACTGTACGTTAGACAAAATTAAGAAAGATTGCTACAGAGTAGCCAAGTGTCCCCTCCGCTATTGGTATTAAGAAAAGCATTGTAGGAATGTTATCTATATTAAATAGTAAATGAGAATGCAACACGAATATTATGCCTAAACATACTGTGAACTAAGATTATTACTTTCGTAGAAAACCATAAAATAAGGGAAAAGAAGTTTATAGAAAAAAACTAAGTCAAGTGGAGTAACTCCCACAAAATTAACCAAGGGTGCTCGTTTTAAAACGTGATCAATCTATCGTCCAAATGCAAATATAAATTTGGTTAAAATCCATCAAGAAATGTACAATTGAGAGTGCTAACTAGAAGTTGAAAGGAAAAATCAAAGTCAAGGGCAGTAACTCCGGCAAAAAGTACCCGGGAGCGCTAGTTTTAAAACTTGATCAAGGTAATATACACCTTCTATATAATTTTGACGCAAATCCATCAAGAAATGTAGAATAGGAAAGAATCTAAGTCAAGGGCAATATCTTCCAGAAAAATTAACCGAGAAAGCTTGTTTTCAACCTCGATCAAGGTATCATCCACAAAATCTTGGCTTAATTCCATCAAGAAATAAAGCATGGAGAGCGCTAACAAGAAGTTGATAGAAAAAAACTATGTTAAAGGCAGTTATTCCAACAAAAAATATCACAGAGCGATTGATCAATGTATCGTCAATATACATCTTCAATATGAAGTTTGTTAAAATCCAGAGAAATTTAGAATTGAGTAGGCCAACAAAGACAGTGGAGGACAATAAAAAAAAATCATTGTAAATAAAATAACAATCCAAAGATACTAATATTAGATATGAAAAATCAACAAAAACAAAATATACATTTTTTTGTGTTCCATACCAAATTTTGAGAATTTGTGTTTCCGTTCCTACATTACAAATTAATAAATTATTTTACTCACTCGTCTGAGTAGTGGTTGTCACTGCAAAAAAGTAAGATTATTTCAAACATTCACTTAATTTAACGATAAACGTGTTAATATTTAAAAAAAAAATATATCCCATAACATGTATGAAGCATGTTACATACCAACTGGCTGAAAGAAGATACATTTTACATCATTCAAATTTAGGAAAAGGGGAAGTGATAATAGGAATATTATTCATTTATTCATGTAACGTGTATCGTGCATCGTGTGGTTTGCGTATATTGTGGAAATCGTGTGCGTGATATTTGGCACGTTGCACGTTCAACCGTTAAATTTTTGGGTTAAAAAAAACTAACACATATTATGAGCTTGAAATAAGCATATATTGACACGGAAAAGGAATTCATATTGAAAAAACCAAAAAATTTTGATACACTTGGTTGAACGTGTAAATCACCAAAAACATCGTGTAACGGGCGATACGTGTGCGTGCAACGTTCGAATCGTATGCGTGTGATTTGCGTGTTGTTAGAAACTTGCGATTTGAATCGTGAAACGTGTATGAGATTTCATTGGTCAAAACATATATTAAAACGTGTGAATTCAAATCGGAGCATATTTCTCGAATTTAAATATTGTTGGAACGAACCTTTATCTGCATCAAATATTTGAAAATATTAATATTAATAATCCCGCAACAGATTATATTTTTTTTTCTATTACTAATTTAAATTATTCAATTTATTTGGTTTCATAAGAATAAATTAAATAAAATATTCCCTACATTAAACGATAGTACAACTTGCATGCAACATTTGCAAATTAAGCATACATTTGAACTTTAACTTGTCTGTAAAAAAAACATTTTAAATTACTCTTAAAATATGCTGAAGTTTTTAATCCTTTGACAAATACCATTTATCAATTTATATTTTCATAATACATCTTTTACATAAGTAATTGTTTGATCGGGCTAAAACAACATCTAATTAGACAAGGGATTAAGAGGTCATATGAAGATAAATGTCTATTTATCTGTTAATTTACTTAAGAAATCTGACAGTTAAAGGATACATGTATTTACTGAAAATGAAATAGATCACTAAAAACAATTTATTGACAAGATAAATATTATACGTGTATAAAAATTTATAAATTTAGAGTAACATTTTCAGATAAACTTTAATTTATATTATAAATATATTTTATGTACAAATATTTTGCATAGAGAATATTAAATATTTTTATTCACTTATGGTTTAATTATAATTTGAATGAATAAATACTAATAAAGTATATTGATATCAATTATATATTAATATAAATTAACAGTAATTATTTAATATTATATATTATACATGTATTATAAATAATAAATAAAATATTTTTTACAATTTAAAACATAATTAAACCATTTAGCACTATATATCTGAGGTAAATGTACAAGTAAATAAGTAGCCAGTAGTCGTTCGTGGAACACACCCCTATGACATGGTGTCTTTGTTAAAAGAAGCCATAAAATATTGTGGCGTAATGTTTATTTTACTGACAACTTTATTCTTATAATATCGATGGTTAATATGTCATAGCTTATTATGTAATAACAACATGAAAAGGTTTATTTACTTTTAATAAATTAAAAATATAATTTCACAGTTCTGTTATAAAGTTTGATAAATTTTCCATTAAAAAATGCATATGCAAACAAATATTTTTTATTTATGAAAAAAAGTTAAATGTGGAACGTTAAAAAGCAGCTTCCTTTCTTCGTACTTATTTATTTAAAATCAAATGCATTTTCAATATTTCACTGCTATTCATTCCGGCATAACTTTAATTAGAATAATTCGTTTCGTTATATTCCGTTCTTATCTTACACACAATTTGTAGAAATCGCACGATCGGAAATCGTGTTTCGTGTAACGTGCATCGTGTGGTTTGCGTGTAACGTGCAAATCGTGTGCGTGTATCTTGCGAATCGTGTGCGTGTAACGTGTGAATCGTGTGAGTGTGGTTTGGTGCATTACACGCTCAACCATGTGTAATAAACACAAGAAAAGAAGAGGTTGATAATAAACACTACAAAGAAGAGGTTGTTTAAATATGAAATGTATATATATACTGTACTTAAGTTCCACTGTTAAACTTCAGACGTTAAACATGGCCATGATATTGGGTCGCATGTTCAGATGTAATATTTTATTTTATTTATGGAAATACATGTAACTATGTGTAACCTAGGAGAAAACAGAATATGCATTTTTCCCCATCGAATAAAAACATAAGAATCCTTGTATAATCGATTAGAGTTACCTGACGTTTGGTATTCTTATGAAACATTTAACCATACGGAATTAATATAACATTAAATACTGCAGTTACATACATACCTGGAACTTCACAATTCTTTCCTGTATACCAAGATGTACACTGGCATTCGTAATCAGTTGCTTTGTTATTGCACAATCCGGAATGAAGACATGGATCGGACTTACAATCTTAATAATCAAAATTAACAATCTAAATAATCAGAATCTACAAAGTTTTCTCAAAAGAAATACCGTTTAAAAGATAACTCTGTTGTTTTTTTCTGAGACTTATAAATATTTATGTGTGGACATAAATGTGACATTTATTTCCGTGTGCAATTAACTGTTCCATAACAGAAATGTTTTCATGTTAAACAAATGCAGTTTTATCTGAAATCTTTATAATAGTGAGCATAAAGACAATTTCCCTCCATTAAAAAATTAAAACGATATCATAATTTGTCAAAGATTAGTGTATTGGTTTTCCTGAGGTGACCTTACAATGTATCTGATATGTGAAACTCTTTTCTTATTAGTTACGTATCGCCGTGGTATGGCTGCAATACTGTCCTTACGGCGTCAAACAACAATCAATCAATCAATATTAGTTACGTCGATCTGTATGAAAAACTAAAATGCAGATAATAGTAAATTGATCAATGTTTATAAAAGATCAACGCTTTAGATTTTTTCCGTCAAAAAAGTCGACGCACTCAAGGTGTTCGACTGTCAACTAGCGAATCAAAAATTGACAATCTCTATTTTTGGTCGACGTAAGGCAATCCCTTTTAGGATTTTGTATCGCGAGCTATTTTGCTGACTTGGCCGCCCACCGAATCCCTTATCAACCAATCATAACTCCATTCAAGAAAAACAAGTGTAAACCTCCTCGCTTATTCCGGCACTCTGTACAGTTTAACCTTCGTTTGACATTCCTAAAACAGGTAAGTTTCCATAAGTAGACATTCTCTTTTCAAAAAATTTAAAATGAATTAAATCACTTTCCTATTTGAGCAGTTATGGCTCACGATTCCAAGAATCCGCTTGAGATTGACCGGCGGCAGCAATTGTTTTATTTGAGTATCCGTAACATAATTCCAATTATGTGACATTTTTCATTATAGTCTGTTTCAATTTCCATTTTATTATTACCATTGGGTCTATGTCACTGCTGGTGGACTGTAAGTCCCCGAGGGCATTATCAGCCCAGTAGCCAGACGTTTTGTCCTGGCATGATTCATTACTTAAATATCTTTAAATTTTCCGTTAAAAATTTGAAACAAAATTACCAGAAATTTCTAATGCTCTTCCTTTTGATGCAGAGGTAACTGAGTTTGGATTCCTGTTTGCTTTAAATATTTTGGGTTTTGATGGTTGTGCTTAGTAATTCATCATAATATCTTTAACCGAATTACGATGAAAGTATTTTTTGTCTTGTAAAATTATTGTTAATTGTAATTAATGGTTATATATTAGAGTGAGATTTTTCTATTCAAGTTTCTGTGTGTTTCATTTGTTTTGCTTTTATAGAAGGGGGTGTTGGCAGTGGGGTACTTCAAAATGTATTATTATTTCTTTATCAACTGTTTAAAGTTATTTGATTCTTTCCATATTATTGGACAAACAGGGTAGCATGTTGAGCCTGCCATTGAGAAGATTAAGTAAATAAAAAATTATTTCAGAAGTTATTTGTATTAAATTTGAAACATAACGATTATGTACAGCAACACCTTTTTATGTACTGTGTTGGATGCTGACACCCTGAAACGAACAAAATTCTTGAAACGCCTTGAATTCCCTGTCTGGTTTCCTTTTAAACAATTGTTCTTTGATGAAATGTTTCTTCATGAAATAAACCGCTTTTACGTATTGTCAAAGATGTTTTATATCAAGAAAAAGGGAATTTTACAAGAGATACTACATGTAATTGCTCTAATAATCAAAGCCTGACATGGAATTTCGGAAGACACTATGAGTAATGTAACAATCACGCTCAGCAACAAACAATGTGTTTGTAATAAATGCTCTAGTTCTAACTTCTGTACAAAATTTTGTAAATGAAAAATGGAAAACAACTGGCGAGATTTGGTTTTATTGAACCTGTAGTGAACTGTTATTTAATTTTGCATTGTTTTTATTGAATTATCCTTATTAAAGTTTTATGGGCGTCATCATGACTTGGTTGACAGGTATGAAAAAACCGTTTCCCAAATGAAAATGGACCTGTTCCATTGATATTATCACTTCCCCATATCGGATTTGACATGGACAGCATGGCGGGTGTCCTGCAGGAAGCAGAGACTGCTTACTCTTCCGGAGCACCCGAGTCTACCCCCGGGTTTTTGGTGGGGTCCATGTTGTTCATATGTTTTAATTTTTAATTGTATTGTAGTGCATGTATTGTTTTGGTCTTGTCTTCGTTGTTCTTCGGAGTTGTTACGATTTTTCTCTCCTTCGAATATCCCTTTGGTATTTCTTGACTTTACTTATACAGCAGATGACTGGTCTTTTCACAATATATACTAAACTACTATAGAACTGCTTAAGTTGTTCTTTTTTTATTTATTATTAATAACCTTCTTCAGTATATTCAGTGAGCTTGTGCACTTGGCATATTCAGTGTCCTTTGTCACGTGCCTTTGATGATCTTTGCATTTGGGTGACTTATTGAATGATTTGTCCTTGCGCATAATGATCATAAGGAGGATAATTCCAAGTGCACATTTGTTACATCGATTGTTTTGTCTTTTAAGTGAAGATCTATGAACCTATAGTCCTGTACATAATTGACCCTTGATGATCTTTGCGTTTGGATGACTTAATAAAATAACACAGCAATTTTCTTAGATCATGAGGAGGACTCCACCTTAGTTCATTTCTATTCTATTGAATATGAGAATTTTTGTTTTTTAATTTTTATTAAAATAGGACTGATATTTCTCTTTTATCAAGTTATTTTACTACAAAATCCACTGACTTGCTATAATTATATTGTTATATACTAAATGTTTATAATCAATTTATTTTATTAATATTGTAATTGTATGTTCACCCTGTATAACTAATGTAGTAGGTTGTTTCTAGCTTGAATGGTTAATAAATATTCGTATTTCTTATTATATGCATTTCACACCTGTAACCCTATTGATCCCTTAGACATCTAATAAATTTCTGACAAAATATCACCTTTTCTTTCATATTAAATATAGAATTGAATATGAATATCATAGAAACATATGAATTAAAAAAAGTAATAATTAAAAAGTTATAAAAATCAAACAAATATTTTTTTAGAGTAAAAAAAAAAAAAAAAACAACTGTCATTTGGAAAGTCAAAAATATTATGGACTGGAAGGTATCATCTATTTACAGGGAGATAACTCTGTAAAATCAGCTAAACGTTTTAATAACGTTGTGTTGTTAATGGAATATTAAGCTTTTCAATGATCAATATTAGTGTTTGTCAAACTGCTATACAATCAGTGTAATTTTTCTGATGAATTGGTTGGTTCAAATGTTTTGAAATTTTAAAATTTTTGTCAATGTGTCAAAGTAAATACTTTGTCAAAATTTTATGAAAATTAAACGAGCCAAATTAATTTTAGTGAAAGTGTTGGGTACCACCTTAATTTCGTAGTTGGATGTTGTGTTGTTTTCACTGATTTGTCAGTGTTGTTAAGGGCTTGCCACATGATTTGGAGTGTTCCACTCATTGAAGATCATACGATGACAGCTGACGATTTTCAATGAATTTCCCTATATATTCAATGTAATTTTGATGCTATAAGTGGTTATTTTGACGACTGATATCTAAAAAAGTAAGTCGGTGACCCTATTATTTTTTTTTACATTTTCTATTGTACTTCCGATAGCTCTTTCCTGTCTACGTAAAAAAATGAAAAAAATCTACGGAGTGGTTAATTTCGCACACTTCACCTTAACAATGTTCCTATGTATATATATTTGATATTCAATATTCTTATTCATGAAGATTATTTAACTACTCTAAATGCATGCAGACACCTTAAATTCTTGAAAAAACCATGCAGTTTTAGTAAATCAACAGTATTGCAGGATCACGTTTTGATGTCGATTTCCTAAAATGAAATGGGTAAGAAAATAGATCTAACATTGTTTTTTTATCTGTAAAATTTATGAATTTTTCACATTCGCCCCTAAACCCTTTCATAATCACGTGACCGTATTATATTGAGAGATTTTCCAATGCCATTCAATTTTTAGTTCGCAATAAAGGAAAATGTCAGAAATCTATGATGATGTAAAATCTTTTAGTAAATACCAGAAGACATTTCAAAAGTATTACCACAATTTTTATCACAAATATGGATCCCCTATTTGCCTTTCACAAAAAAACGACCACCAGTATCCAGAATTCGGCACCCCAAATTTTTGGAGCAAAATAATGTACAAATGTGTATTGCTCCCAACCTACTGATTAGGTTATTTTTCCCAGAAAGAAATTTTTAAAATTGATATATAATTTTGTTAAAATATGCTTCAACCAACAATAAATCGATAGTCTTGGATTTTGTTTTCTTTTTGCAAAGTTTTCTGTAAAGGATCAATCAAATCAAGAATATTATATTGGCCACAAACTTGAGCCCGGATTTTTTTCTTCAACTTTTCTTTCATAAATATGTATTCGTAAAGGTTTAGCTGGGAAAACTTCGACCCTATATAATGTTATCAATTTTTCCCACACCCTTGAAAATACCCATTTTTTCCTCTTCCCAATATTTTTATCCCAATTTCCCCACTTCCCGATACTGTGTTACCCCGCTCTCCCTATTATTACTCTTCCAAGTCCAAGACAATATTTTACACTTCTCGAAAGTGTGTCACCCCTCTTTGCACATGCGGCAGTTATGGGTCCAAGATAATATGAATGGGTTGAAAATACGGAAGACTGTGTCGTACACTCCTTTGAATGTAGACCATTCACGTTTAGACCATCCCATAATAAATTGTTGAAGTAATCCCCCTATGTTGGAACGCTATGTAAACATGTATGACATGATCTATTTTAGGAAACTAGGGAATTTTGAGCACTACAGACCCTCAAATTTAGACTCCATATATTTATAAAGAAAAGAGCCTGAAATGAAATAGTCAGGATTAAGGAGAGGGCCAGCAGATATGAAGGATATTTGAGCGTTTTATGCTCTGTTTTATATGATTGTACATGTATGTGTTGATATATAAGTCTTAATTGCACTATATCACACATAAACTAAATTTTGTGTTGATATCAAATATCACTATCCCGACACTATATATCCTTTCCGTCGATGCTGCTTTCCCGTAGATACACGGTTCATGTGGGGACAATTTGTGTACTGGATATATAAGAAATTACCACATCCATATCTTTTCTCACCACAACACGTGTGAAGAAACAATGGGAATGGACACTTTTTACATGCCATCATTTGTTCTGCGAGATGAAACAACTGGACATTTCTTTGTCCCTCTTTCCAGTCTTGTATCTCATTTTCATTGACTTCCGAATCATGTCTTACCTCGGACGCAACTACTTTCCCTTTGAATCTACCTAATCGATCTCTCGAACGTGCGTCGTACAATTTTCTCCGATTCATAGTGTAAGTCGCGTTACTAACGGCGCACGTTCTGATTCCCGATAACCGTTAGAGGCGCTGAATTACGTACACTTCACCTTAATTGGAATTATGGGAGGGACATTTAAATAAAAACAACAATAGCTGCCGCCGGTCTATCTAAAACGCAGTCTTGGAGCCGTGAGCCATAACTGCTCAAATTGGAAAGTGATAAAATTTGAAAACTAAAATAGGTCTACTTATGGAAACTTACTGTTTTAGGAATGTCACACAAAGGACAAACTGTACGGATTGCCGAAATGAGCAGAGGGTTTACATTTGATTTCCCCGAATAGAGTTATAAGTGGTTGATAAGGAATTCGGCGGGCGGCCTAAAAAAGTCATGAAATAGCTCCCGGGGGGATTGACCGTAACGTTTTACACACTATGAAATTGATAGTGGAATACGAAATGAAACACCAGTAGGAAAGAAATGCATTGATTATATAAAACCCATGATGAAATTTAAAATAGAATGAATCATATAAGGTAAGAGAACATATATAAAATATAATAACATAAGGAAAATATACTTACAGTCAATTTGATCTGAAAGTAAATATCAAAAGAATTTGAAAATTATAATGAAATGTAACCTATTGAATAATAAAATTCTAAAACGAGTAAAAGGCAATCTAAACTATTCGGTTTTTTAATAAGAGCACTTTATAATCCCTTTTCACACCTTTGATATGTTAAGAAAATGTTTAAAATTGGGAAACTTAGAAATATTCCTATCGTCCTGAGCTCTGTTCTTGGGTGGTTTTCGCTTTCTCCTTTTGGTCGTTTCGGCTTTTTAGTTTTTAGACTTTGAGCACAATTGCTCAAAAATTGTACCATGGAATATATCTTATATTAATATGACGTTCTGTAATACTGGATGAGCAATTGTTGTCTGAAAAGCGAAAGGCCTAAATATTAGTATAATATAAAAAGCTAATGAAGGTATAAGACATTTCTTTAGGTAAAACAAAAGGATAGTTTGTCTCTGAAGGATATCTGTCATAAACATCTTGCTATACCATTTCTGATGTTTATGTTGTCAAACTATGACAATACATAAAACTTACTTAGATTTTCACAGTTCTTTCCTGTGTAATTCGACGTGCATTGACAATTGTATCCAGTTGTTGAACTCGAACAAACACCTGAATTCTGGCAAGGACTTGATTGACAGTCTGTGCATACAGTAAATTTAAAGTATGTCAATAGGAATCCGAAAATAATTATGTTCTTTTCAAGCAAGAGTGCCACGAACAAAATAAAAAAGATAAATAATACTACTATAGGGTTACTACATTAATATTGAGGAACCCATTATTAAATCTCGAAAGTGTTATTTTTTCTCGGGCCATAATTGTACATTATGATTTATTGCACTCTAAATTTTGGTTACCTTCTACAAGGAATATTACGTTGCTACACAATAATGGATCTCACTGATGTTATTAAATAAGTATTAGCTTTACAGATTTACGGGAGTGTAACTGTTTTAATTGCTTTGGTTTTTGATGGTTGTGCTTATTAATTCATCATTATGTCTTTAACCGGATTTCCAAAATTTTGATCTCGAGCATTACTGATGTCAAGAAATGGCCATACAGTGCATTAAATTTATTTCGGTATTTTGTGATGTTTTACTACTTAGCCCGTGTTTTCACATATTTTTCTTTTGTCAGTGGTTATTTAAATCTTAGTTAATTTGTATTCCGGTATATGCTGATTTTTTAACTGCTCCCCGTCCATTGATAATGTTACGTCCATTACATGTTCTTTATATTGCTACTCGTCGGTTATAGGATTTGTTACATTTTATTATCCCCGCACTTTCGAAGATAGTTCGGGGATATAGCGATTGTCTCCGTCCGTCCGTCACACTTTCTTGTGACATCAACTCCTCCTTCACTTTTGGGTTTAGGAATTTAATGTCTATATAGAATGGTTACATAGCACCTGTAGATGCGCAATAAGGTTTTATAATTTTGATTTTCTAAACAAGGGGCCCACATTGGTTGAACCTCGAAAATTTGGAATTCAAGCTTGTGACCTGAACTCAGCTTTCATTTTTCAATTTATGCATTTTTTTCTATAATGTATTGTCAAGCACCATATGCAGATCCGCAATAAGGTTTTAAAAAATTTGTATTTTCTAAAATTGGGGCCCACAGGGGGTCGAATTTCGAAAAAATGTCAATTTAAGGATGCTCGCTGGTCATGTTTTGGTCTTTTTGTCAGATTTTTGGAATCCTCGGGTTTTATCCATTTCTTAAAAATTTTTTGCCAGTGAACCCCCACTTTTTCTTTTATAATTCAATCATATATACCTTAAAATGGTATTTGACAAAATTTTATAAAATCCTTTTTATTTTTTCATGCATCTTTGAGAGACTGAAGTGGTCAATGCAGAGACAATGACAAATCCAGAGAAAACCAATTTCCTGCAAATTTTCAAGGCCTTATAGCTCTAAAATGAGCACATGAACCTATATTTTCTTCTTGCTTATTTGTTTAGTATTCATATGTTCTCTCAAACTAAAACACCTATTTCAAATCCTATTTATTTCCTGTTAGACCAGCGCTCATCCTTAAGCTTGTGACCTAATCTCCTCTTTAATTTTACAATTTATGTATATTATTTCTATAAGAGATTGTCATACACTATATGCAGATGCGCAGGTTTTATAATTTTGATTTGCTAAACAAGGGGCCCACAGGGGTCGAATTTTGAAAAATTATCAATTTAAGCTTGTGACATAAACTTCTCTTTTGTTTTGCAATTTATGCATTTTATTTCTATACACTATTGTCAAACACCATATGCAGGTGTGCAATAAGTTTTTAGAATTTTGATTTTCTAAAATTGGAGTCTTTGAAAATTTTAATTTAAGTTTGTGACCTTAACTTCTCTTTCAGTTTGCTTATATATAGTATTGTTCTACACTATACTTAGTTGCACAATAAGGATTTAGAATATCGATTTGATCCGGCCAAATTTCAAAAATTGTTGGTTTAAGCTTGTGAACTAAGGTTTTTTAAATTTTTTCATTAGGTTTATTGATTTAATTTCTTTATACAATGACTGCATACTATTTTTGGATGCGAATAAGGTATTATATTTTTGACTATAGGTAAGTGACCCGACTACTTCCAGGGGGCGCGGGAATCACTGTCGATTCCGACAGTCCAGATTTCTAGTTTTAAATACATGTGTATGTAACATCCAAGATGTAACGAAGAATATGAGTTTGGTCATTTAATTATCAAGATTTTACAATCAACTATGTAAGAATAAGTTTCTCTAAAAAAGTATTCTTATAAAAATATTCTTTGATCTATATACGTTTCTGAAACCACTATGAATTCTGCATTCGTGCTTACTGATGTAAATATAATAAATTTTAACATTAAATCCTCTCATTTAAAAGGGAGCACAGTAATAACCTTTAGACCGGTCCTCGTTTAAGAATACGGGGATTTCATAACAGCAGTAAAAATATTGGAAATGTTGAGAATAAGAAAGGAAGACCCTGATAAACTGTTGTAAAAAATTAAATATAGAAGACAGTTAAATTAAAATTTTATATTCAAAGTTCCTTTCTTAGCAGTTACAAATGTGAACGGCAAAAAACTGCAAATGCACTTTTTCATCTGTAAAATATGAAATAAAGAAAGACTTTTTTTCACCTTAACAAAATCCACAATCATCGTTAAACTTACAGTCTATTGCTGAAATTGAAAAATAGTTCAGAGATAAAAAGTATGTACAACAAATGAAATTCTTATTTGTCTTAGATCCCATCTCTGCTAGATTAAAAAAAGTTTAATATCTATATAAACTTTACGTATGCATTAATTATTCAGGATATGAAAGTGAATGAAGGTTTGATTTCTACGAATATATCAAAACTGTATAATATTGTTAACTTAGTTTCCGGTGTTTTTACTTATTACAAACGTCTTTAATGCCAGTTTGATGCAACGTTTAATTATATTTTAATATTATACGTTTACATTTTTACTACTCTATTTATCTATGTTATCTAAGCCGGTCCATATAATGTTATATGGACCGGCTGTACATTATATGGACCGCCTCGTTTTAGGCGAGATCGATTAAATTCGATTAAATCACAGAAAAGTATAATATAAAAATACTTCATGACACTTCGGGTCAAATGTCAGTATATGGGCCGGTTGGTCGCCCTCCAAAAATTATATGGACCGAAGCGAAGCTGAGGTCCATATAATATTTGTCGAGCGACCAACCGGTCCATATACTGCCATATGACCCTCAGTGTCATGAACTATTTGTTAAATAATGATCATCAGTGCTCATGGTAGAATACTGGATAACCAAAACAACAAAATTGTTTTATGATGATTTGCGGCAAAAGACATCTTATGGAGTCTCATCATGACGCGAAAAAAAGATTCATTAAAGTTGGATGCACAAAAATATAGTGTCTATTGAAATTGCATTATATCGATAACCTGCAACATCCCTTTTGGAGTGGTCCATAGGATTTAATTTTAGCAGAATCTCCTAATCTATCCTGACCGTGTTTTGTTCTGAATTTTTAAATTTTAGTTCAGTTTGTGTCGGAGTTTGGAATTGGAGGTGTAGTGTTGTTCATTGGTTGGAATTACATCTTGTGCTCAGCTTGTATTCGGCTGAATGTCAATTTTCATTGTATTTTGTACATGTACTATTGAAATTGAATTCATATTTATTCCTACGATGAGGTTTGAACACTAATCAGAAACATGGAATTGTGAAAATTTATTGCATTGGTATAACTTTGGTATTACATGCATAAAAATGTTTATTTTATTACATGTAGCTTTTTAACAGACTTACATGTACTACAGTTCCTCCCAGTGTAACCTGCATAACATGTACACGAAAAGCCGGATGGTTGGGGTGTACAGCTACCATGTGTACATGGTTTACTGGAACAGTCTACACATACATTAAAGTACATTTTGTTTTCTGAGTTATACTAGCAATAATGCTACTGTTAAGTTCAATATAAAAGTGGTAAAATGTATGGACAAATATTTAATCAGATACCATACGCATAAAAACATTATTTTATAATGAAATGTTCACACCCACTCCCTTCCGACTTTAAAGAGTTTGCAATACTTTTTTAATTAGTTATTCAACTGTCTCGTTCTAAATCGTTTTGAGTTTAAGTGCTTTATGTGCTCTTTACTGTTTTGTAGATATTAATGCTGTAATTTGTCTCTGTGTTACCCTTTTCACGAATTCGCTTTGTATTTTGAATTTGACCTTTTGACCCTTCCCGTCTATCTTATTGTTCTGAAATTTATTCTGCTATATGGAACAATTAAAATTACCAACAACTCTGTTTTTACAACCTCTATAAAATCAAGGATATGGTGTGTGTGTGTGAGACATCATACAAGAAACACTTGAAAAGACAAATAGCATAATTTTATGTATTGAAAATTAATATACTTTTGGGGATATTTCAGTTGATCTACTTGGCAAAAGTATTAATTAGTCTGTTAACATGGTTTACCTGCCTAAATCGTATCTTAATTGAAAAGTTAGCTGTGCCCTAAAACAACAGACAATAATATACTTACAGTTTATAACTAAAATTAAAAAAAAAAAATCACTGATGTTAATCCAAGTTCTTTGTTCTAAAAAAAGGCATAACAGTAAACTCAAAATGCCCAACCATTTAATTTAAGCAAATGCTAGCGTTAAGACAATGAACCAGATTATGTACGGATAAAACATCAATATTTGTTAATTAAGGGAGCAACCATTTGATTTATATTCGGGTCAAGGAAGTCATCTTTAAACATGAGAATATTTTTTTCTGGCATCCAAGAGTCTGCATTTTTTTCGCACATTTTTTTTTCAAAATACTATTATATTCAATTATTCATTCTTTCCGACCACATTTTTAAGACGATCTGTTTTTTTTCTTCAAAATTCTTTCTTTGTCCCTTCCCCTTAAAATGAAACGGTTGCTTCCTAAATGTCTATCAAATCATTTTTATATTACATTGAGAAATGCTTGTTTATAATTGCGCCCACAAATGTGTTTGAAAGGAAACTTGACTGTGCCTACAAAACTGGTGCGATGAGGTGGTAAAGCGATTAATACAAATGCAAAAGGAATATTAAAACATTCACATGACACCATACCTTACTGTATCGCAATTATCTCTTGTAAATAATAAAGAAATTCAGTTAAAGAAGGAATACACCAATACATTTTAAACTAAACGACTACCCTCTATACTATAACGCTATCCACTAATGTAACTGAGCTAAAAGTCTTATTAATCTTAAATTCTAAATCGGCCACCAGCAAACAGGATAATGTGAATTCTTTTATGACCCGCTTTCGGTAAACCATGGATGTATTGGTTTTAACGTCACAGACGCCAGACAGCTTGTTTGGCAACGTCATAGTAAAGTTTCCCAGAAGATTTAACGACGTCATAGTATAACTTCCGTTGTGTAATGGCGTCTTCGTGTCTAAATACCTATGTCGTGGCGTTTCAAAATATCGTAGAAACTATCCTATTAGAATGGAAATAATTCACGGTGGCTTGAAAATATTCTGATTTTGCCACGGGTAGGCCCTTTATGCCGATATTTTACCACCGTGAATTATTTTTCAAATTACTTACACCTGCCACAATTTATTCCTTGATATCCAGGATTACACTTGCAGAAGTATCCAGCAAAAGTTGAGACACAATGCCCATGAAGACATGGATTGGAGATACAATCTGTAGATGTTAAAGAATGAAAGAAAAATATATATGTGAGACATTGTTTTTCCTTTCCTCTAAAAGAGAAAGGAATTGATACTGAAATGACAATTTTTACAAACACAATCGATTTTTTACTGAAATATGAATAATAATAAAAAAAAAAAATAATAATTACAATCTTTCAGTTTCATCAACTATGTAATGTAGTCTTTTTCTTACGATCTATTAAAACTATATTTGGTAAAAGGTACACTTACATCTGGAAAACATAAATGCACTAGTTACTCTTTCTTAAAGCACTGTTTTATTTAGATATTTTTATGTTTCATTTCTGTATGGATTTTTTTTCAATTTTAGATCAGGTTATGCTTTTTTGAGACAATTTAGTCTTTATAACCCGTGAAACAGTTTACGCTTATGCGTAAACTGACACATGTAGTGTAGAGAAGTATATATATCACAAATAATTAAAAAATAAAAATTATTTGTTTTATTTTGTATAACACTACTCTCAGTGGAATTGTCTATATATATTGGTGGACAGTCGAGAAGCACCGACCTCTACATGTACTATAACGTACAATGTGGTAATATTTTAAATGTAAGCGTTTTTATAATGTTTTTTTCCTGTTTAAATAAAACTGATCCATGTAAATGAAAGAAAATAACAATAATAAAGTTATTTACATAATAATATACAACATTATTATTATAATTAATTATAACTTACTGTCTATTGCTACAACAGAAAATGCATATATTTTCACTAATACTAAAAAAATGGAACGCTACGAAAATAAGAAGATTCCATTGTTTCTTATCTACTTTTAGTTGTGGAATATCGTGTTTATGGTTTATGGTAAATTTTGTTGATTACTTACCCCGATATTTTTATTCGGTCTTGTGGTGATGGGTGTTGCTTATTGCAAATAACGATCATACTAGGTGGTATCTAGTATATTGCCAACGTTCACCCACCATATTCAAATATTCTCATATTTGTAAAAGGAAATAAATAGTGCCTTATGAATTGAAAGTCCTAATCTATCAAGAAATAGGATTTACATTTTTTCAACAAGTAAAGCCAAGAAATACCAAAGGGATATTCGGAGGAGGGAAAAATCGAAACGACTGACAAACTTCGGAGAAGAACGAAGACAAGACCAAAACAATTACAATTAAAAAATAAAAACATATGAACAACATGGACCCCACCAAAAAACCCGGGGAAGACTCAGGTGCCCCGGAAGAGTAAGCATTCTGGGCTTCCTGCAGGACACCCGCCATGCTGCCCATGTCATTACAGGTATGAAGGATAAAATCAATGGAACCGGTCCATTTTCATTTGGTAAACGGTTTTTTCATCCATTTCAACCAGTCATGATGACGTCCATTAAACTTTAATAAGGATGACTCTAACTTAGGAGTAACATACCCCTATCTGAGCAACTTTTCTGTCAGGATCCGGGCTCTGTCCAGAAAGTCAATGTATATGTCACAAGCTCTGGAATAACGTATGAATTGTGAAATATATACTCCATAACCGGGGCTTCTGGAATATTGCCGTCAAAAAAGAAAAGTTGAAGATTGGAAAGTCAAAGTCATCACTTTTGTCGTAAAGTTTTGTATTCAAAAAATCTTTACAACTTTACAAGCATAAAATCACTATAATTTTAATTATTTTCTGCAACTAGGCATTTTCTCAACAAAAAAGCCTTATATTCACATAGGTACTATTTCAATCATTTCTGCAAGTAGGTTTATGTGATGCCTTTAAAGAGTTGAAAGTAAAACCTGAAAATTATTTATTAGACGAACATTACATGGAATGTTTCCTTTTTTTTTATTTAGTTCATTGATGATATAACCATTTTGTCACACAACTATTTATGCAAACAGCATTTGTCCCTTCAACAATTCAACAATGCTCCAAAGAATAGAAAGCAGAAGAATAAAATGAACAAAATGTAGAACAAAACATACAACTGCTGCATGTAATATAACAATGATAACTAAACATGCAGGCAAATCTATCTCAAGATATTGGCTTTTACAACAATTTCGAATATCTAGCCCCACAATTATCAGCATAAAGGAGGAAAGTATTTTTTGTTTTTTAGAAACTAAATTATATTGAACAGTACTTTATGTTTTTAATACGATGTACCTGTTGTAAAATTCTGATTTACCCGTTTGTGATGGTCCATTATAGTCTTTTATACAAGATAATCGCAATTGTAATTACTTGTTAAGCACAGTTCATCAAAGAGTGTCGATATTTTCTGTATTATCTTGCAAGCTGTTCTGTAAAATTTCGGACTCATTTCAAGCCAATTTTTTGTTACCTTTTGTGGATTCCAAAAATAACTACTAGTATCTGTCATTACCGAGCTAAAAATTCTTTTACCCTTTGTGGATTCCAAAAATAACTATTGTCATTTCCGAGCTTAAAGATACTTACATTTGTCACAGTTCACCCCCTCGTATCCTTGTTCACATGAACACAGGTATCCACTTACGCTATTGCTACATGTTCCATGAATACATGGTTTGGAAGTACAGTCTGCAATTATACATGTAGTTCACCATAATATGGGTCATATTATTGTGAACTGCAGTCCACTAGTGGTAGTATTAGGATCCAAGTCAAAAAGGGAGATGTAATTCCATTTTTTTTCAGATAATGTCAGGATTTTCAATAATTGTTGATATCTTCCAAAACGAATAAACATTTGAAATTTTTTTTATATGTATCACAATATGGATGAGAACCCTTGATTTCCATTTAACGCTACCCTTATTGATAAATATTATTTTTCTATGTTACTCTAGTCTGAATTTAACTGAGAACTTATTTCAATATATACAACAAGGGAATTATCCCATGTCAGGTCCCATTGAAAACCGCGCCAAAATTAGCACCAAGAATTTATTAATAACCCTGAGTGGATATCTCTTTCTGGTGGACTTCAAATACCTGAGTGAATCACTAGCTCAGTTGTATATTTCGATACTAGCCACATGTTATACACGTAATTTAAATTAAGTGTTACAAGAAATATTATATTTTGTAATAAGCAGTATCTCCCTCGTGCATAACTCTGTAGTTAGATGGTCTTTGCTTTAACCGTTTGCCATTTTCGGCGTTCTTTATTATCGTTATTGGTTTAGAATTTTAGGCCCTGAGTTAAACTGATGAGTCGTAAATCGCCGATATCTGCACATCTTGTGCATCATATTTGGTATCATAGAATATATTACATATTGTTCACCTGACGTGTAAATGAACTTACGGTCTATCACTGAAAAGAAAACAAACAAATATTTGAACTGTAATATAAATATTTAGGGTTGGAAGTATAATAACAATTTTTGCTTTCATATTTTTTCTTTTTCGATTGTACATGTAAACAGGTTAAACAAGAAGAACTAAAAAATAACCTGCATGTAACAGTAACAATAGGTTATCATACAATGAGTGTGCAATAAATAAAAAAATATTGTACTGAAAACCTATATTGGTGGAGATGCAAGAGACATCCAGTCTAATACGGTTTTCAGTACAATACGGACGAGTACAAAATTTTCAGTATTGTACAGTACAATGTATGATGACTATTTAGTATACAGCTAAATTAAAATGTTAATTATTTTGTTGATTGTTAAAGAATAAAATTAACCAATCAATAAATTATCGGTATCTATATACAACCGAATTAACTATGTTGAATTTGAATAGAAAATTCCACAAGACCTTACATATGAGCAGAAATTGTGTACTCTATCAATTAAATAAAAAAACTTCGGCGCATTTCCGTTACTACATAAATCCTGTACCATAAGTGGATGAATGAAAAGGCACGGAACTGAAACTGGCAGGGTGTTTACTAATATACTTATGTATATTTCATTTTATTCTTTTTGTCAATTTGAGTGGCATCTGGTGTTATCGCTAGACATTATTTTTGCTTTCATATTCGACTAGAATATGTTATTCATAGCAACGTTTTATTTAATTGTTATAACAAGAACCGCGAATATATGTTAACACTCGCCATGACTTCATAGTTAACATTACAAACCCATTCCTATGAATTTCATCAGAGGATCTGCCATAACGAAAAAAACACAAGTGTTTGGGAATTTTTAATGCTCAAAATGCAATACAATCTAATGAACGTAAGTTTGTTGTTTTCAAATGTTTTTTATATTTACTTTTCTACCATTTTCGGATTCATTTGTAGAAGTGCAACAGGTATTTTCTCATACTAAATTAGAAATCTGTACTGTCAGTATCGACAGTGATCTCCGCACCCCCTGTAAGTAGTTGGGCCCCTTACCTATAGTCAAATATAAAAAAAAATATTCCCATCCAAAAATATTATGCAGTCATTCTATAAAGAAATTAAATCAATAACCCTAATGAAAAATGAAAAAAAACCTTAGTTCACAAGCCTAAACTGACAATTTTTAAAATTTGACATGAGTGAGCCCCCGGTTAAAAAATCAATATTCTAAATCCTTATTGTGCAACTGAATATAGTGTAGGACAATACTATATATAAGCGAAATAAATAAATTGCAAAATGAATGATAAAGTAAGGTCACAAGCTTAAATTGAAAATTTCAAATTTCGACCCCTGTGGACCCCAATTTTAGAAAAGTAAAATTCTAAAACCTTATTGCACATCTGCATATGGTGTTTGACAATACTGTATAGAAATAAAATGCATAAATTGAAAAACAAAAGACGAGTTTATGTCACAAGCTTAAATTGAGAGTTTTTCAAAATTCGTCCCCGTAGGACCCAGTTTTGAAAATCATAATTCTAAAACCTTATTGCGCATCTGCATATGATGCATGGCAATACTGTATAGAAATAAAATTGATAATCGAAAGACGAGTTTAGGTCACAAGCTTGAATTCCAAATTTTCGAAGTTTAACCCCTGTTCTAAAACCTTATTGCGTATCTACCGGTGGTATGCAACCATTCTATATAGAAATTAAATTCCTAAACCCCAAAATGAAGGAGGAGTTGATATCACAAGAAAGTGTGACGGACAGACGGAGACAATCGCTATATATCCAACAAACGTATAGCTGCCTTTAATTATTTCTTTAATCAGGATTATTTACAAATATACATGTCAATTACCCTAAACGAAATACTGACATACTGACGTGTCAATATTTTGAAACCAAAAAAAAAACAAAAAAAAAAACGAATCTTTACTTATTTTTATTAATTTGCGAATAAACACAAGGCCGTATATTTTCACATAAACACTTAGCTTCATACATTATTGGAAATTCTCAAAGTGACATTTAAAAATTTTAACTAAAACTAAATATAGGTATCAACATCCATACGCAAATTTGGACTTTAGTTTATTTTTTTTTGTGTGTGGGGATCTTATTGATGTCTATCTTTGTATCAAACAGGAAATTCATAATTATTATTTCTAGTTATTTTACTTGTTATTCAAAACATAAATCTAGTATCTATTACACATTATTACAATATTTGCAAAAATATGGGAATGTGACACCGGCGATAGGATACCAAAATTCAAGGATAATAAAATGCATGGAAACCTTGTTGCTACAATTAATTCTATTTATTATAAAGCGAATGCCTTTATAGTCGATAAGTGTTTACATTGAATCGAAATGGCCACAATACATTGAAAGTCCAAAAGTTAATAAGGAAGACAGATCAGAACAACAGTCTTTTAACTTATTTCCTAATTTACCAGTGTCGCAATTTGTTCCTTGGTATCCACTCTGACATGTACAAGTATATCCAGACAAACTATTATGACATGTACCATGCTTACAGTACTGAGAGTGACAATCTGAAAATATGAATTGAGTAACCATGATTACAGAAGAATCTTTCTGATTTACTATATCTAATATCAGTATCTTTGGATTGTTATTTTATTTATAAATAGAAAAAAGAAGACACTTCACCAAGATTTAGTTTTAAAAATGATAGTTATGAAAACACACATTATCACTGGTGACACGCTTATGACGACAAAAAGTTAAAATCGAAAGATGTCACTTTAGTAAAATAAGAAATTTTTAAATAAATATAATTATTATACAACGAGGATATTGACATCGGGTGGAAAAAAGAAGTCAAGGAAAGATCACTCAATAGTTTTATTCTGGTACTGTATTTTTTTTGATCTTCTAGTTTATAAACAAACAACAAAACTGATAGCAGGAAATGTCCACAATGACATTCCAGTCAATCAACGCGAACAAACAGAACCCGCATAAGAATAACACAAAAGAGCAAAAACCATAAACAAAAGTAATGGTACGACACTAAACAGTGGTGAGGTTAAAACGGTTTTATGGTTACCAAAACCTTGAAACTCTGTACATGTATGTATATAAGACCTTCACATACTTTCAGCGTGATGAACAGCAATAAAACTGTTTTACATTTGCTCTTTGTACTATACGTATGCTTGTCTATTTAATGGATTTTTTCATGTAAAATACCAAAAAATATTTCCTATGTAATGTGAAATCTTATAGTTGTAGGTTTGTTAATTTTTTTAATAGACAAACAGAGACAACTTACAAAAAACGGCTTGTTTGGCATTTTATTTTATGATTAACTAGTAAATGAATTTGTAAGAACAGAACACTCGTCGTAGAAAAGTATTACAGTTTATGTAACTAGTTCCGTATTTTTGTGCTATTCATGACCCTGAAATACTCATTTTAAAGAGATATTCAAGATACATAAAAGCAACAAAAACGCTTATGCAAATCCTTCTATATGTTGATACTTACGATCAATTTCTGGAAAAAAAAGATAATAAAAAATTCACTCCACCAGAAAAAAGAGATATTAAGCAATATTCATGTGTAGTGTAATGTTTCTCAAATTCAAATATTCAACAACTTATTACTGCCATTAGTTTGTTTAATCAACTCCAGTTTTATTTCCACAAATTAAGACGATATCGGTGGATCTTCTTCGTATTTATATTCAGGATTATTGACACAACGACGGGTCAATAACCATAAAACAAAATACTGACATGCCGACGTGCCAATAACCTTGAAACTAAATACGATGATGATCTTAATTTCTTTTTATTAATTTTTGAACAGACAATAAAGCCGTACATTGTCATATGAACGCTTCATACATAACTGGAAATTCTCAGAATGTTTTTTTTAACAATTTTAATCAAAAAATTAATCAAATATACCCTAAGCCCATCTGCGTATGGCGTCTACGTTTTTCAGCTTATCCAATATTCAAGATATCAGCATCCATATGCAAATTTAGACTTTCGAGTATTTTGTTTTTGTGGGTTTGAATCTAATTTATATTTATATTTGTATCAAACAGGAAATTCATAGTTTTTATTTCTAGTTGATTGATTTGGTATTCAAAACTTATATCTCATGTCTATTAAGCAATATTAAAATATCTGCCAAACATATTTGACACTGGCGATAGGATACAAAAAATCACCGATAATAAAATGCATGGCAACGTTTTAAATAAGGTTACTACAATTAATTATATTTATTATAAAGCGAATAACTTTATAGTCGATAAGTGTTTACATTGAATAACTTTAAGAATGGTTAAAATACATTGAACTTTCAAAATTTAATAAGAAAGGAAGATCAGAACATTAGTCTTATCACTTATGATTTCTTAAATTACCAGTGTCGCAATTTATTCCTTGGTATCCAGTCTGACATGTACAAGTATATCCAGACAAACTATTATGACAAATACCATGCTTACAGGGCTGAGAGTGACAATCTGAAAATATGAATTGAGTTGTATTATTGACCATGCTTACAGAAGAGTAAATTGGTTTCCTAGGCCTTTTTACTTTCAATTCAATGGCTATACTATAACACTCCACCTTTCTGTTTTATTGATGAAAAATAGACGACACTTCACCACGAGTTAGTTTTAAAATTACATCACTATAGAAAGGCTTGTGATCAATGATAGTTATGACAAACACACATTATCACTGGTGACACGCTTATGACGACAAAAAATTTAAATTTAAAGATGTCAATGTTTAAATAAATATAATTATTTATAAAGTACGGATACTGGTATCGGATGAAAAAAAAAGAAGTCTAGGAAAAATCACCCATTAGTGTTTCTGGTACTATAATCATAACCTATAAAGTCACATTTATGTTATTTGATCTTCTGGTTTGTAAACAAACAACAAAGGGTCAACAATGGCATACCAATCAATCAACGCTATATAACAGACAGAAACCCGGACAAAAAATAACATAAAAGAGCACAAAATACAACAGGGACTCAACAGAGAGTCAGGATATTACGACTTGGTACAGAAACTGAGCAGTGTTGGGGTTAAACCGGTTTTATGGATGGATGGATGAATTATTGTTTAACGTCCAGTGGCAACCAGGTGCATATCAGGACGAGAACATGTTGATATGATAATGAATATGATCCCTGCTTTGTACTAGACCGACACGCTAAGTCGGAATTTTAATGTGCTAGCTCACGAGGTAACTGCCCGCAGGAAGACAAATCACCTCACTCAGACACATTATACTGACTCCGAGCCGACCAGTCCGGTTTAATGTAAATCTAACCCCCCACCCTTTATCTATTTTAACACTCTGTGCGCATATATGTATAAGACCTTCATTTACTTTCAGCGTGAATAACAGCAATAAAACTACCTTAAACGTGTTCTTTGTTGTATATGTATGCTTGTCTTTTTAATGGGTATTTTTTCATGTAAAATAAAACATGTTTCCTGTGTAATCCGAAATCTTAAAGTTTGGGTTTGTTAATTGTTTTAATAGACGAATGGAGACAACTTAAAAAAAAAACGCTTGTTTGACATTTTATTTTATGATTAACCAATAAATTTGTAAGAACAGAACACACATCATAGGAAAGTACTACTGTTTAGGTCACCAGGGCCGTATTTGTATGCTGGTCGTTGGTCTTAATGGCTCATTTAAAAGCCATATTTAAGATACAGGAAAACAAGAAATTAAGAATGCAAATCCTTTTATATGTTCATACTTACGATTGATTGCTGAAAAAAAGATAAAAAAAAAATGTCAAGAGATAGAGGTGGTTCACACAATTATATTTGGAAATCTAAAATTTAAAAAAAAGCAAATTCATCGGCAGACAATGTATTGATAATTCAGTTTGATGTGACAGGAAAATGTTTTCATGACGAAGAGTAATGATCTATATTGGACATATGACTTATCTGCAAACAAATAATAAAATGTCACAAAAGTCTATCAAACGACACCATACATGGCATATATTGTGAATACAAAATACTGGAAAAAACCAGCAGTTTGTATTATAATTATTCTACAGCTATTTGAAAGTCTCCAGATTGATACTGAAATTAACTTACAACGATCGCATTGATCTCCAGTATACCCTGTGTTGTCGCAATGACATCGATACCCACTGTACATGCTTGAACAATGGCCACCGTGAAGGCATGGATTGGAAGCACAATAATCATATGGTTGTCTTCCACTATCTATGGTAAAAATGAAATAAAATCAGCTTTTATTTGTTTTTTCCCAATTATCCATCTCCCATCTCCTGAATCAATAGGGTAGCGATGGCGATTACTTCTGAAACCGATTCTCTGTGTCATTTAATCAGTACGTGTACTGTTTAATTAAGCTGATACATGGAGTCAAAGTTTAACCTTAATATTTTTTCGAATTTACCAAAAAATGCAGAGTTATCACTTTATTTATCTACAATGGTGTATAATTTGATTAACAAATGTTTTCGTTCCCTCATCAGGTATTTAATTTTTGAGATTAAGATTTTTTCATTATACCCTTTCAGTGATCCATGTACCTGTATCTTATTTGAAAATCAAATAATTCGATTGCTTTAATCATGTTAATTAGACTGATAGAAATGATTAATGATGTTTGTAAGATAAAAGTTACTTTATCTGAAAAAAATTATCATTATATCACAATAATGATTATTTGTGCAGAAAATTATTAGTTTAAGCTTATGACCTCATGATGACGTTCAAAACCTAGTGCATGGGAAGACCCGTGTTTCAGTCATTAAAGGTTATTAGTTGAAATTTATATGTAATCACGTGCTAAAAATATTAAAATTTCATTGAACAAGGAATATAAAAGGTGTAATGATAATAAATATGATATTTTATTTTTGTTTCACAGTGAGGAACCAGAGTGAGTTATCTTTTCCTAATCAATGTAGGAACGGGAGATAATAAATTTGTCTCTCTTTTAGCCTCAGGACAAAATGGAGAGAATTTAATTATCTCCCTTACCTACAATTGGTTAGGAAAAGATAACTCACTCTGGTTTCTCATTAGTATAAACATATTTATTCTAATTATAAAAGATACGTAACAACAGACACGTATAGTATTAATTACTAACATAAATGAAACCAAACGAAAAAGCGAGAAAAAGTTTCACAACTATTTCCTCTAATTAAGTCTATAAATAGCTAAATAGTAAAAATGTTAACAAGGGATGCAGCTAGTATTACTTACGACAACAATCTGATCTTCCACAATGTCCATCTCTGACATCTACCCACAGATGACCATGATGGGACTTGAAAAATAAGATATTGTTTGAATGTATTTTAAATAAGGAAATGGTAAGTAGTACAATTAAGCCGAGTGGTCTTCTTGAAATTTCTTCAGATATAATTAATGAGGGCATGATTTATATTGATTGTACACGGAGGGTCCTTTATGGCAAATATTGGTATAAAAAGCCAACCCGTAGTAAAATCAGCATAAATTCATGCCATCCTGGAGCAAGGTTTTCGAAACTATCCTTAAATATGTCCCAAGATACAGGATAATTCAAGGGCATGTCCTATAATGTAAGCTTATTTTATTATTTATCTTTTAATATTTAACCATTAAGATTGTCGCAAGACATGGTTGATTGCAAATGTATGTCCTAGATAAGTTGATGTCATAACTTAAGAAATTTTACAGACGTCATCATGAATTGATTGACCGTTACAGTGTTCCAATATCTAATATGATGTTGGACCTGTTCCCACTGTCTTAACATTTCATGTACCTCCATCTATTTGTGACTACCATCTGATGGATTTTGTTGAAGTTCACAACAGGTGCCATTTACGAAGCAGGAACTGCGTACCCTTCCGGAGCACCTGAGTTCATCCTGGTCTTTATAGGAGTTCGTGTTGTTCATTGTTTTTTTAGTTTTAAGTGTTTATTTGTTGTGCTTGTGGTTGTACATTTGTCTTCCTTGTCTTCCTTGTCTTTCCGGGTTTGTCTGTCAAATGGATTTCGTTTTTGGGTTTTCTTCTTAGGTATAATTGTCCTCTTTAGTCCTCTTCGTAGGTATAATTGTCCTCTTTATGTCCTCTTTAGGACATATCCTAGTCCCCAGATACCTTCATAAACCTGGCCCCTGAATTATTTCTATTTTAACATACAAATATAGTAAACAACCAAATCAAATTTGATATCAAATTATGCGATTTTTACAACATGTTTGAGCGTTTGAGGGATGTTAGAATGTAAGGTTTAAACTTTAGATTACTGAAGACCTAAAATCAGGATGAAGGACAAGAATAAAAGCGTTGATCACATGCTTTTTATTTTTTCAGATTTCAGTATTGAAGCACTAGCTCTCCGTGTACATTAACACGAAATCCGTTTTTATCTTATTATCGATCAGGCATGTCGTCTTACAAATGTAAGCATTTATAACACTATGAACTAATTCAAAGAATAGATAATTGATCTTCAAACTGAATTCAATCATACAGGCGTTCGACTTGCTATGCACACATTCGCTATAACCTTCTTAAAAAAGAACAGCCGGACAAAAATTTGCCAGCCCATTTAAAAAAAAACCATAAAATAAAACTGAGGTATGAATCGTTAATGGCAAGGTTGAAAATACCAATTGCTTAAGAGAAAATTCGGCACAAAATCAAGCAAGAATATATGTTAAACAGATTTGAATGTCCAAACACTATATATATGTATGCAGAGTGTTTCCAGACATTTCCAGGAGTCGAGAAAGTTCGAAAACTGCCGTTTTGACATAAGAGTATTTTCGAAATATGAAAGATAACCCTCATCAGGTCAAATGTCGACCCCTAGATGATATCGTCCACTTCTCTGTTCGATCTACAGTCATGACATTCATCTAAAGAGATATTGTTCTATCGACGCGAGTAGTGTATATGTGGTTTTTAAGTCGCGATTTTCCCATGTTTTGTTTACGGAAATGACCAGAGTCAAACTGTCGGACCCGGTTGTATGGTATGCTTGTGCATGACCGGAACTGGAAGTAGTTTGCGACAACCGGAAGTGATGTATTTTCCTGCCAATTTGCCATTAAAATGGAAGTGACCTAAGTTTCGCGACATTTTACTACGTTTTTTATAAGAAAGTGCAAGGGGAGATAATGTCCGCCATTTTGATTTTTTTTTCTTTAAAGGCTACTCAGGCATGTGACTAGCAACACCTGTCGGTTGCGGTAGCCTTTTTTATTTTATTTTTTTTTACTTTGGTAATCGCATTAAAAGTCTGGTCTATTGGGCTGACATTCACTGTAGAACTGGGCGATTCATATGTGCGTCATCAAACAAGTTAAGGTGTTCTTAAATTCGGACACAAGTCCCGAGATTACTTTATCCAGGTCCTTTAACTTGTCTCACTGTTGAAATCTATTCTCCAGACAATAATTAAGATTTACAGTCGACTTCGGTAGCTCGAACACCACCGTTGGCTCGAACCGTTTTGAAAGTCCCGTCATTTAATTCTTTGCAACTCACTTATGCCTAATACATTTATCAATTATAACAAACCTTTTTATATTTTTAGGCCAAAATAAAGCAAATTCTGAAAAGAGTTATCAGCCATTTTAACATTTTCAGCATTAAATTTCTTCCATTCTAAAAAAAAGAACATAAAATTTTAACTTATGGCTAGATTGTGTAAATGATCTTGTGGTTATCAAGAATTTGAGTGAGTACGGTCGGTGTATAAGTTGGGTTACCCGCAGTGTTATCTATTTCAAACTCGTTTCTTAGACACACAAATAATAGTTGGCTCAAGACCTGCAATGAACTTTGACCTGAGGGATACGAAAGAAGTCCATAAAAAAAATATAATTGCACCATGATATATGGACCTACTGTAACAAAACCAACCATGATAACTGAATAACTAGTTCTGTTTTAAAAGTGTATTTACCTGAGGCATTTGACATCGAAATATTGAAAGGATTAAATAAATAAAACCACGAAAATTTTTATTCTACACGGAAAGCATGAAAGAGGTACATTTTACTTTGCGGAAGGAGACTTTTTTTTACCATGGCTCGTGATTTCTCAAATTACGGAAAAAGTAGACTGACTTCACACCCCAAAATTTTAACTGGATATGTGCCAGTGTATGGCGATCGTTTTGAGCCATCTCCCATGTTTCAACGAAACGTACAGACTAAATGGCAGCCTATTATTTAAATACTTCTGTAACAGGAAAACAATTGCGCGGCTTGTCCCAATTTGACGTCATGATTTCAAACGTGTGTAAAGGAATATTTTGTGATGCTGATCCATCCTGTAAACAACTGATGGAGAAACTAGGGTCAGTATAATTCCTTAAGTATGTGTTTAACACAAAAAGTATAAAATATTTGCATACGGTCCAAAACTTTAATGTAATGCTTTAAAGAAGAATGCAAAAGAGGTGAAAGTGGGGTTTTCTAAATTTGAACAGTCCATATGTAATGTAAATCTTGCGCAATCATTTTTTTTTACATATATGGTGAAGTAAAATGAAAAAAATTATTGTTCTTTTTACAAAAATCTTTAAAAAAATGTTATTCCTTAAAATTATAGTTACCCAAATACCCCCCCCCCTCAAAAAAAAACAAAACCGGAAGTTGTAGTATGTATGATGTAAACATTGAAACACATGTGTTTGTGTGAATAAATACACAGTGATTTTGCGTTGCTATTAATAATACATTACAGGTCAGTTATTGTATGCAGAAAAATTCTCACTATAAGTAGGAAACACATGCTTTTTATTTAGATGTATCAATTTTGGTGAGACTACATACATGTCATGTAACAAGGACAATTGTAAACATGAACAGGTGGTTGCATTGAAAACCACAGCTAAATAATTGTAACATTAGATGACTGTATTTAATGGATATAGATGCAAAGAGACCTATATCATCCACAAATCCCTTTGAACAAGATTTTTAAACCAATATTTACCAATAACAGGTTGAATAAAATTCTTGTGATTTAGAATTTGCAGTTTGTTAATTGTAAAGGGGGGTAACTCATTATGACAGCATGTAACTTGCATTTAATTTGTACATGTATTTCTGAATTTATTTGGTTTTTAAACTTTTAATATCTGGCAGTAAAATGGACTGTCCTAATGATCCTGTAAATTTATGAGCTTATACACTAATACACATATTGATGAATGATTTAAAAGTGCATGTAATGGAAAAAAAATTCATTATCCTTGGTTGCTATGCATTTTTTCCTCAATGCAAATCCTTGGTTACTACTTATAGATTAATATTTTTTTCTTTAATCATTTATCGTTGAAATGTTAAGGATAGGACTAATTGTGTTTTACAATACTTGGTGACGTCATAAAGTCATGACATCATAATTCATATAACGTCATAATTTGTTCGCCTTCAAGATGTTTACATTTCTCAGACATAGAAACTGCAATTTTTTAAATAGCTGTAAAATTGTTAATACTTAGCAGATTTTGACAGTTGAGCCCATTTTAGATTCGTCTTTACATAATCTAGCTATTAGGTAAAAATATTTAACTTTTTTGTGAGCATGTGAAAATTTCAAGCTGAAACTTTTAAAATGACGGATAATAGTTTTCAAAATTTGCAATATTTCAGCCTAAAAAATATAAAAAGTTACCTTTATTTGTCTGTTCTTAGATTTTTTTAAAAGTATAAATATTAATAATAATTTTAGAAGGCATTAGAGAGTTGCAAAGAGTAAACTGAGGCTCTAAATATATCAGTAATGAAAACTTGGTTTTTTCACCGATATTTTGTTTTTATTCATGAAATAAACATGTTTTATTTATGCCCAAATTTATGCTGAATATTTCTTATTTTCTTTCAGATCTGAAAATTATTGCAGTTATGTTCAGAAAAAGCTTCCGCACCAACCAATACCATAATGTAGAGAAAAGTTATATGTCATATTTCAATATGGCTCAAGACCTGCAGTGAACTTTGACCTGAGGGATACGAAAGAAGTCCATAAAAAAATATAATTGCACCATGATATATGGACCTACTGTAACAAAACCAACCATGATAACTGAATAACTAGTTTTGTTTTAAAAGTGTATTTACCTGAGGCATTTGACATAGAAATATTGAAAGAATTAAATAAATAAAACCAAGAAAATCTTTATTCTACATGGAGAGCATGGAAGAGGTACATTTTACTTTGCGGAAGGAGACTTTTTTACCATGGCTCGTGATTTCTCAAATTACGGAAAAAGTAGACTGACTTCACATCCCGATATTTTAACTGGATATGTGCCAGTGTATGGCGATCGTTTTGAGCCGTCTCTTATGTTTCAATGAAACGTACAGACTTAATAGCAGCCTATTATTTCATGACTTCTGTAACAGGAAAACAATTCCACGGCTTGTCCTAGTTCTTGCAGACAAAAACGATGCTATTGTGCTTGTCATATTTTTTCACCAAACTAAATACAAATATTAAATAAAAAGCACATTTTCTGCTGATAATCAGAGCCTTAGATATATTATTAAATATAGCATAATAAAACTACCGTGCATACAAATGTGACAAGAAGGACAAGACGCGCAATACAATGTATCCATGACCCAGACCCGCTTTTGTACCAGGGGTTTCGGTCCTGTTGATGAGTGGAATAAGTCAAATACAAAATCCTCATTGTAGCAATCCCGATATGATTTGTTTTCTGATACATGGTTTGGTGTTCTGGAGAAATTCTACGTCATTGGCGTGTTTTCACAGGCGTGGCGATACCATTTTAATCCATCCACTTTCTTGTAGCTGGCTTTTATACATCAACGTAAGTTATTTGTCGTTCTCCCGGAAATATGTGACTCATAAATCTCAATCTGTCTGGTAATTGCTGTTTCATGTCGACGAGTAAGTAGCCGTGTGGTTGAGATGTGGTCATGGCTAACTTCTTTAACAAATGTGCTATTTTCCCAGGAAAACATCGGTCTGTGATGACTCTTTTTTGTGGAGAGGGCACCATTTCGTCCGTTTCTGCCTTAAAGTCGTTAATGACGATTAAATGTTTCGTTTTAGGATCAAAAGATTAGAGATCCTATTATGCAGTCTGAAATTCTCCGTAACATCACAACATGGATGTGGCGAATGTTGGCCACAAATCGTTTGACAATCATCAACTTTCCACTTCCCCCTGGTCCGGCAATCAGACTGGTAAATGAATGTACCCAGAGAATGACACGATATGGATCTTTCGTGTCATTACGGTAATACAAGTTGTGATATCTGATTTGATAAAGTTTATATTGCACTAAGAGTCTTTGCTGCTGTTGCTGCTCTGAGAGATGGACATGCTGCTGCTCTGAGAGGGTGACTTGCTGCTACAGCTTCAAGGACGGGACATGCATTTGTTTAATGTGACGTCGTAAATCATCCGGCGAGGTCTGTAAAAAGACCGGCCACAATCCAGACACGTACAGTTTGCCTTCATAACGTCAACTGAACTCAAGAGGTAACGACAGTTTTTGTAAAATTATTTTATTTATATTCAAGGTCTTGTTTGGTTGACAGGTATCAAAAAACCGTTTCCCAAATAAAAATGGACCTGTTCCATTGATGTTATGCCTTCCTCATACCAGATTTGACATGGGCAGCATGGCGGGTGTCCTGTAGGAAGCAGAGACTGCTTACTATTCCGGAGCACCTGAGTCTAACCCCGGTTTTTTGGTGGGTCCATGTTGTTCATACGTGTTAAGTTTTTAATTGTAATGCATGTATTGTTTTGGTCTTGTCTTCGTTGTTCTCCGGAGTTTGTCAGTTGTTTCGATTTTTCGCTCCTTTGAATACCCCTTTGGTATTTCTTGACTTTACTCAGTTTATAGGTACTCAACACTTTTCCAGTTGGAATGCAAAGTTCATTCTCCAGAAGAAACGAATGCTTTCGGGTGCGAGTCGTGGGATGAGGTGATTTCATCACGACGTAAACGTCTTCTCCGAAATGATAGGAAGAATCTATCGGCTTTTTATCCTTTATTCTGGTGATCAAGTAGTTCATAAGGTCTGTAGTATTGTACGCAAGTTTCCACAGTATTAACGACAAGCTGACTCCGGTTTTGGTGGAAACGTTTGGCTTTCCCAAAATTTGACATCCACTCTCTTGCCGCCTTTCCATTCGGAGAGTCCCCTCTTAATGATATTTTAGCGGTCGACCTATCTACGTCTATGGTGTGCGACACATGGATGTGCGATTGAAAGACATATCTTCCCTTTTATAAATGACTGGTTCTATATTCCGTCTTCTGATTAGTCCACACGATAGGTTACGTTTCTCTTGTAGTACTGGGTCCATCATACGACTGTCCCTTTTAATGCTGACAGTCGACTCAAATTGCATTCCTAGATGTCCTATAGTCGGAAAATCATTTATGAAAAAGCTAGGCTACTCTGCATTGACCGGCTGGTAACTATCAATATACATAGTATATATACATTTTGTACGTCTAAAGTAATACCAACGTTCGAACTTACTCGATGTTGGACCGAGAATAAATTAACGATACAATGCAAACTAAAAAATAAATAAACCTCAAACTGTCAAAAATAAACAAAATAAAATAAAATAAAAGTTTAAATTATAACAATAATTCAAACTTAGCAAAAGTTTCGGATCCCTGAGATCATTCATAAATGCTATCGGGTTGCGAAATGACGAATTAATAGCAACGCATGTAAATAAAAATTAAAATAATACAGTTTAATGATCCTATAACATAAGGTACAAAATTAGGTTACAAAATTATAACATCATAACAAATGAAAAAAATAAAGCACACTTTGACATAAGAATAAAAAGAAGTACACAATAGCTGTAATGTCGGGGAACCCAAATTACCAGATGCGAAGATGGTTTTTCAATTGCTGCAGAAAATATCGCATTACAAAATCATCAATATCTCCCAGTCAGTAATCTTCGTCCTAATAAACTGAACTGCATTGTATCGTACAGCGTATATTGGTGTTTTAACAATTTTCGACTTTTGCATGATGTTTTGCCACTTTCATTGACTTTAACTCTCATTTCTTCAAAATTAGAAGATGGATAGACTCATATATAACAGTTGCTTCCCATGGAAACGAAAATGAAAGTAACTAAGCCACGCGGAACTATCAGTTGTCACCATGATACTTTTATAATCGAAAAGATTAGGAATTTGGATTTTTTTTTAAATCTTTCACTCTTTAATTATGTGATAAACGTTTGGCGTATATATTTTTTTCAATTTGATAAATAATGTTTAATCTAAGTTTTTAAAACATTGAAAAAGTTTTAATGGACATTTTTTGGCTTTTTATATTTTTATATATCGTACAGAAAACTAAACACAGTATAATTTATACATAATATTGCATGAAGTTGTCTGACAGGGTCCAATTAATGCCCTAGCTCAGTTCTTAAGACTGTTTAATGAAGGCTCCAATATGACAAAAAAGTTCGGGAGCTGGACTTGGAATGAAAAGTAATTTGTAAATTTCAAGTCTTGAAATTGTGGAACTTGGTTTATAAAATAATAAAAAAAAATTCAGGCGCAAAGTTAATTTGTTCACAATAAAAAAAAGTGATGCTCATCATGTACAACTTTACATTTTTTGCGTAATCTTTGTTCTCTGGGAATGGTCATATATCTGCCAACTTCAATGCCTAGAGGTCGGTCAATTATTGTAAATTTTGATAATAATTTTCTATAAGTGAAATTATTTTTTATTAAGAAAAGCTAAAATTTGCAGTCGGTTTTAAGTTTTCCATAAGGACAAAGATTAGGTGAAAAATCGAATCGTTTGAAAATTTAACCAAAGTAAGTTTCTTGTATTGTTCTGTAATGTTACATTTTATAGTTTATTTTTAATTGACTAAAATATTTGTCTGGTTGATGTTTATTGTCTATTTTTATATCACTTCTAATCTTTTCAATAAAGGAGTACCAAGAGTAAATTTATTTACCAAACCTGGAAAAGGAACTTTTTGGGGTTAAGATCATTTTTGGGAATCTTGATGCAGAGGTAACCCTTTGCTAAGCTTGGATACCTGTTTGTATTAATTGTTTTGATTTTTTATGGTTGTGCTTATTAATTCATCATTATATCTTTAACCGGTTTTCCAATATTTTGATCTCGAGCACTGCTGATGAGTTGTCAGTCAACGAAATGGCCATACAGTGCGTCAAATTTATTTCGGTATTTTGTGATACGTTTTATTACAAGAATTATTCGTACGCATACAGGTCAAAACTGTTCTTTTTTCTTTTTCCAGTTTATTTTTATCCCTACATCATATTTAAGGGTAGCATCATGTTGCTTGTTTAAATGTAAAATATCCCTGAATTTTTCTTTTCCACGAAAGCAAGAAAAAAAGCAGTGCCTCGATCCATTTTCTAAACATTGATGACTGCTTTTATTAATTTATTTACAAATTATTTTGATGATTATAATTTTGACCAGGGATTATCCAAAATTGCGCATTGTTCGCAACAGATTTGGTATCCGACTTTTCCTTGTTGCAAGAAAAGTTATTTTGAATTATGCATTATGAATTAATTGTTGAGATAAAAAAGTCCAAGGGGACAAGTCGTTTCCTGTCGTATTATGCTATGGCTCAGTATACGCGTACAACTTAATGATTCAGTAACTGAAGAAACATTGTAGATGGATGTGAAAAACCAAAAGTCAATTAAGATCTGAAAATATATGGAGCGAGAATTATAGTACCTAGCCGCCAGTGTTTTAAAATACATGATACGTAAAATTTTGACTTTGCAGTCGATTTAACGAAATTGAAATATATTATTATAATTAAATTTTGATGAGGGCTTTCAGTGTTGTTTCTACATATATATTTCACAGCATTTTGAGACCAAAGTTTAGTGGTCCAATTTTGGTTGATTTTGGCTCTGTTAATATGTTTTTAACGAATCTTCATTTGCAATAACTGAGGGTCGTACTGGAATAATATATAACCATGGTGAAAAGCAAACAAAATGTAACGAATGATGGAACAATTTATCAGTTTGCATTTAAACGGCATATAACGATCTTCCAGCACGCAAAACATGCGAAAAATTATTTGCAAAAACAGTTGCCTGATAATTACCATGTACCACTTTCATGGTCATTCTCAGAAATGGAATGCGAAAAATTATTTGCAAAAACAGTTGCCTGATAATTACCATGTACATCTTTCATGGTCATTCTCAGAAATTATGTTACAAAATTATAACATCATATAAACATTTCATCATTATTTTCAATAAAACATTTCATCAGTTTATTCAGCACGCTGACGATACGGCAAATATCATTTTATGAAATAAAATTCTGAATGGATGACTTATAAAAGAACTGCTTGATTACTGTGTGATTGTATTCAAAGAGAAAGGGGTCAGAATGGGTTTTTTTAATCAATCAAAATAGAAATACATAAAATAGCATAATATGACCGCATCGAAACCATATAGATTATCTAAATAAAATCATTATGTTATCATAATACTTACTGTGGAAACCGAAATATATTTGACCCCATCATAATTGTGGTGATATCCAGTCCAGTGACAGTAACGTTGATGGATTTGTCCCATATAAAATCTTTTTCTTAAAGAACGACCAAAAATGTTATATCCATAATTGGCTCCAGGAACAGATACTTTGACGTTATTCGAACTGCCTCCATTTCCAGAATCCGCATGTGCCCAAACACCACCACTTCCGCCGAAACCTCCAGTTCCTCCCCCACCTCCGTTTCCACCTTGCTGTTCATGTTGTTGGAAATAGTTCCGACTATGGTAATGATTAATCACTCCATTGATCGGATAGAAATAACATTCTCCACGAGCTGCAACAAATGGAATGACCCAGATCGCACCAAGGAAAAGGACAAGAGTTGATTGATGAATCTAAATAATATAAATTATATACTTACTAATTACATTTTCAGTGTATGAAATTATGTTAATTTCATAGGTTCATGTAATGGTTTTAAATAACAATTCTTTACTACTTAATATAATTTTATGAAAAAATGAAGTGTACTGGGACTATATTGGATTAAGGTCTTTTATCAGTAGTTTTATGTTTGATAAAGTCTTTTTTTATTAAACCGGGGTAGTAATTTTCCGCAGTATGCATATTTTGTTCATCAAAATTGGCGTTGAAATATATTAATTGCTATCATCTGACTGTATAAAATTGTCCAATTTTTGGAAAGTAAAGGTTATCCCCCTTGTGTATAGCTTTTTTGAGATGTAACATTAGTAACACCCTTTTGATCTTGAATTGACATTCTGGTCTTGCTTATTCTTATTTTATCCTGATTATTACAGATAAACACGATCAAATTAAGATAACTTATTTATTAAATTAAGAGACTGCTTACTCTTCCGGAGCACCTGAGTCTACCCCGGATATTTGGTGGGTCCATGTTGTTCATATGTTTTTAGTTTTTAATTGTAGTGCATGTATTGTTTTGGTCTTGTCTTCGTTGTTCTCCGGAGTTTGTCAGTTGTTACGATTTTTATCTCCTTCGAATATCCCTTTGGTATTTCTTGACTTGACTTATCTTGCAGTCAATCACGATCGGTCAAGACAAGTTAAGATCGGTTCAATACAGATATTACTCTAATTTATTGAACTGTCGGGCGGAGTCAACGTTTTTAATTTGCATAAGGCCATTCGATTTCATTTTGTGTATGTTCAAGACAACTCCCCTTCAACTGTATTCAGTGGTGTCAGTTTGCAACAACAGAAAAGACGAGAAAAGGATATGTTACAAGGAACAATTTAAGTCCCAGCTTTGTATTTAATAAGTTTTAAAAAAAAAATGTTCACTGTGGTTAAAATTCTCAATACTAACACATATATAACACAGGTTCATATATGCATGGGTCATTGATGATAAATGGACACATGAAATTAATTAGGTTATCTTACACCCCTTTATTACATTGACTCTCCTGTGATTATTCACACGATGTAAGCTCCGCCCAATCAGGTGAAAATAAAATCGAGTACATGTACAAGTAATATGAACTGGTCTTTACCGGATTTGATTGACTGCCAGAAAATATATCTTGTTATCCCCGTCCTTCGAATGAAGTTCGGGGATATTTGTAATCGGTCCGTCTATCCGTCCGTCTGTCCGTCCGTTAGATAATCTTGTCTCTAGAACTCCTCGTTCATTTTTAACATCATGCATTTAATATCTATACAGTATTGTCACAAACTATATGTAGATGCACAATAAGGTTTTAGAATTTTGATTTTCAAAAAATTGGAAATTTAAACTTGTGACCTTAACTCCTCATTCATTTCTCATTTTATGCTTTTAATTTCTATTCAGTATTATCACATACTGTATGTAGATGCGCAATAAGGTTTTCGTATTTTGATTTTTTTTGATTTTTTTTAATTGGGGCCAACAGCGGTCGAATTTCGAAAACAGGAAATTTAAACTAAAGTCCTTATTAATTTTTCATTTTATGCTTTTAATTTCTATACAATATTGGTATTGAGGCCCACATTGGTTCGGAAATAGTGAATTTAAGCTTGTGCCTTTAACTCCTGTTTCATAATTTTTTTTTAGATTTATCAAATTTATTTGTATATAATATTGTTCTTTATTTTCTATAGTTGTTTGAAAAGGTTTTTAATTTTGAAAATCTATTAAGGGATCAAATTTTGTGACCGAAAATGGTGAAATTGCTAATTTTTTGTTTCACTGGTTTCATTTGTTTATAATATTGTTCTTCACTATGTGTAGATGTGCATTAAGGTTTTCAATTTTGAAATTTGATTCAGGGTTCCAATTTTCAAACTAAAATCGTGAAATTGCTAATTTTTCACTGTTAATTGTTTTTTTACTTGAGCAGTGCGAGGATGGACATCGTTTCTGATGGCACCAATTTCTAGTTTTAATCTTGTTATCTTGATTTTATTTTCTAAAATCTCATAAATTATGTCGGGGGTCAATAATAGTAGGCATAGGTTATAATTTATAGAGTCGGGGTTAGGTCTTGCTGTGTGTTTGTTTATTCCACATTGGCTAGAGATATAAAGGGGGTTGAGATCTCACAAAACATGTTTAACACCGCCGCATTTTTGCGCCTGTCCCAGGTCAGGAAACTGTAGCCTTTGTTAGTGTTGTGTGATTTGTAAATTTTGGTTCATTTGTATGTTTCGGAGTTAAGTGTGAACTAGTATGCATTATTGTTTAGGGGCCAGCTGAAGCCCGCCTCCGGGTGCGGGATTTTCTTGCTGCGTTGAAGACACATTGGTAGCACTGAGCTGTTTTCTGCTCTTTGGTCGGGTTGTCTCTTTGACACATTCTCCGTTTCCGTTCTCTATTCTATTGTTAAAATCAAGCCAAGCAAGATAAAACAATACAGAAATGTCCGGTTAAGATCAAAAGTGTGATACTAATTTTGGACTTACGCCGTTGGCCATTTCTTGATATTGTTATTTACTTTACCATTTTGGTAACTCTAGAAATCGAATATAACATTATATGTTCTATTCAAGACCTTTACCAATTTGCCTTGAGCAATACTGATGAACATAACATTGCTGTCAAAGATAGAGAGTATAGTTTGAAAGTTTTAGTTTTTATTTCGGCCTTTTGTGAAACCGACAAGTCAAAATACGACAAAAAGAATACCCATCAAAGATAAATGTTGTTTTTATTATTATTTGTATATTAACTAATTATACATTAATCAAGATAGGTACAAGACCCACATGGCCTGCTGCAAATAATTTTGATCTTAAGAGTGTTGCGCAAAAAGGTCATAATTTGATGATCTCACTGTCTAGAATAAGGCCTTAACTTTTTAAAAGCTGAATTCGTGACGTTTTCCTTAAACAAACAGAGTACAGGTAAATGATCACTAAAAATTTGTGTCCGGATTCGGTATATCTTCCCAAAATTTCAAAAGCACAAATCGTCCTTAAGTAGAGTTTTTTTCATAAATTGTTTTTGCCTGTTCTGAACACAATATGCTTAGGGTAGTTGCCGTTCTTGAACAGTATCCGTTTTGCAAGGGATGTCGTCACAGATGCACGAAAATTAATGGGAAATACCCCCTCCCCACGGGAAATACAAGCAATTTGGAAATTCGTAATAGAGAGATCAAATGCCAGTTATTTATTATCTTATTTGATAAGTATTAGTATTAGAGTTTATTTTTATCCCCGTATCAAAATGTATATTATTGATTTTATTAGAAATAGATATAATAACGTACCATTCTTGATTTCATGTAGACATTCACAGGGTAAAAGTCATTGTGAGACAAGGACTTCGTTCGATAAGATATGAAGGTCAGGTCAGTTCATGTAGAAATAAGTGCAATTGAGATCGGACGAAGTCTCATGCACGATACCAAATTGAAACTTTATCACAGTGTCATAATAAACTTGCAATGCTTCTCACGATTTATGATTTAGACATTTTTTACCATACTGGACGGGACTGTAGACTGAAAAGCACAGTTAACCTTTCCATGAAAAAGGGGGGGGGTCTGAATACCATAGCAGATAAACCTTTAAATTACAGGGGGTTCATTTATTTCATGGTAAGGGGGGTCTGAATGACTTGGCAGATAAACTTTTAAATTACATCGGGTTCATTTTTGTCCAGCCTGTGACTTTTGTCGCGGAATCGAGACATAGCGACCCTACATTCCTTTGGCGTCGATGGCGGTGTCAATATTTACATTAACTCTGTGATTAAAGTTTTTAAAACATTAATAACTTTCTAAAACTGTCCTTGATTTTTACCAAACATGGACAGAAGCTTGTTCATGATCAAAAGTTAGTATCCCGAGAAAATATTGTTTCCTATTTTTCCGTTTTTTACTTTTAAATGGACTTAAGTTTGACCTGCTATGGTATTCCTTGTCATGGAAAATTACCCCCCTCCTTGCAAATGTTTTATATCTGCTGTGGTATTCTGACATCCGTCATGGAAAAATGACCTACCCTCTCCTTGCAAGTGTTTTATATCTGCTATTGTATTCTGACATCCCTGTCATGAAAAAATGACATCCCGTCCCCTTGATAAATTCTATATCTGCAATGGTATTCTGACTTCCCCATCATTTAAATGAAAAAATACACCAATTGAATAAAAACATATTGCATTTAAATGAAAAAAATAATTTAATAAAAAAAATAGTGCATTTAAATGAAGAAATATACCAATTAAATAAAAAATATTGCATTTAAATGACAAATTATACCATTTGAATAAAAAAATATTGCATTCAAATGAAAAATATCAAATTATTGCAACCAATACCATGCCATACTCGACACAATATCAAAGGTTTACTCGTAACGGTCTAAAGATAAAATGACCAAAATATAAAAATCAGAAATCAAAATCAACAGATAAAAGGGCCAACGTTTCTGCTAACTAGCCTTCATCACGAGCACGTAATAAGCGATGTTTAATGTTCGATTGATGGCTGAATGAATGATTGTTTAACGTCCAGCGCAACTGTTAAGTGCATTTCAGGACGAGACCATGTTGAAATGATATGAATATGAACCATGCTTTGTAATAAATCGACACGCAATACCGGATTTTTAACGTGCTCAGGCGGTCATAGACACATTATACTGACTCCGAGCCGATCAGTCCTTTGCTCTTACTCCTAGATACCGCGTGCTTGAAGAAGAAATAGCAATAGCAAATAGCAATTTCAATGTCTACGGTTTGAACCGTCCGAGAATCGAACCTGTGAATGTTGGAAGTTCAACATTAAAAATATGAGCATGAGAATTACTTTTGTTCGTAGTTATAACAAACTAAAATATGCCTAAGTAGTTTTTCACTTCAATATTTTCATTTTTTGATTTATTGATTTATTTTTCGAGTTAAAGCTATACCGTCTATAAACATTGCTAAATGCAGAAAGTGTATACTGCTTGCAAATAAGTCTATATGCATAAGATTAATGTTTCAATTTCAATAAAAGTCAGAATGTACGATTGAAGGACACAACATTCCTTATCTATTACGTTCTATGTATAGTGTAAATCATCATGAACTTGCAATGATAAATCTAGAAAAAATTAAACTTTTAGATTTTATACGTCTTTAGGCGAGTAAGAACTATTCCCCGTATGGAGATAGGTATCAGAACCATCGCTCCTGATTTGAGAAATCCTAAATTTCTTGCTTTTGTCATTTTCTGAATTGCTTCCCAACACAGGATTATATAAGCATTAAATTAGTAGTAGGAAAGGAGTATCTAACTGATAAATAGAAGATCTCAGGTGATGAATTTTCTGAAATTATATTGGGTGAGACATAAACTGAACATAAATAAGATAAGTTTTTTAAAATGAACTCCGAACATCAAACGCTTGCCAGTTTATTGTTACCTGAATTTGACTTATGAATAATGATATTTCAAAGTAATATATTGACAATCATTACTTACTATAGGTGATCGAATTGGGATGCAGACACAGAGAGCAGTTCCTGTTCTTCCTAGCAGAGACATTTGAAAATGGACAGACAGGGAGGTGATTTTAAACGTGCATCTAATGTGTCCTCAGCGATGTTGTCTGTTGCATCCATGTAATCTTCATCATTGTTATACTATGATGAAGAAGGTGAAAATTTATGCAAATTATTTAAACCTTTTAAAATCCTAATAAAGTGTAATTTTTCCTTAGTTTTCTTGTGTGCAACTGAGCGTGAAGGTATTTGTTGTGACGATGGGGACCCTATATGACTGATTATTGGAAGAAGTATATTTGGAAGTAGGAGTTACGTTCAGGATTCTGATTTTGATACATGTATTTTAATCAGAGACTGCAGATTTAGGTGATGTTTTGACTTTTGTTCAAATTAAGCTATTATGAATTTTTCTGTCAACATTAGAGTTGAATTAGGCTGTAGAGACGAGACGGATGTTTGCCAAGGACAGGAGGACTGCAAAGAAGATCTGGACTTTACTTGGGATGGAGTAAATTGTAAAACTGGCACAGAAAACTGTTTGAACAATTAGTAATTTGTTGATTTTTTTTTTATTATACGCATAGGGAGGTTCAGTGTCTAACTGTTCGAGACAGAAAGAAATTTTCGTACTTCCTGGTAACCTTAATTTTTTGAAGAATTCACAACAAGTTCTGGAATTTGCCATATGCTTACGAATGTGTGACCGTCACATTAGATAAACAACAATAAAAGAAGGTAAGGAAAGGTAAAACATCAAATACCAATCAATTAACGCCTTGTAATTAAGAGACAAATAATAACCTAACGGACAACACAGCACAGACATAGAAATAATAGAGAATCTGGATGGTCTTGCTTGGTACAGACACTGAGTCGTAGTGAGGTTAAACCTATTGACCTTTTCAGTTAATTTTTGTAATGATTTAATAAAATACAAAATGTTTGGTACCATAAAAGATAATCTTAAATTTCTGAACATACATTTATTTAAACAACATGGGTCCATTAAAAAAGATTATCCATACTACTGTCATAATAATCTTTCCAATTATCATGTCCGTAAATTGTCCAAATTCGGCTTAGTTTCTCTACAAAACAAAAATAACATCATTTGTATAAATTTACTAAATGTTCCTCAGGTAATATAAACATTAATTTATATGACATGTTGTCAGTACAAAGATTCGTATTTTATGCAATTAAAAAAAAAACAGTAAGTTTTGTTTGTCCCTATTTCATTTTTACTTATATATTGTTCTAATATCTCCTCACCATTTAGTAATTATAGAATTTAATAATTTTATAACAATTTCTTCATTAAACAGCATTACATGTATAACAGTTTGTTTATTTGTCAAAACCGTGATTTCTCTTCTATATAGTTTTGAATAACTGTAAACAACCTTTGTGTATACCTTTAACACCTTCCGATTAACCCAACTGAAAACCTGAGATAGCTTTAATCTTTTGTATGAAAGGAATTTGATCATGTAGCCTTTCTACTTAAAAAATTGAAACTTTATTAACAAGTACATGAAAACATTTTTCTTATTTTTTCCAGTGTAAATATTCATAATTATTCTAAAAAATACTTACATTGTTACTAAAATGGCGAAAAATGGTTACAAAATATTGCCAAGTGCTAAAAAGATTTACTAGACTGAAATTTCCTTAGGTTTCTCTATACTGTTACTTATTAAAATCAGATGTTGTTCTGAAGTTAAGTCGCCTTGTCCATAAAAAATCAAATATGCACGAAAAATTTCAAAATTAGCAATTTTCGTGTAAATTAAAAAACATGTCGACTTCGATGTGCTCAATATATCTTGTTAAAATTTGAAACCTACTTTGTTAAGATAAGTATCTTTTAATGGTCAACTTTTAATCAATGCTAAACATATAGCTTAACTCCTATTCTGTGTTTTAATATAATAAAGTTTACCCTTGACTTAATGAAAAACGTCAAGTAAAAATCCTAGAGCATGCACTTGAGCTCAGCAGGATGAAAGAACCATGTTTTCTGTTTGGATTATCTTTCGTTAAATAGAAGTCAGCATCTTTTTTAGGAAAATTAAATGTTCCGGTATTACTCGTGGAAATCTACAAAATTCAGTATTATAGTTTTTTTTATGGGAAAGTTATTGTCTGCGAATTTCTGTCTTACGTTGGTGACGTCACAGTATCCAAGAGGACAAATATACATAGGGAGCAAATCAAAATAGTATAGTTTGTTCGACCAATCAGATTGCTTGATTCAATTCAAATGAAATTATTGATAAATAACAATCAATCGCAAATTCATATTGGAAAAAAGGGAATAATGACATTCGAAGAATTATAAATAAAGACGTTTCCACAAATTTTATACATTCCCATAATTAAAGTACGTCTTATAAAAAGACAGAAATTTACAATTTTCTTCCAGATTCAAGTGCATTAAACTAAAATAAAATGAGAGGTAAAATACAATTTCTGTTCAGGTTTTTTCGTGTTCATTATAGATTTATTTATTTATTCACAAATAAGATTTTTGGATACATTGTAACAATTTATCAGTCAATAGCATTGTTATTATACAATTATTTTGACATGCTCGCCCTTACGGTGCACCTGGGTAAAACTTCCAGATGTTTTTTCCAGATTATTTTTAGTCTTCCATATATATTACGGAAATTTGGTTTACAATTTTCATTTTACAATTCATTATATCAATATACCTTTAACCTTTGAATTTGAAATTACATTTTATTTAACAAACAGAACTATTTTTCTGTCAATTTGCTAAAATTAGGGAAAAGTTACAATTTATATTTTGCACAAGTGCCCTTTCTCTATAAGTTAATTGATTTTTGCAGCAGGTAATAGTTTATTAAACAACAAAAACCCTTAAAAGAAAAGAAATGATTAAGCGTAAAAAATAGAATTCAACATTTCGAGTGAATCAGTCACGTTAACTACACTAAATGCTCAGTATAGATTCCGGTTCAAAAGAGCTGTTTCTACATTAACGTTTTTTGTTTATTATGTTTATTAAATTACTTTAAAACTCATCGGTCTTTGCTCTTTTTTTAAGTAGGACATTTCATCTTCAGAAACTAGTTAAACTTGATACAACGCGAATAATCTATTTACAGCCGTTTTTATTGGTTTCAGCATTTTTATTTCCATGCTATAATTGACCGGCTACCACTCAAAACACTTTCGTGATCTGATAAGCTTGGAATTTTTTTTTATTAGAAATCTAACTGAACTATCATGGCCGTATATCCGGTTGTTTACGTCGATATAATATATGAAGACGCTAATGACAAGACTGCATTTAAGTGTGATAGATATCAATGTATCATTACAAGTAAACATGTACAAACAAGTCAAAAAATCGTTTTATTCAATTTTCAGACACTTATAAAAAATCTGTAGGGTAAAAAATGCGTAAATTTCGGTAGTATCTTGATATCGGGATTGATTTCGTGCTCAATTTGAACACAAGCATATTTGAAGCAGACTCTATGTCTTGACATTCTATGGGTGTATTTCCCAAGCTAAAACCGTGTATTTTCAACATCCCTTCCTTATCTAATAAATTTTGTTTGGAATATTGTGTTTTTATGGGAATTGTAATTTCATGTATATCTGTTGCATTATCGACCAAATTTATGGATCAAGTAGAGGAAACAACAAAACTTAGACCAAGTAATTACTTTTAATAATATACTAGTTCGGTATCAAAAAGGGGAAAAGACATGATGAAAAGCTACTCCGAGAGAAGTGATAGCTAACAAACAATACTAACTAGTTAAATTGTAGTTGCGTTTTAATTACATCCTTTTGGATTCTACAAAATTTGTCTATGAAATCATATTTAATGTGGAATATCAATATAACTAACTCTCATGCAAAGATGTGCACATTCGTCGATTTCCTTCTCAAGCCCAAGGCCTACAATGTTAAAAGCCGAAACAATACACCAAAATGATGAAATGAAAATGTAAATGCCAAAATAACAAAAAGGGTAAAGACAAACCCATATTAGGACAAATCTTAACGAAATATGATCTGATTTCTGTCTAGTTACAGTTATTAATTGGGTACATATAATAAGAAATTATCTAGTTTGGAAGAGGCAACTCCCAACAACATGTTCCTACAGTATTAAAAAAACGAGATAGACTAATTTAAATTCAATTTTGTTAAATTCCATGTAGAGAGTCGTCCTTATTAAAGTTCGGTCGATAACCTTTTTATTGGAATTGTAGAACAATCATTCTTTTGAAATTGTCAATAAAAACTCATTAATGTAATTGCATTTAGTAGTATTAAATGCACTGTCAGTGAAATTCTGGATCGACCATAATTCAAGGCTTAGTTTCTGTTGTACACTAACCTTACTTTTAATATGCCCTTTTCTCATTGCCACATAAGGTATTAAATTTGCATATCAACGTGACATGTTTTTATAATAATTTCTTTTTTCTCGGCAAATAAGTTTTAACAATAAAATCTAACGTGTCGTGATCATGCAATGAAGAACAGCAATAATTGAATAATTGAAAGTCGCGTGACCTTGCTTAATTTTTTGTAATGTGTATGTAGGGAGTTGGAGACAAGAATGAATCCCCCATTTAATTGTTAGAATATTACTTTAGAAGTATTTTTGTCATGCAGAACCTTAAATATTTTTTTCTTTCTTTATCTAGAACTAGAAATATATATATACGTGACCGTTGTGATACATCGTCCTATTTACATAACGGTATCATACATGTAGTAAACATTATAGAAAAGTAAAATGTTTGTTTTCATACTACGTCTTGTTCGCAAAATGTATAATCTGCATTAAAGCTGCTTTTGTCAAAGTGGAATCTTTTCCATTTCAAGTATTATCTGACTTCAATGAGTCATACACTAGATTTAATTAACGGGCATCCGTTTCTATGGAAGTTGTCATTGCATTGCAATATGGGTAATTCAATGGGAAAGGTCCATAAAAGCTATTCAGGTCCGCATTATGTCAGTTCCGATCAAACAGCGTTGGTTATAGTGTCCGTCCATTTCAGGAATGTTGGGTTATTCTTTTGCGACAATTAAGACCGACTGTTCAGAAATTCTGAACATTCAATTCAGATCAAGCTATTGTCGGTTTGTATAACTTTGAATGGGCTATTTAATACTTCATAGAGGAGATATATGTAGTGAATTGACGAATCCGCCTAGTCCTTTATACATTGATGGACGAGTTGTCTGCTGTATTCTAGGACGAAGCGTATTGTTACTAAGTAAATATAGAAAGATACGAATGTATTCCCGTGGTTTCAATCACGTATTTTGACAAGTTTGTTGACCTAATTTCGGAGCTGACACCCCTTTATATAAACAAACTATTGCATGCTGATGTCGGAAAGCGTATTAAAAAGCTAATACATGTAATATGTGTAATGCAGACTAATTATCAATAACAGCAGTGAAGAAGTGCACACGATTCACACTTAATTTTTCTAAAAAATAAGAAACGGTCGATATACAGATATTTTTACATGTTTCATACGTAAAAATTATGAACGATTTGGAAATCGACTGCATTTTTAGCACTTGACCTTTATAATTAGATACTTGAGAAGAATACTTGCTGTAGAAGCCTATTTTAAAATGCATTTACAAGGCCGAAAGGAAATTTAAAATACTATTTCACGATGAAGAATATAACAAGGGCAACGCGCAGCGTGGCATCCTCTCGCCGCGAAAAATATTGACCCGGAAATTTGTACATATATAAAAAAAATTTTGTCATTTGATTTTCATCTGAAAAAGAAACTAGAGGCTCACCTGAGCCTGTGCCGCTCACCTGGCTTCTATTAACCCATAGGAAAATGTAAGGTCTGTTGTATCCACATGGCTGTTAAAACAAGATCTTTGAAACATTGTCCTGTGTTTACTTTGTCCTGCAGTGGTAGCCATCTTGGATTTCCGATCGGCATCAAAATGATAAATTTGGTATAGGACTATCATACACTCATTCAGACATATTATCAATTTAATATGTCAAACGGTTTCGAGGAAGAATTTGTTTGTACTTTTTTAACTATGTCCCATGGTGGCGGCCATCTTGGATTTCCAATCGGCACCAAAATTACAAATTTGGAAGGGAACCATCTAAGGACCATTCCTGCAAAGTAGAAGTTGATTTTGTTATCTGGTTTCTGACAAGGCGTTTTTTTGAATTTCAACCAATCAGAACACATTATTGGGCCTGGCAGTCGTGTTGAATATTCGATCGGAACCACAATTATAAATTCTATAAAAGACATTCCAAGAAACATTACTGCCATATTTGGTTCCATTTAGTTCAGTGGTTTTTTAGAAGAAGATTGAAATATGAAAAGTTAACGGACGGACGGACGACGGACGCAAAGTGATGGCAAAAGCTCACCCTGGCTTTTAGCCAGGTCAGCTAAAAAGAAAAATATTATATAAGGACAAACAATATACATGTACCAGGTAAAGTCACATAGATGTATCACATAAAAAAGTCTAAGTCCTACAGTACCTTGTCTTTGAACTCATGACCATCCTATCAAAATCCTCAGCATATTACATGAAACATTTACACTTTGTATAAAGTTATGCAAAAATTCATTGAAGGCTATTGATCCTAGAGTGTTCACAAGGATGTTAATATAAAAAATTTGATCCTGTGACCTTGACCTTTAGCCTTAAAAATCAGCGCTCCAGATTTTCCTAAGGACTGAGTGGCACGTAGTTGGATTTAAGTATCTACCAAGTTTGGTCAATTGAAGAGTGTTCCTTCTAGAGTGTTCACAAGGGTGTAAAGAATTTACAAGTTCCACTGTGACCTTGACCTTTGACTATGACCTTGAATATCTATAGGATTCTAGATATTCATAAGGACTAATTATGTGCCAAGTTTGTTCAAAATCCATTGAAGCATGTTGCTTCTAGGGTCTTCACAAGAGTGTGAAGAATTTACAAGTTCCACTGTGACCTTGAAAATCGATAGGATTCTAGATATTCATAAGGACTAAGTATGTGCCAAGTTTGGTCAAAATCCATCAAAGGATGTTGAGTCTAAGGGTGTTCACAAGTGTGTTACGGTCGGAAGGACGGACGGACGGTAGCTTTGCTATATCTCTTCGCAACTCCGTTGGCGAGGGCAATAAAAAACTGTACACTGCATTTTTTATAAATTTAAACGAAACATGTTAAATAACAACCTAAACTTTCATTACGAAAAGGAAACAAAATGCAAAAATGTTTCAACCTCTGCAATAACATTACAATATGTATTCATAAAAACTTCTATGTAACTGCTCTGAGACAGCTAGCTTTTTAGAAGCACCTTACATCTTGTACTTGAATCATTACAGTCGTGTATGTGGTAAGTTGTAAGTAAACGTAAAACGCTAGTGTGGAAAAGTTTTTTTCAATTATGGAATATTTGGAGGGTCAATTGTGTCTAAAATACTGAAATTTTAACCAATGTTTGTACAAAATGTATCATAACTTTTATTATATCGAATGACATTGACATATGAGACATATATCATATATTAAAAATTCAAAAATAATTGTAAATTTTGCAATAGAAATATATTTCAGTTTACAGTGTATGCCTTGAAAATTTTCTATCCATCATTTTTCGTTTTCCTTTTTTTTTCTTAACAACCAGATTCGTCTGAATGAAGCCCGTGCACAAAGGTAATTGACTTATACTAATTTGACATTTGCGGCGGATTGTATTGTGAATGAATGAAATTTCCATAGTAAATTCACCTCAAGTCTTTTTATTTATTCACTATTATCCTGTAATTACATTTTGACAAGTCATTCACACGACATTTTGAACGGGTTATTTACCATGACGCAAGACCTTGTAACGAATAAGACGAATCTATAAACCAGAAGATGAGTGAAAGGATATTATATGGCACTTTTCGTACTTTTCACACCTCGTATCAGTCTTAAGACTTCCATATTAGCGAGAGGATTGAAGGCCGAGGGCTGATGCGAGATGTATAAATTTGACTTATAACATTGAGTGTGGTTAGACTCCATTAATTATCTCAGTTTCAGAGAAATGCACCCCCAAAATTTTATTAATTATTAGAGTTGGTAAAGTTTGACAACATGATAAATAAATAATAAATGTCTTAACCTCAAAATTGTAATATTGACCGAAAGAGGATAGATTTTAGTTTAAAAAAATACAAAAACATTAACTGATTTTGGTTCTGACAAGTAATGAGAGGTAATAAACTGGGAATTGTGTATTGACATGTGGTGTGTAAAACTTTGACAGTGATAATCGGCACCCGAATTGGTAAGTTAAATTGTGGAAAAAAGAGCCGGTAAAGTAAACCTTTTTTTCTCACATATGTTATGGAATTTTATGCAGAATCTGAAAAAATTAAGCCTCAATTGGATTGAAACGCTGCATCAGACCTCAATTTTAAGCCTACGTGGAGTGAAATTGAGCATTTTTAAAGGTTTTTATGATTTTTTTTTAAATGTTGCTATGCCAACTAGGTTTCCATGGATATTTTTTATTTATTTTATTATGATTGAAACAATGCTAACATAAAGGCTTTTCAGAATATATATACATGTATATGGGTGTTATTTACTCTGAAGATGGCACAAGACCATGACATTTGTAAGCTCACTTCACATAGAAATGGTACTATTAATTTATGGAGTCTAAACTGTGGTGAAATACCGAGATTTCCGAGTGAAATCAAATCCGATAATTCACCCAGTGAAATCGAAAGCCATAGTTCACTCAAGGAAGTGACGTAACAATAGCCGTCGCCAACGACGTTGCTATACAATGGTCGACGCGTAGTCATATAAAAACATAATCCCTTGTATTTTCTTGTTAAAATTTCTGAATACATGGAATATTTTAATGTAATAAACAGAATAACTAGTCTCGAAATTCGAATACCAAAGATCGAAAAACACTAATAATTCATGTTATTAATGTGTTGTTCGGTAACTCGTTGTAGATTGTTAGGGTGTTTGCATTTCAAGATTAGTTATACTATGAATATTATATTGGCGAAAACGCGGCTATTTTGTTTCACGTAGCTGACAACTTTGTAAAATCATTGCGTAATATTTTACTGTGTTTACAACTTGATCTCGTTAGCTTGCGATCAACTTTTCCCTAATGCAGAGTACAAAAATCCAACAAGAAATTTCGTTTAGTTAAAAGAATAAAAATCATTTTTTAACATTTATTCAAAAGTTCTACGTGTGTATCCACCACGTTTTTAGCCGAGTTCTTTTAAACGCCGTCTGATACCATGAATAAGTCTACTGAGTCTTTGTTGAAGACATTGCCGACAACCAATAATGGCGGAAGAATAAAAATCACAGACACAACTCTACAGACACTGTCTGCAATGGGCGTTTCCTTCTTCTTTAGTGCCAGTAAAAGTTCATCAGGGGTAAAATTACTTCTTGAAATTAACCACATTTTCATATTATTTTCATTTAAACGATATTGAATGTAAAGAGTAATTACATTTTTTTTCAAACATTTAAATTGTCAGTTTTCTTTTTAGGTCTGTTAAAAAAAAAGAAAAACCAGGCTTGAAATTAATTGGCAGGCTCCCTATGAACATGTTTTCAATAACATATTTGGTTTCACAATGAAGGAGAAATTTAGCATTATTCCAAATTTGTAAAAATAATTTCAATACCCTTAAAACGATGATGAATGTGATCACAGTACATTTGTAACATCTCCCATCAGCTCTGTCAATCCCTCTGCCTTACCGTTGTCATTTGAAGCTATTACACGCTGAGCCTTTATTGCTTGATAGCCTTTACAGAAGTTTGCAATAGCTCTCTGCATGGGTACAATCTATTCTGGTAAGCAAAATTTGATTCATGCCAAAGAGTTTAAATGTTTTGTTCAACATTTTCTTCCGTTTAGATCCCTTTCTATAGAAGTAATATAAACAGAAGATTTCAACTTTCAATTTTAACAGTTCTAAATTACAACATTGTACACTGTGTACATCATATACATGTAACATAGTTATACTTACGTAAAATAGATGGTAACAGTTTATGTAATGGTATAAGATGTGCAATTATATATTGTAGAAATCATTTTTGGAGGAATTTTAATTTTGTTTCTTATCTGGTCTATTGTAGAGTGTTTATTCAAGCTAAAGGGAGACTGAAGCTGCCTAATTTGTTGAGGTTGTATAAAAATAAAATAATTTTACTACCCCAGTTTATTTTAATTTGTTATGTATATTAAAGTTGGACCAACCTAAAATATTAGTGTTGCGGTTTTTTTTCATACAGCCTTGATCCAAAATCCTTTATAGCATATGAGTTGCAATACTATTTCGTTTGCTTAAGTAAATCAAATTTTAAGAAACTAATTACAGTTATCTTTTTATCTCAAAACTCCTGGTATCTCAAAGTAATGTTTAGGTCTCTAGATTAAACTTTGCACTATATTTCCTCTTGGTCTCTCAAACAATTTCTGTCGGTCCCTTCCACTTCGAGAAAACGAGGGTCAAGTGTAACTAAAGTTATTCAATGGACAGAAATTTCATAGAAGACGTGTGTAGTAGTAGTACATATGACTGCAATTACTTATTGTATGCATGAGAGAATCAGGAAAAATGATGTGATTCGAGTGACAGTCTTAATCTTAAGGATGATCGCTGGTCTAATAGGAAATAAATGGGATTTGAAATAGGTGTTTTAGTTTGAGAGAACATATGAATAGTCAACAAATAAGCAAGAAAAAAATATATGTTCATGTGCTCATTTTAGAGCTATAAGGCCTTGAAAATTTGCAGGAAATGGGTTTTCTCTGGATTTTTCATTGCCTTTGCATTTACAACTTCAGTCTCTGAAAGATGTCTGAAAAAATAAAAAGGATTTCATAGAATTTTGTCAAATACCATTTTAAGATATATATGATTAAATTATAAAAGAAAAGTGGATAAAACCCGAGGATCCCGAAAATCTGACAAAAAGACCAAAACATGACCAGCGAGCATCCTTAAATCCAGAGACAGATACATGGCAAAGAAAAAAAATTAATGTAATAGGCAAGTCAAGACTCCAAAGAAATCTGGGAGCTGGGACCAGACAATTATATGTCAAACATTCTAATATAGATACCTTGCATATTGGAAGCACCATCCGATCCATATCCTACAAGCTATGGCCACAGATTTGAATTATCCTTTACAAAAGTTGATTTGATGCATTTATCCTTTACAAAAGTTGATTTGATGCAAGTTGAAATGTCTTAGGCAATTGCTGACTCTGCCTCTCCTAAACCAAAAAAAAAAAAAAAAAAAGAAGAAAAAAAAAAGAAACTGTCGGTTACTTTTCCAGGCCAGTATTACATAAAGTCACTTGTACCATTGCAGGTAATACTAACATACATGTACTTTGATTCAATTGCTAAGTGATTAATCTCTCTTCTAGACACCTTTGCAATACGATGCACACACTCTCTACCCTCCTTATAATTCACATACGTTTTGCCAATTTCAAGTCCCTTGGCTTTATCCAGCTGGCACAATAATGGATAAAATGTAAAGGATATGTGGTTTTTAGCAATTGGATGTGCATTTCGGAACATTACATTTAAAATGATTCAAACGTTGATATTCATTTAATTTTAAAAAAAATCACAGTCTTGGCATCTTGTGATGCCCCTACTGCAGGCCTTTCTGAAAATTGAAGCAGCACACATCTTGTGCTGTTCTTTACTATTGCCTCAAGTCTGAAGTTGGTAGAATCAGTTACAACTTGTTACATTTATTTCCATCCATAAAATATGAACAAAACATTCTGTTGTCCCCGTAGGAAAGCAATAGACAGCAATTTTTCAAGTGACTTTAGAACTCCCGACTACGGTTCTTTTTCCTGTGTGGCAAAAAGTCTTCAAGGTAAAGGAAAACACTTTGTTATAAACATTTTAAATAAATACTTATGGATGCAAAAGTTTAATAGTCCTTTTGAAATTAGAAATGACGATCCGTCAAAGAAATATGTCCGTGTAAGTACGCTTTAATTTGGTAATGAAATGCATCGGAGTGACTGCGATCTCACGTGAACTGACTGGTTTACGTTAAAAAAATTAACGAAGGTTAACACTTAACCGGAAAACGTTTCTAATGTTTACAAATAATTAAATCTTTCAATCATTCTTATTTCTTGAGGTTATATAGGCCATTAATAATTTTAATGGACATGGTAGGGTAGGAGAGGGGGGTTATTTTTAAGTAGTCTGATCGGGTTTGTAACTTTGGAAAATTAGAAGTCCGAAATGGAATTAACTAGTCTTGGACATCGGACTTACGTCAGAGAATAATATCCACCACGTTTCTAGTCGAGTTCCTGTACACGCCGTCTCATGCCATGAATAAGTCTCGTGGGACTTTGTTGAAGAAATTGCCGCCATTCAAGTATCATGATCAGTGCGTTCTGTAATTCATGAATGTTCTGACTTGGAGTATCATACATGTACATGTACGTACTTAATCGGATTCATATCCAGTGACTTTGCTAGCCAAATGTAATGTTTATATTGTCTCTGACCAAGATAGTCCGTCCTGCAAAAAATGAACCCTGTGAGGTCTTGCAATATCATCCATAATTATTGCCAATGGATGTCCGTCAAAATGCGACACAACAGGGCATATAATCTGATCAAATTATCTTTGAGCTGTTAAATTCTCATTAATGACGAACAGGTCAAGGTCGCACTTTAAAGAAAAACAGCCCCATACAGTGAAGTTGTGTCAGAAGTGGACGCTTTATCGACCAATGTGGTCGAAGTCGTGCTGTTGAGCAGCCTGCTTTGGAGTCTGTAGGTTGTCTTACGGGGTTAATTAATTTAATATAATCAAATATGAATCTGGTGACCCCCTAATAAAATATATTATTAAAAGTTGAATTTCGATGGCCCTAACATATCATTAAAAAATAATTATATAAAATTTTGAGAACATAATTTAAAGTATAAAGAATTAAGCGATGACGACATGCTTTCTATGTCTGTATACATTTACATTTTAATCTATTTCCAAAAAGTTGATACACGTTACACGATGTAGTAATTAAAGTGACATACATTTTAATATTTAAACATAGCCGAACTAGTTGCATACAGAATGTAATACAAATCTGACATATAGTCCTCGTAGGTAGTTCTTACCTTATTCATAACAAGAAAAATAAATGGAAATGGTGAGCTGTCAGAAGGGGCGTAAAACGACTAAAATGTATGAAATACATAAGTCGAACAAAACCAAATATAAAATTGTAAAAACAACAACGAACTAAAAAGTTAAAAATACCCAACCTTTCGACCAATATGGTCTTGATTACGAGCATGTAAAAAATAAAATTTAAAACGTGTTGACTCTTTGAAACCCAGAGCGAGACTTAGTCCGTACATAAAATGTTAACAAAATCAAAAACAAAAAAAAGTCAGTTCATGAAAATAACGCAAAGCTATATTTCTTCCTTATTTGATATTATAGGTTCAGCATCTCTTATCTATCGGACTGTTTAACACAGCTTGCGATTTATAATTGTATAATGATCCTAGGTCTTTGTTTATGCTAATGAAATATACTTTTGCAAATTGTTCAAGAGACAATTATAGTTAGCAATGAAAATGTGTAATGGTTTGTACTTACTTTGAACTGATATAATAATCGCTTCTTTATTGATTGGTCGATTGTATTAACTGTAGAAAAACAGTAACAGTAAGCAGGTGCTTCTCATATATTAGAAAACTTCATCTCTAGTCATCGACTTACAGGATTATTTCTTTAAAGGTATGGTTTATATTTAATTTTTTCTCTGTATGCAATTTCGGTTTCTGTTCATATTTCTGATTTCAGTTGCATCGTTTTAGATATTTTTAAGATAAAATTCTTGAAAAATTAGTGTACGATTTACTTCACATATGATTCTTTTATATTTTATGCATACAAATTTGGTGTTATTTAATGCTCTTTGAATTAAATCATATTCGTTACTGAGAACAGAGGAAAATTTTCTTCTGCTGGTTTATAATGCATTTTTTTTATTCACATTTACCATCTAGAAATTTAAGGCATTTATGTACTGTTTTGATAATTTAGAGATATGATAGAGCCGAAAATAATGTAATACATTCTGCTATGTACAAATAAAAACTAAGTGGGACATCTGATTCGACAATTGTCAAAAAGAAAGATATGAGCGGAATCACCTATAACAATTTCTTTTTGTAATTTTATGATTTGAATGCAATATTCATTTTAAACTATAATTAGCAAAGATCTTAATTATTGACGACTGTCCAATATTTACAACATATAATATTGTAAATGATAATATGTGATTTTTTTGATTTTGTAGTTTTTAAAGGTCACGATGCCCATATTAAATCACTTTCTATATAAGATCTAGTATGATATATGCTTGACTATTCAATAATATGGCAAGCCGTTCTCGTCAAAACTATGATTAAAACATTTTTCGAAAATATAACACACTGAGAATTTAAAAAAAAACACACTGAGATTAAAAAACCTAAAATACACACTGAGAATAAAAAATTACATACTGAGATTTCATAAAGACGCATTGAGATTACGAAAAATGAAAAACACACACTGAGAATTGAAAATTACACACTGATATTTCAAAAAGACACACTGAGATAAAATAAACTGAAAAACACACACTGAGAATTTGAAATTACACACTGAGAATTTAAAATTACACACTGAGATTTGTGCATTCATTTCATTATAATGACAAGAGTTCTAGAGACCAAGATATTAATCTGTTGAATTATTCATCTCATGAATATTCATTAGTAATTTGCATATTAATCTCAATATGAGAATGTGTATTTTTGAAATCTCAGTGTGTAATTAACAATTCTCAGTGTGTGTTTTCCAATTTATTCCATCTCAATGTGTCATTTTTTTTAATCTCAGTGTTTAATTTTAAAATCTCAGTGTGTAATTTCGATTTCTCAGTGTGTTATTTTAGGTTTTTAAATCTCAGTGTGTAATTTTTTCGAAAAAAGGGTTTAAACATAGTTTTGACGAGAACGGCTTGCCATACAATAAGCCTTCGATATATATCTATCATATGAAAAGAGGTATATTTCCTCTATGAAAGACCTTTCATATTAGGGCGTATTGAATATACTCCTTCAAGTCAGGACAAGAAGGTAGGTTACTAAGGGTACATAGCACTCAGACTACCTGACTCTCTGATGTGTTTATGTTTGTGCTTTATACTCTTTTATATTATGTTTGTTCGGTGTTCTGTCCATTGGCTGGGATGATTGATCGGTGATGACTTTTCCTGTTATCTATTGTGTTGTGTATTTATTAAGGGTATCTAAGATTTCATCCCCATGAATTTTTTGTCCTTAATTTAAACTTTTTATGCATTATAGTAATAAAGGTTACTTTGAAGGAATTTATCAATGTGTAAAATTGACCGATTAACTCACAAACTAAATAAAGTCAGAATGCGGAAATATGACGTTTCCATTTGAAATTAACATTTTGCTCGTCCACTATATTGCATGCGACAATGTACATATTCATAACGCACGACGTCATGAAAGGAATTTATCAAATAATAAACTTTTCACCGGAAGTTGATGTTAGCCAATGAAATTACTGCATTTGATGTTTTGAAAAAAAACATTGGAATTATTGTGGATTGGGAAACCATCGTTTTATATGTCAATATATTCATTAAGAGAAAAGTAAGATTCATCAACATTTGTATTAAATAATAAAAATTTAAAATCTTATCTTATAACAATAAACCTATTAAATCAGAACACCGGAATGCCTACTGCATGTGGAAGTGTAATTTTTAAACCAACTATCATGTGAGATGTATGCAGAAATGTTTTGGTTAACTCGCCCATGCGCTAGTGTTGCGGGGTTTTAAAGTAAGCAAGCAAATGAACGGGAAGATGTACATCAAATTAAGCGTTGGGTATCCTTTTGAATGATAATACCAAAAATTTGATACACGGTACACGATGTAGTAATTAAAGTGACATACATTTTAATATTTAAACATAGCTGAACATGTTCTAGTTGCACATAGAATTTAATACAAATCTGACATATAGTCCTCGTAGGTAGCTCTTACCTTATTCATAACAAGAAAAATAAATGGAAATGGTGAGCTGTCAGAAGGGGCGTAAAACGACTAAAATGTATGAAATACACAAGTCGAACAAAACCAAATTATATTAATTTCTATAAAATTAGTATTACACCTTACTGCAATCAACTTGTGAAAACACGTATGTTAATTACGAATTGAATGTTACTACCTGTAATTTCACTGGCGTGTAAAAGTATTGTATGAATCGTGGAAGCGCTTCGTGCTAAAAATGTGCGCACGGTCACAACGCTTTTACAACTCTATGAAAATATTAAAAGAAGAATTTTGTTTTATAATTACATCTGACAGCAATTTTAAGTTAAAATGTTTCATGTTTTCAATTAATTTTTTAGGAATTATTCTTTTGCCCGGATGTAACGCCATAAGTGATTCTTTCCAGCCAATCGTATTTCCGGGATTCAATGAAATATAATTCATATGTAATTACTAATATTGAAATAATTAAAACTTATTTTGAACTAAAGATTGATATATGCGTTATATGAAGGATAAATTTTCTCTATTTTCGTTTACTCAATAAGTGATTATCTTGTATATTATACATGCATGACCTTTCTGTCTTGTTTTATAAAGCATAAACTAATATTCTGTTAGTGCAGGTGCTTCGAACTTGTTATCTTAATCATAGCTTAATTGTACTTCTCATCTTTCAGAAATGATTGTGATAAACAGCATCTAATTGACTGATATCATATTTTGCCACTTAGCAACATGAAAATAGCCCTAAGGAATCAGCAATAATTTGTAAGCATTAAGGGAAAGTTTGGTGATAAATGGTAACACAAGGCAAATGATCTAAATTAAATTTTTCCGCTATTGCGCACTTCAGCAATGATAACGTTAATATTTTAAATTTCGTGTCATTAGCATGTACGTCTGGCTGGAAGCACCCCTACTACCAAGTAGAAATATTGAAGTTCATTAATGGTCAATTGTAGGACTTCACAAAAACTATATTACCGATGACAGTTTTATATTAGTTTATATCTGTTATCTCCCTTTGGTGATTTGCCTACAGGCAGATAACCAACTTATTTTTCATTGCAAAAAGAAAAAGAATATATAGTTTGATGTTTTCTGGACACACGATTATGAATTTATGGTTTTATGAAATTGTTATCAATAGTATTTTATTTTTATGGCCAAGTCTTATTTCATATGTAGAGACTTATCAACAAACGGGGCAAGATGAACGATGTTATTAGTTCATTAGGCAAAATGCCGATGTGGTTTACCCACTTACCCATACAGTGATGCAACTTTAAGACAAACGTTAGTGAACAGTAGTTGTATTGCTGTTAGCCACCCCACAACTCGCTGTAAAATCTTTAAAATGAGCCAAAAGCTCCTACAGCTAGACCAAGACGGCTTGTATGTGTTATTGGATACAATAAATCATTGACATATACACCATATGGTTTCATTTGATATGATAAATACACTTCCTTGTGGAAAATTAACTCTATAAGCAACTGCCTACCATATCATATGGAAGATAAATTCTTGACGTAAAATACATAGACATGACGAAAATTTAAGCATAGAAACACCGCTGTTATTCCTATGCTTCATATTAAATGTCAAAGTGAGACGTTTGACATTGAAATTTTTTTTTTTATAATTAAGCAAAAAAGAAAATTAAATGTACATTGATGACCGTTATGTTTCAGAAGACAAAAGTAAGGATTTTCAGTTTAACATCAACGGAACAGGTCATAAACCACATAATTAAGTTGAACAGAATTGCAAACTTTTCACTAAAACTAGACGATGTGATGCCCCCGCACTGAATCAACCACAGATTTCACAGTGTTGCAAAATAACATTCATTTGAAATTCATGTTATGTGGCTAGGAGACCCAAATGATGTCTCCGCATAACTATATTGTTAATACAAGGTGGGAAGTGAATAAAAAAGTTTATCTACATCTGCAAAGTGATGTGTTCCTAGCATTTTTCAACTATCCTCCAAAAAGGTATAAATTGACAAAAAGTGTAATCCCTGATAATATGCACATCTTCAATATGTGTACAAACACCCTGCAAATTGAAAAGATCCTAGCATTTAATCTGTAGGAGGAGTAATGCAGAAAAAACACATAGTACCCTGAATTGTACGGACGGCCGGACGAAATTCCTAGAATTATTCAACTACCCTCCAAAAAAGATAAAAATTTGCAAAAATGTAATCCCTTACAATATGCACCTCTTCAATATGTGTTCAAACACCCTGCAAAGTGAGAGGTTCCTAGCATTAAATCTGTAGGAGTTATGCAGACAAGTCATTTACCCTCAATGCTAAAATTTGCCCGAAAAATGACCCCGTTCAACTACCCTCCAAAAAGATAAAAATTGACAAAAAATTAATTCCTGACAATATGCACCTCTTCAATATATGTCCAAACACCCTGCAAAGTGAAAAGTTCCTACCATTAAATCTGTAGAAGTTATGCAGAAAAAAAACACATACCCTGAACTGGGCGGGCGGAGGGTACAACAGACTAACGAACAAATGGACTAAAGGACGAACAGACTAATGAACAGGGATAAAGCAATATGCCCCCACTTTTAGTTGCAGGGGCATAAATATCAGCATGCGTGTCGTAAAATCGAGCCAAGAACTGCTGGCTGAATAATAGCTCAGAGGCCTGCATTACAGACACTCGCTTTAGGGGTAGTAATTTAATTCCTTATGGGTTAAGAGTTAGCAAACATTTGCATTATTTTGCAGGAAAATGACATACATGTATGCAATGTAATTGTTCAAATGAAACTGCATATACGTGAATAAGAAAAAAAAAATGAAATTACATATATGGTCAATGAATTGAAGATATGTAGGAAGACTGACCATTTTATACCCACCAAATTAAGAAAACATACTTTGCATCCATAGAAATAGATTTTCTATCATAAAAAAAATAATTCCTGGAACCAAATCTTTTTGCGTAAATCATTTCAGATTGACTGTTTCCTTCTTTGAATAATATTTGATGAAAATGGAAATGAATTTTCCACTTAACTGATTTCATATTTTCATTTATTGGAATTGTGTTTATTGCATTGACAATTTCAAGAAAATTGATGACTAAAATAAAGATGGATGAATTTTGGTGATTGCAAGGTGCAATCTCTTATGCATAGGTTCCAATAAAGTGAATATTTCGATACATAATCATGCAAAGATGTAATTTAACCTTAATTTATAAAAAAAATTACAGAGAGAATCTGAGTGGTTCTGGGTCTAATTCTATTCTATTTTAATATAGATTTGAAGAAAAAATTAGGTCCAATTACTGACAAAATACATTTGTATTTCTCCATTGCATGCTTTGGTACGACTTCATGGATGACACTTGACCTTATGAATCAAAATGTATTAACACGCAAATATAAGTGATAACTATATTTCAAGATATACTGGCATGACTGGAAAGTCACGAAATTCTCTTTCGATGAAATGTTTGACAATGACTAATTGTGGGAAAATCAACAAATACCATAAATCGTCTCCGAAACAACTGGGCTGATTGCTACAGTCTTTGATGTACTATTTCTTGGATAGTTTCCTTTCAGTGTTGTGTAAGGAGGTCCGGACCTTGGACCAATATGATCAATAATATTAAACATCAGTGGAAATATTGAATTGGATAAAACTTGCCGAAATGGTTGTCAATTGATCCCCTTTGATAACTCTCAGTGATAACTATATTCGTGGGACATATTTTCCAACAACAGCATAACAAAACCTTTGTTTTGAATTGTGTCATTTACTTCCTGTTCATTGCTTTTGAATGGCAAATTAAGCAAGGTTCCTGTGATCCTTTATTTTCCTAATACATTAAAATCTTTTAAGTTTTGGTTTTAAATACATTTCAAGCACAAATTAACGATATTGAATGGTACAGTTTGTCTCCTTCAAGATTAGGATACTAAATTTACTGTATTTATCCTTTCATCGTTAAAAAAAAAAAACCTTAAGGTCAAGAGACGTGCAAGTATTATTGATTGAAAGATTAAACAAATGAGGTGTTCTTTCGTGGCCATCGTTGATACATTTTGGAAATGTCTGTTTATTCCTCAACTCTATGAGTGCAAATTATAGTTATTATCCTATGTATTAAAAGACATAGCGGAAATATATTTCGATTTAAAATCCTGGAAAACAATAAACTTCCAAAGATAGTAATTGTAAAGTATATACAATTTCAACAAATAAATTCTATGATGCCAATTTTGATGCACAAGCGCTTACATTTCTTCTATTTACGACTCATCAGTTGTGTTCAAGGCCTAAAATGTTGAAAACCAAATTAATAATCCAAAAGGTTGAAGAGCAAATTCAGAAATGCCAAAATGACCAAAAGGGGTTTTACCAAAACCACCTAAAGACAACAAATTAAGTTTAATCAGTGGTTCTCAAGGCAGAAAAATATCCGAAATAATAATCCAAATTTCTTGAGAGCTAATGAATATACCAAAATAATCGGAAAAGGGTAAAATAAAATCACATAAGAAAAGAGCTAGCATTGGAAAGGGTATTTTCAGTTTTAAGAAGAAAATTAAAGTTTCATTTTAAAATTTAAAATATAGATTTCCAAGGCAGTAGTACATGTACAATACTAGCAACGGAGCTAAGAGGATTTAAATCCACCAGAAGAGGTGTTTAGGCATAGGTATAGTAATAAATATTCTATGATGTAAGTCTTCATTACCAATAATGAAAAAACTCAATATCCAATTTTGTTCAATTACTTAACAGTTAAATATAATAACCGTATTAATGTATTTATTGTTATTCGTTTTGCAGATAATAATTTGACATTAACACAAAGTGAGTGTTATCAACGTCATCGCTTTTATAACTTTAGGAATTGTCGGTGAGATGAACAATTACTAGCAGCGAGAAAGATTTATTGGAAACAATATAGTTGCAATGGTATGTTCGTACACTAGAAAGGAGGAGGGTACGGTTGTCTTAACTGTAAATGTCATATGACGGAAAACTGTAAATAATACAAATATGGATTCGACAACCAGTATTGTTAACACAACATCACACCAGTATGAACCATTCTGGAGTCCAGCATTAGAAAGGATAAGTTTGAAATACATGGCTGTTCATGGATATCTAAGTCTATGTGTCTGCTTTTTCGGGATTCCAACCAACATCATTAATATTGTAGTTCTGACAAGAAAGCACATGCAAACTCCGATCAATTGTATTTTGACTTCGATGGCTGTATTCGATATTCTGACAATGTGTTCATATACGCCATTTGCTCTTCATTTCTATTGTCAGTACCCACCTGGGTACATATCTGACGAGAAGAACAGCTATGGCTGGATGTCTTTCCTAATATTCCATGTCAATTTTTCTGCAACTGCTCATACTATATCTATATGGCTTGGAGTGTCATTGGCAATATTCCGTTACCGACATATACAGTCTCCCGCCAAAGGATCATTAACACGCATGCGTCGTCTTATCAGAGCAAGGATAGTAGTTTGTGTGATAGTTGTTGCCTCTGTCATTTTGCTAATTCCAAACTACATGTCTAATAAACTAACCACTTACGAAAACACATCAATCTACATATTACACGATCTCGCCTTGGGTACTCCGAATGTTCGACCAGTCGTCATGTTGAACCTGATGTTGTACAGTACATTAGCTAAACTGTTTCCCTGTATTCTCATGATCGTTTATGGATATCTATTACTGAAAACTGTTAACCGGCGTTTGCGGACTTCTTTATATAGAACAAAACAAGGTGTATTTACTAACAAACAAAAAGATTCTTCCAAAACAACTATCATGCTATTGACAGTGCTAGTTTTATTCCTGTTGACGCAGTTCCCTCAAGGTATACTAATAATTTTAAGCATAGTTCTGAAGGGATTCTTTGACAATGTTTACATACCACTAGGAGATGCGATGGACATTTTGGCACTTATCAACAATGCTGTAAATTTCATTCTGTATTGCTCAATGAGTAGTCAATTTCGTAGAACACTTGTTAAATTGTTTTGCACTTTAAGAAGGCGAAAAACAAAGAATTTAATCACCGATTTTCAGCAAGATCGACCACAGACTACGTGGCTAGGATTGAAATGAACAGTTGCTAGTTGTGACAGGTTACATTAGAAGAAATTAATAAAGTTACAACACATTTAGACATTTAAAAAAATAACAGTAATAAAATGTGATATTGTAATTTTTTTCTAAATTTCTTTAAGTGTATCTGCTTTTTTCCATTCTCCTGATATGTTTTGATCGCACTATCTTCTTCGCTTTGTAAAAATGTCATTTTTGAGGTAATAGAAAGGATATGGGGGATACATTCTTGACACAGCACACCCTCCGAACATAACAGGGAGTTATGATAGTCTAGGATTGTACAAAAAGTAGAACGTGATGTGGTTAGCCCGCTTTTATATATACCCAATCACCCCCTTATTTATCCAGACTCTTTCATGTAAACATACAATTAAACCCAATACTTTATGATTACCGATAACTATAATCTCTGACCAGAACACATATAGTGTAATGACATAGCAGAGTAGAAATTTGCTCGGTTATAATGTATATATTGCTGATAGCTCATACATGTAGCTGATGTTCGAATATCGGCAAAAGAATACCAAAGCGACAAAACCGCGGGAAAAGTCCACAAATTCGAATTCAAATGAAAAGACAGTCAGCAGAACGGAACACAACAAACAAACCAACAAGGATACAGGTATAACTGAAAAAATAAAAAATGTATAATAAACTAAACTTAAATAGAATAATATAGATCAGAAAGTAAATCACTAGCACTGTGAACTCCCATTAAAAACCGGGAGTGACATCAGGTACTCCAGAGGGGTAAGCATGTCCTGCTCTGTTAACGACACCCGCCACATTGCCAGTGAGGAAAAGCCAGTGAAGTGTCAAGTCCGAAGTCAATTCCAAAGAACGTGAAATCACACTGAATACATCTAGTCTCATACGCGTGATAGAAACTTCGTATCGGCCAATCAATTCGTGATGACGACCGTTAAACGTTTGGAGTGAATAGATTAACAGAGACTGAATATGACCCTGGCTTAGAAGTTTACATGACAGCAATCTCGCCCTGCCGAGAAATTACATGTGCGACACTAATGAATTAACAGTGAAATGTACACCCCAAAGGCTGGAGACCTTAGTTTATGTTACCGCTACGAAATTTGTTCACTATCGGAAAATTAAAACGTGCAGAAATGTCTCACATATATTCGGGTTGTTGGCATTGCTGGTATTTGTTTCACCATTACAATGAATGAAATCCGTATCGCAAGTAGATTATTTCAACAAGGATTTCAATATCATATATGACTTAAAATGCAATGTTTTATTATCGTTATAGGGAATTAATTTGGAAATTGGCTCCACTTGTATAAATTTTATGAAAGGCATTTTTAGGTCTAATTTTAACACTAATATTGTCTTTTAAGAATATACATTTAAGATATGACCTTCTAAACTTGTTTTTCCTGTACATGACAAGAAAAGACTTCGTAAAAAAAAAAACTAGAATTGCAGTTATAAGCAATGACTGATGTCAACATGAACTGCTATTTCGGTTTCCTAAAATCCTGCGTGTCTGACCACAGTACAGCTTTAGACATTATGTCTCTCGTTCACTTGATTTTTTATGAAGTCGGATGAATTCAAATTTTGATATTTGTTCGTCCCATTTGCATAGCAACTGAAATCACTTTTAATATTATCACAGCAAAATGAAACTTCCGACATGGCCCCTAGCCTTGATAATACGTTTCACAAATATTGGATAAATTTAAGTTTTTGGAATTTTTGTCCCGTTTTCATGCTAAAGGTGGTTATATTATAAATTCCAAACCAAAGAACATTTGTTGGCAGGGCAGCTAACCTGCGATAAAGTTTCATGATTGACAAATTGATTTTTTCTGTCTCGTTTTTACGGCAACGACCGTCAGTTTTAAAGTTCATGAATTTTATTCCATAGCAACACTGTTCAACTCCCAAATTCCATGCCCAATGTGTATATCAAGTCATGACACCTACAATGTAACCTTAATATAACGTTTCAGAAAGTTTGGAGCAGTTTCACATTTTCATGTATTTTTTCGTTTTGCTCGGTTTTCCTTGCAACAGGACATATAGGAATTCCAAGAGTTGACTGAACATCTAGGAATATGTCTCAACCACCTTGAACATCTCCATGAACTTTCTTGGATTCCACTTGGAAAAAACTCGTCGGACAGCATTAAAAGAAATTGCCAGAACCAAAACAAAAAAAAAAGAAGAAAAAAAGGCTCGGACTTTAAAATTCGACAATTTAACTATCTAAATTTGATGAATCCGTTAATCGTCGAGTAACGATGTGAGAACCTGTTCCTCTAATGTTTGTCGAATAGATTTTCATGTTTTGTAAACCTAAATCCCCTTCGAGTGCCTCCGAATTCCTTATTGTTGCATCTTACACTTGAGTACCGTATTTGTTATGTTACTGTGGTATTATCGATCGATTCCGAGAAATCCGAATGTAAAAGTCATTCCGGCATTTCGATACTAGCCCAAAACCCTTTTATACTGTATAGTAAAATCAATTTATTTTGATTAAATCCCCTTCAATAATGCAGATTAAGAACTACAAGTCTATATAGCTCTCGTTGCCAATTTCATTCAACACTCAATTGATATAATGGACGGATATGACACCAGGTATGTCATACCGGGTAAGAAAATAATCTTGGTTTATAAAAACTCTCCATGTGTCATGAATATTTGTGTACAAATACGTGTGAAGCTTGAATTATCATTACAATGTTAATTTCTAACAGGAAACAAACAAGAAATTAAGGGTCTATTTAAGGAATAAATAAAAAAGAAATTTCACATACTGTATAAACTCTCCCAATAATTGTCATGTCAAATGTTTTCAGTGAAAAAATGGAGGACATACAAAGTTCACCACTCCCTGTTATAAACACTTTGGAGTCTCAAATATTCTATTATTCCACTTGAGAAAAAGATGGCATGTTTCAAGTGACCTGTTCATACCTACTCAATGTAACTGGTTTGCCTTAATTTGCAAGACTGAGGACATTATTGAAGAAGATAGATGGCGTGATTAAACGTTCAGACGTTTAATCAAGTACTGTAAATACTGTTTTCTGTCGCTTTAATTGTAATATTTTTTCTTGACCTTTCTCGACGATATTGCGACCTGTGTCACCGTGTTCTTGATCTAATTTTATGAGGCTTTACTGCTCAGAATAATAATGTCGCTGATGTAACAATGACAATGTCCCATTAAAATATCCAATAAACGACAAATGCAAATAAAATGTGTCAGAATAGATAATAAATCAATTTAGCATCGATGATGCAAGAGAATCCTTTCTAGGAGTGTACCAACAAAATTTATGTCGTACACGGAATTGTTTTTTTATTTGAAACGCTCTGGCTGTTTTTTTTTCTGGTGAAATGTCTCAAATATTATCAAGAGCGGATTCTTCATTTTCTTTTGTGCGCGATTCGTTAATTTTCGGGTAAAATATGACGTCACAACAAACAAATGTGAAGTTGCCGAATATTTGCAAGTTTTGTTTTCAAGAGTTTGATCCAAGTTGACAGATATACCAATTATTAATTGAACTGTAAAGAATTGTAATTTTTTCTATTTGAAAAAAAAAAAAAATTAAGAGACCAAAACAAGACAGGAAAGGCCAGCAATTACATACCAATCAACCAACACTCAGCAGGGATAACCCGACAAAAAATAACGTAAAAGATCACAGAGCAGAAACAGAAATACAACAGTGAGGATAGTCTGACTTAGTAAAGACGCTGAAATGTTGCGGGATTAAACCGGTTTTATTGGTACACAACCGCCGCCCCACTTATCTATCCTGACACGTTGAGGTACGAAACATCATTGAACTTACAATGTACATTTTGTACACGCTCTGGCTGTTTTTGTCTGCTGAAATGTCTTAAATATTTTCAAGACCCATGTGACCAAATCCATCGGTGCGTCCGTCTATAGGAAGTGACCATCTCCACTTAGTAATTTGGCCATCTTCTGCAGTAAGATTGCATTACGTTCTCATTCATAATAAATAGTATTCATTATTTTCATTATCATATCTAGAATCAAAATATACTTTTTCCTCCTAAATCAAACTAATTAAATAAAACGAGACGTTTTATGGCCTCCGTTTGTACGTATATAACTGATATACTATTAGACATTTTGCACTTAGTTAATGAATCACTAAAATTCTATATCTGTAAATGTATCATTTAACATATTTTTGCAAATTTACAAAAGAGACAACAGAAAAGACATCTGAAATATCTTAGAATTGTTCATACATCTTAAAGTTATAAATCTTTAATATTCTGAATAAGACATGTTTTTGCTTGTGTTTTGATGTGCAAACCACAACATGGGCAAACTACCGAAACTGGAATGATCACATTTCTCTCGGACGGGGAGGTGAGTTGAAGGGAATAGATAAATTGGGAGAGAGGAAAAGAAGGAAGAGTAGAAAGAATGGTCTTTACTCCCGATGTTCAGCGACCGTCCTTCTCTTGTATTTGACCTATCAAACAACTCATTAGATCGATTTTGCATGTCTTTGACCAGTCATATACAAGAGTGTGCTATGGCTGCAATGTTAGTTTGTCGGGACTTTGTTGATACATTGCCATAAATGTTCCATAATAAAGTAAATTATTTTTTGTAATCTCGGCATTGATCAGATATAGCAGTCATGTTAGTTTGACGTGAAATATGAGAAAACTGTGTACAGATCTATTTTAGTTTCCCGTTTTAAAAACGACAAAATGTTGACCCCCTTCCATAAATGATTCATATCTTAGAATTTTTCTTTTCCCAAGCTTTCAAGAAAGAGTAAAAATTAAGTAATATAGTGGACGTGCAGACGACAAAGTTTGCCGACATTAGCTCACAGCTGGTTCATGTGATTAAATTTTTGATTTAATCTGTTATGTTCATATATACAGAAATTGATTCGGCTCCTTTCTTATGAAGATGAAGAGATGTGTCGCACAGTAACTGTGTGTTGTTGTAAATGGTTTGAATTTTTTTTGTAAGCGAGCGAAGCGAGCTCTTTAAGGTAGAGGTTTAAAAAAAATTCTGAAGTACTATGCAATAGACCATCAAAAAAGTTTCAGCAACATGGCGGCATCCATGCGAAATCTCGTTCAGCCATTTACTTCCGGTGTTTTTATACGTGAATAGAGAGTATCTTGAACAATATGAACTAGTTATGGACTTACATCAACTTTTTAAACTATGAACATTTACACAAAATAAAAAGAAATATGAAAGAAACCACTTGGAATCAAATCTCACAAAATAACAAAATATGCAAATTTAAGTGTCACGTTTTCCCGCCATTCCGATGTTTTCACTAAATATCGAAAAACAAATGTAAAACCTTATGCATCGCTCGCTTTCCAGGTCACACTTTTTTCATATTATATTTGTTGTATTTATATTTTTTTACAATTAAAATTATAACTTACCTAAGTAACATGCCTTCTAAGAACCGATGGTTGGATAAATAGACATACACATAGACATAGAAAACTTTATTTTGATTCGGCATGATAATAACATCACAAATAACATAAGCTCTGGAGAGCTTTTAACCGAATATAAAATAACATATCTATAACATTTAAACAGATATCCATGCACATACACTTTAATTTAGGACATAATTTATGGTAAAAATAGACATGCAAAGCAAACAAAGCAGAACCACAAAGCATAGCACTAGATAACACATAATAGTGGAAGAGCTGCACATAGACCGGAAAAGGGGCTACAGGTGGCAAGTGCCGCTCTGGTTGTCTGTTCCCGTCTTCGTACATATCTCCACACAAGCAATTTACAAAAATAAAAATAAAAGAAATAAAAGTAAAAACTATTTGCACGCACTACATCTACATTCTGATCCATTCCAGGACTGAATTAAGCTTTTAAATTGAGAGAAATGTTCAGGTAAGCTATTCCATAACACAGGGGCTCCGTAACGAAAGGATTTTTTTTCCAAAAGAAGAAGTTCTTACCCTTGGGATATCCAGAATTTTGCTGTATCTGAAAGAATAATTTGAATGTTTTTACTGACCAGATTATTTAGACAACTTGGGATTAAATTGTTCAAAATATTGAAGGTTTCCAGTGCCATAGTTCTGATACCACGGATCTGTAGAGTAGGCAGCAATTGGCTCTTTGAGGTAAATCTAAATATGAGGAGTAGGTATCCTCGTACACAAAACGAAGTGCGCGTTCCTGCACTTTTTCTAGTTTTTGACTATTTGTTTCTGAGCAAAAGTGCCAAGCCAAAGGGCAGAAATTAAAGTTACTGAGTATAAACGTGTGAAATATTGTTAGTTTATTGAGCCTAGAGAGGAATGGACATAGTCGTTTTAGAACTCCGAGTTGCCGAGCCGCCTTCATACACATATTACCAATATGAACATCAATTTAAGTTGATAATCAATGTCTATACCCAACAATTTCACAAAGTCAATTTTGAATTTTGCACATCAATTGTTGGGTTTTTGTCAAAAGTTTTTTCCCAGTTGCTATGACCTGAAATTTGTCAGGGTTAGCCTGCATTTTATTTATCTTGAACCATTTTATCAACTGTTGTTGATTCCATTTCAAGAGTAGAAATTAAATTACCATAGTTTGGACTTGAAAATGACAAAGTATTGTCGTCCGCATAATTATACAGTGATCCATAATTTATAAAATGAAAATGTCACTTAAAAATACATTAAAAAGAAGAGGTCCCAGTATTGAGCCTTGAGACACCCCTTTATGAATGCCAGCCCAACTGCTAACAATATTTCCTAGTTGAATTTGTTGTTTTCTACCAGTTAGATATGATTTTAGTAAAGAAACAGAATGTGGGGTAATGCCATAAGAGAGCAATTTATCAATTAAAATTTCATGGGGCAGGCAGTCAAAGGCCTTAGAGAGATCCATGAGGATGGCAGCCAAATAGTGATTTTTATCTAGGGCCTCTCTCGAATCTTCCAAGAGTCTTAGCAGAATGGTTTGGCATCCATGTCCCTTACGAAATGCACATACATAGGGGTTAAATATCTTTTCAAAAAAGTCAGCCAATTGGATTTCTAATACTCTTTCGTATATTTATGAGATGATGGATAAAACACTCACAGGTCTGTAGTTTGACTTTGTAATGCATCTTTTTTTTTGTAAATTGAAATGACCTGTGCTTCTTTCAGTCTGTCACGGAATACCCCAGAATCAATCGTGTTGTTTAATAGTGTGGTAATTTGAGGCCCCATGACAGACTTACTTAGCTAAAGTATTCGTATTCTTAATAGTTTTTAAGTGTATTGTTTGCATTGTTTTGGTCTTATCTTCGTTGTTCCCCGGAGTTTGTCATTGTATCCCTCCTTTGAATATCCCTTTGGTTTTTCACGACTTTACTTATTCGTATATGCGTTTTCCTTGTTGGATTACGTCCTTACGATATGTTTCTTTTAATCTCCTCTGAAACTGTTTGTGGTAATATTTCGGCTCTCCACTTGTTTGGCCTTGAGGACTGCGGATGAGACACAAAATATGCAGGTCGAGAAATTTTATAGTACAAACTCCACAGAGCGATTAACATTCGGTAAACCTCTCTTATAATCACTGCCTCCAGGACTTCGGGTTACTTCTTGTTTTTCAGTTTGATTCCTTGGCGGGAGATATTTTTGATGAAGTTTCGAGTGCTCATGACGTATTTCTTTTATGACGTCATCTTTTCATTCATTTAATAACGCTCTTACTACGATCTGAGACTGCGATCTCCTTTGCTTACATAAAATCTATAAAACTGAGGAGGTAATTAGAAAAATATAAAATCATCTACTTTGTGATAATGCGGATTCTTTTGAACGCAGAATTTTAAAATTTAAATTGATTGATTTTTTTCAAGTATTTTGATGTACTTCTACGCAGAGTATGTGTACCGGAGCGGAATTGAACTACTGTGTGGAGTTAGAATATAATAGTGTTTCTTATATTCATTGCCATTCATAATTCTATCTGCACTGTTTGGACATTGAAACAAATTTCAAAATGCATTGGTTTCTGGCCAATAAGATTGTGTATGTTGTATTGGTAATATTATTTCATCTGAAAAAGTAAACGTTCACTCACGATACGTCTGAGAAGCGCAAGATTTTATAAACATCTATTTTAAGAACATGTTTACATTGAATTTAGAATTAGTAATTCGTCTAGACAGTTCTCTATAAAAAATAATTCCTCCAATAAAATAAAAGGCTTGATAGATATATAATTAGTATCTTGTTTAGTGAGTTTTATATAAATATACTTTACAGTGTCGGAATGATAAATTACCATTTCCGTTATAAGATCTTTAATCAAATGAAGAAATATGTCTTCAACGTAAGTAGGTTCTATCTAAAAACCAAGCTTAATTATCTTTATGTGAAAAGCATATTTAAAATAATTAACGTTATTCGTAGCAGACAAATATGGCTATTAAAGATGAGCTTAATGAAGTTTTTCAAAGAACTAGCCGTTCAAAGAGTAACTTATTAAAACGCTTGTGGTGTTTGGAAAGGTTTGTTGCAACAGGGAACTAGTACGTAGATATTTAATAGAATCAGAACAGAAGGAGAAGCACTTTTCGTAACCGAGGAAAAACAAAAGCGAAAGTTGATTCACTTCATATGAAAAACAAATTTTGCAGAGAAATATACATGAGCAACCTCCCAATGAAACTTGTCCGTTTATTATTTATTGGAAGAATGTTTCCATGTAAAGCAATTTTAAAGATAACTTTATTCATAATGATCAAGGTAGTTTTTTTTGGACATAAAAGTGAAAACCAGGAACATTTATTTTCGGAATGTCAAGGAACATTAAATGAACACTTCATTGCTAAATTTTTAGCGACGACATAGATTAATTTAGAAAAACTGCTATAAAACTCGGATCAACATATAAATGTTTCTAAATTAATTTTTAATGTCATAATTTCATAATGAAGTAATATTAAATTCAGAACTGAAAGTAATGCAGATTGTTCACAGTAAAATCCCGTTTTGGTACGAATACTAAACATTTTCTATGGTGATTTTGTATATCTTGTATGATACATTTTACCGAACATCTTGACAAAAGAAAATGTAATCCCTAATAACACAAGATTCTTTCAAAGAAGGTACCATGGTAACGAATGACAAGAATTTGATAAGCAATATCTTTAAAAACTGATGTGATTTTATGGATTAAAACGGGTGCCGTATACGGAGCAGGAACTGCTTACCCTTCCGGAGCAGGAACTGCTTACACTTCCACAGCATCCGAGTTCACTCCTGTTTTTATAGGACTTCGTGTTGTTCATTGTTTTTAAGTTTTCAGCGTTTATTTGTTGAGCTTGTTCATTTGTCTTCCCAGGTTTGTCTGACTAATGGATTGCGTTTTTTTATTTTCTCCTTAGCTATATTTTTCCACTTTGATATAATTATTATTATTTCTTTAAAACGAAAACATTCCTACTTAAAGATAGAACTACTGTAATTACTTAAAGACAGAATCAGTCGATAATTTATGCTCATTAGAAAAAAAAATGATTTAAGCATCAAACTTTGTAAAGAAGTTGGTTAATAATACGCATTTGGTATCCTAAAAGTACAAATCAATAATTACACTTTTACAAAGATATATTTATGGTGTTTCTTATAGGGCTCTTTCGCAATATCTGACTGCTTATAAAAATGCTCTGCAGTCATACGATCTATCAAGAACGTACATGTACTAGTTTAGATCCAGATATTATTGATTTTCAGCGGTCAAACACAATGATGACATGAGAAATGGCTAAAAACAAAACTAAGAGTGTGACATTTAATTTTTATGGTAATGTATGGTAATGTAAAGCACCTAATCCATCACTGTTTAAGATTAGTAGAAACAAACGTAAACAGTTCTTCGTTTTCAAGACGATTATCATTTTTTAAAGATGGAATTGAAATTTATTGTTTCGGTAAGGAAGAAAATAAATAAACGGTCGTGTTAAAAATTGTTTCAATTTTTCAAATCTGAAACCCATCACTATTACTGTATCTGGTATTTCCAAGACTATAATTTTTTGACAGACGGAATTTAATTTTATAGGTTCGGCAATAAAAAAAGATAAAGTAAAAATTGCTACCTCGTTGATTTTTTTTTTTTTTTTGGGGGGGGGGGGGGGTGGTTTAAATTTAGGTGCGGTAAAAATTAGATTTTCATCAATATGGCATATTTTATAGTTTAATTTAAATTATATGAGCAATTTGCTGGCGACTTAGTTTTACTTTAGGGTAGCTAGCAACACCCAACAGTTCATTAATTGTATTGTGCATATCAGAGTGTAAATGTACGTCACCTTATTGTGACGGTCAATTTTTATTTCTTGAGGAAGGCGTAATAGCTAGAGAGAACCGTCGACCATCGGTAGGAAACTGTATTTTTTTAATATTTGAGATAGAAATAACCCAGTTAAAAGTAATAGTAAACATAACAAAACTCCGATTCATATCCCCCATAAATTTAACAATGAATATGGATGAAAACATTTTCTGAATGTATAAGGAATGGGAAAAAGTACGTAAGAAACTTATATGAAACAGTAGGAGAGTTGATGTATTTTTAAAACCAAAATTTCTATATGCTCACCCTTCGGAAGCACCTGAGTTCACCCCTGTTTTTGATGGGATTTGTGCTGCACATTTCTGTTTGTAATTTTTAATTTTTTGTGTTGTTTGTTACTTTGTCCTTTGTACTCTTTTTGATGTTCCCAGTTGTGCTTTTTGTCCAAGGACTTATCCTTTTTTGACACATTAATATTCATACTTTTTTCACAAGAACAAAGTTCAAACAAACGAACAATGTCTTTAAATTTTTCCGAATGCTTTACATTTTACTTGCTTGTTGAATTTTCTATTAAGGTGAAAATATTGTGTTTCAGAAGAGGTAGTAATGCAGATATGAATTCTAGCCCAATAGCCCTTTTTTGAAACTCATTTCCGGTAACACGAATCTGACCCAAAAATTATAATTTGAAGCAATTTATTTCCCTTGCGGGGACGTAGTACTGGTTCGCTGCAGCGCAGAGTAACAAGTAGGATGTAAATAGAGATTATTTATTACTTTGATATACAAATATTCCCAGTTATAATCAAGTTTGATTACAACGTTGGAAGCAAAAAGATCGTAAGTAGTTCCAAAATTTATATAAACCAAACATTATGTGCAAATTAACAAGTTTTAAAAACAGCTAATCCCTTACTCTTCGTTGCAGCGAACCAGTACTACGTCTCGGAACAACCCAGCAAGGGAAATAACTTGCTTCAAATTATAATTTTAGAGTCAGAATCGTGATACCGGAAATGAGTTTCTGGAAAGGGCTATAGATTTAGCAAGAGAGATATCTGTTCCTTTCGGAATAATACAATAATATATAATTAATATTAGTCTATTTCATACAACTTTTAATGTGTTATTCTACCCAGCTATCAACCTGTTTATCTATGAAAGGAAAACAGAACATATCCGCCTTGATGTCGATTCACGGCACATGCAATATATATATATATGCCCTAATTAAAATGTAAGGGTTTACAAACAATGTACATGTACCCAGTGAGACTGGTTAAATACAATGGCTTCGTGTGGTTTTCAACAACAAGCAAGAACACAGAAAAGATAGCGATGGCTTCGTGGTGTCAAAACTTTATGCATTTTTATATACTGCTTATCTCTCTCTTGCATAACAATTGATGGTATTAAATTTTTACTTTATTCTGCTTTATATAAAAATTCCAGGAAGGTTATTCAAAGTAATATTATTTCTTTAGGGTTTTTGTTCAGTAACAGTTAATTAGATAGGAGCTGCAAAATCCAATCTGAACTAATTTCAATCTCTTTCATAGCCAATATTTGTTTTGACCAGATTTTGCAATCATAATTGTTTTTACATACATGGGGGTAATACACACACTTCCTACGAGAACAAATTCATCGAATCATTTTTCCCAAATTTTGAAATAATTCATCATATTGTGCAAATTTTACCATAACAATTGTTATGAATGAAGATAGATAAGTGGGTGTGAAAAGGTGTCATTCTTACATATGGAAAAATACTCATTTCTAAAACTTCTTATTGAATTACTGTTATGCACAGTTACATGAAAATCTATTCACACTCGAAGTCTCTTATAAAAGGAAATATATTATTTTGTCTAGACACCTTTAAGTTAGAATTACTTTCAGAACAAGAACTCTCGGTTATATTGAAAGGAACTGGCCATCAGTTAGTAATACAGAAAAGTACTACTCGCAGAAATGTTTTTCCGCTGTTAAGTACCATCAATAGCTCGTTCATAGTTTTATTGGCAGAATCTGACTTTATATGACAGTAAAGCAGTAATATGTTAAAAATGTCAGTTTTATAAGTCGGTGATAATAACAGAATTTTTATGTCTTTCATTGTTTGATGACAATGGAGTGATAACAATAATATGTAATATACGACAGAGTATTAGATGACGACATAAATGATGACTTATTTTTAGCTTAAAAAATAGATAGTTTATTTAGATCAATATTTTTTTTAACAATAAACCGATCAACACTTTTCTTAACAATAAACCGATATTTTATCCAGTACTCTCGTCCTTAAATTGAAATATTGAAACCACATCGGTTAACTTTATAGAGTTCGAACTTTGGACTCTGCACGTTATAAAGATTAACAAAACGATACCTAGATTTTAGAAATGTATGGGAAAACCAATAACACCCTACATATCATATTTTGCTTCATACTTTCCTTGCTAGATTTTTTTTAATATGCATTCCATGTTGATATTTTATTTCCAGACATAAATGGTTGGTTCAATAATCATATATAAGACTGAAAAAGTTCGAAATACAATTTTTTGAATTCTAATTTTACAGAAATGTACAGGGACAAAGTTTTCTTTTATGTTTGAATTTTTTTATGTTAAAACTAAAGTTTTTGATTTTTTACCTAAATTTTGTTGTTTGTAGGTTAACTGAATATTACGAACGTTAAATTTTATCTCAGTGATAGAATGTTCCATTTAGATCCAGTACTACGTCCCGGAACATCTCAGCAAGGAAAATAACTTGCCTCAGATTATAATTTTAGAGTCAGAATCTTGACACCGGAAATGACTTTCTGAAAAGGGCTATACCATATTTATTCAAAATTGTCAGGTGGAAACTATATTTAATGGAAGAGCATTTACCCAACTGTATGTATAAAATATTGTTCATGAAAATATAACTCATCATTTGGAAATATGTTCACATACACATGTATAAGACGAAAAATCCAGTAAACAAAACCGTCGAAAAGCAAATTTAAAATATGAAAAAAGGAAGAAAAAGTGTAACGTCATTACAGCCTAAGGACAGAGCTATATGCGGCTATTTTTTGTTTTTTGAGTTTTTCAATTGTTTTATAAAATTCTTTTGAACTAATATTTGGGAAAACTGTAATCAGAGTTCTACTTTCCTGTGTAACTGTGAATTGACCACAGACCACCAGAATTTAGTGAAAAGTAATAATAAAGAGTACTGGTAATCCTTACGGTAGTTAAGTAGAAAGCAAAACGAATACGGGTAATCTGTACGGAAGTGTTTTCCGTAGTTAAGTAGAACAAATACATCTTTCATAGTTTCGTTGCCATTAGAGGTAGTTAAATAACAGTAAACAAAATATCAGGTCAGATATGTCAGGTTTATAAATAGCAGCTGTTTGAAGTCTGTTAATGGCTCATCTTAATAATAAAATAAAACTTAAGATGACTTTTGTATCTAAGAGTCAATCTGTCCGTCGTTATTTAAATTACAACTGACAGGAAAATGTCAAATAAGCAAAGCAAATGTCAAAGTATAAAAATAATTAAAAATATGAGAATCTGTGTTGGTTAACTCATACCAATTGAAGGTTTCTCAAACAACCATTGTTTCAATGAAACCGTATATTTTAAAATTGCAAATATTTAGGCTATTTCTCATAATCCTAAATTTCCAGAATAAAATTCCATTTTGGATTAAGCTCAGATTCACACAATAGACTGACAGTGTCAGTAGTTAATCATCTCCTGCTTTGATCATTCAAGTAAAACATGGGGCAATGTTCATGTTTAAAATTTGAATAGAAATTTTACTCTTATTATATTAAACTAAGGAAGGAAAAAAAAATACGCACTTAATGAAGCAAAAATATCACGTTAATAAATACTACATGTAATAAACGATACCCTAGGTGACAAGCATATGGTGACATTAAGAAGATATTATTAAGTGTGCACATATGTCCCGTTTAAATGCTTAATGTACTGATAAAATGTCAGGATTGTCGTCTCATTTAAATATCTTTCACTTTTGAATGTCAGATAGTTGACACCTTTAACCATAGTTGCCAAACAAATGAAACACAGATTCAAACAATGAAAATATTTTTTCTTTAACAACCTGTTTATAAGTTTTCTGTAACTGTCATATCTGTATACTCAAAGATTTAGTATTGGTACATCAAAAACATAATATATTGCATAGAAAATAATACTTTCAAAATCACATCCCGTATCAACCGGAGTAATCAATATCAGCCAGAGGGTTGAAGGCCCGATGGTTGATAGGACATTTGATACGGATTTTAATATCATATATTTCAACTGGAGACTTGATATAGGGTAGGCGATACAGGTGTCAGCTAAACGCTAGTATTAGGCATTTAATATCTAAGTAATAACTACTGAATATATAATAAATCCATGTTACTCCTATTCTTGACGTGTTTAATATGTGGGATAAAAATACATAATATTTTTAACCACTTCCCGGTGATTAAATTTCTACGTGGGAATTACCGCGGTTTTTCTACAGTTATTGGAACGATAAATAAGAGAAGTCCAGAAAAGACGTCTATGTAAACAAAATACATAGCAACGACACTTTTTTAGGTTTTGTCGAAAATCATAGGAGAAACAGATTCTCCTTCAATTTACTCGTGAGGTATGGAATTTCCCCACCCTCAATAGTTAAATTTTAGATTTTAACACGCTCGCAAATGCTCGCATGTTGAAAATCGAAAACTTAACTATCTCGGGTGGAGAAATACCATAACTCACTCGTACCTGAATGAGAATCTATATTTATGCTTTTAAATAATGAGTTTTTGAGGAATTATTAAAAGTATTTTCCAATATTTTGCCCTATGTGAATTATTCATTGAACAATTCATTACATTGTCATACGTAGTCTCAATAATGACATTCATCATTTAATATAGCTGTTAATGAATGCCTAAGATGGGATTTCTCTCTCTCTCTAGATAAGAACTATTGACATTGTATGTAAATGATCAATTGTAACAATAATCAGTGAGTCTTCTTCACTGCTTAGTTTCAAGTTTTCTCCCTCATAACCTTGGGTTCAGTTGTTCACAAATCAATCCCACTTAACATTTTAAAATTTCTACATATATCATTTACCTGAAGGGTTGAAAATTTGGCTAATGGTTTATCTTAAGGGTTAGGGTATCTCAGCTAAAATATGTTCAGAAATACGGCTTAATTAATGAAGGAAATGTTGAACAAAGGGGCCCGGGTGGTTTTTTCTGTCATTTTGGTTAATGATGGATCTAGTTCTGTTACAGATAATGTTGATTTGGCTTGTGATCCAAGTCGAATAAACTTATGAATCTATAAACATGTACGAGGTATTTGGCCATAATTTAAAATTCCCGTTTCTCCGCTCTACCAATCTAAATCTGATCAACAAAATTTTGGTCAGATGTCCTTATTTTTTTCAGTACTGCCCATGAAGAATGGTTTGTTGAAATGCGCATGGAAAGTGAAACAAAATTTTTATCAGAGAATTTACTAAAATATTTTTACGACGTTACCAGTTATCTTTCAACAACAGTACATCTAAAAAACCGAAATGACCGAATGATTTTATTCGTCCAGGTTAAAAATAAAACGCAGAATGTGTCGAAAACAGTGTAGAATGTTGTTACAAAAATGAGGTAAATACATTTGTTTTATATGAACATTGCAAGTTTCTATTATTTTTAATAAAACCCTTCAATTACACATAAAGGATATACATAAATTATTTATTAATACTGTGATAAAATGGTAATATTATCGAAGACCAAAAAATTAATGTGCTAGACACTAATATCAGATTTGCTAAAGAAAATAATACAAATGTTCGCTTGAAATGAGCGAAAGATTATAAAACATGATGTATAAGACTCTAGAATGTTCGAAATAACAGTGTAGAATGTTGTTAGAACAATGGGGTAACATCGCAGGTCATTTTCATGGTATTCACTTAAATCTATTATTACTTGTGCAATTGATAGTACTGTGTGACATTTTACTTGTATTACGCTGGAATTTTAAATTTAGTATTTTCCGAAATTTTCAAGTTTTTTTTCTTCTTGATAAAAAAAGCCCCGAGAAATCCGCCTACTGGAGAGTTGCACAACGAAATTACTATATTTTGCTAGATTACTCAAAGATTTTAATAAACCAACACAAAAATTGTCTTATAATCTTATCATTTAAACTGCAAAATGCCAAAAATCCATTCCACGGATGATTTTTCCAGACAGAATTCTTTTATACAAATAATTAATAGAGTATATTTTTACCAAGGCACTTTTAAGTAAAAACCTTTTTTTCATAATAACACTTTTATGCTTTTATGAAAAACACAGAACGATGTTTGGAAATAAGTTAACTTAGTAAAAAAGTTCAATCTTTATTATGGGGATTATTTTTTTTTTTGTTATAGTTAAGTAACATTATAGTTCTGTTATAATCTAATGACATTTTATTACAGTAATACAATTCCAGGTCAGAAATGTCAGGTCTATACATGGTACATATTAGATAAAGTCATAAAAGTCACTTGATGATTTCCTCTGTCGATATTGACATCAACATTACATCTCTATCAAATTTTCGATTGTTTTATGAAATTTTTGTAGTGAATTTTGAATTTGTCAGTTTTTGCATCGATAAATTCAAACTTTTTGACTATATTGATACAATGTGAAATAGATACATTGTCAAACTGAAGAAAATGACAATGGAGGAATACCAAAGAGATTAGACAGTGGGAAAAGGCCGTAAGACTAAAATCAAAAGGCAAGGCAAACTAGTGAGAATGCTATGATGCATTCAAATACCACAGGATATAACCAAAAGGAAAAAAACAAACAAAACAGGGTGAGAACAAAACAGTGCAGAAATTAAAGCAAAGGGGATTTGCAACAAAACAGGTGCTCCGGGCTGGTAAACAGGAAAATTTGGTATTAGCAATAACAAGTTTAAATTGATGTAAATAAATATTATGTGATACCGAATTAGATTCACTGAAGAAAATAGAAAAATGGTTTAAAAATTAACAGTTTAGAATTGTTTGCATATTAATAAGATTGGTAGTAAATAAATTGTATAAATTATTAAAAGTAATGGTCCAAGAAAAGGTAAACAATGACACACCAACTAACAATCATTCACTATCTCAGCAAAATTACATGACGTTAACAAAGTACACACAAACACAACATGAAGTAAGGATAATCTGGCTTGGTACAGAAAAGTTAAACCTGATCTTTTCTGGGTGTGCACAAACAAATTCTCATCATAGTGTCATTTATTTTCGAAAAGTGAGCTGTCAGAGTTGTTGATGAGATTTTGAATTGTTAACATCTCTTTCTCTGCTCATGATTAAAGCCTAAGTTCTATGAAAAATTTCCAAAACATATTGTAAACATGACCCCTAGATAAGTAGGTTTTGGTGTGTTTTATTGATCAATTCAATAAGGTATTCATAAGGAATCAAAAAATAATTTGATATGACCGATCTGTGGAGGCCAGCCATTTTTGTATAGGTGGAGACACAATTGATGTGGGTTGAGTTCTAAAACCACAAATTCATAATCAAAAGTGGCATGTCATGGCATACATTTTCAAACTGACTTGAAGCGGGAATGGAAAAAGTCTTTTTAGCATTCCAAACCCAGAAAAGAAATCAGAGTTATACGAGAGAGTTGCTTCTCAGTTTACGGATTCCGGTTGCTGAGTATGTGCACACGAAGAACCAATAGTTTGCGAGGACCATTTCGAAGATTCGTGTTTTGAGGATAAATTAATGGAAAATTTTAATTTTTCTTCATCGCTTATAAGTATTATGAATTTTTTTAAAATCTTACAACTACCCGAAATTCGATATTTCTTTTGTGTTTTTTTTCTTAAATTATAATAATATAGTAATAAATTGAAAAAGGGGATAGTTTTCGTTGCGAGTTTATCTAGAAGGGAGTCCATTTTGTTGCATTTTATTCCATTTTTCTTAATAGTATTACAAAAATGTGTCAACTCTCCATACTCTGTGGAAGCAATTTTTGAACAAAAAATGATACTCGGTATATCGATCTAACCTCGAGGTTTCAGTTCGTCTCCAAGACTTCTATACTGATGTCAATATGTATTATAGATTTTTATACAAAAATGTGAGAATAAAGACTACGAGTTATACATAAAAATGCGTATTTTAACAAGGTATAACCTTTCTCTTGTATTACCTTCCAAACCAAACAATTTTTCATCTTTTGGCTTGTTTATTATAAACAATTATCAGTTTAATTAGTTTATGGCTTCATTGAGGTGAGTGACATTGGTAATCATAAATCAAGTTAAATCACCACGTTTTTAAAGTTATCACAAAACAGTCCCTTTTGTTTGCATATTAATTATACATTAATAGTAAAATAAACGGCTGTATCCCCGAACGAATGCTAGACAACTCGCACCACTGCAAACTCGCCCCATACCAACTCGCACCAACTTTTCTCCAACTCGCCCCAACTCGGAAAATATTTGTTACAAACTCGCTCCAACATTGAAAATCATCATCACCAACTCGCCCCAACTAGATAATATATTTGTTACAAACTCGCCCCAATCTTACTAGTGTACGATTATATTCGATTCATTATCAGAAAAAATAAGACAGATTAATTTTTTGGAATTGTTTTATATTCGATTCATTATCAAAAATATCTAAATTTAAAAAAAATAAGACAGATTATTTAATTTTTTTCAAAAATATCTATATATTTAAAATTAAAAAAAATGAAATAAATTGAATTTACAAGAAATTTAGAAGATATTATCATACTCCTATCTAGCTATCTAAATGAAATACGAAAAAAGACTTACCAGAATTGCAAGTTCGGTGTTGCCACCTGTCACAATAATCACATTGTAAAACCTCCTGTCTGGGTCGAACAGGGAAGTCACAAGCAACACAGAGGTACACCGTAGACATAGTGCATGCATGACTCTAGATGCAGTCCTCTTTTATAGCTTTTATGAAGTTTGTCCACCAAGCTGACAAAAAATTCGGGAAAATGTCTCATTTCTTTGTCGGTATTCTGGCTTCTTCGTCCTTTTGAACCGTAGAACTGGTAGTTTTGTTTGCACAAACACAGTTCCTTTAATCTTTGGTTAATGAACAATCATTAACCTTAATTGTTTTGACAACTTCGGAAATAGAAAGTAATCTAAATTTCTATTGATTATATGGCTTTAATCAAATGACTAATTATTATTCAATCACGTCTTCACAGGCTGAATAAACAAGATGTAATTGGTGCAGGTGATATTTACGTATGGAATTATTATTTTTCATGAGTTGGGGCGAGTTGGTGACTATGATATTTACGTATGGAATTATTATTTTCATGAGTTGGGGCGAGTTGGTGACTATATTTACGTATGGAATTATTATTTTCATGAGTTGGGGCGAGTTGGTGACTATGATATTTACGTATGGAATTATTATTTTCATGAGTTGGGGCGAGTTGGTGACTATGATTTTCACAGTTGGAGCGAGTTTGTAACAAATATTTTCCGAGTTGGGGCGAGTTGGAGAAAAGTTGGTGCGAGTTGGTATGGGGCGAGTTTGAAGTGGGGCGATTTGTCCTGCACCCTCCCCGAACACCTAACTTTTTTTAGGTCACAGGGGTAATGTTTATTTAAGAGAACAATAGATAATTAGTTATAGTGTAACCTGGAAAAGTAATCTACCTGTGATTTAACCGCTTATACTAGTATTATAGAGGTAAATATAGGCATATAAAAATAGAAGTATGGATTTCAACAATTTTATTTCATGTTCTTTCAATACTGGTATATGACAAGAAACGTAACGTAAACAACAAAACAAATTATTATTGATTTTTTTTGCAATCAAAGATTCAATAAATAACAATAAAGCACGTTGTACATTAAATAACAGATTTAAAATGACAATAGTCATCAATTTTAACCAAGGTGAAGAAGTGCAGATGCTGAGTCGGCGTACGCAATGAGGTCTATGGTGCCATTCTGGTAACTGTCCTTCATGGTTGCAATGCCGTTGTCGATGGTAACATACCATCGTTGGTCCCTCGTTGCTGAAGTGGTTCCATACAGTCTTGTCGCTGTCAATCCACTGGGTCACCACGTAATTGGCGAAGGACTGTAATGTTGCTGGGTTTACTGGGGAGCAATTCATGTCATCAAGTGCTTGGATCCAGACGTCTTCTATATATGTGTTTGAGTGGGATGAGTGGAAGAACAGCTGATCGTCGAACAAGGGTACATGAAATTCCTAATTGTCGGCATATTACTTGATTCTTCGGTTTATTGCCGCTTATTAAGTTCGCATTGTTGGTATTTAAATTTAATTGTTGCTTTATCAAAGGTGATAAATTAAAACTTTCTAGTGAGTAATTCGACACTTAAAAAAATTATTTTAATACAATGAACAATCCCAAAAATCAAATACTGAGATGGTTTTATACCTTCATTGCTTTCTTCTTATTATATTTCCATTGAAAATGGCGTATCGTTCAAAAGTCTACTAAAATTTCTCATTCATGGTGTAAATTAGCGTCAATAAATAACTTTAATCATACTTTCATCTAATTTCATCACGGGATTTGGGGGGGGGGGGGGGTTATTTACCTGGAATTATTACCTCAAGGGTATGTTGTTCCTACAATTTAATACAAATGTAAATATTCAGAGACCTGTGAGAGGTTACAAAATGTTTTCGAATTTTTTTCCCGATGTGGTGAAATTCAGAATTGCATCACAATTGTTCTAATTCTTTATTTTATCGAAGTAATTTCTTTACATAATTATAATTTGGTAAATATCTTTTTACTGAATTTGAATTAATAACAGACACGGATTAAATTGTGACATAATCGGTATAATTTTGTAATTATCGAGCAGTGCTGTGGAAAATTCCTCATCAATTTTAAGATAGATTTTGTAGGTCGTGACGTCACACCTACATTTCTGTAGGAAAGACGGCCGACTATCGAATGCTTCATTTCATAAAAGAATTTGTTAAAATACACGTTTATTACTGTGGATATCGGAATAACATTTTGTACAAACATATTTAAGTATATTTACAATAGGTATGTTAATTCTGGAGCCGGATTTGTCCTTCCATACTAAGACTAAAACATTGTGCTTGTAATTGTTTAGTTTTTATTGTGTCTTTCATTTATTTATCTTTAGCTCATATCTCTACTGGTTTTCAGATTATTTTAGATAGAACATTATTTATTTTCTGTAAATGTCTGGTTAATTTTTATAATTTTTATATCTTTATATTTGATGGTTGCAAATATCGGAAAACTAAACAAAACTAGAAGAAAAGACAGCAGAAGAAACCAAAGCAATATTAATTCCCACTAACACCGGTAGTGATATCAGGTGCTCAGGAAGGGTAAGCATGTCCTACTCCGCTAACGGCACCAGTTACATTGCCATTGAGTAAAATTCAGTGAATTGCCAAGTATGGTGAGGTGTCAATTCTAGAAGGCATGAAATCTAACTGAGGTAGTACTATACAACTGTAATTTTGAGTTGACTTTTAGCAACAAATTATGAAATTGTACCTGTGTGTCATGCACAATCTTCACTTTATTTTGGTTTTTAGACCAAATATGTATATATGAAAAGTATCGCAAAATTGTGCCGGTCCAGCACACTTAACAATTTCTTCCCAAATATATTTTTTTGCAAGGAACGGAAATGATTTTTTTTTAAATATTGTGCAAAATGCATTGTAGTGACCAAATTCTAGGACAAGTTATCACCTTAATGTAGAATTTCAATGGATATGACATATGACATAAATTAAACATAGCGTTGGGCCATTTCAAAAAATAAATAAAATAGGGCAGGTTTTTCGGCTCATTTTTACGTAACTTACATTTCATAACTTCGTGCAAAATTTACACACATAAAAAAAAACACAAGATGCTAATCTACAAGGTCAGATGGAGATTCCGTTTAAGGCTTTACATACACATTGAACAATCAAAATGAGATAAATTGTCAAACATCCTCTCTTTCAGCATAAATCAGCTTCATGGTCAGAAACTAAACAAGAGCAACATGCTAATTGTAGAGTGGAACCTGAAGATATCTGAGATAAAATTGTATCGGCTAATCAATTCGCGGTAAGGATCGTAAAATTTTTGGAGTGTTTTATTAACAAAAAAACTGAAGATAAACCTCTCTTACAAATTTTTGTGACAGCAATTGCGACCTGCCGAGAAAGTCGTCGTATATAATTGAGTTTATTGGCGACACATTAGCAGTAAACGGATATTTGCAACCATCATATCAAAATCGATGTCGGAAAATATTAAGATAGAATTAATCTTATCTCCATTCTTATGCAAAGATTTTACTAAAAAAGGCATTTTTGAAATCCGGAAGTGACGCTTTGCACATGCCGACATCTCGGAGGGCCTCAATTTCAGAATCGGTAGTTTGAAAATCCATGTTTCAATCAACATTACATTAGAATGTCCTAATTAATTGGTCTTGTCTAATGTTTCAATCAACATTGCATTAGAACATCCTAATTAATTGGTCTCGTCTCTGGATTTTCATCCCCTCTATCTTAGCTTATGACAAACAGACAGACAGACAAACAGGAACTTTATTTATAGTCGGTGCATTACAAATATAAACGTAAGCTCTGTAGAGCTTTTAATCGACATATTGCTTCTGAATATATTCTTCTGTAGCTGTATATACTATATCCTCTGCAAATGTAAATTATGTAACACCCTTTTCCTTTTGGACTAAATTTTCCATCGGTATAAATACTAAGCATCGTTTGTGAAAATTCATTTTTTAAGATAAAAAGTCAACTTTATACAAACCAAATTTGATAACTGAAACGACGAGCAAGTTATTTTCACGATTGGTTGGTGGATATAAGTAAAGTCAAGAAATACCAAAGGGATATTCGAAAGGGGCGCGCGAAAGGTTCCGGAGAACAACGAAGAGAAGACCAAAACAATACAAGCACTACAATTAAAAACTAAAAACATATGAACAACATGGACCTCCAAAGAATAAAAAACCGGGAATAGACTCAGGTGTCCGAGAAGGGTAAGCAGTCTTTGCTTCCTACAGGACAACCGCCATGCTGTCCATGTCAAATCCGGTGTTAGGAAGGGACAACATCAATGGAACAGGTCGATTTTTGTTTGGGAAAAGTTTTTTTTTCATACCTGTCAACCAAGTCATAAAACTTTAATAAGGATGACTTCAACTTAGGAGCAACATACCCCTGTCTGAGCAACTTTTCTGTCAGGCTCTGTCCAGGAAGTCAATGTATATGTCAAAAGCTCTGGAATAACGTTGTGATATATACACTCCATACGCCGGCGCTTCTGGAATGTTGCTGCTAAAAAATGGGAAGTTGACGATTGGAAAGTCAAAGTCATCCTGTTTGTCGTAAAGATTTGCATTCAGCCTTCTTTGATGTCAATTTCGAGGTAAAGGTCAAGATAAGATGCAGACTTGGCAGTGTCTGTGGTATCCTTAATTTCGAGCTCATTGGGATAGATGAGATGTAAGAAATCCCCAAAACGTGTGAAGTTTTCCTGAATTTTGCTTATTAAGATGATTTTACACAAGTGAAAGAACATGAAATCGAATACCCTTTCTTTTCATTTTGAACTTGATTATCCATTGAGTATCCGTTGAAATAAATATATTGCATGTTTTGTTACAAATCATTGATTTAATTATGAAGATATCTTTCAACAAATAAAATAATGTTTAACCGAATCAAAGAGCAAGTGTCTTTAAAGATAAACCGAAACAAAGAGCAAGTGTCTTTAAAGATAAACATATAATCAGTAAAGTGACAATGTAGAAGAAGAGAGATAACTTTTTCTTGTTTTATGCAAACATTGACAAATATACATACTGAAATATTCGAACCGTAAGAAACATCCAGAGCAAGAAACCCATGATCACCTACTGATGAATATTTGTAAACAAGAAGACATGGCGTGCTTTATCATTTCTTTTCAAGTTTGTTGTTACGAGGACATATTCAATTGCTAAGTAACAGAAAAGAAGGATTTAAAAATTATTCTTATATAATATGTTCACTTCAATATCTAAATGTAAAGCAAATGATTGAAAGTTTAGGTATTAATCCTTTCTCAAAAACATTAAAGTTTATTTACAAAATATGACACAAAAAATATAAGTACTATATATATATTTGATAACGTTCTGGGTGAATGTCCTGTTGCATTGGGATTTACCGGTTTGGGTGAATTTTGATTTACTAACGATGCAGCACAATCTTCATCTTTCTCATACTCCCCAACACAGGAAGCAAAAGCCATGACATGCGCAATATAATGTTGTTCGTGTACACCTTGAAATAAATGTGACATTGGACCACGTGCATAAATTGCTACGTCATCCCCACCATGTGTTTCGAGTTTCATATTAATTGCAGAAGGCTGGTGAAAGTCTTTATCATCTGAAAAATAAACAAAATAAACAAAGTCCGTTATCCTCAGTACAAAAGTGGGTAGTTTGAAAATATCTATAGGTTTTTACACAATATAAATGAACATTAAACATACTAGTATACAATTAAGATAGAACATTCCCAGTAACCATAGTCTCGGACAACAAACAGAAAGTTACCTACGCTTTTATTTATACAGAAGTATAAATTAAATGGCGCAACACTTTGTGTATCCCTCTTTATTAGCTGGCATGATTGTAGCGAATTCAATACAATATCGAGTTTTTTTTCGAATGGAAGCTGTCGACTAATATATATATACTTATAGTACTTCACTGCGTCTATGTCACCCTGCTCAGCCGCTCTGTAATCTCTGTATTAAGGCTTTGTGACGTATTAGGAGACATTATCCGCGACAGCAGGACTTATCAGCGACGTCACATTATGAGAGCAAGACTTATTAGCGACGTCAATATTGTGAGGACAGACGTTATCAAGCTTACCTCCGAGAGGACAAAAAAGCGTAAAAAATGTCTTACAGGGGCAACTAAAATGTACAGAATGTATACGATAAACAGATTATCGGGTTTTCTGTGTAATTATATTGTAAAATATCAGCCGCTCGACACAATATGAATCTTTTAGGCTCGTTCGCTGCGCTCACTCGCCCAAAATCTTCATATTGTGGCTCGCGGCTGATATTTTACGATATCAATGTGCAGAAAACCCGATAATCTATACATACATACCAGTCTCCACATCCGTCAAATTTCGTCTAGGTGATTTGACAGAACCTGGTCCATTTGCATACGTAAGTGTAGTGTAAGGCAAACCGTCATTAGCCAATACTGGAACTCCGTTATGCATTACTATACCTGAAATCAGGAAGATAACTGTTAAACTTTAAACTACCGTTTTTCAGAAATTGTTTTTTCTATAATCAGTGACAAAAAAAAAAATTGTTACTAAGCCATAGTGTGTATTTATTTGAGCAAAATTTTTACATTTTACACAGCAATGACCTCCCCAAAGAAATTCCGATATTAGTAACTAATTATGTGGTGCCATATTTCAATTAATTTGATATAAATGCTACTAAATTATAAATGCGCTTTTTAAAACCATAAACTGATAGCAAAAACCTATCTATAATCTTATCTAAACTAAACGTTATCGGGTAACATAATGTACGACTATAAGTTTAACCCATATTATACGCTTTTTCGTGACGTTTTTCATTAATTCAAGGGTAAACTTCATTAAATTAAAACACAAAATAGGAGTTGAAGCTATATATTTAGCATTGATTAGCAGCTGACCATTAAAAGATACGTATCTTAACAAAGAATATATTGAGCACATCAAAGTAGAAACGTTTTTTAATTTACCCGAAAATTGCTAATTTTGTGATTTTTGTGATTTTCGTGCATATATGATCTATTGTGGAGAAGGCGACATAACTCCAGAACAACATCTGACTTTGATAAGGTAACAGTATAGAAGAGCCTAAGGAAATTTCAGTCTAGTGAGTCTTTTTTAGCAACTTCAAACTTTGCTCACAGATACAGATACAAAGAAGTTAGCAATATTTTGGTCAGTTTTCAGTTTATCATAACATCAAACACGATGATATGGTATAATATATTCAAACATTCAAAAAGAATTTAAATATTCATCCGGGCATACAATATGCAGAAATTATTTCATTTTATGCCCCTTCAACATGACTGCATTTCAAATAATTACCAACATATTTTTGGAAATATTCTCCTTACAAATACGATGAAATCACACTACAAAGAATACCTAAAATAGGATTTCCTCTCTCTGGATAACCAGCTATTGACATTGTATGTGAATGATCAGCTGTGACAATAATCAGTGTGTCTTTTTCGCTGGTTAGTTTGTCGGCAACTGCAACAGCATTTGCCATAGCGATTGTTTCTGACAAGGCAAGATCGGCCTGTCCCGCGTGATGAGCCCAATCTATCTTTCCACCTAGGTTAGATTGTGAAATAGTAAAATCCAGAAACAGATTAATGATAAAATAATAATAGTATCAAAGACTAACAGTTCAATAATACATACAGTAGCAATTTTGACAAAGTGGTATTCATCTAAACGAATCACTTTCCTTGATCAAACGTTTTGGTTATTGGAATACATGATCAAAATTAATACAGAAATTGGCATTGTTCTCATGAATACTGCCGATTTGTACTCAACTTTATTAACCAGTAGGGTAAAATACGTTAAAAATGCCTTATCTTTATGAGCAAAATGAATGCATTACAGCAGGGCCATTACAGCATTTTGTTCATAATAACCGGGCCATTACAGAATTTTGTTCATAATAACCGGTTATTACGGCTTTTTCAAAATGGCTGCTTTTTTTCAATACTCCACTTGGAAATTTCAGGAAGAGCAAACTAGAACATTTTAAAACATATTTTTGAAAAAACTATCCGAAATTATTCTTTAAAACTGTTCTCACAAGTTTTGCTCACTTACCATTATATTTGTGCTATTCGGATTAATGCAAATGCTATATACAAACTGGTTAATAAAAGTATTAAGAAATGGGTGTTTTCATAATGGCCCTGTTATATGTCCTTGGTCTGTAATAATGGCCTTCTGATGCTGTAATGGCCCTCGGCGTTGCCTTGGGCCATTACAGCAATCCTCAGGCCATTATTACAGACCTTGGACATATAACAGGGCCATTATGAAAACACCAATTTATTAATACTATAATATAACATGATAGCATTAAAACTTTTTATGGGAGTAACATATCTGACTTTTTCGTTTAATAGAGGGACAGTATCCGACCAGCAGGTATGAGAATCTTAGCAAATTTGACTGTTAAAACGAGAACATTCTAACCCTTGTGTTTTATGCTCTGTTATATTATTTTATGTCCGGGCGCCTGTCTGTTGGATGGCATTGATTGATTGGTATGTCATTGTTAATTTTCCTGTTATCATTTTTTTTTATTGTGCACAAAAATCAGTAAATATTTACTTCTAACATTTTATCACTTCTGTCGTAAAAAAAACAAACACTACCTTCTACAAGTAAAAAGAAGCCATTTTCATTGTCATGGTTCCATAGAACTCTAATGGCCTTTTCTGTCATCTCGGCTAAAGTTGGTTCTGGTACAGCTAATGTTGCTTTTTCAATTTCGTATGACATGTGATCAGAATTGAATAATCCTGAAATTCATATAAACTGAGTAACCACCTAATACATGAATAAAAACATTCAATGTTCCGTATTCTGCATATTGCTAGAATAACGCACAAAATCACAGATTTATAAGAATATAACAAAATAATAAAGCATCAGACCTGGTGATCAAAAATATCAAAAATATGAATTTGAAATTCGATTTCTCCTCACCGATGTTGAAAAAAGAAAAATAATAATAAAATTGAATGAACATTGTAAACTATTTAGCCAATGAGCATACATTTATGTATGTATACATTTGTATATATTCAATTCATATCGCAAAATTTTAATCTAAAACCATATGAATCTATAATAAAATTAAACATGTAATCAGTAATTTCAATAAAATGGCCTTGTCAAGAAGGCCAAATATTTGGAGATAAAAATGTACGGATATGGGGTAAGCGCCAATGAGACAACGTCCCATACATGTTTTAATGAACACCACAAGACAAGCATCAAATGATCTCGGAAATAATGACTTCAAAAATTAATCGAGAATAAGAAAACAATCTCAAATAATCATAGAATCACATACAAAAATATCTTTGACATACCTAACCTTACTTCCAGAGTTAGCGAAGAAGAAGCTGTGAAGAGGACAGATTTTTGGCATTTCAAATCGGTATTTGTCTTGTGTTATATTTTGTTAGATGAGTGCATATATAAATAAGTGAGTTGTTGAAGTTTTCCATTGAATGCATGCATTTCATATATAATGTCTTAAAGTCTCACAATATCTTCATTTTCATCGTTCAGCCTTAACTACAACAGTGACTGTGAACTCACCGAGCACATATTCTGTATTCTTTGGATCAATTTCCTGAAATGCTGTTCTGTTCCATACATATTCATAACCAACGTGTCTATCTTTTTTATCCTGAATCCACTCCTTCCGAGTTGAAAAAGAATCAAAATCTAAGGGACGTTTAATTACAAGACGACAAAGTTAAACAAAAGTTACATAACAGATATATGCGAGTTACGGAACATTTATTATAACAATTTCAAGAAAAAAATTTTATGTTCCTTGCTTATGTATAACATTCCTATAAGATTACACCCTATTTGTATTGGAATTTACATGAATCTAACAAAATAAAAAGTTTCTTATAAATTCCATTTATTTGGTATTTGTACGTTATGAACATCCTTACATTAATGAGATTTCTATTATCATGTCTTCCATTTTTCTTGTTAATTCCAATAACAGGATCTCTTGAATTGTTGGGTAGGAAATAACGTCTCCCGCCTCCCATCACAATCTACAAGAAAACAAGAAAATACATCTTTATTCTAATATGGCGTGCTGCATTGGCTTTTCAAATAAAATTTCATTAAAATGTACGATTTATTATGTGTAGCACACGTCAAAATTACAATACCATTCTTTGAATCTCACCAAACAAACTGTCAGAACAGGGCAATTCTACAACTGTTTGGACTTTTATGCTACAAAATGCAATAAAATGTAAAGTAAAGTAAGTATTATTCTTTTCAAAGATTATGTTATTTCCTTTTCTGCCGTTTTGGATTTCATTTTTACCAGCTGCAAATTCAAAATGGTTGTCGTAATAGAATCGAAATAATTCTTGGCAACAATGAGTCAATATTAAAATTTTACATGGGTAACCGTATTTGTTTAAATTGTACCCTTGCGGAAGCTCGATATAAAATTTATTTCAAATATATTAAGTTCTCATGCAAATGTATGGCTGCCATAAATTATTTTTTAAACTGTTATAATTTGATGACATATTGTCTCATATTTTCGTTTCGTAACAAATAACTTGAACAATGAATTGATGACTATAAGGATCTTTTATCAATAGAAGGGATTGGAACAAGCATGTTAACGTGTAACATTGTTCTCCAGGACCCCACCTATAACTATATATAACTGACGAATTTCTTTCACAGACATGTGTGTGTGTGTTTCCTGTGTATATTTGTTTTGTTCATTTGTCCTCATGAATTTTCATAGTGTAACTTATTCATTAATCTTTGCTGTAATATTCAAATTCTTCGAGGACATAAAGAATCAATGTGTACATGTAAACATGTAGCATCCAAAACTAGGTCTATAGGAACCGAATAAGCTAAAAGCTTAAAGACATATAAAAATATACAGTGTTCGGTTATTTGCAGTAAAAAAATGTGTTGGCGTATCATTATACCTTTATACTAGTTTTGTAATCATCAATCAACTGTTTTGCTATGTCAGGACAGTTTTCTCTCTTATCGACGTTTTCTGTCTGCCAGTCCACTTCCAATTTCCGGTCAGCAGTATTAGCATAAGCGGCTCCTGGAGTGGCATGTGTGACCCTTGTGGATGTAATGATTCCCACAGATTTTTCTATGAATCAAAAACATAAAAAGAATAAAGCCATTCTTATTTTAGTAGATTATGAATATGATGGTTGTGCTTATTAATTCATCATTATATCTTTAACCGTTTTTCAACACTTTGATCTCGAGAACAGCTGATGAGTTGTCCGTCAACGAAATGGCCATACAGTGATGGAGAATTTGCAATAGATAGTGTGAACGAATACTTTGTCTCTATCCTTTTCATATTCGCAATAAATATAAGGCATTTGCAATATATATTGTGAATGAATACTTTGTCTACATCCTCTTCATATTCGCAATAGATATAAGGAATTTGCAAAAGATATTTTGAATGAATACTTTGTCTATATCCTTTTCATATTCGAAATAAATATAAGGAATTTGCAATATATATTGTGAATAAATATGTTTTCTATATCCTTTTCATATTCGCGATAGATATAAGGAATTTGCAATAGATATTTTGAATGAATACTTTTTCTATATCCTTTTCATATTCGCAATAGATATAAGGAATTTGCAAAATATATTTTGTCTATATCCTTTTCATATTGGAAATAAATATAAGGAATTTGCAATAGATATTGTGAATGAATACTTTGTCTATATCCTTTTCATATTCGGAGTAGAAAAAAGGAATTTGCAATAGATATTGTGAATGAATACTTTTTCTATGTCATTTTCATATTCGCAATAGATATATGAATTTGCAATAGATATTGCGAATGAATACTTTGTCTATGTCCTTTTCATATTCGCAATAAATATAAGGAATCTCCAGTAGTTATTGTGAATGAATACTTTGTCTATATCCTTTTCATATTCACAATAGATATAAATAATTTGCAGTAGATATTGTGAATGAATACTTTTTCTACATCATTTTCATATTCTCAATAAATATAAGGAATTTGCAAAAGATATTGTGAATGAATACTTTGTCTACATCCTTTTCATATTCGCAATAGATATCAGGAATTTCCAACAGATATTGTGAACGAATACTTTGTCTATATCATTTTCATATTGGAAAAACATATAAGGAATTTGCAGTAGATATTGTGAATGAATGCTTTTTCTATATCATTTTCATTTCGCAATAGATTAAGGAATATGCAACAGATATTGTGAATGAATACTTTGTCTATATTTGTACATATACATAAAAAGGACAAATATACATAAGGAGCAATCAAAAAACGTAATCCATTACATGATATGAATAAAATCAGTGCTTACGCTTTGCAATAGACCAGTCAGCTATGGATGTAAGCTTAGATTTTTCTGTTACCGCCGAACAGTCCCCTTGCTTTACGCTAGCATCGACTCCAAGAACTCCGGAGTTTGTTTTGACTCCACTAAGGAACTGGGTAGCGGTTCCTGCTGAATCTGCTACTTGATGATCTTGATTGTATGTCTAAGATTTAAATAATCAAAATTTAGAATATCACACAATTGTAATGCAACTATGTACACATAATAAAAACAATCATTCTATAACAATGGTTGTGCATTAATTTTAATTTATCTTGAGTCATCAGGAGACATTGCTGGAAATAAAATGCAGAATACTGGATCAATAATCTAACTTGTCAAACAAATTCGAAAAAAGTGAAAGTTAAACAAAAAAAAACCGGATTCTAGGATTTCTTGTTTTTCTTGGTGGAGTTAAATGACAATAGTTTATGTTGAATGAAGTAGCTAGGAATATACTGCTGTATTCGTCAAAAGGAATCTGAATGGTAAAATGATTTAAGCAGTCAATTGTAGTTTTTCTTAAGGAAAAATCAGGATGCAAGTAAATTGGATTAATAAATAAAAAATATATGACAAAAGAATTTGGAGTAAAATATTGTTATTTTATTCAATTGAACAAAGTGTTCATTTTAAACAATAGTCGGTGAACAAAACTATTGTGTCTCACTGTTGATATTTTACTATATTGGTATGTAGAAATTCTAATATACTTAAACTGACTAATTTTGCACTAAAAAGATATAAATATTCTATGATACTATTTTGATAGATAAAATATGCATTTGTCTTTGATTAAAATTTACGATTCATCAATTGAAAATCGGCAAAAGAATACCAAAGTGACAAAACAGTGGGAAAAAGTTCACAAATTCGAAGTCCTAGGAAAAGACAATCAGGAGAATGGACCACAACAAATAAACGCGACAAGGATGCGCGTATAACTAAAAGAATAAAAAAAAAAAACGTATAATAAACTAAACAAAACTAGAACAAGACAGCACAGAAACTAAAGCACTCGCAATGTGAACTCCCATAAAGTAATGAAAACAGTAGTTAAAAACACTGAAGAGTAAAATCAAATGCTATCTGAAAAGACGAAAAAGGTAAAACCAAAACCAATTAAAGACAGGGCTATGCTCTAGAGAGATGTCCTTATTTCCACATTTTTAACATTTTTATATTCAGTAAATTTAAAGTGTTATTTCATGCTATTATCGGTAAACTTCCTGCAATGCTCATCACCAGAGGCATCCACTCGTGATAATGATTAAATATTTGGATATAATTTTTATTTCACTGATGACTCAATCGACGAAATGTGCACATATTATGTATTTATATTGGCATAATGAAATGTGTATTATTACCACCGGGCGGATGCCTTTGCTGGTACATGTATGCCTGTAGTCTGAGATTTACCGAGTATTTCACACTTGTTTCGTGGCGAGTACAAATAAATCGTTTTGTATGCTGCAATCTAAATGGTCATCTTTTATCGATAAAAGTCATGAGAATTGCACATAATCTAAAGCGTCTTACCATTCAGAGAACACTCATGATAATTTATAAGTAGAAACCGTTGTTTATTCAACATACGAAATGTTATCTTGGGTGTTATCGCAAAGCTCGCATTTTGAAAACAGTAATGGAATTTAGATTGGTGTGTTTTTACAGAGGAATGTCAGTTACATGAATAGGAGTAGAAAGGGTTAGAATAGGGGTGATTTAGCATTGTATGTAAGATTTTCATGGGGTATGTTATGCAGAGCTGGAGACTATTGTGGTATTTAGGAAGATTTTTGAGTTTTGGTTGACCTTATAAGACTGTTTCTTTTCAAAGGAATTTAGTCTATTGATGAAAACAAAAAAGATGTATTATTATTATTTACTGCACTTGGAGTACGGCGCCTGTGTTATGACCTTTATATATTCTAAACAGGAACACCATTTTACTGACAATGTAGATGATAATTCATATAACGTAATCGTAAAACTTTAAGTACCTTTGATAAAGCTACATGCGGAAATTTTTCCCAGCTAAGGATGTTTTCCTCTCCAGTTTTATTGTTAAGTTGACCTTGTCTTAACCTTGCCGCTGTTACAGTGGCTATGCTCATCCCATCACCAAGAAAGAATATGACATTTTTTGCCACTTTGGTAGTTTTCTGGATATTTATATATCTCTTCAATTCATCTTTAGCTTGATTTCGCCAAAATGACGGAGCTAAAAAGTATTTTTTTTAAAGTAAACACTTGATTTGTTTTGTAACTATAAACATCTATTTTGTTGAAACATCTGATATTCAACGTTGACCTTAAATTAATCAGAATATATGATTTTTGTGATAATTATAATTCATGTTAACATACAATGTTCCATCCTTTCTTTTGATAGCAAATTTCATTCATATTGACATGTATTAAAGAGGGCCTTCAGAATTACCGTGGAACATCGTATTCCACAAGTGGCGTCAATCATGTGGATTCTTAAAAAATAAAAATGTACTACAATATATAAAATCAAAATCTTTGGCTACATGCAACAGTATAAAAACATTAGACTTCTCTATACACTCTATACTACCATACCACATTCTCAATTGAAATATCGATTGAAATAACTAGTTCATCAATGTTTTTTCAAGAAAATGACACACGCAGGTATAAATTTCTAGTTTCAGGTAGAGAAAAGGCTTGTTTCATTAAGAACCACTCTGATTCTGACAAAAGGTATTCTGAAGATGAAATTACAGACATGTTAGATTTTTCATAGACAACATATTTGTCGGTCGAATTTTTCAAAAAACAATCGGCATTCCAATGGGAACCAACTGTGCTCCTCTCCTAGCTGATCTGTTTCTGTACTCATATGAAGCGGACTTCATTTAAGGGCTTCTACGTGAAAACAAAAAGATACTAGCCCAATCTATTAATTTCACTTTTCGTTACATAGATGACGTGTTGTCGTTAAATAACGATACATTCCAAGACTTTCTACATCTCATCTACCCCAGTGAACTTGATATTAAGGACTCCACAGATACATCAAAGTCCGCATCATATTTAGAATTGTTTCTCGAAATAGACAATGAGGAACATCTGAAGACAAAATTTTACGACAAACGTGATGACTTCGACTTTCCTATTGTTAACTTTCGCTTCCTATGTAGGAATATAGCACCATCGCCTGCATATGGCGTCTACGTTTCTCAGCTTTTCCGATATTTTAGGGCATGCGTGAGTTACCATTACGTTCGACAAAGAGGATTACTGCTGTCATAAAAGTTTCTTAACCAGGGTTTTATCAGGGATAAGTTGATGTCATAACTACGTCGTCATCACGAATTGATTGACCGTTAGTGTTCCAATATCTACGATGATGTTGGACCTGTTCTCAATATCTTAGTCCCTTTTTAATAATTTATTTTTTTTCTTTTTGTTCTATTGTATGGATATTTTTGATTGACCATTTAATTTACTGCAGTCAGCTTCTTTTTTTTCAGGATGTATTTGAATTTTGTGCCTCCACCGATTTGTGACTATCACCGGATTGACTTTGTTGAACTTTACGACGGGTGTCGTATACTGAGCAGGAACTGCTTACCCTTCCGGAGCACCTGAGTTCACTCCTGGTTTTTATAGAGTTCGTGTTGTTCATTGTTTTTTAGTTTTCAGTGTTTATTGTTGTGCTTGTGGTTTTTCATTTGTCTTCTCGGGTTTTGTCTGTCTAATGGATTGCGTTTTTTGGATTGCTCCTTACTATAATTACATCTCTCGTCTAATATACCGGAGTGTCGAGACCACCAATAGAATAACTTTAGACTGACGACTCAAGGCAATTGAAAACAAATCTGTATGACAAAAATGATGATTTTAAATTCTAGGCTTTTTACTTGACGTTTCTTCGGGAAGCCAAGAGTAAACTTCATTAAATTTAAACACAAAAAGGAGTTGAAGCTATAAGGTTTGTTAGAATAATTATGAATATTTTTACACTTGAAACAATAAGAATTTTTTGTTGCATGTACTTATTAATAAAGTTTCATTTTTTTTTTAAGTAGAAAGGCTATAAATTCCAATTGTTAAGGTCTCCTTTATTAGCATTAATACACTGAACCGCAAAAGAAACGTCGCACAAAATGACATGTTCACATACATTTATTTCAAAGTGACATTTATATATTTTAAATTAATTTTTACAAAATTTAATGAATGATTTACAGTCTTTTGGTTACAATGTTCACAAAAACGTCACAATTGTCGCAACGTCACATGTTTTCAATGCTGTGCTCCCACGTCCGTTAATAACGTGTATGTCCTCCACCGGCACCTATTACTGCGGCACATCTTCGGTACATGGAGTTGATGAGCCGATTAATAAACGCCATCGGAATACGTGCCCATACTCTCTGAAACGCTTGTGAAAGTTCAGCTGCAGTTGTAGGACTTGGCTGCTCATTATTCAACCGTCTTTGAACTTCGTCCCATAAATGTTCAATAGGGTTTAAATCTGGACTCAAAGCCGGCCAATCCAAACATTAATGTTATTCTGCTGTAGGAAGTCTCTTGTGCTCCTTGCGGTATGCGCACGTGCATTGTCCTGTTGGAAAGTCTTGTTTTGATGACGTGCGAAATGGGGCTGAACATGGGGTGTCAAGACTTGGTCGATGTAACGGGCACCTGTTACGCCATTTCCTCTGCCTGGGCCAAGGTTCTGAAAGATGACTGGACCAAGTTTAACGTTAAGGCCGATTCCACCCCATACCATGATGCTAGGTCCTCCCCACGCGTCTGTTTCCAGAATGCAGCTGTCTTCGTAACGTTCCCCGCGTCTTCTCCACACTCTGGTTCTGCCATCGGCTGTTGAAATGCAGTAACGGCTTTCGTCAGAGAAGATGATGTTACGCCATTGTCGATTTCGCCAATTCTGTCGCTGAGTGGCCCACTGAAGACGAGCTTGACGGTGTCGAGGAGTAAGAATAGGTCCTCTTGCTGGACGGCGACATCTCATGTTTCTAGCAGCTAATCGCCGACGAACCGTATCATCACTTATGGGTCGTCCATGTGTTCCAACAGTGTTTCTGGCAGTTTCGGCAGCTGGGGTGAACCGATTCATCAAATGTTGACGAACAATGCCTCTATTCTGTCTAGGGGTAGTGACTTGGGGTCTACCACTCCGTGGACGGTCATTTGTGCTGTTTGTTGCATTGTACCGTGTCCGTAGACGTTCAATTGTTCGAACAGCACAGTTGAAGTCGTTGGCAATAACTTTGGCAGATTGCCCAGCATCCAATCGACAATGGCCTGTTCTCTCTGTTGTGGAGTCAGACGTGGCATAGCTTCTGTGTCAACACTGATACTAACACTCTTTAATTTTCTCCGGCCTTTTATACCCATAAAGGAGCATGAATTTCACGAACATTTAAGATTTAAGAAAAATTACCGCCAAGTGTGTCCCACGAGCGGTTTTAGGTACGGTCGCTCTACGATATCAACTGAAAATTATTCAACCGAAAATTTAATTCACAGGTAATTTAATCTTACCTGGTGATGTAATCGTAATACTGATTATATAAAAATCATTAATTAATATTTATTTTGAATTTTGCTAACATTTTGAAAAAGCGACGTTTCTTTTGCGGTTCAGTATATATCTAGATCTCAAGTCTACATTTGATAGTTGATTCGTTAATGTCATGCATGTGATATGTACGTCTCTTTTTCAACAGAGCGACATTACTGTCACGTTAGTGAATAAAGCAAGGTTCATTGTTGGCCTTTCCTGTTACCCTTTTCATTTATAAAAATAATTTATGGCAGCCATAAGTCCATTGGAGATTTTAATATGGGTAATATTATTTGAGAAAAATTTTATCCCGAGTTAACGAATGGTAAAATTTAAGCAAATAATTTACCCATATTAAAATCTAATACGAACATATGGCTCCTATGAATCATTTTGATTTTAATATCGCAAAAATTGAAATTATGTTAACGAAGTGGTACTACAAGGCCTTTCATGTGACGGCCATTTTGATTTTGGAACTTCTGAAAAAGAAACTGCAGAAAAGTAAACATAATAAATTTCATACAATAAAACTTATTTTTCATATGATTTTACTGTACATTGAAGTATAAAAAGTTCAAGCAGTTGTAGTATTTCCACGTTCTGATAGTGTCTCTGGTGATATTCAAACGACTGGCGTTGTAATTTTGACTATTACGTCAGGCGCGTGCTAGCCATAATAAATCGAAATTTTTAATACACCTTTATTTGCAAAGGTAAATCATCACACCATATTCATGATATTAGAATTTATAATTATGTTCAGTCTTTGTTTATATTATAACTAATAAAAAAGGGTCGTCGCCACGATTACTTTTTCCGGTCTTATTTATAACAAATTTAACTAGACACTTTACTGGACTGAATGTTTTTTCTTTAGTATTCTTTTTATGATTTTGAAATTAAGGATATGCTGTATGTGTCAGTACAATAACCCCCATGTTAAACACGTCACATCTAAATCCGCATAAATAACTATGGTGGTTTCTTTAAAGATTCCTTATAATAAACATTCTATGATACCAGCATTTAAGGTGGTACCCAACACTACAGGGAGACAACTCTTAAAAATCACCAGAACGTTTTAATCAAATTTAATAAGAAAAGAGAAATTAAGCCTCTGTATGATCAAAATTGATGTTTGCCAAACTGCTATATATTCAATGAAATTATTCCCGTGAAGTGTGAAATTCTATTTACTAAAAAAAATCAACATTTATGTCAACAGGTCAAAGTAAATATTTCCTAAAAATTTTATCAAAATTAAACAAGCCAAATTTATTTTAGTCAAGGTGTTGGGTACCACCTTAACTGCACTGAATCTGCATATTTTTATCACTCAGCAGTGGTACATAAGATAAAAAGTGTGAAAACTCGGGGGAAAATACAGTAAAACTTATGAACATCCACTGATATCTAACCATACCCATTTGAAGCATGTAACTTGCTTTATGATAATACTTGTATACTGTTTATATAGATAAACGTAAGATAGATTATAACCTCAGCGAATATTTGAAATTTGATTGGTAATTGACGTTTTAGTACAAGATGATTGACCTGGTCCAGATAAACAATCACTTGTGCACTATAAATTTCCAATTTATGCGAGTGGGTTAATAAACAACTGAATATTTCGTCGGAAAAAAAATATTCTTAGTTTCTTAGTTGACAATTTGGAAAAAACAACTTATTTTCTTTTTTGTTGAATTATACAATTTCAAACCTATAAAAAAATTTACCGTCTAAAAAAATTTCCACTAAATCACGACAATTGATACCAAAAAATGTAAACAAATGCATTGTATGTAAAAATCTAACAATCTTATCAACAACCTTTATATCGGTACAACGATGAAATGCCTTTCTTTCCAAATATCTAAAATTATGCAATAAGGGTTAAATCGTGGATAGATATAATAAATTTTGTACTAAACATTATGCAAAATACTAGTTTCTGCTTCACAAAATATTTTAAAATTTTCTTGACAATGCTATTCGTTTCAACTATACATATACAAAACGTTGATGGTCAAATATAATATAAGAAAAAACATAGAATCATGTATCACTCACCTGGACTATGTCCATCTTCACTGGCAGCCTGGAACATTGCTGTCAAGCCAAATGGGTCATTGTTTTCAAACAAGAAGATCTTTCAGTGATTTTCCCATTAGGTCCCATATTAAACTATGTTCGGCTTTGGTGGAATTCTTGGATGAAGCACGGGGGCATCGGATATAATTCTGAAATAGGACTATCTAAGGACCACTGCTGCTAAATTTTGTTGTAAATGGCCCAGTGGTTTTAGACAAGATCTTTAACTAAATTGCCCATAATACTACGTTTAACTATGTTCGGCTTAGTCGCCATTTTGGATGGTGGGCGGGATCATTGGAAACAATTCTGAAAGAGAGCCACTAAAGGGCTATTGCTGTCGAGTTTTGTTCTAATTGGCCAAGCAGTTTCAGACAAGATCTTTCAGTAAATATCCAGTAGGGTCCTATGTTAAACTATGTTCGGTTCTGGCTGCCATCTTGGATTCTGGATGGGGTCACGAGATATTATTCTGAAAGAGGACCACCTAAGGACCATTGCTGCCAAGTTGTGTTCCAATTGGGCCAGTGGTTTCAGACAAAAAGATCTTTAAGTAAATTTTCCGTGGGGTCCTATGCTAAACTATGTTCGGTTCTGGTGGTCATATTGGATGACGGGTTTGGTCGTCGTGTACAATTCTGAAAGAGGACCATCTAAGGACCATTGCTGCTAATTTTTGTTCCAATTGGCCCAGTTGTTTCAGACGAGAAGATCTTTAATTATATCTCCCATAGGGTCCTATGTTAAACTAAGTTCGGCTATGGCGACCATCTTGGATGATGGGTGGGGTCATCGGACACATTTCTGAAAGCAGACCACCTAAGGACCATTGCTGCATAGTCTTGTTCTAATTGACCCAGTGGTTTCAGAAGAGAATGTCTTTAAGAGAATTCGATCCAACAAACAGACCTCCGACACAAAAGAGTACAGAACACAATCATGGAATAGTCAGACAGTTAGAATAGGCTGATACTTAGAAAATTGTTTTCTTTTCCTTTTACTTGATACAAAAACTTATAATTGCAAAGAAACGGTAAAATGTTTAGATAAGAAAACATGTACCAAATTTTAAAATGAGCTTTCCTGTGTGAACATTTATCATGTTAAGTCATGATTGTAAATTATAGAATACATTATCGGGCCTCCAAATTTTGCATTCATTTAGCGAGATAATGACAATATTTTTTTTCAGACATAAGATTTAGGAACTGCAAATTTCTGCAATTTTTCCGATAATATTGAATTTAAAATCATAAGTAGCATGTATGACTTACTTTTTGCATTTCCAGTAAATTTATCATCAGTAAATGGACCCTTTTCCTTAGGTGGAAAACCGTAAGTAAAATTAATTAAGATTACAAAACACATTGAACACCATATAAATCCAATAGGAGACATCTTATAAATTTTAAAAGTTGGTATAAGTACTAATACACACTACAAGTGTAATAATACAGGTAATTTTTGCTCTTGAAATGCTAGATTAAACTTGATTACTACAGGTAATTCCGGTAAAGCTTGATAAGTCCAGATAATACTTTGGCTTGGTGCAACTGCGTACTAAAATTTTTTTGTACTAAAAATCACAATGTTAGGTAAAAGAAGAAAAAATAAAACTGAAGTACTTTGTATACAATATATTTCTTATTTGTCACATAAAAGTGTCTCATTTGTTGGTACATGTATTTAAACAACTATTCATCAAATTAACGTCTATTTGTCTTCATCAAAGGAATCCTATAAATTTGTGTTATTTGTTTTCTTTTCATGCACAGATATATTGGCAAGATATGCTTTTCAAAATTGAAAGAAGTACGGCATTAAAATTAGAGAATAACAGTGTTGTATTTGATGTGGTTCCTGCGTAAAACGTATATTTTACTGTCGCAAATTGAGTTTACCTGGGGACGCTTAACGGAGCCGGGTAAACGGATATTTGCGACATTGAAATCCGTGACTAAATTTAACAATCTAAATTAAAACGTCTCAGTAGTCGCCAACTTTTAGGTATGTTTAAGGTCATGTGTAGGTAGGAAGTTTCGAAGAATGATTTATCTTTAATACTTTTATTTACCTAATTTTAAGCATTTAATAGAAAGCTTCCACTGTCTCAAATTCATAAGAGTTTATTTACAACATACGACAGAGAAATGATAAGTGGTACATAGATATTTGGTAACATTCCTGATGATTGTCCATTTGAACAGAGATCTATTTGTTTCGATGATTTTTTATTTACTAGTGACGCAGCACAATCCTCCTCTCTTGCATAGTCCCCAACACAGGACGCAAAAGCCATGACATGCGTAATATAATGTTGTTCGTGTACGCCTTGAAATAAATGTGACATTGGTCCGCGTGCATAAATTGCAACGTCATCTCCACCATGTGTCTCATAACTCATATTAACGGCGGATGGCTGGTGAAAGTCTCTCTTATCTGAAATAAAGACTTTGTTCGTGTATCTAATGTATTATTTAAGAGCAATTAATTTGTATTACTGTAGTTTCCGTTTTATTTCGTTTGTTACAAATGTTTATAGTTTTCGTGCGGACATTGGAACCAAGAAAATTAAAGGATCTATGAAATTTACAATCCAGCAAGCATTCTGAGACTATTGCTGGGCAATACAATGTCCACTACCGGCTTGAGCTGTAAGAAAACACACCGAATGCTTTTTGATTTTGTGAATCGAACCCACAACTATGGACAGAGTAATTCCTACATATCCTGAAATATATCTGCAAGGGTTACATAATAATTAACTGACCAGCCTCAAAATTGATCTTGCTCCTCATTATAAGCTCACATACCAATATAAGATCATTTTGCAAAAAAGAATCCCATTTCCAAGGGCAATAACCCTTCCAATAAATATCTGGTCAGCGTAAAAATCGAATTTGATCTGTAGCCCATCATTGTAAATATCAATCCAAAGATACTAATATTAGATATAGTAAATTTATACTATGCTGTATACGACGCACTTCAAGGAGTTACCTCTCATCAGCAGCATTAGAACCGAAACATTTGGAAGACCAAAAACCAAACTTATTTTAAACAAAAAGTACTCATAACCAAAAATACCGAAATAGCAAGCCACATTTTAGCTAAGGAGATCTACCATGTGCAATACAAGGAATGAACCCTTAGTATTTCTATTATTTTTGCATTTTGTTAAATACTGGTAATTTCTGTAACAAATCAATGAATAATCATGCCAGAAAAGAGTTACGACTGGGTTGGCGAATACCCTCGGGGACCTAGGATCCACCATGCATAGGCATCGTCCCAGGAGTTTCAAAATAACAATCCAAAGATACTAATATTAGATATAGTAAATTTATACTATGCTGTATACCACGCATTTCAAGGAGTTACCTCTCATCAGCAGCATTAAAACCGAAACATTTGGAAGACCAAAAACTAAACTTATTTTAAACAAAAAGTACTCATAACCAAAATACCGAAATAGGAAGCCAAATTTCAGCTAAGGAGATCTAACATGTACAATACAAGAAATGAACCCTTAGTATTTCTATCATTTTTGAATTTTGTTAAATACTGGTAATTTCTGTAACAAATCAATGAATAATCATATCAGACAAGTCTGACGACTGGGTTGGCGAATACCCTCGGGGACCTAGGATCCACCATACAGAGGCATCGTCCCAGGAGTTTCAAAAAAACAATCCAAAGATACTAATATTAGATATAGTAAATTTATACTATGCTGTATACGACGCATTTCAAGGCGTTACCTCTCATCAGCAGCATTAAAACCGAAACATTTGGAAGACCAAAAACCAAACTTATTTTAAACAAAAAGTACTCATAACCAAAAATACCGAAATAGGAAGCCAAATTTCAGCTAAGGAGATCTACCATGTACAATACAAGGAATGAACCCTTAGTATTTCTATTATTTTTGAATTTTGCTAAATACTGGTAATTTCTGTAACAAATCAATGAATAATCATGTCAGACAAGTCTGACGACTGGGTTGGCAACTCACACACCAAACATAAGATTATTTGGTAGAAGGGTTTACGAAAAAAATCCGAAAAACTATTAAACTGGCAATAAATTCTATTACCCAGGGCAATAACTCTCAGAATGAATATCCGATCAGCGTGAAACTCAAACTTGATCTGATGCTCATCATTATCCGGTCACATGTCACAAATAAGATCAATTGGTAAAATGGTTTGCAAAAAAGTGAAGAAAACTAATTTTTTGACGATAATTCCGATCTACAAGAGAAATAACTCTATTAATAATTATCCGATAAGCCTGAAAGTAAAACTTGATCAATAGTTCATCATTATAAGCTCACATACCGAAAATAATATTACTTGGTAAAAGGGTTTACAAAAATATCCGGAAAACTAATATTTATTTTGAAAATAATTCCTATCTCAAAGGGCAATAACTCTGTAGCTCATCATTATAAGCTTACATACCAATAATAATCAGTTGGTCAAACGGTATCTCAAAAAATGTCCGGAAAACTGTATTATGACTGACGCTATGACGGACGGGCGGAGTACAAATCCTATAGTCCCCTTCGGTGTTGCCGGTAAGAGACCAATAAATGTGATTACAAAGACATGAAATATAATCTCTTCAAAATAAGAAATGTCCTCAAAATCAAACAAAGATAAGTGGGAATTTACTGATTTTGCTATGATATAAATACATTTGTAAGCCCATTCTTTCATATTCAGAAGAGTAAAATTATATTTTACATGGGGCCATAGCTTCATTCCTTTTGTGTATTTTTATAGTCTGTTGATATGAGTACTGCTTTAAATTCAAAATTAAAAAGGAATAGGGTTATCCGTCAGTTAGATAACATCGCATAGATTACATATCCATTTGTCCATTGAAAAAACACATAATTCCGAGCACAGAACAAACTTTCCACTACATATACTGGTATACAATTAAATAAAATAATGACAATAATCTAAACAAAAACACATTATCATAATTTTCGTTGGCGACTTCAAAGTGTAATATTGAAGAGTTTGGATTCAACGTACCAAGTCGAACTTAAGTCTATAATGATACATTGAATCATTCTGTGATATTGTATCCAGAAGGTGTGCAGATTTCGATTAAATATGACTCATCAGAAATGCTTATGATTTATACATACCGGTGGCTACCCCAGTTAAATTTCGTCTAGGTGACTTGACAGAACCGGGTCCATTTGCATACATAAGTGTTGTGTAAGGCAAATCGTCATTGGCCAGTATTGGAACACCGTTATCCATGACTATACCTTAAAACAGGAAGATAATTATTTTATTTGTTACAACCTATAAACCCTTATATATATATAACAAAAATTAAAAAATCCTTAAATACACCTGCAGGTAAACAACGTTTTTTTCCCACTTTTACGGTCTTTCAGGCATGTCAAGATATTTACTTTTCATGTAATTGTCATAATATTTGTCAAGGTTTGATTTGCATTATTAAGATTACCTAAAATAGGATTTCCTCTCTCTGGATAACCAGCTATTGCCAACGTGTGTGAATGATCAGCTGTGACGACAATCAATGTGTCCTGGTCACTGGTAAGTTTGTTGGTAATAGCAACGGCATCTGCCATAGCTATGGTTTCTGACAAAGCAAGGTCAGCCTGACCAAAGTGATGAGCCCAATCTATCTTTCCACCTAGGTTAATTTTAGAAACAGCAAAATGATTAATGCGTCTGTTTCGCATAATATTGCAACTGGTTGCTATGAAAATTTCCTTTCCAAATAACCTATAAAAAAGGCCAAAACATTTGATATGTTTAACAAACTTTGCCATCCCAACAACCTCACTTTCGTTTTTGATGTGGTCGTATTTTAGGGAAGAAAACCAACGTAGTGAACATGAAAAACTAGAGGCTCCCAGGAGCCTGTATCGCTCACCTTAATTCAATTTGCCAATCAACAGCCATACAAGCACATGAGAAACAAAAGTCGGTATTATTGGACATAATTCTGAAAGAGGACAATCTAATAACATGGCTGCTAAGTCTGGTTCCAATTGGCCAAATGCTTTCAGACCAGAAGATTTTTTAAATGAATTTTCCCGATGGGTCCTATGATAAACTTAGTTCGACTGTGGCATCCATCTTTTATGACAGTCCGGGTCATCAAAGGACCATTTTTGCCAAGTTTGGTTCCAATTGGCTCAGTGGTTTCAGAAAAGACGAAGTTTTATTAATTTTCCCATAGGGTCCTATGTTAAAATAAGTTCGGCTGTGGCAGCCATCTTGGTTGACATTCTGGATCATCGGACACAAGTCTAAAAGAGTACCATCTAAGGACCATTTCTGCCCATTTTGGTTTCAATTGGCTCTGTAGTTTTAGACCAGAAGATTATTAATGAATTTTCCCATATTGTCATGTGTTCAACTATGTTTTGCTGTGACGGCCATCTTTATTGACATTTCGGGTCATCGGAATACTTCTGAAAGACAACCACCTGAGGACTATTTCTGCCAAGTTTGGTTCCAATAGGCATAGTGGTTTTAGACAAGAAGATATTTAAATTAATTTTCCCTTAAGATCCTATGTTAAACTAACTTTGGCTGTGTCGGCCAACTTGGTTGACATTCTGTGTCATTGGACACAATTCTGACCGTCACAGAGGACCATTTCTGCCAAGTTTGGTTTCAACTGGCTTTGCAATTTCAGACAAGATGTTTTAATGAATTTTCCAATAGGGTCCTATGTTAAACTATGTTCGGCTGTGGCGGCTATCTTGGTTGACAGTCCGGGTCATCGGACATAATTCTGACTTAGGACCATCTAAGGATCATTGCTGCCAGGTCTGGTATTAATTGGCCATGTAGTTACATAGATGTTTTAAATTCACCACCCTCCCCCCTTTTTTCTATTTTCAGCCACAGCAGCCATGTTGGTAGGAAGTCGGAGATGCCAGACATGAATCTGGAAGCGGGCCGCCCAAGGACCATTCCATCAAAGTTTAGTTTCAATTGGCCAGTGGTTTCAGAGAAGATCGTTGAAGGGAAGTTTCCGCCGGACGACGTACGACGGACGCCAAGTGATGGCAATAGCTCACATGACCTTAGAAGCCATGTGAACTAAAAATGAAATTTCTTATTTCGCATAACATTTTAGGCATTTCGGCATTCGAAAGGGAAATTATTAATAAGCATTTAAGTTACTACAATTGTCCGCGATTTTTCATACTTTTATGATTTATTTGGAAATGTGCATTGAACTCAAAAACAAAAGTCAATAAATAAAGTAAATTTGAAAAATACCTTCTACTAGCAAAAAGAAACCCTTTTCACTGTCATGGTTCCTTAGAACTCTGATGGCCTTTTCTGTCATCTCGGCTAAAGTTGGTTCTGGTACAGCTAAGTCTGCTTTATCAAGTTCAAATGACATGTGGTCTGAATTAAATAATCCTGAAAAATCATCAAAATTATGTCGTGAATGCATTCCAATGTAAACGACAAAGCTATTTCTCAATTTAAAGATTATTAAAGAGTGACAAAGTTTAACGTATAACAAAAATACAAGGTATCAGTGCTAGACATGATCCATCATGAAAAATAATAATGGAATACATTGTATATGAATTTTTAAATCTTATTTCCTGTCTCTGGGGCTTCATCCTAGCACTAATCACGAACCCCAAGAAATGAATAAGTTAAAGAAACTAGCAAAATAAAAGGAAAGAAGAACAAATTTACTAAAAATATAAGTCACTTGAAGGACGCTAACTTTGTCCCTACATGAAAAACAATGTTTAAGATCGTTAATGGACATTAAATATCAACATTAGATTGTGTCTGCACAAAAACACTGCTTGTGATTAAACTCTCAGTTTAAACTACACTATATATATGAAAAGGGAAATGCAATTGAAAGTGGTAAAATAACGGCAACATATTATTTTGTATTCTGCCCAAGAGCAGAATAAAAACACTTCGTATTCCATACTACGGCTAATAGTGAATATTAGTTCACAGTAATATTTCAAATAAAATCGTATCAAATTAAAACTTAATACAGCATGGGTCCTAATACATGTGTATTATGAAATCTGAACACATATTTCTTATTGATATTTTCCCCATTTATAAACTGATTAATACATTGTACATGCTTTTTTCCATATCAGCACTGTTACCAGCGCTCGAATGATATCGCCCCTGTTGCTGAATCCGTCTGAGTCGATATCAAGGCCTCGATATGGTAAAAGGCATACATTAATCTATGAATATATGTCTATTGGATGACCCTGTTAAAATGTAATTGATTCTTTTTCATGTGATATCTATTCAAAACGATTGATACCAGGAAAAGGGAACAATAATACATCCTCTCAGAAAAATGACATGAACTGAAAAAAAGATAAATCACAAACACAAAATATTACGTTTTTTTATTAAACCGGTTTTACGGGTATTCACACATCTGGTGCATATGGAAAATATTATACTTAATCTAAATTGCCTAGTTAAAATTTGCTCGTTATAAATTACTACTGTCATCATGAAGGTTAATTGACACCAAGAAAATCCGCGAGAGGCCTATATAAATTTCAAGATTCCAAATTATTAGCTTTCGTGTCTGTAGCCTTTACTATGACTTAGTAACGCAAAAATCCTTAAATTAAGAATGTCTTTCTTCCAATTCTTTACTTGAAGAAAAAGGAAACTAAGTATTGTCAAAGATTTGGTTTTTCATATTTATAATTATTATTCAAAAAGATGCATATCATTAAATGACTTGATAATATATGGTTATTGCATCAATAAGTATATATTATCTGCATTTTGATAGCTAGATATCGTAAAATATCATCCCGTGAGCCAGCATATGAAGCTTGGGACGAGTGAGCATAGCGAACGAATCCCAAATCTTCATAATCTGTCGAGCGGGGTGATGTTTTACTATATTCAGCTGTCAAAATGCAGATAATATTTTCATCATCTTAATTACTTATCTGAAACGTAAATATTTATAAACGTTCTGAATTCTCCCAAATTTTCGCGGGAAAAGTATGGATTATTCATCACAACGACAAGTTTTCCGTTACGTTGTTTACCATACCAATAAGTATATATTTCCTGAACATCTATGTAAAATATCTTATAAACTATATAAAAACCGACATTAAGGTGTATTTTCGTGTTTTAAAAAACAAAATCAGTCTGGGAATCTTTGTTAATGATTTTCCAGGAAAGGGAAACTAAAGCACCCTTTTTCAAACCTGCAACCTTGTTGACGTCATAGTCAGTCTCCATTCGGGAAACAACTTCTGACTAAAATATGCGCAACGTAAAATAATCACTCAAATTTAACCATGGAGACGACATATTTAAACAAAATTAAATCGTATTTGTACTAATTCAGGCGAAAATATGGATATATAAAAATAAAGCATACGTTTAAAATTTTGATTTAATCGCAAATAATGAAATGCAATGGAAAGAGCGGAAAGAAGTCCCAGCAGACATTATCAGCATCGAGGAAAGACACATTTTGTTGATGTCACTTTTAGAATTTCCTCATCATTCATTTAAATAAAACGCCATTATATAAAAAAGGAACACCAAATCTTGATATAAATATTAATATTTTGCAATTTTGAAATCTATTTAATAAGTTCTAAGCTGCCAAACCTTGGGAGAATTTGTTGATAAGTCCTGCTCAGCGCGCGCGCTTCTTGATTCGAATTTTTCGGAGCTACTCAACAAGCTGATAGAATCACAGGGAAGGATGATAATGTGGAATATTGTCCCCTGCAAAATAATATATTGTGAGTTATAGATTATAAGATGGCATTTTCCATATCGGTCTTGGTATCATCCCGAGATTCCTATATCAGAACGAGGCCGATATGGAAAATTCCATGTTATAATCTATTTATCACATATTTTCAACTAAAAAGATTTGGCCTGTAGAAAATATAAAAAGACATGATTAATAACAACAAAAATTTAATTCAAAAACTCCAAAATAATGTTTTACAAAATTTGTTTACTTCACTTTTATGGATTTTTGTCACTGTAAATGTTTATGCTCACATTGTCAATAGATGAATTACTCATCATCGAAAATCTAACAATCAGGGCTTGGCGATATCAAACATCATACAGTAGGTGATAATACATGTATCATTTTGCAAGGGACAAGTGTCCTCAATATTAACGCAATAACCCTTTTATTGTACAGCAAGATATTTTAAATTTCAAATAAGTTTATTTTCTAAAATGTGGTCAATTTTCAAAGCAATATTGCATGGTGTGCAATATCGGAGAATGTTGCAAGATAATTGTTGGTTACGTTATATATTGAGTATCATGCTTAATTACACCTTATATAAAAAATACTGGATTCTGATTGGTTGAAAGCACGTGTTTTTTTTATGTATTTTCAAGATTTCGTTCATTTTTACAGCTGCGGGGTATATGCCTTAAAAATATTCCTTTTTTCCCTCTGTGCCGTGGTAATTGCCAAAACGTATATGCCTTGTTTGCCCTCGCGAGCCTCTTCCCGCCAAATTCATTCGGAAGCCGGCATTGAACTTATGAAGGATGCCTTGTCAACAAACACAGAAAAACAAACTTAAATATGCAGTAAAAACGCTGCATGATTAATGTAATTCCATCGATAAAAAAAATTAAAAATCTATAGGCCTTAACTTAGTTACGACTAAACAGAAAGACAAAATAAGGAACATCACATTACAAAAGGAAAAAAATGTTGGAAATGGAATAAACAAAAAGAACCTGAAACGAACATAAAAAGAAGAAAAAAATTTCCTGAAAACACCAAACAAATGGACAGTTATGATTACATAGCCACTCTTCAAAATGATATTCGGTTTAATTAAACAGATATATTTTGTTTTGAGGGGTATTTGCGAAACATACCAGTCGAGAGACTCGAATTTCCATCGCCTATCGGGATTGGGAATTTTTTTATCTCTCGACTGGTATTTTTCGCAAATACCCCTCCCTGACATGATATAGCTGTTCAATATAATAAAGCCTTTTATTAAATGAATGCCATACCCTAGTATTTTATAGATAAAAAGGACAAATATACCCATGGAGCAATCAAAACAAACGTAATCCATTGGACAGACAAACCCGGGAAGACAAATGAACAACCACAAGCACAACAAATAAACACAGAAAACTAAAAAACAATGAACAACACTAACTCATATAAAAACCAGGAGTGAACCCAGGTGCTCCGGAAGGGTAAGCCGTTCCTGCTCCGTATACGGCACCCGTCGTGAAGTTCAACAAAGTCAATGCGGTGGAATCACAAATCGGTGGAGGCACATGAAAGGTTACGACAGTGGGAACAGGTCCTGATAAAACTCTGGTTAAGAAGCTTTTGTGACATCAGTAATCATCTTTGTCGAAAGTCATGGTAACTCACGCATGCCCTTGAAAATCGGATAAGCTGAGAAACGTAGACGCCATATGCAGACGATGCTTGTATATTGCTACTCAAGAAGGGAAAATTAACAATAGGAAAGTTGAAGTCATCACGTTTGTCATACAGTTTTGTCTTCAAACGTTCCTCATAGTCTATTTCAAGAAACAAATCCAAGTATGAAGCGGACTTTGGTGTATCTGTAGTATCCTTAATTTCAAGCTCACTGGGGTAGATAAGATGTAGAAAGTCTTGAAATTTGTCGTTATTTAACGACAACACATCATCTATATAACGAAAAGTGAAATTAAAGGATTGGGCTAGTTTCTTTTTGTTTTCAAGTAGTAACCCTTGAATGAAGTTCGCTTCATTTGAGTACAGAAACAGATCGACGAGGAGAGGAGCACAGTTGGTTCCTATTGGAATGCCGATTGTTTGTTGAAAAATTAGACCGCCAAATTCAACGAATATGTTGTCTATGAGAAAATCTAACATGTCTATAATTTCATCTTCAGAATACATTTTGTCAGAATCAGAGTGTTTCTTCACGAAATAAGCCTTTTCTCTACCTAGAACAAGAAATTTATACCTGCGTGTCCCATTTTTCTTGAAAAAACATTGATGAACTAGTTGCTTTAAGTGATATTTTAATTGAGAATGTGGTATGGTAGTGTAGAGTGTAGAGAAGTCGAATGTTTTTATGCTGTTGCAACCAGCCAAAGATTTTGATTTTAGATATTGAAGTAATTTCTAGATATTTTCTATTCAACTATAAACTCACCGAGAACATACTCTGTATTCTTTGGTTCAATTTCCTGAAATGCTGTTCTGTTCCATACGTATTTATATTCAACATTTCTATCTTTTTTATCCACAATCCACTCCTCCAATGTTAAAAAATAATTTGGGTTCAAAAGAGACAAACAAAAAGATTATTAGTTTTGCAGAAAGTTAAGGAGCAAATATAAAAGAGTAAAGTTGACTGAAGAATCAGTGTAACATTAGTGTTTATGTTATTTTTGTAAATTGCGTTCTTATAACATTTAAGGTATTTTTAGTTTGATACAACTGACAAAACGAAAAGTTTGTAAGAAATGTTATTTCACTGGCATCTGTGCGTTATCAAAAAACCTTACATTTATAAGGTTTCTATTATCACGTCTTCCATTTTTCTCATTGCTCCCAATTACAGGATCTATCTCATGGTTAGGCAGGAAATAACGTCTTCCACCTCCCATCACAACCTGTTATTAAACAGGAAAATTAATCAATAACCGTTCAAAAATTAATGAGATACTATCTCATAGTTTAATACCCCCAAATATACAAAACTAAAAAGATAAAACTTGAAAGTTGGTTGTTGATATCTGTAATCCATAGTCCTTTGATAAGTTTTTCCTTAAACCTTTGATTAACGAATTATCTATCAACACATCTTCGAATTCCATTTCGTATAATAAAAAATGTAAAATGCAGCTTAGAAGGCAACAAATTGATTTTGTGAGGGTTGAAAAGTTTTTAAAATAACCAAAAAGATAAACTCAAAAGACGGAGGCTAGTTTGAAGGCGATACTGCAAAGTTTCCAAAGGCTTGGTGTTAATAGAGTTTTAATATACCCATATTAATACAACGGCTATGTACAGGTACATCGACTAGTTATATTAATCCAGCGATACGTTGGAACACGAATATGAAACAAGAACCCATACAATGACGTACATAACTAAGTATGTACCGTTCAATACTACAGCTAGGCACTTGATAATGACAGAGTAAAAGATAAACCCAGTGTCAAATTAAAAACTGTAAATTAAATGTTATTTGATTTTAAAGTACCTTTATGCTTGCTTTGTAATCATCAATCAACTGTTTTGCTATGTCAGGACAGTTTTCTCTCGTTGTGACGTTTTCTGTTTGCCAGTCCACTTCCCAGTTTCGGTCAGCAGTATTAGCATAAGCGGCTCCGGGAGTGGCGTGCGTAATCCTTGTAGTTGTAATGAGGCCAACAGCTTTTTCTGTGAATTAAAAACATAAAGAAAAAAAATACCATTTTATAAGATTGATTATCTGACTTTGAAAAAAAAGTGTAGTGAAAATAAAAATCCAATTTAAAATGTTTTATGTTTGGGAAGACTATCTCTTTAAATATACATTGTATGTTAATGGTAGTATATCTCATTATTCAAAGGTTCTCTCCTTTTCTGATCTGGTACATTCGACTGTTTTAACTGTCATATCACAGTACATATATATATACAAGTCGAGAGCAAAACTTTGGGGGTACTTTTGCAGTATTTGTAGGACGTACTGTGAATGACTGCATAACTTTTAGACTTTATTTTTCTTAAACGAACATAACCATCAGTGCTTACGCTTTGCAATAGACCAATCAGCTATTGATGTAAGTTTAGACTTTTCCGTTACCGCCGAACAGTCCCTATGCTTTACACTGGCATCGACTCCTAGAACTCCGAAATTAGTTTTTACTCCACAAAGAAACTGGGTTCCGGTTCCTGCTGAATCTGCAACTTGGCGATCTTGGTTATATGTCTACGAATTCAATAATGTAATTTTTTTTCATCAAATTACAGAAAGTTAATAAATCCCATAATACTTGCAAAAAATACTTTAAATATTCTATGAAAAAAATTTAAAGCAGCGGATCTGCCTTTTCACTATACAAGTATTATGGTTAATCAGTAGAGGTCAATCTGAAAATATGTAATTCCAAAACAATGGCCCAAGTTGTAGAAACAATTCGACGAAACTTCAGAGAACAAAGCGAAACAAAAAGTCATATAAAATATTTTGTCGTAATTTAGATATTATGTTGATAACATTTCTGCTGAAAAATTAATATTAACTGGATTTATTTTTTGTACCCGTCAAAAAGAATCACCAGAAACAGGAATGACATTTTCAAATGGTTTAAGCCATCGTTTGTAGTTTACAAAAGGAAGATGCAAGATAAATGTGCATTAAAATGTTACTGTAAGAAAAGAAATTATAAATAATCAGATATTACTGTTTACAAACCATATATGACAACGGGGTTTTCAGTGAACTAGTGTTGTTGATTTAATAATTTGAACAAAGTATGCATTTTAAAGTGAGTCTCAATGCTACACATTTTGCTTGACAGTCGAAACAAATGCTACCTTATATGGTTGTGTTCGGGGAAAATTAATCTGAGATAATGAAAATAAACAAAGGATAGAGCCATACCTTTTATCTAAGCAAAATATATGAACGAAGTTAAAGCCATAGTGGAAGTGATTTGGAACATGTTGGCCTAGTACCCTTTTCTTTTGTTATGCAATGTATCTTAATGGAGATAACAAAACAAGTATCATTATAGTAAACGTTTTCCACGGACAATTGATAAAGTGCTAAAATTCAAAGAGATTTTAATTGAACAATTTAAAAAATGTGCGTCCATTTGTTTGTTTACTTTAAAAAGCTTCTTTAACATCAATGGGCAAAATTCGAACCCAATTTCGGAAAATTAACTGTGTATATAACTTTAGGAAGACATCCATTGAACTCAGAATGTTACTGTTAATTCATATAACGTAATCTGTAAATTGTAAGTACCTTTGATAAAGCTACGTGTGGAAATCTTTCCCAGCTAAGGATGTTTTCCTCTCCAGTTTTGTTGTTAAGTTGACCTTGTCTTATCCTTGCCGCTGTTACAGTTGATATGCTCATTCCATCACCAAGAAAGAATATCACATTTTTTGCTACCTTTGTAGTTTTCTGGAGATTTATATATTTTTGTAACTCATCTTTAGCCTGGTTACGCCAAAATGATGGAGCTACGTTTGAAAGAAAGTGATTCTTGAAAGTAAACAAATTATGTGAATTGTAATTATGAACATGAAGTTTTTTTTTAACATTTGATTATCCACATTGCCCTTGATTATCCACATTGCCCTAAATTATCCAAATTGCCCTAAAATTAAACCGGAATATTTTTGGTACTGAGAATTGGTGTTAATTGTTGCTGAAAAACTGGCTTTAAGTTAGTGATTATTTCTGATATAAATGTTGTGGCAATTTTATGTATTGTTGAATGGCATGGAAACTAAACCTATACTTCAGTTGCTAATAGCATTTTTTTTTAAATGTTTAAAATCATTGCAGCATCCTTTGTTGCCGTAAATAGATACACCGTTGTTGAATATGACGGGTCTGAAAAGTAACATTAGTTGTAATTTTTTTATTTTCATTTTGCTTAAAATTATATTTAGTTGACCTTGAAAGCGACAGCTTATCATCGTGGAGCACCTGATTTCATACCCTATAGTTTACTCTATGCATTTTCTTTTTTTCCTGATATTGGTTTTATGTCTCACGAGTTCTAATATTAATTTTACTGCATAGATGTTTTGTATGCGACAAATGTCTTTTAATGAATACGTTGACTACTAGAATACAACCTGGTTTGTTATTGACAAGCTGCAAGCATATTTTTACGGAGATATAGTATTTTCTATTTTACATTCAAGGCTTTGCAACAAGTGTAGTACACTTAGTGCTGATTTAAACAAGGCTGATTTTGTACAGGGGGCATATTGTACATGCGGTTATATGAGCGAAAGTGTCGAACACTACCTATTATATTGTAATAATTTTAGAGTGCAAAGAAATGTTATGCTTAATGAGCTGACCCACTTAGATATTCCGGTTACAATTGATTTGCTATTAACTTAGATTTAAATGAAAATTTAGTTATATTTTCTACAGTATATAAACATATAAAAGAAACAAAAAGTTTCTCATTATGATATCAACCTTGCTATTTAATGTATTTATTTACAACGGTACAAACGTTGCAAAGTTCGAATGATTCACTTTTTGTTCATCACGGTTTTCAGAATGTTTCGTCTCAATGGATTTCAATCATTAACTAGAAGGACAATTGTTCAGAGAACAATTGCAAGGTCTTTCCCGCCGGGTCAGATTGACCTTTTATCTCAAGTTTGTGTTTACATACATGGTTTCTAGGGTGTAGTTTGCATGGTTGCTAAGGATATTAACCATGACCTTCACTCTTGACCTTCTCTTTTGCTTGTATAGTTGCTCTGAACATAATTATATATGGTTGCGACGGACTTTTTCATTGGACTCTTGACACTCCATTTTCATCTGTATCTTTTATGGTTTATCAAGGTTTAAGGTCAGAGGTCAGGTTTGATCTTGACCTTTGACCTTGTGGTCATTTTGAAGTTTTTGATCTCTAATGAACATTGGTGCAAGTCTCAAATCTCTACGACTAACTGTCTATGAGTTTTGAACATTTCCGTGTTCTGTTAAATGTTCAAAGGCCAATAACTCCTATAAGGAATTGATATACTGAGTTGATCGAAACACGACAAAGTTGAAATGACTTTCTTTACAAATATCTAAAATTATGCGATAAGGGTTAAATCGTAAATAGATAGATATAATAAATTTTGTACTAAACCTTACGCAAAATACTAGTTTCTGCTTCACAAAATATTTTAAAATTGTCTTGACTATACATATAGAAAACGAATCATGTATCAATCACCATCTTGACTGGCAGCCTGGAACATTGCTGTCAAGCCAACTGGCTCATTGTTTTCAAACAAGAAAATCTTTTAGTGATTTTTCCCATTAGGTCCCATATTAAACTATGTTCGCCTTTGGTGGAATTCTTGGATGAAGCACGGGGTCATCGGATATAATTCTGAAATAGGACTAAGGACCAATGCTGCTAAATTTTGTTGTAAATGGCCCATAGTTACTACGTTTAACTATGTTCGGCTCTGTCGGCCATTTTGGATGGTGGGCGGAATCACTGAAAACAATTCTGAAAGAGAGCCACTAAAGGGCCATTGCTGTCGAGTTTTGTTCTAATTGGCCAAGCGGTTTAAGACAAGATCTTTCAGTAAATGTCCAGTAGCATCCTATGCTAAACTATGTTCGGTTGTGGCTGCCATCTTGAATGGTGGATGGGGTCATGGGATATAATTCTGAAAGAGGACCACCTAAGGACATTGCTGCATAGTCTTGTTCTAATTGACCCAGTGGTTTCAGAAGAGAATGTTTTTAAGAGAATATGATCCAACTAACAGACCTCCGACACAAAAGAGTACAGAACACAATGGAAGAGTCAGACTGTTAGAATAGGCTGATACATAGAAAATTGTTTTCTTTTCCCTTTATTTGATACAAAAACTTATAATTGCAAAGAAACGGTAAAATGTTTAGATAAGAAAACATGTACGAAATTTTGAAATGAGCTTTCCTCTGTGAACATTTATCATGTTAAGTCATGATTGTAAATCATAGAATACATTATCGGGCCTCCAAATTTTGCATTCATTTAGCGAGATATGACTTAATATTTTTTTCGAAACATAAAATTTAGGAACTGCATATTTCTGCAATTTTTCCGATAATATTGAATTTAAAATCATAAGTAGCATGTATGACTTACTTTTTGCATCTCCAGTAAATTTATCATCAGTAAATGGACCCTTTTCCTTGGGTGGAAAACCGTAAGTAAAAGTAATTAAGATTACAAAACATATTGAACACCATATAAATCCAGTAGGAAACATCTTATGCATTTTAAAGATTGGTATAAGTACAAATACACACTACAAGTGTCATAATGCAGGTAATTTTTGCTTTTGAAATGCTAGATAAATTAAACTTGATTACTACAGGTAATTCCGGTAAAGCTTGATAAGTCCAGAAAATACTTTGGCGTGGTGCAACTGCGTACTAAAATATTTTGTACTAAAAATCACAATGTCAGGTAAAAGAAGAAAAAAGAAAACTGAAGTACTTTGTATACAATATATTTCATATTTGTCACATAAAAGTGTCTCATTTGTTCGTACATGTATTTAAACAACTAATCATCAAAGTAATGTCTATTTGTCTTCATCAAAGGAATCCTATAAATTTGTCATTTCAAAATTGAAAGAAGTACGGCATTAAAATTAGAGAATAACAGCGTTGTATTTGATGTGGTTCCTGCGTAAAACGTAGATTTTACTGTCTCAAATTGAGTTTACCTGGGGACGCTAAACAGAGCCGGGTAAACGGATATTTGCGACATTGAAATCGGTGACTAAATTTAACACTCTAAATTAAAACGTCTCATTATTCGTCAACTTTCAAGAATTTTTAAGGTCATATTAAGGTAGGAAGTTTCGAAGAACGATTTATCGTTAATATTTTTATTTACCTAATTTTATGCATTTAATAGAAAGCTTCAACCTTCCACTGTCTCAAATTCATAAAAGTTTATTTACAACATACGACAGAGAAATGATAAGTAATACATAGATATTTGATAACATTCCTGATGATTGTCCATTTGAACTGAGATCTGTTGATTTCGATGATTTTTTATTTACTAGTGACGCAGCACAATCCTCCTCTCTTGCATAGTCCCCAACACAGGACGCAAAAGCCATGACATGCGGAATATAATGTTGTTCGTGAACGCCTTGAAATAAATGTGACATTGGTCCGCGTGCATAAATTGCAACGTCATCTCCACCATGTGTCTCATAACTCATATTAATGGCGGATGGCTGGTGAAAGTCTCTATCATCTGAAATAGAGACTTTGTATCTAATGTATTATTTAAAAGCAATTAATTTGTATTACTGTAGTTTCCGTTTTATTTCGTTTGCTATATATGTTTATAGTTTTCGTGCGGACATTGGAACCAAGACAATTAAAGTATCTATGAAATATACAATTCAACAAGCATTCTGAGAGTATTACTGATCAATACAATGTCCCCTACCGGCTTGAGCTGTAAGAAAACACACCAAATGCTCTTTGATTTTATGAATCGAACCCACACCTATGGACAGAGTAATTCATAAATATCTTGAAATATGTCTGCAAGGGGTAGACAATAATTAACTGACCAGCCTCCAAATTTATCTTGATCATCACATAGCAATATAAGATCACTTTGCAAAAAAGTCCGTAAAACTCACTAAATATCTGGTCAGCGTGAAAATCGAATTTGATCTGTAGGCCATCATTGTAAACTCACACACCAAAAATAAGATTATCGGGTAGAATGGTTTACGAAAAACTATTATAATGGCAATAAATTCTATTTCTCAGAGTAACTCGCAGAATGATTATCCGATCAGCGTGGAACTCAAACTTGATCTGATGATCATCATTATCAGCTCATATGCCATAAATAAGATCAATTGGTAAAATGGTTTGAAAAAAGGGCAGAAAACTGATATTTTGACGATAATTCCGATCTACAAGAGAAATAACTCTATTAATAATTATCCGATAAGCCTGAAAGTAAAACTTGATCAATAGCTCATCATTATAAGCTCACATACCAAAACCTATAGTCCCCTTCGGTGTTGACGGTAGGATACCAATAAATGTGATTACAAAAACATGAAATATAATATCTTTAAATAAGACTTGTCCTCAAACAAATTACAAAAAGAAAATTGATAATATTCTTATTCCAATATATAAGAAGATGTTGGACCTGTTCCCAATGTCGTAACATTTCATGTGCCTCCACCGATTTGTGACGTCCACTGGATTGACTTTGTTGAACTTCACGACGGGTGTCGTATACGGAGCAGCAACTGCTTACCCGTCCGGAGCACCTTGATTCACTCCTGGTTTTTATAGGAGTTCGTGTTGGTCATTATTTTTTAGTTTCAGTGTTTGTTTATTGTGCTTGTGGTTGTTCATTTGTCTTCCCAGGTTTGACTGTCCAATGGATTACGTTTTTTGATTTGCTTCCTAGATATATTTTTCCTCTTTAGTAGGCTTTTTACTTGACGTTTTTCATTTGGTCAAAGGTAAACTTCATTAAATTAAAACACAAAATAGGAGTTGAAGCTATATGTTGATTTGTAGATGACCATTGAAAGATATTTATCTTAACAAAGTATGTTTCAAATTTTAACTAGATATATTGCGCGATTCCAAGTCGACACGTTTTGTGATGTTTCGTGCATATTTGGTTTTTGGTCTTCCAAATGTTTCGGTTTTAATGCTGCTGATGAGAGGTAACTCCTTGAAATGCGTCGTACACAGCATAGTATAAATTTACTATGTCCAAATTTAGTATCTTTGGATTGTTATTTTGATTGTTTTATGGACAAGGCTACATAACTCCAGAAGAACATCTGACTTTCATAGGGAGCCTAAGGAAATGTCAGTCTTTTTAGCATCACAGATACAAAGAACTTGGCAATAGTTTGTAACGGTGTTTCTCCATTTTAGTAACGATGATTTAAGTTTTTTAGAATAATTAAGAATATTTACACTGGAAACAATAAGTAAAATGTTTTCATGTACTTATTAATAAAGTTTAATTTTTTCAAGTAGAAAGGCTACAGTTAGATAACATCGTATAGATTACATATCAATTTGTCCAACAATATAAAACAGGGAATTCCTAGCACAGAACAAAATTTCCACTAAATATACTTGTATACAATTAAATAAAATAATGACAATAATCTAAACAAAAACACATTATCATTATTTTCGCTGGCGACTTCAAAGTGTAATATTGAAGAGTCTGCATTAAACGTACCAGGTCGAACTTAAGGATGTATTCTTCTGATGTTTCAGTCTCGTTGAAATCTCGTTCGGGAATTATTTCCAAAACATGTGATACAAATGGAAACTATTAATGAATTTAAAAAATATTATATTCCAACTAAACCCAAGAAAAAATTATGTACTTACAATACGTAGTTTTGAGTAATAAAATTTTCAAATTTTATAAACAATCCGGTCAGTGCCATCAGCCAAAATGTTGAGAAAATGGTTGAGCGTACAAAGGAATGATTGTACCAAAAATATGTTCATCCTATATCAATTTTTTCTTTTTAAAATTCTTAAATATTTATTTTTTCAATCATTTGTAACAAAGAAGTTGAAATTACGTGCTCTTTGTTCTAAAAAAATGAGAAAAACCTCAAATTTACTAAATTAACCACATGGTCAATTTGACACGAAAAAACCTAAAAATTTTATAAAACTTTCTATATTAACACCTACCTATAGTTTTTTTTAAGTTAAATTTATTCAGATTGGTCCACTCAATCTTAAGGGGAAAGTATGTAAAATGTTTAATTTTGGAACTGTGATTTTTTTCCTGATAATAGCCTAAAAATGGGTAAAAATTTATGAAAAATGGGAAAATCATCAAAAATAGGGTACTTTCAAATGACCGTAGCAAAAAAAAAGAAGTGCACCACCATATGAATATTTCTTCATAAATTACTTTATTACAGTCATATAAACCCAAAAATTCAGGTTAAGAAAAAACATTTAATTCTAGAAATATTTGTCTCCTCAGAGGTGTACATCCTTAAGACTATAATGATACATTGAATCATTCTATGATATTTTTATTGCACAAGGTGTGCAGATTTCGATGAATTATGACTCATCATCAGAAATGCTTTTGATTCATACATACCGGTGTCTACCCCAGTTAAATTTCGTCTAGGTGACTTGACAGAACCGGGACCATTTGCATACATAAGTGTTGTGTAAGGCAAACCGTCATTGGCCAGTATTGGAACACCTTTATCCATGACTATACCTGAAAACAGGAAGATAATTATTTGATTTGTTATTACCTAAGAACCTTAATATATATGACTAAAATAGAAATATACTTTTCATGTAATTGTCAAAATTCCTCCGAATATGTTCGGAAAATAATCTTTAAAATGGTTGGATTTGCATTATTAAGATTACCTAAAATAGGATTTCCTCTCTCTGGATAACCAGCTATTGACAGCGTATGTGAATGATCAGCTGTTACGACAATCAATGTGTCCTGGTCACTGGTAAGTTTGTTGGCAATAGCAACCGCATCTGCCATAGCCATTGTTTCTGACAAAGCAAGGTCAGCCTGACCAAAGTGATTAGCCCAATCTATCTTTCCACCTAGGTTAAATTTAGAAACATCAAAATGATTAATGTGTCTGTCTCGCATAATTTTGCAACTGGTTATTTCCTTTCAAAATAACTATTAAAAAGTCCAATACAGTTCATATGTTTAACAAACTTTTCACATCCCAACAACCTCAATTTCGTTTTTGATGTGGTCGTATTTTAGGAAAAACTAGATGTGTTGGAACGCAAAAACTCCAAGGCCCGTAATCCCGGCAAACATCAGCGAAGCGTAATGAAACTATCTATAACTCACCATGGTAGACTCACATAAAAACAGCTCAATATCGAAGGCATTTAGGAAAAAAGTCCGGAAAGGCGTTATTTCATGAAATTTTCAAAGTCCAAAGCCCGTAATTTCGGAGCGGAACGAAACCTAACATAGATCTGCACCTCGTCATGTCTGACTCACAAACCAAAAATCAGCTCAATACCCGAAGGCGTTTAGAAAAATGTTCGGAAAGGTGTTATTTCATGAAAATACCAAAGTCCAAAGCCCGTTTTTTCGGCAAGAATGAAACGTAAACTCGATCTGTAACTCATCATAATAGACTCCCATACCAAAAATCAGCTCAATGTCTGAAGGCGTTTAGAAAAAAAAGTCCGGAAAGGTGTTCGTTGCGGAATGACGGAATGACGGACAAGGGTAAAACTAAGTGGCGGGGCCATAAAAAGCAACGTACTGAACATGAAAAACAAGAGGCTCCTAGGAGCCTGTATAGCTCACCAGGATTCAATTTGCCAATCAACAGCCATAAAAACACCTGAGAAAAAAATGTCTGTATTATTGGGCATAATTCTGAAAGAGGACAACTAATAATCATGGCTGCCAGGTTTGGCTCCAATTGGCTCAATGGTTTCAGACAAGATTTTTTATTAATTTCCTAATAGGGTCCTATGTTAAACTAAGTTCGGCTGTGGCGGCCATCTTTGTTGACAGTCCGGGTCATCTTACACAATTCTGAAAGAGGACCATCAAAGAACCATTTCTGCCAAGTTTCGTTTCAATTGGCACTGTACATGTAGTTTCAGACCAGGCGATTTTTTAATGAATTTTCCCATAGTGTCCTATGTTTAACTAAGTTCAGCTGTGACGGGCATCTTTATTGACATTCCGGGTCACTGGGCATACATCAGAAAGACGACCACCTACGGACCATTTCTGCCAAGATTGGTTCCAATAGGCTTAGTGGCTTTATGTCCTTAAAGACCATGTGACCTAAAAACGAAATTTCTGATTTCGCATAACATTTTAGGCATTTTGGCATTCAAAAGGGAAATCATTAATAAGAATTTAAGTTACTACAATTGTCCGCCATTTTTCATATTTTTTTTATTTATTTGGAAATGTGCATTGAACTCAAAAACAAAAATCAATAAATAAAGTAAATTTGAAAAATACCTTCTACTAGCAAAAAGAAACCCTTTTCATTGTCATGGTTCCTTAGAACTCTGATGGCCTTTTCTGTCATCTCGGCTAAAGTGGGTTCTGGTACAGATAAGTCTGCTTTGTCTAGTTCAAATGACATGTGGTCTGAATTAAATAATCCTAAAAAAGTATCAAAATTACTAGTATGTCAAATAAAATCACCGAATACATTCCAATGTACACAACAAAGCAATTTCTCAATTTAAGAATTATTAAAGAGTGACAAAGTTTAATGTATAACAAAAATACAAGGCATCAGTAAATGAATTTTTTAATCTGATTTCCTGTCTCTGATCTGATCACCCATCACCAACCCCAAGAAATGAATAAGTTAAAGGAAATAGCAAAATAAAAGGAAAGAAGAACACATTTACTAAAAATATAAGTCACTAGAGGGAAGCTTTCTTTATCCTACAAAACTTATATACACGAAAAACAATGTTTAAGATTTTACTGGACAGTAAATATCAGCATTAGATTGTGTCTGCACAAAAACACTGCTTGTGATTAAACTCTCAGGTTACAGTAGACTATATATATGAAAATGGAAATTTCATTGAAAGTGGCAAAATAACGGCGAAACAATTATTTTGTCTTCTGCCCAAGAGCAGAATAAAAACACATCGTATTCTGTACTACAACTCGACAATAGTGAATATTAGTTCACACCAACATTTCAAATAAAATCGTATCACATTAAAACTTAATACAGCATGGGTCCTAATACATGTGTATTATGAAATCTTAGGACATATTTCTTATTGATATTGTAAATCTTCCCCATTTCTAAATGGATTTATACATGCCTTTTCCCATATCAGCACTGTTACCATCCCTCGACTGATATCTACCCCCTTGCGAAAGCCGTCTGAGCCGATATCAGTGCCGATATGGTAAAAGACATGCATTAATTTATAAATAGGTGTTTACTGGATGACCCTGTTAAAATGTGATTGAAGAAATAGTTTATGGGATATCCATTCAAAATGACTGATGCCAGGAAAAGTGAACAATGATACATCACCAACAAACATCCTCTCAGAAAAATGACATGAACTGAAAAAAGATAAAACACAAACACAAAATATTACTTTTTTTATTAAACGGGTTTTACGGGTATCCAAACCTCTGGTGCATATGGAAGATTACATTTAATGTAAATTGCCTAGTTAAAATTTGCTCGTTATAAATTACTACTGTCATCGTGAAGGTTAGTGTTGACACCAAGAAAATCCGCGAGAGGCCTAAATAAATTTTAAATTAACAAATTATTAGCTTTCGTATCTGTAGCCTTTACTATGACTTATTAATTAACAAATACTTTCATTAATAGTTTCTTTCCTTCAAGAATAATCTTTACTTCAAGAAAAAGGAAATTAAGTATTGTCAAAGATTCTAAATATTATTAATAAAGATGCATATCATTAAATGACTTGATAATGTATGGGTACTGCATTAATATTATACAATTATGGCCTTCAGAAGAAGGTAATATTTATAGTATAACTAATCTTGAAATGCGAATACCTAAAAATCTACAACGAGTTAGCGAACAACACATTAATTCACGAGTGTTTTTCGGTCATGAGTTGTAGATCTTTGGTATTCGAGTTTCGAGATTAGTTATTCTGTTTATTACATTGACATATTCTCTGTATTCATAAAATTTAACGAGAAAATACAAGGGATTATGTGTTTATGCGACTACGCGACGACGTTTGTATAGCAAAATCGTTGGCGACGCTATTGAAACGTCACTTCCTATAGTGAAATATGACTTTCGATTTCACTGGCTGAATCATCGGATTTGATTTCAATCGGAAATCCTGGTATTTCACCATACTCAATGTAATAAACATAATTATTACATTGATGATGGTGATTTATCGTGAAAATAAATTCGATATTTTCAATCAGTGAAAAACTGGTATTTATTTAACGTCGTCAAGGGTGTTACTAACAAATTACGTTTGTGACGTCGAAAGATTCAGGAAGGGATATAAGGAGAATATGACACTTTTGAAGGGAAGGGTTATTTTTCCGAGGATCCCTTTCTAGATTTAATAATTATGGATATTACCGCCTTCTGAAGGGCATAACGTTATTATTATACTGAACTAAACTCCTGGACAAATATCAGTTATTACGCTCTCGTCGATTCCCACGATAGAGTTGTTTTGCCCTCATTGATTATCGCGTGAATCGACTAGAGCAAAATAACACTTAGGGGCATACAGTTACAGGGGAGCTAACATCCAACTAGAACTTTTCGCGGAACATTTTCCTTTTGAAGCAACGTCGCTTATTCGGACGTCTTCTTTTCGCGGAAAATAACGTTATGTCATAAAACGGTTCGCGCAGAGACGGAAATCAGTGGACAAAAAAAACACGATCAGGAACACCAAAAAGACGACAGTCAAACGACAAACAACAAATAACACAAAATACTAAAAAGTACACACAGAAACGAGTAGCAGGAACCCCATCAAAACTAAAGGATGGCGTTTTAATGGGTTTCATGGCGGAAAGTTCATACAGATACCTTTACATTTTCGTACATCATCTAATAAAAATGAAATTACAGAATTAATTTCTCGGACTTCCTAACTTATAGTGATTTGCTTTTTTTCAAAAGAGAGTACAAATACTAATTAGACATATATATGCCGAGAAACGCTAGTCATATACGTTTAAATACATGTATTGCTTTGGATAGAAACAGAAGTTCAATAATCGGCGAAAATTGTCAGTATCTCCAGATATATATATATATATATTTTATAAAAATTATTTTTACAGAGGCAACGCATTCCACAGTATTATGTCCCATTGGTGAGAGGACATTTAACACAAAAGATGCAATAAGCTAAATTATTGTAAAACATATAATTTGATCAGGACTTCTTTTCAGAGAGAGTGATTCCAAGCCTTTTATTCATACACGCGGGAATCGGGACCATGCGAGTACAAGTTTTGCGTTATGATGGCACGTCATTTCCCACTTAAAATCAAAAGTTGTACCAATGCCTAAAAAGTCAACAGTTTTTTTCAAAATATCTAAAAAATGAGATCATGGACCCTTAATTTCGAAACTGCATTCGATAGCAAATTATAAGGACAACATTATGTGATCTTTAGATTCAATTATTAATAGCAGATTTTTTAAATACACTGATGTATCGTGCCTAAATTCAAAATTTTGGTAATATATCACATATTTTGAAAAAAATGAAAAAATCTTGTAGCACAAAATCGTCTAAATTTTATTTATCGGAAGAGAAGAGATATTCGTTTTCTTTATGCAAAAAATCCGATGTATTTATTTTTTAAAACAAGAAAGTAATTGATTTTTATCGAAATAGGTGAAAAGACGATATTTACACAATTTCAGTAAAAATCCCGGAAATTGAACCTTAAATATCTCAAAAAGAAGCATATGAAGGTGTATTTGTCTTTGTATTTTTAGAAAGATCGGTGAAAATACTACCAATATGCAAAATCTCAAAGAAAAATCAATAGTAGATCGAAACTGTATCGTATGCCCTTAATTCCCGATGAAACAAATTGGAGTTATTTTATTTGCACGCTAAAACAACGTAGTTATTTTACCAGTAGTTGCTATAGTAAATTATAATAATGTGGAATATTGTCCCCAGCAAAATAATATACTCTCTCAAAAAAGAAACGCAACATCAGATTATCTTTTTGAAATATTATTTTTCCGGACAAATAACCAATAAATATCAAAATATATGTACACATGATCATAATTACACCTTCATAAAAAGTTTCCAGGTACAATCATTTAAATTCATCCACCCGTAAACGACTTTGGTCGCAATCTGGGACACCCTACGATTTACGCATTGCCAAAAACTGGGTCGACTTTCACGTGCAAATCATGGGTTATTTTTTAGCTCAGTCAGTCGGTATAAAAACCCGGTATTTCTTTTCATGAATGCATTCGTAAAATAAAATTCTGATGAGGTGACGCTATGCCAAGGTTAGACGCTGCTACCCGGAATATCGCTATCGGACGACTAGAGGCCGGAGAATCACAGAATGCTGTTGCTGTAACGTACAATGTTCATCGTAGCACAATTTCACGCCTTTGGGGACGCTACCTGCAGCTTGGTACTACGACAGATCGGCCACGTTCAGGGCGCCCGCGTGTTACAACCAGGGCGCAAGATCGTTACATCAGACTTTTCCATCTGCGGAATAGGACTATTGCTGCAACAGAAACAGCTGTAAACGTCCCTGGGTTGCGCCGTATATCAGCACAGACAGTACGCAATCGGTTACGTTCTCATGGATTGAGGGCAAGAAGACCTTACTTTGGAGCAACACTGAGACGACAACACCGCCGAGCGAGGGTTAGATGGTGTACTACAGTTCGTGCATGGAATTTACAGAACTGGAGAAGAGTATGGTTCAGCGATGAGTCACGTTTTCAACTGGAAAAGCGAGATGGTCGCATACGTGTGTATAGGCGCCGAAACGAACGTTTTGCGCAAAACTGTGTTGTGGAGAGAGACAATTTTGGCGGAGGCAGTGTTATGATGTGGGCCGCTATTTCTTATGCCAGAAACACACAGCTGATACATATCCAAGGCAATCTGAACGCTGTTAGGTATAGAGACGAAATTTTACGACCTCATTTATTGCCCGTAATTGACATTCGGAGAGAAATTTTTCAGCACGACAATGCCCGACCACATACAGCACGTGTAACAGTAGACTTTTTAGAACAACAGAATGTCAATGTGATCCGTTGGCCGTCACGATCACCCGATCTTAATCCAATTGAACATTTGTGGGATGAAGTGGATCGGCGCGTGCGCCAACGACAACCACCACCGCAAAATCTGCAACAATTACAGCAGGCACTTCAGTTTGAGTGGCAAAGGATACCGCGTGTTCGAACTCAGCGTTTAATTCAATCTATGCCAAGAAGAGTCGGGGCTGTGTTACAAGCAAATGGTGGACATACCAGATATTGACAATTTATGAGTGATTTATTGACAATATGTGACAAACTGTGATATTCCAAGGTAAAAGAACTCATGAACAAGAAGTGTGCCAATTTTTGCATTCCTGTGTAAATTATTTATATCATAAATTATGAAAATAATATATGAAGTAAATTTCCTATTTTCTGTATGTTGCGTTTCTTTTTTGAGAGAGTATATATTGCAAAAACTTGTGAGTTATAGATTATTACATGGAATTTTCCATATCGGCCATGGTATCATCCAGAAATTCCCATATCAGACCGAGGGCTCTGCAATAGGTCCGATATGGTTGAGGGATGATACCAGGTCAGATATGGAAAATTCCATTTAATAATCTATTTATCACATATTTTCAACTAAAAAAATGGCCTGTAGAAAATAGAAAAAAAGACATTTTACAACTTCATAGTGGAATTTGTTTACTTCACTAATATTACTTTTGTCACTGTAAATGTTTATGGTCACATTGCCAATAGATGAATTACTTATCACTGACAATCTTTGATGTGAAAAATGTTTTCCTTATTCATTACTGTTTCACATGACTTACAAGTAGATTAACAGAAGTATTAATTTATATATTTCGTATTTACTGGACAGGTTTGCTTTGTAATTTCCTGAACATTTTCGATACCTTAGTTTAATAAGTCATTTCTACATTCTCCTTAAATACAATTTTACTTGTAGATTCAAATGACACCAAACACGATTCCAAAGGTAAAATGACGTTGCGGGAGCGAGCACGTGAGAATCGATACGGTTTTACATTGAAAATCCATATCAGACCTCATATCTTGAGAACTTCTAGTCAGAGTTGGCGGTATCAAACATGCAAATTACACTTTATCATCATAAAATAGGTGATAATATAATTTATCATTTTGGAAGGGGCATTTGTCCTCAATATTAAAATGCAATAACCGTTTTATTGTACAGCAAGATATTTTAAATTTCAAAAAAGTTAATTTTCTAAAATGACGTCAATTTTTAAAAACAATTTTGCGTGGTGTGCAATATCGGAAAATATCGCAAGCTAACTTTTGGTTACATTATACCTTGAGTATTATTATGCTATATAATAAACCCTTTTATTGAGTGACTGCCATACCCTGGTATTTTATAGATAATTTCTAGATATTTTCTCTTCAACTATGAACTCACCGAGAACATACTCTGTATTCTTTGGTTCAATTTCCTTAAATGCTGTTCTGTTCCATACGTATTTATATTCAACATTTCTATCTTTTTTATCCTCAATCCACTCCTTCAATGTTAAACAATAATTTGGGTTCAAAAGAGCATTTATTGACAAAAAAAAAAGATTATTAGTTTTTTAGAAAGTTAAGGAGCAAATATAAGAGAGTACATTTGACTGAAGAAATCGATGAAGCATTAGTATTTATATCTGTTTACAAAGTGCGTTCTAATAACATTTAAATGGAAGTTTGATACAAGTAACAAAAGGAAACGTTTGCAAGAAATTTTATTTCACTGGCATTTGTTCATTATCAAAAACCTTACATTTATGAGGTTTCTATTATCACGTCTTCCATTTTTCTCATTGCTTCCAATTACAGGATCTATCTCATGGTTAGGTAGGAAATAACGTCTTCCACCTCCCATCACAACCTATTATTACACAAGACAATTAATAAATAACCGTTTAAAATTGATCTCCTAGTTCAATACCCCCAAATATACAAACTAAAAAGATAAAACTTGAAAGATGGTTGTTGGTATCTGTAATCCAGAGTCCTATGATAAGTTTTTTCCAGAAACCTTTGATTAATGAATTATCAACACATCTTCGAATTCCATTTCATATAATAAAAAATGTAAAAAAAATGCAGCTTAGAAGGCAACAAATTGATTTTTCGAGGGTTGAAAATGGAAGGGGGGGGGGGGGGGGGGGGGGGTAAAGAACGAATTTGAAGAAAAGCAAAGTTTGGTGAATTTAAAGCAGACTTAAATTAGTGGTGAAAAATAGTATGTTGCGAAACAAGGTCAGACTACAATAGAATACTAGGAAAATAAATGGAAATTGTGAGCTGTTAAAGTGGCATAAAACGACTTAAATGTAAAATACACAAGTCGAACAAAACCAAATACTAAACAATGAAAAAAAAACAACAACCAATGTTAAGAGTAAAAATTGCCCAACGTTCCGACCAATGGTCTTGATCACCATCATGAAAAAATAAATGGGTGTTGACTCTTGGAAACCCAGAGCATGAAAAAATAAAAAAGTGTTTACTCTTGAAAACCCAGAGCATGAAAAAATGAAAAGGTATTGAATCTTGGAAACCCAGTTTTCAAAATAACTAAATGATAAAGTCAAAAGAAAAAGGCTAGTTTGAGGCGATACTGCATAGTTTCTCAAGGCTTGTTGTTAATTGTTGTTAATAGAGTTTTTATATACCCATCTTAATACAACGGCTAGGTACAGGTACATCGACTAATTATATTAATCCGGCTATACTTTGGAACAAGAATATGAAACAAAAACCCATACACTGACGTACATAACTAAATAGGCGCTAGATAATGACAGAGTAAAAGATAAACGCAGTGTCAAATTAAAAACTATAAATTAAATGTTATTTGATTTTAAAGTACCTTTATGCTTGCTTTGTAATCATCAATCAACTGTTTTGCTATGTCAGGACAGTTTTCTCTCGTTGTGACGTTTTCTGTTTGCCAGTCCACTTCCCAGTTCCGGTCAGCAGTATTAGCATAAGCGGCCCCGGGAGTGGCATGAGTAATCCTTGTAGTTGTAATGAGGCCAACAGCTTTTTCTGTGAATTAAAAACATAAAGAAAAAAAACCATTTTATTAGATTGATTGTCTGACTTTGAGGAAAGGTGTAGTAACAATAAAAATCTAATTTAAAATGTTTTATGTTTGGGAAGACTATCTCTTTAAATATACAATGTATGTTAATGTTAGTATATCTCATTATTAAAAATTTCTCTCCGTTTCTGATCTGGTATATTCGACTGTTTTATACATATACAAGTCGAGAGCAAACCTTTGGGGGTACTTTTGCAGTATTTGTAGGACGTTCTGTGAATGACTGCATAACGTGTATCTTTTATTTTTCTTAAATGAACATAATAATCAGTGCTTACGCTTTGCAATAGACCAATCAGCTATTGATGTAAGTTTAGACTTTTCTGTTACCGCCGAACAGTCCCCATGCTTTACACTGGCATCGACTCCTAGAACTCCGGAATTAGTCTTTACTCCACAAAGAAACTGGGTTCCGGTTCCTGCTGAATCTGCAACTTGGTGATCTTGGTTATACGTCTAAGAATTCAATAACGTATTTTATTTTATGAAATTACAAATGTTAATAAATCCCATAATACTTGCAAAAAATACTTTAAATATTCTATGACAAAAAAATTAAAGCAATTGATCTGCATTTTCAATATACATGTGTTATGGTTAATCAGTAGAGGTCAATCTGAAACTATGTAATGCCAAAATAATGGCCCAAGTTGTAGAGAAAATTCGACGAAAATTCAGAGAACAAAGTGAAACAAAAGGTCATTTAAAATAGTTTTGCCGTAATGTAGATATTATTTTATTTCCATTTTTTCCCACAATGTTGATAGCATTTCTTTTGAAAAATCAATATTAACTGGAATATTTTTTGTACTCGTCAAAAAGAATCACAAGGAACAGGAAAAATGTTCAAATGGTTTAAGCTATCGTGTGTAGTTTACAAAAGGAACATACGAGATAAATGTAAATTAAAATGTAACTGTAGAAAAAGAAGAAATTATAAATTATCGAATAGTAGTGTTTACAAATCATATATGACAACGAAGTTTTCAGTGAAATAATGTATGCATTTTAAATTGAGTCTTAATGCTACACATTTTGCTTGACAGTCGAACAAATGCTATTTTATCTGGTTATGTTCAGAGAAAATTAATCTGAGATAATGAAAATAAACAAAGGATAGAGCCATACCTTTTATCTAAGCAAAATATATGAACGAAGTTAAAGCCATGGTGGAAGTGATTTGTAGCATCTTGGCCTAGTATCCTTTTCTTTTGTTATTCAATGTATCGTAATGGAGGTAACAAAACAAGTATAATTATATTAAATGTTTTCCACGGACAATTGATAAACTTCTAAAATTCAAAGAGATTTTAATTGAACAATTTAAAAAATGTGCGTCCATTTGTTTGTTTACTTTAAAAAGCTTCCTTAACATCAATGGGCAAAATTTGAACCCAATTTCGGGAAATTAACTTTGTGCCTAACTTTAAGGAGACATCCATTTAACTCAGAATGCTACTGTTAATTCATATAACGTAATCTGTAAATTTTAAGTACCTTTGATAAAGCTACGTGTGGAAATTTTTCCCAGCTAAGGATGTTTTCCTCTCCAGTTGTGTTGTTAAGTTGACCTTGTCTTATCCTTGCCGCTGTTACAGTTGCTATGCTCATCCCATCACCAAGAAAGAATATCACATTTTTTGCTACCTTTGTAGTTTTCTGGAGATTTATATATTTTTGTAACTCATCTTTAGCCTGGTTACGCCAAAATGATGGAGCTAAGTTTGAAAAAGATTCTTGAAAGTAAACAAATTATGTGAATTGTAATTATGACCATGAAGATTGTTTGGAACATTTGATTATCCACATTGCCCTTGATTATCCACATTGCCCTAAATTATCCACATTGCCCTAAAATTAAACCGGAATATTTTTGGTACTGAGAATTGGTTTTAATTGTTGCTCAAAAACTGGCTTTAAGTTAGATTATGTGTGATATAAATGTTGTGGCAATTTTAGTCAAAGCATTTATGTATTGTTGAATGTCATGGAAACTTAACCTGTACTTCAATTGCTAATAGCATTTTTTTTAAAAATGTTTAAAATCATTACAGCATCCTTTGTTGCCCTAAATAGATACACCGTTGTTGAATATGACGGGTCTGAAAAGTTAACATTGGTTGTAATTTTTTTATTTTCATTTTGCTTAAAAATTATATTTAGTTGACCTGATAGGGTGCATGTATCTTGAAAGCGACAGCTTATCATTGTGGAGCACGTGATTTCATACCCTATTGTTTAATCCATGCATTTTCTTTTTCCTGATATTGGTTTTATGTCTCACGAATTCTAATATTTGTTATTTATATATAATATTTTACTGCATAGATGTTTTGTATGCGACAAATGTCTTTTAATGAATACGCTGACTACTAGAATACAACTGGTTTGTTATTGACAAACTGCATGCGACATAATTTCAACATAAATTTTGCAGCTTACAGTGACTTATATATCCAAGATAATACAGATAATTGCAGTCCTCTCTTTTTTGGCAAAGGAAGACATCACATGGCACGATCTACTTTTTTAAAAGTATTCTCGGTGGAATTACTACAACAACTGTTGCCGTTACAACTTTTCTTAACACAATTCAATGCTAAGCAAACGATGTTGGAACTTTTTTTTAATAGAATCGGGAATGGAAACGGGGAATGTGTCAAAGAGACAACAGCCCGACCAAAGAGTAGAAATCAGCGCAAGGCAACCAATGCGTCTTCAACGCAGCGAGAAAATCTCGCATCCGGAGACGGGTTTCAGCTGGCCCCGAAATAACAGTGAATACTAGTTCAGCGAAATATACAAATGAACCAAAATTAAAAAACACACACAAGACTGACAAAGGCTAGAGGTTAATTCTTTTTTAAATAATGTTTTGTCTTCGCTTAATAGTTGATATACAATAGTTGGGTAATCCTAACGTTAAGGGTAGCCTGCATCTTATCTACCATAGTGAACTTTAAATTAGGAGACCACCGGTTTTTCTACTTGTTTCTTAACAACAAAGGGTGATTGAATTCAATGAAAACCTTATGACAAACGTAAGAATTTTTACTTTCAGTTTGCATTAACATACCACTTAAGGTCTATAACCTATGGTGTTTATATTTCACAGTCGATGATTTCCTAAACAAAGCGAAATTACTGTCACACCATAAACATCTTAAACAGGATTTTGTTCAATCTTTGTTGATGTCAGCAATCCAGAAATTTAATGGCTGACATCATGATTATATTTGCCAACACAATTTATATCTTACAAATGAGACAAGATATCTTCAGTCAGATTTCACCTCTTATTGAGCCCTAACTTTAATCTTACCTCGCCTTACCTCCCCCCACACCCTTTCCCCAATTTGAAAATGGAAGAATTTGCTGTGTGCATGGTGATAGGGCAATCATTTTTGTGACGTGTATTGGGCTTTCATTGCAAGTCCCAATTCCATAACTATTTTTATATTGCTAAGATTTGCTTCTTGAATCAATAACTCTGTTATTCACAAGTTGCATGTTAATTTTTGTTAAATTACTGTTGTTAAGTTATACACGTTAAAGCTACCAATTGCACTACGATGTTTGATAGTTTATTTAAAGAGGACAAATATACCTAAGGAGCAAATAAAAAAAAACGAAATCCATTAGACAGACAAACCCAGGAAGACAAAAGAAAAACCGCAAGCACAAAAAACACTGAAAACTAAAAAAAAACAATGAACAACACGAACTCCTATAAAAACAAGGAGTGAACACAGGTGCTCCGGAGTTATTTATTTATTTATTTTTTTTCTTCATAAAATTCATTATCACTGAATCTGCACATTTTGATTAATTAACTTTAAAAGACAGTGCGTAATTCCAAGAATATTGAAAACTGTAATGAAACAAGTTATAAATGTGATAACGTATATACCTGATAAACGTAAATTAAACACTATAAACATATAACATGTATAAACTGGTACATATACTATCAAGCTACGAAGTTAACTAAGTGCTTCTGTTGTCCATAAGATAGGTTATTACTGCAGTGTATATATGGAATGTGATTTAATACTTGACGCTTTAATACAATATCTGGACGCGGGTGATGATTGACCTTGTCCTAATAGATAATATTCGTGGTTTCTTTGGTGAAGTAAAGCCACGGATTTGACGATTTGACAAAATAATTATCTCTTATTATGTTTGGACTAGAAATTTTCATAAGCAAGAAATGCAGTATCTCAGTCGAATCAACTTTTCCAACTAAATAAAGAAAATTAGCATGATTAGTACCCATGAAAATAACATAAACACTTGATAATTTTATCAAAGATCTGCATATTTCAGTGTGTATAACATTATTTTACAATGTGTGATGTACAATGACTAAAATAATTTTTTTCCAAACTTCATAGTGCTTTTCGTTCAAATATATAAAACATGAGGAGCAACAAATATGGAAAAGAAACAACTTCTAAATAAAGGTCAAAACTAGTTGAAGAAAACTTTGTTCGAAGAAATTAATCTTGACGCAATTTCATTGTATGGATCAAAACTCAAAATGAATATTTGAACTGAATAAATAATAAAACGGATAACAGGAAATATCAACAATGATATACTAACGCCATCCAGTCAACAGACCAATAGACAAAAAACAACATAAAAGAGGGCAAAAGACAAATATTGACACTGCCAAAATAACAATCCAAAGATACTAATATTTGATATAGTAAATTTATACTATGCTGTATACGACGCATTTCAAGGAGTTACCTCTCATCAGCAACATTAAAACCGAAACATTTGGAAGACCAAAAACCAAACTTACATTAAACAAGAAGTGCCAAGTATGCATCTTATCTTGACCTTCACCTCAAAATTGACACCAGAGGAAGGCTGAACACAAAACTTTACGACAAACGGGATGAATTTCACTTTCCAATCGCCAACTTCCCATTTTTTAGCGACAACATTTCAGAAGCGCCGGCATATGGAGTATATATTTCACAACTCATACGTTATTCCAGAGCTTGTGATATATACATTGACTTCCTGGACAGATCCCGGCCTCTGACAGAAAAGTTGATCAAACAGGGGTATGTTGCTCCTAAGTTGGATTCATCCTTATTAACGTTTTATAGACATCATCATGACTTGGTTGACAGGTATGAAAAAACCGTTTCCAAATGAAAATGGACTTGTTCCATTGATGTTGTTCCTTCCTCATACCGGATTTGACATGGGCAAAGCAGAGACAGCTTACTCTTCCGGAGCACCTGAGTCTACTCCCGGTTTTTTGTTGGGGTCCATGTTGTTCATGTTTTTAGTTTTTACTTGTAGAGTTTTTCAGGGTGAACAGTCATGACAGTTAAAAGTTTGACTCTAGATAAAGATATGAAAAGCAAAAAAAAAAAAAAAAAAAAAAAAAAATATATATACACAATCTTAAAAACAAGACGCCAAAATCTTTACATTAGTGAGTTAATGGTGTAATCTTGTTATAATTCAAAATTTATGAATTTCAATTCTCTGCAATCTGTGTGATAATATTGACATCGTAATCATAACTAACTGAACTCAGAACTTACTTTTTCCATTTCCAGTGAATTTGTCATTAGTATATGGACCCTCTTCTTTTGGCGGGAAACAAGTTGTAAAATTAATTAAGATTATAAAAAATATTGAACACCTTATAAATCCAAAAGGAGACATCTTAACCATTTCAAGTATTGGTATAAAGTACGAATACACATCACCAGTGTTATAATACGGATAAGTTTTGTTTTTGACATGCTAGATACAGGGGTATGAAGCAATAAAACTTGATTATACCAGGTAATTCTGGTATGATATAAAGTCCAGATAATACCTTTAAACTTATTAAAAAGGCTATTTATATAATACATTTCTGTTTTGTCATATGAATTTGTGAAAAGATTCCAATAATGATTGTAACGTCAATATCTATAAATCAATGTCGAGATATCTGGTGGTTAATTTTTCTAAAAACAATTTTAGGAATCCACAGAGACGCAAAAATAATGCTTTAATTTCACTTCAACATTTCCATTTATTTCATCAAATTCTTCAAAATTAAAAAGGAATTAAACGTGATAAAGAATTGTTTTTACGGAATTCATAGGTGTGTAAACTCTACGAGCTCGCTCACCAACTTCACATGAAATCCTTCCAACCTCATTCATATTGAATTTCTTCAAAACAGTTTTTATTTCTGTAATGAATCATACAGATACATCACATGACTGACTAAATTAAACACTTTAATGTAGAAAAAATCAGTAAAACTGTCAAGACATTTGTGTTGCAGTTTAGAAATTGTCCAGTGTTGTTTATAAGATTACGTCTGTTCAATCGTCTTCTTGTTGTGCGTGTCGCAGGCGTTTTTGCTGTCGTCATATTGTCACTATGAGGTGTTTTCGTTTCCTGTTGCAGATTATTATGGTTAGGTATAATTATGATCTGCATGTGCTGTTTACTTCCGCATGGTAGGGTTCCATGTAGCCTTGTGTCCGCTGAAAATGTGTGAACAGAATTTTTTGAAAAACATCACTACTTCAAATCAGTACGAGCTCTTGGAAGACTGGTGTTTTATTTGAATATAATTCCATTTTAAATTTACATATGATAAAATACAAGAGTTTCATTGGTTGGAAAGGCAAAATCATAAAAGTTTATACATCGATAAACCTGTATTTGGCAAGTATATTCATGCGCTTTCTTGATTATTTAAAGTTTCAAATGAGACATTAAATGTGAAGAATGCTGTAAAAGAATAAATCTTAAGGATGATATTGACAATAATAGTTAAGATTTAATAAGAAATGGTTTAAAAATTGATGAAAATTGCGTTTTCCAAAATTCCGTGAAAATTTGCTGCACGGACGTCACAGCCAAGATTGCAACGTCATATATTAAATACGCAAACGGAAAAAATCGGACATTGCGTGGATTCTTCAGATTATGTTAAAATCTATCAAACGTAAGTTTCCTTGTTTTTTCGATTTGTAAATGACTTTGTTGACTTTTTTATTCAATTGCTCAGCTGCCAAAAATAGTACCAGATTCAAGATGGATGTCGCCTGAAAAGGGCAAAGTTTTTATTTTTTATTTCGGTTAGGAACAACTTTTTGATGTTTGAAATGGAATTATAAGGATTAAATACGATTTTGTATGAGTTTATCGATGTGTAAATGCGGCCTTTTCACTCACAAACTCAACTCGGACTTTATTTAGTTTGTGAGTGAACTATATAAACTCATACAAAATCGTATTTAATCCTATAATATTTTTCGGTCTCTAGAAAATATCCAAATAAAAACGTCCCCCTTCCAATGGTTTGTCTAGTGATTCAATCTATGATTTATCACATGATTCACTTTAAAAAATAAATGCTTTCTGATGCATTTAGTTACATAATTGTATTATGAAATATATGTTCGGAGCATACTCAGATTCGTTCGGGATTTTTTTTTGCACAGTAATAATGTTGATGTACAATTAGAAATTTACATAAATTATGCCCTTTATTAAATCAAAAATGTAAAATTCCAAATGCAGTTAGAGCTAATTGTTGTATAGTACGGAAATAAGACAATGCGGTTTTTAAAGTGATTCTTCTTGTACATTTTTATTTTATTTTATTTTCTAGTTTTGAGTGTTTTGTGATTATTTTGCTTTGTGTTCATCATTTTTAGTGACAGATTCATTCTGATGGTCTACATCTTTTGGCTTTGAGGTATATATATGTGTGATTTTTTTAAACTTACCGTGTTTCAGTTGTAGCAACAAAAGGAATATTGCACATGATATATATTTATCAATAGACTGCATCTGCAATAATATTGAAAATAAATACAAAAAAACTACTGTTTAAATTCAACTCGCGTAAATATACCTCTCACTAATCACTATCATCCGGAACAATTTCTGAAAAATATCGAAACTATGACCGTGTAAGAGTCCATGACACAACGTCCTAAACGAAGAAAACAGGAAAAGATGTTTACACCTAAGGGTCGTCGTGTGGTCTTCAACAGGGAGGAACCCAACCACCACATCCCACCCATCCTCACCACCACGACCCATCAACAGGAACTAAATGCCCGGGAGAGGGGGGGGGCTACTCCCAATTATTTTGTATTATGAGTGATCCGCAGTAAAGGGTCGGATTTTTCATGTCTGTACAATTGACTAGAACCGGGTCCTGTTTTTTCAGATTCATAATATTAAGCTTAAAATATAAATGTCAATTGTTCAGAAATCAGAAAATGTTTTATTTTCAATATGCTGTAAATTCTTCTCAATGTTTAGTTGTATTTTTAATCCGTGAGTAGAATTCTTATGAATTTGCACAGTTTGTCTGTAAAAGCGCATGTTTTTGTTTTATCCGTCGTGAACAAGGTATGTTCTTTTTAAATTGCCTGTCGTGAACAGAGTATTTTCTTTTTAAATTGCCTGTTGTGAACAGGGTCATTTTTTGCAAAGTCAATCGGCACTATTACACCAATATTATGGTCAAGTACTGCCCCAGGGACCAAATATCGCCAAAAACAAAAGTAGCTTCAACAGGCCTGTTCAAGGCCCAATATACACATATCCAATCATAACAAACATTTTCCTCTAAGTAGATAAGAGACGACCACCATCGGTTAATTGAGTTTTGGAAAATGGAATCAGATACTTAATTTGTTACGCAGAGTGTATAATTCTGGATTAACTGTACTTAACATACCTAAAAAGAAATTTGGAAAGTAAAATTCGGTAAATTATTGTGGACAATAGAAGCAATCGGGCCTTTAGAAGTTATAAGGCGGAAAAACATTTCATTAAAAATCGTTTATTGTCCACAATAATGTACAGAATTTTACTTTCCAAATTAATGAGACCGGCACATACACGATTTTTAATGATATCTTGTTCCCCCTATAACTTCTAAAGGCCCGATTGCTTCTATCTAGTGCTTATTTTTTTTTTATTTAAAACAGCATTGTAATATTTTTTGTTTTGTTTAACTTGTTCGTTTGTAATCATTGTTATTTTTTACTTTTTTATCAAATAGAAGAAAAATACGACCTACCTTGCTATAATATGACACAATTTTCCATTTTGTATTTAATTAACCGATTTCAAAGGTTCGAAAAGGCAACCTCACACTCTGAAGAAAGCCATAAATTTCTGAAAGTAACTGTGAACAAAGTTCATGTAGGTTAATATGACAAAAATTTAAGTCGGTCTTTATCTTCAATTGTTGATAAATCACCTTTCTTTTGTACAAACATTGAATTTAAATTATTTGGTGCCATTTGTCTTTTTTGGCAAAAGCACGGAATTATCAGCTTATGTTGTCATTCGTAATAAAAAAGCAGTAAATCATATGAGATATATCGTATGAACTCTGATAGGAATATATGTATATGTAAGGCCAAAGGTTTGGTTTTCTTTGTTTCGTGTTCATTAATGTAGTTTCCTGGCAGAATAGACACAAGATTTAGATAAAGGAATTGGGTACCGCTGTGCCATATGGCTGCAATGACAAAATTGACAGTATCTGGAATCTTTCAAGCCCAAAATGCAGCGATATCAATGTGATGAATATTTTCAATCCAACTCCACGCCGTAGACGCAGTCATGATCATCGACATTACCCTATCGAGGATGAAATCTCTTTAAATGATTTATTGCCGTATATACAAAAACCTTCAGGACTCCATCACATTCGAACTAAACTATATTCTCTTCCTTTGTGTAGGCTTCGCTCACTCCACAAAAAAGCAATTAACAGCAAATCATGAATTTCAATTCATCTGAATACAAACTCGCTGCTGTGGTATCGGATATTGTTTCTCAAACTAGTTCGCATCCATAACGACGAATCTCATCCTTATGGTTAACTTTGTTAAAGAGTCTTGGATGCCATAAATATCAGAAGAATCCTTCACCACAAAACCGTAAAATCTAAAATTCCTCCATATTTCAAAGACCAAACTGTTCCACTAAATTCTTATTCTTATAAAGAACCCATTGCAACCGAGATTTTCAATAACAAACGGGCATTGCCAGACCTTAATTTCGATAACCAGAAGTCTAAACTCCCTGACTGCTCCTGTTCAACATCTCCATTCAATTATAGTCCTGTGGTCATGTTATCACTGGAGATCTTAATCTAGTTGATAATCAAAAGCTAAAAAATATGCTAGCTAAAGGTCCCAAATACCGAAAAACTCGGCCAATTAATTGGAAATATAATTTCAAATTGCTGATGGATTCTGTTGAGAAGTATGCCAGAAAATTGAAAAGGAGCCTAATACACTTTCAGAGTGGGTGAAGGCTATTAGGTCAATGATACAGGTCAGAATCAAAAATCACCAAGGTTCTATGAGCACTAAAGCTACATCCATCTTTAAAGACCCTAAGGTTCTATGAGCACTAAATCTACATCCATCTTTAAAGACCCTAAGGTTGTTGACAACTTGACTATGTAATTGTCCCAGCGGACAAACCCCCAAATAAAAACATTTGACTTCTCTACACTCTACACTACTATACCGCATTCTCGATTAAATTATCGAGTGAAACAACTAGTTCATCAACATGAACAAGTTCATCAATGTTTTTTTCAGACAAATGGCACACGCAGGTATAAATTTCTGAATTTCCAGTGAGCTTGAAATTAAGAATACTACAGATACATCGAAGTCCGCTTCCTATTTGGATTTGTTTTTTGAAATAGGCAATGAGGGTCATTTGAAGGCAAAACTTTATTACAAACATGTTGACTTCAATTTTCCTATGGTTAACTTTCCCTTCTTGAGTAGCAATATACCAGCACCGCCTGCAAATGGCGTCTTAACCGATATTCAAGGGCACGCGTGAGTTACCATGACTTCCGACTAAGAGGTTTACTGCTGTCATAAAAGCTTCTTAACAAGGATAAGTTGATGTCATCACTTAGGAAATTTTACGGTCGTCATCACGAATTGATTGACCGTAACATTTCATGTACCTCCACCGAATTGTGACTACCCCCGAATTGACTTTGTTGAACTTCACGACGGATGCCGTATACGGAGCAGGAACTGCTTACCACTCCTGGTTTTTATATGAGTTCGTGTTGGTCTTTTATTTTTTATAGTTTTCAGTGTTTATTTGTTGTGCTTGTGGTTGCTCATTTGTCTTCCCGGGTTTGTCTGTCTGATGGATTGAGTTTTTTTGGGTTTGCTCCTTAGGTATATTTGTCCTCTTAGATACCATGACAGGGTAGAAAAGAAATTCCTATTCATTGAATTTTGAACGATGATGTACATCCAGCCTGGTTTCTAGTTTATAGTTGGACGTTAAACAAATAAAAATCCAACAGGGCCTAACCCATATTGATATACATGTAGAATGATTAAAATTTTTCTGAAGGGAGTGTTTCATCCAGTTTCATAGCCCATATCTGAAAATGAAATAAATGTTTAAATATATATCTGAATAGGAGGAATCCAAGCTATCAATACTCGTATTTGCTTATTATAATCAAATGGAGTGTTAAGATATGATAAAACATTATATCGCAGGATAGAAGTCCTGAGATAAAATTTGTATAGCAGTTTATTTATTTATTTACCTATTTATCAAACCAAACTGTACTGTGCTATACATGCATTTTTGCGACAAAAAAAGTAATCTTTTGTATGAAATTTGTCTGCTTTTATTTGACATATAAAAAATAACTATTAAGGATGGTCTAATAGGAAATAAATATGATTTGAAATAGGTGTTTTAATTTGAGAGAACATATGAATAGTAAACAAATAAGCAAGAAAAAAATATAGGTTCATGTGCTCATGTTAGAGCTATAAAGCCTTGAAAATTTGCCGGAAATAGGTTTTCCCTGGATTTTTCATTGCCTTTGCATTGGTAACTTCAGTCTCTCAAAAATGTAAAAAAAATAAAAAGGATTTCATAAAATTTTGTCAAATACCATTTTAAGGTATATATGATTGAATTATAAAAGAAAAAGTGGGTTTCATGGACAAAAAATTTAATGTTTAAGAAATGGATAAAACCCGAGGATTCGGAAAATCTGACAAAAGGACCAAAACATGACAAGCGAGCATTATTAAGCGTAAATCTTAAGAAAACTAAAGACTATAAATCAGGTTACACATTATTCTGCGTAATATAATTTTTGATAAACTTTGTGGCGAATAAGAATTCGATACTAGCCCGATATTGATACATAAAAATGTACTGTTACAAAATTGTAAAATTTGTGAAACTAAGGAGTATCTGTGCATGGCTCTTTCCTTACATGGTATTGGATTTATCTTTTTGGTCAGGATTGTTGTTTTGGTTTTCAAAATTTTAGGCCTTGAGAACAACTGATGAGTCGTAAATCGACGAATGTATTGTTTCGGTTTTCCGTGTACATATATTTGGCCTTGACAACTGCAGTCGATAAGAAGTATAAATGTTATAGTGCTGAAATTGGTATCATATAGAATAGAGAATGGAAACGGGGAATGTGCCAAAGAAACAACAACCCGACCAAAGAGCAGAAAACAGTTCAAGACTACCAATGGGTCTTCAGTCGGCCCCTAAACAATAAAACAGTTCAAGACTACCAATGGGTCTTCAGTCGGCCCCTAAACAATAATGCATACTGGTTCAGCGAAATGGACGGCACGCTAAACTCCGAAACATACAAATGAACCAAAATTTAAAAAACACACAAGACTAACAAAGGCCAGAGGTTCCTGGCTTGGGACAGGCGCAAAAATGCGACGGGGTTAAACACGAAATAAATCTATATTTGTTAAGTATTTTTCCGTTTCTGAGCTTCGTTTTGTTTATGTTTACTGTCCCCACAGGGTGGATATCACTGCTGCGTGGAATACAAATCCTCGAGGCTAACGCTAGCGCTCTTGGTTGTTAGTAACTGGCGTGAATGTTTTTTACCACTAAAGAACGTTGGACAAAGGTTGTATGAACAGTGGTAATATTTAAGCCGAATAGCTGGCCCAACGTGAGCAAAATGACAATGTCCCAACGTTGCGCCAACGTCGGTCCAAAGTAATGCTACTCTGAAAATAATTTAGATTATTGTTTTTGCCTACCGTATTTTTAAGGCTGATGAAACATAAATTGTTAAAATATGTGTATACAGACAATCAAAATTGGCACCACAAAACGTTTATCGAATACCATTTATTTTATTCATTTATGTTAAAGACCCTGAAGAAAATAATCCGGGTGGGCTACCGTACATGTTGGACATGACCAATTTATGTAAAAGACCCCGAAGAAGTGAATCCGGGTGGGCTACTTTACATGTTGGGCATAACACATTTATTTAAAAGATAAATTAGCTTTACATACCCTGAAGAAAATAATCCGGGTGGGCTAACGTACATGTTGGACATGACACATTTATTTAAAAGATAATTTAGCTTTACATACCCTGAAGAAAATAATCCGGGTGGGCTACCGTACATGACACATTTATGTGAAAGATAAAGCTTTGCCATGAATATGCAAGAATTAGGTAAGTAAGATAATATTTATTTTAAAGTCTTTTAGTTCAAAGTCTTTTATTGTTTCATAATGGTAGAATATTTGTTCAAATGATTTATAACAATGATTGTTTTATTTGTCTTAGCTTTACAAACATCGTCACATTTTACTTGCCTTTCGTTTATATGGTGGGGTATTCGGACAATATTTATAAGTTGTCATATCAAAAGAAATACGACAATTTCATGTAATTTACTTCATACATTATTTTAAAAAGTTTAATATGAGAAAAATTTCATTTACATGCATCAGAGAATGCTGCAAAAGAAATCGACGTAATTTATTTAATTTCTAGTTAATCAAACAGAATCAAATCTATTCAAATTTTGCCGTATATGAAGGGCCAATGGCTTATGAATGCTTTTGAGATAATCCACAGATCAGAAGATCCAGGACATGATACATGCAGCGGTCAAGGCTAAAGATAATGCATACTGCCCTTACAGTAATTTTCATGTTGGATCAGCAGTCCTTACAGATGACGGGCAGATATTTTCAGGTTTTTTACTTTATACATATAATATTAATATTCATTCCGCAGAAATGGAGTAGATTTGTAAAAATACAATTATATTGTTTATTTGTATTTCGCTCCAAAATCATAATAAATGATTCAATACATCAAATGTATCACGATAAAATCTCGATAAGGCAATGGATGTTATAAATGATACAAAATTCGGTATATCATTGATATTGGTCAATTTTAATATTGTAATTTACAAGTGGAATATGATCTGTGAAAGGCTATATCTTGGTGTTTCAATGCACTCTACACATGCTACATGTTCTAAGAATAAATAAATCAGTTGAGTTAAAAAATCAGTTAAACTATAATTATAAGAGAAAGCCACCTAACTAGTTATATTCGTAGATTAAAATCTGGAGCTGTGACTTGTTTAATTGGGCGTTTGTATTTTTGTTCTTCAAGGAGCTAATTTAGAAAATGCATCATATGGCCTTAGCGTTTGTGCGGGAAGGGTAGCGATATTTAAAGCGGTTTCCGAAGGGAAAAGGAACATTAAAGCTATCGCAGTAATTAGGTAAGTACTTTTAAAATTATAAAAGGAAATAATATTTCATCCATTCAATTACATAACTCACAATATTAAATATATAATTTTTATAGGGCAGCCATGTGTCAGTTGTAAAAATATAAATTAAGGTGAATGAAATACAAATTTATATACTGGAAAAGTCATTGACAAACTAAATGCATGAACTTACATAAAGTGTTTTCTTGCTTAACAAACGATGAACATGATTTCATCGTCAAATTTCGGTTTCAAGTGTTCATCTGTTCTTACTTAGTGCGATTCAAACCAAAAATGGTGAACGACGTTTTTCTAGACATGTTAAAGAGGACAGATATACCTAGGGAGCAAATCAAAAAACGTAATCCGTTGGACAGACAAAACCGGTAAGACAAATGAACAACCACAAGCACAACAAATAAACACTGAAAACTAAAAAACAAAGAAAAACATGAACTCCTATAAAAACCAGGAGTGAACCCAGGTGCTCTGGAAGGGTAAGCAGTTCCTGCTCCATATACGGCACCCGTCGTGAAGTTCAACAAAGTAAATCCGGTGGAAGTCAAAAATCGGTGGAGGCACATGAAATATTACGACAAAGGGAACAGGTCAAACATCACATTAGATATTGGAACAATGTAACGGTTAAATCTGACCATGTTAATTCAATATAAGCCAAACTTATCAGCTGATAATTTCAACTCATAATAAATGAAATCAGAGTTGAAAGCAAGGATTTTCATGTTATCCAAGTTAACTGATCTAGAAAATACTAAGAATGTTTTTTTAATCCTTTTAGTCTTTTGTGTTAAAGGACTAAAATTTTACTTTAGTTTATAAGATAAGGGCTGTGTTAGCCCTAAAATATCAAATAAGTAATTCATATTAATCACGAAAATTCCTTATGCATGTCAACTTTCCATTTTTGAGCGGCAATATTCCAGAAGCGCCGGCGTATGGAGTATATATTTCACAACTCATACGTTATTCCAGAGCTTGTGACATATACATTGACTTCCTGGACAGAGCCCGGCTCCTGACAGAAAAGTTGCTCAGACAGGGGTACGTTACTCCTAAGCTGAAGTCATCCTTATTAAAGTTTTATGGGCGTCATCATGACTTGGTTGACAGGTATGAAAAAACCGTTTCCCAAAGGAAAATGGACCTGTTCCATTGATATTATCCCTTCCTCATACCGGATTTGACATGAGCAGCATGGCGGGTGTCCTGCAGGAAGTAGAGACTACTTACTCTTCCGGAGCACCTGAGTCTACCCCCGGTTTTTTGGTGGGGTCCATGTTGTTCATACGTTTTTAGTTTTTAATTGTAGTGCATGTGTTGTTTTGGTCTTGTCTTCGTTGTTCTCCGGAGTTTGTCAGTTGTAACGATTTTTCTCTCCTTCGAATATCCCTTTGGTATTTCTTGACTTTACTTATTGTTGTTTGTAAAAATGAAAGTTCATCACGCTCATGTATAGTTAAGTTTTTGCCGGCTTTATGCTGTGAACATAAGCTCAAAATAGATTTTGCTTCCCATTAAACTTTAATTGTCCATACACAATTTCGGGAATCTGGGCCCTCACGTTTCTTTTTGGGGTCATTAACGGTTTTTTGATAAATTTGGCTTTAACGTATTAAATTTTTATAGGATTTTTTCATGGAAAGAAATTCTTTATGGTCCGTTTTTTCACTATGTTACCTCTTAGCATGTTAGAGATATAATGGGCAGAAAAAGGACACACCTTAAATTTATGATTTTTAATAATCTTGAATGTGCTCGTTTTAGAATGCCAGCATGTTGTTAAACTAGTATTTAAAATATTTGTACTTTGATACATCTTAAAAATACAAAATGCAGCGACAGTTCCGAGAAAAGAATGGTTATTTTTCTACCTAATAATAGTCATTCAAAGGATTTCTACAATGTGTTACATATTTCATGTATCTATTACGAATATCCTTATTTACCAGTGATGTAAAGAATGGTTTTCAAGGTCCATGTGGAGCATGTAGACAGTTCTTTGCAGAGGTAAGTTCAATTATTTATGTCAAATTTATGAAAAGTATTATCTTCAGTGACTTATAAACTGATATTTAAATGAAATACGATTAACTTGTCAGTACCATTATTAAAAATACATGTCTGTAATATAACTTATTAGCCGTAACATAAAAGTTGCAAGCTTGTCTTAGCAGTAGTTTTTTGACAGAGGGGTTTGTAGTGGACAAGATTTATATAACTTTTGGAAACAGACCTATTTTTGACATTGTTCATTGTATTTTCATGTTAATAAATTAGGGGTGCACCGAGTTGTCTAGGTATGTCAGCTTACTAGCCAGGGCCTTTATGCAAACATTGATCAGAGGCTGAGAGTTCAAATCCAACTCTTGATGAAGTATTTTATGTACAATCTTAATTGATAAGGATTCCAATTAACGTGCCACACATGTAAGTCAGTGCTTTCCTGCGACTTCCTCAATCAATGAAAATTTGCCATAACGATATAACGTGGTGTAAAAGCACAATAAGCTAACCGAACGAAACAAAGAAACACCAGTACTGCATATCACCAGGAAGTAGTTTACTACTGTGTTAGTATATTTTAGCAGAGTTCCAAATAATGGATTTTAACTTTTTCTTTTAGTTCAACATCAAGATGGATGTATACATGGTTAAACCAGACTTGACAGTAAAGAAAACAACAGCTGAGGAACTACTTCCTATGTCATTCAATCCTAGTGCTCTTCAAGCTGAAAGAATTTAGTTTCCGTTTAAAGATTAACAACAATCTGTTAGGAGTTGCAATAGAATTATGTTATATTTTGATATATAATTTCTGATAAAATGAGTCATAGTGGAAAATAATTGAATGTTCTTTTTTGTCAAAGAAGTCTTTCAATAGTTTTTAGATATATTTTAAATTAGAAGCATTTATCAAACAAGGTTTAGACTGGAAACAGTTTGTTTATAATAAAACTTACAATAATACTAAACCCCACATCTCACAGTCAAATTAAAAATACAGTTTGCTTTATTAGACAATCATTAGTACTGAGGACGGGAGACCCAAAACTTTAATTTTGACTGATGTTTTAATGTTATATTGATTAATTTGATGTATGTTTGTTTTGTTTTGTTTTTCACAAATAATATATTTGATTTCTATGACAATAAAGTATTTGATTTGATTTGATATAATAATTTAGGGTTCAGTCAAATTTTGCTATTTTGTTTTTACTTTTTTCACCCAAAATTTTTTTTTTAAATATGTACCCATAGTTGTCTTTAAAAGTTTACATCTTTAACAGACAATCATTAGTACTAAGGACGGGAGACCCAAAACTTTAATTTTGACTGATGTTTTAATGTTATATTGATTAATTTGATGTATGTTTGTTTTGTTTTGTTTTTCACAAATAATATATTTGATTTCTATGACAATAAAGTATTTGATTTGATTTGATATAATAATTTAGGGTTCAGTCAAATTTTGCTATTTTGTTTTTACTTTTTTCACCCAAAATTTTTTTTTTTAAATATGTACCCATAGTTGTCTTTAAAAGTTTACATCTTTAACAGAATACTGTCATTGTTCACTACTGACAAAATATACCTTGCTTCAATAATGATCTAAAACAGAATTGAAATGAACAAAACCTGTCCTTTTGCCTCAACTTTTTCATATTCATGTATCGATTCTTCGTCAAGAGTCTGCTCACCCCATTGTTTCTTCTTATCTTTTATAGAAGCAGATGAAAGGTATTCTATACATGGGTATACAGGGTATATTGTCTAAGCCACAGGTTTGTTTTGGTTTAATTAGGCTTTTCACCATCTTGAATCAATCTGACAATATTGTTGAAACCATTTCTTGTTTCAAGGAAGAAACAGGAGAAACCTCAGAGGACAACCATCTTTCACATGAAAATTGACAATCCTTGTAAATTAAGACAGTTGCACCCAAAATCAAATCCTCAGTGCACACAAGCTATTGACCATAAGAAGTTACCATTACATGGACAGCAGCTCCCTAAGTCACAGGGAAATTGTTCATAGGTTTTTCTATTTTCAATGTAACACAATGGTTGCATGACTGCAAACATTAATCTAACATAGGTTTACATAGCCAAAAATAGTGCATTATTTTGAATTATTACATTGAGTGTGGTAAAATACCGGGATTTCCAAGTGAAATCAAATTCGATAATTCACCCAGTGAAATCGAAAGTCATATTTCACTCTAGGAAGTGACGTAACAATAGCTGTCGCCAACAACGTTGCTATACAATGGTCGACGCGTAATCATATAAAAACATAATCCCTTGTATTTTATCGTTAAAATTTCTGAATACATGGAATATTTCAATGTAATAAACAGAATAACTAATCTTGAAATTCGAATACCAAAGATCTACAACTCGTGACGAAAAACACTAATAATTCACTCTTGCGCTATGCGCACTCGTGAATTAATATGTTGTTCGGTAACTCGTTGTAGATTGTTAGGTATTCCCATTTCAAGATTAGTTATACTTTAATTATTCCCTTCTGGTCTAATTAAATAAACAAAAATCTTTTTTTTTCTTTTGACAAAATATTTATTGTGTGTAGAAAACAATACTTAGCTTTAAATGCATCTATCACAGTCAATAAAAATATAAAATATGAAAAATATCAACAACATTTAAAAAAAAAACAATAACACTGATCTATAAATAAATAATGATGCAATAAATAATGATTTACAAAGATTGTGAGCTTTCACAATTGTCTAAAATTAACATAAATGTATTCATAAAAGATTAAGGAAAAACCTTTTCTGTACATTTAGTAAAATCTTGAAAAAGCCTTGCTTTTTAATGCACAACATATTTCTCATCGAACAATTAATTAGATTGCTGTGTTTCATTCATAATAATTGTCAATACTGAAATGCATATTTGTTTTAGCCCTATATCATGTTGATTTATAGATCCTGTACCTATCTGCCTAAACAATAATCACTTCCTGTATTTTCTATAGCTTTTTCCTTGTTTAAAATTCTTATATTTTTCTTTCATTAATCGATCAAGGCTACCAATGGGTCTTCGGCGCAGCGAGGAAATCCCGCACCCGGAGGTGGACTTCAGCCGGCTCATAAACAATAATGCATACTGGTTCATCGAAATGGACGGCACACTTAACTCCGAAACATATATACAAATGAACCAAAATTTAAAAAACACACAAGATTAACAAAGGCCAGAAGTTCCTGGCTTGGGACAGGCGAAAAAAAAACATGTTTTGTGCGATCTCAACCCTTCCCCTATACCTCTAGCCAACGTGGAATAAACAAACACAAAGCGATACACACAGTGAAACCCAGTTCAAAAGATGTCCGAGTCCGATGTTAAAAAAAGGTAACAGAAGAAACTAAGCAAAAAGACAATGATTAATATATATTTACAGAGGACTACTAGCAGTTACTGACATGCCAGCTTCAGACCTCAATTAAACTGATCGAAAGATTATGTCTTTATCATATAGAAAATCAGCCACAATCCCTCCCGTTAGGGGTTTAGTATCATGCCATCATAAATTATACGAGGAGAACATAACCCGTATCATGCCAACAACTGGTTTTAGAATAACGTGTTTATTTCCGATGCAAAGACCCTATTAGTGAATCATTAATTCCAAAAAATGCCATCTTTAATGACTTGACAACAGTAACGTAACTATATCGAATGACGACATTTTGTGCTTTGTATAGAATATTACCATAAAAGATGGGATTTGAAATACCTGAACATATAAGATGTTTGCACGTTGGTTTATATTTAATGAGGAATGAGGTCCTGGTACCGATGATAAAATTTAGTAAAAGTTTTGACAAGTTTGTGATATCGAAATCCCTGGTGTAATAATTTTTCAGTAATACAGCGATTTCTTTCGTTAAAATCAAATACGTTGTTACATACACGAGCGAATCGAAGAACTTGAGATATATAAATACCATACGAATTTTTGAAACTCCAATAGTAATTATTACAACCTTTCTCGTATACCTTATTTGAAAAATTTATGACCAGGTTTTTGATTGTACCAAGTGTACTATTAAGCAGAATAGACAGTAAGTAGTGGAACAATGGCATGAAGACGAAATAAATCTATATTTTCCGTTTCTGAGCTTCATTTTGTTTATGTTTACTGTCACCACAGGGTGGATATCCCTGCTGGGATACAAATTCTCGAGGGTAACGCTAGAGCTCTTGGTTGGTAGTAACTGGCGTGAATGTTTATTACCACCAAAGAACGTTGGACAAAGGTTGTATGAACAGTGGTAATATTTGAAGACGACGTTGGATCAAATTCGAGCCGAATAGCTGGCCCAACGTGAGCAAAATGACAATGTCCCAACGTTGCGACAACGTCGGTCCAAAGTAATGCTACTCTGAAAATAATTTAGATTATTGTTTTTGCTTACCGTATTTTTAAAGCTGATGAAACATAAATTGTTGAAATAATTATGTGTATACAGAGCATCAAAATTGGCACCACATAACGTTTATTGAATACCATTTATTTTATTCATTTATGTTAAACACCCTGAAGAAAATAATCCGGGTGGGCTACTGTACATGTTGGTCATATCACATTTATGTGAAAGATCCTGAAGAAAATAATCCAGGTGGGCTACCGTACATGTCGGATATGACACATTGATTTAAAAGATAAATTAGCTTTACGTACCCTGAAGAAAATAATCCGGGTGGGCTACCGTACATGTCGGACATGACACATTTATGTGAAAGATAGAGTTTTGCCATGAATATGCAAGAATTAGGTAAGTAAGATAATATTTATTTTAAAGTCTTTTATTGTTTCTTAATAGTGGAATATTTTTTCAAATGATTTATAACAATGATTGTTATATTTGTCTTAGCTTTACAAACATCGTCACATTTTACTTGCCTTTCGTTTATATGGTGGGGTATTCGGACAATATTTATAAGTTGTCATATAAAAGTAATACGACAATTTCATGTAATTTACTTCATACATTATTTTAAAAAGTTTAATATGAGAAAAATTTCATTTACATGCATCAGAGAATGCTGCAAAAGAAATCGACGTAATTTATTTAATTTCTAGTTAATCAAACAGAATCAAATCTATTCAAATTTGCCATATACGAAGGGCCAATGGCTTATGAAAGCTTTCGAGATAATCCACAGATCAAAAGATCCAGGACATGATACATGCAGCGGTCAAGGCTAAAGATAATGCATACTGCCCTTACAGTAATTTTCATGTTGGATCAGCAGTCCTTACAGATGACGGGCAGATATTTTCAGGTTTTTTACTTTATACATATAATATTAATATTCATTCCGCAGAAATGGAGTAGATTTGTAAAAATACAATTATATTGTTTATTTGTATTTCGATCCATTAAAAAAATCATAATAAATGACTCAATACATCAAATGTATCACGATGAAATCTCGATGAGGCAATGGATGTTATAAATGATACAAAATTCGCTATATCATTGATATTGGTCAATTATATTGTAATTTACAAGTGGAATGTGATCTGTGAAAGGCTATATCTTGGTGTTTCAATGCACTCTGCATGTTCTAGGAATAAATAAATCAGTTGAGTTAAAAAATCAGTTAAACTTTAATTATAAAAGAAAGCCACCTAACTAGTTATATTCGTAGATTAAAATCTGGAGCTGTAACTTGTTTAATTGGGCGTTTGTATTTTTGTTCTTCAAGGAGCTAATGTAGAAAATGCATCATATGGCCTTAGCGTTTGTGCAGAAAGGGTAGCGATATTTAAAGCGGTTTCCGAAGGGAAAAGGAACATTAAAGCTATCGCAGTAATTTGGTAAGTACTTTTAAAATCATAAAAGGAAATAATATTTCATCCCTTCAATTACATAACTCACAATATTAAATATATAATTTTTATAGGGGAGCCATGTGTCAGTTGTAAAAATATAAATTAAGGTGAATGAAATACAAATTTATTTACTGGAAAAGTCATTGACAAACTAAATACATGAACTTACATAAAGTGTTTTCTTGCTTAACAAACGATGAACATGATTTCATCGTCAAATTTCGGTGTCAAGTGTTCATCTGTTCTTACTTACTGCGATGCAAACCAAAAATGGTGAACGGCGTTTTTCTAGACATGTTAAAGAGGACAAATATACCTAGGGAGCAAATCAAAAAACGTAATCCATTGGACAGACAAAACCGGTAAGACAAATGAACAACCACAAGCACAACAAATAAACACTGAAAACTAAAAAACAATGAAAAACACGAACCCCTATAAAAATCAGGAGTGAACCCAGGTGCTTTGGAAGGGTAAGCAGTTCCTGCTCCATATACGGCACCCGTCGTGAAGTTCGACAAAAGTAAATCCGGTGGAAGTCACAAATCGGTTGAGGCACATGAAATATTACGACAAAGGGAACAGGTCAAACATCATCTTAGATATTGGAACAATGTAACGGTTAAATCTGACTATGTTAATTCAATATAAGCCAAACTTATCAGCTGATAATTTCAATTCATAATAAATGAAATCAGAGTTGAAAGCAAGGATTTTCATGTTATGCAAGTTAACTGATCTAGAAAATGCTAAGAATGTTTTTTATGGGTCTTTTAGTTTAATATAAAATAATTATATTGTTCTTGCAAAAAATAGTACCTAATGTAGTGATTTGATCACTATTTATAAACGAAAGTAAAAGTAGGTCGATTGTCGTATGATTTATTTCACTTCTAGGACCATTTTCAAAAAGTCACCAATTTTCCTACCGAAGGTCGGTGGTTCTCTCCGGGTACTCCGGCTTCCTCCGCCAATAAAAACTCGCCGCCGCGAAATAGCCAAATGTGCTGAAAACGGCGTTAAAACCCCAACTAAACAAACAAACAAATCAAAAAGTCGCCTAGAGTCTTTCAAAATTTCTGTGGGAATTGTCTGGTATGGTCTATAAAGATTTGATAGTAATAACTAACTAATAAGTTACCAAAAGTTTTTCTGCAAACATGAATAACGCTTTTGTGAAAATTTTTAACACATTTGCCCGTAGAAAATTTGAACTTATTGATGATTATTAAGCACAAGATTTCTGTTTGTTAACATAAAAATGCATTGCATACAATCGTTTACGATAAAAAGTAGGTAAATATTTAAAAGATTAAAGAATCAATGGTTATGAGTGTATCAAATACAGGGGAAAGTGGCCTTACTCCTTTCAGTCTTTTGTGTTAAAGGACTAAAATTTTACTTCAGTTTATAAGATAAGGGCTGTGTTAGCCCTAAAATATCAAATAAGTATTTCATATTAATCACGAAAATTCCTTATGCATGATTGTTGTTTGTGGAAATGAAAGTTCATCACGCTCATGTATAGTTAAGTTTTTGCCCGCTTTATCCTGTGAACATAAGCTCAAAATAGATTTTGCTTCCCATTAAACTGTAATTGTGTCCATACACAATTTCGGGAAATCTGGGCCCTCACGTTTTTTTTGGCGTCATTAAGGGTTTTTTGATAAATTTTGCTTTAACGTATTAAATTTTTATAGGATTTTTTCATGGAAAGAAATTCTTTATGTTCCGTTTTTTCACTATGTTACCTCTTAGCATGTTAGAGATATAATGGGCAGAAAAAGGCCACACCTTAAATTTATGATTTTTAATGATCTTGAATGTGCTCATTTTAGAATGCCAGCATGTTTTTAAACTATTATTTAAAATATTTGTACTTTGATACATCTTAAAAATACAAAATGCAGCGACAGCTCCGAGAAAAGAATGGTTATTTTTCTACCAAATAATAGTTATTCAAAATATTTCTACAGTCCCTACAATGTGTCACATATTTCATGTATCTATTATGAATATCCTTATTTACCAGTGATGTAAAGAATGCTTTTCAAGGTTCGTGTGGAGCATGTAGACAGTTCTTTGCAGAGGTAAATTCAATTATTTAGATAAAATTTATGAAAAGTATTATCTTTAGTGACTTATAAACTGATATTTAAATGAAATACGATTTACTTGTCAATACCATTAAAAATACATGTCTGTAATATTCATATAACTTATTAGACGTAACGTAAAAGTTGCAAGCTTGTCTTAGCAGTAGTTTTTTCACAGTGGGGTTTGTAGTGGACAAGATTTATATAACTTCTGGAAACAGACCTCTTTTTGACATTGTTCTGCTATTAAATTCATTGTGTTTTCATGTTAATAAATTAGAGCTGTCTAGGTATGTCGTCTTACTAGCCAGGGCCTTTATGCAAACATTGATCAGAGGCTGAGAGTTCAAATCCAACTCTTGATGAAGTATTTTATGTACAATCTTAATTGATAAGGATTCCAATTAACGTGCCATACATGTAGGTCAGTGCTTTCCTGCGACTTCCTCAATCAATGAAAATTTGCCATCACGATATAACATGGTGTAAAGCCACAATAAGCTAACCGAGCGAAACAAAGAAACACCAGTACCCCATATCACCAGGAATTAGTTTACTACTGTATTAGTATATTCTAGCAGAGTTCCAAATAATGGATTTTAACTTTTTCTTTTAGTTCAACATTAAGATGGATGTATACATGGTTAAGCCAGACTTGACAGTAAAGAAAACAACAGCTGAGGAACTACTTCCTATGTCATTCAATCCTAGTGCTCTTCAAGCTGAAAGAATTTAGTTTCCGTTTAAAGATTTAACAACAATCTGTTAGGAGTTGCAATAGAATTATGTTATATATTTTGATATATAATTTCTAATAAAATGAGTCATAGTGGAAAATAATTGAATGTTCTTTTTTGTCAAAGAAGCCTTTCAATAGTTTTTAGATATTTTTTAAATTAGAAGCATTTATCAAACAAGAAGGTTTAGACTGGAAACAGTTTGTTTATAATAAAACTTAAAATAATACTAAACCCCACATCTCACAGTAAAATTAAAAATGCAGTTTCCTTTATTAGACAGTCATTAGAACTGAGGACGGGAGACCCAAAACTTTAATTTTGACTGATGTTTTAATGTTATATTGATTAATTTGATGTATGTTTTATTTGTTTTGTTTTCACAAAAAATATATTTGATTTCTATGACAATAAAGTATTTGATTTGATTTGATATAATAATTTAGGGTTGAGTAAAATTTTGCTATTTTGTTTTTACTTTTTTCACCAAAAATATTTTTTTGGAAAATATGTACCCATACTTCTATTTAAAAGTGTACATCTTTAACAGAATATTGTCATTGTTCGCTACTGACAAAATATACTTTGCTTCAATAATGATCTAAAACAGAATTGAAATGAACAAAACCTGTCCTTTTGCCTCAAATTTTTAACATTCACGTATCGATTCTTCTTCAAGAGTCTGCTCACCCCACTGTTTCTTCTTATCTTTTATAGAAGCAGATGAAAGGTATTCTATACAGTATTTTTCCGTTTCTGAGCTTCGTTTTGTTTATGTTTACTGTCACCACAGGGTGGATATCACTGCTGCGTGGAATACAAATCCTCGAGGTTAACGCTAGCGCTCTTGGTTGTTAGTAACTGGCGTGAATGTTTATTACCACTAAAGAACGTTGGACAAAGGTTGTATGAACAGTGGTAATATTTAAGCCGAATAGCTGGCCCAACGTGAGCAAAATGACAATGTCCCAACGTTGCGCCAACGTCGGTCCAAAGTAATGCTACTCTGAAAATAATTTAGATTATTGTTTTTGCCTGCCGTATTTTTAAGGCTGATGAAACATAAATTGTTAAAATATGTGTATACAGACAATCAAAATTGGCACCACAAAACGTTTATCGAATACCATTTATTTTATTCATTTATGTTAAAGACCCTGAAGAAAATAATCCGGGTGGGCTACCGTACATGTTGGACATGACAAATTTATGTAAAAGACCCCGAAGAAGTGAATCCGGGTGGGCTACCGTACATGTTGGGCATAACACATTTATTTAAAAGATAAATTAGCTTTACATACCCTGAAGAAAATAATCCGGGTGGGCTAACGTACATGTTGGATATGACACATTTATTTAAAAGATAATTTAGCTTTACATACCCTGAAGAAAATAATCCGAGTGGGCTACCGTACATGACACATTTATGTGAAAGATAAAGCTTTGCCATGAATATGCAAGAATTAGGTAAGTAAGATAATGTTTATTTTAAAGTCTTTTAGTTCAAAGTCTTTTATTGTTTCATAATGGTGGAATATTTGTTCAAATGATTTATAACAATGATTGTTTTATTTGTCTTAGCTTTGCAAACATCGTCACATTTTACTTGCCTTTCGTTTATATGGCGGGGTATTCGGACAATATTTATAAGTTGTCATATCAAAAGAAATACGACAATTTCATGTAATTTACTTCATGCATTATTTTAAAAAGTTTAATATGAGAAAAATTTCATTTACATGCATCAGAGAATGCTGCAAAAGAAATCGACGTAATTTATTTAATTTCTAGTTAATCAAACAGAATCAAATCTATTCAAATTCTGCCGTATATGAAGGGCCAATGGCTTGTGAATGCTTTTGAGATAATCCACAGATCAGAAGATCCAGGACATGATACATGCAGCGGTCAAGGCTAAAGATAATGCATACTGCCCTTACAGTAATTTTCATGTTGGATCAGCAGTCCTTACAGATGACGGGCAGATATTTTCAGGTTTTTTACTTTATACATATAATATTAATATTCATTCCGCAGAAATGGAGTAGATTTGTAAAAATACAATTATATTGTTTATTTGTATTTCGCTCCAAAATCATAATAAATGACTCAATACATCAAATGTATCACGATGAGGCAATGGATGTTATAAATGATACAAAATTCGGATATCATTGATATTATTGATATTGGTCAATTTTAATATTGAAATTACAAGTGGAATATGATCTGTGAAAGGCTATATCTTGGTGTTTCAATGCACTCTACATGTTCTAGGAATAAATAAATCAGTTGAGTTAAAAAATCAGTTAAACTATAATTATAAGAGAAAGCCACCTAACTAGTTATATTCGTAGATTAAAATCTGGAGCTGTGACTTGTTTAATTGGGCGTTTGTATTTTTGTTCTTCAAGGAGCTAATGTAGAAAATGCATCATATGGCCTTAGCGTTTGTGCGGGAAGGGTAGCGATATTTAAAGCGGTTTCCGAAGGGAAAAGGAACATTAAAGCTATCGCAGTAATTAGGTAAGTACTTTTAAAATTATAAAAGGAAATAATATTTCATCCCTTCAATTACATAACTCACAATATTAAATATATAATTTTTATAGGGGAGCCATGTGTCAGTTGTAAAAATATAAATTAAGGTGAATGAAATACAAATTTATATACTGGAAAAGTCATTGACAAACTAAATGCATGAACTTACATAAAGTGTTTTCTTGCTTAACAAATGATGAACATGATTTCATCGTCAAATTTCGGTGTCAAGTGTTCATCTGTTCTTACTTACTGCGATGCAAACCAAAAATGGTGAACGGCGTTTTTCTAGACAAGTTAAAGAGGACAAATATACCTAGGGAGCAAATCAAAAAACGTAATCCATTGGACAGACAAAATCGGTAAGACAAATGAACAACCACAAGCACAACAAATAAACACTGAAAACTAAAAAACAATGAACAACACGAACTCCTATAAAAACCAGGAGTGAACCCAGGTGCTTTGGAAGGGTAAGCAGTTACTGCTCCATATACGGCACCCGTCGTGAAGTTCAACAAAGTAAATCTGGTGGAAGTCACAAATCGGTTGAGGCATATGAAATATTACGACAAAGAGAACAGGTCAAACATCATCTTAGATATTGGAACAATGTAACGGTTAAATCTGACCATGTTAATTCAATATAAGCCAAACTTATCAGCTGATAATTTCAACTCATAATAAATGAAATCAGAGTTGAAAGCAAGGATTTTCATGTTATGCAAGTTAACTGATCTAGAAAATGCTAAGAATGTTTTTTATGGGTCTTTTAGTTTAATATAAAATAATTATATTGTTCTTGCAAAAAAAATAGTACCTAGATTTGATCACTATTTATAAAGAAAGTAAAAGTAGGTCGATTTTCGCAGGATTTATTTCACTTCTAGGGCCATTTTCAAAAAGTCGCCTAGAGCCTTTCAAAATTTCTGTGGGAATTGTCTGGTATGGTCTATAAAGATTTGATAGTAATAACTAACTAATAAGTTACCAAAAGTTTTTCTGCAAACATGAATAACGCTTTTGTGAGATTTTTTAACACATTTGCCCGTAGAAAATTTGAACTTATTGATGATTATTAAGCACAAGATTTCTGTTTGTTAACATAAAAATGCATTGCATACAATCGTTTACGATAAAAAGTAGGTAAATATTTAAAAGATTAAAGAACCAATGGTTATGAGTGAAACAAATACAGGGGAAAGTGGCCTTACTCATTTTAGTCTTTCTTGTTAAAGGACTAAAATTTTACTTTAGTTTATAAGATAAGGGATGTGTTAGCCCTAAAATATCAAATAAGTAATTCATATTAATCACGAAAATTCCTTATGCATGTTATTGTTGTTTGTGGAAATGAAAGTTCATCACGCTCATGTATAGTTAAGTTTTTGCACGCTTTATGCTGTGAGCATAAGCTCAAAATAGATTTTGCTTCCCATTAAACTGTAATTGTCCATACACAATTTCGGGAAATCTGGGCCCTCACGTTACTTTATGGGGTCATTAATGGTTTTTTGATAAATTTTGCTTTAACGTATTAAATTTTTATAGGATTTTTTCATGGAAAGAAATTCTTTATGTTCCGTTTTTTCACTATGTTACCTCTTAGCATGTTAGAGATATAATAGGCAGAAAAAGGCCACACCTTAAATTTATGATTTTTAATGATCTTGAATGTGCTCATTTTAGAATGCCAGCATGTTTTTAAACTAGTATTTAAAATATTTGTACTTTGATACATCTTAAAAATACAAAATGCAGCGACAGCTCCGAGAAAAGAATGGTTATTTTTCTACCTAATAATAGTTATTCAAAGGATTTCTACATTCCCTACAATGTGTTACATATTTCATGTATCTATTACGAATATCCTTATTTACCAGTGATGTAAAGAATGGTTTTCAAGGTCCATGTGGAGCATGTAGACAGTTCTTTGCAGAGGCAAGTTTAATTATTTATGTCAAATTTATGAAAAGTATCATCTTCAGTGACTTATAAACTGATATTTAAATGAAATACGATTAACTTGTCAGTACCATTATTAAAAATACATGTCTGTAATATTCATATAACTTATTAGACGTAACATAAAAGTTGCAAGCTTGTCTTAGCAGTAGTTTTTTCACAGTGGGGTTTGTAGTGGACAAGATTTATATAACTTCTGGAAACATACCTCTTTTTGACATTGTTCTGCTATTAAATTCATTGTGTTTTCATGTTAATAAATTAGGGGTGCACCGAGTTGTCTAGGTATGTCGTCTTACTAGCCAGGGCCTTTATGCAAACATTGATCAGAGGCTGAGAGTTCAAATCCAACTCTTGATGAAGTATTTTATGTACAATCTTAATTGATAAGGATTCCAATTAACGTACGTGCCATACATGTAGGTCAGTGCTTTCCTGCGACTTCCTCAATGAAAATTTGCCATCACGATATAACATGGTGTAAAGCCACAATAAGCTAACCGAGCGAAACAAAGAAACACCAGTACTGCATATCACCAGGAATTAGTTTACTACTGTGTTAGTATATTCTAGCAGAGTTCCAAATAATGGATTTTAACTTTTTCTTTTAGTTCAACATCAAGATGGATGTATGGTTAAGCCAGACTTGACAGTAAAGAAAACAACTGCTGAGGAACTACTTCCTATGCCATTCAATCCTAGTGCTCTTCAAGATGAAAGAATTTAGTTTAGGTTTAAAGATTAACAACAATCTATTAGGAGTTGCAATAGAATTATGTTATATTTTGATATATAATTTCCGATAAAATGATTCATAATGGAAAATAATTGAATGTTCTTTTTTGTCAAAGAAGCCTTTCAATGGTTTTTAGATATTTTTTTAAATTAGAAGCATTTATCAAACAAGAAGGTTTAGACTGGAAACAGGTTGTTTATAATAAAACTTAAAATAATACTAAACCCCACATCTCACAGTAAAATTAAAAATACAGTTTCCTTTATTAGACAGTCATTAGAACTGAGGATGGGAGAGCCAAAACTTTAATTTTGACTGATGTTTTAATGTTATATTGATTAATTTGATGTATGTTTGATTAATTTGTTTTGTTTTCACAAATCATATATTTGATTTCTATGACAATAAAGTATTTGATTTGATTTGATATAATAATTTAGGGTTGAGTCAAATTTTGCTATTTTGTTTTTACTTTTTTCACCCAAATTTTTTTTTAAAATATGTACCCATAGTTGTCTTTAAAAGTTTACATCTTTAATAGAATATTGTCATTGTTCACTACTGACAAAATATACCTTGCTTCAATTATGATCTAAAACAGAATTGACATGAAGAAAACCTCTTTTGCCTCAACTTTTTCACATTCATGTATCGATTCTTCGTCAAGAGTCTCCTCACCCCATTGTTTCTTCTTATCTTTTATAGAAGCAGATGAAAGGTATTCTATACACGGGTATACAGGGTATATTGTCTAAGCCACAGGTTTGTTTTGGTTTAATTAGGCTTTTCACCATCTTGAATCAATCTGACAATATTGTTGAAACCATTTCTTGTGTCAAGAAAGAAACAGGAGAAACCTCAGAGGACAACCATCCTTCACATGAAAATTGACAATCCTTGTAAATTAAGACAGTCGCACCCAAAATCACATCCTCAGTGCACACAAGATATTGACCGTAAGAAGTTAACATTACATGGACAGCAGCTCCCCAAGTCACAGGGAAATTGTTCATAGGTTTTCCTATTTTCAATGTAACACAATGGTTGCATGACTGCAAACATTAATCTAACAGCTATAGGTTTACATAGCCAAAAATAGTGTTTTATTTTGAATTATTACATTGAGTGTGGTGAAATACCGGGATTTCCGAGTGAAATCAAATTCGATAATTCACCCAGTGAAATCGAAAGTCATATTTCACTCTAGGAAGTGAGGTAACAATAGCTGTCGCCAACGACGTTGCTATACAATAGTCGACGCGTAATCATATAAAAACACGATCCCTTGTATTTTATCGTTAAAATTTCTGAATACATGGAATATTTCAATGTAATAAACAGAATAACTAATCTTGAAATTCGAATACCAAAGATCTACAACTCGTGACGAAAAACACTAATAATTCACTCTTGCGCTATGCGCACTCCTGAATTAATGTGTTGTTCTGTAACTCGTTGTAGATTGTTAGGTATTCGCATTTCAAGATAAGTTATACTTTAATTATTCCCTTCTGGTCTAATTAAATAAACAAAAATCTGTTTTTTTTTTTTGACAAAATATTTATTGTGTGTAGAAAACAATACTTAGCTTTAAATGCATCTATCACAGTCAATAAAAATATAAAATATGAAAAATATCAACAACATTTAAAAAAAAACAATAACACTGATCTATAAATAAATAATGATGCAATCAATAATGATTTACAAAGATTGTGAGCTTTCACAATTGTCTAAAATTAATATAAATGTATTCATAAAAGATTACGGAAAAACCTTTTCTGTACATTTAGTAAAATCTTGAAAAAGTCTTGCTTTTTAATGCACAACATATTTCTCATCGAACAATTAATTAGATTGCTGTGTTTCATTCATAATAATTGTCAATACTGAAATGCATATTTGTTTTAGCCCTATATCATGTTGATTTATAGATCCTGTACCTATCTGCCTAAACAATAATCACTTCCTGTATTTTGTATAGCTTTTCCCTTGTTTAAATTCTTATATTTTTCTTTCATTTATCGATCAGAAAGATTATCATGAACAACGTTTTAGAAAAAAATAAATATATTATATTCCTAAAACATACATAGTTTTTAAAATGCATATATCATAAACTTAGAAAAAATATATAAATATTCCCAAAAAAAATCATAGATTAAAGGAACAAGGAAATGACATGACCTTATAACATTTTAATACATAAAAATTTTTAATGTCTTGTTAAAGTTTAGCCTAGCATTTCTTCATCCCATATCAAACTCCACCCTATTCATGAACTAAGTCAAGGATAAAATCAGCTCAGAGAGCATATTTTTAATAATACAGACTCCTTGTAAAATCTCTTATGAAATAAAGCATTCCATAAAATATTTTGTTCTGATGAATATCAATAAATTAATTTCCACTACAAAGAACAATGCCATTCTAAAAAATAATATGTCATGCTTAAAATATACTGCAAAATCATAAATTAATTCTGATCATGGTGTGCTGGAGATTTTACGACAAGTGTATTTCACCCATATAGGAGTGGATAACATTTAATAATTATTCCCATCATATGCCAACAATAAAGATATACTGTATAAACTGATATAATTTAAAAACAAAAACAAAAAAAAAATAAAATTTACTGGAAGTAAAATAGAATAATAACTGTGGTTATACATTTGCATTTAATACTATGATTTTTATTTATCAGCTGTCTATTGTTCACCATTAAAATTTTATATTTTCTAAGTCATCTGGAATGTTACTATTCACCTATCTTATCTTTGTATAGAGAAACTAGAGGCTCACCAGAGCCTGTATCGCTCACCTGGAGTCTGGTTTTCATTGGACAATTAATCAACTATTTGACCAAGTTTGTCGAATTGGTTCAATTGTTCAGGGAAAATTTATTTGACAAAAAAGGGCAATAACTCCGAAATGGGTTTTGGGATTTCCATTAAAATTTCAGGGTAGGTAGACCTCAACATGGCAAACATTTTTCATATTTACATTTCACTTCTATCTCAAATAGTTTTGGAGATAAATGACAAAAACTGTTAAATTTTGAAAATTTGACAAAAAAAGGGCAATAACTCTTAAATGGGTTTTGGGATTTCCTTCAAAATTTCAGGGTAGGTAGATCTTGTCATGCTGATCAATTTTACCCCGTCAGATTTTTGATATCTGTAACGGTTTTTAAGTTATAAGCCAAAAACAATACATGCACCCCTATATTCTATTTTTAGCTACAACAGCCATGTTTTATGTCAGATCAAAATAAACTGAGAATCGTTTGTAGAGGATATGTCATAGATCATTCCTATCAAGTTTCAAATCAATCGCCCCAGCGGTTTCGGAGAAGATTTTTGAATGAAAAAATTTTGAAAATTTAACAAAAAAGGGCAACAACTCCTAAATCGGTTTTGGGATTTCCTTTAAAATTTCAGGGTATGTAGACCTCAACATGGCAAACATTTTTCAAATTTACATTTCACTTCTATCTCAAATAGTTTTGGAGATAAATGACAAAAAATGTTAAATTTTGAAAATTTGACGAAAAAAGGGCAATAACTCCTAAACGGGTTTTGGGATTTCCTTCAAAATTTCAGGGTAGGTAGATCTTGTCATGCTGATCAATTTTACCCCATGTCAGATTTTTGATATCTGTAATGGTTTTAAAGTTATAAGCTAAAAACAACACATGCACCCCTATATTCTATTTTTAGCTACGGCGGCCATGTTTTATGTCAGATCAAAATAAATTGAGGATCGTTTGTAGAGGACATGTCATAGATCATTCCTATTAAGTTTCAAACCAATCGGCCCAGCGGTTTCAGAGGAGAAGATTTTTGAAAATCAGCCAATCAGAAACAAGAATTGCCTCTGGTGGCCATGTTTCTTGACCAATCAGAACTAAATGAGGAAACTTTGTTAAGGACCTTCCATACACCACTCATGCAAAGTTTGGTTGGAATTGGCCAAATGGTTTCTGAGGAGAAGATGTTTGAATGAAAAGCTAACGACGGACGGACGACGGACAGACGACGGACGGACGACGGACGACGGACGCCAAGTGATGGCAAAAGCTCACCCTGGCCATAGCCAGGTGAGCTAAAAATTCCTTTTTTGTGCAAAAAAAAAAAAAAAAACCTTACCAATTTTGACTTATGAAAGCTCTTTTCTTGGTCAGTATTGACACTATATCAACTATGTATTGATCAATTTTCAAAAAAAAAAAAAGAAGAAAACTTTGTACAGGTCCATCATACGCATTCTTTTGAATAAATTACGAATATTTAGAGAAGAAATTCAATCAATAAAAAAATAATATTCCCACAGTTACAGTATCAGATGTGTCACTGGGATAATATCATAACCATTTAAGAACCCATCCCACAGGGTATAAAAAACAGCTGCAGTCAAGCTCATTTCCTTGGCAATTTCTGAGACCACTTTCCAAGTATGGTAAATCAGAAAGAGGAATATGCTGAAAGTGACCATATCCATTCTTTAACTGAAACACCATATGCAACCTTTACAGATATAAATATGTGGATATCTCATGCCAAGCTTAAGTTCTTAAGATGTTAAATATTAAGAGGGCTGATGGATAAATTTCATTTGGCCAAAGAGATGGGTTATATTTGAAACCTTAAAAAGGAACTTCATACTGTACAATTAGTTTTGTCAAGAAAATTAATAAATTCTGAATCTTACTACTGTCCCTGAATTACAATAATTATTTTAAATGCATATTATATCTTAAAAATTTTATTTTCGTTGGTCTTAAGGTTAATACTGATACCTTTTTTCAGTTCTTTAATTCAGATTTGTCATATTCTGTCACTGAACTATAAAATTTTAATAATACAAAGTGGTTCTTTTTAAAAAAAAATTGATGTTAATTAAAACAGCAAAATTTTAATACATGTAAAAAAGCAAATCTCAATCACAATATTTTGTTTTCATGTCTAAACCTGAAAAATCCAATTAAAAAATGCTCTAATATAATATAAAATTTGTTTGGTATTCAAAACATAAAATTTTCTCTATAATATTTTACAATATACAAAACAGTGAGGTCACAAATTCATAACAATCAGCACAATATGAAAGACTATAGTATATATTAGTAACAAAAAACAAATATATGAAAAACAAAAAGCATGCAATCAATGTAACTCATACCCCATTAACAGACACTAATGTTAAACAATATAGGCCATCTAAAAATTTTCACTTGTTTTCATATAAGCTGTATACTACTAAATGATTAGAGTAAATCTGAGTTACGACTTAAAATAAGAGACTCTTTGTTTAGTTCAGAAATTATAAATTTTCAGTTATATACCCTTATAAAATATAATTTCAAAGTGTTGTGTGTTCAATGTTGCACCAATGGCAGCAGGTGTTCTAATATCAAATCAGCCAAAGTTTTTCTATTGTTACTTAAAGCTGTCACTGGTCCTCATTGTAAACCACTGATTACTATCAGTGACTGTTTTATCTTGCCATCTACCACAACACTAGAGCTTTGGTAGATATACAGATTTACTTACATCATTGCAGATAATTTCATTTGCGTTTTTTTTTTTCCCAATTTGCGAGTGGTTATTTCTAATTTTGGAGAAAAAATGAGGAAACATCGAAAATATTTTCACTTTTGAAGTATTTCCAACATGAATTTTAATTTACACTCATCAAATGAAAATCTCATATCAGTTTGAATAAAATATTAAAATTGATAGTGAACTGTTGATTAATTTGGGTTTTGATGTTACAATACTACCAGAAAGTCTATGGCAACCAATGAAACTGACAATATCAGCAGACGCACACTGGTATAACGATTGGCAACCGTTTATCAATAGGAGAATATCTAGTGTCTTATTTATATTTCATATCTACATAAAGGATAATTTCTTGTTATTTCAACTTAACAAACAAATGTTTGATTAAACAGCTAAATAAATTGTTTCAGAACAAATTTGAATTTTGTCCATAATCCCTTTAATAAGTTGTTACTTGCTTCCAGCATAATTTAAAAGTATTCATTTTTTTTTTGTATCAACATAAGCTTATCAAACATACAACACAAGTTGTGTTTTACATTTCTATTAATTAAACTCAAGGATGGACAATTAGATGTTACAAATAAAATAATAATAATTTGTTTCATAGATAATATTTTGTCCAAATACCACTAAAATTACACTCTGAAATATAATCAACAATGGAACAAACATCTCCTTTAACATAACAACCACAAATGTTAAGCATACTTAGACTGAACTGCAAAAATAAACTAATTTCAGACTTGGCAGCTATAACTAACATTTGTAGTAAAACTAAAGCTGAATTCATAGAATTCAAAAAGAAAGCCCTATTTGTAAGTGAATTGGTTAAATCCTATGGCAGTCTGACATCAGGAAGCTTTAATTCCTTTCTTGGCACAAAATTCTTTAAATCTTGAATTTTCTAACTCTGTCATTACTTTGTTCAAAGCATAAATCTGGAAAACAACAAAATAAATAAATAATCTTTCCATCTGGTCTTTGGAATCAAAATAATTTTAAAGAGTCACTTGATTTTACAGTCATATAATTAGAATAAATTGTAGTCTTGTGTAAAAAAAGTAACCTTACTTCAGAAAATCCATGCTTTGCCTACTAACAGCCCCATATATTTTTTTGAATAAGAAGGTAACTACCTCTAGGTTTTTAAAAGAGATGAGTATTTAACCTCCAAAAAGCAGAACACGGCTGATAAAATGTTTGTTTATTTAGTTGGGGTTTAACGCCGTTTTCAGCACATTTTGGCCATTTCGCGGCGGCCAGTTTTTATTGGTGGAGGAAGCCGGATTACCCAGAGAGAACCACCGACCTTCGGTAGGAAAATTGGCAATCCTTGTCAATTAAGATCGGGGTCAAACACACCCTGCCACAGGTGAGATTCAAACTCACAACCCCAGCATTGACAGGCTAGTGATCAGTAGTAGTCATGACGAACTACCTAGACCACTCGGCCACCGAGGCCCTGCTGATAAAATGAAAAAGAAGACTAAAATGCATCTTATGTTTTACCAGATTTAAACATTAGCATTTAGTCACAATGACCGCTGCTTTCCCCCAAATTAATACAGTTTATCCATAATTTGTTACATTCCTTATGATGTGCAATATGTCCTGACAATGCTGACTTATGAATACACATGTTGTACTTTGGATAAAGATGTTTGCTAGAACATTTATGTTGAATATAAATTGGACATTTAATAATGTCAAAAGATTACCAACATTCTTAACCATTTCATTTTCTCTTTTATTCTGCCATATTTTTTTGATATTTTTTACCTTTTATAAAGTCATAAAATCATCCAAACTGATATGCATTTAGGGGGAAATGATTTGAACACCGTATGTACCGAAATTGCCCTATTTTTCCCTGATGGTTCGATACACGATATGTGGGGGCAGCTTATGATATTAACGATATGGTTGTTTTTATTTACATAGTTTCAGAACTGGAGCATATTTTTATATGCCATTGGTATTTTAGCCATGATTTGATTCATATTGTTTTCAGTTTTCAAAAATTAATCGAAACTTAAATGTTTGGTTGAGGTTGATACACGTAATTTATTTTTTTAATGAACATCAACGGCACGTCATGGCGCAACTAAAACTCGATGGACTCGTAGCAATTTCTAACTAAATAGATCATTCTAAAAATGTATCTTGAAATGTATCGTAAATCTATTGAAATATTGCAATACGTATCGTCTGTCAAAGAAGTGTATCGTTACACCCCTATATGCATCACTAAATTTTGTGTCCCTTTAAGAGCAGAAACAAGCTTTAAGAGCAGAAGCAAGCACTCTTTATGAAGAGGAAAACTTTCCATCCTCATCAAACATTCTTGTCAATAATTTAGCTTACAGGTATATAAATATGTAAGCTTTGATTTCCAAACCCTGTGCATAGTTGTTTCAAACTGAGCATTACTTTGATGTCCCGAAAATATTTCTCAAGCATATCTGCCATTTTTTAACAAGTAAATGAATCTGATACCTATAGTTATCTGATGCTCTGCCTACCATATAGATATTGGACAGATATTTTGAGACAGTTGTGATAAATTCTTGCGAAATATTTACTATCGTGATTGTATTTTCTCGTGAATATAATCATTGCTGCTTTCATCTGTCACCAGATTTATTGAAAACCATTCAATATCCTAACTACTAGACTTGCCACAAGTTTAGATCCCTAAAAAAAATTTTTGCTATGAAAATGTACAGAATACTATCAAATACAGCTGTACAGAGATGTTACCTTTTTTCTCTGGGGTTAATATTGTTGATTTATGATTGTTAAGATATGCATGAATTAACAAATGGACATATTGCAATTTAACATCAACAACTGAACAAAAGTTATCATGCATAAACAAAGCCGTTACTTCGGCAACATAATGACCCAAAATGTTATAAATCTATCACTACACTCTGTCTTACGGAATTTTGTCTCATTAAAGCACATCCCAGATCCTTTCATTTTTATACTTTACTTTAAATTCATGTAGGGGCCTCGGTGGCCGATTGGTCTAGGTAGTTCGTCATTACTACTAATGATCACTAGCCTGTCAACACTGTTGTGAGTTCAAATCTCCCCTAAGACGGGGTGTATTCGACTCTGATCTTAATTGACAAGGATTCCCAATTTTCCTAATGTAGGTAGGTGGTTCTCTTCGGGTACTCCGGCTTCCGCCATCAATACAAGAGGCTCTCAACAGCCTGAATCGCTCACCTGGCAAACAATGCACTATAAACTAAATTAGTATATTAATGTTTGTTGTAAATTAAACTGAGTATTAAAGGTCATGTAAAATGCTGAAAATACCTTTAAAAGCCTTTCAAGAACCTCTGGAAAGAAATGGGCATGAGTTCTCCCTACGCTTGATTAAGATACACTCATGGTCAATCTGATGGTTCACAATACAAAATACAAGTTTTAATTCATCTTCAAATACAAGTATAAATCTTTTGGTCTATATGTTGTCTTCGTTTTTAAAATGTTTGAAAGAAGTTATGTAAAAATTGTGGGTTAAGGCTTTGTTTGAAAATTTGTTAACGATGATGACGGACACCAAGTGATGGCAATTAAAAGCTCACATATTATGAAGTTTAATCATTGTTATACAACATTCTCATCACCATTCACTAAGGATACCATGTTTACTTTAAAAACCAAATATTGTTGAAATCCAAGCAAGTGTAAAAAATGGCGGGAAAATGGCCGCCATTTTAAAAATGGCCGTCCGAAACAAACTTTCATCATCACCATTCAACTCGGGATACCATGTTTACCTTGGAAGTAGCTTTCATCTTCATTTTCTTTCTATAATTCAGGAAAAAATAGCAAAAAACAGTTGTTTGACCCCTATGTTCTATTGTTAGTAAGGGCGGACATGTTTTTCGACCAATCAAAAATCCAAGCATTTATTTTTTGCAGGATACCCTAAGAAACAATCTTACCAAGTTTCATTTGATTTTGAATAGTAGTTTCAGAGAAGAAGATTATTGAAATAATAACATAAAAAAAAGCCAAAAATGTCAAAAAAGGGCAATAACTCTAACATCAGTTGACAGATTTTCACAAAAATCAGCACACAGGTAGCTCTCATCATGCTGAACACTTTCAACCTGCCAGAATTTGCCGTAACCTAATGATTTTTGAGATATTTGCAAAAAAAAATGGTGGTTTGACCCCTATGTTCTATTTTTAGTAACAGTGGCCATGTTTTTCGACGGATCAAAAATCGAAACATAAACTTTGTGCATGATACGCTAAGGAACAATCTTACCAAGTTTCGTTTGATTTTGAATAGTAGTTTCAGAGAAGAAGATTTTTGAAATAATAACATAAAAAAAAAGCCAAAAATGTCAAAAAAAAGGCAATAACTCTAACATCAGCTGACAGATTTTCATGAAAATCAGCACACAGGTAGCTCTCATCATGCTGAACACTTTCAACCTGCCAGAATTTGCCGTAACCTAATGATTTTTGAGATATTTGCGAAAAACTGTTGTTTGACCCCTATGTTCTATTTTTAGTAACAGTGGCCATGTTTTTCGACGGATCAAAAATCGAAACATAAACTTTGTGCATGATACGCTAAGGAACAATCTTACCAAGTTTCATTTGATTTTGAATAGTAGTTTCAGAGAAGAAGATTATTGAAATAATGACATAAAAAAAAAACCAAAAATGTCAAAAAAGGGCAATAACTCTAACATCAGTTGACAGATTTTCATGAAAATCAGCACACAGGTAGCTCTCATCATGCTGAACACTTTCAACCTGCCAGAATTTGCCGTAACCTAATGATTTTTGAGATATTTGCGAAAAACTGTTGTTTGACCCCTATGTTCTATTTTTAGTAACAGTGGCCATGTTTTTCGACGGATCAAAAATCGAAACATAAACTTTGTGCATGATACGCTAAGAAACAATCTTACCAAGTTTCATTTGATTTTGAATAGTAGTTTCAGAGAAGAAGATTTTTGAAATAATAACATAATAAAAAACCAAAAATGTCAAAAAAGGGCAATAACTCTATCATCAGTTGACAGATTGTCACGAAAATCAGCACACAGGTAGCTCTCATCATGCTGAACACTTTCAACCAACAGAACAAAAATCGAAACATAACCTTTGTGCAGGATACCCTAAGAAACAATCATGCTAAGTTTTACCCAAATCCATTCAGTAGTTTCAGAGGAGAAGATGTTTGAAAAATTGTTAACGACGACGACGACGACGGACACAAAGTGATGAGAATAACTCACATGGCCTTTTAGGCCACTTCGAAATAACCAAATGTGTTGAAAACTGTGTACAACCCCAACTAAACAAACCAACAATCAAATTCACATAAACAAAATTACCTGTAATCTCTGTTGATGTTTTGTGTCTTTTTCCATTAATTTCTTCTGTTGCTTTTCCAGTTCTTCTTTCTCTTTTCTTTGTTTCTCCATCTTTTTCTGAGCCTCTTTTTCAAGAATTTGTAATTTGACCTTTACAGCACGCTGAGACTGAAATGTATACATTCTGAACCAATTATATAATTTCATTCACCACTTCACAATTTAATGTATTAAGAAAGAATGTGCAGCTATAAGCCACATGCACATGCATATAGAGTCAAACTTTTGTATAAAGGGCACTAAACAAACCAATATATGTGCTTTTTAAAAGAAGCTGCCCTTTATAGAGCTTTGTTCATGGTGGGGTCATTTTATACACAGTGATTTGCTACATGTATATTGAATGTATCTGAAGGTATGTTGTCTCAATAATGTATATACAAATATTTTCTTTTATTATTCAAATATGATTAATTTATACATCTCTCTCCACGATGAAAAGCTGGACTGAATGGCCACTTTTTGTACTTTTAGGATTCAAGTGTTAAAATTTGTTCTTTCATCCACATGTTTCCTTTTAATTCTACATGTATGTACATGTAAAGGTTATGTTCACTTACTCTGATATCATTAAGACTAGGAACATACTCCACTCTTCTCAACTGATCTAAAAGAGAATAAAAAACACTATATGTTTCATAACTGAAACACACAGTACTGGATGTACATGTATATAGATAGGAGAATATTCTTTTGTAAGTCGGCAAAAAAATTAACAATAAGATGTCTTTATAAATATATAGTTAAAACTTCCAATATATTCTCAGCAATTTTACAAGATCTTGTAGGGAAAAAGTAACAAATTTGTAAAAGTAATATTGTGTTTAAGTGACTACATGTATCACCATAAAATATTTATTATAATCCAACTATTAAATTTACTGACCAGTACACATTGCAATTTAGAAACAATAGTTTAATGATTAAAGGAACCAAAATTTAATAATATATATAAGAGAGAACAATCCTTTGACAAGGAAATTTAATTTTTATACACGTAAATGGTGCATCTTAAGCCAAGGTTTGCATGATTTAACCTCAATATAAACAGTATGCAGATGTTTATATGCAAATATACATGGTTAATGCATGAACATGCAACAGCAACAGGGTACATGTATGTGATAATGTAACTTCATGATAATATACAAACAAAATTCTGCTTCTTGCAAATTTTATCAATTATCATGAAACTTTTCAATAACAACTATCTAGAACAAAACACAAGTTGAAAGAGATTTCAAACTCATTGGATGAAATAACCTTTGAACCCTCAACATTACAGCTGTGGAAAAAAATGGCTAAATGTAAAAAGGGTACTTTAACATATATAGAATATTTGTGCATTGTCTTGGAATATAAAATTTATTCAGACAATTGTTAGAAACAGGTTGAAATGCAAGGCTTGCCGTGCTTTTCTCACCTGTTTCGTGCTGATTTCAAATAAAGTTTATATTAAGAGACAATGTACTCGTATTCTGTTTATTCTGCATGATGAAATCTGTAAAAAATAGTTGTAAAACAGTGAATTTCTGCATTTGAAATGAGCAAAGTCAAAAGACCACAAGACTGTCACATTTCACGATGTCATAAGTAAAATTCCAAGGTTTTGTACTGTGACATCACAGTAAGAGTGATATACATTGTAGTCAGTCAATGCATTTTGGTTACTCATATAGCAGAGTTGCAGGATAAAAATCCTTTAATGAAAATCATTTTTTTCTTTAAATGTCAAAAATATAATGATGATAGAACTGAATTAATGCAAATAGTATTACATCTTTGTCCAAAAGTCAGTAATTTAAATAACACTGAAAAATTAATTTGGCTTATGAATAATGAGAACTTTGAGATACTGAATGGCATTTGTACTTTCATAGATATACATAGTTGTCCTCATTAGAGATGGTCACTTCACTTGCATCTAGCTTATTTCATCTCCTCATACTGGCGTATGTATATATATAATTTCAATTGTCTAGAGCGAGACTGACAGATAAATATTTAAGTCATTCAAAAAAGATAGAATATGCATAAATTAATATATTATATAAAAACACTAGAACCTTTAGTATCAACCCTTAGTGACTTCTGCACAGGTGAGATTATGACTCTCAACTATGCTTTAGCCATGAGGAGGTTCCTTAAAGTGAATTGTATAATGCTATATAAAGCATGTATATATAATGCTCAAACACTGAAACCTTTAGTATCTACCCTTGGTGACTTCTGCACAGAACACACAATTGACTTTCGGCTGTGCTTTAGTCAGAAGGAGGTCGACTATGGTGTTTATATTTAAAGAATTATAGACGTGCACAGACAAATTATATGTAATATATGTGAAAACAGAAGGTCCTTTAGCATCAGCCCTTGGTCTCTTCTCCTGCTGAACAGCCTGTAAAGCTTGTTCATCTAGATAAGGGACGAGGTGGACATATAATTTATATTTTCTTTACTGTTCTTTTTAAACACGCCTATGTGGGGAGAATCACACATATATATACTGTTATTAATCAGTATTATTGTTTAAAAAAGGTATTATCTGTATTATGTATCTAATCAATATGTTGTATTGTGTTGTCATTATACATGTATATGCCTCTTAAATGGGGCCCTTAATTGGTAATAAAAAAACTTGAACTTGAACTTGTTTTTATTTTCGCAAAAAAATGAGATCAAGATCACAATAACTGAAACTCACTTACTAAATTTATATTATCATATTATGAATATTCTGTTAGAACATGTACAATGGTTGTACATCAATCTCACATACATTACAGTGCACTGTCCATTCTAAGTAATAATACCCTATATCATCACTTTACCTTTACATTGATAAAGACATTAGCAATTCAATAATTGTACCTTAATTGATTATCTGTTCACAGACTGTCAATGATGTTAGTTTGGTGTTCTATAAAACCCAATTCTACAAGTATCTATTTTACCTGATAAACTTAAAGTTTTGTATATATATTTGCATACTTGTAATATATCATCCCTCAGTGGTAGAAATACTTAAACTTTTGGTAAAATATGAAACCTCAGCTTTAAAATTATAAAGCATTCTTTCTTAATTTTCAAAGTCTAAAATGAAGATTTGGATTTGATAAAAATTGTATATACATTGTTTATGCCTGTCAAATGCATTATATAGTGCTAATTGCATCTTACTGCATTTATTCTGGTTCAAATTTCCTCTTTTAATCAAACATATATTACTTCCCATATTGGTATCACAAATATTTCGTGTCACCAAGTACTGTAAGTTATTTATTATAATTGACAAAAACCGACATTTAAATTTTTTGTGTTCAAACACTTCAGGGGGCAAATAATAGTGTAGTTAATAAATAACATCAGCCAAAATATTTCTCAGGTGAATCTTACTGAAGTGAGCAGTAAATATAATTATTTCAAAAGGGAACTAACTCAGTAAATTATAATCACTTTTAATATATTTCACAGACTAATAATATTGTTAAGGCTGTACTTAGATACTATGGATGATTTTCAGGAAGTTCTTAAAAAGCCATTTCATTAAATTAAAAGAACTTAATAAATATACCCAAATTTGTAATTCTAAATTTGTTTATTTTGCAAGCATACTTCATTGGAAATAGATTTATATCCATTAATATATTGTAATTTATCGTATTTCCCCATGCCTATATCGACCTGCTGAGGCCTTCACAATTTCCCGTATTTCGGCACTGTGACGTCGTAAAGAGTTGACCCCAATATATCAGCGGTGTCATAATGTTTGACCCAACGCTGACCCGAATATATCTGGAAAACATCCGGTTATAGGCAGATGGCCATTGAAAAGTAAGAAATTCCATTAAGATTGCTAGTTAACAATACGATAAATTTATCATCAAGTTTTCTTCAAACAAATATTGTAAAATATAAGCCGCTTGACACAATATGAAGCTTTTTAGCTCGTTCGCTATGCTCACTCGCCGAAAAAGCTTCACATTGTGTCTCGCGGCTGATATATTACGATATACGTTTGCAGAAAACCTGATAATATGTACATATTATATGTGATGCATGCAAAAAATATAAAAATATCAAAAATGACTGATCACCTTATGAAAACAAAATTGATTTGAATAATTTAGTAAAAGAGGTTTATAAAGGTATACAGGGATGTAGGAGTAAAGGGAAAACTACAAAAATTTATCAGTAAAAATGTAATTTTAAGAAGAAAAAAAAATTAATACAAAATTGGCCTGTACCATGTGTAATCGGTAGGTTGCATTACAAAATTAATAACTACTGGTATCTACATGTTTAGGTGTATATATATAAAACGTATCACAAAATACCGAAATAAATTTGATGCACTGTATGGCCATTTCATTGACTGACAACTCATCAGCAGTGCTCGAGATCAAAGTGTTGGAAAACCGGTTATAGATATAATGATGAATTAATACATGCAACCATTAAAATCCAAAAACAATTAAAACAAACAGGACTCCAAACCAAGCTAAGGGTTACCTCTGCATCAACAGGAAGAGCCTTAGAAATTTATATTTGAAATATATATTTGTTTGTAGCTTCTAGCAAGAAAACACTTTAAACAAAGAGCTGGAACCAAAAATAAGTGAATTATATATCACATCTCTGAAACTGCAATATTGTTGTAGTTCAGAGAAATAACCTTAAGCTACCGGTATTACATATAATTGACTCTGTTACTCTGTATGAATATCCCTTTATAATGCCAAAAATACACTATAGTGAGTTTAAATTGACCCTTCCCTGTACCTTTTTAAAAATCTTTAGTATTACCTGTAATTATATACTTTAGAGAAGTACATTAAAAATCATTTGTAATACTTGTATATTTTCATGTATATGTATATATGACCATTTTTAAAATGCATCAAAATTTCTGTATCTCAATGAAATCGTATTGATCATTTGCATCTATAAGAAATTAGACCTTAATATATATTAATTTTTTTATATTTATTGCAGACGCATGATTGTACCCCTAGGGGTTGACAGCAAACAAAATGAACAAAATATAATACCATCATACATGTTTTTATATAAAACACACAAGTACAAAATCTATACAGTTAAGTCCACTTTCCTAAGTTTGAGAGACTAATTCAGTTAAGTTAATTTACAATGGTCATGATCCTGGTAGCTAAGAAAGTACTACAAAATTTAAATAATACATTAAACTGATAAAAAATAAAAATTAAAGAAAGTGATGAAGATAGTTACCTTTCCGTTTTCTTTTAGAACTTTTTGTTTCAAAAAATATGGAAGGCAATTTTACTCCTGGTCGAAACATTGTATTCACACCAAAATAAAAAATGTTACTGAATTACAACGATACAGCGTGAATCTGATTCAGATGAATGATAAAAATAGAAGATCATACAATGTAAAAATTTTCACTTTTCTTTGGGTCTGAATTTACATAACTGGTTATGATTTGTTTATTGATTTATGAATGCCTGTGGTAGACCTGTTTAGGACTTTTAAAAAGTAATTTTATTTAAATGTTAAAAAGCAGATTATAAGTAAACATGTAGTAACTGCAGTGTTATTGTCAATGTTAAAATGATTTACAAGATTTACAATCTTTTTATATGTTAATGATCTATAATCTTCTAGTACAGGTTAAAATATAGTAAAAGTCAATTATAATTCTGAATTGAGTAAGAAACTTTGACACACTTACAAAAATGTACATGTAACAGTTACAAATGTATCACCAATATTACAAATGTAGGTCAAGACAGGGCCAATTTGGTAGACACGCTCACTTCTAATAGGAGCCTCAGGGATCAGGGTTGTCAGGTAATAATTCTGAACCTGACTATTACTGCATGATAACTCATATTCTATAACCATAGACATGATGCATTGTAGAATTAATTTTAATTCACCTGTGAAATATTCAAATTTATCTCTCATCAATGAGGGTGTGGATGGGGTTTGTAGAATAGAAATACATGTAATTGCCTAAAACTAAATGAATAAAGAACAAGATTGCTACATGTAGCCATGTGTCCTCCACCTGAACAGATAAATTAGCAAATAAAATTTGTCCTAACCAATATGATAATAAAAACAACAAAATCCTTCATGTATATCTCCAGTAAAAATTAATGAATTTGAATTAATATGAGACATACATTTTACATTGTAAAATCAACTTCATATCATAAGCAACCATCCTGCAAAATACAATCAAAATCTCTGATGAGTTGTTTCAGAGGAGTTGCATCTAGAAGGTATGCATACACATGTACACAGGCATGATACACAGTGATAATAAACTAAGCCACATATCTCTAATAAAAATCAATAAATGAAGTAGGGGGTGCTGATCGAGAAAGATAAAATCTTCATACATGTATTATACATGTAGGTAACAAATTCTGCAAAATATAAACCAAATCTGCCAAGTAGTTTCAGTGGAGTTGCATCCACAAGGTACAATGTATGCATATGATACTACAAATGTACATGTGTATATAACAAAGTCACATAACTGAATCAAAATGACCATGTAACAAAATATAAAGCAAATCTGCCCAGTAGTTTCAGGGACAAAGTAATTGGGACGGATGCATAGATGGACGCACAGATGCAGAGTAGACCATTACTAAGTCCCTCCTGTTGTGTTGCGACCGGGGTACAATAATGACCTAAAGAAATGATGAATGGATGAATTATTGTTAAACGTCAAGTGACAATTATTTAATGCACACCTGAGGACAGAGACATGCTGATATAATATGAATATGAACCCTGCTTTGTACAAGCTCAGCCAGATTTTTAACGTTGAAGCTCATGAGACTGCAGAAATATATATCACCCCACTTGGACACATTATACTGACTCTGAGCTGACTTTTTTGACAAAAAATGTGTATATATAAGTTCTAAGGGATTTCTTTCAGAGCATTAATGGTCAATTAATCAAAGAAAGATTCATCTAAATTTGGCAAAAATTTCTTTTAATTTTTTCCATAAAAGTTTCATGAAGAATGGCACAGTCACAGGTACATTTTGTAAATGTACATGGAGATCACATCAGAAACATAACTTTACACCAGCTACTGACTGCTACTTAATTGGTTTACTTCTGAATTTTGCTTGTTACATATGTATACTGATTAAATAATACATATAGCTTTAAACTTTATATACCTGTAGAATTGTTTTCAATCTTTTTTGAAAGCGGACAAATATTGAACAATTTTAGGGGATAAGTTTGCAGATGTCATTCCGTATCTTTGGACTTTACAGTAACTTTCCATTCGTTTGACAAGGTAGATAAAAGATCTCTTTAATTCTATTGTTACACCTCAATTTTGTGGTAATATCGTAAAAACATGTAACATCACATCGAGCATTGCCTTCTAACTGAAGTTTTATTATTTCAGAACTTCTATTAAAGAAAATATGTCTGAGAAAGTTCTCACACTCTAAAGTTACTGTCACTGTTAATTATAAAACCACAACTTAACCTTATTGATCTTACTTTACTGTCCAGATGTTAAGACAATAAACACATGAAAATATTTAACAAAAATTTACTTCTAACATCTACATGTACTTTGTACCTCACTATCAGAAAAATTCTTTTTACCAATTGCAGAAAAACCATATGATGATTTTACTTGAGTTTGATTTCAAAACCTTAATGCTGTTATGAACAAGTTTTTAAAATGAATATACTACTGAGTAACAGAACGACTTACCTAGAGTAGGTGTGGCTGGAGGAGCACACGGCATTTCTATCCCACAATCCTTCATGGTCCCTGAGTGTTTGTCAGAAAGATATACTTTAGTCACTTTTGTACCATTTTCAGACCTATTCTGATTTCTTGTTAATCCAATATGTACAGGCAGTTTCTGTGTTGATGGTGCAAAGAAATTATTTGTTTTTCTTATACATGTAATATCAGTTTGAGTATCTGACTTTATCACCGAATTACCAGTCATTTGAGGTAAAATGACTGTTTCTTTAGATAGGTTAACATTTTTAGTCTGAATAACAGTTTTTGATGATGCAGCACTAGGTTTCCTAAATGAAATTTCAGATCTTGTCTCCCTTTTTTCTGGTCTGTTGTTATGAATAGTGATTGGTTTACATATGTTGATCTGCATAGCACCAAAATTTAACCCATTTTTATGCATTTCTGTATTAATGCAACTATTTTGTTTAGATCTGTATTCAGCCTCAACTCTGGATGGTGTTTTGGTTCCATTGATTTGTGCTTCCAGTCTAGATGGTGTTTTGGTTCCATTGTTTTGTGCTTCCAGTCTAGATGGAGTTTTGGTTCCATTGTTTTGAAATTCTACCCTAGATGGTGATTTTGTTCCTTTGTTCTGAGGTGATTGATAAAGTCTGTCTGTAACACTGTGAGCTCTGCTTTTCCCAAAGGCCGATTTTGCCCTTTGTCTACTTTTCCTTCCTGTGTAAAAATGTAAAAACTAGAAATTTGTGTCTGTAACACATGGATGCCCCACCTAAAATCCATAGAAACACAAAACTTAACTTGAGTCACTCAAGCATAAAAAGTAGGTCATAATGACCAAAATTATGGTATTACTGCTCAGTACTACCCAAGGCACATCCACTGATGAAGTTTCATTGATACACTATGCTTAGTTCCAAACAAATGAACCTAAACGCAAAAATAACCAATATTACATATGTATATATCGCTAGCTGTCTGAATACAGAAGTAAAAATACATGTATTGTACAACTATATACCTTCATTTGTTATTGCACATGTATGCTGTTTAATTTATTATTTTTTTTTAAGTCTAATTAAATAAAATGTACATTTGCTATTGCTTCTTATTTCATAACATGTACATTGTGTACAATATGCCTTACAACAATTCGTCCTGATATGCACCTGGTTGTAACTGGACGTTAAACAACAATTCATCCATCCTTACAACAATAACTCTTATCACTTTATTGAATAAAGATTTTGTTATCTGTGACCAAGCAAAAATTAGTTTGTCACAATATTTTGGACTTTTTTATAAAACATTATTGAAAATCACTTTGGACATTTTTACATATTTTGTTAAATTTCACGTTTTAGTTAATTATCTGCTACTCATGTAGGGTCTTTAATTGTTTCATCTCATTATTGTCCTTATGTAGTTGATCTCTCTCATTCTGAACATATTGCAACTGATGTACTTCCAAAATTAAGTCATTATTATATTTTTCCAGTTGTTTATTTTTAAATTGCTCCTCTGCAAATTTAAGTTTAAAACTTTTCAGATAGTAAAAAGTTCTTACGAGCCTTACCATTTCAAGGCTTAAGGAATACAGCCTTTATTCAATATTTGAATACATCATGTTCCATAAAAGAAGAACTAAAAAGTTTTAAACTTAAATTTGCAGAGGAGCAATTTAAAAATAAACAACTGGAAAAATATAATAATGACTTAATTTTGGAAGTACATCAGTTGCAATATGTGCAGAATGAGAGAGATCAACTACATAAGGACAATAATTTCCTGAAGTTAGAAATAGAAAACATTAGAGAAAAGTATCAACAACATTTGTTGCCATTCAGCGTATTCAGGAATAAAGAGAAAAAATACAATCACTGCAGGACATAATAGACAGAAGGGACAAAACAATTTCCATTTATGAAAAAATTATGTTCTTGAAAGATGTCAAAAAATGAAAACATGAGGACATGTTTTATTGGGAGAGGAGCCATCTGTGACCAAGCAAAAATTAGTCAGTCACAATATTTTGGACTTTTTTTTATAAAACATTATTGAAAATCACTTTGGACATTTTTACATATTTTGTTAAATTTCACGTTTTAGTTAATTATCTGCTACTCATGTAGGGTCTTTAATTGTTTCATTATCAGTGCTATTAATTAGTGACTTGTTACCTGTAATTATATTAATTCTATTTATAGCAATTGTGTTAATTAACTTTGTATGTTTTATCATGTCATTTCAAGTGTCAACTCAATTTGAGCATTGTTTGACTTAGGGTATAAATATTGTATTTCATTTTTGGATCTGCAGTTGGGAGTCAGACTGTTATGCTGACATTACCCATCCATTGTTAAAATAGTTATTACATGCTGGATTATTAAATTATTTAACGCGACTGAGTTTTGTATTAGTTCAGTGCCAGAGTTAAGTTCACGCCTTCTGCATCATCAACTGACTGCATCGTTTTTATAACGGTTTTACGCATAAAACTGTGACCCCGTAGCAAGGAGCGACCAGCCTCCTTGTTACATATCAATAAATGTCATGTTAAGGTAATCTCAGTGACTAATCTGTTATAATTTTGTTTTCTATGATGATCAAATGTATCATGCATATATATCAATGATCAACTGTATAACTATATTGGGCACTTGTCTAGGATTAGGTCTATTTTCCAGAAAACTAGGTATGTTGCGAAACAGCTCATGCGACAATTGATGACAAGAAAAATAAATGGAAATGTGGAGCTGTCAAAAGGGCATAAAACCACTAAATTGTATGAAATACACAAGTCGAACAAAACCAAATATAAAATCGTAAAAAAAAAACAACAACAAACTAAAAAGTTCAAAATACCCAACGTTTCAACCAATATGGTCTTGATCAACAGCATGTAAAAAATAAAAATAAAAGTTGTTGACTCTTTTTGTTATCTATTTTCCAGAAACATTGATATGGAAAAATTAAATTGTACATGGAGTTTTAATATTCATGTCATTTGCATTATACATTGTTTTTGTAGTAGAATGTCATTATATGATGTAGCAACTTCAATTAACGCTAGGTACAGCACTGGGCGGAAACATCGATTGTAAACATTATATCTTGTACCCAAATCATCTATCATCTATCAAAAATCAAAAAGGGGAGATATAAAGGAATAGTTGCAGAAAATAGGTTATATAAACTTTGTAGTAGTAAGGAGGTAGAGGATGAAGTTCACTTTCTCTTAAAATGTAAATTATATGAAACGGAACGAACTATATTTCTTAATAAAATATATGGAAAATATACAAATTATAACGTATTCATATGGTTGATGATATGTAAAGATCCCATTTAAATAAATGATTTGGGAGAATTTTTGTTTAAATGTTTTGAAATACGACAGAAAATTATTCTTTTGTTTGTATATCTTATTGATAATAACTTGTATATGTATTTATTTTCCTTAAATATATAATGCTCTTAATGGGTCCAAATTTGATAATAAAATTATTCTATTCTATTCTAATCTATAGATACATGTAGATGACAAATATTTTTTAACCCAGTTTCTAAATAAATTCCGGAAAAACAGGTCTGCCTGGCGTGAGTTGAAGTTCTATAAGACGTACCTTTTTTGCTAACATCTTTCATTTGATTTGAATTTTTGGATTCTTTAGCCTTATTTTTGCTGCAGGATACAAGTAATTGGACTTCATCCAAAATGTTTTCTGTTTCTTCTAAAAACTGCTTCTGATTTGCAACACTTCCATGCGATTTGTTTGGTCTTTCGTTAGCAGTAGATGTCAACAGTTCTGTGTAAGAAGATGGAGATGATCTTATTTCATTTTTTGTTGTGGTTCTGTTTTTATATAATAAAGATTCTTCTTTGTCTTTAGAGCAAGAATCTGCAAATTTATTGAAAACGGAGGAATTTAAAGTTATGCTTGTTACTGAATCAACACCCCGAAGGATGTCTCCCAAGGTAGGTGTTTTGTGATCTGGCTGATATTGTTTCAGAGGAACGGTAAATGGTTTATGATTTTCCTCATCATGTTTGTATGGACCTATTACATTTACAGCATCCCTGGATATATGGTTGAGTTTCAAAACTGCTGGCACCGATGATAGATACGTCATATCTCGATGTTACAGACATATATTTAAAAAAAGCATTTTCTATCATCAAAATCTTGAACTGTAAATTGTCATTAACATGTTCAAATAGTTTAATTAACATTTTCCAAGCATGCAAAGACTTCTGGTAGCCATTTTAATTTTCGCTTCATATACCGCCATAGCAACTAGGAATCCATCTGTGAACCAAAACGAATCAAATCGTTTGAATTTTTAAAAATATACTCATTTTGTCATCAAATTGTTTTTTTTTATAATTAGGGATGGTGGTGCATTAATTTTTTTTCTGTCAATTGTTCAGAATCATTGCAACCTGAGACCATTGTTATTTAAAATCATATTTGGTTATTAGTGATTTTGTTATGTTATAGATTTATAATTTATTTTTAAGAAATCTTTTCTAACATTTTAATCTTTTATTTATTCTCAACACATATCAATCCACCAGAATAGAGACAAAATGCTGCATTTTTTTGTGATATTATGAGATTGTGTTGATATTTTTTTTATTTAGAGAGTATAATTTCCATCCGGAACACCTCATGAATTTACTTGAAGATCTCGTGACAAACTGAAACTTTGGATGCTGATGCTGGCAGACAAGTCAACACAATGAATCCATCAAATGTTTCGTTGAAGGTGCTTTATTTCATTTATATTTAGAAATTAACCAAACCAAATATCAGAAACATAAGGTTTTAGGAAATTGACTTAATAATAATATTGTTAAATGATACTTTTAGAAGGAAATTATTATTGGTCATCCCACAGTTTCCCAGATAAAAAATGTAGATTACTTGTTTCACTTCCAGCATATGTCATTAGCCAACTGTTGTTGTCTTTTGTTTACTCAAACAATATGTTTGCAGAAAATAATAATAATAATAAAATCAAATAAAACATGAAAAATAAAATTTTGAATTATTATATTTTATGCATTTCGTACAATGTACCGGTATGTCATATATCGTTGTGACATATGTTTACGTCTGTCATAATTGCATTCAGACTACTTTTTTATTGACTTTTACATTTGCATTTGTTGTTTTGGATGTCACTTCATGTTTATATCATTAAATTTTGTAAACAAAGAACACTTTTCAACTGTCAAAAATGTTTTGAATAATTTAAATGACGCAAGAATTACCTTTAAATAAAATTGCTTGGTTTTTGTCCGTTTTTGCTAAGTCATTTTAAAGTAGTTTTTCCCACATCTGTAAAAAAAATCTTGATGGGTAATATAAATATGAGCAGTGTGGTCTGGTCATTTAACATCGGATTCGTTAGGCCCATAAAAAATTGTTTGGTTCGGGTAACCCGACCCTACCTAAAAAAAAAATTGCTGACCCAGATTTTTTTTCAGCATTGAATAAAAAACAGTACTTGCTCTTTTGATTTGTAAAGGAACTCAACTTTTCAACATTGTTCATGAACTGAATTAGTTCTTGTTGGCATCGAGTCTTAAAACAAATAAGTTTATTATTTATCCAAAACATGAAAATAAATGTTATCAATACAAAATTTTAAACAAATTTAATCAATTTTTGGCACCTGGAAGTTAAGATAGTAACAACAAAATTAAGTTTGGTATAACTTCTCTTCTCATTTCGTTTTGGATAATGAGGATAAAATTAATATTACAAAATTAAACATATTTTACTTTATAATTCTTTTTCTTTAACCTGTAAATTGAATTGATTTTGATCTTACACGAAGAAGAAAGAAACTAATCAAATAAATATTCATTAGGTTCCATTCTAGATCCAGATTACGACCAAGTGTTGCCCACATGTCAAAACTTGGCAGGTCGTTTGAAGTTTATCATTGTTTTTGGATTTAACATGGCAATTTTCATGAGTATTGGTGATGAAATCATGAAAAACAAATGAAGAAACAACTCGGAAAGTACGGGTAATTTTGTCTTGTAATACTTACCATTCATTAAACAAATCGATACACTGGAAGTCAACAACGATCCCATAACAACAAAAACCTAATTTTTCATCTGTCAAATTTCATAAAAAATAGGTGTTTTTTAGTGACGAAAAAATAGAGATATTTGAGAGATGAGGTACACAGAGATACACATGTATCCAAGATGCATTTCAGATACATGTATGTCTAGCATAATTTTTCTTATAAAAATGAAGAATTGAATCAATATATCTTCAATGAATGACTGAAACTGAAAACAAAAATAATTACAAAATTAGACAAGTATTTGTATAAAATTGTATATATAAATATGCACAAACTGTAAAGACATACTATAAAGCCAACTTCAGGAGCACTATAAATATCGGAATAGTTGCTAAAAAAATGCCTACCTACCCTACCTAAATTTTTTTGGACTTGTTACTCGAACCAAACAATTTGTTTTAGGCCTTAGTCACATGAATGTCATGTGGTTAGAAGTGTTATAAATAACTATTTTCACCTTCAGAAAGTATGATGTTTCTTATGGAAGTTTACATGCTTGTTACACTAGAAAGTCTTGTTTAAAGCTACTTTTGCAGTTGGTCAATACTCAGAATTATTTTACATATATATAACTATAGTTAAGGAAATATTAATACAACAAATGAATATTAAAATCTTAAAATCAACTGTTTCTGGATTTTTCACTCATATACATAACGAATTATGGTCAATTCATTATTCAAGAAGAAAATATATGAAGCAATTTTACTGACCTTAAATCCCTGATCTTATTTTGTAAATAGAAAAAAAAAACACTCTAATTTATTGAATTGCACTAAAATTCAAGGAATCAACAGAAATGAGTCTACTTTAAACCCTAATGAAGGTATTAGACCAAAAAATAAGCTTTATACACAAGAAGTAAAATCCAATAATAGGACGAAAACCCATACACAAGGATATACATGTACATGATAAACCATACACACATATTTTTTAATCATCAAAACTTCACTCAAAAGGAACATTTATAATTTGTTTATCTAAATTATAGAGATCCAACACATTTTCTTATCCAGCTAGATGTCACAATTTGTCATCACATATATTGTTAGTGAAACCATAAAAATGGTTACTAAATTAAACATGTCTCAAGTGATAAGAGCTTCATACATAAATTAGACCAATATTTACTAATTATAATCATTTAATTTGTTCAATGGTTTGTACATTTAAAAAAAAAGAAACATAAATTTCATTAGGTGACAACCAATTCTGTCTGGTAGTCTACAGCTAAATTAAATCAAATATCAATACACAATTCATACCACAACTGACCACTTTCCAGATTGCTATTTGTTACTCCCCCTGATGCTGTACCTCTGTATATTGGGCTATATGCCAAATTTTATTTTTACGTTTTTGTACATGTGCTATATACATGTAATTGACATGATATGTAAACAGCTCTTTGCAGACGAACAGGTAAAGTTATTTATTGGAGGAATTAACAACACTATTTAGGTATGCTGCAATAATTAGACATACTGTAGTTACTCAATTTTTCGATATTTTGAAAATTCAAGGAAACTTCAATTTTTTAAAAACCCTTATTTTTCATCACTTGCAAGATTGTCAAAAGTTGCCATCATTGTTACCGGTACCACCTGGTGACAGTTGGTAATTTTAACTTTCTCTGTAATTCAATTATTTTCAGTCCTTATTGAATGTTTATTATGTCTCTCTCAATCATGTTAACCATCAGTCGTATTATAAATGACTGAAATAAGAATGATTTTAAGCCAATTTTATTGCTTTTTTTCCTATCTGGAAGTTTACTTTCGAAATCCTACACAACTTCGAAATGGAATTGTCTATTTGCATTGTTTCAGAAGAGTAAATATGAAATATTTAAATGAAATGAACAAATTTGTAGAAAAAAATCTCTTATTAGACATTTAAAAGTTACATTTACAAAACGAAGAAATAAATGAACATTGAACTCTTGTTGTGAAAATATGTCGAAATTATGTCAAATGAGTCTAAATAATTATGGTATTAACTCATTTAGATTCAAATCATTTTGAAAATTTCCGTCTTTTGAACCCAGTGCTAGATCAGTATTCCTGGTATTGTTATTTAAAATTATGTTTGAAGTTACTTAATTGTAATATCTTACATTCTGTTCCTGTTTATGAGATATAACCATGTACATGTATAACACATTTGATTCTGGAACTTGCAATAAAATAACATTTTCTTTTTTTTTTCTTTTGACAGGCTGCCATTATTGTACATTTCATACTGACAGTATGGTAAGTTTTACCCAACATCATATACAGAGAAACAGTTAAAATTATACACCACTTTTCTAGCTGATTTGAAATGTATAATGTTAAAGTTTTTAATTATAAATATTTACTTCTCAAGACAAGGCTAAGTCAACACAGTACAATATAAAATGAACTTAATGAATACGATATGATGTACAAATGTACTGGTGTTTATTTTCCATCCAGTAATTCACTCAGTGAAATAAACACAGTAGTTCACTAGAAAGTCATGTAACATTGCTTATTCTAAGGCAATTTAGTCACATGCAAAACATGATTCAGCATATTTTCTATTCAAGCTTTTCGGACAGTATTATCTATGCACTTAAAAAAAAATTATGTTGAAATAAAAATTTACACCATGCACAAACGAAAAAAGGAAAAGGAAAAAAGAGAAAAGCATTTGAGACATGCTATATATTTATCTTCCAATGTGCCAAAACCTACATGTGTAGTGTTTAAAATATTTAGTTACATGTAGTGTGAACTGATTACTACGTGTACACACATTTTTCCACTCATAAATCTGACAATATAAAATATAATACATACCGATCTGTATTTTTTTCAGGGCTTCAATGTGTGCTGGATTTTTACCATTTGCCTACACTTATATGAATCTGTTTGTATTGCTAATTGGTGTGTTTGCTATTGTACAGAACGAATCAGTTGATATAGTCTTTCTGGTATGTTGATATGATTACATTTATGGAATATAACGGCCTCGGTGGTCTCGAGATAGCGTGCTCTCTGCGAGTGCGGAAGGTCTCGGGTTTGATCCCCAGCCAGTTCAAACCAAAGACATTAAAATTGGTATTTGCTGTTCGTGGCCAAGCTGGCAGCATATAGGAGTAAGAGCAAATGACTGGTCGGCTCGGAGTCAGTATAATGTGGGGTGATATGTCTTCCTGCAGATATTTACCTCGCTAGCTAACATGTTACAAATCCGACTCAGCCTGTCAGTCTAGTACAAAGCAGCAATCATATATTATATTAAACATGTCCAACTGTTCTTATCCTGATATGCACTTGGTTGCCATTGGACGTTAAACAATAATTTATCCATCTATCCATTTATGGAATATCTGAATTATTATAAATAAATCCAATAAAGTCTGCCTATGTTTAAGTTAACTCACCATCTAAATAGTACCTGCAGAAATAATTCATATATATTCTTGAATAGGCAATTATCTTGCAAGTCAAGCAATTAAGGACAGATAAGTTGTCTGCTTACAAATATATCTTAGGGGCCAGCTGAAGCCCGCCTCCGAATGTGGGATTTTCTCGCGTTGAAGATACATTGGTAGCCTTGAGCTGTTATCTGCTCTTTGGTCGGATTGTTGTCTCTTTGACACATTCCCCATTTCCATTCTCTATTCTACCTTGTATAACTGCTAAATTTAAGGTTATATGTATCATATAATTTACCTTATGCCACTTTCATAGGTTACGGGGATAGGAACCCCGTATACTTTGCATGCTGGAAGTGAAACAAGCTGTCAAAAATGTTTTGAATAATTTAAATGACGCAAGAATTACCTTTAAATAAAATTGCTTGGTTTTTGTCTGTTTTTGCTAAGTCATTTTAAAGTGGTTTTTCCCACATCTGTAAAAAAAATCTTGATGGGTAATATAAATATGAGCAGTGTGGTCTGGTATTGATATTGTACAGTAAATCATGCCTTTTACCATTCCAGAGGTTTTCTGTTTAATAACTTGAGTATTATTTCATTTGAAATTTAGAAGTATTCATTTGGTCCACTAAACACAAGTTGAGTTGGAATTTAACATAATTCACTTTTGTCATTTTCAAGTTTCACCCTTTTTTAATGTGCATATTGACCTAATTTGGTATAAGTAAGTATATATAGAATTGATGGCTGTAAGAAAGAAAAGTGAACTTAATGTCTGTTTCCCTAAGTTTTAATGAATATGCAGAAATTTTAATTGTGAAATATTTGTTTTGTTTAGTTTTTAGTACTTCACTGTTTCTCCATAATACAAGATATAATATTTCTTGGTGTTTACCATCCAAGAGCAGACGCTCTTATTGAAAGACCAGATGTATCGAGTGAGTATTTATCATTATATATACAAAAGTTAATGAGCATTTCGGAAGAAATTAAGTCATTAGAAAATAAATGTATATAAATCCATAATGCATGCCTGAAAGTTTTCCAGAAATTTCCAGATTTCACAAATCTTTGAAATTCTTTATCTTGAAAACAACAAATTCTTTTCAAAGCAGTATGAATGGCATTATAATGAGGAAAATTATAGGAATGAAAATTTCAAAATAAATATATAAGGATTGAATATGTACAAAAACAATTATGGACTTGTGAGGTGGTCTTTATGATGTGTATATTGACATTATAAATCTACATTAACCTTAGCTCCATGATGGTCTATATTAATTTTTTTCCAGTCAATATCACACCATGCTGACCACCTCAAGAATCTGTCATTATATAAATTATTCGTTCAGTATAGGACATTTTCTTATGATTTATTTGTTTTCAGATAGCACCAAAAATGAATACAGATTCTGTTTAGGGTATCCTTTGAAATGGTGTAACTACTCAAAGTCCATATAAAGATTGGAATTTATATACACATAGATGTAGTACTAGGATCAAGTAATTGTTGCTATTAAATATTTGCTCCAGATAATTTTTATGCTGACATACATTGACAAAGGTAGTTTGTAAAACTATTTATCCAATCTTACATTTAATGTTTTTGTTTTGTTCAACAACCAAAGCTGATCAGATTTGAAGTTGGGAAAAATTAAAACAGGAATACTTCAGATTAAAAATTTTGTAATTCCAAGCAATAACTCTTAATCAATCTTGGGTTAGTAAAATTTTGATGGAATGGTAAAATATATATATCTACCGTTTGGACATTAAACCAATATAACTGCAACTAGGTAAATCATCAAAAAAATATTTAAATGTCTTATTTTCTGAAACAGTTGTAACCATAGTTTAGTAGAATGGTCTTTAGGTTGTTTCCTTTGAAAATTTTAGCCCTTGTGTCTGGATTATAATGGCCACAGTAAATTGTAAACAAAATACTACAATCTGGGTGATCTTTGATGTAATAGACCCTGTAGTATCGTAATAGACCCTGTAGTATCCCAATAGACCCTGTAGTATTGTAATAGACCCTGTAGTATCCCAATAGACCCTGTAGTATCATAATAGACCTGTAGTATCCCAATAGACCCTGTAGTATCGTAATAGACCCTGTAGTATCCCAATAGACCCTGTAGTATCATAATAGACCCTGTAGTATCCCAATAGACCCTGTAGTATCGTAAAAGACCCTGTAGTATCCCAATAGACCCTGTAGTATCCCAATAGATCCTGTAGTATCCCAATAGACCCTGTAGTATCCCAATAGACCCAGTAGTATCCCAATAGACCCTGCAGTATCGTAAAAGACCCAGTAGTATCCCAATAGACCCTGTAGTATCGTAAAAGACCCAGTAGTATCCCAATAGATCCTGTAGTATCCCAATAGACCCTGTAGTATCGTAAAAGACCCAGTAGTATCCCAATAGACCCTGTAGTATCATAAAGACCCTGCAGTATCCCAATAGACCCTGTAGTATCATAATAGACCCTGTAGTATCCCAATAGACCCTGTAGTATCGTAAAAGACCCAGTAGTATCCCAATAGACCCTGTAGTATCGTAATAGACCCTGTAGTATCTCGAAAATGTTTGCCTTGCATTATGCATTCTTTGGACATGATTTTTTTCAACTTTGGGAAGTCTTGATTTGTCCATAGTTGTTCCTTTTTTATTTAATTGTTTGGTAATCATGTATTAGTCCAATGTATTGATTGTGAAATTCCTTAATGATTATTAGTATGTGTATTACAAACCTAATATTAAAGCCATTTACAGCTATTCTATTGTTCAGAATATGGCAAGACAGACAAGGAAATGCTTTTGACTTACCATTTAATATTCCAGGAATGGGTACCGGTAAGCATATCTGTTCTATGTGCATATAAAGAAATAAATTTTAATAAACCACACCTTAATTATATTGTCTTCTGTGATAATTTGAAAGTTTGTTTGGAATATATGTACCGATAGAAGATAACTTTGTTTAATCAACTGATATACCTAAATTCCATGAATATGATATATAATTCTGGATAAACCTTCATTAGATAACTTGTTACAAAAAATCTTTACAAATTAAAAACATATTCAACAATGTGAACAGGCCTATACATATTAACCAAATTCCAGGTATGATTAACTTTGCCTGATAGAGCTGACATTGTACCATCAGTTGTGGATTTGATAGTTTCATAATGAGCTAGTAATGACATTTTGTTACAAATTGATTACAGCAAATGATAAAATACCATATTATTGGCTCCATTCTAATACAGGCTTAAAAATTTAAGTTAAAACGGATTTTAGAAACCAGAAGTGACACTTTCCACAATCCATTTCTTATATGACAATCACAGTATTGCCATGAAATTCTGATCATTTAGGTACAGGTAGTTGTTAATAGATTATGACATGCTATTTATTCTGCAAAACTTCAGTATCTGAGTAAAACTTTTCCCTAGTAATTGTTTTTCTTTTGTTTTTAGGAAACAAACATGATTCTAAGTATGAGAATATTGACCAACCAGTGCCATCAAACAGTTATATTGAAACTGCTTCTGCTCCAAGAGGAATAGATGACCCACACATAACTCCTTAAAAATCTTTGTATTATTTAGTCTTTATTTTTAGGAGTATTTCTAGTACTGTGGATTCATTTATTTTCGTGGGTACCAATTTTCGGGAATAGAGAAAAAAAAGCATATGTAAATTCATGGATTGCTGGCCCTAGAAAAAAATATAAAAAGTTGTTGAAATACTTAAATTCATGGCTTGGCACATCAGATATCATGAAAATACTGCAACAAAACATGCCGATCAGATTTTGGTATTGTACAGTAAAGTACTGATTTTTAGTGCTTATAAAACAAATTTTGACAAACAGATTTCTTAAATTTGTAACAGAACAAAGCTGGTCATGAATTTAACAAGATTAACAAAATCCGTAATTATTAACAAAATTATTCATAGGTACATCAAAACTCCGTTGTTTCAAACATTGAACAGTGCATTTAAGCTAGGGTGAAAATATTATTTTTCATTGGTTATATAAATTCATGGTTTACTGGGACCCACAAAAACCACGAAAATTGGTATACAACAAATAATAATGAATCCACAGTACATGATTTGATAAACTTGAGTTGGCTTTTTCTTTGGTATGACAGCATAGTGTTAATTCCTTCAAAATTGGAATTTTTTTTTCTCTATTTTCTCCAAATAAGCATGGACCACCTTTTCCCTCACAGCATTTTATTTTTTTTTTGGCGTTTTTCACAGCAATGACTGTCAGGAAATGCCCTTTATATAGCCAATTCTCTCACATTGACCACCTCTAATAAGCAATAACCTGTCTTTTGTAACCTTGCTGTTTTATCCTCTTCTAGTGCATTTCATATTGTTTAAACCTGTATTAAGTGACCACCTGTTTCATATTCCCTAATTATGTGTTCTCTTGAAAGTCAATTAAGACAGGCTATAACAAAAGTTTTTGAAAATAACATTAAAGCCTACCAACCAACCCAAATTTTTTTTTGGCCTTGATGTCTTATGAATAAATTTGTCACATTGTGTTAATTTTTCATTCACCATTTTGTATGAAGTATATTTATATTACAAATGATATAATTCTCATAACAGGTGATAATAATTATTTTAAGAAAAGAGGTATAAATATATTAAGAATTTCTTTATCAAATCTTGCTTGTAGGTAGATGGAACAAATATATCAGTGAACTTTACACTTGCAGAACTACTCTTGTATGGGTAATATTACAATAAAGGGTTCAGTGTACAATTTTAAGGTCAATATCAAATGAGTCTGTAATTATTCCAAAATCTGCAACAATTGACAATAATCCAATTATTAATTAAATCTATACCTGTAAACGTTGAAATAGAATATTACAAAATATACCAGTACTTAAATTGGAGCTCTAATTTTTGTGATCTTCACATCTTTCACTTTAGTTAAAGCATTGCATTTAATTTTGAATTTGCACCTAGAGAAAATATTCAACTGTACATAATCTTATTATTATAAACTTATTATTTGGGTTTTAATGTATTATATAGGGCTATAGAGCTTATTATAACGTACATGTATGATTAAAATTTTCAAATTTTATAGTTAATTTGCAATTCATAATCATTAAAAATTTGAAATTTGCACTTAAGAATTATTGATTTTTTTTGTAATATATAGTAGAAATTTTATTTTATAAGAAATTGGTAATAAAACACTTTCTATTTGCATTATATATACTGTAACTTAAAAAAAAATCAATAGGATTTTTTAAAATTAATGCTTTTACAGTGCCATTTAAATTTTTATCAAATATTATTTAAAAATTGTTTAGATAGTACTGGAAAATTGAAATATTTGCAAAAATGATATATACACTGTATTACATGCATTCTATGATAATTCCAAAAAGATCCCAAGAGGGATTAGATTTAGTCAACATTTTGGGGAATCTGGTCCTTCCAGGTTTTTTTGAGGGGGGGGGGGGATTTTCATTAATGGATTTTTATGATTTTTGGTTCCTTGATGAAATTGGAAAATGTATTCATGATTTGTTTTTCCACCATCTCTTACCGTTTTTGAGGAATAAGGGGCCAAAAAAGGGACATGCCTTAATTTTTGAAACTTTTTTATTTCATATCCGATTTTGATGATTTTTTTTTCAAACGGTTTTTCATAAGCTATACAATAAAGTTAATCCAGACATTTTTGTATAAATATTTTCATTGCAGAGATAAAGGGATTAAAGGGACCAAAATTTGCCATTTTGAGCAACACCTCAAATTTGTATTTTTCATCCAATTTTAATGGATATATTTTCATTTAATTCATCTTGATGAGTGATTTCAATAAAACGTCAACAGATTTTACCTATCTTTTACAGTTTTTGAGATATTGGTGATTAAAGGGACCAAAAAAGCAAGGTAGTTGGAATTCTAAATTTTTTTTTGTTTTTCATCTGGTTTTTGTGGAAGGTCCAATATTTCTGTGTAATGTATATTATATTATCAAACACTTTATTGGGTAAAGCTTCATGATATGTTCACATTTACTTTAATTCTTTACCCATCAACATGTTGCGGTTGTATCATGCTGTGCTTAGCGAAGCCTTTTATTTTGCTTAAATTTAGTCCTTGACTTTGTTAGCCGCTATAGGAGCCTAAAATTTGATTTTCATTTCAACCAAAAAATTTCCTGATTGACACAGGTTCTACTTTTTTATACGACCGCGAAATTTTTGCGGTCGTATATTGGTATGACGTTGGCGTCGTCTCCGTCGTCGGCGTCGTCGTCCAAAGACATTTGGTTTTCGCACTATAACTTTAGTATAAGTTAATAGAAATCTATGAAATTGAAACACAAGGTTTATGACCACAAAAGGAAGGTTGGGATTGTTTTTGGGAGTTTTGGTCCCAACAGTTTAGGAATTAGGGGCTAAAAAAGGGCCCAAGAAGCATTTTTCTTGGTTTTCACGCAATAACTCTAGTATAAGTAAATAGAAATCTATGAAATTTTAACACAAGGTTTATGACCACAAAAGGAAGGTTGGGATTGTTTTTGGGAGTTTTGGTCCCAACAGTTTAGGAATTAGGGGCCTCAAAAAGGGCCCAAATAAGCATTTTTCTTGGTTTTTGCACAATAACTTTAGTATAAGTAAATAGAAATCTATGAAATTTAAACACGAGGTTTATGACCACAAAAGGAAGGTTGGGATTGATTTTGGGAGTTTTGGTCCCAACAGTTTAGGAATTAGGGGCCAAAAGGGTCCAAAATTAAACTTTGTTTGATTTCATTGAAAATTGAAGTATTGGGGTTCTTTGATATGCCGAATCTAACTGTGTATTTAGATTCTTAATTTTTGGTCCCGTTTTCAAATTGGTCTACATTAAGGTCCAAAGGGTCCAAAAATAAACTTAGTTTGATTTTAACAAAAATTGAATTCTTGGGGTTCTTTGATATGCTGAATCTAAACATGTACTTAGTTTTTTTATTATGGACCCAGTTTTCATGTTGGTCCAAATCAGGGTCCAAACTTAAACTTTGTTTGATCCATAACTATGATGTCATTTTCTATTTTAATATGTTTATGGTGTATTTAAATGGGCTGTTATGGTTGCAAAGTATAAAGAAATGGGGGGGGGGGGATTTTTAACAAAATTTAGGGGGGGTATATGAGAAATTGGGGAGGGAGCAATTTTTTTCTCATTTCATATTTCATAGATTAAAAAGAAAATTTCAAATTTTTTTTAGCAAAAAAAGGGTTGGGGGAGGGGGTTACAATAAATTTTATTGTTTTTTGGTTTTTTTTGGGAGGGGGGGTCAATGTGCAACTTCATAGTGTATTGCACAAAAGCTAAAAAAGGGGTAAATTATTTTTTTTTTGGGGGGGGGGGGCAATTCTCCACAGCATATTGTATTGCACAAGAAGCAAAAAATTGAATATAAATTCAAATCATATGACCAATTCTAAGTTCTTTGATTTCAGTTATTCTGTGTCAGAAACCTATTATGTGTCAAATATTTCAAGAAAATTTTCAGTTGCACAGTATTGCGCAATAGCAAGAAATTGATATGTGTGCCCTGTTATCAAAACTTTATTATTAACAAATTCCATTGGAAATTTGCCAATAACTTTAGTTTAATGAACTTCATTGGAAATTTGCCAATATAAAATGTGCTGATGAAGCTTTTTTGTTTATCTCATCTAAACTGCTTTTAAATTATGTATATTTAAAATTTGCCATCCATGACTGTGATGTCATTTTCTATTTTAATACGTTTATGGTGTATTTAAATGGGCTGTTATGGTTGCAAAGTATAAAGAAATGGGGGGGGGGGGGGGGGATTTGAAAACAAAATTTAGGGGGGGGGGGGGGGGGTAAATGAGAAATTGGGAAGGGGGGCAATTTTTTTCTCATTTCATATTTCATAAATTAAAAAGAAAATTTGAAATTGCACAAGAAGCAAAAAATTGAATATGAATTCAAATCATATGACCAATTCTAAGTTCTTTGATTTCAGTTATTCTGTGTCAGAAACCTATTATGTGTCAAATATTTCAAGAAATTTTCAATTGCACAGTATTGCGCAATAGCAAGAAATTGATATGTGTGCCCAATTTTAAATTTTAAATTGGTTATTTCTGATTTATATATAAAAACAAATAATAGTGATATGGTTTGAATATGTAAATTAAAAATTTTTAAGTTCTTAGACAACATTCATTCTGTGTCAGAAACCTATGCTGTGTCAAATATTTATTCACAATCCAAATTCAGTATTGTATCAAGCTTGAATGTTGTGTTCGTAATTGCCCCAACTATTCAGGGTTCGACATCTGCGGTCATATCTAGCTGCGCCCAGTGGAGCATTTTATTCACACCTAAAGTGACCCCCCCCCCCCCCCCCCCCCCCCATAAAAATCAAATGGTCGCTCCCTTACGAAAATGTAGATACATAATCCATTAATTTATATATATCCATTTGTGTTATGAATGTAAATTTAAGTGATTCTTGTTTCATATACATATGTTATATTTATCCAGTTTATTCTTAATGTAAGTATACATTACTGTGCTTGATTTATTTTTCTTATTGTAAGTGTACATTCCTTTCCTTTTGAACCTTTGTTTGGAAGAGTTTTATATGAGATGTTATCATTCCAGTTGCAGCTAGACCATGTTATAATTTGATTATTTGAATTTTTATCATTGTAAATTAAAACATCCATACTGAAATTACTGCTTTTGTTACATTATTTCCATTTAAATTTTAGGTTTTATTTGATTTTCATATGCAGGGTAAATGCTTTGATAAATTTATTTGTACAACTTACAGAAATTGGTTGGGAAGTCGATGGCAAAATGGTATAGATAGTGAGATTTTTTTGCGTAAAATCTTCATTGACAACGATTGCCTGTTTTCTTGCTTCCTCTAACAAGTTGGAAATTCTAGAAAACCCACTTGTATTTTGAAAAAAAACACACAGTATATGAATATGCCATTCCATGTGACACTGTTATAAAACAGAAGCAGGTAATATCTTGTGAGAAGTGTCTGTACCAAGGCAGACTATCATGGCCCCTTTTTCACAAATAATTGTACGACAACGATTCTTGAAACTGTGACATTATTGCATAATATTCAGTATACACAAAATTATATGTATGATTAATTGCAGCGGTATGATTTTCTTGTGAAAATGAGGCTAGACTCTCTGTTGTGTCTTTGTGTTTTGTGCTCTTTCATGTTATGATATTATTTGTCAGATTCTGTAAATTTTGTCGATATTGATTGATTGGTATGTCATTGTTGACCTTTCAATTTTTGAAATTGTACAATGTTATATGAGATATTTATATCATGTATTTTTTTGTTGTTTTAAACTCATTAATGAATAGGCTTGGGGAATTAATGAATTTGTTGAGCTATTTTATTTTGAATGGCTGTTTATTAATAATTTAACAAAAACTTATTAGGCTTTATCATTCCAGTATGTTATACAGATAAATATCAGATAATTTTTTTTTCATAATTATATGTGTATTAATAATCTTTTTTTGTGCAATAAAACTTACCATTTTAAATGTATATGATTTCAGTTATTGACTATACCTTTCAACAATGTTCAAAGCCCATATGTGAATTGTGCTGAACAGCCTGATGATGTTTGAACTGTATTTAGGTCCTGAGAATGCTTTCAGTATCTGGAAGCTTTCATTGTTTATATCTTGTTTGTCCTTAATGTTAAAGTATTTTTCTATGTATTGGATATATTTATGGTTTAGTATTACTATGTTTCCATTGTGTTTTTATTTTCACCCTTGGCCATGAATAGGGGGAGGGTTTTGCATCCAACAAATTAGTTTAAATCCAGCTCATACTTGCACTTGTCCCAGATCAGGAATAGTTTGGTACCTGGAAGGTATTGTCTATTTCAATTCTGTAGTGTCTCGACCTGATATGATGATTTGATGTAGATTTTTTTCCTGATTTATAAAATTGGTTTTTTTGTCAAGGCCATTTACCACCATCTACTTTACTTAAGGCTGTGATGTTATCACAAGTGTGTTTTTGTCGAGCCTTCGACTTTTGTCGAAAAAGCGAGACATAGCGATCCTACATTCCGTCGTCGTCGGCGGCGGCGGCGTCCACAAATATTCACCCTGTGGTTAAAGTTTTTGAAATTTTAATAACTTTCTTAAACTGTCCTGGATTTCTACCAAACTTGGACAGAGGCTTGTTTATGATCATAAGATAGTATCCAGAAGGAAATTTTGTAAAAAAAAAATTCCAGTTTTTCCGTATTTTACTTATAAATGGACTTAGTTTTTCTGCCAGGAAACATTACATTCACTCTGTGGTTAAAGTTTTTAAAATTTTAATAACTTTCTTAAAATATCCTGGATTTGTACCAAACTTGGACAGAAGCTTGTTTATGATCATAAGATAGTATCCAGAAGTAAATTTTGTAAAATAAAATTCCAGTTTTTCTGTATATTACTTATAAATGGACTTAGTTTTTCTGCCAGGAAACATTACATTCATTCTGTGGTTAAAGTTTTCAAAATTTTAATAACTTTCTTAAACTATCCTGGATTTGTACCAAACTTGGACAGAAGCTTGTTTATGATCATAATATAGTATCCAGAAGTAAATTTAGTAAAAAAAAAAAAAAATTTTTCCGTATTTTACTTATAAATGGACTTAGTTTTTCTGCCAGGAAACATTACATTCACTCTGTGGTTAAAGTTTTTAAAATTTTAATAACTTTCTTAAACTATCCAGGAATTTTACTATTATGTGCATTCACCTATCACACTGAAAATATAGACAACATCAAAAGTAGGCGAGACACTGGGTTCCGCGGAACCCTTACGAATTTTTTCTATTAAGTCATGTAAGTTTTGAAATGGGATGTCTTCCTGACATTTTGCTCTATTAGTCTTTCTCATGCTGTTTTGTATGTCCGTTTGTACTACAACTTCTATGTGTCCTTTGGTCGGAAATATCTCGATTTTTTCTTTAAGAATTTAAGATAAAAAACTATTGTACTAAGTTTTGTTTCTAATAGTAAAAACACTGACCAATGAGATTGTTCTGTGCAGCAATGATACTCTGGTATTGCTGTTTCAAATTTGTTATCAGCTTATTTGGTGTTAATCCGAATTCCAAGATGGCTGCCACCAGGAAAGACAGTCTTACATTGACCCGGTGGAAAATTCATTTAAAGATCTAATCTGAAACTACTATTGTAGCAAACTTGTATGCAATGGTCCTTATGTGATCCTCTTTGACAATTATATCCGATTACACACTGTACACAGTCAAACTTATTTTAACATGCGAAATTCTTTCAAAGATCTTGTCTGAAACCACTAAGCCAATCGGAATCAAACATGGAAGCAATGGTCTTTAGGTGGTCCACTTTTTAGAATTGTATCTCAAATTACCGGGACCATCATCCGATATGGCCGCCTTAGAAGAATTTAACACAGGAACTTATGGGATATTCGCTCGAAGGTCTCCATGTCTGAAACCCAAAATCCATATAGATTTACCCTTGTCTGTCCGTCCGTAAGTATGCACGTATGTACGTCCCGATTCGTTTACGTTTTGCGTTTAGCTCCATTTCTCAGAAACCTATAGTTATATATCAACGATATTTCACCAGTACTCTTGTATAGTACAACACAGTTCAGCAAAACTTGGGTCGCTATGACCTACATTTCATGCTTCAGTGACTGGTTAAATTTTGGGTTTAGGTTCATTTCTCAGAAACCTATAGTAATATATCAATGATATTTCACCACTACAGTCCTCTTGTATACTACAAGGCAGTTCAGCAACACTACACGTCATGCTTCAGTGACTTTGGTTATGTTTTGCGTTTAGGTTCATTTCTCAGAAACCTATAGTAATATATCAATGATATTTCACCACTACAGTCCTCTTGTATAGTACAACGCAGTTCAACAACACTTGGGTCGCTATGACCTACATTTCATGCTTCAGTGACTGGTTAAGTTTTGCGTTTAGGTTCATTTCTTTGGAACTAAGCATAGCTCGAAGCATATTGTATCAATGAAACATCAACAGTGGATGTGCCTTGGGTAGCCATACAATAATTGGGTCATTATGGCCTACATTTTACGATTGAGCGACTCTGGTTAAGTTTTGCCTTTAGGTTAATTTCTTTGGAACTAAGCATAGTGTATCAACGAAACTTCATCAGTAGGTGTGCCTTGGATAGTATTCAGCATTCATACATGATGACCTACATTTTAGGCGGGGCATCCGTGTCTTACAGACACAATTTCTAGTTTATAAAGGAAATTTAAATTATCAGTTTCACACTAGTATCGAAATACCATCAACTAATCTGGCGATACCCTCGTCCACCAGCAGAGAAATCAACTAACTGATAATAAGATATTATACAATTAGTGTCTTCTGATGAGGTAAATGTGTGGAGTTATTGACTTTTGAAAAACTTGTTAACCGAGCCCAACCGGCGGGGGAGGTGAATATATAACAGTTTTTCAAAAGTCAATAACTCCACACATTTACAGAATCAAAAGACAGTTATTGTTTTATTCAATTATGCAAATAAATATTTTAGTTTGTTGTCATATTTACAATTTACAATTTCTATTTTTTTTATGTTTCCTGCAGTCGTTGTTTACGAGGTGTCGTGATGATGCAAACTCCGGACAGTGATACACTTCCGCTCCGGTGAACACTTTAAAAGCACACGACGTCAAATTAATTTCCATTGGACGATAAAAATAGGGGATTTCCATGATTCTAAAAATAAATGGTTTCCCCCCATTTCGAGAGGTGAATATCCTTTTTTATTCAAAACTTCGTCTATGCATTTTTTGTATTAAATTATCATATATATTATTGAATAATCCATGGTACCGGTTTCAATGTACAGGATGTGTTTACATGTATATCATTTATCTACGACTCAAAAAGTTTTTGGACAAGGCACCACTTCTGGGCAGAAAACAGCTTTTTTCAGTTTTAGTCTTGTACAATCCTTGAATGGTTCGAAATGCAATTGCTCTACTAGTAAAGGTTAGACTTGCTTTATTTAATCAAATCACTCTACTTCAAGTTGGCGCTCCTCATGTTTTCTCTTATCTGATGTATGTTTTAGTTGTGTATGTTACTTTATTCCGTAAACTTTATCAGAGCTTATACTGTCTCTTTGTGAATGAACCAATGATTTCATATTCGTATATTCGTATAAACACAAACAATAAACAACTTAAGTCCTTAATTTGTCGATATCATTATATCAGGTCAATATATAATGTAGTCTGAGGTTGATATATTACCAGGTCCATATATATTGTATTGACCTCATTAAAAGTCTAAGGGGCAGAGCTATTTTATTTGAGATATTGACAAATGAATACAAAATCAACATGATGAAATAAAACAGACTGAAATCTAAAGACAAGACAAAATCGCAAAAACAGTGAAAAATAACAAAACATGTAGGGCAAATACTAAAAAATATTGACTTAAAATGAAAATGTAAGGATACGAGTAAACGTCACTGATACAGCATCCCAAAGGACTAAACATGTGACTACGGAAAAAGGTTATATTATATTTAATTGTCGCCTTGTGGTCTTTAACAGGGAACAACAGTCCGGCTGTACCATAGGACATGTACTTAATGTTCCGTGAAACAAATGTGGCAAAAATTCAATTGAATGATATGCAATGGCAAAAACAAGAGAAATAAAATAGGTTACTAGTATACGTATCTGAATGAAAAAAATGTATGATTGAATATTACAACATATTATTATATAATAAATAAAATTTTGTCAAAAAAATATTTCCCTATGAAACATATTGTATTCTGATTTTATAACTTTAATTTGTAATAGGAATAGTCCGTGTTGTAGGCGTAATCTGTTCAACTCGTATGTTCGGCATGTCTGCTTCAGTATAAATATTTGTAATCCAAAGCTATACTATAGTGTCAGAATTCTAAGACTTGTTGGTAGTCCAAAGATATGACAATGTCGGTAATAATCTTTTGGCGGGGTAATTAAGAATTCGAAAGATCAAGATAAGAAAGACGAAAAAAGGTAGAAGCACTAAATAGTGTGGAAAAGAGAGATAAACATCAAAATGGATAGCAGAAAAGGATAACAATGACATACCAGAGACTTTTAACAACTCTGCTTGGGTAAAAAATGGTCAAAGATGAGGAACATACGAGTTGAACATGATGTTAGATTACGCCTACAACATAGTTATTCATATGTAGCTATTACAAAGTTATTTAAATCAGAATACAATATGTCTCGTACACTTTTAGTCAATATGTTTTAATGTTCTATCATACATTTTTCATTCGGATACCATATAACCCGTACGTTTGGTATTCTATTTCTCTTGTCCATGCCACAGCATATCATTTAGTTCTCTAAATTGAAAGGGACAGGGGGTGGTGTTGTAATAGAATGAACTAGTTTTTATTCTTAATTGCAATAATCATTGAACAAAGACAAAATACAAAAAAGAATATAAAAAATAAATAATTTCTTTCTCGTTCAATTCCTTATTTTTTTCTGAATTGCTTTAAAAAAATCAAAAGTAATTCCTATCTTAACAACAACAAAAAAATGTTCTTCGAAAAGCAAAAAGAAATCCACATCTTAATAGTCAATATAATTTTGACATCATTTTTCCAGGGCCAACTTTGGCTTCTATTGCAGTATGCACGATAAGACCCAAGATGCAATAATTTTTCATGTGTTCAGTCTCATGAGATAATATTATTTCCTTAGTGCATGTAGTGTGTGCGTTCAATTCTAGTGTTATATACGAGTATAGCAGCAAAATGCACTAATTTCAATGTGTTATAGCAAATTTTGTTTGAAACATATTTTTCAATTATTATCGTGTGTAACTAAATGGTGTAATATATAAACTTCAAACGGGAACTATTTCATCGAATCATATTTCACAAAGAGGACAAATATACCTCAGGAGCAATAAAAAAACCGCAATCCATTAGACAGACAAACCTGGGAAGACACATTAACAACCACATGCACAACAAATAAACACTGAAAACAAAAAACAATGAACAACACGAACTCATTTTGAAATTAATCAGCCCATTGTAAAAATTTAACCATGACCAATTGCTATAAATTGGAGAGATAGGTGGGCGTGGTTATCTCGTATTTACATGTACATGTATATCCAATTTTGTTTTAGAATAAGAAATAACAAGAAACGTTAGCTTTTGGCTATCTTTACTTAAAATGCCGACATTTTACAGCAAAAAGCCACCGGGGTAACCATAGGCGGCTTTATATTTGTATCCGTATACAAGAAGCCCAAACTTCACTTTACCATCAATATGACTGATCACGTAGTAATCATTACCTGGAGGTAAACGTACAGAAATACTCTTGTAAACATCACTAAACTTATTGATCGGGGTGTTATCCATGGCATGGAAGAGTAAATTGCCACCATTTAAACGAAGTCCATCCTCATTGTCTTTGACGTTGATTATGACTGTCACATAATTTTCGTATTTACTAATGGTTGGTGTTGTTATGACATAATTGCTAGAAAATTGATCTATTGCTGGTAATAAAGTCATGAAGGGGTTTAAATTTACGGTTTCATATACAGTATAGATGGACACCATTACTGGTCTCTGGGCATTAATGAAATAGCCGTCATTCGGAACTTCAAGTTCATTTACGTATTGTTTGTATGTATTTTTGTAAAAACCATTCTTTCCATTTACATAGACTGTAGTAAATTCGTCATGCGGTACAATTCTCAAAATAATTCTTGAGACATTTGCAATTTTTGGAACAATGTATCGCATTTGAAATTTGTCAACGGGAATAAGCATTTCTGTTTGAAAATTTTGACTTCCGTTATGAATGTACGAGTCAATATTTCCGGAAAATACGCCAATCGGGCTGTCACTTTCGACTGTCATACCTGTTATGTCTTCATCACTGCTTTGATACTCACTCTGAATGGAACTGAGCCGTTGGTTTATAGTACCATTTCCTCGAAGATTAATTCTCACAAATGTATCGTCCCTTGGCGCAACTGCTGCAAAGGACCTTACTCCTTTAGGGTAAGATGCTAGGATGTACTTTCTACCAAGTTTTCGAAAAGGAATAGCATTGAAAGCTTCTCCGGTGCAACAATCGTGCTCGCTAATGCCTACCAATGTAACTGGCTTACTTGACGTGATCAAAAGTCCTGTATTTGAGGATATGTTGTATGGGTCTGAGGTACTGGTAAGTTCCAAATAAGGGGGTAATTTCATTCGCAAGAGAAACCCTTTAACATTTATCGTGCGTTGAAAATTGTAGTTGTTTGATATAGAAACCGTATATTCACTATAATGGGAAGTTACGAGAAGCTGTAGCCTACCGCTACCGTCGCCATTCTGCATAAATGCCACTAGAAACTTATTTCCAAAATGTCCTGAAATATAGTTTATAACCGTTATAGAAATTAAATCCATTCATATCCACAACTAACTTTTAACTTATGTATGAACATTTAAAGCAGGCTTTGCCTACCCATTCGGAGCACTAAATATCACTCCCATATATTTACACACTGGTTTATGGAGTATTGTAAAAAATATGATCTGCCTTAACGGCTTTAATACGTTTTCCGGTTTGCTTCGGTTGGGACACGACTTAGAGATACTTATGTTGAAATTTGTAAATGATAATTTTTCATATTTTGCAAAAAGTTTGGATTACGACTCCCTTACCTTAATATAAACTCAACTGTTTAGACCCGTTTAGTTACATTGCTTTCAATGTTTTGTTTTTATTATTTGGTCATGAGCATACAAAGAAATGAGCATCGTACGAATGGAAGTTAATAACTGACCTTATTTTACTACCACTAATGCGATACTGCTGCAGGTGGACTGTCTCCGAGGTTATCTACATTGCCTTGGCTACGAAATGGCTATTACATACTTGTGTTTGAATGTTTAAGTTTATTCTGCTGAAAGCAGGGTTTAAATCTTCCAAGCACATTGAACTTATCGTGATTTTGAATGAATAAACTGCTAAGGCCCGTTTAGTTGTATTGCTGACAACACTTTAGCCTTTATTTTATTTTTTTTATTTTCTCATTTTAAAGTTTCGATCACGACTGTAGCTGATTAAGGTTAATATAGAAGCGAGGAATTCTTGGAATATTATGAAATGAGAATAGAATTATTTAAAAGGTCGTATATTTAGGGATACCAATATTATTAGTGTTATATAATTTATTAATGTTTTTGTCTTCCTGAATGCTTAAATACATTTCATAATATCGCCCTTTTTTATCAAATATTGATCAAAGTATCCTCCTTGTGAATCAAAATTTATACCAAATAATATTTATTAATCTGTTCATCAAATCAGCGTTGATGTATCTTTCTGTTGTCTAAAGGATCATTTTAACATTTTTTTTTTAGAAAGATTACTTTTGAATTGGCAAAAAAGAGTAGGAAAACTGAAAACGGGTATAATTTCAAAAGGCCACCTCTTCATAGCATTTTTAATTTCTAATTGTTGCGGAGGACTCGGTGCCCGAGTGGTCTAAGTAGTTCGTCATGACTACTAATGATCACTAGCCTGTCAACGCAGGGGTTGCGAGTTCGAATCTCACCTGTGGCGGGGTGTGTTCGACTCCGATTGACAACGTTTGCCAATTTTACTACCGAAGGTCGGTGGTTCTCTCCGGGTACTCCGACTTCCTCCACCAATAAAAAGTGACCGCCGCGAAATAGCCAAATGTGCTTTAAAACGGCGTAAAACCCCAACTAAACAAACACATCTAATTGTTGCATTGTGTGAATAATTATACTTTATGAGTACATATTTATGTAAATTTAAGTTTTATACTGCAATAATTATTTCAATTTGTTGTTGAATACAAAAAAAGTAGAAACCCACTTACCATCTGCCAAAATAGGTGCTTCTGAAAAAAGGCAAGCAATCATTACAAAAAAAACAAGCCATCTCTTATATCATGTTCCATTAACTAACACTTTCTAAAACGAATAAAATTTAAAAACCTTGATTTCTATAGTTCACCCTTTGGCGTCGCCGAATTAAATCCGATTCTTTCAGTATGAGCTACACATGTTGTCATTGGTGATACACTCAAGGAACTGACTCAATGGTTGCAATTTTCTTCATTTAACTTGAATACAATTTAAATATAGGAATGAAAGGAGGTATGGGGTAAATGTCAATTAAACAGCGGAAACGGAACTAAAAAAGATGTACAAAGATATGATTATATTGTTATGTCTTATAATCATACATTTTGATATGATAAAAAGGTATATAAATATACACTTGTACGAAGCTTTCAATGTAACAGTTTTTTTTTTACAGAATTAAATGGTAACTTTTCCTTTCAGATGAAGGTTTATGAACTAAAACTGAAGTCACTGTGACATTGATTGAAAACGACTAGATATGATCTTGAATGAGGTTTATTACATTAGTAATTTTGTAATCTATAATTATTGGATCATATTTACAATGACCAATTCCCAAAACGTTCATTATCAGTAAGAAAAGCATGGAATATATTATACTTATGATATAGCATTGTCTTTTAAAACTTTTTAGTTTCTCAACATTATTCGATATTTGGATGAAAGTTTGTTTCCATTGGTTTATGCACCTGGTTATTTTGTTATTTTCGCCAAACTGTGAGGGTCATCACACTCATTGAACATTGTGTAGTGGATACTGGATATCTATTGGTTTCTTCTATTTGGAAATGGGATGACGTCGCCTTGACATTTAGCCCATAATCGTCAAAAAAGGAAACGAACCTGATGTTGTAGCGTACTTTCCCCAGTCAGTTGTTTGTGTATTTTGGTAGTAATAATAGCCTGTGGTCTTTTTGTAGAGGCCGGTGGAAGTTTTATAGTAATACCTCGGTTTAGTAGTGTAATAGTACCAAGGTCGTGTAGTATTGTGATAGTAGTAATCTGTTGTATGTTGGTACGGACGTGTATATGGCCTAGTATAACCCGTCACACTATTTCTATAACCTGGATAAAATGTTTTCAAACAAACAAACAAACAAATACTTTATTTTCCAATCACGTTGCCCAAATTGAGCAGAATAATTACAATCTTAATTTTCAAACATATTATAAAAATAGATTAAACAAGTATAACACGATTAGCTTTGATTTAATTGATAACTCTGCATGAAAATGTCTATAACATACCTTGTTCATCATATTATAACATAGCATTGAATCTTGTGAGGACCGCTGAACTGCAGGCAACACAGTATTTCATTTTATGATAATACAGAAATTTTAAATTTCATTGTTTTGCTAAGCACTCAATTAAGTTCTAAAAAAATTCAAATTCTACGTTTAAGAACATGTTCATGCTGCTGCTTATCTTATCAGTAAATTCAACATATTTTTATCCCTTTTAGGTTTTAAAGCTTACCTTCCCTAAAACAACTAGAATATGAAATAATGGGGTAATATTGTATTATTCCTTGACACAAAGCACGTACTCAAGTGATAGTCAACATGGAGACAAATCTCGCAACCAAGTGCAAGATGGTCTTTTCCGTAGCATAGCTATTCTACGTTGTTAAAGTCGATTACATCACATTTTCTTCGAATGGCGCCGCTTTACAAACAACATGTACGTCTATCGTCAAATTAAACAGAATAACATAGGACGACATTAAACTTTTAATGTCATTATTAAACCCAAAAAACTGCGTATTTCATCCGATAGATTTCGAAATAAATTCACTCTTCTTTTAGAAAAGTTGCTAGATTTTTTATAAGTATGCGTCATTTTTTAATGAAAAATGGCGACTAAAAATTTAATTGTTTTACGGTGAAATTGTTACTCCTTTAAGAGAAAGCTACCTATTTGAAAGTGCGATGTCCTCAAGCTGTTCATATTTACATTACATTATGTTAAGAATTTGAATACAAAAATATATTCGCCATTTAACTTCAGATTTAGATGAAGTAGAACATGTACTCACAGTTACTATTGCAAAGATCGTCTGCGCAGCATGCGGAACACCTCGTGCTTCTTTTCTTCGCGCGACGTTTCCCAAAGATACTACTGTACTTCCTATCACACAACTACAACATACAATTATGACCTTCATGAAAAGTTAATATCTAAAATTGTTAAATTAAGGAAAGGGTTATTTCCCACGCCAATCAAAGCCATCCAACAGATAGAACCTAGGACAAAATATAACATAAAAGAGCACCAAACATAAAAATAACAGAGTCAGGGTACCCAAACCTCCCCATTATCTATCCTCACACTCTGGTGTATAAAACATACATGTATTATAAAAGCCAATAAATTATGACTACCAACGAGGTGACCACTTACTAGACATACAAAAATTGGTTGGAAGGTACATGATTAGATAGCAGTAAAAATAGCTAAGACTTTCATAACTACTGGTCGGATACTGCCGCTCTATTAAACGAAATGGTTAGAAATAACACGGAGTCTCCCATAAAGGGTTTAATGCTAAGTATAATTACAAAAAATACTGTATCATTTCACAGAAAAAGCTCAACGTTATAGATCATACATGAAAACTTTAAAACTATATATGATTGTGTTGTACAAAATGCCCATTTTTGGATTAGCCGTCTTCAGGTAAGCTCTCGATTTGAACTTTAGAAAGTCTAATTAGCCCTAATATGCAATGTAGGCAAGATAATTGGGAGAATTGAAATCATACTTCTGAATTAACAGAATTTCAAAATTTGCCAATAAATCCAGTTAGGCTTCAAATCTGACTGAACCTTATTTTATTTTATTTGTCAGATAGAAACTGACTGTTCAGGTCAAACAAACCAAATATCGGCAACAGAATGCCAAATAAATAATAATCGAGATAAAGAGAAAAAAGCCTAAATAAATACCTACAAAATATATTTTGTTGACTAATGATTGATGCTTACGTGTTTTGAAAGACATTTGGAAGTATAAAAGATGTCTCCAAATTCTTCCTGCTCTTCAATATGGCACATCTATATATATGTAAAACAGTAATTACTTAGTGAATTGCTCTTCTGTATACACATGTATTTACAAAATTATAGTGGGTGATGTACAAAGCGGAGTTTTGTTTCAAACAATGATTTCCTATTTCTGAAATGAGAGGATATGGTGTATTCGTAAAATAAGACAATATCACACCAGCCTATACAGGTTGGACATTGATTGGAAAACATACAGGTGACATTCAAAGATCAGCAATATATCAAAAAATAAGACACGCACGCGTACTAATCTTCATACACGACTGCATTATTTCACATTTTGCTGTTAATATTTAGGTTTTTGTTTGGTCATTGGGATTGTGTGCCACTTTAAGTACATCTGTTTATCCTGTATTGAGCATATTTTGGGGTTTTTTTTTGTTTGTTAAAGAAGCCAGAATTCCCGAAGAACCGACTTTAGGCAGAAAACTGGCATTTCCTGACATTTAAAAACTTACATCGTCCATCCCACATACAGTTATCTGATCACATTTTTCTGGGTTTAGGGACTGCTGACAATTGTAACATATAGGACCTCGTTCTCGCGGAAATCCTACAATATGATTTTAGATCTTGTAAATCAATCGCATTTAATTTCTTGATCGTATACTTTTTAATATAAAACACCTCTTCATTTATAAACAATAAAATAATAAAACGGATACATGTAACAAAGGGGTCAACAATGACATACTAACTAATAAACCTTCCGACGAAAATAACGCAAAACAGCAGAATCAATAGAGAATCTATATTATTCTACTCTGTCTTCCTACCTGCAATCACATCTATATCAAGAGAGAGGTGTGTGAATCACATGTATATCAGGAGAGAGGTATATACGTATTCCACAACCATTTATTTCAATGCTGTGTTATAATAGTTTTATTATAGTAAAAACCAAATTATATGGGGTTAGAGTCATAATCCGATAGATAAAATGACATAAACAATGAAAAGAATATCATTCAATCATCACTCCTTCCCTGAAGTATCCTTTTCATTTATGTTTTAAAATGGTAGACTTGACATGATATTTATCATGTTAATTCAAGAATTACCTTACCTATAGCCCCACACCCAGCAGCATTACAAAGATTTCCTCCACAACATGTTGAACAAATTTTTTGCTCTCCTTGTACAGATGATCTTGTAAACTGTCCGGTTTTAGTGTTTGTACATAGCTAGGAAGAAAATGGATGGCATAATTGTGAAAATTTAACTAAATATTGTTATTTTATGTATTAAATAATAGCTACAGAAAAATATCTTCAAATGTGTTGGTATACAATGCACGAAAGCTGTAATAGAGCACAGTTACTGCTATATGGGATGAATAGTATTGCAAACCAAGTTTAATGGAATATGAATTACATAACTATTTGTTTTAAAGTTCCACAGTTTACATATCACCCAAACCTTTAAAATATGTAAAATCTATATATAGAAAATGTTATGTTCTAACCTCTGCAGACCTGCATCCCACACTGTACAAAATTTCACCATCTAGTCCAGTAAATTTGTCTACATAGCACACCTTGAAAAAAAAGTTTAAAAAAAATAAGTCTATTTTTATAAAAAAAAATCTGTTAGCTCCTCGAAACTCCATTGCGAGACAAAGATTTTCAAATATTAGAATTTGTCGCAAGAGCGTTACTACATATGGAATAAAAACAAGTGTGGGTACCTTTCCATGTTAATCATCATAATAAGGTCTGAACGATTCTTAGAAAGAAGAAAAATATAAATAACACAAACGTCTAACACTGAAATACCAAACCATACCTCCATCCAAAGCGGACAAAATACAAGAGAGAAATCATATTTTTGGGTTCAACCGGTTTTATGAATATCGATTACTCCAACCCTCGACCTCGCAATGACTTAACATAGGTGGGAATTAACCGGTTTTATGGGTACCCATTATACAAACCCTGACTACATACACTTAAAGTGGTGGCATTCAACTGATGTTATGCGTACCCATGGCTTAAAACGGGACCCACTGGTGTGTAAAAACAAATTGTGAACCCAAGAAATTATAATACCCAACAAAGTGAACAATAAAATAAGGAAGTTTTCATTGAAATACGCAGGTAAGACTGCTTTCGTAAAACAACCTCGTTAATCATAGCTGCTACTGACCCGGCGAGTGCTGTCGCACCTTGAAATAGCTAGAGTGTTCAGACATGAATTAGTACTTCTAACTTTTGTTGTGAAATTTACTCACTGCTTATCAACGTCTAGAACTTTTAGAAGAAATACATTTTGTCTAAATATACATTTTATATAACGTTTATAGAGGTTTCCCTAGACCAATTTAGCATAGTGATGCACTATCTTGAAGCACCAGGCTGCCCTCATCATGAATTTTACAATATGTCCCAGGTAGCCAAACCCAACTTTCAATTTTTAGTTTAATCTTATCTTTTTGTAACTGATTTTCATTTGATCATCTCCCCTGTTGTGTTGGCACACTTTTATGACACTTTACACCATCCCACTAGGGTGAAGGCTGTTTATTGCTGATTTTGATAAATATCGTGTCAAGTTTGGGTGACCCCAATATTATCTTTTTTAACCATTGAGTGCCTTCAAAATACGAAATTTACCAGGCCTTCACAAATTCCTGGGAAAAGCACTAGTTTCAAACATGTCAAATGTTTATCAACTGCATCAGATATATAACAGCCGTTGAGATCATTTATGTAATTGTGAGATTTTGTTCAAATTCTGGAACAAAATATTTCATTAGACAAAATTTATTTAAAAAAGTCTTAAATCCAAATGTCAACTGTAATATGAACTTTTTGGACAGTAAAATTTTGTCATTAAAAAAATTGAATGAATGGAACATGGCATGTGTTTAAAGCTAATAAGTATTTCTATCTGTATCAGATACATGTACTTACCTCATGAGAGTCACATGTTGTTTTCCCGTGGCAATGACGTGGGGATATAACACGATCACATCTTAGACATTGTAAAGCATTATAGCCTGAAACGAAGCACGTTTAAAACTTTAACCAGAAATGCATCATCACTGTTACGCAGAATCCGAGGGGCTTCCGGTGATCAAACTCAATTTTAGGACACAATTCTTTGATAAGAGAAATTTGTCTTTTCTTATACACAGACATCTTTCTTTTCTTATATATTTTATGTAGAAACCTTCTTTTTTGCGGATCATTTTTAAATACATGTATCTAGATATGTCAATGAAGTGCAAGCATTTTTAATGCATAATTGATAGCATATCCGTTTGACATTACTATTCTGGATCAAAATGACACACGGTACATGTATAATTATACACGACCTTATTCAATCAATATTAATTTGATATGCTGTTGGCGTGGCCAATGATGCCAACACAGCAATAGCCCTTTCTAGAAACTCATTTTCGGTATCACGATTCTGACTCTAAAATTATAATATGAAGCAAGTTATTTCCCTTACTTTACTTACTTCCTTTTCCGGCGAACGAAAAATTTTCTAACCTTAGTATGTATGGCACAATAAGGCCATATTCGCTTAAACAAGTAAATTCACTTTGGAGTGCATAATGGCTGCCCCCATTAAACAGAGACTTTTCTAAATGACCCATATACTCCCATAGCTCTCGCTGCGCTTGCTATTACTTTATAAAAAACTAAAGGTTTTTATTAAAAGCTTAAATGTATATTATGTTATTATATTTTCGTCTAAATACCTGCTACGTTATATCCTAACGGGTCATGTTTTACGGATCATAAAAGAAGAAAACGAGTTCATTTCTGGCTTTATATGAGTCTGTGCTGTTTGTGTTTTTTTCGTTTTCAATTTATTTGTTGGGTTTTATTTGTTTATTTATGTTCCCGGGATTGTCTGTCTCTATTTTTCGGCGCTTTGTTTTGAATCCGCATGTATGTCAGTACAGGCTAAAGTAGTACTTACCTTGCAATGTATGTAACAGGAAAATGGCAAGAACTATCTTCATATCTAAGAAACATTCTTACCATTAGAATACGATTAAAATCTATTATATCTATTTTGATGCACAGGTTGTGAAGATTTCGTCGATTTATGACTCACAGAGTTGTGCTCTAGGACTCAAATGTGGAAAACCAAAACAATAATCCCAAAACGGTGAATAGGAAATAAAAAAAAATATGGTAAAACCCAAATCATCTGAGGACATAGCTATCCACGAGAAAGATACTCCGTAATTTCCACAAAATTCATTTTTTTTAAACTAATATATATGTATCTAAAGTAGAATTTCTAGTATCGAAATACAAGCAACTGAGCTGGTGAAATTAGAATTTAAATATTTTGGTTTTTATGAAGTTTATGGCGGGTGTCCTGCAGGAAGCAGAGAGTGCTTATTCTTCTGGAGCACCTGAGTCTATCACCAATTTTTTGGGGTCCATGTTGTTCATAATTATGTTTTAGTTTTTAATTGTAGTGCATGTATTGTTTTGGTCTTGTCTTCGTTGTTCTCCGGAGTTTGATAGTTGTTTCGATTTTTCCCTCCTTCGAATATCCCTTGGGTATTTCTTGACTTAACATATATCTAAAAAGGTCTTTATACGTGAAATTTATGGATCAAGCTATTTTGGTCATTTTTCGATTTTACCCTAGGCCTCCTTCAAATATCCTTTGGTATTTCTTGACTTTACTTATTTTCATCTTCTTTTTTTTGTTTTTTGTATTATGTTATTTATTTGTTTGTTTTGTTTTCCTGTTTGTTTCCTTGATTTATTTTTTGTATTACATGAAATAGGAAAAGTTTTTTTTCAATATACGGGTTTTCAGCATTAAAGTCATCCATAGAGAGAAAGCAAGAAACGTTCAACCATACCAACTTTATAATATTCCATTTTAAAATTGTCATGATTATTAATATTTTGCTTATTCTTTGATAAACTAGGCGGAATAGAGGTATGTCCAAAATTTTAAATATTTGGAAGTAATTTTAAAATTCGTACCTGAGGTCCAAAGAATTTTCGCTTGAACTGGTGTTTCAACATACCATAAATTAATCTTTTCTTCAGAGCAGGTGTCCTTGTATATTCAAATCTCCAAAGTTAAGATAAGGACTGGTTACTATCAATGTTTAGGTACTAGTAATAGGAGGACAGCACAGACTAGATATAAAAGGTTATGTAGGGTTTGTACATTTGTACTTTGCCGACAATGGTTAAACGATAAAAGTATTATTGTTTTCATATTATTGGATATTGAGCTCGCTAAATTCATGTGTTAGTTGAAAATAGCTGTTTTCCCAGCTTCCTGCTATAAATGCGACCAAGTACGGAAAAATTCAAATATCACCAAAATAATACTGAAATATATACGATAGTAGTAGTTCATAAGAGGGGTAAGGGCCACTAGGTCAAATTAAAAATTCAAACTTCAAACCCTGTGTTCACGAAGTTTCTAAAATCCTACTGTACGTGGTAAAAGTGAACGGCAACTCTCCATTTTCTTATTTACATATTCTGTTATGCCTTTTGTGGACAAAAAGGATATTTTTGATGGCTTTGTTGCAGCACAATGACATAATTAAAAAGGCGTCGAGAGAATTATCGATTTTTTAAACCTGATCTAATCTGAAAGTAGGTCATTGTCTGACAAAATGGTATAGACAGGATTATACGGGATAGAAATATTCAAAGATAAAAATTGTTATAACCTTAAAGGCTAATCTAAAATTTACTCCAAAACCTTCACTGTTCTAGTTTTACTACTAAACTTAACATCATGTATAAATCATCAAACTTAATATCAAGATACTAGACGTATTCTTATTTTTACGTAAATTCACATCGATTTGCCTGTCTCTATGGTTTCCGTGTGTTACATTTCTCATTTAGAATTTTCTTGCCTATTCCGTTGGTTTCTTTTCTTGTACAAGAAGTTTGATATCATAGGATGCAAATCAATCTCACAACTGGGTTTAATAAACTGCTACACTTTCTGAAAATCCAACAGAGAATGAAAATTTTGTAAAAATCCATTAATCTAAAGTAATTTTTTTAAATATTGGCTTATTCAGATTCCATTTTTTATGGGAAATTTTCTGAATCTTTATTAAAGTTTTATAGTAACAAAATAAATTGAGGCATTCGGAAACGACAGTATCTCTGCACAGTCCACATGTTATATCCCTGTGCACCACTTTCACTATCATATGTGTGAATACGTAATTATGGGCCCAATTTTTGAAAATCAAATTTCTAAAACCTTATCGAGTATCTACACACAGTGTTTGACAATTCTGTATTGAAATAAAATGCATAAAGTCCATAGATTTCAGGTCAAAAGCTTAAATTCACAGTTTGAAAATCCGAAAATCAAATTTTTATAACCTTATTGCGCATCTACATACAATGAATGACTATACTGAATAGAAAAAATTAAGTGAATAAAGGAAGAGAAGTTTGGGTCACAAAATTAAAATTAAAATTTTCAACTGCGACCCGTGTGGGCCCCAAGCTATGAAAATGACAATTCTAAAACCTTATTTCGCAACTACCTACAATGTATGACAATACTGTAAAGAAATAAAATGCAGTAAGTTAAAAATGAACGATGAGTCCAGATCACAAGGATAGTGTGATGGACGGACTGACAGACAGACGGAGGAACATGCAGACAGACAGACTCGACGGTAATAATATCCCGGACTTTTATTCGAAAGTGTGTGGTGGGTACTGATAATAGAAACTTCCTGAAGGCAAAATGTCTGAAATAAAACCCTTCTCCAAATACACATAACCACATGTACAGAAACATACAACCATAGACTGTGAAGAGGCACATTAAAATGATGTGGGGTTTAAACAAACCTAATAAACACTCAACCCTCCATCTTGCACCTATAAATAGAAACGATACAAATCGGTAAAGAACATCAACTAACTCAATCAGTATGACACTTAAAACGAAAGACAAACAATCATATAACAAGATCTAAACTTGCCAACTAATGAGTACTCGCTGTTTAATAACAGCTAGCCCTAGTTGTTAAACCCCCATAAAAATCACGTTTTCTGACACCAAATATACAAATGTATCTATTTTTTTTCTTTTCAAGATATCGGACCATAATTTTTTTCCTGCACTTTTTGTGTTGAGTTTCATTGAATCCGGTTTATGAGAAGATGTGCGTACAATGGTGAATCAAATATATAGTTACATTATGTAATAGCAATTATTTCCCATTCAAAATGTCTCTCAGGAGGAGCTGCGCTTGCAGGATTCATAGAAAGATATAAAGATTGAATATTGTTTATCCCCTCAACCTTTGTTAGTGAGAGGGGATATAATAATGAAGACAATGAAATTTGAGCATAAAACCTACTTACAAACATATGTACCTGTTTTCGGTGTTTTTTCTTAGCTAACAAAAATCATTTTTGGATTGTATTTTGTTCAGTATTTTGTAATATGAATCCGTTGAATCTTTTAGTGTATGGTTAGATGAAAGTATATGTTTCGTCTTAACCTTTCTGTTTTGCAAACTTCACACACACAACAAACTTTGCAGTGTATTGCTTTTTATAATCCTCTTTATTTTTTGCCAAAGTCTTGTCGTTCAAATATCAGTAAAATACATACTAAATTCAGCTAGTTCTAAAAAATAACATGAAATTAAAATTATAAGGAACTTTATTTAATCAAACAACCACTTTCGTTCCTCTTATTACTTGCTCTCCGAACGCAGACACTGGTCTCGGGTACGGCAAATATTCGTTGCTAGTTAGGACGACATTTCTGAACAAGGTCCATCTTTAACTACTTTACACTCAGGTGGGTGGTTGGTAATACGTTGTCCTAATCTGAAATTTGATCAAAACAATGAAATTTTTCCAAGAGATATACATACATTGTGACGTCTTAGAAACCCTAATACCATTCTTAAATTTGGGATTTTTTTCAAATAGCTCTGCAATAAGCACATGAACCCCATCTTTTTTCTTTTCCAAACAGAAGCTAATTACTTAAAGTTAAGCATACTAAGTTTAAAGAAAAAAAATCAGTGGATGATTTTTTTCTGCATCTAAAGTTACCAAATTATTATCAATATTCCTTATTTCACTTAAGTTTGCATAATTTCCTTATTTGTTTATCAATCTTTTTCATCAGGTATTTGCTAGAAGACAATGTCTATGTAGTTGGAAATATTTTACAAAAGACCTGGTGAAGTTATCTTTTTTTCGTTAAAAATTAGAGACTTTTTTGTGCCACACTGGAAAAATGAAAAATTTTGGGTTTTTGGCTCAAATATACCAAAATCAGTGTTGATTATCTTAAAAACTAAGTCATGGATGTATGTTTTTTATACATAGTATACATAAAAATTGACCATCTGGTAAATTGTCAGCAAAAATTCAGTGGAGGAACCTTTTTGTATAGCGTTCCCTTAAGCATATTATATCCTGCAACTACTAAGTATGTGTACGAAGACAAACTATCCTGACTCGCTGTTTATTTTTGTGTATTGTGGTTTTGGATGGGTATGAGGTAGAGGAAGTTATTGTTTTGATGCAATTTATTGATTGCTATTATCTGTTTTATTATAATAGAAATATATCGGATTGATTTTCTAACATGTTTATGAGCTACCTAACTGGATATTTTACACACGTAAAAATTAGTTTTAAGATCGGTGGGCCTTTCTACATGTAATAGTATATCATTAGTAGCCTTATAATATGTGTTGTATACATATTCGATAATCAAGTTTTAATGAAAAAGGGTATATAGTGTTATAAATGTAATCAGAAATTATAAATCGATTTCTTAGCCAGGTTTTTGTCAGGAATAGGCCGATGTCATCACGGGTTGACTCACCGATTCAATGTTTTAACATCTAAGATGATGTCGGGTCTGTTCCCACCGCAGTAGCATTTCATGTGCCTCCACCGATTTGTGACTTCCGCCGGATTGGCTTTGTTGAGCTTCACGACGTATTCTGTGTGCGGGGCAGAGGTTGCTTACCCTTCCGGTGCACCTGAGTTCACTTCTGGTTTTTATAGGAGTTCGTGTTGTTTATTGTTATTTAGTTAAGTGTGTGTTTGATGTGCTTGTGGTAGTTCATTTGTCTTCCCTGGATTATCTGTCTAATGGATTGTTTTTTTTAGTTTGCTCCTTAGGTATATTTGTCCTCTTCTGAGTATGAATATTTTTTTGGAGTAAGGTGGTTAGATATTTTGCAGATTTTTAACCACCTTTTTGTTCAAAGTCAACGTGAGAATATCCGCTAATACCAACGTCTTAACTCTGATTTGGCGAAAGTTCATAGATAATATTGTTGCAAAGTTCCTCAATATCTCACATACCACGAATGTTTTCTTACGAGAATAATTAATAAGTTAATTCGAGATGAACAGGACAGAGCAAGTAATGAGAGGAACAAAAATATTTTTCCGGCTGTTTATTGTTTTACTAACTACAGTTCTGGGATTAATTATTTATCCGAAGCGTATAACAGGAAAATAAAAATTAGACACAAAGGGAAAATTCTACAAAATAGCGATAAAATAAAAAATCAATTATATAATACATACGAGCAGCAGCTATATAAGATTACAATAGAAACAGTAACACGTAATGCAGTCATCATTACTTATATAGCTTTCTCCAGGCGCAATTATATACCCAGAATATACACATCCTGTAAAACGAAAAAGTTCATTTTCATAAGATTATTTCTCTGCTGGGTCCTCATTTGGAGTTCTTTTGTGATTTAGGATATACTCTCACTACCGCATATTTATATCTGGATCCAGCAATGTGTAAACTAGTCATTTAATTTTGGTATTCTACGTAAACAGGCTTTGACCTTTTCTATTTTCCATATCGTTGTTTATTTGAAGATTGGAAGTCATTTTGTCTTGAAAGATATTATGCTGAATATTATTCCTTTCATTTTGTATACTACATTTTTAGCATGAATGACTTGGGGGTTTTATATATAGAATCAAAACATAAACGGCAAAAATCATGCTGTTGTTTTGGTATTGTAACGACCGTAGGATAGAATATTAAAGAACAATATACAATTACTGCCCTCATTTGATGTAGACATTCAGATTTGGCAACGGTTGTTTTCCCGAGGGCTTGTTTGTCACATGTTACGAACATTTTGGCCGTTTTTGTTTTTTTTTTTTTCCTATCTCATCGGTCTATTATAATCAGTCATGTTTTACTTCTCTTGCTAATGCAGAATAACAATCCAAAGATACTAATATTAGATATAGTAAATTTATACTATGCTATATACGACGTATTTCAAAGAGTTACCTCTCATCAGCAGCATTTAAACCGAAACAATTGGAAGACCAAAAACCAAACTTATTTTAAACGAGAAGTACTCATAACCAAAAATACCGAAACAGGAAGCCAAATTTCAGCTAAGGAGATCTACCATGTTCAATACAAGGAATGAACCCTTAGTATTTCTATTATTTTTGAATTTTGCTAAATTCTGGTAATTTCTGTAACAAATCTATGAATAATCATGTCAGACAAGTCTGATGACTGGGTTGGCGAATACCCTCGGGAGGTTACTAAATAATCCTGAATAGCCCTTTTCAGAAACTCATTTCCGGTATCACGATTCTGACTCTAAAATTATAATTTGAGGCAAGTTATTTCACTTGCTGGGACATAGTAGTGGTCCGCTGCAGTGCAGAGCAACCAATTGGAAGTAATATAAATTATTTATTCCTTTGATATACAAATGTACATTGTATATAATAATGGCAATTAAATCAAATATTCAGAAGTCATATATTTTTTTATGATGACGTAAGTAAATAAACACAGAAGAATTGTGGCTTTTCAAGGGAAAGTCAAATTTCATGGGCTGCCATTCTCTTCTTGTTATTTAAGAATAAATATATGTAATAAACAAAAGAAAGTATTAAAGACAATTAACTTCATTATTGATCTCTACGCCAAAAAACGAATATGGCTTTAATGGACCACCAGAAAAGATAAACACTGTTCTTAGGTTGATATATGGAACTGAAAAGGACATCCAGAGATCTTTGGCGGATACAGGAAATCCAAACAGTACCATTATTGGTGGATACATGGGCAAAAACAGGACAGCCAAACACGGTTCTTTGGTGGATAGAGAAGACTAAAAAGGACATCCAGATATTTTTAGTGGATATAAACAGTACCATTTTGGTGGATACATGAAATATAAACAGTACAATTTTGTTGGATACATAAGCATAATCAGGACCGCCAAACATGTCCCCTTGATGGATACCTATTAGTTACCCATATTTGGTCTTAGACGATCTATTCCTAATAGACATTCATTTTTTGCATGATAGAATCATTAAGAAATTAAACCTTGCAGTAAACCAAGACCATTTATGATCATTTCAGAACAGGCATATTGCACTCAGTTTGAAAATGTTCAGAGCTTTGGGAAGTCAAGAGAGGCAATGTAAAAAAAGACAGAAATGGGCGTTTGAGATTTCAACTAGGTTATGAAGAGTCTCTACATGCTCTAGGCTAAACAAAACAACCGAATACAGGGGCCTCAACATGACAGCAAAACACAACTCTTTGGTTGATACGCAAGTGTATACAGCACATCCAAACAGAAATCTGGTGGATAAACAGGAAAGCCAAACACGGAATTTCGGTAGATAAACTGGTCAGTTAATCGCATCCTTTGATATAATGACCTAAACAGTACATTCAACGTGGATACACGGGCTGACACAGGACAACCAATCATGATTCTTGGCTATGCATGACGTTTATTTGTTGTGTTCAAATCTCCTGACTGTCTTTTCCTCAGTATTTTTGTGCCGATATTATTCAACCAAAGATGCCTATATAACTGTCTGTACATCAGTTTATCTTTCCTTTTATGACAAAGTTGTGTGATTAATATATATTCAAATGCATTTTAAATGAGGCTAGCTGTTATAACAAAACAAAAAAAATCATAAGAATGAAATCCACATTTTAAATTAAAATACATTTTATTTTATATTTCCTTACATGGAATATAATTTCTATGTTTGCACGTCATCGTCCGATCATTGACACTGGTCCTGGACAGGGCTTATTTTCGTCGCTTGCCAGAACGGCCTTCTCCGAACATCCATCTTTAACTACTTTACACTCAGGTGGATGGTCGGCAATATATCCTCCTAATCTGAAATGTGATCAAAACAAGTGAAATTAAATACCAGACAAAATTAAAGTGAGTTTTAAAATATCGGAGAGTCTTGGGAAGAGATAATAAAGGTGTTTGCAAACCCATTAAGACAGTTCTACCCCACCTCTGCTAAGTGTGTGTACCAAGAGAGAGTATCCTTACTCACTATTGATGTTTGGGTTTTGTGTTTTATTGGGGATGGAGGGGGCAATCGGGAGTTGTTGTTGTTTTTGGTGTAATTTATTGATTCCTATGTCATTGTTTACTTTTTCGGTTACATGTTTTGTTGCGTAAACATATCAGATTAATTTTCTGACTTGATTGGATTACTGGACAGTTAAAACATACGTACTATAAGCTATATACTAACTGTTATATGCATCTTTCGATTATTAGGTTGTTGCTTCAGATGATCTTACTGATAAACATATACCACATTCTAACGAGATTAAGTAATACAGTTGTACGTTAATTCAAGATGAAAAGGACAGATCAAGAATTGAGAAGAACAAAAATATTTTTCGGCTGTTTGCTGTTTTACCATAAAAAGTTCTGGGATTAATTATTTATCTGAAGCAAAGATGAAAATAAAAATGAAATACAAAGGGAAGATTCTACAAACAAGCAATGAAATAAAAAAAAAAACATTTTATGATAATATAATATAATACATACGAGCAGCAGCTAAGATTTCCATTGTAACAACTACACCTAATGCAGTCAATAGTACTTGTATAGCTTTCTCCAGGCGCAATTGCATGTCCAGAATATACACATCCTGTAAACCGAATAATTTCGTTTTCATAAGATTATTTTCTCTTTTGGTTCCTAGTTTGGAATTCTTTTGTGATTTAAGATATACTCTTACTATCACATATTTATATCTGGAACTAAGAAGGTGAGTTATAAACTATTCATTCTAATGCAATGTAACAAGCAATTTGACTGGCTAAGGGACTGCGCAAAATCTATGTTTTACCTGTCTGTAACCAAGCATGGTTACAATTTTGAAAACGGTATTTCGGAAGAGTTGAATATTGGACAACAAGAAAATATAATCGGAAACTGGGCTTTGAAAATGCAACTTTTATTTGAATTTGAAGACAGCGTTACGTTCAAAAATGACCCGATTCCTTTGTTTAAACTTTCAGCCCATCAGTGATGTTACGATGTTTTATGCAAACTTCGCACATGCAATTTCCCGCACATGTTGGTTTTCACCTATAAATAGAGATGATTAACATGATTAAAACTTCATTCATAAAATTGCATTAGAATGGGAATAACCGTGTTGTATTTGATGTGGTTCCTTCGTTAAACTCGATTTTACTGTCGCAAATATCCATTTAACTGACTCCGCAAAGCGTCACCATGTAAATCAATTCGCCATAGTAAAATCCGTTTTACGCAGAGACCACATCAAATACAACACAACAATTCCCTAATTTGATTTTAGTATTCTACGTAAACAGACTTTGGTCTTTTTAGATATCCATTTTATTCTTTATTTGAATTTTGCACGTCATTTTGTCTTCAAATTTATTATTCTGAATATTATTCCTTTTATTTTGTATACATTCGTTTTTTAGCATGAATGGCTTGTTTTTTTTTAAATAGAATCAAAACATAAACAACAACAATATTTGTAACCGATAACTAAGCATTACGTCTTCTATGATATTACGCTATTGTTTTGTGATTGTGACGACCCTAGGATAGGATTTTAAGTAACAAACTTGTTTGTCACCTGCTACGAACATTTTTATTGTTTCTGTTTTGGTCCTGTCTCATCGGTCTTTATATTCAGTCATGTTTTACTTGAAGTATTTCGTGTATTCTTTCTGTCAGCGGACTAATTTGCAATAAAGTTCAAATTCTCAACACATTTGCACCTGTTTAACCCGTCTTGAAACATACTCTCATATTATTTGTTTATATTTCTTTGGGTTGTGTTAAATTCCAGAGCTACCACATTTATTTAATGGATAAAATCAGTTCTGGAGGTATTATTAGTTTAAAGAAATTAAGAAAATATCTTGCAGACAATTTTGAACACAGCCTGATTATATCAGAAATGATATTGACGAAAGGATACCTATGTCATAAGCATGATCAGATAAAGCAACAATTACGTGAATATCGCAAAAGTACAACCAAACAAATTTAAAACTTGTCGAAAAAAATTTACAAAAGTGTACCAAAGCAATAAAATAAAATTTTTAAGTATATAAGATAAAAAAGTCAAATGAGAGTTTCAAACGTAAGTTGTGATTTAAACAGGATTGTTGTTGATTTAGAGATATTCAAATTTTTACTTATGAAACTACTTCTTTTATGCACATTTAACAATGCTTACCGTGTTTTTGATAGCAAGCACCTTCAGCTTCCAGAAATAATGCAATAAGTACAATACTAATTACAAGTTTCGAGACTCCCATGATCATGACATTGAAAACTCCGTTATCTATATGTAGTATCTTAGGCATAAAGTCATATAGATAAAAGAAATGTCCAAAGGTAATGGTTCTTTTCAGTGCAAATAATAACAATGGTTCCTTGGTTCTTTCCCACAAGTCTTGATGTTTTATCCTGATATAATGGTTTCTCCGGTGTGTATTCAAAAATAGAATAAAAAAGAACTCAATGGAAGTAGTCAGAAACGACGAGTATTGTTGCAATCCCGAAATGTTGCATAACTGATGTATCGAAAACTGCACCTATTTTAGAATTATATGTTTAAAAATAAACCGTAATTTTTACAATTTATAGTTTTAAAATTCTTTTTGAGCATATGCAAATATTTTGTGACAAGAATATGCAGAAAAAAATTGCATGAAGTGAAAAAATAAAAGAGTAGTTTAGGACAAAAGCTTAAATTCAGATTTTGGCAATTAAACCCCTGTTGGCTCGAGGTTTTAAAGATCAAAATTTAAAAACTTTATTCAATACATTGTGTGACAATAATTTATAGAGGTAAAATACATAAAGTGAAAAATAAAAATGAGTTAAGGTCACAAGCTTAAATTCACAATTTCAAGATTCAAGTTAGTTTATGTTACAAGAAAACATTAACGGCCAGACGGATGGATGGACATACTGGGGCGAAAACAATACCCGAAATTTTCATCGAAAGTGTGTGGGAAATGATGATTTGGCAAGATATGGCATAAAATAACTTCTGCAATAATACGATATGACGGATTTTCCTTTAGATAAATCAAATCTAGAACTTTCCATGATTTTGTTGTTGTATTTAACTACTCAATGACAACTTTTTTGATGAATGAAATATTTGGTCAATACATCAGTAGTGGCCAAGAAGCCAAAATAAGACCCTGTACAGCATTAAATGCTTAAATTTCCTCAAAATAACAATCCAAAGATACTAATATTAGATATAGTAAATTTATACTATGCTGTATACGACGCATTTCTAGGAGTTACCTCTCATCAGCAGCATTAAAACCGAAATATTTGAAAGACCAAAAACCAAACTTATTTTAAAACAAGATTCAAGATTTTATTATACACTCAGACAGCATTACACTGTTACAAGAGGCAACGAAAATATACAACATTAATATAATGATGGACAAGGCACCGTGATAAACTAACCTAATAATTAGCTATAATACTATACATACATGAAATGTTTAATGACGAACCGAACACTTACATCGTATTGTATAAAAAACAAAAACAACAAACAAAAAAAAACAAAAAAACAAAAAACAAAAAACAAAAAACGAAAAAAAAAAAAAAAAAAAAAAAAATAAGAGCTCCATGATCAAATCAAGATCTAGTATAATTTTGGATTACTGTGTCCCAGTGAAACTGTATAAGTAAATACATATTAAAACAATTTATTAATTTTCTGGATGAAAATTGCCAAATTATTCAAAACTGTTTTATTACACAGAACTAAAATGCCCTTCAGTTTATCTGCTCTTGGGTGAGCGATGTAATATGATGGAATAAATTTTGTACGAATACGCTGTATATGTTCGTTTTGACACAGAAATAGATAGTGAAATTCATCTCAAATTTGTCTGTTTTCGCAAAAAGTACAGTATCTCTCCATTCGAGGAGTGTTGTTCCAGCGTCCAGTTTCTATAGGAAACTTGACGTTGGAGCAACGCAATAAGGATATTTGTATTCTACGATTTTCCTTCAAAATTGTCAAATATTTTTCGAATCTGAAATCTTTTTTAAACAACATATACAATTGTCCCCTTGCGGAATTCTCAATATCACTATACCATTTCTGTTTGAATTGATCTTACAGAATTTGTTTAATATACAACTTAATATCTAATTTACTTAATATAACTTGATTATTCCACACATAACTTAGACCAGTATTATCGAGTAATGATTTCACAAACAATATCCATTTTGAAGTGCAATCACCTGAGTTATGCATATTCAATAGTAATTGATATAATTTTCCGGTTAACTTATTCTTATTCATCAACAAGTTTGTCCAAAAATTTAATATTCTTATTTTTAAGCTAAGCTTAAGTGTTTCTTGCTTATTATTGATGTTTCTGTTTGTCGATTAAATGGTGTTGTTTGATTGCTTACAATCGAATTATGTATTTGTTGATTAATTATTAGCAGTGCTCAAAACCGGAAATGTTGAAAGTCAAAAAGGTTAACCAACATTTAACGTATGTCATTCTTTTTTTTTTTTTTTGGTCGTTTTTCTGGCTTTAAATGGGATGCTTGTGGATGAATTATTCTAACTTATTATACGTCAGTACTGGTAAAGACCTAAATTGAAAGCCGAAATTATAACTGACTAGAAATTTTAGACTAATATCATCTAGTTAGGCGGTTTGCAAAATTAAAAGAAAAAATCAAAGTACAGAGCTATACAGGAATCCTAGTTCTAGTTAATTTGAAGTATCACATCAACATAGCAAGTGGGATGCTGACAAGTTTGTGTGGGGTACTGTCTTCATCAATTCTGCAATGTTTCAAAACATTTCATAATGCAGTTTCAGAGGAGAGTTTTGAAAATTTGCCAATAAAAATCAAAGATATCTTCTGTCGTTCAACATGAAGTAAAAGTCATGGGTTCTTAATTTCGTGCATTTCAAATTTAGAATAAAAATTAAAACATCAAAATAATAAATAAATAAATAAATAAATCGTTCTTTCCCGGAAGTGAATAACTGTAAAAAAAATAAAATAAACATAATGCGTACACTTTTAAGTATTTTTTATTTTCAATAATTTATCTGTGTCCATTTCATTCGTCGCTATCAACATGGTAATTCAAATTCTCTGATCGAATTGAATGTACTTACTTGTCAGTAAAGGTCAATCAATGATCTTGCATTCTATGAAACGACCTGAAATTTTATATTTCCTCGTAACAAAAGCGGTTTAAATGTATTTTTATTTGGGCTTGTAAATTCGTGGATTAAGTTGTCCACGAAATGCACGAAAATTTGTGTACCACGAAAAGTAAGTGTTTCACAGTACACCGTCAAAAAAGCAATTACCTGCTTCACAACGTACTGACCCATCACCAACTAAAGACAGCAATGACCCTGTGTGATGCAAGGATGGAGAAAACCTTGACGTCCTCCGAATCATTTTCGATGACGCTATTTTTGTGTATTTAGTATATTATTACTTCACTGATTGGTGTATTTATGTAATTTTGAACTAATTTTGTTCGTTCTCGCCCCGCTAATTTGTACAAAAATAAACTAATATACATAAATTAAATATTGTCAAGTGATTAATTATTTTTAATTAAATGTTAAATATTGTCTATATCATATATTTGGTGTGAAACCATCACCTATCACGAATTTTTATATGTTATCCTTGATCGTGTAGAAAATAAACATCCACTTAACCTTTTACAGTTATTGTTCATTATGTAAAGAATTTTCATTATAGTTTTAAGGCTACTCTTTTTTTTCTATTACTCTGTGAAGCACATATAATCAGTGTTTATTAGTAATTACTGATAGTGTATCATTGTATATCGGATCTAATATTTAGATACTTTCAAATATCATAGTTCTTTCGTGAAGAAAACATTTATCCTTCTGGCATTTGTTTCTTATGTTCCATTCTTATGACTTTGTCTTTTACTTTGGATTTTTATTTTACGGACTTTTCCCACTGTTTCGTCGTTTCGGTATTCTTTTGTCGATATTAAAAAAAACTGATATATTAAATGTTTTGCAAACAATACAAATTATAAAATGCTAAATTAGATTTGACATGGATAGCATGGCGGATGTCCTGCAGGAAGCAGAGACTGCTTACTCTTCCGGAGCACCTGAGTCTACCCCCGGTTTTTTGGTGGGGTCCATGTTGTTCATATGTTTTTAGTTTTTAATTGTAGTGCATGTATTGTTTTGGTCTTGTCTTCGTTGTTCTCCGGAGTTTGTCAGTTGTTACGATTTTTCTCTCCTTCGAATATCCCTTTGGTATTTCTTGACTTTAATTAGACTGCGCAATTCTAAGATAACTTTCATGACACACGTTCTTGCACAATCTAAATCAGATAATGATCTAATTCTGAGGAAATCAAACATGTTAAAAACACAATGTAAATAAGCAGTGCATCACACGTTTCTAAAAGGTGTAACCCAAATTCAGGTAAGGTCAACTTTTCTTGAGGGGATTTAAACCATACTTTTAATACATTTTTCAGATTTTCATATTGAAGAATTATCTTTTTACAACAAACGTATGGACAAAAGGTCATAGAAAATTCAAAGGCAAGTTTGTTGCCATTATGAAATCAACATATGTAAAAAAGGGAACTTTAATTTATTTTTATGTTTCCTAAAATGCTAGTAATAAAAGTTTTTGTCGTTTGCCTGAACGGTGCCTTCAACTACTTTATAGTAAATTGGGTGGTCAGATTTACAGGTATAATCCCTTAAAGTAAAATACATTAAGGGATGTCATTTACCACGAAACTCTTCCTGTAACACGTTTTATAATATAAATATATCGAATATTAGTTTTACTGTAGATTTTTATGCTACAGACGTGACAAGCAGACACTAAAAAAGACTTAACAACAGAATCTTGTTTTATAATTTTGATATGCGTTACATTTTTTTTTTTTTTTTAATTTTTTTTGTTTTGTTTTAGATACGGCAAAATAACATGAACCATGATTTTTTATTCAAATAATGAAGAACGTTACCAGCAGTTTGAAACATTACTGCAATCGTGATCACAGTTACACTCAACACAGCATGGTCGTGTTTGGTAGTTCCATTTCCGGAAAAGACACATCCTATAAAAAATGATGGATCTTATACAGAATAGCTTCTTTGTCTCCCGTTCTAAGATACATGATTTGGGATATTTGTACTATTATATATTTCGAAATGTGGGATATGAACTAATGACTCGACTTAGGTGCGGTATTTGACTATTAAATAGGATTTGACATTTGCACGTCTTACTTTTATTTGCAGTTGTCAATATAAATTTTTAATACTGCTTTTGTTTTACGGGATATTTACCTTTGTATCATATTCAATATATATAGATTATTACACTCCATTTTCCATATTAGTCCATATATCACCCCGAGAATCCCAAAACAGTCCGAGACCTGATATTGGTTGAGGCATTATATCGGGACTGATATAAACTAGAAGCCCACCTCAGCCTGTATCGCTCACCTGGATTTTATTACGCCATTATAAAATGTAAGCTCTTTTGTATCCACAAAGCTTTTAAAGAAACACAAAATGCCAAAGTAACCTTGATATTTGACCTTTGACCTAAAAAGGTGGATCATCTGCCCTTCCATATGAGTTTCCTGCCAACTTCGGTTACAGCATGTCCATATGTTCCTGAGCAAATGAAAAAAAAAGTATTTTACCATTGGAATCTTTCGGTTGAGCAGATGAATCTTAACCAAAAGTGGATTGTTCGTAGATGGTATTGTTGTCTCAATCCTGCAAAGTTTGAAAGCGTTTCAGAGGAGAAGATTTTTGAAAATTGGCAAATAGAAATCATAGATGGCCTCTGGTGGCCATGTTGTTCATCCATCCGGAATCAAAGCAGAACTTTAATAGAAGTCCTTCCATACAACTGCCAAGTTGTTTCAGAGGAAAAGATCAAAGTGTGAAAACGACGGACAATGGACGATAGACGACGGACGCAAAGTGATGACATAAGGTAACATGGTCTATAGTTCCGAATTTATATCATCAGGTACATCATTGAAAACTTTACCATTTTTTATTTACAGTTATTGGAGTATGGTGATTGCGATTTCGGGTGATGACTCTGTCTGGATTTCATAACGCAACAATTTTGACGTTATGATAAGAATATAAAAGTTTTGCCCGATATGAGGAAACGGCTTCTACCAGTTCAGCTACATGAATATTTGTCAAAACATCAGAATTACATTTCCGTTTTATTAAAGGGGCATATCTCTAATCCGCACGCACGGTTGAATTAACCGGAAAAGCTGTCGTTATCATTATAAAGACTGATTTTCCGGTCATTATCATGTCTGATAACGACTGATAGAAATTTCACTTTAAAATAATAAATGACACATGACCCCATTTTAACCAATGAGAAAATGATTTGTTATCTGATATGAAATAATTTATCAATATATCTTGACTGATTCAGACAGATTAAGATATGCTGGTAAGTTTGCTTTATACAAAAATGAAAACAGACAAGATAAACCTATATAATATGAACGATTAAATCATTACAATGTTTTGTTTTATTGGGTTCATAAACTACATAAGTATGCGTTTAAACAAATGACATTACTGGGTCAGCTAATTGCTCTACAAAACCTCTTTCAAAGATTTTAACATTCATATTGACATGTATTAAAGAGGGCCTTCAGAATTACTGTGAAACATTATATTCCAGCACTGGCGTCAATCAGATGTGGATTCTTAAAATCTCAAAACAATTTACTACAATATCTAAAATCAAAATCTTTGGCTAAATGCAACAGCCTAAAATAACAATCCAAAGATACTAATATTAGATATAGTAAATTTATACTATGCTGTATACGATGCATTTCAAGGAGTTAATTCCCATCAGCAACATTAAAACCGAAACATTTGGAAGGCCAAAAACCAACTTATATTAAACAAGAAGTACTCAACCAAAAATACCGAAATAGGAAGTCAAATTTCAGCTAAGTAGATCTACCATGTGCAATACAAGGAATGAACCCTTAGTACAATGTATTTCTATTATTTTTTAATTTTGCTAAATACTGGTATTTTCTGTAACAAATCAATGAACAATCATGTCAGACAAGTCTGACGACTGGGTTGGCAAATACCCTCGGGAACCTAGGGTCCACCAGCAGAGGCATCATCCCAGGAGTTTCAAAATAACAATCCAAAGATACTAATAACATTCAACTTTTCTACGCTCTACACTACCATACCACATTCTCAATTAAAATATCGTTTGAAACGACTAGTTAATCAATGTTTTTTTCCAGAAAAATGGCACACGCAGGTATAAATTTCTACTTTTAAGTAGAGAAAAGGCTTATTTCGTGAAGAATTACTCTGACTCTGACAAAAAGTATTCTGAAGCTGAATTACAAACATGTTAGATTTTCTCATAAACAACACATTTGTTGAATTTCTTACCCTTCCGGAGCACCTGGGTTCACTCCTGGTTTTATAGGAGTTCGGGTTGTTCATTGTTCTTTTAGTTTTCAGTGTTTATTTGTTGTGTTTGTGGTTGTTCATTTGTCTTCCCGGGTTTGTCTGTCTAATGGATTGCGTTTTTTGGTTTGCTCCTTAGGTCCTCTTTAGTGGCTAAAATTAACAGTAATATAAAGGATAAAAATTCAAAAGACCAAAATACAAAGACAACGCGAAAGCAGAAATACAGGGAACAATTACTGAAAAAAAATCAATTCTAAACAGAACATACCACAAAATATCCCAGTTATTCTGGTAAAATACACAATAGATAGTACTTAGAAATAAAGTAATATCACCGGTTGCCTTGCAGACATGGAAATAATATTCACTGAGATGTCGAAGTTACAAAATCTAACTGCAGATGACTAGTTCCGTTTTATTCCGGTATACAATTTCGTACTGGTCAAACTTGAAGTTTTACAATTATTATATTAACATTAAGCTTGAAGGTTTTGAACGTTTTATTTGTATGTATCATACATACTTACTCCTCATTTTTTACATTTATTCGAATTTTACGTTATGTTTATATTTTAAGATCTTCTTTTCGTTAAATCTAAAAGCCAATGAATATTTAACACTATTTCTCAAATACAATTAATTCATGTATTTATGCAGATACATATTTCTTCTTACCAGTTTTTTAATTTATAAAACAGAAACTTTCAGTTTGCAGAATTAATCCAATGTCATACCAAAATCAATAACACCGTCAAATCAACAGACATTCAGGCGATAGCAGTAACAGAGCACAAAACGCACAGACACACACACTGAGTAGTCCGGATAATCTAACTTGAATAAGACACTTAGCAGTAAAGAGGTGTTAGATGATATTCCCCATGTATCTATCTTTACCCAATGATGTGTAAAAAACACTATAAAAAGCTGATACAGTATCATTACCAATAGCTAGAAATGATATAATTAGCTATTTGGTACATAATATAGATAGCCGGGTCAAAATGTAAAACTAGCTGAATCTGTCATTTCTGGTATACTCGCATAAAGGATTTAATGGAGTTAAATTAAAATTTGCAGCATTCTTAAGAAACCAGTTTAAATTAAATGTCTTTGAACAAGTCATTGGGAGAAAGGGCATAATTACATTAAATTTATAGCGCCTATCGCAAAAGTATCTTACTTCCGGGTTTCTGTTGGTTGTTGGCAAGATAAATGTACTTATTCACAAAGGGAAAACACGTTCATAATAATGGCATTTTATTTTCGAAGTCGGGTATTTTTAGCTAAAAGATGGCAATAGCTTTTAAAAAACATTCTCAAGAAAAAGCAGCTTATGAAATCTATAACCCTGTAATCGTTTGGTTTTTAAATCTTCCAACTTAGGGAAAATCCGTGCAAAATCTATAGTTACTGTGATATGTACACACCATACGATGGCACCATAGTCACATTTCCGCCGAGAAAGAGGAAATTGATAATTGGACAATTGAAATCGTTCATTTTATCATAAATTTATATATTTATTTGCTATTTCCGATATTTATGACCTTAAAAGGGACAATATTTACTATTCATATTAGCTTTGTCCAATTGTAGCTCTTTTTTTTATTTTGCATATTTCAGAAATTCAGGGTAAACATCAAGTGCATCTTCAAGATAACTGCAGTTGTAAGATATTTCAGTTATGTATTTCACTTTATAACTGTCTTTACATGTATTTTATAACAATACAAAAGCAGGTCAGCAATAAAAGGTGCAGTTTATCACCTTATCTACTGAGCGTACGGATTATTCCTATTTCACAACTCATACTTTATTCCAGAGCTTGTGACATATACATTGACCGAGCCCGGCTCCTGACAGTAAAGTTGCTCAGACAGGGGTATGTTGCTCCTAAGTTGAAGTCATCCTTATTAAAGTTTTTTTGACGTCATCATGACTTGGTGGAAAGCTATGAAAAAACCGTTTCCCAAATGAAAATGGACCGGTTCCATTTATTTTATCCCTTCCTCATAACGGATTTGGCAAGGGCAGCATGTCGGGTTTCCTGCAGGAAGCAGAGACTGTTTACTCCTCCGGAGCACTTGAGTCTGCCCCCGATTTTTTGGCGGGGTCCATGTTGTTCATATGTTTTTAGTTTTTAATTGTAGTGCATGTATTTTTTTGGTCTTGTCTTCTCCGGAGTTTGTCAATTGTTTCGATTTTTCCCCCTTTCGAATATCCCTTTGGTATTTCTTGACTTTACTTTTAATTGTATTCGACTATAATCCAGTACATGTTGGTCTTTTATTTAATTGAACTGTGTGAAACCTTATGAGGTTTTATTTTAAACAATTCCAAACTTTTCTGTGTTACCTGACAAGATAAATAAAGCAAACGTATTGATAAAAACAAGTTAAATAATATGTACATGAAGTTTTTATACATATATATGTATATATATCTTATGTTTTGGAAAAGGGATAAAGAAACATATACAGTCAAAATAAAATATGGATTGAAGTTTGTATAAACATCAATTCAGCAAACTTTATTTGAATTAAAAGAATTAAAAAAAATTAAAAAAGCAAACATAATTGTGCAGGCAAAGTAAAATATGGATACTTCATGTTAAATAGATTCATAATGTTTATTCAATCAAACAAACGTCTACATATATATCTGTTTGTAAATCAGCGACCGACCATTGCTATTGGTCCGTCACAGGCCTTATTTTCATCGTTAACCATCACAGCCTTCTCTGAACAAGGCCCATCTTTAACTACCTTACAGTAATCAGGATGGTCGCTAATATATCCCCCAATTCTAAAATATAAGAATAGATATTTCTCTTTACCTTATGACTGAATAGGTTCACCATGTATAACCTACAACGTCGAAAACACGGCACAATATTGTAATTTATCAGTTAAACAAATGGTATATTTAATGGAATACGATATAGTAAAGGGGGTGGGGGTAATAGCGTCAATGAGAACTTCACACTGTGACGTCATAATATCTTGTAGAGGGTTTGATGTATAATAAATCTTGAAACCAGAACAAATTTCGTTATTCACAGGAAAGGTGAAAACTATAGAAAGTTGATTCTATTGGAAAGAACTAAAAAATAAAAGTTATAAGCAAAAGAAATCAGCAATAAATATTTTACATTAGATCAGTTGGAGTGAAATATTGGCATAAAAATACCGAGGCGACAAAAGAGTGGGAAAAGTCCACAAATTCGAATTCAAACGAAAAGTCCGGAGAATGGAACACAACAAACAAACACAACAAGGATACATGTATAACTAAAAGAATAAAATGCGTATAATAAACTAAACAAAACTAGAACAAGACAGCACAGGAACTAAAGTACTAGCAATGTGAACTCCCATAAAAAACAAGGAGAGACATCAGGTGTTCATGAAAGGTAAGCATGTCCTGCTTCGTTAACGGCACCTGTCACATTGCTAGTGAAGAGGTATCAAGTAAGGTGGGGTGTCAATTCCAGAAGGACGTGAAATCTAACTGAAGATATCTAGTCTCATACGCGAGATAGAAACTTCGTATCGGCCAATCAGATCATGATGACGATCGTAAAACTTTTGGAGTGATGAAATTAACATAGGCTGAAAATAACCCTGTCTTAGATGTTTATGTGACATCAATCTAGACCTGCCGAGAAAGTCGCCGTATAAACCACATGCGCAGCAGTAACAAATCACTGAAATGTACACACCATAGGCGGTGGACCTTGGTATAATACTGCTAAGAAAGGCGAAGTTCACAATCGGAAAATTAAAATCCACGTTTTCATAAAGTTTTGATTTCAACCGCCCATTATTACCTATGTACAAGTACAGATCTAGATATGAAGCAGGAGTTGGTGTGTCTTTCGTTTCTTTATAATTTCAAGTTCGCAGGGGAAGATGAAATGTAAGTAATCCTTATTATGTGACAAAATATCATCTATAAAAAGTTAGCTTCATACGAAAACAAACAAAGGTCGGCCAAAAGCGGTCCATAGTTTGTCCCCATTGGGATTCCGATCTTTTGCTGAAAAATATGTCCTCCAAACTCAACAAAAATTTTGTCAATGAGAAATTCCAGCATGTTCAGATTTATTCACATATGCAAATAAATCTTGCAATACGTATTATTTTTGTAACTGTTCTAAAAGATGTTTGCCGAACATCCTTACTGCAAAACTTATACTGAAGTCAAGCGCAGCACTTCAACTGTGTTTTTTATATTAGTACATAATACCAAGTTGTATAAAATATGCATTTAGATAGATACTTATATTGAACAATTTGGATAAAACAACTGAAATCCATCGACAAAATGCTATTTAAATTATATAAATTATATTATTCAAATGCAAATAAAATACTCACGAGCAACAACTAAGAAGGCCATTTGTGCATCTACAAGTCTGGCAATCGTCAGTGTCCTCGTAGCTTTCTCCATCTTCTATTATGTGTCCAGAATAAACACATTCTGCATGAAAAATACAACTTTTTAAGGAAATAACTGTTTAACACTAATTTCTACGTAAGCGTTTTCATTTTTAAATTTTGCATATTAAATTTATTTTAGTTTTTCTTTCCAAAGTGTTCGCTTTTCAAAATATATTAACTTTTTACTTTATTCTTTTGTGCAGTTTTTGCATTATTATTCTCATATTACTGAAACATATACTAGTTGCAATTAAAATTCGGTCACATTTTCAAGTCGAACAGTAGTGGACGTTATACAGTTTAATATATTTGTTAAGCTTTCCCTATGTCTTATCTTTACAGAAATTTTAATCTAATAAATTCCCTTCTGTAATCTGTAATCTGTAATCACATTTTTATAATCAAAACAAATAATTCTATTTTATCTGTTGTCAATCATGACAGCTTTTAGTGATAACATTATTACCGTTTAATCATAAAAATTAGTAAACCATACTCTAATTTTATTTTTATTTTAATTTATAATTTTTTTTTTTGAAAATGTCAAAATTAGGCACAGTATTGACACAAAGTGCCAAATTTTAACACACCAAAATTTAACATCCATGTTTTAGCAAAAACTGCCAAAATATCGCGATTTTCGGTCCTATGCATGCTATGGTTGACTTTATTTTTATTTCATGCTATTTGACAGCTTTTTTGGGGAAAACTTTACCCGATCTCTTATTGGTGGTGTTGTCGTCATTTTGTTTTAATTCATATACTACTACATTGTATGTTCCGTTTATTTTCGTTATATTTAGGATATAAATACACTGTATCCCACTATAATATCGAAATAAAAACTGCCTTACCAGTTGGTCCTTTTAAAGTGCAGTAACCCTCCGCCTGAAGAAAGAGTCCAAAAACTACAAAAAGGTGTACTAGGTTCAAGACTTCCATGATTTCTAGTATCCGCATTCACTGTGGGAGCATCGTATGATTGCTTTTATATGTAAATCTTAATAGGTAGATTAAATTTATTGATGTAAATTGTCCAATTTTAAAAATTCCGTCACGTAAACCTATCAAAATTGAAGAATTCTAAGTACATCTACATCCTTTAACATTTAATTTTTTTGCCACGGATACTAAAAGGACCGTATAAGGGAAAATACTAACAACAGTAAACAGAAAATATTGTTTTTTGTGAAAGTTGAATATATCGTGTATTTTAACAGCGGACATAAAAATTGACAACATAGCGAGTGTCTTAACACAACGCACCATCTTCTTTCACATCCCCCTTTTTGGGGTCCATGTTTCTTATCATTTTTTGTGATGTTTTTTCAGTTGTATTTTTGTTCTCCCCAAACCCGGTTTTCTCCGTGTATGAAGTCGCACTGTGACTTGAAGATGAAAAACTCCAGTAAAAACGCTATTTCTTTCTTCTAACCTTTGTAATGTTTATGTGTCAAGAATTAATCTACCATATCCTTCATTCTAATGTGTGTTCAAAACTAATAAATAGTTAGATTTAGGTACATTTGTAATTCAGAAAAGGATATTTTCCCTCATTTTCGATATCATGCTCAGGCACGTTTTATTTTATTCCTCAAGATGTCTCTGATGGGAGCGTTCTGGTATGATGAAGGGTATTCCGGAATTGGTCATTTTGTTTAATTACCATATCATAGGAATTCATTGTTTTTTTATATATATATGTTTGTGTTATGTAATTACTCAGAATTCGTTAATTCAAGAGAAAGCAAATTTAGTACGTGGCCATGTTTAAAAAAAATTACAAATTTATTCCTTATTATTTACAGTTTTGTATTACTGAATTACATTACGTCATCATTTGCCTCTCACTTTACTAAACTTGTACCGTCCATCAGAAAAAATATGAAATAAGAAAACAACAACACATTACAGAGATGAACTAATATCATTCGCAGAATGCTCGATGCTCACTTGTATCTATCTCAAAGTACTAAGGATATAATTAATTGACAACTTCATCTTACTCTCGTTTAATAAGAATAGATTTGAGTAGCAAATATCTTTTGTTTAAAGAAATTAATATAAAGTAAGAAATATTATAAAATAATATGATAAAAATATCCTTAATATGACAATTTTGGCACGACCAATATTTTTACGTTGCCCTGGTCTTTTATAAATACCGGTATTTATATGAAAATTTATCCGCTTAATAATTTAATACTTAATTGGAAACAGGGCAATATTGAATTCCATACGGACTGGCAATTTTGAAACAGGGCAATATGGAACTCCGTACGGACCGGTAATTTGGAAACAGGGCAATATGGAATTCCATACGGATCTGTTTAACAGACTATTTTGTCATATGGACTGGCCATACAGACCAGCTGTACGGACTGTTTAGATTATTTAATAAAAATGTTAAGAACTTGCTGATTCTATATTAGCCTTGTATTGATTCTCTGTCAGCTGTATTTTCCCTCCGCCCTACGGCCTTGGCACCTATACAGCTAACCTTGAATGAATACAAGGGCCTAAACAGAACAAGTTAGTAACACTATAATATAAAATTCCTTGGAGATGTGGATGAGTTTATAGAATAGAGAATATTGGCTTAAAAGATAAGAAAATAACAGAATAATATGATGTTCTACAATAGAAAGAATTATTTAAAAATTGAGCAAGAATTAGAGTAAAAAATACTGAACAAAGGAAATATCCACTACATGTATACAGAATAAAGAAAAATGACACTTTTTCATATATATGTTGCATTTAATTAAAAGTGATGCATATCCTTTGCACCTTATAACATTAACAAATCTATCTTTTAAATCAGTTCATCTTTGTAGTTTCAAATTTATGACCTAAAAATGTCAACCTCGCAAGATTTTACAGAATAAACGTATTTTTACTTAATACAGAAAAATGAGACAATAAGCAACTGAATACAGTATTTCAGATCCCCCATCCAGACCCTCTTACCGTGTCATGTACTAGGGAGGAAGGAACCTCGAGAAGGAACACAGGAACAAGTAACTGATTTGTCATCGCTCCTAGTTTCAACTCAGCGATCTGTAAATATCTAATTATAATATTAATTTGTTTAAATTGTAACGGAAAATTTGATTGGACGTTAATGGTTGAACATGTTAGATATTATTGTATAGTCTACATTGGATAGTGTGACGTCACCAAAGTATTATTTCGCCGTCCGCAATTTAAATATTCCTGGGTTAAATTATTCTACCTGCAACTTTAGATTAGAAAAAGAAATTGAAAATTTACAAAATTATAAGGATTGTTATAACTTTTGGAACAGGTTATACGCAAATATATAATCTACATTTGTCAGTTTACCCTCAAACATAAACCGCTTTGCGGTTTACGAAGCTTAAATCATAACAACTATTAAATAAAAGAAATAAAAATAGAATAACATGTAACGAAATAAACGTATGAGTGGCCATTCATGTCATTGGCGCTACATTATCACGCGTAATACGAAATTCACGCGTAATTTCTTAAAAATGACGCGTAATAAGTCGTTTTTTACGCGTGAATTGTGCATATTTACGCGTGAATTTTTGAAAATCACGCGTCATTAGCAATCACGCGTAATTGTTAACTACATTACGCGTGAGTTTTATTAGAATTACGCGTAATTTTTCATCGTATGGGTGGCCGTTCATGTCATTGGCGCTACATTATCACGCGTAATACAAAATTCACGCGTAATTTCTTAAAAATGACACGGAATAAGTCGTTTTTTACGCGTGAATTGTGCATATTTACGCGTGAATTTTTGAAAATCACGCGTCAATAATAATCACGCCTTGTCTTTTCTAAATTACACGTCATTTTTTTCCTCACACGTGTTATTTTTCATAACTTACGCGTAATTCAATTTAAAAAGCTGACCAATCAGGTGGACTGTAACATAGGAATATTTGTTCGTAAAAATCATGGCTACCAGCAGTGGATATCCACGTGGCGAGCGAGAGAGATTTTTACAACGCATAAAAGAGACAATTGACTACTGTGTTCGAATCGGTCAATCAGATAGAAGGGACGAAGATACTATTAACACCTTACATCATAGGTGGAGTGTTACATAGACAGTTTTAATTGCATCAAAGCAAAAAAGATTATCAACAACGAAGACACCAAATACAAATACCTTGAAGGTCCTTGAATATTTTTCTGAAGAGCTACGTAAATTGCATAATCTTCAACATGATGAAGGAGGCAATTAAATGGCAGAAGCAGAAAGGCACAGTACATCCACACAGTGTTCCAGCTAGGATTTAAGGGCAGAGGGGCACAATTTCCAGAAAAGGGGCACTTTAGTGCGATAACAAAACTGAAAAAGGCACAAATAAAATTGAAAATAAGGGTTAAATACATAATATATTGCTATTTTGGCTCCTATCAAGCCTAATGAGACTGTTTCTGTTATTCTAAGACAAGATCAACCTAATAAGTCTTTGTCTTTCCTGTAAAACAAGCTGTTTTACAATTATTTATATCTCATAAATACAAAGGGCAGAGGGGTGCTGCGCCCCTATATTTTGGGCTAGCTGGAACACTGTCCATATACAAATTTAAAAAATATAAAACAAAAATAAAATGGGTGGAGGGACACAGTAAAACTACTATTTTTTCAAATAAATATCAAAGCATCACAAATATTATAACATTTCTACTGGCTCATAGATAATATGCATTTTTTTTTGTAGACTTGATATTATGTGTAGAGACATACAAAGGTGTTCTGGCATTTTAATTTCTGAAGAGGAAGCGAGTGAAATGCTGCCACTAATACAGACAATGAAAAAAGATATTGACACCAGACTGCAAAAAGTTGAATGTAGCAGTTTTGAAAGGGGGGGGGGTCTTGCCTCAGAATCCCAATTTGATTTTTCTATAAACTAAAAAAAAAGGAAAATCCCAGTAAATTACCTAGTTTAGGATGGTGTTTAATAGATAGAATTGAAGTATTTTGACGGCAGTTAACAATATTTTGGGATTGATGAAGATTGAGAAAAAGTTCTTTAACATTTGTAAACTAGACTACCATAGGGCATTCAAGCGTCAAAAGTCTGAAAGGCAAAGATTAATTAAACTTGTTGACACAAACAAAAACAAAAAGAAGCAAAAAACGAATCAACAATGCATACTTTTCAAAATCAGAATGTAAATTTCTCATCTAAATAAAAATGAGATGTGAATAAATGTACGTGACACAACTCCCATTAAATAACAGTAATTTAAAATCCTTAACAAAAGACAGAAAGTACATCATATTTAGGTCTTATCCTAGCTTTTTATTGTACCTAGTTTTTGGTGTTACAGAGAATTCAATATAAATCTTCGAACTGCTACACCTATTACTGATGATGAACTTGACTCTAAAGTTCAAGAAGCAATTGGTGAAAACAGATTGATCGGCCCAAATTCTATAAAGGTTCGTCTAGCAGAACAAAAACATCTTTGTGACTAGGCAGAGAGTTCGAAATTCTTGTTTACGAGTTGACCCTGCAGGGTGTGCTCTAAGATCCATGGAAAGGAAAAATGTAGAAAGAAGGACATACAAAGTTGCTGGGCCAAATTCCCTGTGGCATTTAGATGGAAATCATAAGTTGATAAGGTAAATTTAATTGACTTTGGTATTACAATAAAAATGTTATGCACATCCGCAATCAACTTATTAATTGTAATCCAATTTTCAAAAAAAAAATTCATTAGAATCCTTGTGAAAATCCATGACTGCATTTTTCAAACAGATTTACAATATCTTTTACCATTTTCGAGAAATTAGGGGTCAAAGGGGCCAAAATGGCTGTTACCAGAGATGGTTTTATTTTGGGTCTGCTTTTGTAAAAGATTAATCTATTGAATGCCTTGTGAATTATGCGTGGAAAGTCCACCAAAGAAGGCATGTGTCAAAAACATTTTTCAGTCTACCATAGGCTGCATGTGTCCAGATCAATTGACTATCCATATTGGGCCTCAAATTTACAGGGTTCAACCTGTTGCGGTCGTATCATGCTAAAATCACTGTTTATTAGTTTATACTTATAGTGTGTTTCGGATAGAAGATTCTTTCGTAGTTCTTTAATAAAATATAATAATGCTATTAGCATTTTGTCAGGCTCAAAATGTTTTGAGAATAGAATTCGAGTTCTCCCGCAGAAGTTGGATTTAATAATTACAAAACATTCAAAATTGAATTAAATTTTATTCACAAAATCAAAATCTAACAAAAAAATGTGTTGTCCTTTATTTGATAAACATTTATTCAAGTAAATGCGCCTGCTATGGATACGCAAGTCGATAATATAAAATCTGGTCTTGTGATCAGAAAGGGGGATTTTAAAGGTATTTATGTAATGAATCATGCCAGGACAAAAATTCTGGCTACTGTGCTGATAATGCCCTCGGGGACTTACAGTCCACCAGCAGTGACATAGACCCAGTGGTACAAATAAAATGTATCACAAAATACCGATCCTGAAACTAATTCAACACCCTACAAGTTCTTAACTAGTACTTTGACTTATCTGACTAGTAAATTTTCAGAACTAAAAGCCCTAGGTTAGTGAGTGCCGAAAAATTCGCTTGATAATCCCCTTTCACTCACTTGTTCTCGTTTAATTACAAATGCAAATATTTTTTTTTTCGATTTGATTAAACACTCACTTCTCAGATCATGTATTTCTTGAATAGACGGTATATTACTGATTCAGAGAAACAAATTGAAAATGTTCTATTTCTACACAACCACACATACATCGAAACTGAAATCATTTATTTCTTATTGAAATGACTAAAAAGGTAGGATTAAAGAAGTTATCCTACAGGATACTGAGCAAGATGTTGTTGACATGTTTGAAATTCTCAGTGACAATCGGAATGATTGGATGGCATGTTCTCCTCTAGTTCGCCCAAACTGTGCTAAACTTTTTGCCGCCCTTTTTAAGACATATTAAATTACTCCCACAGTATTATTTTGAAGAATTGCCTTTTCCTGTAAATTTTTCTTCTCGTATATATATGTGTGATTGGCGTTCTCTTATAACTCCTTACTTTGAAGATGCCCTGTATTTCTGTATATCTAAGCCAGGCTGTAATTATACTAAACTGATCGTATGTCTTGGCTGGTGGATAAGAGTCTCTTAGGTTTATCACCACCTCAATTGCTAGTATTAGGACAGGCATGAAATCACTTCTGTAATGCATATCCGGCGTAAGTAAGTCAAAACATTCAACTAGAGGCTACCGAGAGCTTGTATCGCTCACCTGGAGTATGTCCATCTTGACTGGCAGCCTGAAACATTGCTGTCAAGCCAACTGGCTCACTGATTTCAGACAAGAAGATCTTTCATGATTTTTCCAATTAGGTCTTATGTTAAACTATGTTAGGCTTTGGTGGCCACCTTGGATCACGAGTGGTGTCATCGGATATAAATCTGAAAGAGGACCAATTAATTAGGATCATTGCTCCATGGTTTTTTCAAATTGGCCTAGTGATTTAAGACAAGAAGATTTAAAGTAAATTTCCCATAGGGTCCTATGTTAAACTATGCTCGGCTCTGGAAGAGAAACACCTAAGGACCATTGCTATTAAGTTTTGTTCCAATTGGCCCGTGGTTTCAGACAAGAAGATCCTTAAGTAAATTTTTCAAAGAGTCCTATGTTAAACGATGTCAGGCTCTTACGGCCATATTGGATGACGAGTTGGGTCATCGGATACAAAGAGGACAACCTAATGACCATTGCTGCCAAGTTTTGTTAAATTTGGCCAAGTGTTTTCATACAAGAATTAAATTCCCCATAGAGTCCTATGTAAAACTATGTTCGGCTCTGGAGGCCTTCTTGGATGGCGGGCCGGGTCATCGGATACAATTCTGAAAGAAGACCACCTAAGGACCATTGCTGCCATGCAAGATGTGTTTCAATTGGGCAAACGGTTTCAGACAAGAAGATCTTTCAGTAAACATACATGTATCCTTGTGGTATTTATTTGTTATATGAACAGAATAGAGAATGGAAACGGGGAATGTGTCAAAGAGACAACAACACGACCAAAGAGCAGAAAATAGCTCAAGGCTACCAATGGGTCTTCAACGGAGCGAAAAAATCCCGCACACGGAGGCGGGTTTCAGCTGGCCCCTAAACAATAATGCATACTAGTTCAGCGAAATGGGCGACACACTAAACTCCGAAACATACAAATGAACCAAAATTTAAAAAAAAAACACAAGACTAACAAGGCTAGAGATTCCTGACTTGGGTTAAACATGTTTTGTGAGATCTTAATCCCCCCCAAACCTCTAGCCAATGTGGAATAAACCAAACACACAACGATACATACAGTAAAACTAAGTTTGGTTTTCCTAGCTTTGGAATTGCTACTATATATTTAAACATTTTGGTCTTTTTGTTTTCCTCTGAAGTTCGCTGTTTGTCGCAGTCCCTTTTGTTGCCCCTGTACATGTCGTGCGAAGTTTTCGAAAGGTAAACGTAATAAGTTCATATCAATTATTTGAGGAAAACGGTTGAAAGAAAATTACAGTTAAACTGCTTGTAATTGTTTCAAATATACCAAACTCATGGTTCCGAATTTCAGTCACAGTGCTTATCATCTGTAATCTTTATGTAATTTCTGTCTAATAGGGCGTGCCTGTTTTTGTTTAGTTTTTAAAATTGCTAAATGAATTTAAAAATGATAATAATAATATCCACTTCCGTTCATTTAATATTCTAAACATTACAGACGTTTCCTTGTACTTTTAGTTAATAATAAATCAGGTTAATCTTAGTTAAATCCGATCCCCAAGTTGAAACAAAAAAGATTACTATAGTACAATTAAAATCCCGAAATTCTAAACTTTACAAAGTGATGAATACATTAATTCCCAAATACGCGTAGCGCGTAGGTAAATAATTATTATTATTACATTTTTGTACTTGTATTCAAATTTCGGTATTTCAATTAAATTAATATGTCCTTTATTGATAGAATGTAACTTTATACAGGAAGTGTCAAATTTACAGCGAAATGGACTTTGCTTCATTCTTCTTTGCAAGAACGCACGACGGATTTGTCAAACCAGTTTCTGTAAACTACGGAGAAGGTTATTTATTTTCCGGTTTTTTTTTTGCCACTTTTATTGTTATATCCCAAACTCTGATTGTTCATGTTGGGTTCTATGCCACTTTCGGGGCAATTTCCCTAATCCCAGCAAAGGTTGGGCTGTTTGGGATTGAAGAGGGAGTTATGCTACCTACTGTACAATCTAGTATACAATAGATAGTTATTTTACATTTTTCAATAAGCAAAAAAAAATTGTTTTATGGGAGAACTATCAAATATTATTATTAAAGGCATGTCGGACTTAACTTGTACATAATGGTCCATAGCTCAGAATATAACCGATTTTCATAATTTTAATGTACTGACACCTACAGATGATTGAACGTGCAACACACAAAACAAATCGTGTAACGTGCGAAGGTTTCATTGTTCGAGACAAATATTAAAACGTGCTAATTCAAATCGGAGTATACCTCGAACACGAATTAAAAGATTGTCAGAACGAACTTTCAACGGTGTCAAATGTTTCAAAATGTCCCACACAGTTTTTAATTTTTTTAATACAAATGTAAAGTATTCAATTATTGACTATAATATGGTTTGAAAAGAATATGTGAAATAAAATTTTCCTAAATAAACGATCATATATCTCGCATATAACATTTGAGAAAGATAGATTTGAAGTTTTAACTTTACTCTTTGTTAAAAAATGTCTAAAGTTATTCTCAAAATCTGGCGAAATATGGCTTCATAGTACATATTTTAAATGAGGTGTTTGTGATTTCTAATTAAGTGCCCAAGAATTGAAGACATTTGTTTTAAAGACGCCATAAAATATTGTGGTGTAATATTTGTTTCACTGAAAAATTTATTAGTAATATTATGATATTAATTTCGATTAATATGCTATAGTTAATTAGGTAAAAATAATATGAAACGGTTTGTCGATTTTTGTTAAATTTAAAATATTCCTTTGTTCTGTTATTAAAGCTGAATAAATTGTCCATTTATAAAATAACATTAACAACAATCGCATATGCAAATAAAATTTTGTATGTATAACAAAAAAGTTGATTGTCTACTGTATTTCACCCGCCTCCTTTCATTTTTTGTAAAAGCAAATGCAATATTAAATATTAACTCCTATTCATATCCATCATAAAATATAATTAATTCGTTTATGTTTAGTTTATATTTTACATTATATATAATTTTTAGAAATCGTTTGATCAGAAATTATACATACTGCGTATAAAATGTGAAACATGTGCATGCAAAACACTAATCATGCGCGTATTGTTTGATGCATTGCACTTCATACATCGGTATTTACACATCAGTTCATGCTATCCCTTCCAGAAAACTGATGTCCTGTATTGCTATCGTCTACTTCTCCCTTGTTCCTAAATAAATCAAAATTCTTTATGTTTTAGGATATCAATAATCTTCTACATTTTTATGTATTAATTCAGTTTGAAACATTTTCAGAATTGCTAATGTGACATAATTTTATGCAACTTGCATAAAACCTTTTGTGATATTAATTTTGCATGTTGCAGATTCCTTGTTTCCACATTTTGGTGTCTTTTCTCTGTATTCTGATCTTTTTTATAGGTCACTTTTCAAGTTAGTGGTATTGTACTTTATTTTGACTGGTCACTTTTGAAATCTTCTGTTCTTAATCTGTTCTTTCTAAATATCGGCAAAAGAATACCGAAGCGACAAAACAGTGGGAAAAGTCCATAAATTCGAAGTTCAAGGATAAGACAAAGTCAGGAGAATGGAACACAACAAAAAAACGTGACAAGGAAACATGTACAACTAAAGGATTTAAAAAAACGTAAAATAAACTAAACAAAACTAGAACAAGACAGCACAGAAACTAAAGCACTAGCAATGTGAACTCCCACAAAAAATCTGGAGTGACATCAGGTGCTCCGGAAGGGTAAGCATGTCCTGCTCAATTAACGGCACCCGTCACATTGCCAGTGAAGTGTCAAGTCTGGTGAGGTCTCGAGTCCCGTGTGCGGCAGTAAAGAATCAAATGTGAAAGTACACACCATAGGCGGGAGACCTTGGTATGTTACTTGTAAGAAACGGGACGTTCACAATCGGAAAATAACAATCATCACGTTTGTCATAAAATCTTGATTTCAACTACCCACTATTATAATTGGTCACTTTTAAGATTACGGATTCTGTATTTATTTTCGATTGGTCACTTTTCGTGTATTTGTTTTGTATTTCTATATGACTATTAATCTATTTCGAATTGATGTTGCTGTATCCTTGGATTCTGGATTTTTTAGTCCCCAACCAGCAATGCCGAGAGGGACTATAGGTTTGCACTCCGTCCGTCCATCAGTCACACTAGTTTTCCAGACTGTTTTCAGAAATCTTATTTTTGGTATGTGAGCTTATTATAAGAGAAAAATTACAGATCTTGTTAAGAGTTTCAGACTGATCAGATAATTATTATGAGAGATATTTTCCTTGGAAATAGGAATTATGGCCAAAATAATCGTTTTCCGGGGGTTTTTTGCAAACATTATACCAAATGATCTTATTTTTGGTATGCGAGCTGATACCAATGAGCTACAGATCAAGTTTAACTTTCATGCTGATCGGATAATTATTGTGAGAGTTATTGTCCCTGTCAATTTATGAGTTTTTAATACTTATTTGCAAACCGTTTTACCAATTTATCTTAATTTTGGTATGTAGGCTTATAATGATGACCTGCAGATCAACTTTGAGTTTCAGGCTGATCGTGTAATTATTGTGTACTCCATGCAAACATAGTTTTCGGATTTTTATGCATCTCTGTCCATACGTCATCATCCACTTCACATAGTCAAGAGGCATTTGGTGTGATTTCTAAGTTGTTACTTCAGTATTCTTGGGCCAATTATGTTTTGAAAGATAAAAGTTTTTTTCAAAGTATTTTATTTGGAACAGGAAGACAAAAACACAGATTCTAAGAATGTACATCCTGTTAAACAATTATTCTTAACATTACCACAAAAATGAAAAGTATTTGTTTAAAACCTAAAAAATATTTTTTAAGTCAAAAATAAAAAGTAAATAGAAAGTCTACTTATAGTACACATCCATCAATAAATAAGTACACACATATATATAGACTGTCAAATTTGGATGTAATGATCTCTTGTGTTAGTTTTATATAAAATTAAATATATAAACAGGCCCACTTATCTCTCTCTTGCATGACAATTTATAATGTTACACATTCTCATTATTCTGTTTTATTTAAAAAATCAAAGAATGTGATTCATTGTAATTTAATTTCCTTAGTGTGTTTATCTTTATTTTCTAGTTAATTACATACAACTTTTTAGATAAAAATCCATTCTGAACTACTTTTCAATCTCTTTCATATCCAAATTATGTTCAGAACAGATTTTTCAACCATATATTGATGTATCTAAATGATGTAATATACACATATCAAACATGATAATTTCATCCAATCACATTCCCCAAATTTTGAAATTATTAAGAATATTGTAAAAATTTGATCTCAACCAATTGTTATGAATTAGAGATAGGTGGGCATGTATGAAGATATCTTAATTCTAAAGACTTTTACAAATGAAGGATATGTGCAAAAAGAGTTAATCTTACTTCCAAACACTAACTGATGACTTCTACAAACATTGAATTATCACATCTCAGAAAACAGAATTTAAAAATAAAAAAAAAACCAAACTCTGATAGATTAAATTTCATTAATGGGGTAATGGTGTTTACTTATTTATGTATGGCAATGTATACTGTAACCAATTTACAGGTATCGAGAATTTCATAAAGTCTGTTGCAAAGTAAATACATATTGTGGTACTAGTGCATAAAATTTGCATTTGGTAATTTCAGGTAAAAATTTTCAAGGCTGCTAAAATATATATACCATCAGAATTGTAACTGAATTCCATATAATTTTAAAATGGAAATGGATTAAAGAACTGGAAATGGGATAGATAATATAATAAACTGGTTAAATTTCATGGATGAAAAATAAAATTTTGCAATATAACATTTTTTTAGAGGTAGACTAAAAGTTTAACATGCCCTTGCTGAAATGCAGATAACAATACTCTGTTTTCATATTTTTTATATTTAAATTGAAAGTAATCTATTAAATATTGGTATCTTCCAATCCAACAAAATAAAAAAAATTTCCAAAAAAGCTGAATTACATAAAAAGAAGCTGCTGTGATTTGCTGCTGCAAATAAGTAAAATCAATCTGGTGAATTAAAATTGGTGTTAAAAACTCATTGATAGAAATACTAGTAACAAATGAAATTTTTAAAAATTTTTAAATTTTCTTAAAAAAGGGATAAAAATATGAAAAAAACAGTCAGATTATCTCCCTTAACAAATTTACAAAGGGAATATGATAAAATTCTTTTTTTTAACCCTGAGGTACCTTTGTCAAGGGAGATAAATGACTTATGTTTCTTGTTAAAATATCTGATTTCGTTTGTTGAAATAACAGGATTTTAAATTTTATTAAATATCTTAAAAATACAAATCATATGTCATCAATAGCCTGTACGTGAGATGATTTTTTTGTTTGTTTAGTTGGGGTTTAACGCCGTTTTCAGCACATTTGGCCATTTCGCGGCGGCCAGTTTTTATTGGTGGAGGAAGCCGGAGTACCCGGAGAGAACCACCAACCTTCGGTAGTAAAATTGGCAATCCTTGTCAATTAAGATCGGAGTCGAACACACCCCGCCACAGGTGAGATTCGAACTCACAATCCCAGCGTTGACAGGCTAGTGATCATTAGTAGTCATGACGAACTACCTAGACCACTCGGCCACAGAGGCCCCTGTACGTGAGATGATGAAATGTTATAAATATTAGATTGCCAAAAAACAATGGTAATTTGTATTTATTATGGAAATGTGACAATGTCTGTGATGCTATTTTAGCTATAGATAACATAGCCATATAGATAAACACAAATTGGCAGAATTTCAAGTTTAAATGTAAACTGGAAGTTATCAGGTTCCCTGCCTTGGAATTTGGCAATGAGAAGGAACCTGATTAAATTACAACCAATCAGCTTAAAAGGTTTACCGATACCATATTTTTATATTAATAGCTGATAACAAGGTGCTGGTAAGAGGGTCTTGAGATGTTTACTTACATTTTCTCCGGATGTTAGTAACTCCTTTTGTGCTGCCATATTGTGTTAACTGATAAAGCTATACAGCATGAATATCATGTTATTAGAATGATGTTTAAAAACAACAGAAACTGTAAAGAAGGCATTAACATTAATCAATAAATAAAATCTGAGTTTCAGATCTGGTGGTTGGAACATAAAAAATACATAGTATGATTTTTTTTTATTAATTTTCCCGTCAAATGTGCCACTGGTCATATGTATGTACAACTTATATTATAAGGTATTATTATATACATGTATGAAGTCACAACACTGAACAATTATCACAATGATGGTGTTTTAAGTATGGTAACTTTGCTTTCAGAAAACAAGTTGCATTAAACAAGTAAAGTAAGAATTATAAATATTTCAATTTTAAATTATGTTTATAATTTTTAGAATTACATGTATATGTTTTGAATGACAAACTCAACCCATTTATCTCCCTTACCCGAGGGCTGTTAATAATTTTTTTTCACTTTGTCATATAGATCACAACCATAGCCCTTGAGTAATTTGGTAAAGAGAAATAACTGATTTTTTCTCATTACTAGCAATTTACTTTTTAAAATAATGTTCTATTTCTGTTGATATTACTGTTTTTTCTAAAATCATCATACAATTTTCATGTTATTATTTTTTTACAAACCATCACTTAAAAGAGTTCTAACAAAGCCTACATTCCTATTTACAATACAAACGGGGAATGTAAAAAAATAAATAAAAAACAAAAACAAAACTGTTGTTATGATATGTTATATCAGAATTTCAGATATTATGTTTACACCTTTTTATTAAAACTCTGAGGAATGTTCATCACCACTTACAGGTATGATTTTTGATTTCAGCTCATTGTTCAATATAGTAAATATTGAGCACTCAAACAGTAAGTGTTGATAGTCTCCAGTTGTTACAATAACATTTTTTTCAATTTAAATATTTCTTAAACTCATACTCCTTTCAATTTACAGCAAAATCATGAAAAAATCCTAGATTTTCCTTTTTTCGCAGAGATATTGGCAGGCATATATATAAATATGTGTATCTTTATTTTTGGTTTCTCTGCCATTTTCTTTATATGAAAAAAATGTATTCTTCCGTAAAAAGACAAAAATTTTATAAAATTTTAATAAAAAAAACTTCAATACTTTATTTCCTATATTTCTTCTCTCTGAAAATTCAGAATTTCAAAATATTTTTTTCCAAGAAGCTGAAAACTAACATTGTTATTATTGTATTTTTTTAAAAGTTTTAACACATTCATAAATAAGTTTATTCTCTGAGACAAGAAAAACTATGAAAACAGCAACATAAAAAGATCCATAAACTACACAACTCGAAATGGTACATGTACAATTAATCACATACACAAATGTGACATACATATATTTCATTTGTTTATCTCTTTTCAACTTATTACAATAAACAATGGCATATATTATGTACAAATATATTATTAAAGCACTATGATAAATAAAACATTTCAATGGAAGTTTAAAAATGAATGAAATTCATTCAAAGAACTTACCTAGTTTAGAAATATTATTAAAATATATTACAACGGCAGTTTTTTCCACCAAAAAAATTCAAAAAGACGGGATATCTCTATGGTTATGTGAAATAGTACAAATATTCTGTTTTAAAAAAATTTAAGAGAACCCTGTTTTATAATTTTTTTCTCATTTTCTCAAAATACTAAAGTTCATTTTAAAATATGTTTAACTGATAAAAGCAAACTTACAAGCAGAATAATTACTATGCTGCAAATAAAGCTATATTGTATATATTTTCAATGTATTATATGAGATTATGATGGCTTAATACAATGAAATAATGATATCAAAACAATTAGTAAAAAATATAGAAGTATACATGCTCAAATTAGAAGTAATTGCTAAATTAGAAAATTCATATTAAATCAACCTTCAACATTTCTATTCGAAGTAAAACACCTCAAAAACTCATAAATATAAGTAGATACTGGTTTATTTCATCATATTTCGTCACTTTTAAAATTTACTTTTTGATAAATAACAATAGAAAAAATTATTCAAGAGATCTTTTAAGAGAAGTTACACAAAAGTATACTCTACTCATGCAAACTTTCAAAACATAGAATAAGTCGCTCACAACTTGGCAATAAAAATTTTATCATGGACTTAGTCAAATCCTCAACAAAATATAGTTTGATCTACTAAACATTAACAATTTAAAAACAGAACTTGCCGTGCTGATGTGTCAATTTCATAAATTCTAAGAGACATAAATATCTATATTTTACAGCGGTCTAAAAGCATGATGAATTGATACACTAAAATTTTTTAATGTGTGAAATATTTATGTTCTCGATTGTAGATTATATGCACAAAATTTTAAGTAGGTTTTTAAAGCACCATAAAAGAGAATTCGTCAACATAATATTTTTTCTTGAATTGAATAATTTGGCTGTTTTCCTTACTCCTTGTGAGGTACTGTCCTCTTTATAGTGTAATTTATTATACACAAGTCATAAAAGAAACGTACAAACTGACCAAGACATGCAGACCATCACTGACCACGTGATTATAACAAATGTCCAAGAAAATGGCAATGACCATGGTTATTTTGGCAAACTTCACAAACAATATATGCCAAACTTCGGAAACACTATATGCCAAACTTTGGAGACACTATATGCCAAATTTATTCTTACAGACACAGAGACATCAAACCATATCTATCTAATTCTTGCTTTATAGTTAACGTTTAATTTATTTTCAATTTAAAAAAAAAAATTTAGTAACATTTTGAATTTTTTATTGAAGATTCCATGAATTATCTCCCTTTAACAAGATACTGTACAAATAAGAGAGATAATCATTGAAATATTTTTCATTGTAAGACCTTATAACATTACTGTGCAAAATAATAAAACTATTCTTAGTATCAGTTGTACATTATATTTCTCAATAAAAACATTTTCCTGTCAATTTTATGATTTTTAGTTCTACATGTATATGTTAAAACATATTACTTCATAACAAACTTTCTTGTACAAATTAGTTTTTTAATACACATCTCCTCATCTTCTTAGAACTGACTGTTATTCTACTGCACGATTAAATATCCATACAAAAAAAAAAATACAAAATATCATATCAACTTTTTCATCTGCCTGTACTAAGATCAGAATGCAATTAAAATCTGAAGTTTAGATACCTTTTTAAGTGTTAATATAACAAAAAACATATATCAAACAATGTTTCAAATGGACATTGTAGAATCGTCCCACTCCAAATCTCCCATTTTCTGTTTTATCTCTGTTTCCTCCTCTTCTTCGGAACTATCACTGTTGTCATGGTAACTGCTGATATCATCTTCAGAATCACTTTCGTCTCGTAATGGTTTACTGGCTCCATCTTCATAATCAAATACCTGAAAGAATAAATTATTGACCTTTATCCACAACATTCTAAAGATTATCTCCCCTTTACACATCTTCAGAGCACTGCTGATGAGTTATCAGTCAACAAAATGGCAATACAATGTATTAAATTTATTTCGGTATTTTGTGATACATTTTATTAGAACTGGCTATTTGCTTTTTCAAGTAAACAATCTGATAATTAGATAAAAAAAAATTAGGGATGGCAATGACTACTTGATTAACCGGTTAACCATCGGAAAGATGGCTGAAATCGCTATCTCTATTGTGTTTTATATGTGATCTCTTACATGGCTCATTCATGCACTTTGGTGAAAAAATCATTCTGAAATGAAACGGAAACTGTACTTCCGTGATTAAAATAATCTTGTAAAATACGGAAAATCAGTAGTGGTAAACACCTCTGAGTCAAAGGCTTGGTCTTTCTTTAAGCATGATGATAAAAAATTGTGCAATGTTGAAATGACATATACAGGGGGAACTAGTAATATGCTTAACCATTTGAAACTGAGTATCTGACAGAAATTTCTGGATGGTTTACGTCAGAAAAGCATCCGTCGGTAGCTGTATGTAAATTTCATGTAATATATGTTCTTTTCTACATATTTGTTTTGTGTATTACTTTCTTTGTACAATGATTTGATTTCTACCGGTTAACCGAGTAATCGGTCGGAAGATTATTCGATTAACCGGTTAGTAAATTTTGAACGGTTTGCCATCCCTAAAAAAGTTTAAAAATCTCTGGATACTTATGGATTTTAGATAATTTAGTAGGCCATATTCATAACTCATCATTGAGAAATATCCATAAATGTTTATATCAATGAGATATACGGAACATAATGAAAACCTATACATTTCTAACCACACTTAATTTTGGCTTTGACTTCTTCTGAAATATAAAAGAATTCTTACTGCGTACTGCCAATGCTTTCAATAATAAATGCTTTTTAGCTCACCTGACCCAAAGGGTCAAGTGAGCTTTTCTCATCACTTGGCGTCCGTCGTCCGTCGTCGTCTGTCGTCCGTCGTCCGTCGTCGTCCGTTAACTTTTACAAAAATCTTCTCCTCTGAAACTACCAGGCCAAATTGAACCAAACTTGGTCACAAGCATCATTAGGGTATCTAGTTTAAAAATTGTGTCCGATGAGCCCGCCTGCCAACCAACATGGCCGACATGGCTAAAAATAGAACATAGGGGTAAACTGCAGTTTTTGTCTTATATCTCAAAAACTAAAGCAATTAGAGCAAAACTGACATGGGGTAAAAATGTTCATCAGGTCAAGATCTACCTGCCATGAAATTTTCAGATGAATCGGTCAACCCTTTTTTGGGTTATTGCCCCTGAATTGTTAATTTTAAGGAAATTTTGCAGTTTTAGGTTATTTTCTTGAATATTATTATAGATAAAGACAAATTGTAAACAGCAAAAATGTTCAACAAAGTAAGATCTACAAATAAATCAACATGACCAAAATCATTGATTGACCCCTTATAGGAGTTTTTGCCCTTTAAAGACGGCATCCAACGTAAAATTTCCTTTAAAGATCTTTTCCTCTCAAACCACTGGGCCAATTGAGACCAAACTTTGGTGGAATGGTCCTTGGATGGCCCCCCGTCCAAAATTATGTCTGTCATCACCGACTTCCAACCGACATGGCTGCTGTTACTAAAAATAGAAAAAAGGGGGGGTGTATTTCAAAAATCTTCTTATATGAAACTACAAGGCCAGTTGGAACCAAAGTTGGCAGTAATGGTTCTTTGGAGGTTCTCTTTCAGAAATATGTCCAATGACCTGGACTGTTAACCAAGATGGCCACCACAGCCAAACTTAGTTTAACATAGGGCCCTATGGGAAGATTCGTTGAAAAATCTTCTTGTCTTAAACCACTTGCCCAGTTGGAACCAGACTTGGCAGCAATGGTCCTTAGATGGTCCTCTTATAGAGGTGTGTCCGATGACCTGGACTGTCAACAAAGATGGCCGCCAAAACTGAACTTAGTTTAACATAGGGCCCTATAGGAAAATTCATTGAAAAATCTTCTTGTCTGAAACCAGTTGACATACATGTATTGGAGCAGGACTTGGCAGCATTGGTCCTTAGGAGGTCCTCTTTCAGAAATGTGTCCGATCACCTGGATTGTCAACCAAGATGGCTGCCACACCGAACTTTGTTAAATATTGGACCCTATAGGAAAATTCATTTAAAAATCTTCTTGTGCGAAACCGCTTAGCCAGTTGGAACAAGAAATTGTCCTTAGATGCTTCTCTTTTAGAAATGTATCCGTTGACCTGGACTGTAAACCAACATGACTGCCACAGCTGAAATTAGTTTAACATAGAATCCTATAGAAAAACCAGCCAAATTGACTGCAAGACTTAAATTTTTAGGTCTGCTGAAGGTGAAAAGTTAAATCCAGGTGAGCGATACAGGCTCTTGAGAGCCTCTAGTTTTAAATTATTATCCTCCTGATCTATTCCTACTCGAGGATTTTAATACTTTATTAAAGAAGTTTTTACCTCCTTTTCCATAGGATTAACTGTGATATTTAGTTCTGAGTTGTCCCATTCCATCTCTTCCTCAACTTGTACAACCTGTGATTTTCTGTGTGTAGCTCTAATTCTAATCACTCCAAGGATAATCATAAACATCAGGAATCCAACACACACAACAATAATGGCTACCATACCAACATCTATAAAAGAAATTATGCAAATATTACTAAGCTCTGCATATTAAGGCAATCTAAAGTATACATGCATTATCTAATTTCAGATAAGCATTAAATCATTCACATTTATGACAGGAGGGTCCTTGCATTGGGAATAGCTACTTCAATTGGATATTTATCGTCACTTTCTTCTATTAGCCATATTGTGGATCCAATTTTCATACCAGCGCTACGGCAATCAAAGACAGCCACAAATCATCAGATCAGGATCAGAATCAAACATACCTCAACATAAATTGTATATGAACCTTCCATGTTGACAAGCTCGTCATTAGCTTACTTCGGGTGCTAACTATAGTTCTATCAGGAAATGCATATGTGCATGAGTGAATTGCTCAAGCAGACAAACACAGTTGGTCCAGATATAGTTCATTATAATGGTTGAATCATTCACGAAACGGTTCCAAACCGTTAGTTCATCTACAATCAGATATTACACATTTAAATTCCCCTCCGGAGAACATTTTACTACAATCTTATTTTTTGTTCTGCGGAGGGGAATTTAGATGTAACATCTGTTTTCAATTTTGTGGCTATTCAAGTTATCTAATGCACTATTGATCCTATTTTCTCCCGACTGCCATCTTTGAAGTAAATGTCTAGTATGTGTACGATATAGTCGACTATAGTTTCTTTCCATTACACTTCTGGTCAGCTATTTCACTATAGTAAACACCTGAAGGGGACCATTTCCAATTACTACAAACTACCTGGAACATTCAGCCACCAAGGCCCTATAAATTTAATCAGATTTCAAATTTTTAAAATAATTTGAATACGTACTTGGTGATGAGCTGCTAACCATACCCATTGAGTTCACTGGCATGTTCATGTGTTGTGATTGCTGAACATGTGGTCTGGCTTGCTCTAAATGAGCAGGTGCATTATGGACTGGTTCCTGAGTACTGGCTACAACCTGAAAGAATTAATATTTATAAATATCAAATAAGATCTTTAAAGTTGCTATATAGTTTCACTTTCATTATATAATTACTTCCGATTCCACACGACATTTCTTCTGAATTTTGCATTTCTCCTGTCAACACACAAAGATTTGAATATCCAAGCTCTAATGTATGTATTTGATAAATCAGACCTGATTTTGAGAACAATGTAAAAAAGTGTGGAAATAATACTTTAGCAACAATTTTACGATGTATAACAGTGGAACTGTAATGGAAAAATGCTGACTTCCAAAAGCAGAATTTCACATTAAATTGGATCTCATATAAATATGTCCAATTTCTGATGTATTGAAAACACTACCTTTATATACAAATCATTGCTGGTAAATCTGCCATTCTGTGATGAACAGCTAAGTATAAACTTCTTGTTATTTAATGTCTCAGCTTTCTTATGGAAATAAGTTATTCCCTGCAGGACCAATTCATAATTCTCAATCTTATCTGCATCTGTAATCAATAAAAAATATTTCATATTTTACAATGCGTTTATTTTTTTGTACTTGACTAGTTATATAAACCTTGCTTTTCAAACATACCTGCTGTTTGAAATTTTTTTTGCAGTCAACAAAAAATCTGCTCATTCTAAAACTACACAAAATAAAGGACTTCTTTCTGGCATGGGTCACAATATTAATGTGTCAACAAAAAATTTAGACTTAAGGATATCTACTGAAGTTTCATTCCATGTAATAATGCCTTTTATTGGACCATTAATTTCATGTTATTGTGTATAAAAAAAATCACATTGGAATATGTAGTGTAAGGTTGGATTTGAACTCAAAATCTCTAGTGATCATCTGTTGTTTCAACAAACTACATACAACACTTCATTGAGCTCTCTAAAAAATATAAAATAGATTGTTTGAATTGCAACTTACTAGTAATTTGTAACCCACTGTTAGTCTCACTGGTTTCCAGTTTCATGTTGAACTGTGACATAACATCCACAGGCACTGTCATATGTTCTATGTGTAAATCTAATGGAGGATCTGCTTTTATTGTACACTTATCTAACAGTAATGCATCATTGGATATGCTGTTTTCTGTAATGGGAAATAACTCTAGTCTTATTTTCAGAAACTCCAAACCTCATAAAATTTGAAAATTTAAAGTAAATTAGGTTTTATGACTTTTATTTATTGATAAAAATCAGGACTTCCAGTAAAATATCAAAATTAACTCTATATTAAATAACTATGGATTCATTCACAATGTAAATAAAACTTTGAAAATTCTACTCTTCTTAGCCTTTACACAAAACTGTATGTATTATTTGCCTTCAATAATACATACAAGCAGGAAAAAATCCTAAATCCTAGTTGCTGAAAAGCAAAATAACGATATAGAAAATGACTGCCCCCTTACATGTGCATGCACTTTCTCTTCTAGAAAAAAGTTACAATATTGAAAATCAATTTGTTTTACTTATTTTTACAATTTACAATTTTCTTTTTCAAATGACTTAATTTGAGCATATGACCAATAAATTAAGTTTTGAAAATGATTTTTGCATTTTCATAAGTCAGATATTTAATTTTTCAAAACTGCAACTTTTTAAAGATTTCTTTGTGAAAATGCTTACGTCAGGTCAACATTGATCCTCTAGACCTATTAGTTACAGAGCCATACTTACGTGATTTTAATTTCTTTTCCAATTTCTGCTGTAGTTTAAAAGCTTTTGACTTGTAATTAAGACTATTTAAGTCAACATTATCATCTATATGATTATCATCATTCTGAAGAATTTCATTCACAAAGTCACCTTGAATATTCAAGTCAACATGAATTTTAACATCTTCAAAAATTCTGTGTCCACCCTTGAGCTGTCTAACAGAAGCTGATACAAGTTCTTTCCCTTGAATGGTAATGGAGGGTTGTTTTGACTGCTGAACAATCACATAGCTCTCAGTCAGAGGTAGAATGGTTTCCTTTTCTTTACACCTGTAAAAATATACAAATTTAAAGTCAAACCTGCATATAAAGGACACCTAATGGAAAGAAAATGAATGAACAGGTTTCCTTTATGCACAGGTTATTTTTTTGCAAACCCTTTTACCAAGTGATCTTTTTGGTATTTGAGTTTATAATGTTGAGATACAGATCAATTAGAGTTTTGGCCCTTTGAAACAGGAATTATTGACTAAATAATAGTTTTCCGGACTTTTTTAGGAAACGCTTTTACCAAATAATCTTATTTTTGGTATATGAGCTTAAAATGATGAGCTACAGATCAAGTTTAATTTTACGCTGACCTATCTATAACCATTAATTTGCTATATACATATTCCTTTTAAGGTAGTTTTATCACTTAAAAAAGTTTCTTGTAAAACGGTGAACAATTTTTAGAAATATCTGATTTCCATTTCATGCTCCTTAAAGTGAAATATAATAAAAGAATTATAGTACTTCACTGTCGTGCAATATCAAGTTTTATGGACCACTTAATGCAATATTGCCCGCAGCCTTTGGCCTTGGGAAATATTGGTGTTGAGTGTTCTATAAAACATGATATGGCACAATAGTGAAGTGCCATCATTGTATATTATTGCCAGAAGCAATGATATTCTAGAATTAGCAACTACTATTTCCAAAAGTAAGAGATAAATATGTCCCTTGCAGTGAATGATAATTTTCTTCTTTTACATATACTTGTTATCAAGAAAAATTTAATCACAATACAAATACACTTCTGCTTTTTGAAAACATGCAAGGAACTAAAAGGTTTGCCATATTCTTTGCAATATTTTGCAAAAAAACACTGAATGCCTTTGTTGAGAGGAAGTCTTGTTTAAACAAAATTTCAGACTGCAGTTTTTTGGCAATTACATTTTGTAGACTTCTACAAATTTTTTTAATGCTGAACTTGCACCATTTGTTCCTAAATAACACTTACAAAATAGAAGTTCTGACATCAATGTTACGTCTACCAGGAGTAGGAAATCTTCTAGTATTGATATACGACACCTCATGTAATAATCTCTCTACTTCTGTTATATTGTGACTAGTTATACTAAACTCTGTCATCTCACTGTTGAAACTCACAGACTGTAAGAAAAGGAAATAATTATGTATACTCTATATAAAATTTAATATTGGATGTAACGTGGCATTTGATTGGTCAAATTTTTTTTGTCTATATCATAGACTAAACTTTCTTTTTGCTATGACATCATTATAGGAAATCTCAATGATTTAGACATAAAGCAACTGTTGGAATTAAATTATAAGGATTATTCAGTGTGCATTCTTCAAAGACTGAAAAAAAAATACTGAATCTGAATATGGTGTTACCTTATAATTAACAATCTAGAAATTGAACATGGTGATAGAAATATGTGGAAATTTACTCAAAAACAATGCATTATCCTCAGTTTTTTGCTTTCGTCACGACAATATGAAGGAAAAGTCTCTATTCAATAATCACTACATCTGTTAAACTGGTAAAATTTGAGAATCTGATTCATTTTTTAAGTGTTTTGTTACTCAATTTCATTTTACAGAACAATCTAAAACTGATCTAGATAAAATGGAAAGATAATTTCAAATTAATGTTCTTCAACAAGATTTGTTCTTGGCAGAAAATTTAAAAAATAAGTTTCTTAGATATTCTTTATTTTTAAATTTTTTGTGTGCATAAAAATAATTGAAATTATTCACAATAAAAATGATCAGCTATTTCTTAATTGTTGGTACTGAATCCTGTAATATATTTGCAGTTTTCAATGCAAATTATATTCCTGCAAATCTACTGTAAATTCACAATTCTAATGCAACATAACACATAACGTCCTTTTTGATTGGATAACGTCAAGCGTAAAATCCACGGTTTACTGTCGGAACCATTGACGACAACGTTGCGCAAACGCATTTGACGTTTCCTGTTTACTTTTTATTCTATTTTTTAACGTTTAATGGAGGTTGCATTAGAATGGGGATAACTGTATTGTATTTTATCAGTTGCCGACGTAAACCGGTGGTTTTACCATCGCAAATATCCGTTTACCTGGCTCCTCTACGCGTCGCCAGGTAAACTCAATTTGCGACGGTAAAACCAGCGGTTTACGTCAGCAACTGATAAAATACAATACAGTTATCCCCTAAATTGTTACAGCATTTATATATACATGTATTACTGCGTTTCTTTGTCAACATTAAGTGATGATTAATTAAATGTGATTCCTGTAAATGTTTAATAGAATATCACAAGCATAAAATATGCGAGTTTCAAATCTATACCCTCCTTTTTTTGTAAATCACGTAAATATTGTAAATATACACATTTCTTGGTTTTTTGGCTTTACCCCCTGGCTCATTATGACATTTTTGTATTTGCTCTTCAACATTGTAGGACTTGAGCATAACTGATGAGAAGAAATGTGCACATCTAGTGCATCAAAATTGGTATCAAAGAATTTTATTCTTATCTCCATACCATTATGATAACTTGGATTATAAAAATTAAGTTGATGTTGCAATATTCATCTAGTCGCAATTTTTGCATTAAAAAAAATTAAAATAATATTAGAAATTTGTTTTTATATCACATATACTACTCTACTTACTGTTCCACTTTCCATTTCAGACAAAGCATGGAATTCTAAGTTTTCTTTACAATCATTTAGACATCTTATAACTCTCTCACTCTCTGTTTTATCTTTCAGTATTGACAGTCCAGCCAAGTAACCATGGAAATATTTATCAAATTTAGTTTCTTTTCCTATAAATATATATATTTATGGTATTTTAACATTTTCAAAAGCTGCAAAAAATCTGTACCAGGAACTATATTCATTATTAATAACCCCCATCTGCCTTTTAACCAAGATTGTAAATTATATTAAATCTAAATCTAAATACAATTATACATTTTTTTTTACATCTGTTTCAAATGAAGTCACTAAAGCTTTTAATGTTATTCATATTCTGTTTTAAGTAATAATTCTTCGCTATGAAATAATTACCTTGCCAGCATGCTCCAACGACAAGTTTTGTAAAATGAACCCTTTTAGATTTGTGTAATGGCCAATCATCCAATATTTCTTCATTGGTAGAATCTGGGATTAACAACATTCCATCAATATAGAGACGAACCTGGAGAAAAAAGACAATCATATTATTGATCGATGTTACTGCTGGAGTGTGTTTTTTCTCTTAGTTTCAGTATCATGTAGTTATAATAATCAATCATTTATCTTGTTCACAAAATTTTCCATTTTTATCACTTAAAAAAGTTTCTTGTAAAACGGTGAACAATTTTTAGAAATATTTGATTTCCATTTCATGCTCCTTAAAGTGAAATATAATAAAAGAATTATAGCACTTCACTGTCATGCAATATCATGTTTTATGGACCACTTAATGCAATTTTGCCCGCGGTCTTTGGCCTTGGGGAATATTGCTGTTGAGTGTTCAATAAAACAGACCAAAATAAGTCCTTATTTTTTCAGCATTAGAACTTATACTCTTCTAAAAGGAGGTTTGTTGCAGATTATGATTAATGGTTAACAAGAAGTCTGTTAAGTTCAACAATTACCAGAAACTACCAAAGGAAGTATAGGCGAAAACGTTTTCTACTGATAGCTAAAAAATATAAATCGAATATCAATTCAACACATTTGCAAAAGGAAAATTTAAAATAAAAAGGACAAAAAAATTAATGAAACAATATACAATAAATTTAAGTTTGTATTACCTCAGGGAAGTCCACACTGACAGCATAGTGATGCCACTGGTTGTCATTAATCTGTGGTATATGCCACCTCCATTCTGCTGGTTTGAATATGTCCATATCCGATTCATCATCTGCCTCACGACGCAAGAGGAAAATCAATTTCTCTCCATGAACAAATATAGCATAATGATGTCTGTCCATACCTGCAAAATTCAAAACAAATGTCAAGCAAAAGTACCTGAATTGTTTTCATAGGGAGATTAGATATAGTTCTGTATGAATTACCTCCCTTATGAAAGATAGTTAACATGACTATTTATTTAATTACAGAAATAATATTTTTCTTTGTTGTCTTCTTGAAAACATGACAAGGTAAAGCAATATACTATAATAAATATAACGTACCGTCTCCATCTCCCATGCATAGTATATTTTCTTTTTCTGCCTTCTTTTTGGTATCCATATCTTCTGAGAAGCTATGCTTCATCCATGTCGAAATGGTAAAGTGTTTGTGTAACGAATGATTAAATGAAGCCTTTGGAACTTCTACAGCATTGGTCTTTCCATCAAAATAGAAAATCTGATCACTCTCTTGTCCATCATCAGTTGGGAGATCCTTCGTCCATTTAGTGGTCAGTCCTGGGGACGGAAGGAGGTCTACACTTTCACCACTTGCACCTAAAACCATAGACCAGATATATAACAAATTGCAGAAACAAAAAACGAGTCTCTGTTTTCTAAAGAAATGAAAAAGCAAAGTTACTGTGTTTGAGTCAAATATAAAAATTGAGTTTGTTATTTAATAATTAGCCTCCTTAATACATCTAACTTGAACTTCTTGATGGCAGTATGTACCTTCATAAGACAGTCTTTAGTATTGAAATAGTCTCTATCCTGATATATTTTTGTCATTTTCTTATTATCATTTTTTAAACTTTATATTGATTATGTTTTGTAACGTTGTTTATGTGTTTTTGCTTTGACCTACATGTATATGGGTTTAATTATTTCAAGTAAAATTATTATTTATTGTATAAATTTGTTGTCTATGACCAGTGTTTCATTTTCCCCACATTCCTTATTTTCACTCTGACCTGTATAAATCTATACCTTACTCACGTGACCAAAGGAACTACAACTTTTTTGCTATGTTATTATTATACCTTTTCTAAGGGCTATTCCATTTAAATCTACATCCCAGGGGGGGAACGCCGATTTAATTTTTTTCTGTTGGTCCTGTGGCTGGAGATGATTTCGTTTCCATTGGTGGTGGGGCTGTCAGAAAAGTGAATTCCATTGGTGGTGGGGCTGAAATTTAGTGCTCAGGAGTTTAATTCTTTTGGGGGGTTGTCCGTGCGATATGTATACTATTTTTTCGTAAAAAAATCGAGACGACGTCTGACTAGCAGTTGAAACGCCAGCGGTAACTATGAGGAACCGACTACCGGAAATCGGTTGCTTCCCTTTGAATAACCGGAAGTATGCCGGATTATCGTTCCTTACAAGAAAAGAACATGTCTGCGCCCAGGGCCATGAGGTCAGTGGAGACATGGTTGTACGATGTAGGCTTGGGGGAGTACAGAACTGTCTTTGAAGGTAATAAAACAACACATTGTAATAAGTTTTATGTACACATGGATAAGAAATAAATCCAACATCGTAAAATGAAGTATCAAAAGAGAAAAATCAAAGAAGGTGACTGACTATATTTCGCTCTGCAAACGGGAAACAAGTAAACATTTGTACAAAGTTAAGGTACGACTATCTGTAGGACAAAGAGAATATATGGCTCATGTTCTTATAAATGATGCCTGACCAATTATTCTCTTTTCTTTTCTTACATTCCTTCTTCGGTCTGGGTCAGAAAGGGTAGGGAGCAAAATTGAAAAGTAAAGGTATTAGGAGGGGTGCTGCTCAGTTTTATTGGGGGGGGGGAGAAGGATAGCAATGGCATCTTGCTTTAGGGTTGAAAAAGAGGATAACACACAAAGAACTTTGGAGTCGGTATAATCCCTTGCCATGGGATTATATTCTCATATGTGGGCTGGCACTTCCTGTAAAATGCTGGAAAAATTGTACGGGAATCTGTTGATCTGCATCTAAGGCCAAGAAAAAATATATGTCTGTTTTGGGTTTCCCGACCGACCCTATTTTTCAGCTGCGACCCTAGACCATTTTTTCATCAAAATTTATTATAAACAACTCTTAATATGCTTCAGTTCGACAACTGCTAACTTCTGTTGTCAAAACATGTTGACAAAGTACAGAAATTGATATAAATATAATGTCCACTTCAATATTTTCATTTACGACAATGGCGGAAACCAGAAATGTTATGAAATATTGGATACGGAGACGGAAAAGCAAGATTATTTTCCGGATTTGCCGATTTCAAAAATAAAATGAAAAAAATAAAATAATAATACCGACCTACCGACCCTATTTTTTGAGAGGATGAAACCCTAAACAGACATATATTTTTTTTGGTCTAACCCCAGGGTAGGAAACTCGTTCCAAAATGTTGCCAGCCCTGGATGGAGGGGTTTAGTTAAATTTGTTAATTCTATTGGTGGTCGGTATAACACTTTACACAATTCTCTTGGTGGTGGGGGGAGGTTGAAATTTTTTTCCATAGGTGATGGGGTCTAAAAAAACAGGCGTTCCCCCCCTGGGATATAGATTTAAATGGAATAGCCCTAAGTATAAACAATTGTACCAAAATCTATCTACTTACTTATAGAAGGCATAGTAACAAAGTTTTTTCTAACTTTATAGAAGGTCAAGCCATTAAAATATCTGCTAATGATCATTTCTTTCATCAATCTGACCATGAAAATATACAGACATTATTTCCTGGGTCAGTTTAAAATTAAAATCATACCACATAATTTCCTCTGAGAAGATATAGAGTATGTGTCTCTATCACAACCCTTCCCAATGTGTTTGGTAGCAAGATGCATTTTCAGAGTAACTTTCTCTGGGACACATGTTTCACACCAATCAAGATGGGCCAATGGAGCTATCTTCTGTGCTCCTGACTGTGCCAAATAATCCATTGCTGATGGGAAATCTGAAATATTGAAGATATGCCATCAAGATCATAGTTTTTACATCTAAATTTTATTCATTAGAACTAGTACACTAGAACTACCTCCTGCTACCACCAATAAACTCCAAGTTACCAAGGTTACTACTAACATCCACGATATGGACAATCTGAAAAGTTATCATTAAAAAGTTATAAAGAACTAGATTCTCAACATGACAGACAAGTTGTAGTTTGTCAAAATATGCTTACTATGTGTAAACTGGTATGGTAGATTATTCCTATCAATAATTTTATAATGATTTAATAAATTGTGCATTTATATTTTCTTTAACATACCTTTCCATCCATTTTTACAGACTTCTTTGACCCTGATATTGATAGATATAGGTTTAGATTTTTTCCCTCCACAGTCTTTGGCAACAACTTGGATGATATAACTGTGCATATCTTTGTAAAATAGTTCTCTGGTATTTTTAACATTTCCTAAAATATAAAGATGTATTATATTTTTACATTTATTCCCTACTCTATTGGTTTGCATAACAGAGTTAATCTATTTAATCCATTAATGGAGGGTCACTCCAAAATCAGTATATGGACCTCATCTTTGTTTTACTGTTTTTTTTTTTTTTTTATTGATCTGCCTTCTCACATATTTACATTTGGCCTTTGTATAATTATCATCAACTACTTCTTCATAATGAGTGAATATCTACCAGAGATTAAAGACACAATATCCTAATATTTCATCAGATGCAAATTTTTATCATTAAAAAAATGTTTTAGGGATGTAATTGTTTCAGTTAAAAAAACAATCCAGATTTTATATACACTTTATGCTGTATTTTATTAGAACATTATATAATGATATTTCCCTCAACAATTAAAACTGATCCCTTACAATAAATTATTACATAATTCTGCGTAACACTGTAAGTCATGTTGTTCATCATATTATCATACTGTTAAGTTAGAAATAAATACAATTTTCTTATTAATAAAATCAGACAGGGTGTGTGTCACCTTGCATTTCATCTTGAGGTAGTATTGTTGTAAAATTGCTATATGTGTACAAAATGTAGATATGTACTTCATTAATTATTCTAGCATTTATCACTAACATATATTCGCTTTGACAGTTATAAGTGGTCACCAAAATTTTTTTATTTTAAGTAATTCAAATATTAATTTTGGGGAATTCCATTTTCAATCATAACAGATTGTCTGGAAAACATCACAAAAATACTTGAAACCATACAATTTAATACAAATGTCAACAAGAAACAATAGATTGATATTTTAATTCACAAATGAAATAACAATAACTAATTAATTTATAAATGACCTCATATCCCCTCTCCTTAGCAGAGAGTTCTAATAATTATGTTCGCGATGAGTCACTGCCAGGAAAGAAACGTGACCTAGACTGATCCCTTCCCATCCATATAGCTATAGGATTCACATTCAATTAGTATACTAAAGTCTAAATAAATCAATACCAATATTGAAGAACGTCTCTTTATAATTTACACGATCTTTTGTCTAACATGTCTTATATTGGAATATTTTCAACTTGTTTTGTATAAGTAAAGGATATTGGTGGTTGTAAACTTTAGTAATATGAATCTCTAGTGGCTTCATTTGTCTCCCGTAAAGCATTGTTAAGTGGGTTGATGTACAATAAAGTGTGGATGATATCCTTGTCATGTCAATCACAAACTTCGAACAAATCAAAATTAACAAGTCAAAAGGTATTAGAAATTGTGTAAAGATTTCAAATAATCACAAGGATCGACAAATAAATCTTTGCTGATGCAGAAGCATTTAACCCAAGTATCAATCTTCTGTTTTTGACAGTCTTTTTTTTCTTTATTAAAACTAGTTCTAGATAAATTTTTGTAGAAAATTACAATCAATGGTATTATATTACCAGAAAATTTACCAGCTAGATATCCTTTATCTTACCTTCATTATCAACTGTAAAGGGTACCCCTGGAGTAATAACTTCATAGCTACAAATTTTGCCGTACTGCTGTGACTCATCCTGGTCTATGGCTTGTACTCTCACTAAAGAGTCATATAATTTTCCCTCACGTAAATCAGCAAAAAGGCTGGTCTTTTCAAATTTAGGTGAAAATTCATCAACATCTAACACTTTGACAAATACAATGGCCCTGAAAGTATAAAGTTCACAATAATTTCTTTAAGAACCTCTAAACAAAGCCAAGAATGAGGGTAGCTCATTCTTTATTGAATATTACTCATTATCATTGTTAGAAATCATAACCTGGATATCTTAGCTATTTGTATATTGTATATTTAAAAATATTTTTTTTATTACCAGTAATATGAAAATTGCTACATTAAAATGGTCAAGATCACAATAATCATTCAAGCCTTGCAATTCAATTTTGCTTGTAATATTCTATTCCAACACATTGAGGAATTACATTCATTAATACTGGCATTATAGTCCATTCGTGAAGATTCACATCAATAAATGATTCCAATAATTTACATTTTTACAGTAATACTTTGTGGAATATTTGTTTACATGAATCTGTCAAAAAGGGTATACTTCTTGGAAAAAGAATCTATTTGGCTGCACCTCTGTATACATTAATTTAACATTACCTGTCTGATTCTCTGGCTATTTCTCCACAATCATATGCTACCACAGAGAACTTGTATCGTATTCTCTTTTCAAAATTGAGAGTCTGTCCCTCTTTCAATTTGATTTCAGCTGTACCCTTTTTCCGATTGATCATCTGCACAGTAAATGGACAGTTGTGTTTGGCAGAAAGTAATCTGTAACCACATATTATTCCTGTAAAATAAACAAAAAATAGACTTTAATGTTCATCATTACATGTACCACAATATGACATAGTAATAATGAAAATGAATGCAATAAATGAGTTAATATCAATATGTTTATTTCAGCATTTCTATGGGAGCGACAGACTGGCTTCCATTCGTAAAAATTTGCAAGAGAAATCAAATTTATAGTCAACTCAAACTTTGCTTTTGAAATGACTTAACAATTTTCAGGGAGACTTCAAGTTCGCTTTTGACAAGAGTTTGGGCGAAATGAAACACTAAAAGGCGAATTCTTTGCCCAAATCGCCCTCCAGGGTGAGCCATGAATATGAAAAAACAACAGGACTTTGACAATAGTTTTTAACTCTTTTTCATTGACAGAGAGTGAGGGACATTAACCTTTATCATTTTAAAGATTTTTTCAGATGATATTTGTCTTATATGAATTAGAAATTCCCATTAAATATTATAAAATAAAAATCTAATAGAGAATACAACAACAGAATATCAAATATTTTTATTAGGACCAAAATTGTCAAATGACCCATCAGACTTTGGCCTTTCCTAATTCACCTGCCTTTGTGATTTACAAAAATCTAAGTATGTTGCGAAACAGCTCATACAACAATAGATAACAAGGGAAATAAATGGAAATGGTTAGCTGTCTTAAGGGGCATAAAATGACTTATATGTATAAATACACAAGTCGAACAAAAACAAATATAAAATCGTAAAAAAAAAAACAACAATAAAACTAAAAAGTTATAAATACCCAATGTTTTTGAGCAATATGGTTTCGATTACGATCATGAAAAAAAAATAAAAAGGTGTTGACTCTTTGAAACCCAGAGCAAGACTGAGGCCGTGTGATTTTCAGTGTATAGAATGTTATAGATTTCTAAGATTTAGGGATTTAATACAATCCTGGAGTAAATGCATAATTTTCAACTAGTATAATAGTAATATATAAAGTCAAGATATACACCAAAACATCACAGGCTATAGCAAAGAAAAAGATATATACCACTAAAGAACAGAAATAACATGTGTGAAAGTACAGAAGCTGGTGAAAAATTCCAGAAATCAAAAATAATTCAATCTTTTGTACAGGAATCTAATACATGTATACAGTTAAAATCTAGAAATCTGGAAAATTCCGTAAAACTTTCAATTATGAAATATGAAGATGGAAATGAACAGAAATAAACAGATTTTTGGATTTTGGCTTCCAGTTTTCTCCCTAGGAAATTTTGAAGGCATAAATCTTTTTGACAACATTAATAAGTTCAGAAATATATTTTTTAAATTTCACACTAAACGTTATTTTATTATTATCTGAAGGCAATTTTGAGAAAATAAACCAGCCTGATGTCTAAACAATCTTAAAAAAAGAAACTGCATAAACTGTCCTTATTGGTACAAAGGCCTTCATCCAAATACTAGTAAGTTAAAGGTCAAAAGCATCAGTAAAAATTACATTTACAAACATCTGAACCAAGTATTGATACTGGTAGCTGTCTTTCCTATTTCAAGATCTTTTGGGAAATTTGAGATACGATGACTGCAGATCTATCATTCTATAATTTCAATGTTTACGTAAGCAACTTAAGTTTCTTTCATTATTGCTTTAAGACTTGATCTGTTATTTCTCAAATCATTCATTGTAGAAAATCGCTTACGGTGACAGCCAACCAATAATTGTTGACTGTCAACATCACGCTACATTAATTCTATCTAGGAGGAAAAAAAATGAAATCACTCCCGCCATTCTCCATTATAAATGTCAAGATTGTAAAAATAAACTTCTAGTATTATCTTAACAAATTTCCGTCTGTAAAGGAATTAGTTATCTCCACACGAGGTAAACAGGTTTTCTTAATCAATATCGCTCGATAATTTCCACCGTGAGTTTTCAGAATTGTCATTTTCATTGGTAATCTCCACTTTCTCTCATCTTCAACGTGACTTATTGATCATTAAAGATCAGTATTTCTAGCACTTTTTTCTCTGAAATTATTTGAACCATCAGCAAATCTTCACGCATAACCAATTAACTTTTTTTTTTCTTCTTCCAAGTCATCAACATTAGAAAACAGAAAAATCAATATTAGGTAAGGTTTCAATTCAAGAAAATGTTTGGCTCTATCACTTGTACAATTAAATAGCAGTCATTAAAGCAATATTAAAGCATATATTTCTATATTTCAGAAGAGAATAGATTTTGGATATATTTTTAATTACCATAATATCTTGACAGTTTTGTATATATATGTACATGCAATTTACAATCTTTTTTAATTTCTCATAATCTATTAAAGATGACTTATTCAAATGCATGCTGCATTGAAGTCCTCCCTAAGGCACAAATGTATATATAGGAATTATTATATGCAAGATCTATCAACTGTGCATGTAGCCCCAAACAATTTAATTGATGTGCTCATTTACATACAATCTGTAATGTGAAATTTGGTAATCAATTACTTATTTGATCAAAATGATTCTCTACAGAACACATCTTTATTGGTGTTATGTCTGCAACAGGGGTCTGCAACTGAAGTCTCGAGTATTCTAATTTAAGACCTGTAAGTGTTACAGTAGACTTAGGAGCAGGATAATGTATACTTTAACATGGCTACAGATCTTAAAAGTGCAAACAAAACGATTGACAACCAATATTTTTTTAACAAATAATACAATTATGTAATGTCTTCAATAAACAGTGGTTTTTCAGTTTATTTCATTCCTTTAATACATTTTCACGTCATATGGCTTGAAACTTGCATGTTCATCAGAAATTATTTCTAGAAGTATAACGTGTTCTTTATGTCTTACTAAATCAAAGGCCAGCAAAATACAATGAAAGAGCAGAGGGCAGCACTGAATGGACTGCTGGGTGCATGAACCTGAAATTCATTCAAGTCTGCAATAAATCAAGGAACCCAACTTACACTACCATTCACATACAAAAATTTATCTCATCCCCATAGTTTTCTTTTTTGCCTATCAGAACATTTTTAAAACATTAGGCAATCTTCTGTAAATTTCATTGTACTTTACAATGAGTTAACCTACATTTTAGGAAGTTAAATATAAACGTGTCCTTTTAAAAAAATGTTTTAAGTTTAGACCAATTAAAAAAAAAATTATTCTATATATTTGAAAAATACTTAAGTGTTAAAACACGTCATGGGGAAACTTAAATTAAAATTAAGGATGAGAGTTTACGAATCAATTATGTTGTGTAAACAGTTAATTCAAAACTTCCTAGTACTTCCTTCTCCTAATTATAGCAATTAATCAAGTACAAACTTTTAAAAAGATGACTAATCTGTTCAAATCATGAAATATCTATTATCAAATTTAAATTCTATATTTCATCTAAAATCCATTCTCCATGAGAAACTATATTGATTCTGACAAGTTACAATTATAGTTAAATTTTCATAAATTCAATAGATGATAATTTAACACAATATACATGACTATTATATAATGCCAGTGTTGCCATGTCTCTTTGCTTATCTGAGTTGCCATTTTCATCTGCATGGAAAACTTGTACTAAATTAGGTTTAATGTTTTATTTCAAGAATATTTTATACTTTCAGCAGTTTTTGGAACTTTTACGCGTTATAGTTGTAGGCAAATATACAATGTAGGGAAACAAGTTTCAAATTATTACTGTAAACTGTGAAATATTCACTACAGTTTTATATTGTACTGTATCATGCTTGTCAATGACATTAGTCTTATATGTTTTATGACAATAAAATATTATTATTATTATATTTGCTTTTTTTTTTAGTAAAAGATATCAACAAAACCTCCACAAATAATTATTTCAATAATTTGTTTTTAATCACTGACCCAGAATCTTAAATGAATTCAAAACTGCAAGAAGTAAAATTCATAGCAAAATCATGGAAAAAAGATGATCTGAAAACTTCCCGGTTTACAGTATATGTATTATAAAATATCCAAACATGGGCAAACATTAACCAGGACCCAGTTGTTCAAAAGTTAATCACTTTTTCCACTTTCAATTATTTTGATTGTTAAGTAATATTCCTTTACAGAATTTTACATGGACACACAAAGTAGGATTAACTACTGTAAATATGGAAATTATTTTATGTTTTTATTATTGCGAAAATTACGATCGGTTTAGCATTGCAATATTATAAACTCGCATTTTTCATGCAAATTTTAATGTCGGATTTATTCTAGATTTGTCCTCCTTGTTTTCATTTACTCAGGTAAGTGTCTGGTCATTGATTTCCGACATCAGGAGACAGGTTAATTGGTAGACACTTTGTTGTATAGGTATTGTTTTCTCAGCTATTATATATATATTAACATTTTGAATTCTAATATTTTTAATCCCATTAATTAAAACAATTACTTTATATAAAACTTCCATTTTCAATTTTTACTCGATCTCAGATCGCAATAATAAAACTTTTCACACGGGTGGCGATCACAATAATTTAACCTCGCAATTTTGTGTTGGGTAGAAGAATCGCAATAATAAGTGCACGCGAAAATTCCGAATTTACAGTAATCAGAAAATGTTCAGTCCTCAGGCATAATTAAGGAAGTGAAAATGTGAAGCTGAAAATTGTGGTTAACGTTTGAACAACTGGGCCCAGATATATCCCATTTCCCATTATATGTAACTCAAATTTGTTCTTATCATGAAGGTAATCAGACAAAATTGAATCCTTATATGCTTAAGTTTCTATATTAAATAACTGAACTCTTACATAATTGTATATTTTGATTGATCAGGCACCACATTTGTAAAGAACTTCCCAAATTTTTGCATTTATATATATACCATTTGGTTTTCCAGATATTTCAAAGCAGATAATTTAATACATTGACAGTGAATTATGTAAGTAACAGTCAATCCTAAATAAAAAATATTTTGTATAGAAAACTAATTAAATGTATTTAATAAGTAAGTCTACTTTAATAAAATGCCATATAATACGAAAAAGATCCTATCTTTGCCTTTAAATAATAACAAAAGGAATATTTCTTTCATCATGAACAGCAATTTTAATATGAAAATATACTATGCTGAACCTGAAACAATATATCACAAAGCACAGTACCTTAAATGAAACTTTATACACCTTCAAACAGGCATATGAATAATAATTGTGCACATTTTGTTGAAATCAGTAAAACATTATAACTTCAATTTCAAATAGAAAATCATAATGTTTTTAGGTAATGAAACAACCAAACTGTATCTCAAAAGAAATTAAAATTTCATATAAAAAAGCCACTGTCTTATTTTTTTTAGAACCTCAAATCCCTAAAGATAAATTTCTCAATATTTCACTTCAAGAATGACCCATGTAATGCTTCATCTATAAATCTGACCAGAAGGATACAGTTCTAAGGATTTGAGGTACTGTAGAATGTTTCCAAGTCGTTGATTGAATGCTCAGCAGTGAATCTCAGTATAAAACTAATCCTACTTGTTAATAAGATTTGTAACTCCTAGAAACTGTGAATACACTTGGTTAATTTCCAGGAAACTGAATTTCATGGTTTTATTTTTACTTGCTACTGATAATGCATTATTAATAATGAAATATGGATTATGTAAATTCCTTTAAAATTTTAAATAATGCTCTGAAAAAAAACGAAAAAAGAGTGTCCAAGAGAAACAACAGAAAATATTGCTACTTCATATATATATATCAATCAAATTGAAAACAAATCAATGAACATGATCCCTGAATACAAAAGAAATGGATTTCACTTAATTTTAATTAATCCGATCACTCTTCTGTCATCAGTATTTACCCACACATTGTATATTGTGCATATTCTTAGGTAACAATGAACTGATAATTTCGATCATAAGTAAAATTATTCAGCTGAATCATTTTAGTAATCACGTTTATACATACATTTATAAAATATTAATAACCACTTTGCTGTTTACTACATGCTGTGTAGGAGGTACATTGCATTAGAAATATTATGCCTGCATTAACTTTCAATGTTTCTAAATAATTCTTTACAGTAAAGCTTTGCTCCACCTGAAGGATAGTTAAAAGGCCACAAATTGCAGTCTAAAAGACTTGGAACTTTTGTACTAAGGTACCTGAGATAGATTAGAGGAGCTCAACCCACAAAGCTACCTAGTGCTTCCCCAGAAACCCTCTCATTGGGCGATTTTCAGGTCATAATACATGTACTGTATTATGGAAAGCCTGACCACAGTCCATAGTGGGTAAATTGTTTGGTGAATTCCACACTCCCTCGACGCTAAAGCAGTTTTTAGATCAAATATGGTGGGTCTCGGTATTACAGTTACTGAGAAATTGACAAAATCATGAAAATAGGATGCAAGTCAAGCATGAAACTGGGATCAAGGTCCGAAGACAGGTGTCAGACTGTCATGTACCATAAGAACAATCTACAAATAAACTATCGTGGGCCTAGGTATTACAGTTGCTGAGAAATGAACTTATTCACGAAAATATGAAGCAGATTTCACAAATGTTTATGAAGTCAATGACCCATGAAAACAAGGTCAATGTCACAAGACAAGTATAGGACTGCAAAGTATATGTATATATTATAATGTATCTGTTTAACAAAAAAAATCTTTAGTTTAGGTATTATGCATGCAATTGAGTTTTGAGGTTTTAAAAAAGTTTATGCCACTGCACCACCAGAAAGTAATACCTATATCTCACCATCTGTAACTTAGCAGCAGAGTTGATTTCATGTTATTAAAATTCTGTATTCCTTTGGGAAATTTTAGAAATTTAAGTCTGTGTAATTATTGTTAACCAATAAAGCGGTGTTGATTTTAGATCAAATGATCTGTGAGAATTCTATATGTCCACTGAGAGTTGATGATGTAACATTTAAAGTCTTTATTTGCTATTTGTAATGTATTCCTGCATGCATTTCTTTGATCAATAAATTTTTTATATATATATTAGCAATTCAATACTCCAGTCATTTACCATGTCTGAAAACCAAACAAATATGTGCACATTTTTCTAGACAGAGGATTTCCAGTACATAAGTTTATTGACAACAGGCATTATGAGAGTTTAACTGAGCAATACAATGTCCCCTACCAGCTTGAGCTGTGAGAAAACACACTAAATGCTTCTTGGCTATCTGAATTGGACATAGACAGTATGCACAAAGTGATTCCTTAAAAAATCCTAAAACTACACAAATGTATGTTTGTAAGGAGTACACAATAATTACCCGATCATCCTTAAACTCAAACTTCATCTGTATATAGCTCATCATTATAAGCATACTTGTACATGCTAAAAATTATTTGTAAAATGGTTTGCAAAACAGTGTGGAAAACTAATATTTTGACATTATTTTCTATCTTCAAGGACATTTACACTCACATTAATTATCTGATCAGCTTGAACATCAAACTTGAACTGTAGGTCATCATTGTAAGCTTACATACATGTACCATAAATATGATCATTTGGTAAAAGCGATTTGCAACAAAAAGTCTGGAAAACTATTATTATGGCAATAATTGCAATTTCCAAGAGCAGTAACTCTCACAATAATTATCCAATGAGCCTGAAACTCAAACTTATCTGTTATAAGCTCATATAGATCAATTGGTTAAATGGTTTCTGAAACCAGAGGCTCCGAAGAGCCTGTATCGTTCACCTATATTTCCATTTGTTAATTGCTAAATGACCTTGAGAATTGCCATGTTTGGTTTAAATGCATTCAGTAATTTTCAAGAAGTTGTTTCTATGTAATTCCCGTAGGGTCCTATGTTAAACTAAGTCTTCCGCTGACGGCCATCATGGATGACAGGTTGGCACAAAAGGAACAACCCTTGATCAGAACATCATAAGGAACATTCATGCTATGTTTGGTTTCAATCCATTCAGTGTTTCTCTGGAAGAAGATTTTTGTATGTATTTCCCATAGGTTCGTATGTTAAAAAATTTTATTTGATCCATGGAATTGAGTTTATATTTTTTTTACAAGAATTCCAGTCAATATGTAAATATGCATGAGTAGAACAGTTATACAGACTGTAACTGTAAGAAAAGGGACAAATCAGATTACACTTTTGGACTGATTATCTTTCTTCAATAAATTGGTTCTTATCATAAGGCAAAAAAAAAAATATGTGTGTTTCCGTTTACCCGACCCACCCTATTTTTTTTGTGCCAAAATTCCGACCCTAAACTTTTTTTTGACGATTTCAGAAAAAATCCGGAAAAACTACGTGCTTCTTCCGTAACCGTCTCTTTTATTATAAAATCGTAATGGCTGCGCACTTGTTTACAGCAATAAGTTTGTTGGCCGTACGGATAAATAAATGCCAGCACCTTGTAGTGGATAAAAATGCAATCCTAAGCATTGAAAATCGGAGGACACTAATAGATATTTTACGGACAACCATTGAGAACTGCCTAGTAAAGGTTTTCAGTTGACAGTGACATGCAATACGTCTATGGACACTGCAAAGGGGACATCATTCAATGTCCAGCAAAACATGGTAATACAACTGTTTATACACATCAATTATACCGTTCAATATACATTGCCATCCCATTTTTTTTGAAGGAAAAAAAAAAAAAAAAAACCTACCTACCCTATTTTGAAATTCCATGTAATAGGAAACACACATATTTTTTTTTTTGGCCTAATTTGGAAGATGATGTTGGCAACTGTCACACCGTTATGTCGCAAGTTCAATAATCTCTTTAATATGTGGCTATCAAATTGTCTAAAAATTTTCCTGACATTTCAAATAATTATACAACATCCGTATTGTCTGATAAAATGCAATAAAAATGTCTAATTTACAAAACAAAGCCATCACGATTTTTTTGTGTCCATATATAGCTGTTAAGAATTAATATTCTTCAAGAAGATTACTTTCATGATTAGATCAGATTAGCCTATTTTCTTCTTTTAATGACCTTTTTGGCAGCTAGAATTGGACTACGACTATTAAGATATTGTCTCTGACATGCTTTATGAACAATTCTTAAGAAAATTTGTAATAAATGTATCCCTTTATCCCTTAACATAAAATGATATAGATTCCTTATTATTTTTAGAAAGGTTGTAGCTTTTTGTTATCAATTTAATATATCAATATCATCCCATAAAGAGTGTGATGATTGAAGTCTTTTGATTTCATCTCTTTAGAAAAAGCTTTGCTTGATGCAAGGAATAACTGTATAATTCTGTCACTGAGATTTTTTTCTTGTAAATTCCTATATTTTAGGCAGTTAGATATGTATTTAAAGGGTGATCATAGCTGTGCTAGATTTAAATTCGGCCATGCAAATTAAATATTAACAAATGATTAATAAAGTACCGTCACTAGTTTGTTATAATATATATTGCATTGTATTGATCATATGAACAATTCGTAATTTTGAGATCAACATACATAATTTAACAGATTAACAACAGAATTTTAGAGCAGCATAATGTCTGCTTCAAAAATACCATACATAAAATTTACTAAATATGTTTAATTCATCAAATTAGAATTAACCACACAAATGAATTCTCTTTTTAAGATGATCATATAAATCTAATTAATATATTATGCTAACAAAATCGATCTGGGAATACTCTTCAGATAGCTTTTGCCAAACAATGCTTAGCTGTCCATATAATGTAATAATTTCTGAATTACAAATCATCGCACATTGCATAACAATTATATCATCAATTATAAGATGAATGCCATCATGAATCTATTGGCCATTAGTGGCTTGCCATGAAACCAGCTTACTGAAAACAAACAGGAAAAACCTAGTTTTTTAAGTTTTTTTTATAATTTCTCAATTTTTGTGAATATAAATTTGTTTGTTCTTTTACTGGTGTTTAATGGTACTTTCAGCTTATTTACTTGAAAGGAATCTTAATTTCAAGCAAGAAATTTTGAAATGCTTGTCAGCTGAGAATCTGAATTTAAAGTGTACCTGGTTCAGCTTTCATACAATTTTTTTGAAACTGATTTTCTCTAAAGTGAGATGTCTCTCCAGATATATATACACAATACTTTAGATCAAATCTCATCTGATAATTAAGTTCACACAGATGTTTCCAGTCAAGACAAAATGGGATTAATACTCAGGATTATTGCAATGTCTATATCATTAATCTCCTTGTTTATCACTTATGACATCAGATTATATATAATTATATCATAATCATATCTGATTGATAACATGTATGTATGTATTAGGGCTTAACCTTCTTTTGGATTAATGTTGTGCGTGTGTCTTTCAGAAAATCCTTACTTTTATCAATTACAGCCTGTCCCGAACAAAATTTTCTTGGAATTTCTATGATCTATTTATGCTTAAGAAATGTAACAAGTGTCGAGTATAATAGACATTTTACTATCCCATGGAAGATTTTACTTAGAATCCATTATTTAGCTATAGTGGTAAAAGGCACATACTGTAAGCATGGACATATCTAAACTGTATACACAAAATTGACAATCTACACCCTCAATTGATTTGATGTTTTAATTTTTCATGTAACTTCTAGACAATAATTTACAGTCTTCTCCCCAGAAGTTTTGGATAGCATCACATTTGACGTTGTTTCCTATTTTTAGATACTGCTTCAGACAGTGTCGCAGAAATGTACACATACAACTGCCTTGCATCTTTATTTGTGAATGATGTATTGTATTTATATTATAATATATTAAATGCAATAATTTGTTCTATCTTTTATTGTTTTTATTAAATAAAAATAAATATTTATAGTTCATTATTTTTTTTAAATGTCATAATGTCTGCCCATTATCTACATCTACCAAATAGTGACCACCTTCAACTTATTAAAGATTACATGCATGTCACAGGAGCCAGACATAGATCAATAAATTTACAATTTGAAAATATAATCAAAAAGTTCTTAACAAAAAGGCCCACGGAGAACATTGAATTTTACACTGGAAATGAAGAACCTTGGTCATTAAACTCAAATGCACCTAGCTTAATACATTTTGTACCATGGGTACCTCAAACTAGACAAGTTCTTTCATTAAAAAATTCAATGATTAAGAACTAAACAAGAAGCTATCTGACACTGGTAGGCATACCAACCAGCCATGCCACCCACAATACATATGTACATCGCTAAATTATTAACAGGACTTTTTCCATTTGTTAATTTTTTGTCCCACCTTTAAATCAGTGCATGGTTATTGTTTATGAAGAATACAATTGTAACACGCAGATCTCATCTGTTTTGTACAACTGATGGCAATGAGTAAATTTATCGAAATTAAGCCAGAATAATTTTTTCACATGCTTAACTCAAAATATTTATGTGAATATTTCAATTAAAACATGTTTGTGCATCATATTTTGACAAGCAAATAAATGTTTTTTAAAATTGAACACGACACAAGTACATTGTATCATATTTGACATTTGGGAATCAAAAATTTTAAAAACACATGTATTTAAAACACCATTGGTTTGCAAAATGTTCTTGTTTATTTCATTTAAAATATTCTATAGGCTTTTCAATTTGTCTTTTAAGTTTGTTACAAAGCAAGGTTATTGATCTTATGCAATTTCATTGTTTTTAACATATTTTTTTTTACATTTGGTATTGTATCCACTGTGTAACTACATGTAACTAATCATATAAACATCTGATAAGTGTTTAAGTGCAAAAAATTACATCTAATGTGGCGTTAATAATGTTTTCAAAGATGTTGGAAGCTCATTATCGCATCCCTTTATCACAATGCTATCATCATGATGCCCCATCATATCTTACTAGCAAGTTTCATTATGTTTCAGACAGAAATCCATACCCCTCGAGAAATGCTGTTCAAGGAAACCTCATACTCCCTAAACCAAAAATTGAATTGTTCAAGAAATCTTTTATGTATTCTGGACCATTCTTGTGGAACAATTTGCCTATATCGTTACGAAATATTACAAATGTTAATTCTTTCAAATTCAAAATAACAGATCATTTATTGAAATCAACCAATTGAAAAAATATGTAATATTAATTATTTCATCATGTTTATTTTTCTTAACATTTTATGCAGTTGTATTGAACATTATCATTGCTTGACTTTTATACTAATGTATGCCATGTATATGTTTGCATTTTTTGTTTATGCTTTTCTATGATGAGGGCCTCAGGGAAGATTAGTTATATAGCTAACTGTGTAACCCTCTTAAAATAAAGTATTGTTGTTGTTGTTGTTGTTGTTATCACACTGATATCTGTTAGTATACCGCAATTTCTAGAAGGTATATGAAACGTACATGAAATTCATATCAGCCCTCAGTCATCTACATGTATCAACTCTCAAACCTGCCTGCAACTCTGGATGATATGAAAAATGACATTTTATAAAGGTTCATTCACACTTAGTCAACATTTTGAAAAATTATAATCTCAATTAGCACACGTGAAAAAAAATCTCACCTGGCCAATATTTTGTTTATAGCCATTATCTTTTAGAATGTGTACATGCTGTTTTACAATGTTTTTGTTGTTTACTCTTGTTTCCAGGAAAAAGAGGTGCAAAAAAAAAACATAAAAGCCTAAAATTAAAGTAGTAAGAAAATTTAAAGATGACAGATTGTAAAATTCAAACAGATCATGATAAAATATTCAGTTTAACCTTATCATCTGTTATATCAATATCCAATGTATCATCTATCAAACAGACAGAAAAACAAGAAGTTACCTAGTCACCAAATGACACTGACAAGGTAAAAACAGAAAATCTTTTGTTCCAGACCGACACTGATATCTCTTTATTTAACCGTCTATATTGACTAAGTACATTGGATTATTTTAAATACCTTATCATAATATGAACAGACACTGAATAACTGAATTCCCTTGGATACCTATCCTTTACAGTTAAACTATTTCAATATAAAGTTGCCTCAAAATTTTATTGTACATGTACATATTTTTTGTACTTGCTTTATTTTGGAGTTTGTCTCCATAAACTGGTTTTTTTTTCCTGTTTTTAAGTCATTTGCTTTCTACTTTTATCAAATAAACTTCTGGTTCAGACAACACTATCTTGTTATACCTTTTGATCTAATATTGAAAAGGTGAGATAATTTACATTAATTGTCAAACAATATATCAAACTAAGTTTTTGAAAAAAGGACATGAAAAGTTTAATCGATCATAAGCCAACTTTCAAGAAATTATTGTATATTTATAACTAAAACTGAAAAAACTTTGAATATATAAATTAACAAATAAGAATTGAAGGAGCAGGTGGTAAATTTTATGTTATTGAGTCTGGTATAGTTTTGATACATGAACAGATTTCACATTTCAGCACCGGCCAGAGTCTAGTAAAATCATATATCATTGGTCCAACTGGTCTTGTAAAAAAATTTCATTTTGCAACTATAAACTCCCATACTATTAATTTAGTAATTTTTAGTTCAGTCTAGAAAAAGGTATATCCTAACTTGCCCAAAGGTCTAGTGAATCAATGGTCCCATTTTTGGCACAGACTGTGCATATTGTGTATACTAGAAGTGACTTCTATCCCAGTGTGAGTTCATGCCATTTAAATTAAACTGTATGTAGCTGGCCGTAATGGTTTAAGTTATTGACTCTATAATCAGTGGAACCTCCCAATTGACATAACTCTGTAAATGTATTCAAAAAGTCATCAACCAACAACAGACTGTAACTGCCTTCTTCAAAGATACAATTTAACATCATCAATTCGTATAAAAGGATGACAAATTAACCATTCATTACTTATTCATAAAAGTAAACTGTCTACATTCTTTTCCCTCAGGAACACCTGTCCTCCTTAAAAATTCCATATGTCATATTTTTACCTGGATTTTAAAATGTTTACCTGCAGGTACAAACTCATTATACATTATAATCTATACAACTTTTTGTATTATAGTTACATTTCAAATAGTCAGTTATCGTTAAGGTGATAATTCCATGTAATTACTAAATATTAACAAATCAATAAGCATTTGGCACCAGGATGGTGCGAGATTCATTCCATTGAATAACTATTCTATACATCACAATTAAAGCTGTCTAACTATAAAATTGAATGTTTAAATTCCATCTTGCCCAACATACATGTAGATGGGAGTACATTGTAATATTCTCTCAAGACAGAAAAGTGAAAAAGATACAAATGCATTTAAGTGTTCTATAGCACTACTTGTCATAAAATGAAGAAAGGATAAGGTATGTTATTCTCGACACAAAATGCTAAAAGTATACTCAAAGGAACAACACTTTTATTGTTGTTCTTTATCTTAAAGTCATAGTGAGTCCTTCAACACAAGAGAAAATTTTTTAACTTTTAACTCGACAACAACTTTAAGATGGCCCCTACATGTAAAACCTTTGAACTGTTTAAACAAAGCAATTCTTTGCAAAATTTTTATATAATTTCACATCTGTAATGGTAGCCTACAGAACCAGTTTGATCAGAATTCTTATGTATTTACATTGTAAATATCTCAACTTTTTTGTGTTATGCTTTCCATTTATCTCTCATACAACCCATTTCATTACTCAGAATCAACATTATATATCACTGAAAAATTTGTCACCACTTAATGACAAACTTTAGTCTAAACTGCATACAAATACACAAGTTTTTATGAATATAAACCTGTTTTTAAACACTCTAAACACATCAGAACAAAAAAGAAGTGTTTTCCTTACAATGTATCTTACATTTGTATGTTTAAATGAGTATAATTTTTTTTTCTCTTTGGCCTTAATGTTCTACTGAAAGCAATCCAATGTTCTAAAGTTATTTTTTGTTAACTTAAAATACTTTACAAGATAAACATGACTTTTAAAAAGAGGCATTTCAAATCAATCATAACATTTATCTGTAGCCGTTTTAAAAGATAGAAGTGTTTTGGTATTCTAAAAATTTATTCAAAATCAATATAAGCCAGGAGTACTTATTATCTATGAAGAAAACCTAATGCAAAACACTCTAACATTCTTTAGTTTCTACAATCTATAATTTCTGTACAGTATAATTTCAGTTGCTTTGTATTGATTCTGAATTAGTAAAATGGAAAGATCTTGTACATATACAAAATAACTTTTATTTTAAAAGCATTCATCTTCATGACAGCACTGAAGATCTGTTAATTGTACTATAAATTTTTCTTACTTGCTCCACCCTCTTCGTCAGCATCTGTTGCCAGTAATGGCTGATCTAACTGTACAGTATTTTCATTTTCTAATATAGTACCACGAAACACTGGAATGCCTCGTTTATTTTTTTTACTTGATATAATAACTGGATCATGCTTATTCGGCTCTGAAAAGAAATTGATAGAAAAGGTAAAACATAAAATTTGATAACACATTAAAGTCAAACTTTTAGCTTCTAACTATTCTAAATCTCTAAGAAAAGGGTGATCATTGTCAAACTTGATGAATGTGACAAAATTCCAATGCAAGGACTGAACAAGTGTAAAGTTTAAATCAATACTAATCCACAAAGGTCAAGCAATGTTTGCATATATGCACAGAAAAAAAAAATGTAGAAAAATGTAATATATCCAAAAATACATAAAGCATGGACCACAATCTTTAAATACATGTAATAATGTAAATGATAACAGATTGATATGAATTCATTTCTATATAAAATACATCATCTCAGCCCTTACATTTTAAATGTTATTCATTTCAAAATGGCATGTACATGTATAAGTACTTACTTCAAATTTTTTTTCACACTATAAATTTTTTGTAACTACCATTAAAATGTATGGTATTATGTGACGAAATGAGTAAAAGTGTACAACGTGACCTAAATTATGGACATTGTTCTTTTATATACATGTACATTTGTATCACATACGTATAAAGGGAAGATAGTTTGTTATCTCCCTTGTACAACTTGACTGGGCTGACAAAGTTTCACACTGAATCCATACACTGAGCTTCTTTTATGAATATGTTTTAACAATGTGATCTACCATTGATTTAGATAACAGAGTATACTGTTTCATATAGTACCTGTCTTATATTTTTTTTATTTTAGATTTAAAATTACATTGTACAACATCAAAACATAATTTATCCTCCTTTAAGATTCTGTGGTAGACGATGCTATATGTAATTTGCTTAAAATGATTCAGAAAGTGTTTATTATTTCCTCATATAAAACCATTTTGGATTCTGTCACATACAATGGTTGTGCTTATTAATTCTTTATTATATCTTTAACTGGATTTCAAACTTTTTGATCTCGAGCACTGCTGAAGAGTTGTCAGTCAACGAAATGACCATACAGTGCAAATTTATTCGGTATTTTGTGTTACATTTTATTTTTATACAACTGACACCACGTCTCTTTAAAGGCATTATACATGTATCTCACACTACAAACTATAAACATACATGTACACAAATGTATGAACAATGTTCGTATTATAAATAAAGCAGAATATGACATGTTTTTATTCATCTTTGACCTAATTTCAATTATCTAATAATCTTTTGACACCATATAGTGCATATAAACAATAAAAATTTTGTAAATATGACTGAATAATACAGAGTACCCATTACCCTGGATTTAAACAATGAGTTTTAATAATCATTCACGAACAGGACTAATCTATGTACTTATAGAACAAAAGAATAATAATTCCAGGCTCTTATAAACAAAGGATTATTATTCATTAATTATCAGCATTATACCTTGTAATAAACATAGACTAGTATTTGATACTGTCATATATATTTATTGGCCTTAGGTAAAGGAGTAGCATAACTTAGACAATTATTATCCTCTCAGCTACTGTGTTATGGTTGTATCAACCTACATGCTGAGAAATTTTTGTAATGAACGATTTTTTACCTAGGTAAACAGGAGTGTGTCTTGTTTTGATTTGTTCTCAGAAAAAAACATTTTTCTCCTTGAAAAACATAATCTTAAAAGTACAAAAATAAAACTTTTGAAAAAGAGTCCCTCTAAATATGTATTTTTGCATACATTAATTTTCTGCTATTTTTGTATTTCTTCAATAGCTTTAATTATACAAAATTACATGTGCTAGAATTTGAAGGTAATTTACAAAAAGGTCATATGTACATCTAGACATGTACAAATAATTTGACATGTACAATGTACAACTGCTCTACCTGTCAGAAAACTGTTTTGTCATGCAAATTCTGAAGACAAATATATGTGTACATTAACTATTTGATACATTTTTATATGTAAATGTAGACCCAGCTTATCCTTGCTGGACATATTCACAAATGAGAGGACACAGCAAGAAATCTCCATAATTATCCAAACTGCCAATCCCATTTGTATACAAAGCAGATGGCTCCATTGTTATATCTGTAAACTATTTACATTGTAGCTAGCTTCTGGCATATAGCTTCCAAGTACAAGGTGACATATATAGATCTAGAGAATTTATTTTATACTGTATTAGCTTCTAAAGGATCTTACTGATTGTATATGCATTTTTCACAAAAGTACTTTTTGATGGACAATAAAATTCTGACTTGAAATTATAGTAGTGCATAATAGAAATATTTGATGTACACTTGTACATTGTACAAAGATAATTATTTTTCTGCAGTATATGTACAGTAAATTCAAAAACTTTTCCTGTTTTGGCAAACTGCTCTAAATTACAGAGAACATTGTCAGAAAATTAATGCAATCATTATAGGTAAAGACCACATTGATTTCCAAATTGAGAGTATTCACAATTTGTCAGTTTATATTTTGTCTGTATATTGTACTTCTAAATGAAAAAACTGTTGAAAACCAAAATAATAATCCGAAAATTGGAATATATACTAAAAATGATTAACAAGATAAAATAAAAAAAAATAAAAAAAGCAAGGTCACTCACAGAACTATCTATTCATTACAACAGGAACTGTATATGAAGCTTTTCATAAACAACCTTAATTCAAAAACAATTCTGTAATATTGGTAATATATTCAATATAAGTTTGTGTTCAGCAATTTTCACTGGCTAGACCACTGGAATAACTTTCTGTAATTCTATAATGCTGATACACTCAGCAGGAATTAATGCAATTTTTCACAGAAATGAAATCAACCCTATGGTCACACAGAGACACAAATCAATACACTGGCCTAAACATTTCATATTGATGTTGACACCAAATAAAAACATACAAATTTAATCACAAATTCCAATACCGTTATTATGATGGATTATATGGGATCCTGAACTAAATTACTACAACTTTGGATATGACACAATATGCCATTAAGTATGTAGATGGGCAAAATTGATGTTGTAAAACCTTTAAAAATAGAAAGGTTTTTTTTTGTTGGACAATTTTAGGTTTCTGTTGATTTATATTTTGATAAAATATCACTTATGTTATCAAGGATTGCATAAGGAGTAGTCAAACTTCAAAACAAAAAATAGTGTCTGTGACCTTTTAAAAAATTTCAGACATAAAGGTTACACCAAACAGAGGTTGGTTAAAATATGTCAGAAATGAAAAAATAGTCAACACTTGTTGAGATAAAAAAAATGCTATCAAATATTGACATAAGAAATTGATTTTGGTATTTAATCTCAGCATGATTGTTAAATCCATGTATGACAATATGGAAGAAGAGATAAGAGCATTTTACTGATATCTAAATGATATGGAAAATATATATATCAACACATATATAGCTTTTGATGAAAGTGTTGGACTTTTGTTTTAAATACAAATGTGTTCATTGTGTATTTTCAGTAACCATTAAACTATTCTGATTGTTTTCTAGTTTGTGGAAAATTGTTCATATGTACAAGCACAATCTAAAATAAATATAAATAGTATATAGATATTAACCCTATTTTTCGCAACATTTTTTTTTTCAAAACAAGAAATAAAAGTCAGGCTAAACTTTTTTACCTCATTTTGTACTTTTACTCTATTGTGAAAAGTTGACAACATTCAATTTTACTTTCAATTAAACTGTTAATTATTTTGTGAAACTATACAAAAATGTAAACAAAAACATTTTATGAAGGAGATATGAAGTAAATGTCATGATAGCCAAAAACACTTATTAAGAAAACAAAATTTGAAATGTAAAATATGTATTTGTTATAATCAACTCTTTTCTATATTATATATAAGAGCAATTTTAATGATAGAGATTGATTGTTTTCTACTGTAAAAATAATATATTGTCAAAAATAACATAAATACTACAATTTTGTACAAATGAAAGGAGATATGGATAAAAATGATAACCTTGAAACAACATTTGAATTCACTGACATTGTGTAAGTAGAATGTATAAGGTCTTGACTGAATGTAGAAAGAGTTTTCATATGACATAAATGCCCTTTCAAACTTAGATTAATTTAGAAATTTCCATTTTATCCTTTTAAAAAATAAAAGGAAAAATGTACAATGTAACCCAAAAGGGTCTTTCACCACACTTTACCCAACATTACATTTACGTATCATATCTCTGACAATAGGGAATTTGCATTTGTAAAAAAAAATGTTGATTAGGTTGAATTTTTTTTTACTTAGTGATTGCCATAAAGTGAAGAATATACATCAAATTCACCTTTTCGGTCAATTAAAAAATTCAAAAGAAGTGATGGGTGCCCAAACAAAACAGTCTTTAGGCTAGTCAATGAATTAACAATTGCAAATCTTAAAAGAATTTCAAATGTTATTATAAAACATTGTACATAACTAGTTTTTAAAACTTTACACAAGGAAACGTGGTTAATTTTTACAAAAAAAGGTAACCCTGGAGTATGAGCTACCATGACATTTATTCTAGCATGCTCCAAATGTTTTATTGTAAATATACGGTCCTGACGTTTGAGTTTTAGTGCACTGTATATGAAGTATTATATGATCCCTGTTGCAAATTAAATATTTATAAAATCATGTGTGCACAGCTTCATCACAATTTTTTAAAAATATATATATTTATAAACATATGCATTTGCTACTTAGATTTGTAAAATAAATTGATGAAAACATTATCAGTACGTTAGTCAATAATTAAAACAAGCACCTGTTCAACTAAACAATATACATCTATCCTGACAACAGCGGTACTTACCAGACATACAAATTACATATTCGGTTAGAATCAAAAATAATAAATAAACAAATGTTCTCCGTATCATTTTAGCTCCTCATATATTCAATTTTTCAGTAAAACAGTAAATATGCAACAAATTGTTCCACACGAAAATGGTAAAATGGCTGTGTTTATGCTAATGACTGACGTCATTTGTGTATTTCCGGTTATCGACCAGGTAAAACTAGAATTATTTCCCCTGGAAATTTTCAAGTGGAAAAACAAAAATATATTTCGAAAATTACCTTTCAATAATGTGATTGGATATTCTGATGACTCCGGAATTTCTTAGCGTAATTTTTTAATCGATAAAAATATGATTCAGTAATCAGTTGCGATATTTTTCGACATATTGCTATTATTGCTATTTAGGTATTGTTTTAAAGTATAATGGCAATTTTTGTCTTGCTGTTAATACTCTAATGGAAAAAGCCAGCAAGGCATACTATAAGATAAAGAAAACTATAGGTCTCAACAATCAATGTAGACTTCTTGAAAAATTGTTTGATTGTTTAGTTACTCCCATTCTTACATATGGTAGTGAAATTTGGGGGTGGACTCACATTTTAAAGATTCTGACCCCTTTGAAAAACTTCATGTTAAATTTATCAAAGATATATTAGGGGTTCATTTTAAGGCATCTAATGATGGATGTCGAGCCGAACTGAATAGAATTCCCTTGAAAAATAAAATATTATATTCAAAATTCAATTTCCTGAACCATATAGTTTCTACGGAAAATTCTTTGGCATATGATATATTCACTAAATCTGTAGATTCAAACCCTTGGGTCATAAAGATAAAGAGTCTTTTAAATGGACTTGGAATGTTGTATATCATTAATAACTTTAATTATGTTAAAGGTAATTTAAATTCCATTAAACAAAGAATTAATGACCAATGTTTGCAAGTTCAAAATGCAAATATACTTGAATCTAAGAAGTTAGACTTTTCAAGAGCGTCTACATAATGGGTCGAAGATCCCCCTATGTTGATATTTTAAGAAACAGAAATATGCAATATGTAACATCCCGGATAAGTGCTCATATACTGATGATTGAAAGAGGGAGACATCTAAATATTCCCAGAAATGAGAGATACTGCTCTGTATGTAATTCTGGTCAAATTAAAATTGAAAAACATTTTCTCTTACATTGTGAAAAATACTCAACTAAAAGGGCCATATTTTACCAAAAGGTTTCAAAATATAATCGATAATCCTACAAAATTTGAAAAAATGAAAATAATATAAACTTTTTATTAAATAACAATTCATATACAATTCTAAGATTGACTTCCTCTTTCATTTCAGGCAGTTTGAACCTGCGTAAATCTGAGCAAACTCTTTAGAACTGTCAATATGTCTTTAATTCATAGTCAGTGTTTATAATATTACATATTAATATAGTCATTGTTTACAACACTTATATGATCTATTGTGTAATTAATACGCCATGAGCCTTAACCATTTATTGTTGACGAGTTTGTGCTAATAAAATATTTGTATATTTGTATTTGTATTGTTATAAATGATGATTGTTATAAAAATTTAAAATGTGAAACACTGTATCTCAAATTTTGTAAATTCATATATAAGAAAAGTGCTAACCATGCTTCTCTTTCTGAACTTGGAAGACACCCTCTACGTTATGATATTGTTAAAAGTATGATTAGATACTGTTACAGACTGGAAAACATGTCAACAGAATTTCCTTGTCTACAAGATTCTTTTCGATGCTACTTCAATTGTCTAACAAAGCAACTTGGTATTCATCAGTTGAAAATTACTTAAAGTATTAAAAATGATACTAATATTATGAATCAAAGAGAATACATGCAGATTTAATAAGTAGTTAAAAAACATATGGATAAGAAATATCTCAATGACTAGAAAAAATCTAGCGATAATTTTAAAGATGGTAACTTACAACTTATCTTTAAAGGTAATTTTACATTGGAAACATATTTGATTTTGTTGGAGAAATCTGAATATAGAAAAGCATTCTGTACGTTTCGTGTATTTTGACAAAGACTTTTTATAGAAAAGTTACAAAAAATAGTGAGAAATGAAAGAAAGTGTAAAATGTGTGCCATTTGTGAGGTTGAAGAAGAAGAACCAGGTGTGAAAAGTATATTAATGTGAGGAAAAAACTATTTAAATTTATATCACCAAAAGCTCCTTCCTTCACAAATCTATCAGATAGACGAAGGTTATTTTATATAAATTTATTTATTTATTTGCAAAACATAAAACCCTGACGGGTTCAGCAAATACAAATGAAAAATGACAAACATAAAACATATAAGAACAAAATGATTCAACATGTAAATGAATTATATATAATTAAAATAGATATTAGTGACCAGTGTGGACCTTATTTTCGCAATTCAATTGATTGCTTTATATAGTCGACAACGCTGGGCAAGATATCTGATATAGGGTCAAGAACGATTTTAAGTCTCTCTATTGAACTAAGCTGGTTAAAATTGGGATAAAACCTTTCGATTTTACGTAACAAAATATTTCGTATCTCATTACTTGTTTTACAGGTAAAGAAAAAGTGATGTTCATCATCTAGTGTTTTACAAATTTTACAAACTCTTTCTTCTCTGGGAACTTTTTTATAGCGACCTACTTCTATTTCTAAATTGTGGTCACTAATGCGAAATTTAGTAAGCACTTTGCGGCTATTGAAATTTTTTAAATTTGTTAAATAATCCTCCATCTTTATTTCATACTAAAATGTGAAGATCCTGATATATTAAACCAGAGACTTATAAGTCTCTGATTAAACTCTGTTCGCAAATTTTTACATGTCAATATGTCACGAGTCTTTACACTTTAGATAATAATGATTTATTTATTTATAGTGAATGTTTTCTCTGCAGTTGTCTATAATTTTCTGTCAATCAAGTAACTTCTTCCCTCTTCATTGTTTTTTTTTGTTACTCTGTTATTCATTGCCCCTTGGGCCCGTTAATTGGTTAATAAACATTAATTGGTTAATTGGTTATTGATCAATGTAGGTTATATATAAGGGATAATACAATAAAAAAACAAAATTTATATCTTTGATTTTTGAGCAGAGAAAATACGATAGGCTGAATTCTAAACAATTTATAATGCAATAAATCAATTAAACCGAAAACAGTTTCTAATAAATGTATATATAGGTAACCGTTCTAATTTAAAAAATGAAACTTTATTAATAAGTATATGAACACATTTTTCTTATTGTTTCCAGTGTAAATACTCATAATTATTCTAAAAAATTTAAATCATCGTTACTAAAATGGTGAAAAATGATTACAAAATATTCTTTGTATCTGTGATCAAAGTTTGAAGTTGTTAGACTGAACTGTTACCTTATTAGATTCAGTTATTGTTCTGGAGGTATGTCGCCTTGTCCATAAAAAATCAAATATGCCTGAAAAATCACAAAATTAGCAATTATCGGGTAAATTTAAAAAACGTCTCGACTTCGATGTGCTCAATATATCTTGTTAAAATTTGAAACATACTTTGTTAAGATGGCCAACTGCTAATCAATGCTAAACATATAGCTTCAGCTTGTGTTTTAATTTAATGAAGTTTACCGTTGACTTAATAAAAAACGTCATGTAAAAAGCCTAATATAGGCCTCATTCGGTCCGCATGTACAGCTCAACACGCATGAAATTTTAAAATTGGCATTGTATAAGAAAGGAGAGTTGTATAGTACATGTATGTCAATCACAATTAATAGAAAATCAGCATAATTACAAAATTATAAATGAAAAATCTTTTATTACAAATTTCATAAACGTTACCTAAAATATTTGTAGGAAAAAAAAAACAGTGTAGGTATAGAAAAAAATAATTTCTAAGAAGCTTCCATCGAGGCAGAGAACAGTTGCCTCACCTAAAAGCTTTCGCAAATGTTAAAATTTTTCAGCAAAATTTCAAAGCGAAATATATTTTTAACACATGGTATTTTCGAAATGGTTAATTTCCAGATGAACTCCCAGGTGAAATTAATTGAGTTGTCCATGCCTAATATAGAAATAATAAACCAAAACTACTGTTGTGTTTGACTCCTCCATTTTAAAAACAAAATGGAGAAGTTTTAATAATAGATATGTTTATGAAAATTATGTGATAATATAACATTAGGTTATCACCTATCAGCCTGGACTAAGATATAATGTAGTTAAATTAAAAAGTTTGCTGGATTTAATGAAGGATGCTCAAAAACTTCTGGAGGTTTCGAGAATATAACCTGGATATCGATATATATATTTATTCAAAATCTGCACCAAAAAAAATTTTGGGAACATGATCTATTTTCTTCAAATTATCTACTCCGACTGAAACAGTGATCGAAAACTGATTCCAAAGTAGCAATACTTATTATTCTCTCATAACGTTTGCCTCATGTCTGACAGAAAAATGACCTCTTGGATGGAATTCCCCTATCCTACATATCTCTGTATGGACAACAGTTATGATCTATATATATCTCCCTTTTTTTAAATCACTGGATGTTTGATCAGTGGAGGAAATATTTACCTCACCTTCAGAAAGAGGCAATTTAAGCTACGCCTCTGTCTAAAGGGGTTGTTCACTTGCTTATTTTATCACTATTCCAGTATTGCATTCATCAATTAGATTCTTTTTTGGCGTATATAAATGCGTAATAAGTCGTAATAAAACTTCTTATTTTAGGTCACTTCCTGAAAAAAAATCTCTAGTAAGAGAGAGAACGAACGTCTGCCGCTGCGTGGAACTTGGATAAGGCCAAGAAAAAAATACATGTGTTTCCGCTAACATGCTCTTATAAATTAAATAGTTTACAGTGAAAATTCTTAACAGTACGAAAACACATACCACGAGGATAACTAAAAAAAACATACCGCAGTCACATATCATGAAATGCTTGGAAAAAAACTTCAAAGTTAAAGATATACTACTAAAAGTATACAACTATTCTACACTTGTGCTTCTGACAATAATTATAGTAACCATGACACTGCTGAGAATCATTTAACAAGTTGGTAAGTGGAACAGTTGCTGTAGACCTAATTCAGCAACAAATGATAATATTAATTCATACGTACGCAACAGATTATTCAATTGCAAAAATCAAAACAAATCTCGTTATTGTTAACTTTAAATAATACTTCATTCATGGTTTCGCACCTAAACTGTAATGCAAATGCTGTTATTATTATTATTTTGACTATAACAAACGTACGTAAACCAAGCACTTTATCTCTTTGCGCAGTAACCTCCCAATGGCCGCATCACATTTTTGAACCCAAAACTAATAATACTCTAGAAGAATTGTTGGTATGAACAGTTCCGAGTATTGAAAATATTTACCAAAAGGACAAAAGACCGTTGAAAATACTGGGTCCTGGCCTGAGGAAAGCACACTGAATATGGAAAGGCGAAACCAGTTTATGAGCACACAATCTTCCGATAAGTGCAGGTTAGATAAAACGGTTTAAAAAGTAACAACAAATGTATGCTTAATTCAATAAGTTCGGTACTAGAACAGAAGACTGACATAAACATGATCGACAAAAATACATGCTCCTTAGAAGTGCAGATTATGCCTTTTTTCATGCATGTTGCTTGGTGTCGAAATATTATTATAATACACAAATACGAAGATAACCATTATTGGACAGTTTCGCCGGAAAAAAACATCTACTTTTCCACACCTAGAATTCAACAAAAAGCATTTAAATTAGTATATTTCAATCAAATAAAAAATGAATATTGTTTTAGTCATAAATTTTTCATACTAAACAACAAATATAAGTTTGTATCCGCGGATAAATAATCTGTACATTAATCACAAAACAATGTATCAACTTGTCCTGTACATCCACATACGTACGTACACCTGATTATTCACACTTATCCTCAGGAGCTACAAATTCACCATTATTACAAATACTAAAGCATTAGTACACATAGAAGTCACAAGGTAAATATAAATAAATTTATAAATGTTTTTTAATAATAAGTCAAAATATTATCATCATTTTTAGTACCTTATTACAAGGATTTAAATATTAGACTATACAATTTAACGCCATGCTTATTATAAATATAAGCTTTTTGTGCGAGATGATTTAGGGAATTCGTCAATGAAACAATTTGTACAGTTGTGGCCGATCACAAAAACTCATTCACTTATTCTAAGCTATTCAGGACAGTTCTCCGCTGATGTCCACGAACTACTTTTAAGCGATTCTCCCGGAATAAACAGAACCGATTTTCAAGAAAGAATAATTCTGATTTAAAATCAACTTTTATGTTTCTTAAAAGTGTGATGATAATATTTATTATTATTACATTGTAGCGGGTGATTTACCGTAGAATCCGAGTGATAGAAAATCTGGTAAATCACATGTGAAAAGAACTTTCACTCTAGGAAGTGAGGTCACAATTACCGCGGAGAGATATCAAAAGACATAGTCTGTTTTATTTCAATTTATTTCTGCTAAAATGCTAGATGTAATAAAAAGTATAACTAATCGATGAATTGGAATACAAGTACTAAACAACTTGTAACCGAACTACACTGTAAATAACTCGTGCGCTGCGCGCACTCATGATTTACTGCGTACTTCTGTCACGCTTCTTGTTTATTTCTGGTATTTGAATTCAGTGATTAGTTATACTATAAATAGCATATGGACACATGTCAGTTAGGATATGAGGTTGTGCTAGGTGATAGCGGAAATGACGTCACAGAAGCAGAAGTTACGCGACCGGAAGTGGTTTGTGTGCATATATGGCCGTTCCCTCCATTTTCCATTATTTTCCTTACGGAAGTGACACCAGTCACGTTCCTGAACCCGGAAGTATGGTCTGCGAATGTGTGAGAGAACCGGAAGTCAAAGGGAGATCATTTCCCATCATTTATGGATTTTTTTCCGCGCTTTATATTCCGGGTTGTCTCTTTTCTCAGTTAAGTCAAGGGCCGAAGAACTCCAATCCTGTCCAATCCCAGGATTGGATTATGTCCCTTCACCTTCATTGCAGTCTTTATGTTAATGCTATTACCGTTATGCCAATACAGGTATGGACTGTCTTGTCTCTTGATGGCTACACTTCTCGCTTTTACTACTTGCTACTTTTTGTTGCTCATCGCTGCTCCGGAGTATACTCATACTGCCCTTCGCTGCTCGGGATGTTTTACCACTAGAAACAGCATACCTGTAGCAACCATAACGAAACCACAAAAGTTAAAACAAGAACAAGCTGAAACGCATTCGTGTCACAAGACCTAGTCCACACCTACAATACCAGGAGAAACAAGGACATGCAGCCAATCCAAGATACCTTACCATGCATTAGTATGCATTATGACTATACCGATATCAAGGATACAATACTTAAAAACCTTAATAAGTACGAGAGTATGGTCCTGAACAGCAATGATCCAGGAAAAGCAACACAGAGCTAGAGAAGTTGACAAGGACTGCCGTTGCTAAGGCAGTGGCTATAGAACACTCTACACCTGTATTGACCTATCAATGACAGCATCAAAATAGGTAAGGAGCATAATCCTGTGTTTGGACTTCCTCGACCCTTGACCTACGAAATAACAGAGACCACTCGGAATGACAAGCACGGGAAAAGATCCATTAATGTGCGGAAAATTATCTCTAGTGGATATCCGGTTCTGTCACACTTCCGCAGACAATACTTCCGGTTCAGCACAATTGGCTGATGTCACATCCATAATCAAAATAATACAAAAGGAAGTTTGGTTTCGGTCAATTTCCTGTCAATTTCCTGTGACCCTGTGAGGTTTTATCCGGCACCACCTCAAATTCTAATAAAACTATGATCATATATTACTTATATGCAATACAATTGAACGAAATATATCACAACCCACTTTTACTATAATTTAACTATTTGGACTCTTTTAGGGACCTATAGCCCCTTAAAGTGAAACTCACAAATTTCTTCAATTTTCTTTTCTTTAGTTAAAATTTTAGTAATTATGGTCTTTTTCTATTTTGGCCCTTTTGGTCCCCCTTTAAAATAATTTGGAATTCCAAAACGTTATTGCGAATCTACAGTTGGTAAGCAACAATATGGCAACAATAAAAATTATTTTAATTCAAAAATGAAATAGGAGTTCGCGTCACAAGGCCCTCTATCTATTTTGGCCCTTTTTGGTCCCTCCCAGACCCCTTTCTAGAAATTTGGAATTCCAAAACCTTATTGCGCTTCTACAGTTAGTAAGAAACAATATGGTACAAAAATTGGTAAAAATTCAAAAGTGAAAGAGGAGTTTGCGTCACAAGACGTGACGGTCTGACGGACAGACGGACGAACGACTGCAACGACAATATACCCGAACTTTCATTCGAAAGTGCGGTTATAATGATTTAAATTCAAAAATGAAATAGGAGTTCGAGTCACAAGGCTCTTTGTCTATGTTGGCCCTTTTTGGTACCTCCCAGGCCCCCTTTTAGAAATTTGGAATTCCAAAACCTTTTGCGCATCTGCAGTTAGCAAGCAAGAATATGACATAGTTATTTTAGTAAAAATGGTTTAAATTAAAAAAAAATGAAAGAGGAGTTCACGTCACAAGGCTCTTTGCATAATTTGGCCGTTTTTGGTCCCTCCCAGGCCCTCTTTTAAAAATTTGGAATTCAAAAACCCTACTGCCGTTCTACAGTTAGTAAGCAACAATATGGTACAAAACATTGGTAAAAATTAAAAAGTGAAGGAGGAGTTTGCGTCACAAGAAAGTGTGACGGACGGACCTCAACGACAATATACCCGAACTTTCATTCGAACGTGCGGGTATAAATATAACTAGAAACTATAAACAAATCGGGAAATACATTAAATATATGATGGCCACGTTAGCTGTCAGGCTTGGACGAAATATACAAACGTTATTTATATACTCTTACAAAGGCCTCATATCAAGTTTTACTTTATTTTACCATCGTCAATTTCCTGGTTAATTGGTATATTGGAGTCGCCCAATCCAAAAACAGACAGCCATGTTGATAGTTTGATTCAACCAATTTACAGAGATCCTTGTATAGATCTTCATGTCATGTGTTATTTGGCCTTCAGATAGTAATTTAGCTTGAATTAAGGAATATAAGGTGTCCAGATTTTTTTAATAATGCGATTAAAAATTAGGAATTATTCATCACTGCATTTTTAGTTGTCACGATGGATAGAAATGTGCAAGTTTTTAATAGGCCTTCCACGGATGCTTTGTACAAATTTTCAGTTTATTTGTCTATGCAATTTTGGATCAATATCGACAAAAGAATACCGAAGCACTAATACATGTATATCAGGGAAAGTGATAAGGTATAAAAATTCTAAAAGGTGAATTCTTAACACAGCAAACAAATAATACAAAGACGTACTTTTAGATAAAGCACATATATGCAACCGAAATATGAATATCAATGGAATTGGTGAACCGTAACGACTAAAACGCTCTGGGTTCATAGTCAATATCTTTTTTCCCCCTAGTTGCCCGTGAACAAGAATCGAGATAATGGCCGAAACGTTGGGTTTTTATAACGTTTTTTGCTTTGTTATTTTTTGCATATAGTATTTTTCGGCTTTTGTCTTTTATACATTTTAGTCGTTATTTGCCCCTTTTAACGGCTCACGAATTCTATAAATACATTAATATTCCTTTCATTATATTGTCGAATGAGTTGTTTCGCAACATACATATTTATTCGCAATAGAATAGATAGTATAGAGAACCCAATAGGAATTGAAACAAGATAGTAAAAACACTTAACACCAGATGTATGAACTCCCAGGCGCTCTTGAAGGGTATAAATGTCTTTCCATTAGCGGGGCCGGTGACATTGCAGTATGTAGTGAAATCAGATATCCAGTCTCATTTATGTAATAGAAACTTCGTACCAACCAATCGATTTATGATGACAAGCGTAAATGTTTGGATTGATGATATTACCAAAGACTTGACATAATAACCCAGTCTTAGAAGTTTATTTGACAATAATTTCGCGAATAAACTGTGAAATATACAACCATAGGCCGATGACCTCGGTATATCACTGCCATGAAGAGGAAAGTTTACAGTTGGAAAGTTAAAATCATCAGGTTTGTCATGACGTTTTGATGGTTCATATAATGTTTCATCTGCATGTTTTTGGCTAATCAGTATCAGAGGAGAAGATCAAAATGTCAAATGTGATAGCGTTTGTTTGTATTGCTCACAATGTTTTGTTGTTTATTTTTTGGCTTTGCAAATTTTGGTCACGAATGTAACTTCTGACTAAGTATTTTGACTCTAAACAATGGTGCAATCCCTTAAAAATTAGTTGACACAAATATTTTTTTGTCATTTTAGCTTCAACATGAAAAGATCTCACAACAACTGCAGTCAACCATGCAAGATTAAATGCAGTTCATGTGTTTTTAAAGGACGAACCGTCGATGCTTTTAAGTGGTGCAAAACATGTTTAGAAGGGTTATGCAAAGATTGTATATTAATTCATACAACTAAAACTCTGAAAAACCATTCTATCATTTCCGTTGAGGAGTATTTGTCAAACATTTCAATGAAGCTAGATATTCAGACAGTTTGCAAAGAACATGGAAAGAAGCTAGAATTCTTTTGTCCTTTTCATGATGCCACAGCCTGTACACCCTGTTTGTCAGGGAAGCATCACAGATGTGAAAATCTTGTTCTCATTGAAGAGATTGCCAAACATTATCGAGATTCACCACAACTTTCTGACTTAGAAAAAAGTCTACATGAAACAAAACGAAACATTGAAGACATTTTACGTTTTAATTTGCAAAACAAGAAGTCATTAGTCAACTGCAAAAGTTCCATTCAAAAGGACATCACAACCTTTCGCGCTGAAATAAATGAGTACCTAGATAAATTAGAAACCAAATTGTTACAGGAATTAGAGGCTAAATACAAAGAATGCATATCAGAAATAAATAGCTCAATGATTAAGTTAGAGAAGGATGTACAAAGCATTAATTCATTAATAGCAACCACAAACGAGGTCAAGAATGTTGCCTCTGATACACAGTGTTTTCTTGGAACTCGTGACCTAGTACTGCAGTTTCAACCAATTGAAAATAGAATGGATAAAGATATGGCTGAGATGAGTGGGTATGAAATACGCATTTTGCTTGATGAGAATCTTTCTTCGTTTACGAACCAGTTGAATTCTCTTGGGAAAATAAATGTACAAAAGAGTCCGGTGCCAATAAAATTACAGAATTTTAAACATCGACAAGCACAGACGCCGCTCCATGTAAATAAAGCACAAAAGAGCGACGACATATTGATATTGAAAGAATATATACCAGTTTTACCTGCTGAGACTAACCAGCTCGTAACTGGTTGTCTAATACTTTCAAATGATAAATTCGTATTCATTCACAGGAATAAGCATAATATTTTCATTCAAAATAAAGCGGGAAAAGTTATCAGTTGTATTAATATCTCTGGTAGTCCATTTGATGCTGCCGTCATCGATGACCAAAATATGGTTGTGTCATACGGAGCTTTGGCATATATTGAGTTTATAAATCTGACCAATGGCGATACCATACGACGAGTCCCAGTAGGGGGATATTGTTCAGGCGTTTGTTTTTTACCAGAAGCGGGCAATGTTTACGTAATAGTTCGAAATAAAGGGATATTTGTTACGTCAAAGGATGGAAAGATTCGCTGTTTGGTTAGAAAGTTTGACTTAGACACTGGATACATATCAGTGTTTACAAATAAACTGGTTTATACAGATACTAAAAATAAATCAGTTCATTGTCTAGACATTGGTGGCAAAGAAATCTGGAACTTCCGGTTTGATGCCACTAAATCACTACGTGGAGTGCAAATTGATAACAGAGAAAATGTGTTTTTGACAGACAGCGAATCAAGTCAGCTTATACTTCTGTCTCCTGATGGAGGTAGTAGTCGAATTATCCTAGATAAAAGAAGCGATATAAAACAACCATTTGGGATTTATTTTGACAAATGCCATAAGGAACTTTTAATTTGCAATTCCACAGACGGCCATGCTTTTGTGTATAAAACTGAATAAAGCATAACACATTCATCATGAGAATAGACAGATGTAAAAAATATTCAACTTCTTTCAGAAAAATGTCCTAAGTAACCATAATGGAGTACAAAAATCGCGCACTTCAGTCTGGGTTCTTACTATTGTTACTAGTAAGTATATATTTTTGTTCTGACATGAAGTTGATAATAAACTGTTAAATAGAACATCCCAAAATCAAATCTATGTCATTGCACGGCGTTTTTGTTTTGTTATTATTATTTTTTTTTTCATTTTTGTTTTTTGTTTTTCTGCATTTAAGCTTTTTAAATATTCTAATTTTGACTAGGCTCCGCTTTCCATATACTGAATCCAGCCGAACCTAGTTTAACATAGAACCTATGAAAAATGTTCTTAAAGATCTTCTTGTCTGAAACAACTAGGCCGTTTGGAACAAAACTTGGCAATGGTCCTTAGGTGGTCCTCTTTCAGAATTGTATCCGATGACCCCACCTGCGGTCAAAAATGGACTGCTAGTGAGGATGGACATAGTCAATTTATTCTGCAAGTGATTTCCAGATGAGCGATCCAGGCTCCTAGGAGTCTCTTGTTTCATTTTTCATTGGAGTATGTGATTTAATTTCTCCATAGGATGATTGTATAAAATCTTTAATTTCGGTAAGTGTCCAAAATCAATTGCTGGAGAGTGGGGTGAAGGGATGACTGTCGATTCCGACAGTAGTATGTTTTCAATTCGTGTGAATGTACTTTCTGGCATGTCTGTTCTGAATGATTACAATCCTCAGCAATGGACACCTCGGTTGGCTGAATAAAAAAATGTGAATCATGGATCTCATTTTAATTGTTATAGAAACTTTAGCATTATTTTTCCACTTTAAAACGTTACGCATTTGAAGACAAAGTCAAAGCATATGTCGATTGTTTTGGGAACTACCCATTTCCGTAAATAACTCGGAATTATAACAACTGTAATACAAGTGGGAGGTTTGGAAGGCGGGAAACGTGGTTCAAGCGACCGGCTGTGGGTTTCTGACGATGGGTACTTGCGTACCTTCCCGCTTTGCCAGTCTTGAAGTTTCATGTTTTGTAATGAAATTTTATTTACAAACTAAAATGCTAACATCAGAATCGTCACTGATCGCCGAACCCCCGCAATTAGTCAGGAAACTTATCCAAATTAAAAAATCTAAAACCTTATTGCCCATTTACAGATGTTATTCTATTATTCTATGAAGAAATTAAATCACTAAATCCAAGAAAAAAGACGTCACCAGCTAAAATTCACCCCTGCGAGCCCAAGTTTAGAAATCTAAAATTCTAAAACCTTAATGCACATCTAGATATGGTGTATGACAATAATTTCAAGAAACAGAATGCAGAAATTTAAGAATGAAAGAGGAGTTCCAGTCACAAGCTTAAACTTACAAATTTCAAAATACGACCCCTGTGGGTATCAAGTTTTGAAAATTATTATTCTAAAACCATATTGCGCATCTACATGTACTATATAGAAATAAAATTTATACACTAAAAAATGATAGAGGAGTTTATAAAAAAGTTATAAAAATTATAAAACCTTATTGCACATATGATGTATGATAATACTGTTGAGAATCAGAATGCAGAAATTGATGAATGAAAGAGGAGTTCAGGCAATAAGCTTAAATTCAAAATTTTCAAAAATTTACTACTATGGCCCCAAGTTTTGAAAACCAAAATTCTAACACTAAAGCCTACATGAAAAGGACAAATATACCTAAGGAGCAATCAAAAAAACGTAATCCATTGGACAGACAAACCCGGGAAGACAAACGAACAACCACAAGCACAACAAATAAACACAGAAAACTGAAAACAATGAACAACACGAACTCCTATAAAAACCAGGAGTGAACCCAGGTGCTCCGGAAGGGTAAGCAGTTCCTGCTCCGTATACGGCACCCGTCGTGAAGTTCAACAAAGTCAATCCGGTGGAAGTCACAAATCGTAGGAGGCACATGAAAGGTTACGACAGTGGGAACAGGTCCAACATCATCTTAGATATTGGAACACTGTAATGGTCAATCAATTCATGATGACGACCGTAAAATTTCTTAAGTGATGACATCAACTTATCCCTGATAAAACCCTGGTTAAGAAGCTTTTGTGACAGCAGTAATCCTCTTGAAATCAGTTTCAACATCTCCTTTGAAACTATAAAGCCAATATTAACCAACTTGCCAGGAATAGGATATAGGGGGTACTTTATAAAAAATGTTCATTTCGTTTTGATCGGCTAACATTCACGTGCAAACAGAATTTAATATGCTTCCAGGTGAGGGATTCAGGCTCAAATTATTTCGGCTAAGTCTAGTTATAAGTGACATTGCAGTTTCCCATAGGCTTCAATATAAACCATGTGCCACTGTAGCTGCCATGTGTGCCACCTCATCAACACTAAATGAAGATTATTTGTAGAGGGTCTCCCAATGATCATTCCTATAAAGTTTGAAAAGATATGGAATTGTAGTTTGAGAGAAGAATGAGAAAATTTGAAACCATTCATAATCAAGAATTGCCTACAGTGCAGCCATTTTTTCCTCCCATGCTAAGGATGTGAGGACATTTTATAAAGAAACATCTATATAGTATTCCTACCAGGGTTGTTTATGGCTTGTAGTTTCAGATATGATGATGAAAATGTTAATTCCCATAATATTCAATGCAAACCTATATGCCACCGTAGTTTCTATGTGTGCCACCCAATCAACATCAAATGAGGAATCTTTGTAGAAGGTTTCCTAATCCTCATTCCTATAATGTTTGAAAGGATTTGGCATTGTAATTTTAGAGGGAAAGAAATTTGAAATTCTACCGATCAGAATCAAGAGTTGCCTCTGGTGGCCATGTTTTTTTTAACAAATCGGAATGAAATATAATATTTTATACACCCTTCCATACATTATTCCTACAAAGTTTGTTCCAAATTGGCTCAGCAGTTTCAGAGGAAATTATTGTGTAACAACAGATGCAAAGTCATGAGAACAGCTCACATGGTCCAGGTTGGCTAAAAATGAAATAGGACTTGTGTAACAAGCTTACCCAGTAAATTGACCATTTACAAACGTATGTTGCATGATTAAACCCAAAATGAGGCAGTTTTGTAGATGGTCTCACAATCTTTATTCATATAAAGTTTGAAAAGATTTTGCATAGTAGTTTTAGAGAAAAATTTGAAAATTTGACAAATCAGAATTAAGAATTGCATTTGCCGGGAGGGGACTTATAAACCTTATATTTTCCAAAAATGTACATATACATGTATTGTAAATAAATTTTGTTCTCCTTCAGTCTTGATATTATTTTTTTTTATTTTGCCATATAAATAAAACAAAAATGAAGCCTCTGATTTTGTGTCAGTCTTTTATTGTTTGGGATCTCTATCAATATACAATTATGCTGACAGAAATGTTAATACAATGACTCTTACCCCAAGATATTCAGCTTGTTCACAATCAGAGTACAAATTCGTAGAAAATATGTGTATAAAGACACTTTACATCAAAATTATAGTCATGCATTTCGTGAAGTCAAGAAATACCAAAGGGATATTCGAAGGAGAGAAAAATCATAACAACTGACAAACTCGGGAGAACAACGAAGACAAGACCAAAACAATACATGCACTACAATTAAAAAGTAAAAACATATGAACAACATGAAACCCACCAAAAAACCGGGGGTAAAATTAACAATGTTTTGTTATAAATCTTTTGATCCTCCCTACACTTTCGTTCTCTTCAATTTAAAGCAAACCATTCTTTGTCTTCTTCTGCAACTAATCTTCCGAACCTCTCTATTTTTGTGCAAAAAAAACCTGAGTTATCTCTCTTTCTGCACTAATTTCAAATTCACTGGTTTCAATAAACATCATTTTGAAAATCAAAAGATAAGTCTACTTTTCCCTTTCTGATTTTTTCTTCTTCGTGTAGTTTTTTTAGTTTTTTGTAGTTGCCCTTTCTATTGTCTCAAAATCCAACGACATATAAAGCAAGCAAACTAGTGTCATTTTTCTTACCAATTATATCACTGTTTCACAAAAAAATATTTCTGACAGCTAATAATAAGCAATTTGGCTGACTATGCCAATGCAGGTGTCAGAATTGCAATACTTCTGATGAAAATAACCACATATTTGCGTGTAAAGTAATTTTGACAAAGAGTGGTTAATTGTATAACTGTCATAATTTATATTTCAAAGAATTATATATTTTCATTTGTTGGACACCAGAATCTTCTTTTAAATTGTATCAGTTTCACATGGTCCACAGTAACTGACTGTCAAATTTTTGCTAAATGATCCCCATTTACATTCAACATGGCAATGTATTTCAATGTTCTCCTTAGAAATTTTGGATAGCATCACATTTGACGTAATATGTTAGAAATTTGACCATTTAGCCATATTGGAAACTGGCAGTTGGAATAAAAGTACTCTAGTAATAAGAATTATTCGTGTCCTCAAAGGTATCAAATCCAATGTCTGATTTAAAATATACTTAAGGAGCAATCTAAAAAAAACCCAATCCATTACACAGACAAAACCCGGGACAACAAAACACTGAATGACTTTCGTTGTCAACAAAATAAAACCTCATTGTTTCTAAAGCTACAGTCAATGGACATAATGTTTGGCCACCTCCAATTTTTCTCTTAGGTTTCTATACAAATTTCAATTATCATGACATTTTCAAGTTTTTTTGGCTTATTTATGTATACTTTTGCAATTCTAGACTTCAGGTAACATTTATGATTGCTTCTGAAACAAAATGTGGGACAGAAGTTGAAATGTGTTATATCTGACAGCCATGTTAACATAATCCAAACCTTTAAACTTAGAGGACAATATTAAAAATGTACTGGATATATTATTTTTAATATTTTATATTTTGCATATCATATAATTTGAGATTTCACCTCAAGTAATGAAACTTATTCTTTAAGATGCATTTTTTTTAACTAGTATAATGTTCATATGGGCTAAAATTTCACATCTGCTGCAATATGCAAATGAGTTAAAAGCTCTAGAAAATTTAATAAAATCTAATCAAGTTTAAAAGATATAAATTTTAAAATAACAGAAAGACCTTTAAATTCAACTTTCGTCATAATACACATGTTTACTATCAATGTGTCATTGATATTAAACACGTGTATTATGAGTAAATATATGGTATATTTGTATCCTTATGAAACAAATAAATGGTAAAAAATAGAAAACATAAAATTATGCTAATTTTTTAATTTCTCAGTTATTCATTGAATTAAATTTATTGTATTTTCGGTGTGGGAAAAAAGTGTTTATTGTTTGTTGGTGTTGTAAATAAGATTACACGTACATGAGGGTGTTGACGGGGTTTATGCAATAGAGAATAATGGCCTGATGTTCTACAATATAAAGAATAATCGGTTATATATGGATAAAGGATATGAGGAAAAAATATTGATTACAAACAATTAAAAATTTACAGGAAATGGAGAAAAATTAACTGAATACAGAATATGAGGTACCGCCATCCATACATTAAGATAAATAGATAGATAGATAGATAGATAGATAGATTTATTCACCAAATCAAGGGCCACAAGGGGCATGTTTTAAAATAGAAAAGTACATAAACAAATGGATTATTACACATGAAATTACCAGTAATTAAAAACTATAATATGAAATTATTCATTGCAGCAAATGGATAATGTTCACTCATCTGCAAATGGCACCAACGGACGTTGAACAACAAAATGCAGAAACATAAGCACCGTAATCATGAGTTTCAAACCAAAATTAAAAAATAAGTATTTTGACTCCGTTATGAGAATCATAATGTATACGTGACAAAAGATTTGATTTTTTTCTAATGATTTCAGCCACTGGATTTTCATTTTACAAAATGTGTGTCGATTTTCTTCTTGATTTTCCGCAAATTTAATTTAACCATCTTTTGGAAATTTCCAATTTCCACCATTTTGAATTTTATCCAAATTTCAAAATGAGACGTATTAGATCAAGAAATGAAGTAGCAAACCACTGTTGCCCTCATACTTAAATTTTTTTAGGAATTACCAAGATATTTGGTTCCGAAATCGTGTATCGTTACTTTTGTTGACTAGTATATATTTACATGATTTAGTCTCGAATCTTCATTACCATCCAATCACATCAAGAAGAATTCTTTACTATTGACGTTAATCACCGTTTGATTACTTACAATAAGAGAGACGGCAATGAACCCCAAACAAAAATTAAACGTCGAAAGGTGATTCAAAAAAGAGCTATTAGAGAGAGACATGAATGTCCTTTCAGACCTATGAAAAAATGGTAAAAGTCAAGCCGTTTGTCTGGTTGAGTACAGAAGTCTTGATCATGTCCAAAAAGAAGTGAACATTTTCTAAAATCAATGTGATCTGATAAAAATTCATTAGGATTATTTTGGCAACAAAGAACTATGTCAAAAAGAAAGACGTACATGAAAATAAAATTTTGAAACGGGAAATTAATGTCTGCTTTTTTCAATAAAGAAAATAATTCATGTCAGTTTTTATTGGTGGAGGAAGCCGGAGTACCCGAAGAGAACCACCGAACTTCGGTAGGAAAATTGGCAATCCTTGTCAATTAAGATCGGAGTCGAACACACCCCGCCATAGGCGAGATTCGAATCATTCCTTATGAAAACATGTACCAGTAAACATAAACAATAAAATTACCAAAAAAAAAAAAATGCTTATAAATTTTTAATATAATTTGATTTGTAGATTTTCCTTTGACCTTTTGGATCATAATTATTTACAAAACCTTCAAGAAAATGACTAAATGCGGAAAGAAGAGGACTACATCACTTTTGATCATGTATAGTTCAACTCTTACCGTTTCCAATGTCAGCTATATTTTAGCCTGGTTGTAACCTTTAAATGGACATGCAAGTCGCTTTAGACATAGTCACTGAAGAGTGATATACATTTTTGCACATATTACAGTTATACTAGTTAGTCTGCTAGTGGGAAAAATACATTTGGTAACGTCTTAACTCTGTATAAATTGTAACGTTCACATCTTCACTTAATTCTTTTAAGTAAAACACTTTGTTTCTTATTTCAAATTCTGTTGCAAACATTTCATTATATCAATTAAATTTACGAAGTATAATATTCTATTTTCTAAATTAAATTCTGTACCAAAATAAAATGAAACACAATTGTTTAAAAGTCGTTTTTCTTGGAGAAGTACTTAAAGATAATTGAAAAATGGTTGACAATACCATTTTTAAAACAAATAAAAAAGAAAAAAATGCTGGTCGTTATTTCCTGAGACTTTTAATTAATACATTTATTATTCTGTTTGATTTCATATTTTCTTAAACAAATATTGTTGTCAAAATAATAACATTAAGTTGATGAAGTAAAATATACGTTAGATAATGTCCAGAAACACTTAATTCTGAACAATCCTAAATATTTTGTTAGAAAAAAAAACAATGTAGCTGAGAAAATAAAAAATTGAATATGAAAGTAGTTTCAAAACACCGGCTGTAATTTCTGTAATTTCGGAATCGAATTATTTTTCTAAAAAGCATTATGTTATCATTTGAAAAGAAATCTTAAAACTGCTCTGAATATGCTATATTTGTGGAAACCGTTATTATGAGCGTATTTGAATATTGTGTTTACATAGCATACTTCTAAATCGGAGTCTCAAAAATATACTGATACTAGAGGAAAGTGTTGTTTTTTTATCAGTCAGTTAGTACTTTGAGCTATAGAGTCATTTTACAACGAGGACTCTAAGAACGGCACTTTTTCACCATGTATGTCGCTTTTATTATCAATCTTACTGAATTGAATACTTACTGAAACTCTGTGATTAACTTTATAATCATACTTTTCCAATACTGACCTTTCCCTTCCTACATAATAATACACAAAAGTTTCCACCGGGTCGCATTTATGTGTGACAGCTGATTCACTACTATTGTGCTTGTGACATTCTTTTCTGAGAGAAATTCTGTCAATTGAACTACTATACCTCTTTGAAGTGCGGACGTCTTACGACCCAAGTCAGTGTAAAAGGTCGTATGACGTTAGTAAAGTCACGAAATACCAAAGGGATATTCGAAGGAGAGAAAAATCGTAACACCGACAAACTCCGGAGAACAACGAAGACAAGACCAAAACAATACATGTACTACAATTAAAAACTAAAAACATATGAACAACATGGACCCCACTAAAAAACCAGGGGTAGACTCAGGTGCTCCGGAAGAGTAAGCAATCTCTGCTTTCTGCAGGACACCCGCCATGCTGCCCATGTCAAATCCGGTATGAGGAAGGGATAATATGAATGGAACATCCATTTTCATTTGGGAAACGGTTTTTTCATACCTGTAAACCAAGTCATGATGACGCCCATAAAACTTTAATAATGATGACTTCAGCTTAGGAGTAACGTACCCATGTCTTAGCAACTTTTCTGCCGGGCTGTGTCCAGGAAGTCAATGTAAATGTCACAACCTCTGGAATAACGTATGAGTTGTGAAATATATACTCCATACGTCGGTGCTTCTAGTTAGATAATTCTTGGACAAGGAGTGTTTCTATCCTAAGTGGTCAGGCTTTTGTATCAGTAATATATTTTACTTGCTCGAGACGCAAACAGGAAGAATTTAAGATAGAAAATTATACAACGAACACTTTTTAACGTCTTGTCGTCTCTTGTTCTGGTACCAAATATAGGACATCTGTTTTTTTTTCTTGTCCAATAGCGCCCTTTAAATGCTTCATTCTCATGTTTGCTTTCTTAGCTTTATGCCTCCTGTTCACTTTACGTCAAATATCATCTTATGAAAATACCTTTCAGATCCATTATTAGGATGCATCGAACGTGTCGATGTCGATGCAGAATTTGATACTTGAAAAATTCAACACTTGCAAATTCTTTACTTCCCCACTCTTTGATCTCTACCATTCCACTGTTACGTAAGAAAGTTAAAGATAGAAATCTGTATAAAGAAGAATAAATCTAACATCCTTTATCTACAATAGATCAGCAATTACTTGGATCTTTTCTCCTTTTAAATCAAAGTGTCAAATTATCATAAAAAACATTAAATATGAAACCAATGTATTGGTGTGAAGAGCTGTTTAAATCTCAAATTTAATTGATTTAATTAAGAATGGAATGTTTTTCTGTGGCAAGATTCCTTTTTTGTGCACTCCGCGTACTTGCTACATACATAACGCATCTTTTTTCTTTGTAAAAATAATTTATCTGTATCCAAATTCCTTAGTCTACTTAAATCAACTGATATAAATATGATTTCAAAATTAGCTTGAATATTTTTTTTTAATTTTGAAAGCCTCTTCATGATTAAAATAATCCGTTAAAACGGTAAAAATTTAATAATTTATTAGAATTAAAGGCTTTATAATCGCGGCCTAAACTCACCTTTTTGCTCCGGCTATTCTTTTTGTTAAGTTTCATTCCAAGGGAAAGGAGTTGTACTCATTTTATACACTGTATATACATGTACTATTAGGCTAGTCATTGACCATAATTTTGCCCTACAAAAATATCGATTTCTTTTGCACGCCCACACTCAAAAGAGTAAAAAAACGCAACCCCCAAAATACCTGTGAAAAAAGTTAAACCCCCAAGAAAATGTTCACACCCCAAAATATACATCATATTTTTGTGACATTAATTAGATAAATCTAGATGATGGCAGTTATGCTGACAATCAAAAGGTATCATTTACCTAAATATTTAATCACTGCTTCAGGCATTTAAATACTTCCAAAAATTATTAACCCATTATGAATAGGGTCTACTGCATAGTTTTTCTTACCCCAATGAAACACCTCTGAATTTTATATCCCAGAACAAATATCGAATTTTTGAAAATGACCCCAAGCTAATGATAAAGTACTATAGGCTCAATTTAGAAGTTCAACTAGGCAAAACCATAACCAAATTGTAACGAATATATGTGACTCGGTAAGTGTTGAATATAATAATGATATACGATAGCTTTGATACATTTCGGGCTCTGAGTTATGTTAATGAGTAAATAAAAAACGGATGACAGAAAATGTCAACAAAGACATTCCAAATAATTAACACCATTCAATCGACAGACATTCAGACGAAAACAACATTTAAAAGAGCACACAACACACATAATATCAAGTGAGTCAGGATAGTTTCACTTGGTACAGACACTTATAAATGGTGGGGTTAAACTGGTTCAATGGTTACCATACATCACCATTAATTACGCTGACTTTCTTGTGATAAAGCACACAATAAAAGCCAAAACATTATGGTTACCAACAACATGAACAAGATGACCTCTAGCTAGAAATGACAAAATTGAACTGTACACAATATTAGATCGCGGAGTCAAAATGTGCTAGTTTTAACTGTAAAACTATAATAGCTGGGCTCAATTCTAACCTCTCTTTAGTCTCTCTGTCCTAAACTGTCAGACGATCTGTTCTAGAACGGGTTCTAGAATTGTCATCCTGGCAATTTTAGAACCGTTTAAGACAGGGTGTGTCCTGACCTAGAACCATTCTACATGTTATAGACAGTTCTAACTAGAACCATTTATGAAACTTCTACCCTAGAACCATTTATGACAATTCTACCCTAGAACCATTCCGGACTGTTCTAACCTATAACTTTTCTGGACGGCTCTACCCTATTGACATTTATGACAGTTCTACTTCATAACCATTGGTTTTTCCCTGGAACTGTTTTCGAATGGTTCTATGACAGTCTTCGTTGATAGTATAGTTGAGAGGCTAGAACTGATCTCAACAATATTTGCAATTACTGAGGGCAACATAGAGTACCCTATAGATGTTATAAATCTACAACTAAGATAAACATGACTAAGTTGTTGTATCGGCGCAATGCACCCCAAAGTTAGTCTTTTTGAAAATGTTAATATTTTACTTCAGAATAGTGATAAACATATCAAAGTTCCACCAAGTATGATTCATAGATGGAAATAATGATAAACATTTTACACATAAATTGACTCCGTGGAAGTTTATGGCCACATTTATTAATTGCATTATCTAAAAACTTTGAATCTGAGTTTACAATTTTAATAGGCTTACAAATCAACTGTATAAGATAAACTGTTCGATCAAATAAAGTTCTATCGGTCTTATTTTGAAATTAAGGCAAGTAATTTCAATATTTCACAGCTATAGTAGAGAACATGTTCATTCTTTTTTACTGGATGTTATGCAAGCACAATACTGCACAATACTGCAACTGCAGTTTAATCTAAACACAATTCAGAAATGTAAACTTTTGTGACGAGTTTATTCATTAAGTATTATGAAACAATAATTAAAACCAATATTGACTTGATAATTATTTCCCCAGTGGGCCTGTCCAACCTTGCTCCAATCACTTCGATGCATATTGTTCCCCTAAAATCAATGAAAATTTGATTCAGTTATCAGCGTGAAGCAATTTACAACAGTTTGAACAGTTGTTGAAGACGTACAGTACAAGTTCCAAATTGTAATATAGTATCAGATGAATTATTGTAAATCTAGGATTATAATATTGTTGTTAATAGGAGAATGAGGTAAGATTTTGCATGTTTAATTATTTAGAAAACTGGAAGTACATGTACACAGTAGAATTTGGATTATAATTAATATACATGTAATTTTAAAAATAAATTCTAGGAAAGAACATGAACTATTTATATTACAAAAACTTAAATTGCATGCTTCTGATGTCTTAATATTCTGTATATGTATCATGCGAAAATTATAATTTAAAAATTTAATAATAATATTATTAATAAAAAATAATTATTTTTATAATTACAAAGAATATGAGAATTTTCTATTTACTCGTACCATTGTCCTAGAAAGTTAAAAGATAGATCAAATATATAAAAAGAAGGGATATGTAAATTAAAAGCGCATATATTATTTAAATTTCAAAAACGAAAGTGTTACAATGTAAATACAAATGTATTGTACACATTTTGGAAACTGTAATTGATCGTTTTTATATAATGTCCCTTTTTAGCATCAATGAGCTCTACGTCTAGAAAGTTTAAAATTCTTGTTTGATGATTGAAAGAAAAACTTTGTGATTAACTTTATTATTATACTTTTCCAATACTGTCCTTTCCCTTCCTACATAATGATACACATAAGTTCCTAACGTGTCGCATCTATGTGTGACAGCTAATTCTCTACTGTTGTGCTTGTGACATTCTTTTCTGATAGAACAGGACAAATATACTTAAGGATCAATCCAAGAAACGCAATCCATTAGATGCACAAAATCCTTGAAGACAAATGAACAACCACAAGCACAAAAGTTAAACACTGAAAACTAAAACACAATGAACAACATGAACTCAGGAGTGAACTCAGTTGTTCCAGAAGGGTAAGCAGTTCCTGCTCCGTATACGGCACCCGTCGTGAAGTTCAACAAAGTCAATCCGGTGGTAGTCACAAATCGGTGGAGGTACATGAAATGTTACGACAGTGGTAACAGGTCCAACATCAACTTAAATATTGGAATACTGTAACGGTCAATCACTTCGTGATGACGACCGTAAAATTTCCTAAGTAATGACATCAACTTATCCCTGTATAATTCTGTCAATTAAACTATTATACCTCCATAAAATATGGCAATCATCAAGGCTTGATTTAAGAGCATGCAGATACTAAACCCCTTACTAGATAACTGAATAAATAACCATAGGGTGCAATACAAAAAGTAACTCAGAAACAGAACAACCTGGGAATATAAAGGAACAAATGAAAAAGAACTTAAAACTAAACAAAATAGACAACATGAACTCCTATAAAATTCGTGAATGCAGGTGTTGTGATTAGGGGAGCAGTAATTTTCTGTTCCATTGCCAAACACGATATATGCCAAGTGGTCCAACAAAGTTGGTAATAGTCGCAACCCTGAGGAGGGCAGTCACAGCTGCAGAAACAAGTCTTACGCATTTTGGGATATTGGTACTATATTCGTAATTACGACCGTAAAAGTTCCATAGTCGCCAACAGTCACAATAATCTGACCGAGTAGCTTTTGTGGCAATCTATGAAGTTTTTGTAACTTACAAATGGATAAGATGTTAAACAAATATGCCATCTATAGGCGACACTAGTATACATGTAGCACTTCAAGAAATAGAAATTAACAATGGGAAAATTGAAGTCGATCAACATCTTTTCGTAGTTTCGTCTACAAATGTCCCTTGTCAATGAAGAGAAATAAATACAAATAGGAAGTGGACTTTAGTGTATCTATATTATCCTTAAGTTCTCTCTCATTAGATATTCCATGTTAGATTCTTGCTTCAGTATCATTTTGTCGACTTCTGTCTATCTGAAGTTGAGTTCGCATGTGGATGGATATAAGATTAAGGTACATTTTTTTACATAAAGATTAATAATTCTTGCTTTAAGGATAACATACATTTCATCTCTCAGTGAACTTGAAATTAAATAGATCACAGACACACCAACTTCTGCTTCATATCTAAATTCGTACTTGTACACAGATAATAATGGGCGGTTGAAATCAAAACTTTATGACAAACGTGGAGATTTTAATTTCAAATTATGAACTTCCCCTTTCTTTTAAGTAGCATACCAAGGTCTCCCGCCTATTGTATGTACATTTCGTTACTACCGCGCATGTGATTTATACGACGACTTTCTCGGCAGGGCGAGATTGCTGTCACATGAACTTCTAAGACAGGGTTACGTTCAGTCTCTGTTAATTTCATCACTCCAAGATTTATGGTCTTCATCACTAACTGATTTGCCGATACGAAGTTTCCATCTCGCGTATGAGACAAGATACATGTGTATCTTCAGTCAGATTTCACGTCCTTCTGAAATTGACACCCTACCGGACTTGACACCTCATCCGACTTGACACTTCACTGGCAATTTGACGGGTGACGTTAACGAAGCAGGGCATGATCATCCTTACGGAGCACCTGATGTCACTCCCAGTTTTTTTTTATGAGAGTCCATATTGCTAGTGCTTTAGTTTCTAAGCTGTCTTGTTCTAATTGTGTTTAGTTGTTTAGTTTATTATACGTTTTTTCATCTTTGTCGAGCCTGCGACTTTTGTCGCGGAAGCGAGACATAGCGATCCTAAATTCGTCGGCGGCCAAAGAAATCTCATAATCTCATCAACTATCATGCGATTTCAAAGTCATGACAAAAAAAGTTTTGCAAATCTGGGCATTCACCCTCAAAAGTGAAAAAACAAGCATTCCTTACAGGTCGTAAACCTGTTCTTTATGTGGCGTCAACCTTTTGAAATGATCGTTTAGTTCTAAATATTATTATTAACTCCCAATTAATTTGAAATGTGCTGCATAAAAACTATGTTAGAAATTGCAAAGTTTACTTAGAAATTCTGCTGATTTGAAATACACTGCTTCAAAGCACGTTTACAGTCACAAGGTTTACTTAAAAATTCTGCAAAGTGATAATTGATGGGCATTAATCATAGCCGAATTATCATAATTAGAAATTAATACTTAGAACTGTATCTTCAAAGGAAAATAATATGATTTATAATTATCGTGATGAGTTTTGTAGCATTTCCGTATATATCTGTGATGTTTAAATATCAATGCTAATCGGGCATATTCGAATTATATGGTTCTAGCAGCAGGGTTGAAATATCAGCAGACAATGTAAACAAAACAACAGACGATGGCAAATTATATATGAAAAAGTGTTTAGGACCAAACACCATTAAGTGTTATATTACCTTGAATATTATTTTAAAAATCGTTTGTTAAATTAAGATTTAACTGTGTTATTTTTGTCAAAACGAAATTATACCCTATGAAACAAAATATCCAGCCGGATCAAAATTATTCCAACCTAAGATGTCGGACATGAATCAGTTTATTTCATGCACATCGCATATCTTTATGCGGTGCACTGCCTTGTTGTAAAGTTTCATTGTATTTTCTGACCGTTTAGGAGGAGGTATGCTTACAAGGTCAATACCATATGATGAAACAAATAAATAGTAAAATCCAATTTCATCTCCTTTATGCATGGGCCCGGAATTATCTTTCTTCATGTACATCTCCGTGCTTCATGGGCATCTTCATATTACAATGTATTAATTCATTTTTGTGAATCCGACATAAGGTTTAGGAGAAGTTGCACTTACAAGATTCATGAACAAATGGACAGACAGACAGAATGTTTCTAGTATACCAACCAAACTTTGTTTATGAAGGTATAATGAAGACATTTGTCGGATACTTATAACATATAAGTATACAAGATTCGTTGCAACTTAACTCACAGGAATTTTTACGTTTGATCAAATATAATGTAAGCGGCTGTTTAATTTGTGATTCGATTACTCAAAGTGTTTTGCTATTGCTACTTGTCGAAATATTTTTTTAAAAATCATTATGAAAATTGGTGGTGCAATATTTCTGCTCTCTGACTTTTAAAGATTATCCTTATTACGGTTATATTAAAGCTGTGATTACACTGGCTGATAAAAAACTACTGCTATGAAGACTTTAATGGTTTTTTGAAGAATTAGGGGATTTAATAAACAACTACAAAACGGGTTATTAAGTATAATTTTCAGATTGGCAAATTCGCATTGCATGTTCGTGACTACAAATTTCACTAGAATGCTTTCTCAAATGTAATTAAATAGTGTTGCATTTTGACTTATATAACTAAATTAACCCAGTATTAAACATTTCTTTAAAAATTCCATATTATGGTTTTAATCGAAACTTCCCACTCCTTAAACGTCAGTATTTGGTTGAGGGACGTTATGTTTTGTATGTTCGTTCTTAATTTCTTTTTCATTAAACGTTAATGAGACTAGATATCTTTTATTAGATTTCATGTCTTAATGGAACTGACACCTGAGCAGATGGTACACTTCACAGGATGTCACATTCTTCCAATATGACTAATGGGCCACGCTTGATCTTCTGAAGCACATGATGTGAATGTGGGGGCACATTACTACTGATTCAGTTTTTGTTAGAATGTTGTTTAGTTTGCTGCGAGTTTTTTCAATCTTTTTGGTACATCTGTGTAATGTTTGTTGTCTTGTTGTTTTTTCATAGATTTGCAATGAGTTTAGATTTTGGATTTATGGACCCTTCATTTCCTCACAATCTTAATTGCCTTCTTTGCCAATATCAATTATATTTTTTCGTAATTAATATAAGCTCGTGCACTATTGAACTTTGTTTATTTTCATCTAAAACGGATATCATTGTTATGTTCATTTCCACCCAATTTTTGCTTTTGACATATACTATTATTTCAAACAAATGTCTGGTCTATTTTTTGAACTTACTGACTGGAAATGTCCATATCGATAGATAATTAAGTTTACGTAAAATTTAGCGGTTATTGATTGTACCGCAGGGTATGTATAAATATGATATCCGCTTGACAATTACTTCAAGCATTATGTCACTTATTTTAGGAATTAACAGGAACGGCGTTTTATAATCATCTTTTATTGGAGTTTAATGCGATAATCATATTCTGTTTATAGACGATGGGTTGAACAGTTGCCGTGTTATCAAAAACTAAAAAAAACCCAGAAAACTAAGTATGTTCCGAAACGGCTCATTCGCCAATAAATAACAAGGAAAATAAATGGAAATGGTGAGCTGGCAAAAGGAGCATAAATACACAAGCCGAAAAAAAAACAAATATAAAATCGTAAAAAAAAACAACAATCAAACTAAAAAGTTAAATATACCCAAGGTTTCGACCAATATGGTCTTGATCACTAGCTTGTAAAAAATAAAAAAAAGTCGATGACTCTTTGAAACACAGAGCAAGTCTCGTAAACAAAAAAACAACAATCAAACTAAAAATTAAAAATACCCAAGGTTTAGACCAATATGGTCTTGATCACGAGCAAGTAAAAATAAAAATAAAAAGGTTTTGACTCTTTGAAACCCAAAGCAAGTCTCGTAAAAAGACAACAATCAAACTAAAAAGTTTAAAAAAAAACCCCAACGTTTCGACCAATATGGTCTTGATCACTAGCATGTAAAAATAAAAATACAAATGTGTTGATTCTTTGAAACCCAAAGCAACTTGCATATTGGTCGAAATGTTTGGTATTTTTTTTTAACTTGCTTTGGTTTCAAATAGTAACAAGTTTCTTTTTTTATTTTTTTACATGGTCGTGATCAAGACCATGTTGGTCGAAACGTTGGGTATTTTTAATTTTTTAGTTTGATTGTTGTTTTTTTTTTACGATTTTATATATATATATTTTTTTTCGATTTGTGTATTTTATACCTTTAAGTCTTATGTCCCCTTTGACAGCTCACCATTTCCATTTATTGTGTCAAAAAAAAAAAAAAAAAATGCTGCAAAGCTCCGCTTTAGTGACAACCCAAATGTGGGTGGTGGCCATGGTCGTACAAAGCTTGTTTTAGCACGAGATTTTCTGTATGTTGTAATCAGTAACTATAAAAGGCTTGTTGTATAGCCCGCGTTTTTTACTATCCACGCTTTCGACAAGATTTGGTTATTCACCTGTAAAATATTTTACTATGAGAAGAAAATAGTAAACAGCACGTGCTATATGTTACGACAAACAAAACTGTTTAATCTAACTACAAGTTTCAAACATTGAGATTACGACGTAATGCGTTGTCAATTTAAACGCTTTTTGTGCAAATTATATTTAGAAATGTTTGAAATTTACACTAATATGATGTCCGTGGTGTAAATTGTAGACCAACCCTACTTTCATGCATAATGTCGCGGAAACAAATTGCACTGTCAAATGTCGCCCTGAAATAATGTCGAAAAACAACTGAATCCAGTCGTCGAATGCCTGTGCATATATGACAGCAAAGTGAAACCTTATATTTCGCTACAATGATGTGAATTTAAAATAAACAAAAAACATTATATTCGTAGCAGCGGTGTTGGACGTAACTCTAAGGAAAAATATTAAGCAGTCGCAGAAATGGGGAAAACAAGGCCTAGAGTGCCCTTAGATTTTTTCATATATTTTTGGAACTGTGGGATTTGCACTTTTAATATACGTATTAATTTGTTTAAAATTTACCAGAGAGGTTCTTTTTACCTACTTGTCATTATTATAAAATGTATATACATTTTTTATTTTACTTCACATGTCTGTTTATCTCAGTCGACTTACGTCACGAATTCTATTGTTACGCCATTTTCACGGGGAACAATACGAAAATCGCGTGCAAAAATAAGCCTTTTATAGTAACCGGTGATCTCCATTACCATATTTGGATACGTCACTAAGGCGAAGCTTTGCAGCATTTTTTGGCACGACCATATTTTCCTTGTTATCTAAAACCAACAGTTCATGGTCTGTAGCTGGATGATACCGACAATATAATAAAAATCCGTTCATCTTTCAAATAAAAAATACAGGCTCCAAGTACGACGATGAAAAAAATAGGCCTTATTATGGGTAACTGATGTATCTCCTTAGTCACGGTTTAGCAGTCATTCCTATTTATTACAATGTAATGAATAAAAATATATAGTCTGGAAGGGGTAAATGTGGAAAACAAAGCAGGAAAAAGATAATGATAATAAAACATATACAAAAATACATTAAAACAAATAATAAACTTGGTTTATACCAAATTAACAAATGCTAAGATGATATAAAAAGGTACTAAACAAACGTCTAAGGACAGAGCTAGTTTTCAAAAATATTTTATAACAGTAATAGTATCAATTTCATGACCAGCAAAAGCATTCACTCAGTGGTAAAAATAATTATTTTCTAATTCACCAAGTTCAACCGAACATAAAATATTTATGTACCCAAGCTCCAGTAATTCACATTAGAACTTACACCAACACAATTAGTGGAACATTATTGTTTCGGCCAGAAAGAATCAACAAAATCATTATGTTAGATTCTGACAGGTGCGGTGACCAAAATCGAAAGAACAAAGAAAGAATTAGATAATACCCAAGTTTTTAGAAACTGATAATCTCTTTTTTAAATTTTCTGAAACATATCCATCCTTTGCCAATTCCGATTTCCATCTACCATGTATCTTAAAAAGTCTATCTGATACATTATTATTGGCGGCAGCTGTAGCTCCGCCCGCTCTAAAACTGTGGGTGCCAAATTTAGTAGAGTCTAGACCTATAAATTCTAAAGCATCTCTAACAATTTCTCTTGAACGTGTATATGACAGGCAAATATTTTTCTTTCTCAAAATGTATTTATCTGAACTTTTACAATAAGTCAAAGGTCTGAAAATGTACATATCTGATGATAAATCGATATTTGCTAACTCTAAATATCTAGACAAAATTTTGACAGGGCAAATATTACTCTCTAATTTTGAAATAAGAATATGATTCCCTTTACGGTAACAATCTGTCTTACTTTTTGCAACGTAAACATCTAAATAATTCTCTTTAAAAATGAGATTCACAGCTTGTAAATGACAAAGTTCGTCGTATCTCAAAAAACCAAAATAAGATAAGAAACACATAGCCAGTAAACGTAAATTTTTCAAATTACAGCCATCTCCATAAAATGAATTAAAAAGTGTAATCAAAACGTCTGATTGAACAGCCACTTTTTTCTTAACTGGTCTATTTAAAAGCCGCTTAGCAGAGTCAACCAAACTTTGTACAACCGGAGATTCACACGGATCAGATACCGCAGCTAGTTTATGAGCCCACTTTATTCCATAAAATGCGGCTTCAATGGTACTGTAATGTTGTTTGGTTTGAATTAAGTTCTGAAGGTAAAGACTCACATAAAGTTCATTTGCAGGCAAAACGGAAGTAATTTCTGGATATTTACCTGTCCAAGTAACAAACCTTTTGAAACTATAAGCATATTTCGAAACTGTCGAGTTCGCTCTTGAATTAATACAAGATGATTGAAGATTCTCAAAAAGATTCTTAAGATCTGGGTGAATAATTTTGTTGTTATTTTCCCAAAATCATGAAGAAAATATTTTCTGAAAACAAAATTTAATAACATATCTTAGCATATTCATAAAGTAAACAGAAATGATAATTAAACTAAAAATACAATACCGTTATAAAATTGCCATCAATCAGTCCAGTGACCAATCAAGATTACCCAGTGGTAAAGTAAACGAACAGGCCCAGTGACCCAATACAAATGTCCAGTGACCAAAGTCCAGTGACGAAGAACATGACAGTTCATATTCGCTATCTGTAAAATAAAGAATATTAATACAAAACTAATTCAAGCCAGAAGCATCTAAACGAACGGCAAGAACAGTGCCGCAATAACGGCCACTGCCGAACAAAGAATTGGGATTTATTTCCTGCAACAAAGATTCTATCTATCTCATGAAACTCTAAAACGTCTAAAACATAAGGTTTATATGATAAACCATCTGCAAATATTAAAGGCCAAAAAGCAGATGACGGCCACTTCGGTACAACAAGTGTGCCCGATGCTTTGCAATTTACTAAAGGATTTATGCATTTCGGTACTAACGCAACAGGCGGTACAAGCCAGTTGTTATGATTCGCCCAGTGGCAAGTGAAAGCGTCAATGGCTGAAGCTCTTGGATTCCAGTATAAAGAACTAAATAATGGTAATTTTGCATTGTCCATGTTTGCAAATCTGTCATAAGAATGTGGTCCCCATAGCTCATTTAAAAAATTAAAGAAATCTACTGAAATGCCCCAGTCGTCTACATCAATAATGCGACTCAAAAAATCTGCTTGTTCATTTTCACTTCTCGGTATCCACTTAATGTAAAAAGAGATATTTTCTGAAATACAACAATTAAAAATGTCCAGAGAAATATCCTGTAATTCTTTAATCTTACTATCTTTTTGTGCAATGCTAACAGCGTTTTGATTATCTGTGTAAATCGTCACCGAACTGTTTTTCAGGAATTGTGAAAAGGCTCTCAAACAAAGCTGAATAGCTTTAATTTCCCTCCAAGTGGAGCTTTTTACCTTCTCGTTCTGCAGCCACATTTTGTGCATAATCAAATCTGAATTTCTTACATAACCAGCTGCACCAGTGTCACTGGCATCTCTAAAAACGTGAAACTCGGAGGACTTTTGCAAAAGATCAACAGATTTAAGACTGCCGATATTTTGCTTCCAAAACAAAAGTTCATTCATACAGTCCGGATTAAGTCTAATATTTACATACTGATCCCAATCTTCTCTCTGATTAATTACTGAAAAAATGCACCTTGTCATAATTTGAGTTACGTTACCTACAGCAGGTGTTAAAGAAATCAGTTTGCCACAAACTTTTGCTAATTGTCTAATTTTGACCCTAGAACCTGAGTTAATTACACTATCTAAAAGTGACTGGATGTCACACAGCTTTGATTCTGGAATAAAAAGTCTACATTGTACCAAATTCCACACAAAACCTAACCACACCAAGACTTGTACTGGATTCCAGACACACTTGTCTTTGTTTGGCACAAAACCTGAAGCTACAAGATCTGATTTTACTTTCTCAGCATGTTTTGAACATAATTCAAAATTTTCTGCCACTCCGAAACCATCATCTAGGTAGACCACAATTTTAATATTGTTTAAACGCCAATGTTTTACAAGTTGGCGTACTACCTTAGTAAAAATATATCCGCTAACACTTAATCCAAAAGGCAATACAGTAAACATGTAAAATTTAACTACATTATCTTTAACCCATGAAAAACCTAAATACTGTTGAAAGGTGTGGAAAATATCCAGGTGATGGTAACCAGCTTTTAGGTCAAAAATAAATCCATAACAATCTGAACTAATATATTGTGACACTGTGCGCCAATCTTCAAATTTGATTTTGTTTAAAACAACATGTTTGTTTACGTGTCTAAGATCTAAAATTAGTCTTTCTTTACCTCTAGAATTGACTGAAACGGATAATGGGTTAACTACATGTGGTTTGTAAGATACTTCCTTTACAAGCCCGAATTTAACCAAATCTGAAATTGCACAATCTACAAAATTACTGTGTTCTAAAGCTGATTTATTGTTGTGTAAAAATACGTTATCAGGTTGACTAAAAAGAGGTATCTTAAAACCATTTTCAATAACATCAAGAATGAAATCAGATGTACCAATACTTTTCCAAAAAGAAATTGACTTTTTTAATCTGCCTTTTACATTAATGTCACATAAACCTGCCTCGTATTCAAAATAAGAGTCTAAAATTTCTACATCTTGTACCTGAAAAGTGTCTGAGTGGTTTCCTTTAAGCTGAAGATCCCCTGTTGACGTTGTATCCTGAAGCTTTGGCATCTTTTTTACAATCCCAGGCCCAGTGTCCGAATAATCCACAGTTATAGCACTGGTCTCCTGGCTTGGCCCTTTTTCCCTGGGCGAGGCCGGGTCGCCCGCTCCCGCGAAAGGGCTGCATAGCGTAACTAGAATAAGCAGTATTTCCACCATTATGCGAAATCTGTGTAGCTGAACCGGCAGCTTCTGCGGGTCTTTTACGTGCATTTGTAGACTTCTTCTCTGCTTTTGACGCCTTAATCTTTTTCACAGCGCGGCTGTCTGCGGCTCTTATCTTCTTCTCGTCCTCGGAGTCGCTGGCTACGTCGTCAGAGAGATACTCCTGTACCGTTTTCCAACCTCCTTCGGATTTATCTGCGATTCGAATGTGCTTGTTCCTCTTCTTGATCGAATCCAAAGACTGGTGCAAAGCGGATTCTGCCTTGTGATAACGTCTACTGCGAATGCAGGATACAGCCTTCTCAATATTGTCCTGTAGATCAGTATTAAATTCGTATTGAATTTGGTGTCCCTTGAAATTGAAAGTATTCTCAACCTTCTTCACTTTCTTTGACAAGCTTTTAGTAGTTTCGCTGAAATTATCCTCTATTCCGGAAAATTTACTGTTCATATAAGACGTTAGGAGGGAAAATAAATCTGCATTTGAAACTCTCTCCAAATCTGATCGCGTTTCTTGAACAGACGTACCTTGGCTCTCTTTAGTAAGGCGACTCAAATCCTCCTGTTCCTGGTCACTATTGTCGGACATTACTAACGACGATTTAACTTCTGAAGTACCAAACGAGACGTCCTCTCAAATGTGGTCACCGCCCTTCTCGATACTTAAAATAGTTCACCTGTCAATTTATACTGTCCGTATCACAAAACCGGTTGTTTTCTATTGTTATTATAATAATATGAAATCCTTCCGCTAATAGTACATAAATACATTACAATGATACCGTTGTATATAATAGGTACATGTGTGTGTTAAAACCAGTGGACGTAATTTCACCAATTATGACTAATTTTGTTTGTTTAGTTGGGATTTTACGCCGTTTTCAGCACATTTGGCTATTTCGCGGCGGCCAGTTTTTGTTGGTGGAGGAAGCCGGAGTACCCGTAGAGAACCACCTACCTTCGGTAGGAAAATTGGCAATCCTTGTCAATTTAGATCGGAGTCGAACACACCCCGCCACAGGTGAGATTCGAACTCACAACCTTAGTGATCATTAGTAGTCATGACGAACTACCTAGACCACTCGGCCACCAAGGCCCCATTATGACTAATACAAGTCGCCATTTAATTACATTTAAATTACAGTTTATTAGATACTCTTGAAATCTTCATTAGCATCAATTTAATCTTCTGTTGTTAAGCATAGATTTAAACAGTTCTGAATTATGTCAGATCAAATCAACTTCCAAAGGCTGAACTTAGTGACTTAAAAGAGAAATTAATGCAATTTGACAGAATTTCAATCGAAATAATGTTTTTTTCGGTACGGATTAGGTATATTTTCTGTTAGGTTGATACTTAAATTATTTTCGGGATAAACGAATAAAGGCATGTAGTGCAACCTTTTATCACAGCTGGTATATACATAGAAAACTTGATTACAATTACTTTAATTTCCTTTATTGCATATCGGAAAAAATAGAACATTGATGTCTTTTTCGAATGCATTGACATATAAATAAAAATATAAGATACAATTCAATATTCTATTCAGTTGGATTACAATAGAATTTCTCCTGGCAGTGCTATTTTTGAAAGTTTTAAAAAAATATTTTTTAAATTATCATATATTTTTCAATATCAGGTAGAGCGATACCGCGGTCTTTCCCACAACTATTTTGCCACTTATACATTCTATATTTTCTGGGTGAATGTTGTTTAATTTTTGTTCGTATGGTATGGTATAGTTTTTTGGTTTGATTTCAATGTTTTAGCATATCAATAACAGCTAAGACAAAATTATAGTTTTTTTCAAGTCGCCTCTCCACTGAAATTATAATTTGATAGCAATATAGAGTCTACGACTATGTGATTACATCGATTGAAATTCAAAACTCTATCTTTTGTTTACACATATTTCATTCTTCCTGTTACAATTCTTACACAGTTGGCTTCTACAACACTACACATTCCATATATGGTCAGCCTATATACTTGTTTATTCTTATTTATCTTTATTTTCTGAGCCATAAAATTTTCAAACAAACCTTATACCAAATCAACAAATATGACGGGGCCTTGGTGGCCGAGTGGTCTAGGTAGTTCGTCATGACTACTAATGATCACTATCCTGTCAACGCTGAGGTTGCGAGTTTGAATCTCACCTGTGGCGGGGTATGTTCGACTCCGATCTTAATTCACAAGGATTCCCGATTTTCCTACCGAAGGTCGGTGGTTCTCTCCGGGTACTCCGTTTTCCTCCACCAATAAAAACTGGCCGCCGCGAAATAGCCAAATGTGCTGAAAACGGCATAAAACTTCAACTAAACAAACAAACAAACAAATATGACCTTGCAGTTAATCAAGACCAGTCAAGATCAGATATCACTACTTCACCAAAAGTATCTATAATACTAAATTTACGAATTAGCCGAATAGGCGGCAAAATGCGTCGTTTAAAATAAACAATGTATGGTTCAGATTATAAAGGTTATTATCGGATTTGACAATCTGCATTTATAAATTTAAACTGCAGTTTTATTTATGTGCAAATGGAATTTTTATGCACTTTTCCGATATGAATTCTCCCAACATATCCTTTAGAAGGTTCTCGAATGCACCATTTTAACACATTGATTTAAATAAATAAGTATGCACATATTTTAAATGTCTTTCTGTTTGAAATTACGGAAAAAGAATAAAACAAATTAAAAACATTCTCCTTCGAGTGGGATGTTTCCGTTTCATGGATTGTTTTTCTACAATTACCAATTTCTCATAACTGTAAAGGTTATGAACTTTGAAGATTATGAAGAAGTAAGGTAAAGTTCAGAGGAATTCCTAACTGTTTTTTGGATTGCTCGGATGTTTACCTTGCACAAAGTGATAAAACCAACCATTAACTATTTTCACATTATTTGTTATTTGACCTGTCTAAATATATCTCTACCATACAATTCTCTGTAAGCCCTAGATAAAAATATTTTTAACAAATGGTCATCTTTATCATTAACGGCGAAATTTATCTCGGACATCTTTGATAAATATAAACGGGGACAGCACACGCAACCACACACTAAAAATGCTTTTATCGTCTGATTATTGGATATATTTGTGAATTAAGCCTCACTTGCCCTGCCCATGATGGCAATGGAACAATTGGAACAATTATTTTCCAAAAATTTGCTCTACCAAACTCACGGCATCTTTTGAAAAATTCATCCGCCACTAAGGAAATGTTTACTTTCATATTTATTCTGAAGGAAAAAGGTAATGCACTATGAAATGTGTATTAAATGAACTTTTCATCAAGTTTCAGTTCAGAATTAATTTTAACAATATAAATATTGACAATTTATGTGGTTGTGTTTTCGTCATAGATTTTGACTTTGAGGGAACCTTTTAAAGGTTCATTTTGGTAATTCTACGTGACACATAGTCTACTTCATCAGTGGATACATCTTCGGTAGTAACGAACAGCCTTATAACAATTGGGTCACGTTGTCCTAAATTTCACGCTTCATTGACTTTGGTTAAAATTTTTTTAAAAGTTTATGCATTATATTTTACATGCACTCTACACTGTATATATTATACAATTATCGCCTCCATCTGAGATAGACATCTAATTGTCAAACTGAGATGTGTTGTCTTCACAAGGGCTTTAGACCCAGGGATGGCAACATCTCGAGGGTGACGATTGTGATTTCTTTATCACACGGAGAAAATACTCTCTTTATCATACCGAACATAAGCCACTCTACATATACCATAACATTCAATTTTTGTATCAGTTCTTCGCTGAAACATTTCACAACAAGAATATAACTTCGGAACAAAAGATGGTTATTTCTGGACATCACATTTGTTGCCCGGTTGACATTACTATTGTTTCATGACGTCACAAGCATAAATATCCTGCACCGATGACGCCAAAGTTCGGACAGCCATGGGACTTCACATTTGTCTCGCGGTGTCACAAATTTTCAGAAAAACATCAAAATTGTCTTATTACAATTATACTATATACTAAGGTATAATACATATATATGTCTAAATTTAAGTCCAGTTAAACTACAACAGTTAGTGAAATCCCTATTGGTAACATAAAGCTTATTTACATCATACAGACGTGGAACAGTGGTGGGGTTAAACAGTTCTATGGGTACACAATGCAAACACCTTCTTTATTTATCCTGACACTTTGGTTGTATAAAATGCATTACAATAGTCAATATTATCGTATTTCCCCATGCATATATCGACCTGCTGAGGCCTTCACAATTACCCGTATTTCGGCACTGTAACGTCGTAAAGATTTGATCCGACCCTAATATGAGCTGACCCGAATATATCAGCGACGTCATAATGTTTGACCCAACGTTGACCCGAATATATCAGGAAAACAGCCAGTTATAGGCAGATGGCTATTAAAAAGTAAGAAATTCCATTAATATTGCTAGTTAACAATACGATAAATTTATCATCAAGTTTTCTTCAAACAAATATTGTAAAATATAAGCCGCTCGACACAATATGAAGCTTTTTAGCTAGTTCGCTACGCTCACTCGACGAAAAAGCTTCACATTGTGTCTCGCGGCTGATATTTTACGATATACGTTTGCAGAAAACCTGATAATATGTACCAATATTCACATTTCTATAAAAGAAGAATGTTTATGGTGGAGAACACCTTAGGATTTTTTTGGTTGTTCAATAATAAAACCTAAGTATAGACTTTGGGACACTTCTGTACTGCTATGAAAACTGCAAAAAATTAGGTGGACGATATAATATATTTTGTTCCATTGGTTTAGTGCCACTACTTTTTATTGTGTCAAGGTGAAATTTTAAGTGAAGAGTTAGGTAATTTTGTTTGATTGTCGTTGTCGTTGCCTTTGTACCGTCATTTTTCTGGCGCCATTCTCTTTCAATATTTGCCTTCATTATGTAATTAAAGACTACATTTTTGTCAAAATCACTATATTATCACTACATCGTCTTGATATTTTGTTGTATAATTCATGAACGCATACTAATCTTTCACTTTATGTGAATCCATTGCGTTGTAAAACTTATATAAAAGCATTTTCTAAGCTTATCTAATGCAATATAATTATATTAGATTTCTAAAGGAGACATGCGTTATATTTTATGGTAATATTGACTTCAGCATATAACAGAACTTTTTGTGCCTCTAATATTGATTTTTTTCTTTTTTTCCCTTTGCCAAGAGGCTTTAAGTTTTTTCTTTATTTAAGGATTGTTTTCAATTTTGGAACAGTTATTACGTTATAACCTACTTTAGGGCAGTTTATGTTTAAGGGTAAACTGACCAAAGTAAGTTATACAAGTATAACCTGTTGCAAAATTTATATCAATCCTTTTTTATAATTGCAGGTGGAATCATTTGAATAACTTATTCAACCCAGCAAAATTTAAAAAGCCGACTGCGAAGTAATACATTAGTGACGTCACAGTACCCAAAGTAGATAATACAATATAATGTAACTTGCTCAACCATTAACAACCAATCAAATTAACTTTTACAATTCAAATTAAATTATATTTGACAAGTCCGCTCTGTAGAATTATTATTAGTCACTTGCTTTTATTTATTTATATATCAATCATTATATTCAAATCGATATTCAATATGTTCAGGATTTTACGATACATTCTTTACATACATTCCAAAACGTTATATATATAGCTGTTTCATGATTGAAAAAAGAAAACATCTGAAAAGTTTCAGTGCGGAAAAAGAATTTTCTAGCCTTTAGCATGTGTTTATGTTTCTCTGGCGGTGAGGATATTGCTGTATTTTTATTTTTTTGAAATAATTACATTTTATGTATCATTAAACAAAAACAAGCATTGCAGGAAAATACTCTTAAATTATCAATAATTCGAAAATTACACAAATTTTCTCATCTTGCTTTAAATCTAATTTTCCGTGTGTACACGATTTTCAGGAAGTTTGATTACTACTGCCTCAGAAATCACTTAACCATTGTTTAATAATTGACTTAATTGGAGGTTACAATGATCCAGTATCAAAATTAACTTTGGACTTATTTCTACTTTCGTACCATCTTATGTATCTGTATTTATTTTAATCCAATACCGGATTGTCATAGACTGCTCTGCTGGTTCTATCTACAGTGCCAGCACTACTTGATTTTAATTGTTTAGAGAGGCTTAATAGGCTTCTTAATAGGCTTTGATTTTCTGTATTTTTATATTATTCTTTTGCATTTGTTCATATGTATTGTCGGTTTGTCCGGTGTTTGACTGGCGGATTTTGGATTCTAAGTATGCTCAATATATGATCTCATTTTATTTTTTACCTCTCCAGGAGATAATAATTTCTTATGTTGTTTGTGTAGATTCTTACTCATAAAAGGATGCAACTCGACGACACCTGTTGAATACATCATTTGTTCCATTTTCTATCTATTGGAATATTGTCTGAAGAACGTCTCAACCCATATGTCTTCATGTTCATTGATAGAATTTTGTTGTATAAAATTGTCCAAACATCTGTTTATCATGACTATGGTTGCAACGAATTGATCGTGGACCCTGCAAATGTTTTCCACAGTCCTTGCGCATGGATTTTGTTTCGAAACCCAAACATGCGTAACTTTTTTTATATACTACAATTTGATTCCATATGGAGTTCTGCTGTATAACAGTAAATTTGGAAGCTGGTTTTCTTGTAAAATCAATTCATTGCCTGGCCCCATTTAAAATCAATTGTTTTCTAATTTAAAAAATTGTGTCCTAGTACATCTATGTTGATACCAAAAACTATGTCACAGAAAAATCGTGAATTTTTTAAATCGTGTTTACTCTGTAAATAAACATTTTCCAGAACCTTATGTAAATTACAATGACTAATGTATATAAGAATAAAACATAATGCATTCTATGATAAACCTTGTTTGTTCGTCAACATAATAATTCAAAATATTATAGATCCCAACTAAATGCCAAAATGAAAAAAAAGGAGCAAAACCAGTCAAGGACAGTTATATGCACTAGGCAGGTGATCTTCTGTTTGAAAATGCATTTCCTATGATTATAAATTGAAATTTTCGTCGTAAAGGGAAAATTCAAGTACAAATTGATTAATTATTAAAATAGTATTGCTTTGATCTACAGTGGTAACGAGAGTAATTACGTAAAACATTATATAAACATACTCATAAATTTTCAAACAATGTTGTTACAGACTACAGAATATATGAGTTCGGTAAATGCAACGAGCGTACACATGTACGGCTCATTTCCGGGTAGTTGTCTCGTCATCAAATAAAAAATATTCAGATCGGATGATAGGACAATTATCAACGAAATTGCAGAAACAATATCCATGAACAGTTAATATTTACATGATGATATTCTACAGATACCTACAGTATTTATACCTCCAGAAATTGTAATAAGCAAGATTCAGTTATAACAGAAAATTATGATTAACCAATACAGAACAATGAACTTCAAGGTAATTTTTAAGTATACTAGTAATCGATTGTACATTAATTTGACGGTTTCAGAAGCAGATGTGTTCTTACTTCCTTTGACAAATTTTGTATCGAACTCAGTGGACGTGATAGTAATCTATGAAGACAGTTTCTCCAATGATCTGAGCAAAAAGGAAAGGTTTTTTCTTGATCTTGTTTTAGAGATTTTATATGATGTCTTTTTTCCGCTATAGGTATTATTTTATTACTATAAGCGAATTCCACCTACGTCTATAACACACTTCTCTAATGATCAATGCAAACTTTAAAATCTGAGATACACAAAAGCCCAGAAGGATCATACGAGATTCATAATTCGAAATTTGAGATTCAGTATCCGAAGTTCGAAATCCGAAATCTGACATTCCATATCTTAAATCCTAGATTTAAGATTCGAACTTCACAAAAACTCGAATAATGATTTAATAAGAACATTCTGCTATTAAATAATTCTTAAAAGTCTCAATTAATAACTTGTAAAAAAATCTTTATAAATAAATAAAATATAGTATAAACAGTGAAAAGATATTCATTGGCCAAATACTATTCACAACTGTCCTCTGATTGGTTATTCTGGATTTTTCAATCTCGAATTTCGACCTTTGGGAAGACTGGAACTCGATTCTGGAATTTAGAATCTGGGGTCATCCTTCTGGTCTTTCGGACAGATTCCTAAATCCCTTGCTAACGATATGCATTTCTCAGTTCACCTCATCAGGAACTTGTTACCAAAACGTTTGAGAGCCAAAAATAAATAACAAAACATGTGAGTTCAAACAAACTTAAAAATCCAGGTAAGGTCATCTTTTCCTTGGGAGTTGAATTGTCATCAGTATTTATGTTTAAAGATGAAACAGTCATCCAAAATGATTCAAACCTGAGACAGAAATAACAAAACCATAAGAAAGAGGTAGTTTCACCTTTGTTAAAAAAACAAAAGAAAGCTAAAGGCAGATTAAAGCAGAAGGGATATCAATGCAGAAAATAATTTGTTTCATAAATATACACTTGACACATGTCTTGATAAACAATCCTGACCAAAACCGTCAAAACATTTCAGCGACCGAATCAAACAGACAACTAGTAAGGTCAAACAGGAATTTAAACACAATTCAAAATTTTTTTAAACGGAAAAAGTCGTGTCAATGGCCAAGCAATGCTAATTCATTATGTTTTAGTTAACAAACTTTATTAACGCAAATAAACTCACTAGGGTTTAGGCATATATAAACAGACAAGACACTGCAATGGCATATACACACATAACAACAAAACAGTGTCAAAAGAAATCATTCAAAGCTGATATTTGGTATGGCCTTCCATCCTCAATTCTAATGACTGTTTCATGAAGACACAAAACTTCTTTGACTTCATTAGGTGTTATAGAGTTAACAATATTCTTAAGAATCAAAGTATCAAAAATATTACACTGTTAACATCTTTTAGTAGACTTAGTCCATCAGAGTGGTGATATCAAATTTAACATGTTTTACTCAAATAATATACCTGACTCGTTCAATACGGGTTTTCCGTCATTAGGTTATTAGCATCCTCCCAAGTCAGGGTTTTGTATCCACGTTCTTTCCTACAAACACCTGACATCACACATTCATATTTTGCGGGTCGAACATATCGCCGCCTGGTGTGTGACCTAGACAATTCTACCTTCGACGCAAATTGATTCTCTTATGACCTTGAGAAGAACCAATGAAAATCGTTCACTTCCGACCGAAAAATATGAAATGGTTTGTAGGAACGAACGTGGATACAAAACTCTGACTTGGGAGGATGGTTATTTGGAGATATTCATTCCCTGATTTCCAAAAATATTACCATTCTATAATAATAAGCGTTTAAAACTAGCAAATAAAATAGCGTTTAACATTTTTAATGCACAAGTACGTCATATGAATTTCATACAAGATCAGTATTAATTGATAATAACTGGCAAAATAAAGTTCTCACGTGTTCTTCAAAGAGGACCCTTCAACACCTGGAATCATAAATACACCCGAATTATTACTGACATCTCATAATTTTTATGTAATAACTTAAATTTTCATTCAATAAACCTGTTATAAGTATAGACTTTATGAATGACAACTGGAAATTTAAGACTGCTGTAGAAAACACAAAGCGACATAACATCTGTTTAACTAACTGACATTAATGATCTTGAAAATTTTGATTTACAAAACAAATTCGTTTTGAATGCATGGGTGATAAAACTGTCATCAGCCTTGGCAATAGCATTCTAAACATATTTCTATCAGTATCAAGGTCAAATCACTTTAAATATTCAAAAAATACATCGTAGGTAATAGCATAATGATTTATTCTACGTGCACGCTTACGTTTTGCCATTCCAGACCCAATAGTCTATACATGTATATTACATAAAAATTGGGTTGCACCTTGTAGAAGACCACACATCGACGTTGAAGATATTTTCGGTAATGTGCGTTACCCGTAATTATATAATTTAACCTTACTGCAAACTAATTTCAACTAACACTAACCTGGAACCAAAGGGCAATTAATTTGCGAAAACAAGAAATATTTTTTATGAATTATACATGTACTAGCATCTCCTATACCGACAAGTATTTGTCAGCTTCTCAAGAGAGAGAGAGAGAAAGAGAGAAACTTTTTGCTATTTTAAATCGACTTTAAAAGAGCTTTGTCGCATAGGTCCTTTCTTTTATAAGGGAATAACACACACAAAAAAATAAAGTAAGTGAAACAACACCCAATTAGCGGTTATCTATAACTTTTGGGGAAACCGTTACTGTTTCATGTTTTGGGCTTTTAATATCAGAAATACCAGAACAAATTGTCGGAATGAACTTTTGTTATATAAGAATTGGAAATATTTTTTTCGAAGAAAATTATCAGATATTTGTAAAATTAGTCAAGGTGTATAATTGTAACGATAAAACCATCTGATTCTCCTTTGTCTTCTTGTCAAAATAAATTTTACCTTATTTCCAAGATGATATGGAAAGAAGCTTTTTTCTCTTATTTTAACCTCACGATGCTGGTCAAATAAGAAGTATATTTTACAGTTCGCACGTACACAAACAATTTCCCATTCTGTTGATTTTTCAGTGGAAATTACAACAAAAACATAAGTATAGTCATCAATATGTAATTAAACAGGGATAGGAGAAAATCTTTTTTCACTTTATTGGTAATACGGTTTCTTCATTGAATGATTCTAGCATTAATAACCGATCACAATGAAAACGACTATACAATAGAGATTATTTCTGTCACCAGTTCTTTTCGATTTGAGATTATATACAGAAACACAAGAAGATAAAAGTGTCTGGTAATGATAAATGACTGTTATTTGTCTGATTTTCATGTGTTGTCTGTCTTATTTGGTGCCGACAAGAAGTTGCTTACTCTTTTGGTTTTTTAAACAGGTTTTTATTGTTACATACAAGTAAATAAATAATCTCTAATACTAATTTAAATGCACGGTTTATGCATATTTCCATATGTAATACACCAGCCACAGTGCTAAATCATTAGATATTGTAATACATGTTCACCCACAACATCACACGTATTTTTTCTTTCGTTCTATTTCCGTTTCATTTATATATTTATTTTTTATTGTTTTATTTTATTTGGTCTGATTTAGATTAAAGACTTTGGTGGGGGCGGGGGGTAAGGTCCCAGCATAGAGCTTGCCATGTGCAGAGAAATAAGCAAGTAGCCTTGAGATATCTAATAGCAAATATCTCATCTTGGTTTATCTACAAACGTATATATGTACATGTTTAATCTGAATCTGAAAACGATTACGTCTTCAAATGCACGTTATATTAAAATGATATCTTAATAATTGACAATGAGGATTTTGTATTAAAACCTGTTAATTATGAAACAGGTAAATGTTGGTGGATTCAATCATTTTTTTCTTATTTGTCAAAAATTTACAGGATTGCGGATTCATGTATTGTCAAATCAATAATGTTCTTATTCGTCAATCAACTATAGAGTTGCGGATTCAATTAAAACAATACTTTTAATCTCGACTGTATAAATTCGTCGTTGGGTATTAATAGTGTGACTTTTCATCTTTAATCTGCAGATATAATGGTTTCATCTACACTTATCGAACATGAGAACAGCTGATAATCCGGCTAATTGTGATGCTTCCCTTAACATTTAAGATATAAAAAAACCATATCCTAAAGCTAATACACGATAACGAACATTTGATGTTTCTTTCAGAAAAACGTAAATAAGTTTCGCGTTATTTTTATCCTGTTTCTGCAGACATTGCCCTGTAAATGGTGTTTACATTTCCATGGATTTGTTAGTATAGTGTTTTTGCAGTTGTTTCTGAACCTGTTGACAGGTTGTCAAAATATCATTCTCTTGTTATAGAATTTTCAGTTAGCTATAATATTTCAATAAACCTTAAAATAGCTCAATGAAATTCAAATTTTGGGTGTAAGAATAATTAACAGCATAAAGTTCTATTGCGAATGGAAAATCGTGTATTCCATGTGTTTAACAATACAAATTTTATACATATTAAAGTTTCTACGACTAAGGCAATCTATAATACTAAATTTACGAATTAGCCGAATAGGCGGCAAAATGCGTGGTTTAAAATAAACGATGTATGGTTCAGATTATAAAGGTTATTATCGGATTTGACAATCTGCATTTATAAATTTAAACTGCAGTTTTATTTATGTGCAAATGGAATTTTTATGCACTTTTCCGATATGAATTCTCCCAACATATCCTTTAGAAGGTTCTCGAATGCACCATTTTAACACATTGGTTTAAATAAATAGGTATGCACATATTTTAAATGTTTTTCTATTTGAAATTACGGAAAAAGAATAAAACAAATTAAAAACATTCTCCTTCGAGTGGGATGTTTCCGGTTCATGGATTGTTGTTTCCGCTTCATGGATTGTTTTTCTACAATAACCAATTTCTCCTAACTGTAAAGGTTATGAACTTTGAAGATTATGAAGAAGTAAGGTAAAGTACAGAGGAATTCCTAACTGTTTTTTGGATTGCTCGGATGTTTACCTTGCACAAAGTGATAAAACCAATCATTAACTATTTTCACATTATTTGTCATTTGATCTGTCTAAATATATCTCTACCATACAATTCTCTGTAAGCCCTAGATAAAAATATTTTTAACAAATGGTCATCTTTATCATTAACGGCGAAATTTATCTCGGACATCTTTGATAAATATAAACGTGGACAGCACACGCAGCCACACACTAAAAATGCTTTTATCGTCTGATTATTGGATATATTTGTGAATTAAGCCTCATTTGCCCTGCCCATGACGGCAATGGAACAATTGGAACAATTATTTTCCAAAAATTTGCTCTACCAAACTCACGGCATCTTTTGAAAAATTCATCCGCCACTAAAGAAATGTTTACTTTCATATTTATTCTGAAGGAAAAAGGTAATGCACTATGAAATGTGTATTAAATGAACTTTTCATCAAGTTCCAGTTCAGAATTAATTTTAACAATAAAAATATTGACAATTTATGTGGTTGTGTTTTCGTCATAGATTTTGACTTTGATGGAACCTTAAGGTCCATTTTGGTAATTCTACGTGGCATACAGTCTACTTCATCAGTGGATACATCTTCGGTAGTAACGAACAGCCGCATATGGCAATTGGGTCGCGTTGACCTACATTTCAGGCTTCATTGACTTTGGTTAAAGTTTGCATTAACATCCATTTCTGGAATACTACATCATATATAGACATGAAACTATCAGTTGATACCATCTACTTGACAAGAATGTTTATGGGAAGCCAACCACAACATCCATATTGAGTTCCTGTTCCATAAATAACATGGCCGCAACAACTTTTTATAGTCAATATGGCCACCATAAAAAAATGGTTATTTTCCTGCGCCCGCGCGGGTTCAATGTCTAGTATTCTAAAAAAGTTCTAAAAATGCAATATTTTACCGACTTGGTTAAGACGAAAACAAATACATTAAGCTATCCCTACTATGAATGGCCACAGGATTCTTCAAAACGTTTCGGGTGTACCATAAAACGTAATGGTAATGACCTCGGCATTTTTCGGCAAACATCGGAAACGCAATAAGCCTATACCTTACGTATTTTGATAGACGCAGCATAAAAACAACGAAAACTTTTTCAACTTGCGAAGGATTCGCCATTCATGACAAATATGTTGTTGTTTCTGCAGACAAAAACCCTAATAGCATCGTTTTTGTATTCAAAAGCTACTATATTCAATGCTTGATTAATGAACTAGGGATTGCTAGTTCGCTTGGCAATCCTACCTATAAAGCTACTACACTTTCAAAGGAAGAAATAACCGACAATCATAGATCGGTCTTATCGTCATTTTGTATTTCTGCATTTAAGATGATGATTGTGATCTTCCTACCCGAGTTACATAAGTCTCCATACAAACAACGCTTTATAGCTGGATCTGCCAAGATGCTTTCAAAATAAAAATGGCAACAGCAGATAGACATACCTTGTCATTGGTAGAGATAAATCATACTTTGTTCAAAACCACTCTAAATCTAACAAAAAATGTACAGGGGACGAAATTGTCCTGATGATTTAATTTTTGATCGACAACATATTTGTTCAATTTTGTGGACGTGTTTCCAACAGGCAATTGGCATTCCTATGGGTACGAATTGTGCGCCACACCTGGCCGACTTGTTCCTTTACTCATATGAGGCAGACCTCCTTGACGGGCTTCTTAAGGAAAAGCAGAAGTTAGCATGTACCTTTAATTTCAGCTTCCGCTACATAGATGATGTTTTATCACTCAACAATTCACGTTTGGGAATTTTTACATCTCATCTATTCCAATAATCTCGAAATTAAGGGTACCACAGACACTGCCAAGTCTGCAACTTATCTTGACCTTCACCTCGAAATTGACACCAGATGAAGGTTGAATACAAACCTTTACGACAAACGAGATGACTTTGACTTTCCAATCGACAACTTCCCATTTTTGGGCGGTAATATTCCAGGAGCGTCAGCGTCTGTGGTATATATTTCACAACTCATACGTTATTCCAGAGCTTATGTCATATACATTGACTTCCTGGACAGAGTCCGGCTCCTGTCAGAAAACTTGCTCAGACAGGGTTATGTTCCTCCTAAGTTGGAGTAATCCTTATTAAAGTTTTATGGACGTCATCATGACTTGAGTGACAGGTATGAAAAACAACCGTTTCCCAAATGAAAATGGACCTGTTCCATTGATGTTATCCCTTTTCGTACCGGATTTGACATGGGCATCATGGCGGGTGTCCTGCAGGAAGCAGAGGAGTCTACCCCCGGATTTTTGGTGGGGTCCATGTTGTTTTTAATTGTAATACACGCATCATCTTGGTCTTGTGTTCGCTGTTCTCCGGAGTTTGTTAGTTGTTTAGATTTTTTCCCCCTTCGAATACCCCTTTGGTATTTCTTGACTTTACATATATCTAAAAAGGTCTTTATACGTGAAATTTACGGATCAAGGTATTTTGGTTAAAAAAGAAATATAATTTACGGTCATGATCAGTTGTGGTGGGATACCTTAAGGGGTAAAATTTTGTAATACTAGTATACTGCTAATAGTATATGGCAATGAATGTATTTCAAAATGTCAGTACAACATCCCAGATGACTTAACACTTGCATCTAGGCGTACTTATGTGGCCTTCAACAAGGAGAAATGGTTAGAAGCACACCCCTGCTTTCACCCGAGTGGCTGTTAATAAATGACCACATAAACGATGCTGTTAAAACATCAACAAAAAAGTCATAAATAAACAATTAGTATGCATTATTGTTAAAGGGACGGCTGAAGCCCGTCTCCTGGTGTGGGATTTTCTAGCTGCGTTGAAGGCCCATTGGTGCATTGGGCTGTTTTCTGCTCTTTGGTCGGGTTGTTGTCTCTTTGGCACATTCCCGTTTTCCATTATCTATTCTACAATTTGTTGTTTATGTTTGTGTTTTGTGCTCTTTTTATGTTATTTTTATTTCCTGGGCTCTGTATGTTAGATTGCCTTGATCGATTGATTGGATATCGCCAAAAGAATACCAAAATGACAAAACAGTGCATGGGAAAAGTCCGTAAAATCGAAATCCAAAGGCAAGACAAACTCATAAGAATGGAACATAACAAATAAATTCCACAAGCATACGTGTAAAACTAAAAGAATAAAAAACACATTATAAACTAAAGAGAATTAGAACAAGAATGTCATTATTTTGTTGTTGTAGCATCATATACGTGTGTGTATATATATACAACTATTAGTATATGACAATAAATAAAACATGTTCATACTTGTCAGGAAAACAGTTACTAGGTTGTGGATTCAATGAATTTTTTTCTTAGACATGACATGAACACACAGCAACCAAGGATGTAAATAGTAGTGATATTTAAATCTTTGCAGAAACTGATAATACAGCACTAGTAAATTATTTTAATCTTGAAAAAAAACAACATTTCTATCTTGTTTGATCTTGCTTTTGTTGATTATCACAACTTTCTACATTTGAGCAGACAAATCCAGTTCATAAGATCAGGACATGCTTACCCTTCCGGAGCACCTGATGTCACTCCCGGTTTTTTATGGGAGTTCACATTGCTAGTGCTTTAGTTTCTGTGCTGTTCTAGTTTTGTTTAGTTTATTATATACGTTTTTTTTATTCTTTCAGTTTGTCGTTTGTTAATTGTGTTCATTCTCCTGACTGTCTCTTCCTTGGACTTCGAATTTGTGAATTTTTTCCCACTGTTTTGTCGCTTCGGTATTTTTTTGCCGATATCACAGAACAGTTATCCAAACCATAAATGACCACGTGATGTTTTCAACGGTCCCGGATGTTCCATACAACTTAATGGCGATGACCTCGGTAATTGTCGGCAAATTTCGGAAACGCAATATTGATGAATGCTGCATACAAAAAAAAACAAAGTGTTTCTTAACTTGAGAAAGATGTATATATTATCTGCTTTAAACTTTTGGTTAAAACTATTTTTTGGTGAAAAAGAAATATAATTTACAGTCATTAATTTTCAAACAATTTTTTTTTCATGGAGAAGATAAACGCATTAAAACAGAAAGAATTGCATTATATTTCGGAGGCACAACCTCCTTCATCAGATGCAAATTTACGGTCATGATATACTTTAAAATAACAATCCAAAGATACTAATATTAGATATAGTAAATTTATACGACGCATTTCAAGGAGTTACCTCTCATCAGCAGCATTTAAACCGAAACATTTGGAAGACCAAAAACCAAACTTATATTAAACAAGAAGTACTCAACCAAAAATACCGAAATAGGAAGCCAAATTTCAGCTAAGGAGATCTACCATGTGCAATACAAGGAGTGAACCCTTAGGATTTCTATTATTTTTGAATTTTGCTAAATATTGGTAATTTCTGTAACAAATCAATGAATAATCATGTCAGACAAGTCTGACAACTGGGTTGGCGAATACCCTCGGGGACCTAGGGTACACCAGCAGAGGCATCATCCCAGGAGTTTCAAAATAACAATCCACAGATACATATATTAGATATAGTAAATTTATACTATGCTGTATACGACGCATTTCAAGGAGTTACCTCTCATCAGCAACATTAAAACCGAAACATTTGGAAGACCAAAAACCAAACTTATATTGAACAAGAAGTACTCAACCAAAAATACCGAAATAGGAAGCCAAATTTCAGCTAAGGAGATCTACCATGTGCAATACAAGGAGTGAACCCTTAGGATTTCTTTTATTTTTGAATTTTGCTAAATATTGGTAATTTCTGTAACAAATCAATGAATAATCATGTCAGACAAGTCTGACGACTGGGTTGGCGAATACCCTCGGGGACCTAGGGTCCACCAGCAGAGGCATCATCCCAGGAGTTTCAAAATAACAATCCAAAGATACTAATATTAGATATAGTAAATTTATACTATGCTGTATACGACGCATTTCAAGGAGTTACCTCTCATCAGCAACATTAAAACCGAAACATTTGGAAGACCAAAAACCAAACTTATATTAAACAAGAAGTACTCAACCAAAAATAACGAAATAGGAAGCCAAATTTCAGCTAAGGAGATCTACAATGTGCAATACAAGGAATGAACCCTTAATATTTCTATTTTTTTTAGTTTTGCTAAATATTGGTAATTTCTGTAACAAATCAATGAATAATCAAGTCAGACAAGTAGTGAGGTTTAGACCAGTTTATATCTGTTCAAAAACAATATCCAATTCATGTTTCATTGCCTTTCATGAACTGATCATATAATTGATCTTGATAGGTCTTGATCAACTACCATTTAATACAAAATATGGGTTACTCCAGCGGGTACAAGACGAATGTAGTTGGATTTTCCATAGTTAAAAATTTACAATAATTATTATTGCTCACATGCTTAACATATTAACAGTAATTATATTTGTAATGTTATTTTCATTTCTGTGTTGTTCTAAGTGCAGTGTTTTTGCAGCTGTTACAAAACCTGTTTGTATAAAGACTAAATATCATTCACCTTTTTCATAACGCGTTCAAACTGCAGCTATCAATCATAATGTTAAGATATTTAAAAAATCTTCGGTTTGACGTAAAATATTTAAAGTGTGGAAGGTAAAAAACGAAAACAAATGGTTTGATTTTTTGTAAAGATACACCCGTACACTATCTTTTTCCACAGTGTTTATGTATATTTATATATAAAATTTAGAGATCGTGATTTCTGGCTTTTTTACTGGAAGTCGGGCAATGACCTCGAAGAGATGTTACATATGTAAAACAAGAGAAGGGTACATGTATTACATTTTATAAATTGGTGGAAAAAACATTAATTATCGAGTATTTTATGAAATTGATTCAAACAACTGATTTTCAACAATATCTAAAAGAAGCGCATTGTTCTACATTTTCCCCTTCGAATAAGTCTTGAATAATTATCAAATTTTGAATAAAAACGGTTAGGTTTTTTTACCATTAGCAATTAGCCCAACAGACATGAGAGAGAGAAAAAACCATTAAATTATTACCTATTATTATCATATACAGAATATGTTAAAAAATGAACAAGAATTTCTATGAAGCAATCCAAAATGTATAAATCAAAGGAACAAAACATGAATAGAAACGAACAAAGACACACAAATCTATAACATTATAGTCAATACCATCTCTTTTAGCACGAGGAATAACCTCAGATTATCCTATGCGTATAGCGAACCAACCGTGTTGTTCAATGAAGTCAATTCTATAGGTGTTGAAAAATAGTGTACGGATATGAAGTACAGCGACAATAAGAACAAGCCCATGACCAATCAATTTATTTAGAAACTCTTGATATTTAATTGTCAGCCTTTTTAAGTCACTGGGATAATTTATATATCGGATAAACTATCAGGCAACCACATCGTGTTTATTGTGTAACTTCAATTTTTCTTGTCATTTTTATTCAAATCAAACACAAATATGAAGTGGAATTTGCTGTATCATTAGCATTTGTAATTTTATGTTCAATGGAAAATATGATTTGCAAAATATCTCAGCGACATACGTCGTTAGATTCTTAATGTAGGTTAATGTGATTCATTTCATGTCATCAACTTAACTTTAGAATTCTGTCATGAAATGTTATGACTGCTTTTTGCAGAATATTTATAAGCTGTGGATAACATTTCTGCATCTATTAATCTAAATTGTTGAAATTGAATACAATTGAAGATAATGAAACGCTTATAATAAGTGATTTAGTTTCATTTAATCTCATTTATATGCTCTGCATTTAATAATTTATCAAAACAAGTAATTTGTTGTTTCAATAAATATCAATGTTTTGGAACTTGATTTTGAAATTTAACAAACACGTTGGTATTTACAATTGTTTTAATCATCAGAATTGAATCAAGCTGTTGAAATTTAATTGAAACAAGGATTGTATGGTTGTTTGCAGAAGTTAGAACTGTAAATTTTGATTCAGTGAATGAATTTGTTTCATTGAAAAAATATCCGAAAGCAGTTAAAACCTTTAACTAAAGTTGATAGCAATGTTTGAAATTGTGCAGTTATAATTAAATGAATCCATAAAAATACGATTCAATATTTGTTTTTTGTTACACACGAATTTTCCCCAATTCAGTTCTCTTATCGCTTCGATATATGTTTGCAGATTTTAAAAACCTTATTAAATATCATTCAGTTAAAACATGAGATTTCTTGCATTTGTTAGCCTTACTTCCCAGTAAATAAATAAATAAATAAATGAAAAAATAAAAATAATAAAATGCCAATCTTAAAACAGTAAAATGCAAAAGGTATCTCTTTCTTCTATTTCCATATAAAATACGATTTTTACATTAACAACATACAAAGAAAATCAATCAGTTAGTTTTGTACGATTTGCCACATTGATGTGCAATGATACATAGAAGAGACGTTTAGGCTCGACTTCCATTTGCCATTCATCAAGTCCTTGGTAATATATCACGTGTAAAGTAGACAAATTGCTGTATGCGAAACCTGGAAAAAAAAACATCATTGTAACAGTATGCAGGAAATACATTTTGGTTATTCAGCAGCTTCTATAGTGACCATAAATAATTATATTTATATGATTACCTTAAAATATCTTTTTCTGGATACAATAAATAATAAATCTTATGTGAAAAAGTTCTTTCTTGAAGCGCAATGTCATGCGCAAACTTGCACTGTAAGAAGAACAACATGCATATGGTACATGGATGATAATATTGTCCCAATTAAATTTTAAGAGTTTGTAGCTAACGTAGATACATATTATCAGTTGTGCTAAAGGCCTAAAATGTTAAAACCAAAACAATAATCCAAAACACTGTAGAGCAAATTAACAAAAAATCAATGACCAAATAGGTAAAGCCAAAACCCACTCTCCGTCACAGAGTTCATATCCGTTCCGTACAACAAGATGTAAAATAATGGATTCTATTTAATTGTATGGTGTTTTAAAATCTTCACTCCATAACTGCATCAAAGTTATTCATTAAATAGTTTCAGTTCATATGACTTTCAAACTGTGATTGATATTACAATCAGAATATTCATAACGTGTTGCAAATAATGACAATTTTATTACTTTAACATGATAAAAGACCATTCTACGTACGGTCAGCAGATTTATTGGCTAAATATATGGTATCGAATAAACTTAAGCTTTATAAGGTCATCAGCCTAATAAAATATCCTGCTAACATTGACCTCAAATTCAACAATAGTTTGTGTTTTCTAATTCAGAGTCTTCCTTGGATCAAGCCCGAAAACAATTTTCTTCAAATCTCCTAGAAATGTCCCTTTAATTTTCATTAATTTTTCAATAGCAATAACTGATAACAGTTAAAAACGACATTATTGTATATTTATATAATCGGAAGTATATTATATTATTTTTGGTTTAATTTTAATTTTGTGACTCAATTTTAACTGAAATATGAAACATCCCATTTTCGAGGTGAATGTATCAATTATAGTATCTGGAGGTCACAAAACGATCTATAATAAGTGGGGCACCCCACGCCATATTACGAGCCCTAAGCGGCTTCGAGAAAATAATCTAAATAATTATATCTTCAGCATTACCAGAAGCTGAATGCAGCTATCAATATCTTTTTGAATAAGTAAACAAATATCCCTTTTTGGGTCCATGTGAGCTACCGCCAGCAATTTTTATTCGGTGTTTTTTCGAAACTTTTTAAGTTTAACCCTGTCTGAAAGCAGTTTACCGAACTGAAACAATGTTGACATGGTTTTTAAATTGGTCATCTTTTAGACCTGTCATCCGAAGGCCTCACTGGCATAACTAGAAATTGCCGGCTTATTAGTTGTCCCCATTTAGATTTGCACACAATAACCAGACCTGCCTGCAAAGATAACTAAGTATATAATGAAACATTTGCTTCAATACCTTACCTTCAGAAAAGACAAATGATTTAATATTCCGCTTTGCGGCTATTAATTTGCCAATTAACTATAACGTGTGCTTCCAGAAAACATAGTATATGACAAAGATGTCTTCTCCATAGCCAATATAAGGTTCGTTCTTTATGGCACTATTCTGATGTACCAAATGCCTAATTGGACAAATAATATATGTTCAGTGATTGTGGATGTCACACTTATGGAAACTGTAAGCAAAACATCAAAATGTTATAGACAGGAACTCGAAGGCTCGAAATTTTAAGGTTTAACCATCTCGAATGTAGAAATACAATAATTAACTATTCGTAAAGTAAGATTCTATAGGTACGAGTGAGTTATGGAATTTCTCCACCCGAGATAGTTAAATTTTCGAGGCCTTTAGCCTCCACTATTGAGGGTGGAGAAATTCCATAACTCACGATTAAATTGAAGGAGAATCTGTTTCTCCTATGCTTTTCGACAAAAACCTCAAGAAAATGTCGTTGCTATGTAGTTCGTTTACATAGACGTCATTTCGGGACTTCTCTAGTATATCGTTCTAATAACTATAGACAAAAGGGCGGTAATTCCCACGTAGAAATTTAATCACCGGGAAGTGGTTAAAGATATTATGTATTTTTATCCCACCGATTAAACACGTCAAGAATAGGAGAAATATATATTCAATGGTTCGAAGCATGTATTTTATGTATTATTTAGCAAATATTACCAGTATGCTTTAGTGACATTTTAGATCTGAATTTCAAGTAAATACGAATCTTGGTACCACCTACATTACATAATTGTCTTCCAATACTTACACAATGCAGTACATTTTTTTTTGTCTGATCATAAATGCAATATTCCTTCATCTATAACCTACTCACGAATGATTTGCCCAATTTTTTTGGCAAATTCTTGGAATTATATAACTAGATGTATGTATATGTCAGTTGATAAAACAGTTGAAATAACATTGAAGGTATATTTAAAAACGATTTGACCTAACTTTAAGATCTTTTATTGGTCGACTACGTGCAACCCAACAATCTTTTTCTAATGCCACATTTCAAATAAATGAAATGGAAAACCATTTAAAAATCTGATAAATGTTAGACACAACAATCCAAAATTATTCCATTTAACGATTCTTTATATAGTTCATGGTCAACTGACATAATACATAAAAAAACTGAATATTAAAAAAATATTGAAAAACTTTTAGATATATTTTTTTTTAAATATTTAAACAACATATAGGAGACAATTACGACTACCTCTTTTTTGGTTTAGTTTGTTAAGAGGAAGATCAGCTGTGAATTGATATTTTAGTTAGGGGAACGAATACATGTGGAATTTAAAACTTAAGGATGCTCGCTGGTCATGTTTTGGTCTTTTTGTCAGATTTTCGAAATCCTCGGGTTTTATCCATTTCTTAAAGATTATTTTTTTATTCCCATGAACCCCTACTTTTTCTTTTATTATTCAATTATATATACCGTAAAATGGTAATTGACAAAATCTTACGAAATCCTTTTTATTTTTTCATACATTTTTGAGAGATTGAAATTGCCAATGCAAAGACGAGGAAAAATCCAGAGAACACCCATTTCCTGCAATTTTTCAAGGCCTTATAGCTCTAAAATGAGCACATGAACCTATATTTTTTTCTTGCTTATTTGTTTACTATTCATATGTTCTCTCAAACTAAAACACCTATTTCAAATCCTATTTATTTCCTATTAGACCAGCGATCATCCTTAAAATCTATAATACTAAATTTACGAATTAGCCGAATAGGCGGCTAAACGCGTGATTCAAAATAAACGATGTATAGTTCAGATTATAAAGGTTATTATCGGATTTGACAATCTGCATTTATAAATTTAAACTACAGTTTTGTTTATGTGCAAATGGAATTTGTATGCACTTTTCCGATATAAATTCTCCCAACGTATCCCTTAGAAGGTTCTCGAAGGCATCATTTTAGCACATTGATTTAAATAAACAAGTATGCACATATTTTTAATGTATTTCTGTTTGAAATTACGGAAGAAGAATAAAAAAATTAAAAACATTCTCCTTCGAGTGGGATGTTTCCGCTTTATGTATTCAGGATTGTTTTTCTACAATAACGCAATTTCTCCTAACTGTAAAGGTTATGAACTTTGAAGATAATGAAGAAGTAAAGTAAAGTTCAGAGGAATTCCTAACTTAGTTGTATTTTGGATTGCTCGGATGTTTACCTTGCACAAAGTGATAAAACCAACCATTATCTATTTTTAAATTATTTGTCATGTGACCTGTCTAAATATATCTCTACTGTAAGCCCTAGATAAAAATATTTTTAATGGTCATCTTTATCATTAATGACGAAATTTATCTCGGACATCTTTGATAAATATAAACGTGGACAACACAAGCAGCCACACACTAAAAATGCTTTCACCTTCTGATTATTGGATATATTTGTGAAATTAAGCCTCGGTTGCCCTGCCCATGATGACAATGGAACAATTGGAACAATTATTTTCCAAAAATATGCTCTAACTAACTCACGGCATCTTTTGAAAAATTCATCCGTCACTAAGGAAATGTTTACATCTACAATTTCATTTTCATATTTATTCTGAAGGAAAAAGGTAATGCATTATGAAATGTGTATTTAATGAAAGACGTGGCATACAGTCTACTGCATCAGTGGATACATCTTCGGTAGTAACGAACAGCCATGACAATTGGGTCACGATGACCTACATTTCACGCTTCATTGACTTTGGTTAAAGTCTGCATTAAAATTCATTTCTAAGAATACTACATGCAGCACATATAGACATGAAACTATCAGTTGATACCACCTACTTGACAGGAAAGTTTATGGAAGCCTGCCACATCATCCATATTGAGTTCCTGTTCTATGAATGGCATGGCCGCAACAAATTTTTATAGTCAATATGGCCACCACAAAAAAAAATCTTATTTTCCCGCGCTCGCGCGGGTTCAATGTCTAGTGCATGGATAAATGCATAGAAATTTCACAAACTCAAGGACTTGCACTCATTTAGTAGTATCATAAAATAAAAAGCATAACTACACACCTATATGATACAAAAGAAATTATATAAAAAGTTCATGCTATACCCACGCAAAATGACATACATGTTTGTCCTTGTACATCACCCACACTTTATACGTAATCTTCCACCTCTGATAATCAAATTATTTTTACAATCATTTTCTCCACATTTTCAATCACTTAATTTTACAAATTTCTTTCATGTTAAGAGTGATTGGGAATTAAGTTCAACGGTCGTTAAATCATTACTCTGTATAGATATAATTTTGTCTATGATACTAATTGACAAGTAGCAATTAAAACCACACATCGAGCGTATATTTTTTTCTCAGATAAAAGCAATATTACATCAATTGTATGCTTCATCAACAGACCCAAAGGTAATTTTGTTGTAATTAGGTTTCCTGATCTGTAGAAGTATCATCACAATAACATTATAAATTGGTAAATAAAAAGAATATTATGACCTTTATTGTTATAATTAGAAGAAAATTACTTTGATTTATCATGATATCGTTCTAATTTTGTCGCAATAAAACAATATAAAAATAAGCTAGATCGTTTTATTTCTTTCATCACAAACTAGGTTATGTATGCTTTAATATTAAGGCATTTCTAGTGTTATGTTTACCTAGCGAGTCCTATGGTTGTGCATTCTTATTACACGCATAGTAGTAGTGGTAATGCAACTTTTAGATGTATGTGTTTAAATTTTCAATTAGGAAATTTTTCAATTCAATAAAAATAAGATTTCAGCTCTCTTAAAAAATTTGGGTCATATTTTTACATCCACTCTCTTTATTTTGCCGAAGATCTTCAACTCGGTTTAGACCGCCTCGGTGGTCTCGTGCTTGCCTCAAGTGTGGAAGGTTGCGAGTTCGATCCTCGGTCGGGTCAAACCAAAGACATTATAATGAGGAACCAGAGTGAGTTATCTTTTCTAAATAATGTAGGTAAGGGAGATAATAAATTTGTCTGCCTTTTAGCCTCAGGACAAAAGGAAGAGAATTTAATTATCTCCCTTACCTACATTGGTTAGGAAAAGATAACTCACTCTGGTTCCTCATTGGTATTTACAGCTTCTCTTCCAGGCACGAGGCATCTAGGAGTAAGAGTAAAAGACTGGTCGGCTCGGAGTCGGTATAATGTGTCCAGACGGGGTGATATGTCTTTCTCGTGAGCTAGCACGTTAACAATCCAGCTCTGCGTGTCGGTCTAGTACAAAGCAGGATTCATATTCATATCATATCGACATGTTCTTGTCCTATTATGCAATAAAATAATTGCCACTGGACGTTACACAATAATCCATCCACTCATCAACTCGGTTTAATTTTGTAATCACATTTTGATGATAAATTTTGTCTTCCTAAATTACACAAATGTATTAGGTACGAACTCATTTGTTGAATGTACACCCCAAAAAACGGTCTGTTTCCTATAAACTGAGGTCTCGATAGTACGTAAAAATTATTTTATATTTACCGGATATGGTAAATTACCTCCCCTCATAATTACGAAAATTGTCAACTCCATTTAAGTTGAATTTCGTATATCTCGAATTGTTTTGGCGGTCCGAAGGACTTCGAGATAACGAGAGTCGACTGTAAAGTTTAATGTACTAAGGAAATTAAACACGCACACAACAAGCATTGGAAATCCAAATACATTTATAGAAAGATACTCGTTTCAATCGATCCGAATTAAGATTTAAAACATAGTAAGGCCCAGTTAGAAAAAACTGATGTATGAGGGGTTATGTTTGAATTTAAAAATTCGAATTAAAATTCTAAATGTCTTAGTAATTTGAAAATTCGGCATAACTTATGTAAACCAGAGCCAATACGAAAGCACTGACAATTGGATAAAGTGAGGACAGCATCACTAATTCGTGAGAGTAATACAATGTTAAAAGAAACTTATTATTCTCTCTTTTTTTATTAAAGGTATCTTTTTGCATTTTTTTTAAACAATTTAAAAGGCAAACAAATATATGACAAGAAACAACATTCAATTTATAAAACTAGAATTAAGGGAATGCGATTTAATAGCAGGGGCTTGGGGATGGAGGGAGGGGTCATGATATACACCTTGACCTCATAGTATCCTTCAAGAAAAACCTAGAATATGGATCCCAACTTTTTCTTTTGCAAACAGAAGTCCATTATTTCAAAATAATAAACTCTAATGAAAAACAGCATGCATCTAAAGTTACCATATGATCACCAATATTCCTTAGTTTGCTGAATCCTTTCCATTAATTACATGTATTAATTTTATCAAAGAATAAACTCTGTGTATTTCGGAATATTTTTCCTTTTATTGCACATTGTAGATCTCCTTAGCTTAGGCTTCCTATTTCGGTATTTTTGGTTTTGAGTACTTCTTGTTTAAAATAAGTTTGGTTTTTGGTCTTCCAAATGTTTCGGTTTTAATGCTGCTGATGAGAGGTAACTCCTTGAAATGCGTCGTATACAGCATAGTATAAATTTACTATATCTAATATTGGTATCTTTGGATTGTTATTTTATTACCAAATACATGGTGAAATTATATTTTTTGTTAAAAAAATTTATGTGACGGTCTTGAAAAAATAATGAAAAATAGGGTTTTGGCTCAAATATACCAGAATCAGTGTCGAATATCTTAAAAACTAAGACATGCAGATATGTTTTTCTTTGCGTATTTGAAAAGTATACACAAAAATTAACTATATGACAAATTTTCAACCAAAACATCAGTATCTACAAAACAAATCTGGCTTATCGTCTGTAACAGCTTGTATTACTGTAGTCTTATGTACAAAAGCATTTTTACATAATTTTTTTTTTAAATGTATTTATATGTAGCATATTCGAGCATGATTACATGTGTATCGGATATCTTAGAAAATGAGGAATTTTACCATACGTGACACCAATTTGTGAACTTATCTACTGCTTTGTTTTATGAATACGATTTTTTCTGTAAACAGTATCAAATTAGCAGTTTTAATTGATATAGAAATATGAAAATTATAAATGCACCATTGCCTGATTTGGTTTTTTGTATGACTTTTCAGTTTCCAAGAATGATTCTTTAAACAGAATATAATTATGGCAAGTTCGCTGACAATTGCACGTGCTGTTTTTGTTCGTCTGCTGTTCGCTTGTCATGGATTGGTCTCAATATGGCGTCTTTATTTCGTCACCAAGGATAGTAGATTCTGGTACTTGGCAACATCACTTGGACTTTTATTAGTAGAGACTACAGTTACACTTGTTAAGAAATTAGGAAAAGAATGGAAATGGTAGGTAATTTTTTCAAAATTCCATTATATATGCAACTGTTAAAATATCTCTGAGTGGATTCCCACGCTGGCGGATTCATGTCCAGAAAATTCATGAGCTTGGGGAATAAAGTACCATATATTCAATTAGGTAGTCACATGACATTACTGATTTATCATTATAAACTACATGTATAAAACTTATCTTAAAATCTTGCATGTTCCAATAATGTGTGGGATAACATTTTGTGTTATTCTTTTACTTCACTTGGTTTTATCCTCGATCTTCTTCGCTACGAGAGATTAGTGCATCGAAATGTGTATTATGAATGCTTTTCAGCATTTCGTGTCGTATCAAACTAGTGAATAGAATAGAGAATTGAAACGGGGAATGTTTCAAAGAGACAACAACCTGACCAAAGAGCAGAAAACAGCTCAAATGGGTCTTCAACGCAGCGACAAAATCCTGCACTAGAAGGCGGCTTCAGCTGGCCAATAAACAATAATGCATACTAGTACAGCAAAATGGACGACACACTAAACTCCGAAACATACAAATGAACCAAAATTTTAAAAAAAAAACGAAACAAACAAGACTAACAAAGGTTAGAGGTTTACTTTAGACGTAAATGCAAAGGACGTAATTCAAGTTGACAAAACACAGGAATGCAGATGAATAATTGCAAACTTAAAACTATGGATAACTGGACCTCCTACATAAGCGAAGTGTGATCAAGGCGATCCGGCGCCCCACCCCCTTTTGATCGCCAAATAAATATTTTTTTATCGATATATATGATTTCTTAGCATAAAATCGTCAAATATTTTTTTACATCGTTCAGTTACAAATTTACCCCCCCCCCCCCCCCCACTTCCTTTAAAAAATCCTGGATTCGCCCTGGCGGCTTTAATGATTTAATGCCATATATTTCAGGTTTTGTCCAAGTGTATTTATATATATGATGAGTACGGTACCAGCAATATGGTTTCTGGAACTACATGAGCTTGATCTTAGAATTAATCACAAAGTTAATGATAATAATACTGTATTTAATGAAACATTAGAAGACCTGAGCGCAAACTTGGGCAAATTCTTAGGTGTAAGTTTTATTACATTCAAGACAACTTACCAAAAACAACAAAAGCTCACATAATATGATCTATATTAATAGTTTTTTTATACAAATAAGCAAACATGATAATAGATAACAAGAAAAATAAATGGAAATGGTGAGCTGTCAAAAGGGGCGTAAAACGAATAAAATGTATGAAATACACAAGTCGAACAAAACCAAATATAAAATCGTAAAAAAAACAACAACAAACTAAAAAGTTAAAAATACTCAACGTTTCGACCAATATGGTCTTGATCACGAGTATGTACAAAAATAAAAATAAAAAGGTGTTGACTCTTTGAAACCCAGAGCAAGATTGAGTCCGTACATAAAATGTAAACAAAAACAAAAAACATGATAATAATTTATTTCGAATTCGAACAGTTTTCGATCAGTCTGATATTTTCGGCGGCAGATTTACAATGACTCACCTGTTGTAACATGAAAACAGCAGCATTTGTTAATGATAACCCTACGGCATATATTTTTGGCATCATATCGCAGAACCAAAGCAGTCTCCAAAACAAACGGTTTAAAAAGAAAACAACACGAATGAGATTTTTCTCATAAAAATGGAAACTGAGAAACTACACTAAAATAATGAGTCAAGAAAGGTTTAACTAACAAATATGTCTTTCTGTATTATTGTATGAAAGAAATTATTTACGTCATAAGCCGTGAAACATTCACTTCTCCTAATGAGTATAGTCTTCTTCCTATCCATAAAAGCCAAAGTCTAGATTATGTCCCGTAAATTATCTATGACGTTATCAATAACATATTGGCTGTATATGTATCTTATTATAAACAAATATTTAATCCTCCTGTTTAAAATACCCCCCCCCCCCCCCGCCCCGAAATGGACATAGTATATAATATGAAATATTAATTAAATGCGCTAATTTTTTTCAAATTAAAAAAAATATATATCTCATTGTAGGTTTCTTTGGAGATAAGAATTCCGATTTTACTGTCGGCTGACCAGTGGATCCGAACTTTGGAGCAAATATTATTGTTAATACTTATAGTAGGTAGATGGTTACTTCCGAAAGGAAAATTAACACATGACCAGTTATCTCAATTATTATTGGTTTATATTGGAACTGCTGCTGACATCGTAGAGTTTTTCGAGGCCTTCAAGGAAGATCAGGTTTGTAGAGGATATGGCTTTAACATATTATTTCCTTCTTAGTGCATGGGTGGAAACCATCTGAAAAATGAAATTAGAAAGACAGGAAATCATGATAATACGGTTCAATCATAAAGTATAAGTTAAACATGTTAAAGGTGTATCTAAAAATATGTAGAATATTATGTGGCTTTTTTCATATCACAACCCATATCGGCCTGAGACGCCCATTTCAGCTCGAGATCTTAAGCTCGAGGGTTGATAAAGGGCGTGATATGAAAAATGCCATATCATATTCTTTTTATCAGATTTTGAAACCTTAGATTTTCGCAACGATAAATGCTTTTAGTAAATATTTTGTTATGTAAATTAAAGTAAAATTTCAGAAATAGAAAAAAATTCTATTTGAAATTGCTATCAAAGTTATATATGTAGCTTCATAATTTTCAAAATTAAGAAAAAAAAGTATAAAAAAAGACAAAGATTTACTGACTTTTTTTTTTCGAAAGAGCGGTAGACTTTGTAACTACCTTTTGCACATTACCCCAAAATAAAATAATATTACAAGGTAACAATGGAATGGATGGATGGATGGATGGATGGATGGATGAATTGTTGTTTAAAGTCCAGTGGCAGCCATTAGGTGCATATCAGGACGAGAACATGTATGATAATGAATATGATCACTGCTTTGTATTAGACCGACACGCTGAGCCGGATTTTTAATGTGCTAGCTCACGAGGTAACTGTCTGCAGGGAGACATATCACCCCACTCGGACACATTATACTGACTCCGAGCCCTCAGGTAGATCTTTGCTCTTACTCCTAGATGCCGCGTACTTGGTGAAAAAGCAGCAAATACCAATTTTAATGTCTTTGGTTTGACCCGCCGGGGATCGAACCCGCGACCTTCCGCACTCGAGGAGAGCATCTACCACGAGACCACCGAGGCGGTTAGGTAACAATGGGACAACCGCTCTCATCTTAAAGTAAAATCAACACGGCTCCAACTTACACGGAATACCAGACATTTATGAACGTGAAAATCTATTGTTATCCTCTTTGTTTTATAAATCATCTTGTTTTATATATATATTATTCTATACATATATTTCTATGACTTTCAAGACGAAGAACAGCAATTAAATTTTTTTTTTTGTATAATGTTACTTTATTGCATGGGTTTATGTCTCTTGTACATACGTTTTAACCTAAAATTATATAATCATATGTGTGTAAATATTTTATGTACTTTACTTTAGGTGCGTTATAATAGGCTGTTGTGTATAGTCATCCTTGGATTATGGTCACTAAGTTTAGTCCAATTTGCACTCGTTCTCACCGCGGCGAGAGCAAGGAGAGATCAATCTGGATTGGTTACTGGAGATTATAACAAATACCAGAAGACTGGGTGTTGTGCTGCGGATGTATATGGAATATTAATATCTATTATTTTACAAGATGCTCCTTTTCTCGTTCTGCGTCTTCTGCTTATATTAAAATACAAAGTTCTTAGTTATACCAATATGTTTTTCACCTCCAAAAACACTTTAGTGATTGTGTTGTTACTTTATCGCCTAATTGTTGTTTACATTGAGCGTAATAACACGGAAGTGAGTGATTCAGTTTCTGAGAAGGAAGTTCCTCGCCCTTTTATGTCCACGTACACTGCACCAGGGGTTCCACGTGGTTACAACAGGAAGTGTAATAATACCAGCATGTATCCTGCCAATGTGAATGACCGGGTTAACTTAGTAAAAAAGAAACCTATTGATAACGGATTTTATAATAATGAACAGAAATTTTACAAACTGAGACAAGAGAATATGTCATGTGGGAAGAATTATCACTTCGAACAAGTATCTTCAAAAGTTTGACAATACTAAGATGTTTTCAAATTTAAAGATAAGCTGGACTCATATAATACCTTTTAATCGGTGTTCTTTTCATAAAGATGCGGAAAGGGTGAATTGTTATTTACACGACTTTTGTTTCATTGACAAAAGAAATGAATGTATTCGAAAGATGTTTTCAGAGATCGGTTTTAATGTCTACATTTAGTGCAAATCCATTCGACATAATTAATAAAATTTGTAAATTATACTTTGTTTTAAATGCCAATTATTTCATATAAACCCTTTCTGAGGTTTTATAATTTTCAAATCTGAGATTTAATAAGACTATAAAGGTGTGTTTACAAGGTACCAATTTTTTGTTTATTTTTGGGAAAATCGCACTCGTTGAAAAATCCGGATGTCGTCAGGGTAAACATTATAATGCGTTTCAAAATCGAAACGACACATCAGATAAAAAATCGGATAAAAGTTTATATCAATATCTTCTAATTATGAAATAATTAACAACAACTGCTTGGCGTGGATGATGAATTTGTCTTTTTATTTTATTTTGCCTTGTAAAAAACAACAATCTCAAATTGACGAAAATATTTTTTTGTAGATAAATATTGAAATGGTTAATATCAGAATTGAAATATATGAGTTTTTCTTGACAAAATATAATTTGAAATTCGAAAAAAACATTTATATGTGGTATGGACAATTTCCCAATTCTATATATATGGAGTTCGCTCTGAAGTTAAAATTTTAAAACCTAAAGATTGATTCAGACGTCAAAGGAATCTCAGACTACATTTGACGAATTTCGACAGACATGTTGAACAGATATAACACGAAATTATTTGAGCTGATCCAAATGTATCATCGACGTCTTTCATAATCAAAAAATATCAACACAACTTCCGTTTTTTGTTTGTTTCTGTTTTTTTTAAGAAAAAAAAACGCAGAAAAGGTTTAGATTGGAGTATATATAATGTAAAAAAAAAACTAATATTTAGAGACGCGGAGTCAGGAGAGGTCAATATCAACTCCATTGATAATTTCATTGTGAAGTCGAATTTATCACCAAACACATACCTGACGGCAAGCATAACCAGTTCAAATATTAACTGCAAATTTTACTTTGTTATATTTATTAAGGTAAATTATTTCTGTGTCACGATCATTCTATTTTACATATTGATTGATAATCCATCATATAGGACACGACATCCAGGGAGCGGTGTCCAATTCGTCATTATTGTATTATTGAATTTGAACATGCTATTAAGTTGCTTTGATGAACTAACAGCTATGTTTTACGCACGTCATGTACTAATTAAATTGTTGTTATCATCATTTATATTTTTGTTTTGAATTTCTTTTGTAATTTTTGTGTCTTAAAGAAGGTATGTGAACGCAGGCAAACGAGAAAAAATGTCACAGTCACCACATTAAATAAAAATTTGGCATGTAAGTTGCATTTTTTTGCACGGAACACGCTGACTGAATAACGACAATCCAGCACGAAAAATTTGAAATAAAATGTAAAACGCTGCACGATAAAAACATATACTACCCTATAACTTGGACATGTTGTAACATCAACTGTACAGAGTCATTGCCAAAAGACTATATATACATGCATATACAAATATAGGGAATTTTAAAATTGTCAGAACACACCGCGTCAAACAACAGTTATATCAGTCAGCCTTCGTGCAATATTACAGCATACCAAATACTTATAGGTTTTACAATGAGTGAGAATTGGATATCGCTTGATATCAACTCGAGTTGTTTAATTTGAATATAATTATAAACGGGCTTTTGATGAGGTTGCAGTAGTATTGAATCCAAATTAAATAACCGAGAGTTGACATTACACGATATCTTATTCGAGTTGTTAACCTATTCCTCTTGCGATTTTTCAGGAATATTTGTTTGTTTGTGATTCTGTGTCCGGGCCGTGGGAAATCTTATTAACCGTCCATTTCTCTGTGTCGTCAAATGTTGCTATTCAAAGATATCTTTTAAATATGGCGCCATTATGTAGCAAAATTGTTGACCAATCAAAATTAACGCATTTTCATACACAATCACGCGTTGACCAATCAAATGGGCAGATTGTTTCATATCAATAGTTCATATCACAGTGTTCCCTTACCGTCCGAGTGTTAGATAATACCGTTCAGTCATAAGAAAACGATGTACAGTCAAACCTGTCTAAAAAGGGCACACAAGGGACCAGTACAAAATGCCCTTTATGAGCAGGTGCCCTTTATACAGAGGTTAATTTTACATAATTTGTTCATGAATGGGACTTTTTCACTGTGCCCTTTATAGACAGTGATTTGCTATATAGAGGTGCCCTTTAAAGCAGGTAATTACATTGAGAACTGTTAAATACCGTGATTTTAGAGTGAAAATAAATGTTGTTCTTTCACTCAAGGAACACGAGGAAGTGACATAGCAATAGATGTACTGACCCCAAGATTTAGTTCCATTTGACCATAAGATTCATCTCCATTTGACCTCGTGACGTCGTAGAACAATTGCTTTTAAATTGGGACTTCATACTTTTTCTTTGTGATGTCAAAACACTACGGGAATTTGTATGCATTGTAGCAATGGTGGACGCTACTGTCAACTCGGGTATACATATCCACGTAGTCACATGAAAACATAGTCCCTAATATTTTCTTATGACACATATTCTACAAGCACCATATCCAGCCCCTAGACCTTTCGTCCACGCCCGCTATATACAAATATAGCTTCAGTGAACGTCATATATCTTGGGATGAACGTGGTTAACTCTGTTCCCACTGTATCGCGCTACCAACGTTATTTCAACGTAATTTCGACGCTATATTGAAAAAGTAAGTACCGCGATACAGTGAGACCCCAGTATAACTGTGTATATTCATATCGCGATGGAATTTCAGTCTGATATTTATTTTGCAGTAATCTGATTTTGCTTTATGGTATGGCGGTTTCATTGTCATACAGTCACAGTAAATACGTGATATGTGCAGTGGATGAGAATATTAAACTATGTTGTACACTTGTATACTGTATTATGTACATTCATATGTCAAGTAACGCTGTAGCAGAGTTCTATAATCTTAGTTTGTTTACAGTAGATCACTAACCTTTAAAATAGTATATTATTGACAAGAGCACAGGGCTTGCCAATACTAATTAGCAGGGAACTCTAAAGGGAGCTGAAAAATCCAGAGAAAACCCATTTCTTGCAAATTTTCAAGGCCTAATAGCTCTAAAATGAGCACATTAACCTATATTTTTCTCTTGCTTATTTGTTTACTATTCATATGTTCTCTCAAACTAAAACATCTATTTCAAATCCTATTTATTTCCTATTAGACCAGCGATCACCCTTAAGCTGACCAATATAGCCTGCCCAATATTGTTTCCGTTATTGGGTCATTAGGCTAATAAAATCTCCTGACACCCTTGTCCTCACGTTCGACGATAGTTTGTACTGGTTCTGGTTCAGTGTTTATGACGTCATTTTTCTCTACATAAGACCAGTCCCTTCTTTAAATTACTATAAATGTTTAATTTTCGTGCCTTTTCGCTAAAAAGGATAACAATTTAATGTTGCACGAGAAACACAACACAAGTACATTATTTTTTTTGTACTCGCTACGAAACCAGTAAACCTCATATTTCTATCAGTTTCTAAGGCTCGTTTACAAATAAACTTTATATTTTCTGACAATGTACATATATATACGTCTGAACACTAACCCAACAGTTTTAAAATCAGCTTTTAATAATCTCAAGTTTGTCCGCCTTCGCCGGACAGTTGTTTTCTTGGAAAAGCAAAGATCTCAACTTTGGCATCGGCAATTTTGAAAATTCTACCTGTGGATGCCTCAAATAGTTTAAAAGAGCGGACTTTTGAAACACTATAACACATATTCGCCTAGCACCCTAGACCACTCGCCCACATCCGCTATATAAAAATATAGATTCAGTGATCTCTCTGGTATTAATATCAAGGGTTTCACCTCCCCCACTACCTTTTGCTTCCACAGTGATCTGAATTTTAGATACCTGTTTAAATATTTCATTGATACATTTTAATATTTTGTGAAGGGAATACACTGATTTTTTTCCTGCATGACATTTTACCATATTGTCATTTTCTTTTATTGGAAGAAGCAAATACGTTCATGACTTAGTTTATAAGATATTTGACTCTGATTTTGGTTTATCTGAGCCCAAAACCCTTACTTTTTCATTTTTCAAAACTTTCACAAAACACTGCCCAACTTTGTAACGTAAAAAGATAGTAGTTCATTATTGACAATTCTGCCCCACATGCAGAAATCCTGCATAAAATCCCCACCCCGACAGCCAAATGCAAATGGGCGGCATTCCTATTGAGCATAGGGTAAATACAAGAATTATGGCTTTCGCACAGAGCATAAGTCAGATCACTCCACAGGAAAGTGGGGATAGGGACACCTTAGAGGGAAGGATGTCACAGATTGATACAAATAAAGATATGACATCCAAAAGAAATATGATGGATTTCTTTCTGGAGAATGAAGAAGATTTGGAAGATAGCACCCCAACCCCCCAAAGGCAGCAGCAGTGCTGCAATTTCCCCAATCTGCGGCAGATGGATGAACATACTGAGCTTTGTCAAAATTGTGGGGCGCAGTCAATGAAGCCGCGATTTGAGCATCATCAATCCGGGGAGCAGAAGACCAGCTGCGGCTTCCCACTCAAGAGGAAGAAGGGGCAATTCTGCAAGAGCAAGCCCGGGATGAATGGTCTCTGCTGGAGGCATGGGGAGCAATTATATCAGAAGGAGGAGGAGGAGGAGGAGATCATCCCAGTCGAGGGCAAAATGGTGGTGAAAGAAAGCATGAAGACCCTCCGTCAAATAGCTAAGGATGAAGGTCTGAGGAGATTTAGCAGGAAAAACAAGGAGGCCTTGGTGAAGCTCATCGAGGAGAAAACCACCCGTAAATTTGCCCGCCAGGAAGTCTTCAGCAAGAAGCAAATCAAAGCGCTGGCAAAGAATCGCGGCCTTACCAAATATTCCCGGCTCAAGAGAGACGATCTGCTCCATCTGGTGGAAGAGGACATCAAAAATGCCCCGACCGAGGAGGAGATCAAGGTCACTGATTGGCGGGAAGCTCTGAATGGCGTATTTGGCACGGTCGTCATCGAATCTTTGAAGCCGCACGACGTAGCCACTTTTCGTAAGGTAAGTCGGGGCACCGTCACCACAACAATCTCCGATGCGCTTGCCCAAAAGAAGGGATTGAAGGTAAACTTAGTGCTTGAAGCAGAGCTGGTGAAGACCGATCTCGCGACTGGGGAAAATAAATACGTCACTCCCTACTTTCGATCAACCCAGGCTACCCTCACCCCATCATCCGACCTCGAATCGGAGATCATGCGTATGATGGAGAGGGTCAAGGAGAATATGGCCAAATATATGCGCGAAGGGAGTGGATGGACTTTCAGCAGAGTCGATAAGCTAAAAATCCACCTCAACCAATTCAAGCCTCTCAAGGGGGCTTCCTTCATACCGACCCCATCAGCACTCGCGAAAAAGAAGGCCATCATCAACGTGCAGAACGAGGATCAGGAGTGCTTCAAGTGGGCTATCCTCTCCGCGCTTCATCATGAGGAGGTGGATCAGAAACATGCCAATCGCCCCAGTCAGTACGTGAAGTGGGGGGACGATCTAAAATTTGAAGGCATCGATTTCCCGGTCTCGCTCAGGGCGATCGATAAATTCGAGAGGCAGAATCCCACCATCAACGTCAACGTCTTTGGCTTCGATGGCGTAAAGAAGGGTGAAGATGAGGAAGAGGATCTTCAGATCTACCCCCTCAGGATATCCAAGAATATAGGCCCCACCCACGTAGATCTCCTCTTTCTGACTCGCGAAGGCAAGCAGCATTACTGCTGGATCAAGAGCTTATCACGCCTTCTGACTGCGCAGGTCACAAATCACGATGGGCAAGCTTTCTTTTGCCGTAGGTGCTTGTGCCATTTTACCAAGCAGAAAGTTCTCGACGATCACATGGAATATTGCAGCCGGAAGGATGCGATCAGGATCGAGATGCCGGAAGAGGGGTCCGCCATAGCCTTCCACAATCACAAGAAGATGATGAGAGCCCCCTTCGCGATCTACGCGGATTTCGAGTGCTTCACGGAGAAGCTCGACACCTGCCAGCCGGATCCGTCCCACTCATACACGAAGGCCTACCAAATTCAGCGCCCCTCAGGATTCTGCTATCACGTGAAATATGCTCACGGCGACTACAAAGAACCAGTCGTCTACTGCGGGGAGGATGTGGCTAAGAAATTCGCGCAGTGCGTGGAGGAGGAAATGCGGGCAATACGTAAGATCTACAAGGAGATCAAGCCGATGGAGATGACTGACGGGGATAAGGAGAGCTTCGCAGAAAGCACGCACTGTCACATTTGCGAGCACGAATTGGGAGGGGATAAGGTTCGGGATCACGACCATCTTACCGGGAAATATCCACACAGCACACAACCAGTGCAATCTGGATTTCCAGCTCCCGAAGCACGTCCCCATCTTTTTCCACAACTTGAGCGGATATGATGCCCACATCTTCGTCAAGGAGCTTGGATTCTCTGAGGGTAAGATCGCTTGCATCCCCAATACTGATGAGAAATATATCAGCTTCTCCAAGCAGGTGGATAATCTGGAGATGAGATTCGTCGATTCGGCGCGCTTCATGCTCAGCTCGTTGGATAATCTAGCCAAGAATCTTACACCCGACCAATTCAAGACCGTGAAAGCAAGATTTGGTGATCGTCACGAGCTGATGATTCGGAAGGGGGTTTTTCCCTACGATTATATGGATGGGCCGGCCAAGCTTGAAGAGACTCAGCTCCCACCCAAAGAAGCCTTTTACAGCACGCTCCCCGGAGAGCATATAAGTGACGAAGATTACGCGCACGCTCAGAAGGTCTGGGAGGCCTTCGAGTGCAAGACCTTGCGCAATTATCACGATGACCGACGTGCTCCTGCTGACTGACATTTTCGAGAATTTCAGGAATATCTGCCAGACTCACTATGGGCTCGATCCTGCAAACTACTACACATCGCCAGGATTGTCCTACGATGCCGCCCTCAAGACCAATGGGCAAAGATTGGAGCTTCTTTCCGATCCAGATATGCTGCTGATGTTTGAGCATGCGACCAGGGGAGGGGTGGCCATGATCTCTCATCGCCATGCTCGGGCCAACAATCCCTACATGGAGAGCCACGATCGCTCCGAGCCCACCAAGTATCTCACCTACCTCAATGCCAATAATCTTTACGGGGGACTTTGAGTGGGCGGAGCCGGAGGAGATCTACGAGATTCTCAGCTATCCCGACGAGCACGAATATGGCGCCATGGTAGAATGCGATCTCGAATATCCGCGGGATCTTCACGACGCCCACAACGACTATCCTCTCGCCCCCGAGAATGTGGAGATCGACAAAGTCCGGAAGCTCGTGCCTCATCTTGGCAAGCGTGAAAAATATATGCTCCACTATCGAAATCTCAAGACGTATTTGGAGATGGGCATGAAGCTCACCAAAGTCCGTCGGATCATCAGATTCAGACAATCTCCATGGCTCAAACCATATATCGAGCTGAATACTGCTCTTCGCGCCAAGGCCAAGACCGACTCCGAGAAGGAATTTTTCAAGCTCATGAATAATTCGGTCTTCGGCCATGGAAAATATTCGGAAGCACGTCGACGTCAGGCTCGTCACCACCGAGAAGCAGGCCCTCAAGCTCGTGGTCAAGCCCAATTTCGATCGTCGAGTCGTCTTCACCGAGAATCTGGCAGCCGTCCACATGAAGAAGACCAAGCTGAATTTAATAAGCCGATCTATCTAGGAGCCTGCATCTTGGATATTTCGAAGCTCCTCATGTACGATTTCCACTATGGATTCGTGAGGAAGATGTACGGCGATAAGGCTCGGCTGCTTTTCACCGACACGGACAGCTTGGCCTATGAGATCCAGACCGACGATTTTTACCAGGATATCGCTCCGCACGTCGAGGCTAAATTCGATACGTCAAACTATCCCATCGAGCATCCTTCCGCCATCCCCACCGGCAAAAATAAGAAAGTCCTCGGGATGTTCAAGGACGAGTGCGGCGGTAAGATCATGACCGATTTCGTGGGGCTCCGGGCGAAGCTATACGCCTTCAAGATGGATGACGGTCAGGCCACGAAGAAGGCGAAGGGAGTCACCAGGAGCGTCATCAAGCGCAGCATCGCCTTCGAGGACAACAAGCGATGCCTCGACACTCAGCAGGAAATCCATCGCCCGATGAGCATCCTCCGCAGCCATCTCCATCAGATCTACGCCGAGGAGATCAACAAGATCGCTCTCTCCGCCAAAGACGATAAGCGGCACATCCTCCCGGACGGCATCAGCACCCTTGCCCACGGACACTATCGAATCACTCACGGCAGCAAGTGAGGCGCCCCTCCCCGCCCCGCACTTAGATAAATGAGCAGCATACGCGTGTACGGCCTCCTCCTCCCCCATAAGCCCCTCTCCAACGTAGAGCTTGAGGAAGCCGCCTCGGCCCTAGGCATCTCTCGATTCAGATGAATATTCATGCGCGATGCTTTGCCTCCCAGCCCCCAGCCCATCGAATGCGGCATCCTGAATCACGACGATAGCGATGGCCCCGGCACGCATTGGACGTGCTGGCATAAGCGCGGAGGATTCAAAGTCTACTTCGATCCCTACGGCCTGCCTCCGCCCGACGAGATGATTGACTATCTGCGGCCGGAGATTCGATATAATACCGATGAAATCCAGCGGCGCGGCGACGTGGTCTGCGGACACTTTTGCCTGCACGTCCTGAAGCTCCTATCGGAAGGTCGGACGCTCGAGGAGGTGATTTTCGGACTATAGATAAATGGATAAGTTTGGATCTCACTCGAGAAAGCGCATGCCCACCTGGCGGATGCTCCAGGATCTAGATATGAATGATCATCGCATCACTAGCTTGGGGTTGCCCCAGGACAGCTCGGACGCCGTGACGAAGCGCTGGGTCAACCAACAGCTGAAAGACGGTATGAAAGACATCGACGAGCTAGATTCAGATGTTAAGCAGATGCAGATGGCTATCAAGCGGATGCAAAGGGAGTATGACGAATCCATCAAAGACCTTGCCAAAAAGCTGATGACCGTAGAAGATGGCAAAGTCGATAAGTCAGAGTGCGTCTCGACCAATGGTGGCTTGATGACTACGGACCTAGACATGCGAAAATATCACCTGCTAAATCTCCCACTCCCCCAGACTGATAACGAGCCCATCACCAAAGCCGTCTTCGACCAGCTGAAGACGGAGCTAGACGCATTAAGGGTCTTCGTCCACCAGAAGCATGCGTAAATCAAGACTTTCTGGTCTCCTTTGAATCCCTGGGGGGATCATCGCCAGTCGGACTCCTTGACCCAGGAATTGAAGGTTTTGGGATAGCCTCTCCACTTGACGCGGATTTCTTTCTCCCCATTCCGGATGCGTCGGCTCAAGATTTTCTCGATGCGAAAGATATCCTGGTCGATGCGCTGGAGCTCGGGCTCGTAAAAGGACCCTTTGATTTCCTCACCCTTGTAGTCTTTGAGGCGATAGGTGGGCGGCTGCGTCGCTAGGGCCTGGGCGATGGTAAAGATCTCCTCCGTCCAGCGTGGAGTATATCCCTTCTCGAAGATGCCCTTCTTCTTGGTGATCCGGACCTGATCGCCGACGTCGAATCGCTGAGGCTGCATGGGTGGAAGGTCTGCGTAGAGATTCCAGAAGACCTTGGCCTCGTGCTCTTTCTGGCTGGCGGCGGTGGGGGTCATCTTGATGGATCGATGCTTGGTGGTATTATACTGGCGGACGAGATCGTCCAGGACGGGAAGGTAGGAGCGTGTGGAATTGGCCGAAAAGTATTTGAACATCTTCTCCTTCATGGTGCGATTCCAGCGCTCCACCACGCTCGATTTCTCTTCGTTCTCTGTGGAGTAGAGATCGACGTCGTGCTTCCGGAGCAGATCCTTCACGTCGCGATTATAAAATTCCGTGCCCTTATCGGTCCATAGCTTCTCGGGCGTGCGATCCTTGAAGACGGTCCGGAAGGCATCTCGCACCGTGGCGCCTTTCTTATCCTTGAGCGGCACCAACCAGCCGTATTTGGAAAAGACGTCGATGATGCTCAGGAGGTATTTGAAGCCTCGATTATCGCGGGAGAAGGCGCTCATATCTACGAGATCGGCAGCCCAGATCTAATCCACCCCACCTACCATCACGCGGCGCTTCTGAAATTTGCGTCGGACTGGCTTGTGCAGCTCTTCGGCTAGCTCATCCGACCATCGGACTTTTTTTTTTCCCACGCCCAGTCCAAATCGTGCTTTGGTGCCGATGATGGGTCTGACGATGCTACGCTCGAGGCGCTCGCGCGCGGTGGGATTGGGGATGGCATCGAGGGAGGCTAGCATCGTCTTATCGCAGATCGAATTTCGTGCGGCCGTATCCTTGTGCTTGGCATAGCAAAGATCGTGGCGATAGGCGGCCTCATCCACTCGATTGATGGGTCTCGACCAAGGTTTGGGCGTGCCGTCGGCATGGAGTCGCTGACCGAGTCTCGTCCCCGGCCCGGTGAAATTATGCCCCGGCAGATGCATTTTGACGGGCAGACGATTGATCATCTTATTCACGAGTCCGGCGCCCCTCTCCCCCGTCTTGATGAATGGCGACTTCCGCTCGCCACACTCTGCGCAGGTCCCCACCTTCCGCCGCCGCCGTCCGTCGTCGCTCGTGATCACGGCGCGATTATTCGTCTCCGTCTTCTTCTGGCACTTCAAGCAAAACATTCCCATTTTATATAGATAAATGGACATTGAAGACCTTACCTACGATGAGCCCGCCGCGAGTCGTCGGCATAACCACTATCTCCTCCCGCAGCGATCCATCCGAGGTCTGATCATCGGGAAATCGGACTGCGGCAAGACGACTCTGCTGAATAATCTCCTCCTGCGCGATGGATGGCTCGATTACGATCGCCTCTTCGTCTTCGGAAAATCGCTCCACCAGCTGCTGCGGCAGGCGTTGGGGAAAGGATTTTCGAAAGACGATATCCGCGACCTTCTCTCCGTCAAGGATCGCTATCCCCACTCTCTGGTCGACGTGGTGCAGATGATGAAGCCACCGTCCAAGCCTAGCGGCATCGAACCTTTCTTCTTCGAGGAGGCGAGCGACGTGCCCGATCCCCGAGAGCTCGATCCCGCCCGCAAAAATCTCATGGTCTTCGACGATCTGATGCTGAGAAAGCAGAGCAAGTGCGAGGACTACTACGTGCGCAGTCGCCATAATAACGTGGACTGCTTCTACCTCTGCCAAAATTACTTCAAGCTCCCGCGGCAATCGATCCGGGAGAATGCCAATTTCATCTGCCTCTTCGAGCAGGATGTCAAGAATCGCGACCATATCCGTCGAGATCATTGCGGCGATCTCACCCCGGCTCAGTTCGATGCCCTATGCGACTATTGCTGGGTGAAGCCTCACGGATTCATGACCATCGATCTCACGAGTCCCAAGACGGCGGGAAAGTATCGATGCAATCTGGATGAATTCTATCGAGCATAAGATAAAGAATGGATCACTTGCTGGAATTTTTCCCGGAGAATCAGCGGGACTTAGATCGGGAGAATGTCCCCGAGCCCCCACGACCACCCCCTGAATGCGAGCACCGGTGGGAGCGTGTGCTTATTAAATGTGAGATCCCAGGATATGCCTGCGGCAGATGCGGAGCTGAAAAGTACGCTCGTCGCTTCGACGATCAGGATTTCGAAGGAAGGACCTATAATTCCCACTCCCGCCGCAAACCTGAGCAGCCGCCCAGACCCCCGTGCCCCATCAAGACTGTCCGCGGCCATCAGTGCACGTATCCCTCCGTATCGGGCAGTGATAAGTGCAAGAGGCATTCGAAGCTTTTCCCTGGGAAATGCTAACGGTGCGGAGTCTCGATCGCCCGCGGTAAGGCTTTGCATCGTATCCACGAGGAGGCTATATACGTGCCCAAATTTGCCACCTACTGGTCGGGCGTAAAAGTGAGGATGGTGGGGGAGTCCGATCTCCTCAAAGGCGTGAAGAGGATCGGCCGCGAGCCTTTCTGCTCCTCCAAATGCATGGAGAGTGCGTAGGATCTTCGGGAATCTACGGTTTTTGCATCCCGCTGAGGCAGGAGGCAAAAAGCATGGGAGATGGCTTGAACGCTATGGGGCGATCGATCCATCGCTTAGGGGCGTTCGATCCAACGCTTAGGGGCGATCGATCCATCGCTTAGGGGCGTTCGATCCAACGCTATGGGGCGATCGATCCATCGCTTAGGGGCGTTGGCGATGCTATAAATAAAATGACGTTCATCAAGATCACCGACCCCAAGCAGCGTGAAGCGCTTGCCATGGACTTGCAGGAGACCAAGCGCAGCATCCAGGCCAGCGATATGCAGCGTCGTCTAGATAAGATCGGACTCAGCCGCGATCTCTCCAAAATATTCAAGCCCGTGGTAGAGACGCAGAAGGAGACTGCCTCCCAGATCACCAAAAAGATCGAAGATATCCCACTCGCTCTGCCCGCCCCGGTGCCTGCCCTTCCTCCTCCTCTCCCTACCGCTGAGGACGACGACGACCCGCTAGCTATCGAGCAAGCATTGAAAACCAACCTCGGTCCGCGAGCCACCCATTATCTTCAGCTCAGTATGACTCCCCAGGCCGACCATACCTTTGGATTGCGAGTGGAAGACGGCGGCATCATGATCGGGAGTCTGCCCGTCACCTTCGATGGAGACGATATCCTCGTCGATGGCGAGCGCTATGAGGGCACCTCCGGCCTGTGGGAGTTTATGGTCCTGAAGAATCCCAAAGATTTCGACGTGGAGGACTTGCATACCTATGGCGATATCCTGCGAGCATCCAATGCCATGTATCAAGGCAATTCTTCGCTCTCGCAGACCCCCAAGGCCAGCAAAAGCCGGAAATGGAAGGAGATCGTCTCGTACCTCTATAAGCAAGATAAGTATGGGAGTGGGGTATCGACCGTCTTCCTCCCCACGTGCTTCGACCAGCTGCTGGATCGTCTCGATCTTTGCGCCGCCGCCTACTAGGCTGGAAATAATGGGGTGCGCAACGAAATCGTGGCCATCCTCGACGCCATGAAGAAGTCCGGTCATATCAGCAGGAATGAGTACGACAAGCTGCATCGGAAGCTCCTCTAAATAAATTTACGATGCCTTTAGTAGTGAGTCACGGATATCGTCGAAAGTATGCAGTCGGCGGAAAAGGCCTTTTCGATACCATCGCCAGTCTGGCCGGACGGGTGCTTACCTCCTCCGCCGCCAAGACGTTGGGAAGCAAGGCCATGAGCGCCGCCTCCAATGCAGCCCTGAAAGGCGTGGAGAAAGGTGCGAGCAAGGCGGTGGACCACGTCGTCCGTCGAGTGAGGCGCAAGAAAAATCCTCCGCCAGCACCACCCACCAAGAGGACCTCGCAGCAGCAGGCCCGTCTCAATAATCTCATCTCGGGGCATCGCCACCATCCACGACTTCGTCCAGCGCTATAGATAAATATATCATGGCCGATATGCTCTCTATCACCGAAGGATTGACTTTCGATGAAAGTCTCCAGGAATATCAGGTTCACGAATACGAACCTCAAGTCGGGGCGCAGCTGAATAATGCCGGCGCAGAGATACGCATCAATATCGAGACTCAGGATCTCTTCCTTCATCCCTCCGAAAGCTATCTCTTGATCGAAGGCCGACTTCAGAAGAATGATGGCACTGCGTATGCCGACGCCGATCTCGTATCGCTCGTCCATAACGGCGTCATGTATCTCTTTCGTAGCATCAGCTACCGACTCTCCGGCCAGCAGATCGAGCATCTCAACGATCCCGGCATCGCCACCACCATGCTAGGGATGCTGACGTATCCCGACGACTTCTCCAAATCGCAAGGCCTCAACCAGCTATGGTTCAAAGACTCCACGGCAGATGCCGAGGCAGAAAACGTCGGATTCGCGGCACGCCACGGATATATCATCACCAAGCCAGCCAATAAGGGATCCTTTTCCTTCTCCATCCCGCTCAAGCACGTCTTTGGCTTTGCCGAGGACTACGATAAGATCGTCTACGGATTCAAGCACGAGCTCTCCATGGTGCGCGATTCGGATGCCAATGCCATCCTCCGAGCCGCCGCCGTCAACGACGTGGCCAAGATAGTCTTGAGCAAGATTTCCTGGTTCGTCCCCCACGTCATTCCCTCCGACGAAAAGAAGCTGCGGCTCTATAAGACCATCCAGAGCAAGACAAAGATCGATTGCGGATTTCGCATGAGGCAGTGCGACTCCATCGCCGTGCCCCAGACCTCACAATTCCAATGGCGTCTGGCCGCTAAAAGTGGACGTGAGAAACCGCGATGGATCATCGTCGCCTTCCAAACGGATAGGAGCAATGATCAGACGCATAATGCCGCCGTCTTCGACCACTGCCGATTGCGAAATATCCACGTGACCCTCAATGCGGAGCGCTATCCCGCCGTGGATTACAATGTCGGCTTCACCCAATGCAGGGTCGCTAGGGTCTATAAGGAGGCCGCCGAATTCCGCAAGAAATTCTATAGCATGGAAAGTCTGCTGAGCAATGGCGGCATCAATCCCTCCGACTTCATCGATCTCTATCCCCTATTTGTCATCGACGTAAGCCATCAGTCCGAGCGATTGAAAGAGTCGACGGTGGATATCCAAATCCGTGCCGATTTCGAGCGCAACGTCCCTGCCAATACCCAAGCCTTCGCCCTGGTCATCTCCGATCGAATCCTCCAATTCGAATCCGACGGCCAGAAGATGAGCGTCGTCTTCTGAGGAGGCTTAGATAAATGGACGCTTCACTTTTGCGGAAAATCGCCACCAATACCGAGCCCAAGCATGGGTTCTCCTTCATCGTCTCTGGGAACGATAGTCAGATCTTGACTCGCTTCAATCCACCCCTCCGGCTGCGCGAGGAGAAATCTTACGAGATGGCCCTCGTGAATCTGGAGACCTACTACTCCATCCCCAATATTCATGCAGGAAATAATTCCTTCCGCTACTCTCCCGATGATGGGGCTAGCTGGTTTCCCGTCGAGCTGAGCACCGGCTCCTACGAAATCGACGATATCAACAATGAGGTCCAGCGGCAACTGCGGCTCCATAAGCACAAGGCTAAGGTCCTTCTCGATGCCAATCGCGCGACGCTGAGAGCAACCCTCACCCTCGCCAGAAATTATCAAGTGGATTTCGACGTGCCCAATAGCATAAATACGGTGCTTGGATTCGAGCGCCGGACGTATGCCTACGATCGAAGCACTAATGGCTACGCGGAAGGCGAGAATATCATCAATATCATCAGCATCAATAGCATCCTGGTGAATAGCGATATCATCCATGGAAGCTAAGTCAACGGCACGCAGCAGTCCACCATCTATAGCATCTTTCCCGCAGTCGATCCCGGCATGAAGATCATCCAGACTCCCAAGAATCTTGTCTACTTACCCGTCACCCTGAGGACCATCGACCGCATGCAGACGTATCTGACCGATCAAGACGCTCGCCCCATCGATCTGCGAGGGGAGAATCTCACCATCCGCTTCCATCTGCGTGAGGTATAAATAAATGGATTATCAAGAGTATGGTCTCAACTTGACGAAAGGTCAGGCAGAGAAGATCCAGCGTGCGGCAAAGAACGGTTGCTCCGTGAGCGTCCGATTGTCGCATGCCAACCTATCCGGCGAGCATAAGATGCTCCTCACCCGCCGCCAGATCCAGCGCATCGCCAAGCTCTTGCAGAGTGGTAAGGGTGGAATGGTCTTGGAGATGAGTCCGAAGCAGGTGAGGCATAACGTGCAGAAAGAAGGTGGATTCCTCCCCATGCTGGCAGGTCTCGCCTCTGCTGCGCTGCCCATGCTGGCCAAAACCGTGCTTCCTGCTTTGGGCGTGGGCGCATTGAGCGGTTTGGGTAGTGCAGCCATCCAAAAGGCCGTGGGATCTGGATTATTTCTCAAGAAGGGTGGGAAAGTATGCTGCGTGAAACCTCATGGTCGTGGTCTGTATTTGAGCCCAGGCACTTTGCCCAATACGTACGGCGATGGCTTATATTTGAAGAGCGGACGTCAGATCTACGACGGAAGTGGGCTGATCCTCGGTCCCAATAGCCCCTTCAAAAGCATCCCCATCTTGGGCATGCTCCTCTAGATATAGATAAATGGACGACGTAGACTCTGGGAAGCAATCCTACCGAGAAGCTAGAATCGGGTCGATCGAGAGAAGAATCCGAAAAGAAAAAGTATGCCCGACTGTTGAGGACCTATAAGCGAGTGGATAAAGCGGCATCTTTCACTCTGGGCGTGTGGGCCGTACTTAACGTCATTTGCTCCGCCGGCGCCCTCAGCACCGCCGCCACGGGGGTAGGCGTAGTGGCATGCCTTCCTTTGAGCTCTCTGACCGTCGTGAATTCCATCGCGATGATGGTGTAAACGTGCTAGCCAAGCGCATCCGTAAGAAATGTAAGAAGCATGAAGATACCGTGCGTATCGTCAGATCCTATCAATCCCAGATCGAAGATTCAGTGAGCAAGGCCCTAGAGGATGGTGAGATCGATGAGACTGAATTTGCAGGCGCTGTGAAATGTCTCGGCTTCTACTACGACGAAAAGCAGCAGCTGCGAAAACCTTCCACCACTTTTAGTGAAGACCTTACTACGCATGCGCCATAAGGAGGATTCTTCCAACGCGCGCCTCGCTCGGCTACGCCTCGCTCCCCGCGCTTATTCCAGAATCCTCCAGATCAAAGTTCCAAGTGACCAAAAAAAATTTCCCAATCCAACTATTTGGATTGGGAAATTTCAGACCCCCTACCCCCAGATTTTTTTTTTTACTTCCTCACCAGATCGTACGAGAGATACTGCTGGTTAGATTTTTTGCTGAGCTTGAATCCCATGCTCCGAACGTAAGCGCCTTGCAAGGAGCCCTTCTCTTTGTTAAGCGTGGGGCAGGCCCATACCCTGGTGGTTTCTCCTTCTCGATCCTTCAGGGTGAGGATTTTGCTTTTGCCGAATTTCCCATCCACTTCTACCACCTCCAAGATTTTATAGATCACCCCGGTGGGTAAATCCTTCCATTTGAGTGCTTCCTGATTCTGGTCCTGCACTTTCTCCTGGAAGGCGTCTTCGCTGATGAAGTCATTCCCTTTTGTGGGAATTTCGACGAATCCATTCTGTGCGAAAGCCATAATTCTTGTATTTACCCTATGCTAAATAGGAATGCCGCCCATTTGCATTTGGCCGTCGGGGTGGGGATTTTATGCAGGATTTCTGCATGTGGGGCAGAACTGTCATTATTGAACTACTAAAGATAACTTCACCAGGTCTTTTGTAAAACATTCCCAAGTACATACACATTAATCTCTGATAAATAAATGGCGAGAAGGATCAATAAAATAATTAAAAAATTTTCAAATTTTGGCTTCAGGGAATATTGCTGATCATCTGCAACACGTTTTCAAGATCACGAAAATCCCTTAATCTGTGCTTTTCTGAAGATATCTTTGGTCAAAACCTCATGAAACTTTATACAACCCAAGCACAGATAACAAGTATCCATGTCAGGAGGATTTCTCTAGATTTATGGCACTTGTGAACATAGAAAATTTGACCTTGTTCTGTATGCATCGTGTCAGTGCAACTCTGCTGGCATGGTGTGGTAGATGTAAAAGAAATTTGGTATGTTGTTCAGGTCCACTGAGTTTTCAAGAGTTAAAACCGTTTGAAGATAGCATCACATCGATTATGCACTTGGTAAACAAAATTCCTCCAGCAATTTTGTTAGATGTATATTAAATTTGATAAATTGTTATGAATGTTTGGAGAAATTGGAATCCGCCTTTCAGAACCATATTTTAAGTTCCTTATTTAGGCCTTTTAAAGATGCCAGTTAACTACCAGTAAAGATAAGCTCTCCGTTATAAAAAAAAAGATTCATTCTTCAGGTACATATAGCTAAACTGTTGACCAAACACGATCAAACCAATTCACATACGATTCGTTTCTACCACTCGTTTCTACGTTATTAAAACTACAGAAATTCTGTTAAGATCAAACATCATGAAACGAATTATTATTGAAAAAGGCATAACAGATCTGTTAAATGTTGAGATAATCAGTTGATCTATCTATACATATATCTTGATAATCTCTGTATGGGACAAGCGATTTGAAATTCCAGGTTCAAATTACCACTTAAATATATACGTGTAGAAATTATCTTAAAGTACGCTATATGTTTGTTACAATAAAGACATTTTCTTGCCGTCGTTTCGGTTGTCAGTTTTAATCAATAACAGCATAAATAATATTTAAAAGAATGAATATTTGGTAGATAACACACCTCTTGTATTCTTGATTAAGAAATAACTATCATATCATATCACTATATTGTCATACAAGAACTGGTATATAATTATTTTAGATTTACCTGCCTCTAAAAAGAGAATAATTAATACAGACTTCTGAAGCTGAGCAGAGTAAATAATTTCTGTTAGACTTTGGTTTGTTTACTATACATGCTATAGGCGCGTCATAAATGAATTATGCAGCTATAGCATTATGCATTAAAACTATATAGTACTTATTGTTTCGATCACAGAAACAGATGTTCCCCAAAAGCCCCATTGACACGGGGTGCCAAGCGCTTTTCAACGCAGTCAGTTGTTTTCTTGGAAAAGCAAAGATCTCAACTTTGACATCGGTGGTTTCCACTGCTGAAATGCCTCAAATAGTTTAAAAGAGCGGACTTTTCATTTCTTATGTGCAATGCTTCGATTTTTGTGCGAAGTATGAGGTGACCACAAACAAATGTGACGTTACTAATTGAACATGATCAGGTTTTGTTATCGAGAGTTTGAACCCGGTTGACGTTTGAGGTATATTAACTGATTGTTATTTGGAATGTAAAGTATGTGGGGTACACAGTAGAAATTTTACGTTCGTCATCATGACTTGATTGACAGATACTAAGTTTATATCTCACAAGTGAGGACAGATATTGATTTCAACTCTTACTGGAATTGACTCTTCACCGGACTAGACTCCCCAGTCGATTATCCTCACTTGTAATGTGACCGGGGCTGTTAACGGAGCAGTGAATGCCCTTCCGGTTGAGCACCTGATGTCACTCAAGGTTTTTGTGGGAATTCACACTGAAGGTGCTTTAGTCTTTCTGATTCTCATTGATTAGTTAAGTGTTTTTGCTATGCCGATGGTGTCTTTATCGAATGAAGTTCGGGTATATTTGTAATCGGTCCGTCTATCCGTCCGTTAGATAACCTCGTTGATTTTTTATTTCAGCAAATGTGTTTCTTTATAGTATTGTTTCTTACTATGTGCAGATGCGCAATAATGTTTTGAATTTTGAAATTCGTTTAAGGTGTCCAATTTTCGAATTGCAAATTTGGCCTTGTCGCTGGAGGTACTCATTCTTTTTGTTTCAGCAAATTTATTTTTATATAGTATTGTTCCTTACTATGTGTTGATGTGCAATAAGGTTTTGAATTTTGAAATTCGTTTAAGGGGTCCAAGTTCCGGACCGAAAATGGTCAAATTGCTAATTTGGCCTTGTGTTTCATTTTTATTCAAAGATATGATTGTGAAAAAGGTGCACAGGGATACATTATGTGGAGAGTGCGGGGATAGCGTTCGTTTCAGACTACCTTAATCTAGTTTTAATATTTGTTTTCTGTGTTAGTTTTCAGACGATTTAACTTTGTCTTTAATTTTCGCCATTTTATAATTTTCCCAGTGTTTTATTGGTTTGGTATTCTTTTTTGATATTTTCTTCAAAATAATGAATAGCCATCCCAAGTTTTTATTTAAAAAAAATATTGGACAGCGGCGACTGGCTTTGGACTGATATACACAAACCTAAAAATGTTGGTAAGGATCAACAGGATTTAATTTAAGATTTGCGACAGACGGACCGATTACAAATATCCCCGAGCTTCATTCGAGTTCCGGGATGATCAGTAAAAATGCGGGATTGGGGCCACAGGGCTCGAATTTCGAAAATTGGAATTTTAAAACTTGTGACCTAAACTTCTCATTCATTCTAATTTTTAAGCTTTTAATTTCTATACACTATTATCTCATATTCTATGTAGATGCGAAATAAGGTTTACGAAAATCAAAATTCTAAAATATTATTGCACATCTACATACAGTTTGTGACAATACTGTATGCAAATTAAATGCATCAAGTTAAAAATGAACGAGGTTTTCTACAGACAAGATTATCTAACGGACGGACAGACGGACAAACGGACCGAAATGGTGAAATTGCTAATTTTGCCTTGTCTCTGGAAATACTCGTTCATTTTTTGTTTCAGTGGTTTAATTTGTTTATAATATTGTTCTTCACTATGTGTAGATATGCAATAAGGTTTTCTTGAAATTTGATTCAGGGTTCCAATTTTCAGACTGAAATTGTGAAATTGCTAATGTTTCACTGTTAATTGTTTTTTGACTTGTGCAGTACGGACTACATTCAGAGAGGAGCCATTTTGTACTTGTTGCGTGGTATCATGAGCTTTAATGTATCACTATGGCCATACGATGACACCTATTTTTTTTTGTCGGCTATAGGTCATCTGGGGTATAATCCCGCTCGGTAGTCATTGGTTCAGCTATGACATGAATTTTTCAAACTTGTAGAAAAAAATTCAAATTCTGTTAAAGTAAGGTTTTCAGTTTACATTAGATAGGTTTTTGCTAAACTGTTTAGGCAAGATTAGTACTTTTGTTTACAATGTTTGAAGTAAATGGTTTGGCTGTCAAATGTTTCATCCACGAGAGTACCTGATGAAGGTTAGAGTCCAGAAATGTGCTATATACAGAATTTAGGTATCTGAGTTGATTTTATTATATCTGTCGGTTGGGTCTGCACTGAGCACACCTGACAGTTTATTTTGTGTATGAATAAGACATATATATTCTGCATTAAATGATTTTGTTAGAAACTACACAGGCAAAGCAATATCAGTTGCCCTCGTGGAGACAGAACTAAAGAAAGGCAAAGTTCGGAGGACACAGGTATAAATATAGATTCTACAACGATGACCAGTTGATTATGTAATTTATCAACTCGAGATAATTAAATTTTCATTCTTAAACTGCGAGGCTTGTCCGAGCTGTTTAAAAAAATGAAAATTTAATTATCGAGAGGGCATAAATCTCGTAATTAACGAGTCAAGAGTTTTATCACTGCTGGTGGACTGTAAGTCCCCGAGGGCATTATCAGCTCAGTAGCCAGAATTTTTGTCCTGGCATGATTCATTACTTAAAAGCCTTTTTAAATGGTTTTTGATGGTTGTGCTTATTAATTCATCATTATATCTTCACTGGTTTTCCAACATTTTGATCTGATGATGAGTTGTCAGTCAACGAAATGGCCAGACAGTGCATCAATTTATTTCGGTTATATTTTGTGATACAGTTTATTAAAACTCCGAGAGGTCCTCAGAACGTTTGTTTGGCGGGAAATTTCACGAGCGGATTTATCCAACGTGTGGTGATATAAGAATTAATCAAACGAATCAAGAGATGTATAAATGCGCAGAGAACTATAGAAATACATCTTTTAAATAATAGTATTTATTTTATGCATCCGAAAAGCTACGTAAAGACTGAAATAACTTGGCATAAACAAGCTGTGGGTTGAATTTATTAACCATATTTTAACATGAACCTATGCAGTATGGGAACTGTGTTAATTAAAAGCTAGTAATAAGATCTCTTTAAATGCAGGTTTGAACTTTATTTCATGGTTATGGTAATGAACGTTTTTAACAAATTCTCTGTAAGGACCAAAATTACACGACCACGCATGAACATACATTTTATCAAAAATGCAACCACTCTGTCCATTATGTGCAAATAAAAGAAAACAACAAATGTTTTTGATTTTTTTTTCTTCTGGTTACCATGGAAACCATTTAATTTGATAAATTCCCCTTTTTGCATGTAATAGCAAAACCCTGAATATTAGCGGTTTTCTGTGATTTTTGATATTTTTTTTCAATAGGTAATGGTTAGAAAAACCTTTTAAAATATCTGTGTTGCCATCATATTAAAGAATATTTAATTTAAAATATTAAATAGCCTTCAATCTATGTACAACAGAGGAAAAAAGATAAAAACGATGTATTTAAAATTGCTAGTAAATATCAATATCCAACTCCAAAGACCACAAACTATAATTATATGCCATGAATAAATACCAATGAAGATATGAAAAAAATAAAAATGAGTGGGGTAAGCAGCCGTTTTTCTGTGAAAGAGGATGCAGTATCAGTAAAAACAGCATATATTTTGCATGAGTTACTGCCCTTTGCACAACTCTCTAACCATTAGGAATAAAAATAGGTAGAAGAAATGGAGGGAAGTTAAAACAATCAGACACATCATAGCCATATCAATTAATAACAGATGACAGCACAAAGGAAGCTTCTTATGTGTACAGTGAAATGTGAACAAACATTATCTCATGCCCCCCTTCCAACACCCATGTAAAAGTAAGTAACTTATTGTAAGAAATGAGAATTAAAATAGTTATAATTCAGATATTTGTAGCCGTTTATTGACTGATGTGGTTTTACCTACTCTTTCTAAAATCTCAATGCTTTAAACGGGGAACTTGATCACTTCCTGTGTACATTTAAACATCCAGAAATTTGGACACCTTTTGTTTATTGATATTGCTACACATCATGAATAATTGCACATATTAATTACAACAAATATTTGGCCTTTATCAACATTTCCTGAAAGTGAACAGTAACTTCGCCAAGGATTTATATAGTCGAAATCTACGGAAAATTTTACAATTTGTATTTCGCATATAAAAATTCAATATGATTTTGTATTTGATATTCAGTGTTCCTCATTTTTTATCAACCCATGTTCATATCAAAAGAAAGGTCCTTGGAGAAAGGATCGAAGGTCACAGTGGAAATGGTGAAGGTGAACATCAATACGGGCACCGTTTTAACCATTGGAACAGGTAGGCATTGATGTTAATAGTGTACAGTGACAATATTGATATATTTTCTGACTCAAGCATCTGGCGCCTTGATGATTCTTGAAATGAACAATAAACCCAAATTTGTGGCTATGAGCCACGAAACATATTTCAGATTTCTCATGTATAATACTGTCAGTGTGGATTTCTTTTCTCATGTATAATCCTGTTAGTGTGGATTTCTTTTCTCATGTATAATGATGTCAGTGTGGATTTCTTTTCTCATGTATAATCCTGTCAGTGTGGATTTCTTTTCTCATGTACAATGATGTCAGTGTGGATTTTTTTTCTCATGTATAATGCTGTCAGTGTGGATTTCTAGATTAACCTTCATTGTGACCAAAAGTTTGGATAATAAGAAATAAACACTTAAGCAGTACGAGAAATATAACCAAACTGATCTACAACAGTTTATACAAATGTAGGTAAGGCTTTACAGTTTTTTTTTGGTCATTTTTGCATTTATGAATTTGCTCCCCATTTTTGGGATTATTTTGGTTTTTAACATTTTAGGCCTTGAGCACTACTGATGAGTCGTAAATAGAAATGTGCGCATCTTGTGCATCAAAATTGGTATCAAAGAATTGTACCAGAATCCAGGTAAGGTCAACAAGGTGAAAAAATCCAAAATGAACTAAAACACTTCGACAAATTACGGGTAAGGTCAACAAGGAGTTAAAGAGGACAAATATATCTAAGGAGCAAATAAAAAAAAACCGTAATCCATTGGACAGACAAACCCGGGAATACAATTGGACAACCACAAGCACAACAAATAAACACAGAAAATTAACAAACCATGAGCACGAACTCCTATAAAAACCAGGAGTGAACCCAGGTGCTCCGGAAGGGTAAGCAGTTTCTGCTCCGTATATGGCACCCGTCGTTAAATTCAACAAAGTCAATCCGGTTGAAATTACAAATCTGCGGAGGCATATGAAATGTTACGACAGTGGGAACAGGTCCAACATACTCTTAGGTATTGGAAAACTGTAACGGTCAATCAATTCGTGATGACAACCGTAAAATTTATGACATCAACTTATCCCTGATAAAACCCTTGTTAAGAAGCTTTTGTGACATCAGAAATCCTCTTTGTCGAAATGCAGGGTAACTCATGCATGCCCTTGAAAATCGGATAAGCTGAAAAAACGTAGACGCCATATGCAGGCGATGCTTGGATATTGCTACTGAAGAAGGGAAAGTTAACAATAGGAAAGTTGAATTCATCACGTTTGCCAAAAAGGTTTTCAGATGTCCCTTATGTCTATTTCAAAAAAAACAAATCCAAATAAGAAGCTGACTTTGGTGTATCTGTAGTATCCTTAATTTCAAACTCACTGGGGTAGATGAGATGCAGAAAGTCATGGAATTTGTCGTTATTTAAGGACAACACGTCATCTATATAACGAAAAGTAAAATTAAAGGATTGGGCTAGTTTCCCTTTGTTTTTACGTAGTAGCCCTTGAGTGATGTCCTACTTTAATAATCAAAATGATCCAAAGCGGTTTATACAAAATCCAGGTAAGCTCAACAGGGGGTAAAAATCCTACTTTAATAGCCAAAATGAACTAAAACAGTTTACACAAAACCCAGGTAATGTCAACAAGGAAACCCTACTTTAAACAGAATTTATTAGCTAAATATTCATGTAAGTATCTTAAAACATGTCGTAGCCGAAGCAATGCTACATAGGATGATGATACCTTCGGGAACTAACAGTTCACCAACAACGACCAGACAGTAAATTCATTGCTTACAGTTGGCATTTCTGGTTTTACCAAGTAGATGCACAAAGGCGCTAACAAATTACAATTGATATGATATTTAAACGTTTAATTGTTATCTAAATACAACAGAGAATAAATATAAGTGTATGTCTCATCAAATAGTCTACAAATTATTTACAATTTTCAGGATGCAATATTAAAATGTTATGTTCTCGGATCTGCATCGTTCACCGCTTTATTAAATAGTCTGAATAAATCTTCGGGTTCTAATTTTCTTTCTATCAACTGTCTTAATTCATTAAACTCGCAGTTTGTAACATAATGTCGAACGGAAACCCCACAGTTGTCTGGTTTATCCAAGTCTACTTTATAAGAGAGAAATAATGAGATCAAAGCAACAATATTGTGTATAAATTTCTCATTTTCTACCTGAAAGTAATTGGCATACTGACAATACTGGTTGATAAGTAAATGAAATGGAGTCTGACCGTTGCCGTTAACTTCATTCAAATCAAAACCTGTAGCAAGTAGTGTCCGTACGACAGCTACCCGTAATGATGTGCACCACACGCCGTCATTTCTGTTAAATGTAATTGCGTTATGGAGTGGTGTATTGCCATAATTATCGCGAGCATTCAAGCTGCTTTTCCTCGATTTATCTATTTGATTTAGCACTATGAGTAGTATTTTCAATGAAGTTGGCTTCATTAACGATGTTATATGGTGGAAAGCATTTTGTCCATGAATATCTGTCAGAAATGGGTCGGCACCGTATTTCAACATTTCTCTCACCACCGCAAGACTCGTGCTATGCAAATATATTAACATATATTGAAATGGCGATCTTCCTTCGATAACGAAGGGTTCTGTTTCAGGTATGTCGTCTTCAGTTGCCTCTTCTACTTTTACATGATCTTTAATAACAGGTGATCGTGTTTTCTTGTTGACGTCCGCGCCATTTCTTATCATTTCAATAATAACGTGTGACTGAACTTGTCGTTTAAGCGCAAGATGCAGTGGTGTTTCTCCGTCATCGTTGTGCATATTAATATCAACACCACGATCAACTAGTGCTGCCAATGAAGATATTGATACCCGAAGGCTGCGTCCGTATTTTGAATAAGCTATTACTAAGTGGTGTAGTGCATTTCCTATGCAATCTTTCTGGTGCGGAGGAACACTTCTTGGAAGGAATTTAATTATTTTCGTTCTCAATCTGTTGATGTCTACTGCTAAAATCAAAGGCTTTCCAATGTCAAACTTTGCCTTCTTTTCTTGAAGCAATTTGGTACATTTCAATACGTATTCATCTTTAGCACTAGACATAATGCAATAATGGAAAGGCGTATATCCTTGGTTGTCTTGTATATCTGGATCTGCCCCGAGGGTCAGGAAATGTCTAATTACACGATGCAAATCATGTCGGTGATTTCCAGAAGCTCGTATTGCGTTTATGATTAAAGGAATACCCTCACTGTCTCTTTCGTTTAAATCACATTTATCATCCACTAGGGTTCTTACCACTGAAAACCTTGTTTTGCTCTCAGGGATTTTTAAAATGCAATCTTTCAGCAAAAGATGTTTTTCATCTACAAAAAGATTCATTTGTTCTAATATAGTGCTTTTGTCTGGGAAATCGACAGTTGATAAAATTATCCAAGTGCTCACTCTTAATCTATACTCCTCATGGATACAGAAACGTACCAGGTGGTCAAAGTCCTCCTCTGAAAAGCTGTCGCAGCATTGTAGTATAGTTTCTATGAGTGACAAATTGCAATTCGTCAAGAAAAATTCCAGATTTGAAAGAAAATGCTGTTTAAAAAGTTCATTTTGGTAAAGTAATTTTATTGCATCTTGTGCATCTTTAGCAAATACCTTTGAATGGTCTCTGTTCATGCATAGTCTTTGTAGCGGAGTTTCATTGAATTTATTTGGCTCGTAGATGCTTAAGCTTCTCTCTGAATGCATTGTGAGAAGTTTACAGACCTCAGTTTTTCCTGGACAACCACAGTACATCAGACAATGAAGAGGTGTTTCATCGTACTTATTTTTACAATGAACATCTGCCCCTGCCTTTAACAGAATTTCAACAACCTTTGTCCTTGTAGAATAATGCATTTTGTTGATATCATTACAAGAACATGCTAAATGTAAAGCAGTATTGTCGGAAGAATTTTTCAGATCTATTACGTGACTTACATCTATATGTTGTAAGATTAATTCGAGTAATAACTCTACTTGGTGTATTTTGCTCTCCGGTGACATCAAATAGTGCAAAATCGTTTTACCTTCACAATCCCTTAAACTAAAATCTGCATTATTTAATATTAAACCGTTTAAGATATCCTTTGTCAGCTTACCACTGAGTGCAAGTTTCATGGCTACAGTATAATCCTCTGCTCTTGGGTCTTCTTCACTTCCTTCACTGTTGCTGACTTCGCTGTCATTAGTGACTTTAGTGGCTCTTGTGGTGCTTATATCTGAAGTAGTGCTCGAATCTGACGAGTTACCAGTTAAAATAGAGTTTCTATCTTCATCGATTGTTTCTTCCTCATTGCCTATGAAATCAATAAATTCGTCTGGTAGACTTAATACAAAGTTTGCAGAGTATTTGCTCGGTGGCTTTGTTTGTTTCTTGGAATCAATTTCAGTATCATATATTTTTCCACCCAGACCTGAACCGTCAGGAAGTAGTCTTTCACTAATGCTGTACTCCTTAGCTTGGTGATTGACATCTGCGCAGTTGTTCATAAATAAGTTTAAAACTGTCGTAGAAACTGAAGTAAAAATCGGAGTTCGATTTGATTTATCAGGTTTATTCATGATTCTTCGTATTGTGTCCTTCGGAAATATGCTTAAAATGTATTCAATACATTCTTGGTTTTTCATGAAATGAAGAATAGTTTTGTCGTCATAATCTTGAGTGTCAACTGGTGATGAATGTGCAATAAATTCTTTGCATATACCTACATTGTTTGAGTAGAAAATAGGTATTCTACCATCTTTGTCCCTCTGTTTGACAGAACATCCTTTTCCAATGAAATAAGAAATAAGGCTTTCATGTTGTACCCTATGTAACAAAGTTTTCCCATAACTGTCCCTTTGGTCAAAGTCGGTATCTATATTATTTTCCTCCAATAATTTTACCATTTCGATGCTTTTTCCATACGGGAGCAATGTTTGGGGGAGAATGTTTTCACATTTTTCTATTAATAGTTTAGCAGCCTTTATATTGTCATTGTAGACTGCATACCACAGAGCTGTTTTATCATGCTGATCTTCCCAGTTTACGTCTGCTCCTCCTTCTACCAAACAACATATTGTCTGCAAAGCGCTTTTACCTCCATCGCTGCTATGTAGGACATCATTGTGTTTCTGTATAGCTTTAATCAGTGGTCTGTGGTTTGAATGTTTTTTGAAGCATGCGTTGTTACTCAGTAGAAAACCCAACGTTTCTGTTTTAATGCAGTTGTCACCAAAAACACTGGCTTGAATGGTCGACATTCCTTCTCCATCATGTACGGTACAGTAATCACAGAAGTGAGTTTGTGATCTACGTTCTTCATGTAATGAACTATTTATATCGGCTCCGAGGTCTAAAATCTCTTCCAAAATGGACGTTGAAAAGCCATACCAACAAGCTGGGACTAACGCAGCTGACGATTGCACCCGAACCCAAAATGTATCTTCGACGTTTTTATAGAGCCTTTTAGTTAACAGTAATGAAAACAGATTTTGCTTATTTAAGGAAGCTGACCAATACAATAGAGAACCATTGAATAACGCCCCTAAATGATTTTCTCTTTCAGTGACTTGCAAAATACAGCGAAGTCTTTCAATATCAGTTTCTTCTATAGTTTCAAGCATGTTAATGAAACAAGTCACAAAACGGCAATTTTCAAATGCTTCGTGTCGACATATATCTGCTATACTTCCTAACATAATTTCCTTGATAAATCTGTTTGCTAACTCTTCATAGTCAGCTTGCATTATGGTCACAATTTCATCGTCATCTTGTTTCTTAAAGTTATCAGTTTTTATACGCTTCTGAATGAATTCAATGGGAAGCCATTTTATAGCCTGATATTCGAGACTTTGACTAAATGACAAGCACATAGCTTCCAATACACAGGAATGTCTGAAACGAATGTGATTACACTCCTGTAAAACGTAAGCTGGGTCTACTCGTCTTAAAGCCGACTGAAGCCTCGGACCAAGTTGTCTTACACTGGGAATGTGAACAATATTCTGTAAGAGTTGGAACTCATTGCTCTCGTCACACATGCTATGTAAATTTCTCTCTTTTATTTCCCCGTCTTTGATGAGAAGAAAAATAAGAAGTGCGTATATGTCGGGATCATTTATTCGCAAGGCATGTATTTCGTGCCTTAAATGTTCAGTTGGTGCATTGAAAAATTGTTTACCTTGATTAAAATGTTTATCGTTACAAGTAAACATATACACACAGTTCGGATATCCTGGAACTTTACATCTACTTATTGTCTGCTTATCATTTTGTTCCAATTGTTGATTAGATCTATACTTAGTCAAATGTCTATTCAAAATTTCCAAACGATCAGCCTGTGAAATTGCTATTCCTTCCCCAGACAAGTCGACAACATTTTTTCTATCCAGCACTGCGGTTGGTTTCAACGATGGTTTTATCCTCTGAAGTGAACTGTTTCGGCATGTCATCACTATATACAGATAAATATCATGATGTACTGTCTGTAAAACAGTAAGTGTGATAGTATCGACAAGTCGTTGGTAGTCTTCCAATTTGTTCGAAGAATATTCAAAAAGATCATCAATAAAAACAACTTGGTATTTCTTCCTATGGACCTGCTGTCGCCATTGTGTGATATTGTCAACTTCTTTCAAACTATAACCTTCATGAATTTTTTCATTGATAAGTTTCTTTGCAATAAATGATTTACCTTCACCAGATGAACCAGTTATCAATACAAAACGATTTTCATTCAACTTTTCTTTGGCCTCCTTGTATCCTTTGGTTTCTACAAATAAGTCTTCTACCAACTTAAACTGTTCAATAAATGTTTCTTCTCCTAAAAAAACCAATAATACAAACAAAGTATAATCATGACAAACTGTTACGAATACCTACCAAGATAATGAACTCTTTATTTCTACAGCATCTTATGGCAAGCCGTTCTACTATTTATTGTAACTTCAAGATATCTCATATGATATATATATAAGATATCTTATATAATCCAGTTTTTATAAGATATCTTATAAACTTTTTAAGATATCTTGTATTTTTTATAAGATATATTATAAAGTATATAAGATATCTCATAAATTATATAAGATATCTTATAAAGTTTATAAGATATCTTATATATTTTATAAGATATCTCATATATTTTGTAAGATATCTTATAAGGTTTATAAAATATCTCATATAGTTTATAAGATATCTCATATAATTTATAAGATATCTTATAAAGAAAATTGTATGAGATATCTTATAAATTATATGAGATATCTTACAAACTATATAAGATATCTTATAAACTATATAAGATATCTTATAAACTTTATGTGATATCTTATATACTTTATAAGATATCTTATAAACTTTATAAGATATCTTATAAACTTATAAGATATCTCATAAACTTTATATAAGATATCTTATAAACTTTATAAGATATCTCATAAACTTTATAAGATATCTTCTAAACTTTACAAGATATCTTATAAAGTATATAAGATTTCTCATATAATATATAAGAGATTTTATATAATCTAGTTTTTATAAGATATCTTATAAACTTTATCTTATAAAGTATATAAGATATCTCATAACCTTTATAAGATATCTTATAAAGTTTATAAGTTATCTTATAAATATTTTTATATAAGATATCTTATATACTTTATAAGATATCTCATATATTTTATAAGATATCTTATATAGTTTATAAGATATCTCATACAATTTATTAGATATCTCAAAATTAACCATCTAATATTACAGACATTTCTCGTTGAATACAAAATGAGTACTTAATGATAGCTTAGAGTAGGTAATTCCTTCATTTTTTTATTTTGGAATTCAAGGCGTCAAATATCAGACGAAATCATACCATGTTTTTTCTCTCAACTTGGCGGTTGGACGAGCATCCCCTACAGCGCCTATTAATCTTAATTATTCGCTATTACAGAGGAGTCTTTAACGTGCTAAGCATGTTGCTCTCCCTACCAAGGGACAGAAGTTTATGTTTGGTCCTGTTATGTTATGGTTATGTAATCGATACCATCATCGCAAATGATGCCGATAGAAAATTACAAATTTGGTCCCTGAAATATTTACTAGTATCCTAATTGAAAACGAACCAGGCACTCTGGGTTTCATAGTCCGATGTACCAAGCACTACACCACAAGCTAAGGGCCTCTTATTCGGTTTTGTAATAAAAACAATGTCTGAAGTAGATTCTTATGAAACACCTGCGAGAGTAAAATGTTTATGTATGCAATTATACTTTATAATAAAATATCGGCAAAAGAATACCGAAGCGACAAACAGTTGGAAAAGTCCACAAATTCAAAGTCCAAGCTTAAGGAAAAGACAAAGTCAGGAGACTGGAACACAACAAACAAACGCCACAAGGGTAATACATGTATAAGTAAAAGAATATAAGTAATGTAAACAAAATACCAAAGGGATATTCGAAAATAACTGACAAACTCCGGAGAACAACGTAGACAAGAGGAAAACAATACAAACACTACAATTAATAAACTGTTATCACAGAGATATGTCTCGCCTTTTTGTAATTTTGATTATGCAAATGTTGAAATCATAATAGCAATACCTTAACATCTTACACAAGTTATGCAAATATTCAAAGTCAATAGACCATGACTGAGGGGGTGGAGCCAAATAATCTCCATGGCAATGAGATGTGGCAATGATAATACATCTGCATACCAATTATCATTGACCTACCACTAGTGGATCCCCATAAACTGACCTAATCACAAACTAATACATGTAAAGTAAGCAAACCATTCAAAGTCAATAGACCATGACTGAAGGGGCGGAGCCAAATAATCTCCATGGCAATGAGATGTGGCAATGGTAATACATCTGCATACCAATTATCATTGACCTACCACTAGTGGATCCCCATAAACTGACCTAATCACAAACTAATACATGTAAAGTAAGCAAACCATTCAAAGTCAATAGACCATGACTGAAGGGGCGGAGCCAAATAATCTCCATGGCAATGAGATGTGGCAATGGTAATACATCTGCATACCAATTATTATTGACCTGCCACTAGTGGATCCCCATAAAACTGAGCGAATCACAAACTAATACATGTAAAGTAAGCAAACCATTCAAAGTCAATAGACCATGACTGAGGGGGTGGAGCCAAATAATCTCCATGGCAATGAGATGTAGCAATGGTAATACATCTGCATACCAATTATCATTGACCTACCACTAGTGGATCCCCATAAACTGACCTAATCACAAACTAATACATGTAAAGTAAGCAAACCATTCAAAGTCAATAGACCATGACTGAAGGGGCGGAGCCAAATAATCTCCATGGCAATGAGATGTGGCAATGGTAATACATCTGCATACCAATTATTATTGACCTGCCACTAGTGGATCCCCATAAAACTGAGCGAATCACAAACTAATACATGTAAAGTAAGCAAACCATTCAAAGTCAATAGACCATGACTGAGGGGGTGGCGCCAAATAATCTTCATGGCAATGAGATGTAGCAATGGTAATACATCTGCATACCAATTATCATTGACCTACCACTAGTGGATCCCCATAAACTGACCTAATCACAAACTAATACATGTAAAGTAAGCAAACCATTCAAAGTCAATAGACCATGACTGAAGGGGCGGAGCCAAATAATCTTCATGGCAATGAGATGTGGCAATGGTAATACATCTGCATACCAATTATTATTGACCTGCCACTAGTGGATCCCCATAAAACTGAGCGAATCACAAACTAATACATGTAAAGTAAGCAAACCATTCAAAGTCAATAGACCATGACTGAAGGGGCGGAGCCAAATAATCTTCATGGCAATGAGATGTGGCCATGGTAATACATCTGCATACCAATTATTATTGACCTGCCACTAGTGGATCCCCATAAAACTGAGCGAATCACAAACTAATACATGTAAAGTAAGCAAATCATTCAAAGTCAATAGACCATGACTGAGGGGGTGGAGCCAAATAATCTCCATAGCAATGAGATGTTGTAATGGTAATACATCTGCATACCAATTATCATTGACCTACCACTAGTGGATCCCCATAAAACTGAGCTAATCACAAACTAATACATTGTTGACGCCGTCGCCGTCGCCGCCGCCGCCGCCGCCGCCGACGCCGGAAACAGCATACCTATATCTCGCCTTTTGACTCCGTCAAGGCGAGACAAAAACTAAAAACATATTAACAACATGGACCCCACCAAACAATCGGGGGTAGACTCAGGCGATCCGGAAGAGTAGGCAGTCTATGCTTCCTGCAGGATACCCGCCATGCTGCCTATGTCTAATCCGATATGAGGAAGGAACAACATCAATGGAATGAAAGGACATCTTAAGGAATTCGTTAAGCTCACAATTAGTTATCTTACTTCGTTTACTTTCATCTTCTTCTGCCAATTTTATCATCGTACAATGGTTCCCAACCATAACATTTTCTGCTTTAACACGTAGGTTTATTAAAGAACCTAACAGTAAAAAAGGAATATACAATTATATATTTTGTAATTACATATTAAAAACATTTTTTAAAAATCAATACAGACTTGGACACAAACTGTGTTTTGTGCAGTAGCCTTTTTACTAGTAACGCTCAAAAGTTAAATTAAGAAATAATTCATTGATTCCATGCTCTATGCTTTTTTGAACATTGTAGGCATTAATGTGTTTATAGATATTACCGAGCAATATTAACAAATATAATGCCTACCCATGTTAAAATAAGCATAGCACATAGCATCACTGAATTATTTCGATTCTAATATGATAATATGAATCATTTCTGTGATCGAAGCGAATCCAAAAGGCGTCATCTACGTGCAGCCGTGTTGATTTAAACAAGGCGAGAACTTTCACAGGCAAACATAAAATCTTTTATAATCAAGTTTGATTAGAAGTATGTTGGAAGCAAAAAGATCGTGAGTAGTTTCCAAATTAATATAAACCAAACATTACGTGCAAATTAACAATTTTTAAAAACAGATAATCCTTTACTCTTCATTGCAGCGAACAAGTACTATGTCCCGGAACATCCCGGAACATCCTAGCAAGGGAAATAACTTGCTTCAAATTATAATTTTTGAGTCAGAATCGTGAAACCGGAAATGAGTTTCTGGAAAGGGCTATAATATTAGTCAATTATAGTAGACTAAAGATTTTCTGGCGAACAACAAACTGATGCTGTTAGAGATTTTTTGAAGAACAACTGAAGAGCCGCAAAAGCATAATTTTATTCATTTTTTTTTCTGCCTTAAACACTGCTGGCTGAGTTATAAATTTAATCACAGGCTATATGAGTTTTATCACAAAATATTATTGATCTCTGTTATGGAAAACAAACTTACTTTCAGACGTACCATCTTCGCCAAAGGTGGAAGTTACACCTGTTATTCTGACTCCATTTGTTCCAACCTCTGTCATCTCTGAAACTGAATTCAACAATAAACGTACCATAGCTCGTAGCAGAAAAATAAAAGCAATGGAAATAAGATCGAAATACGTCTATCCAGTCTGTTCTTTATAAATACAGCATTGAAATATAACAAGAAATGTCTATCAAAAAGCTTATGAAAACCTTCCTAATTTTGTGAAAATTAACACTGAACAGTTGTGCCGCATCTTTGCGCCTGTCCCAAGTCAGGAACCTCTAGCCTTTGTTTGTCATGTGTGTTTTTTTCAATTTTGGTTCATTTGTATGTTTTAGAAATTAGTGTGCCGTCCATTTCGCTGAACTAGTATGCATTATTGTTTAGGGGCCAGCTGAAGCCCGCCTCCGGGTGCGGGATTTTCTCGCTGCGTTGAAGACCCATTGGTGACCTTGAACTGTTTTCTGCTCTTTGGTCGGGTTGTTGTCCCATTGACACATTCCCCGTTTCCAATGTCTATTCTATTAATGTTTAGGGGCCAGCTGAAGCACGTCGCCGGGTGCGGGATTTTCTCGCTGCGTTGAAGACCCATTGGTAGCCTTGAACTATTTTCTGCTCTTTGGTCGGGTTGTTGTCTGTTTGACACATTCCTGTTTCCATTCTCTATTCTGTTGTTTTTCTCTGTTCGTATTGTTTCTGTATTCACAACATTTACCTTTGAGGCATTAATTCTATGATACCAGTCATGATACACAAGATGTGAAAATTACGACTCATCACTTATGGTCTAAAATACTGAAAAAACAAAACGTTAAAGAACTAATTCAAAAACGGTTTACATGTGAAGAAATAATCCATACCTGTTTCCATGGGGACGCCTTCTCCGTAGGACTGGTCAGTGCTTGATGAATAACTATTTCTTTTTCTTAAAGAACCTACGCAAATGGTTAAAAACAATAATATTTGTTTCTTTGGCTGAGTGAAAAAATCGAATAAGTTTATGATAATTACAGTACCAAATTCACAAGTAAGTATCAACTATATTCATCTTATTTTTTTTTTTATAACATTTTGAATTACATGAATTTGTCGCATTGCAGCAGCTCTAAAGTTGTCGAGAAATGGTCCTATAATTCGCTTTCTGCTTATATAGATAAGGTTTCGTCGATAAATTACATTTCTAGATATCTGCGTCTCACCGTTCCAAAATCTGAATATTAATAACTTGTTTTGTTGCAATTTGCTGCAAATGAACGTCACTAATTTTAAAATATTCATTGCCGAAGTTCTGAATCTTTTAATACAGAAAACAACGATCTAAAACTCTTGACCTAGAGAGAATGAGATGGTTTTATGCAGGCAGTATGTTGTATGTAAAAATATTTGCAGTTTGCTGCAATTGAACAATTAGTGACCCAAATGGCTTTTATTTTTTATAAATGTTTATTGTTTAAGTTCTTACATTTTTCAGATAGAGAACAACAAACGTTTTGTTAAATAACTTTTTATATCATGTTGTTTAGTTGTTGTTCATTGGTCCCAAATTCTGGTTTTTACTTCATGGCATAAAATTTAAGATAATAAAATTAGTATTAACTTCAACTTATTTCAGTTTTAACTGCAAATCTTATATCTTTATAAGTTATTACTTCACAGCGTAAACCTTAATATAAACATTAAACAGGTTAATGTTAAAAGTACATTACCTGTTCCCGTGCTTGAGGAATTGCAAGTTTGAGGACGGTTTTGTTTTCCGCCTGAAACCAACAACAAATCAATTAGTATTTTTGTACAAAGGTTTAATATACAACTGTATTAAAACCATAATTTTTAGATATATCATAAGTTTAATATTATTTTATAAAATTACTAGTAATCCAATTTTCAACATCAACGGGGTAGATTTTGAAGACTTTATTTATCAAACCTTGTAACCATGGTAATTATCACATGTAAAATAAATAAATTAATATAGAAAATTAAGAAACGACGAATTATTTGATGTGAAATTTCAAAATTGTACGGAAACAAAGACGTAAATGTTTCTTTCAGTAAATGGTTTTAACTTTACCTGTTAAATAGGCTATATTGGTATTTGAATACGTTTTCGGATATCAACATTTTCGGCCTGACGAGTCATATTTCGACCAAATATGCAAATTTTGTACATCAAAATGAGTATCAAAGTATATTTTTTGCTTACCGGCATCGTGTTCTATTCTGTCCATTGTGAAAACTGAAGTACAAAATATTAATTATATTCTGAAATACAGGTCATTGTTATTGGAGGTATATACAATCTTTTTAAATATCTTTAATGACGCGTACATACACCAAAACATATTAAATTTCATTTTTATCGTATCGACCGATTTTTAAATAAATAGATTTGAATTGAATTTGATTCACACTACTAAATTCCTCACAACATACTATAATTATGTACGCAATAAAATGAACATACACCATTGGGTAAGGATATATAGCAAAATATATTTCCTTAAGATAAATTTTATCCTTTATAAACAATTGGTGTGAAATATACACACACTTGTACCATATAAGATGTTTGTAAAGTTTTGAGAGGTTGTAGATGTATTCTGGTCTAAATCCTAGTTTCGTCTCACCTCTATAGTATGAATGTCTAATATAAGTTTAGCAACAATTTATTTTAAGTATTAGATGTGTTCTAAAGTACAAGACGGCTCAAACGTTTGGAAAATATTTGCATATATCAAGTAAAATAATATTTTACGTAAAACTCAATGAATTGCGCATGGTGAAAGTATAATGAAAAATCCTCTTCCAAAATATATCATGCATTTTACTAGTAGTGGAAATGGCAATGATGACAGACATTTAGAACAATATTTTAAATTTCTTTTAAAAGAAAAAAATGGACTTTTAATCATGAAAATGTGATGCAAGTCACGCAAGTGCGATATAGAGGTCAAGGTGTCACACGGGCATATGTACCCCCCCAAGAACTATCTATGGACCAAACTTGGTGGATCTAGGTATTATAGTTGCTCATAAATGGACTTAAATGCAAAAACTTGATGCAAGTCACTCAAGCGAGAAAAAGAGGTCAAGATAAGGTGACGGATGAAAGACCGCCAAATACCGACCAAGAACTTCGGTAGACCAAATACAGTGGATTAAGGTACGACAGTCGATTAGAAATACTTATTTGCAAAAATGTGACACCAGTCATACATGGAAATGAGGACAAGGTCGGGTAACAGGTATCAGACTGGCATGTATCCATAGACCAAATATGGTGGGTCTTGGTATTACAGTTGCTGATAAATGGAATTAATCACGAAACTTTGACACAGATTTTACAAGTCAATGAACCGTGAACACGAGGTCAGGGTCACAAGACATGTATATGGCTGCAATGTTTATATTTTAATGTATTTGTGGGCCAAAGATATTACCTGTGCATGTAGCTATTAACTGTTCAAAGTGATGAAAGTAATACCAAAATCTCCGGTCACGACTTTAAGTGCCACAACATAAAGACTCTGGAAAAAAATCTTCAGATGACACCATACTACTTTTCCACAAAGTTTAAAAGATATGGGTTAAAAGCTGTAGGAGGTCAAATAGGTACCTTTAATAATCTTCCCCACCTACCCACTCACGCATCTGTTTTACGTAGAAAAGAGTACCAGTTCAGATGCTTGAAATTCATAGTGATGGTAAAATCCTGTCACTGGAAGGTCTAAAGACACAAGGAGATTTAAAACAAGTGTGGACACACTACATGACTCGCCTGTGTATGCACATGGACACAAAATAACAATTATCTGATACCCGACATTACAAGTCAAAGGAAAATGTGTTAAGAGAAATAGTAATGGCCAGGCGATAATTTGTCTGAAAAAAAGCTGACAAGTCTGAAATTGGCCAAGGTTTCAAACAACCATATATCCACCAAGAACTATCTGTTGACCACATATGGTTGGTCTATGTATTGCAGTTGCTGAGAAATGGATATTATCTCAAAATGTGAAACAAGTCGGTCAAAGCACTAAATAGACGTCAAAGGTGAGGTGTCAGATGTTAAAGTGGTATATACTAAGAACCTCTATCAACCAAATACTGTGGGGCTTGTTACAAATGAAGTACAGTTGCTGAGAAATAGACTAAATCATGAAAATGTATATTAAGTCACTCCAGCATAAAATTCAGGTCAAGTTCAGCTGACAGGTGTTAGCCTGGCATGTATCCACTAAGAACTACCTACAGACTAAATATGATGGGCCTAGGTAATAGTTGCTGAGAAATGGACTTAATCTCAAAAATGTAACAAAAGTTACTCAAGCATGAAATTGAGGTCAGAATCTTGAGACAGGCATCAGACTGGCATGTGTCCACGAAGAACTATCTATTGACCAAATGTGGTGAGTCTAGGTATTAAAGTTGCTGAGAAAATGGACATATTATTGAAAATGTTACAAAGTCACTCAAGCATGCAATTGGGGTCAAAGTCCAAAGACAGATGTCAGACTTGCATTTACCAACTATGAACTATCTATAGACCAAACACGGGGGGTCTATTACAGTTGCTGAAAAACGACTTAAGAAGCTTGGATGAAAGTCACTCGACCATGAAATTGAGGTCAAGGTCCAGAGGCAAGTGTCAGATTGGCACGTACCCACCAAGAACTATCAATAGACCAAACACGGTGAGTCTAGGTATTAACAGTTGATGAAAAATGGACTTAATCAAGAAACTTGGATGAAAGTAACTGAACTATGAAATTGAGGTCAAGATCCACAGACAAGTGTCAGACTGGCATGTGCCCACCAAGAACTACCAATAGACCAAATACGATGGTTCTAGGTATTAAGTTTCTGAGAAATGGACTTAATCGCGAAAATGTGACACAGGTCACTCAAGCATGAAATTGAGGTCAAGGTCAAAAGGCATGGGTCAGACTGACATGTACCCACCAAGAACTATCTATTGACCAACTATGGTGAGTCTAGGTATTCTTGTTGCTGAGAAATGGACTTAACCACGAAAATGTGACAGTCACTAAAGCATGAAATTGAGGTCAAGGTCCCAAGCCAGGTGTCAGACTGGCATGTACCTACTAAGAATTATCTATAGACCAAATATGGTTGTTTTATATTTATGAAATGAGTGAACCATGAAAATGAGGTCAGGGTCACAAGATAAGTATACTACGGGAAACCTTATACGATAAGCTATCTGTAGACCATAAATCTGAAATGTATATATTATATGTGCAAAGTTATTAGTTTCAATAAAGTTTATGCCACCGTTGCCACTGCGGGAAAGTAACACCTATATCTCGCCTTCACGACTTTTTGTCGCAGGCGAGACAAAAAACCAACTATGTGATAGTAAACTAAGTGAACACAAGATGTTTCATTTGTTTTATTTTTTTTGTTTACAGAATTTAATAAATTAACAAATAAAAAACTCTATCAACAACTAGAGGCTCAGAGGGTTGAGCCTGTATCACTCACCTGGCATGAAAGTCGTTTTTTTATTGATGTACCTCAGAGAAGTCACTTCTCCCTATCATTATGAAGTGTACAAATTTTTCTGAATCAAGATCCTTCTACTTACAGGTCAACATATTCTAAAATTCAGCGGTTTTCCAGAAGATTTTTGCAACAACAATGTAACAACACTTGGTCAGCACCTTATGAGGAACATTCAGGCCATGATTGGTTTCAATTGAGAGGAAATAAGAAATTTGCAAAGGACCTTCCACGGCTGCTTTTTGTTAAATTTCGGTTCTTTTGGCCCAGTGGTTTCAGAGGAAAAGATTTTTTTGTAAATCAGCCAATCAGAAAACAAGGATTGTCTGTGGCAGCCATGTTTATTATTCATTTGGAACAAAATGAGGAATAAAGGACCTCCCGTAGACTTTCGTAAAGTTTGGATCTATTTGGCCCAGCAGTTTCAGAGAATTTTTTTGTTAAATCAACCAATCCATACATGTGACAAATTCAGAATGGGTATGGGTGAGATTGGAGTGGTAATGGGTGAGATTGTCGTTCACATCTAAATACAAGCTTTCACATTAACATTTTCCTGCTGGTAACTATCATAAAGTAATAAATTGATTTCAACTTATTCACTAATGTATTGTTAATAAGTTCTGCTGAATTTTTTCTTTGTCTTTATTGTTCTAATACATTTTAATCCAATCTTTACTGTACAGTGAAATTCTTCATCAACAGACAACATCACTACTTCATCATGATATAAGCATGTTGGATATATAGACCTTTTCAATGTTCTGTAAGTTGGTATTAACTTATTTAAAAAAAAAAAATTAAAATCTTTTATTGTTACTTCTAAATAGGATTAAAACAAACAACCAATGATAAAATATATCATACGTAACCAATTTTATAACAATTTTGCATAACAGAAAATATTTTTTTCACAATTTTGTGAAATTTTGACTTATACAAGGGTGATAACACATTACAAAAATAATCAGAAACAAGAATTGCCCACGGCGGCCATGTTTGTTGCCTGATCTGGACAAAATCAGGAAATTTTGTAAAAAATGTTCCACAAATGCTTCAATCCTGTCAAGTTTCGTTCCATTTGGACAAGCGGTTCTAGAGAAAAACATTTCTTTATATCAGCCAATCAGAACCAAGAACTGCCAATGGCAGCCATGTTTGTCATCCATTCAGGATAAACAAAATTTATTTAAGAAAAGACTTTCAATAGACGATTCCTGTCAAGTTTGGCTGACACTTTTGGCCAAGCAGTTCCAGAGAATTTTTTTTTAATCAACCAATGAGAAACAAGAATTGCCATGACGGCCATGTTTGTTGCCCAATCAGGACAAAATGAGGAAACTTTGTAAAGGACCTCCAACATCTGCTGCCTGTCCAGTTTTATTCCGTTTGGCCAAGCAGTTTCAGAGATTATTTTGGAAACCTTAACCATATCAGAAACAACAACTGCCCATGGTGGCCATGTTTGCTGTCCAAACTGGATGAAATGAGCAAACTTTATAAAGGACCTTACACAGATGCTTCCTGCCAAGTTTAATTCCATATGGCCCAGTGGTTTAAGAGGAGAACATTAAAATGTAAGAAGTTAACCGACGGACCAACGACAGATGCCAAGCGATGACAAAAGCTCACATGGCCTTTGGCCATGGGGGCTAAAAAAGTACAAATATACATGTCTAATAATAACACATGTATCATACTTGACTAAAATATAACATGCAGCCAACAAGATTGGATAAAATAAATTGCAACTTAACTAAAACAAACTTATATTCAAACAATCAGCAATTTTAAAGACTTTGGTATATCATAACTTTCAGGTCTAATTGGTAGAAGAGGGTTGAATTTTGGGAGGATAAGTCAATAAGGATCTAAGTCAAACATGCCATGCAAACAAGTTTGATTCGAACTCACAACCCCAGTGAAGACAGGCTATTGATCAATATTATTTGGGACTAATAAAACTAACTACTTCAGATCTCTTGGATATTGAGGACTTGTACCATTATATCAAATTCAAACTAATATTACTAGTCCCAAGGACAAAATAAATATGTACTTCAGATCTTTTAGCTACGATCATCACTATCATCACTATATATCAAATTCAATGTGAAAGTGCAAACAAGGAATGAATGCAGTTTTAAATATCGAGCAATGCTGTTCTACAATCATTGTAAGAAAAAGGTCAAAGTTCTAACTCAAAATCCTACTGATGACATTACTATATGTGACAAATCACTTATCAACTTAAACTGTATTAATATACATATTTTTCCTTTTTGTGTTATAGGTATATCTGTCTGTATATTTGTATGATATGTCTGTATTGCTATGGACCAAATAGTCTTTTTGTTAGCAATAAAGTTGAATTGAATTAAATTTAAACTATAAAAAATAGACCTCTTGGTAGCTGCCCTGCAGAATTGCATCAAGTTCATAGTGAAAGTGAAAAATATATGGATTTATGCTCATCCATGTAAGAAAATATCAAGTGATTTTTTTTTATATGAGAATCCTACATCAGTTTTGCTGGCTAATTTGCAGTTTTTGGGGTCAAAACAAGATTGCCTACATAACTGGCCTATCATTTTATACTTACAACTTGTTGGCTCTCTCTATAATAGTGACTGCCCTATTTAGACAAATGAAGTTAATATTTTACATTTGATAATATTTTTGTTCCAATGTTTATGTTTATGTGATGAGAATGGCTAGTGCAAGTTAATCCTATGCACTAAATTTTCTAATTTACTTGATTCTACTTTTAAAGACGTTCTGTATGGGGCTAACATTTGAATGACCAATAGGACAACTATCGCCTATTGGTCCTGACAATAACTTTCCAAGGGAAAATTAACGTATTAGTAACAAAACAATGACAAGTGCCAATTCTGTCCAGAAGGGCAAATTTCCTAGTTTTATATATGGTGGAAAGTTGGAATATATAAAATAAGGAAAATTTTGGACAATAGTTAAAACTCTCTTAGTATCTAAAACAACTTGTAATAAAAAAAATTATTTAAACATTTTTTCCATATCACAGAGTAATATATATCAATAAATATATCAAACATCTTTGTTCATATTTCTACATAATGTACAAAACTGTATATTAATATACCAATAAATATAATTTTCTATAATTACGAAAACAATATAAAATTTGTTTAAATATAGCACCTAGCTTTTTAATCTGCAGCATGAACTGTCACTGAATTGAAATATTTACAAAATCTTAAAGTATATTTATCTTGTTTATAACTTCTATTCATACTTTCATTGTAATAAACACGTACAGCACTATTTTACAAATTCATTAGCCCTATCTGAACTTCAACTACATACCAGTAACAGTTCCATGAAAACTCCATGAAAACCCCTCCCTCATGGAAATCTGTTTTTCATATGTTACACAAAAGAAAAATCTATAGGAGTCCAAAGAACTGCATGACAAAGGGCTATGATATCAAAAATACAATGAAAATAAAACTAGAGGCTCACCAGAGCCTGTATCGCTCACCTGGAGTCTGGTTTTCATTGGACAATTAATCAACTATTTGACCAAGTTTGTTGCAATTGGTTCAATTGTTCAGGGAAAATTTATTTGACAAAAAAGGGCAATAACTCCGAAATGGGTTTTGGGATTTCCTTCAAAATTTCAGGGTAGGTAGATCTTGTCATGCTGATCAATTTTACCCCATGTCAGAATTTTGATATCTGTAACGGTTTTTAAGTTATAAGCCAAAAACAACAAACGCATCCCTATATTCTATTTTTAGCTATGACAGCCATGTTTTATGTCAGATCAAAATAAATTTAGGAAGGTTTGTAGAGGACATGTCATAGATCATTCCTATTAAGTTTCAAACCAATCGGCCCAGCGGTTTCAGAGGAGAAGATTTTTGAATGAAAAAATTTTGAAAATTTGACAAAAAAGGGCAACAACTCCTAAATGGGTTTTGGGATTTCCTTTAAAATTTCAGGGTATGTAGACCTCAACATGGCAAACATTTTTCAAATTTACATTTCACTTCTATCTCAAATAGTTTTGGAGATAAATGACGAAAAATGTTAAATTTTGAAAATTTGACGAAAAAAGGGCAATAACTCCTAAATGGGTTTTGGGATTTCCTTCAAAATTTCAGGGTAGGTAGATCTTGTCATGCTGATCAATTTTACCCCGTCAGATTTTTGATATCTGTAACGGTTTTTAAGTTATAAGCCAAAAACAACAAACGCACCCCTATATTCTATTTTTAGCTACGACGGCCATGTTTTATGTCAGATCAAAATAAATTGAGGAACGTTTGTACAGGACATGTCATAGATCATTCCTATGAAGTTTCAAACCAATCGGCCCAGCGGTTTCAGAGGAGAAGATTTTTAAAAATCAGCCAATCAGAAACAAGAATTGCCTCTGGTGGCCATGTTTCTTGACCAATCAGAACTAAATGAGGAAATTTTGTTGAGGACCTTCCATACACCACTCATGCAAAGTTTGGTTGGAATTGGCCAAATGGTTTCTGAGGAGAAGATGTTTGAATGAAAAGCTAACGACGGACGGACGACAGACGACGGACGACGGACGGACGACGGACGCTAAGTGATGGCAAAAGCTCACCCTGGCCATAGCCAGGTGAGCTAACAAAAAGGATTGTGTCCATAAGATAATGGATGCCCATCCTCATGAACAAAACATCATTTATTATTAAAAGAGGAAATCATTCTGAGAATTACTTTCGGAGAAATAAGACCTAATCGCAAAAATTTAGCCAATTCAGACATTCGTAAGGACGGATAATGGTAAATCTATATGCCCCTTCCATATTTGCAGATAGGGCATAAAAACCTGCATCTGGACCTATTTATTTTCAAATGCATAAAGTGGAGTTCTGGTTAAGTAAATTTGAATATACCTGAAAAACATTTGTGACCCTGAACTATAATTACAGTCTCTTCATTGAAATATCTGTTCTTTAGAATTTTTAACAAGGACTTGATCCATTTTGTATTCTAGCAAAATCAGTTCTACTGTACAGTTTTTATGACATAATAATGCAGAGATTTGTATTTAAGGCCACATCAAATTAATTTCTTGTTTTATGGATTTTGCCGCTCTGACTTTCAGACTTTCAGTAAATTTTGAGAACAAAAAAAAATTGGTCGCTTAATTTTACATCATTCTGAAAATTTGCCCCAAATTCTTCATTTTTCAAGAAATCAAAAATAAATTTGTACACCCGCTCATAAAATTTGGTAAAAAATAGGGTTTTTTTCCATTTTTTTGCAATATTTTAGTTTTAAAAATTGTCCTGCACGTAAATTTGATCTTCACCTTAAAAAAGTAGTCGTCAAGAAAAAAATTAAAATTAAAATTTTGTTCGCTCCCACCTATTTTTGCCACAAAAAAAAACCCAAAGAACTAAAAAACAATTTGGTGTGGCCTAAAGGGCATCTAGGTAAAGAGAAAGATCAATCTTCATGAAAACATATTTCTTTTTGTAATGAATATGACAGGATTGTTGTCCTTTTCTCTCTATATGCTATACATAGGAGCCCTTTTAAGCATACTTAACTGCATAATATTGAAAATGAATACAAAGATTTATTTTTTAACAATGACATTTTTTATATCTGAGATCATACACTGTCATAGTTATACTTTCTTACAAGTATCTTAATAGTTAGTAACTGCAGAACTCGCCAGATAATTGTTTGATCTAAAGCATACAATATATTTACTCCCTATTTGAAATTCAAAGCTGAAATTGAAATTTTCGAAGGGTAAATTTGAAATAAGACCTCTCTTCAGTACTCATGGTACTTTATACTTGAATATAAAACTCAATAGAACTAATATCATTCCTTCCAGCTGCATTGGTTGTGATAAAAACTAGAGGTAATAAATCATTCACAGGTTTGTTAAATTGCTTTATACCTGGTAGGAATATGTATATGCATGAGAACTCACTTCTTTCATGACACCAGTACATATGTAATTATATTTTTGTACACAGAGTACTAGATGTGAAACAATATGATTTAGAGAAAAACAATACATTTAGCAATAAGTATTTTAGAGAAAGTGGATCCCCATATTTGACTTTCATATTTTGAAAGCCCATACTTGCAATTTTTTTTGCACAGATATGCATGAGGCTTTTACAAAATATTTGGGAAAGTATTTTGGTCTTCCAAATGTTTCGGTTTTAATGCTGCTGATGAGAGGTATCTCCTTGAAATGTGTTGTATACAGCATAGTATAAATTTACTATATCTAATATTAGTATCTTTGGATTTTTATTTTAGAATGTACTTACACAATTTTGCCATCAGATAACTGAATAATTTTTTAATTTTGCAGGAAAAATAATTTGGTAATTTTGACATTATAATTGCACACTTTTTAATATAAACCTTATATGACTGTATTGTTCATATTGTAAACACCCCCCCCCCCCCCCCCCCCCATGCACCATTATGATTTAATACATTGAAAAGTACTATATAGTGAATCCTTACGTCTCTACAGAATACAAGTGTTTTCTGCAAACCTTGTTAGAATTTATTGATCCTTCTGCTGACAAAAACAAACAAGATTAAAAGAAAACATTTATACTCGCTCAGTGTACAAAAAATATTAGCACAATTTATCTTCATCGATGAAATAGATATGGGCAATCTTTTTTTTTTTGTTCGTTCTGATTACCACATGTCTGCATGGACTTTCTACATTCTAAAGGAGATGCTAATCAGAACTTGTATGCATAATTCATTCTTTGAAGAGAAAAAAATAGACAATGAAATATTAAAATTTGTAAAGCCAGATTATTAAAGCAGCTTCATGATTTTTTAAAGCTGCCGAAGATTTTTTCCTCCAATCAAAATATCCATCTCCACCCATAACAATCATAACAGAGTTACACCCCCGTTTTGAAAGTGTGTCAAGCGCACGCAACTTCGGTTCATCAGTGGACACTCGGACAGATGCTGATTTTGTATCTTTTGGTTTGTTCCTATTTCGGGTAGACATAAATGAGGGTTTTCGTATCGATGGTTTAGGCTTTTCTGCTCTCATAGGAGACGTCATTGACTCATTTCTCATTAAATCTCTATAGAACTCATTTATGTCATCTTCTCCGGAACCAACACGTTTTACCATTTTTGTAGTATTCCGTGACGAAAGTTTTGTTTGATATCTTAAAGTCTTTCCCCTACACTGACTCTCTTCGTTGCATGTAGAGGGCAATAATTTTGTAATGTCATCAGCTGATCTAGACAATCGATTTTCTTTTTCAGATTCATTTCGCATCACTGGTTTCGAAACTCCCACAGGTTTTTCAGGAGGTTTTGGCCGATGAGCCATTTTCACATAATCTCCCTCCTCTAATGAAATTTGTGAAATTGCACTTTCAATTCCACCACCTGAATGTCTTCCTTCTGTTTTCTTTCCCCGAGTGCTATTATTCCCTTTTATTTCCTTTCCACAAGTGCTCTCAGTTTTTGTAACATTTTGTTGTCTTAAGTCACTCATACTGTAATCTAAACCTCTAGCCTTATGCCACAAATTAACTGTTCCACAATAAATAGGTATAAGAAACTGGACTGGTCCATTGTGACCATGATATGACACAAAAGGTCTACCACTTATGACTGGAACACCATCTTTAAGGCGCGGTAAAGGAAAAGTCAAGAGAATACCATTACTGGTTCCTACCCATAGAAATCCTTTACTAGCCATTAAACTGGTAATGACACAACTGGTATCCTGTCCTAAAGACTTGTCAAGATTACCTGAAAATAAATAGCAAGTACAGTTCTACAATGGTATCAAAATGTTATTTAAATGAAAAGGTTTTATGCACAAGTAGTATGAGATGTAATGAAAGGGATGTGGGGTAAATACAGACAACAACACAATACAAGCAGATACCAAAAATCATTAAGGGATCGTCCATAATTGTCGAAGTTTTCCATAAGTTTACAAAGAGCACTCTCTTTGGAAAACCCCACCACTCCTTCAAAAAGTGTACATCAACATGCTGTGAACAGGTATCACTCCTTACTCAAAGAGAGGACCTACATTCATCGTTACATCCCTTGAAAATGCATGAACCAAGTCAAGAGCATGAGTCATATGTTGTCACCTTATATACTATTCAGAACTTTGTCAGCATTACAAATTCTATAAATATCACCAATATGTATTCTCTATTTTCCAGAATCTTCCAGTGGAAGTGACATTTATACAGATTTTGAAACCGTACGCTAAATATTTTGAATTCGAAACCCCCTTCCTCCCATTGTGCATTTTGTAAACTCATGAAAAATGTGACAATTATTTATGATCCCTAAAAAGAGGGCCACATTCAGTCTTCAAAGAGTAGATTTTGCACCACATTTGGTTTGTTCCAACACAATACATCTATACTGAAATTTGCATCTACCATAGTCTTTCTTTTTTCTCTTTTTTCATCCTTTAATACACATTTTTTTTTCTAGTTTAACAAATGTTTTAAATTTTTTTTCCATAATCAATCATTAAATTGAATTCTAATTCTCTTTTTAAAGCAGGATGATAGCAGGCAAATAAAAAGTTCAAAAAAAATTTCAGCAAATAAATCTCTGTCCTGCCAATGAGAAGGGTAATCAAAGGTACACACGGTATACATGTATGACGACAAAGGTACAAAGTGTAGAAATGTACAGGGAAAAAAAAAAACAATCTGTTTAAATGTTCAGGGTCAAATGTACAACTTGTTCACCTGTAGGGGGTCAAAAGTACAAACTGTATACAAGTACATACTTACCTTGGACTAGAATATTAACAGACTTAGCCACATTAATTTCCTGAATGTGTTTCTTTGTTTCTATATGATAGAGATGTATGGAGGAGCTACCATGATGAGATATCCATAGCCCAACTCCTGATCGCACCATGTGTGAGATTGGTCCTCCTTCATTACAAGACATCTCAATCTGATCCTAGAAAAATAGACAAAACATTTAATAACATTTATATTGACTGGATATAAATATATGACTAAGAGGATATTATACATGTACAACACACTGGCCACTTGAATTATCTGCCAATATTTTTTTCAATAACCATAGTTATTTTTTTAAATTTTTTCATGTAACTATGAGGTAAACACAAGGTATCAAGCAATTAAATACATTTCAACGGTGTTTGGCCTGCTGCATTAAATTCAATACTTTTTAAAAAAAATTTAAAGTCAATCACATCCTGTTTTTTTTTTATATAGAACACTGTATGGATATAACTGATAAATTTTAAGTTAGTTAACAGAATCCTTACTGCATAACATAAACCCTTTGGTTTGTTTAACTTTTATTCCAGCTGGAAAAAAAAGAATAAAAAAAATTAATCCTATTCCCCCCAAAAAATACTGTACCATTACCAACTGTTATAAAAGATGTATTACTGGTTAAGGTTTAGTGGCAATTTTTACATACATATCAGGACGAGAACATGTTGATGTGATATGAATATGAACCCTGCTTTGAACAAGATCATATTGCCGAGCAGTGCTAGCTCGTGGGGTAAAATTTTCCAGAAGACATTTCACCAACCCAGACATGTAACTCCGAGGTTACTAGGTAAATTAAATCTTACCAAATAACAGGACTCTTCTACTGGTATTACATATGTGTGGTCTCCACAAGCCACCCAGACCTCCTCATCAACAGATATTATACAATTAACAGCACTGGAATCTAACTGTACTACGTTTGGTGAATCAAAATTCCATACTCCTTCTGAAAATATAAATTAGTAAATGATTGTGGTTTTTAATTATGTAGAGTCCAAAATATGTGTCTCATCGGCAACTTCTACAAGTTTATTTTAGTCTCCTGTCCTAAAACCTAAAACTGATTACTGTATGTCTCATATACTTATAAAAACACATTGCATTCTTATCATTTTTGTACCTTGTCAAATAACAATCAGTATGTCTTAAAGGTCAAATTGTTTAAAACTTTTATAAACACAACTTCCAGATAACCAACAACATCATATGTGCGGTAATGTCATATTTAACAAATAGTTCATGACACTAAGGGTCATATGGCAGTACATGGACAGGTTGGTTGCCGACAAAAATTTAACGGACCGAAGTGAAGAAGACGTCCATATAATTTTTGGAGGGGGACCAACCGGTCCATATACTGACATCTGACCCTATTTGTTATATTTTACTTTTCTGGGATTTAATCGAATTTAATCGATCTCGCCAAAACGAGGAGGCCCATATAATGTACAGCCGATCCATATAACATTATATGGACCGGCTTAAATAACATAAGATAAATAGAGTAGTAAAAATGTAAAAGTATAATACACTGAACCGCAAAAGAAACGTCGCACAAAATGACATGTTCACATACATTTATTTCAAAGTGACATTTATATATTTTAAATTAATTTTTACAAAATTTAATGAATGATTTACAGTCTTTTGGTTACAATGTTCAGAAAAACGTCACAATTGTCGCAACGTCACATGTTTTCAATGCTGTGCTCACACGTCCGTTAATAACGTGTATGTCCTCCACCGGCACCAATTACTGCGGCACATCTTCGGTACATGGAGTTGATGAGCCGATTAATAAACGCCATCGGAATACGTGCCCATACTCTCTGAAACGCTTGTGAAAGTTCAGCTGCAGTTGTCGGACTTGGCTGCTCATTATTCAACCGTCTTTGAACTTCGTCCCATAAATGTTCAATAGGGTTTAAATCTGGACTCAAAGCCGGCCAATCCATAACATTAATGTTATTCTGCTGTAGGAAGTCTCTTGTGGCTCTTGCGGTATGCGCACGTGCATTGTCCTGTTGGAAAGTCTTGTTTTGATGACGTGCGAAATGGGGCTGAACATGGGGTGTCAAGACTTGGTCGATGTAACGGGCAGCTGTTACGCCATTTCCTCTGCCTGGGCCAAGGTTCTGAAAGATGACTGGACCAAGTTTAACGTTAAGGCCGATTCCACCCCATACCATGATGCTAGGTCCTCCCCACGTGTCTGTTTCCAGAATGCAGCTGTCTTCGTAACGTTCCCCGCGTCTTCTCCACACTCTGGTTCTGCCATCGGCTGTTGAAATGCAGTAACGGCTTTCGTCAGAGAAGATGATGTTACGCCATTGTCGATTTCGCCAATTCTGTCGCTGAGTGGCCCACTGAAGACGAGCTTGACGGTGTCTAGGAGTAAGAATAGGTCCTCTTGCTGGACGGCGACATCTCATGTTTCTAGCAGCTAATCGCCGACGAACCGTATCATCACTTATGGGTCGTCCATGTGTTCCAACAGTGTTTCTGGCAGTTTCGGCAGCTGGGGTGAACCGATTCATCAAATGGTGACGAACAATGCCTCTATTCTGTCTAGGGGTAGTGACTTGGGGTCTACCACTCCGTGGACGGTCATTTGTGCTGTTTGTTGCATTGTACCGTGTCCGTAGACGTTCAATTGTTCTAACAGCACAGTTGAAGTCGTTGGCAATAACTCTGGCAGATTGCCCAGCATCCAATCGACCAATACCGTACCTAAAACCGCTCGTGGGACACACTTGGCGGTAATTTTTCTTAAATCTTAAATGTTCGTGAAATTCATGCTCCTTGATGGGTATAAAAGGCCGGAGAAAATTAAAGAGTGTTAGTATCAGTGTTGACACAGAAGCTATGCCACGTCTGACTCCACAACAGAGAGAACAGGCCCGCTCTACGATATCAACTGAAAATTATTCAACCGAAAATTTAATTCACAGGTAATTTAATCTTACCTGGTGATGTAATCGTAATACTGATTATATAAAAATCATTAATTAATATTTATTTTGAATTTTGCTAACATTTTGAAAAAGTAACGTTTCTTTTGCGGTTCAGTATATTATATAATAACATCAAAGTATCACACACTGTTCATACTTAACACACTTTAAATACATTGCGGATGGATGGATGAATTGTTATTTAAAGTTCAGAGGCAGCCAGGTGTATATCAAGACGAGAACATGTATGATAATGAATATGATCCCTGCTTTGTACTGGACAGACACGCTGAGCCGGACTTTTAATGTGCTAGCTCACAAGGTAACTGAACTGCGGAAAGGCAATAAACAATTAAGTCATAGGAATATTGGTATTCTTCACATGTTATTGACATACTAAATATTTCAAACTTACTACAGAATATTCTATGCACCATCCACCAAAATTACAAAATTTACAACAACATATATAGTCCAAATAACAAGAGGCTCACCAGAGCCTGTATCGCTCACCTGGAGTCTGGTTTTCATTGGACAATTAATCAACTATTTGACCAAGTTTGTTGCAATTGGTTCAATTGTTCAGGGAAAATTTGTTGAAGATTTATTTTTCATAAGGTTTAATGTTAAAATATGTTCCCTGATGGTGGTAGTCCTGGCAGGAAGTTGACAAAATTGACCAGGAATAAGGGTGAACCTTAAATAAATGTAACAGAACCCGACCTCAAATTACACAAACCAATAACTCCTAAATAGAATTTGGGATTCCCTTCAAAATTTCAGGGTAGGTAGATCTCAACATGGCAAACATTTTTCAATTTATATTTCACTTCTATCTCAAATAGTTTTGGAGATAAATGCAAAAATGTTAAAATTTTGAAATTTGACAAAAAAAGGGCAATAACTCCTAAATGGGTTTTGGGATTTCCTTTAAAATTTCAGGGTATGTAGATCTCAACATGGCAAACATTTTTCAAATTTACATTTCACTTCTATCTCAAATAGTTTTGGAGATAAATGACGAAAAATGTTAAATTATGAAAATTTGATGAAAAAGGGCAATAACTCCTAAATGGGTTTTAGGATTTCCTTCAAAATTTATGGTTAGGTAGATCTTGTCATGCTGATCAATTTTATCCCTTGTCAGATTTTTGATATCTGTAACGGTTTTTAAGTTATAAGCCAAAAACAACACATGCACCCCTATATTCTATTTTTAGCTACGACAGCCATGTTTTATGTCAGTACAAAATAAATTGAAGATCGTTTGTAGAGGACATGTCATAGATCATTCCTATTAAGTTTCAAACCAATCGGCCAAGCGGTTTCAGAGGAGAAGATTTTTTAATAAAAAAATTTTGAAAATTTGACGAAAAAAGAGCAACAACTCCTAAATGGGTTTTGGAATTTCCTTCAAAATTTCAGGGTAGGTAGATCTTGTCATGCTGATCAATTTTACCCCATGTCAGATTTTCAATATCTGTAACGGTTTTTGAGTTATTAGCAAAAAACAGCAATTTACCCCTATGTTCTATTTTTAGTAACAGCGGCCATGTTTTTCGATGAATCAAAAATCCCCACATCAGTTCTATGCAGGGTACCCCAAGGAACATTCATACCAAGTTTGGTTCTAATTAGTCAAGTAGTTTCAGAGGAGAAGATTTTTGAAATAATAACATAAAAAAAAGCCAAAAATGTCAAAAAAGGGCAATAACTCTAACATCAGTTGACAGATTTTCACGAAAATCAGCATACAGGTAGCTCTCATCATGCCGAACACTTTCAACCTGCCAGAATTTGCCATAACCTAATGATTTTTGAGATATTTGCGAAAAACTGTTGTCTGACCCCTATGTTCTATTTTTAGTAACAGCGGCCATGTTTTTCAACGGATCAAAAATCCCCACATCAGTTCTATGCAGGATACCCCAAAGAACATTCATAACAAGTATGGTTCCAATTGGTCAAGTAGTTTCAGAGGAGAAGAGTTTTGAAAAATTGTTAACGACGACGACGGACGACGACGGACGACGACAGACGACGACGGACGACGACAGACGACGACGGACGCCAAGTGATGGCAATAGCTCACATGGCCTTCGGCCAGGTGAGCTAAAAATTCATTATAAAGTGAAAAGCATACCTTCATTTCTGTCATAAATTACTAAAAGTCCTTCATCAGTTCCAATAAACACTCTCTCTATTGTATAATGTATCTGTAGGCCTACTCCATGAGAGTTAAATACCCTCTTTGGTGTCCTGTTCAACTTCGTTTGGTCTCGTAATCCTTGCTCATTGAATACACTAAATACAAGCACCCTAAATGTAATACACAAGAAAATCTGATTACACACCAAATTTTTCATAATGAAAATGCATCATGTTATAGAGGGTTACAAATGTACATGTATGTTTATACACTGAGGTTCTCCCTCACTGATAAGGGTATTAAGTATTAAGACTTTTGTATTAAAACTCATAACATCTATCTAATGGATTACTGAAATTAGGTAAAACATGATGTGATGTTGTGTGTGTCATTGATAATCAATAAATGCCAAGCAATTACCCTTATACATGTATGTAATTAAATATTTCTCATGTTAAATCTAGCTAGATGTTACCCCAATATCTTTTATTTTCATATTCACTTAAAAAGGTTAAAAATAACAGCCTACACAGCACTTTTCCTACAATTTTGGAACTTTTTCAAATAAATTTAAAGCTGCACTCTAAGAAAAATACCTGTTCCATAGATATTTGCGTGTACATATTATATACAGATATATGCAAGTATAGAGATTATGAATTCTTTAGGAATTTTCATTGACCTGTACCAAATATGCAAGCCCTGCACCATGACAGTGATTAAACAATACAAACATACCTTAAGCATTTTCGTTCTGAATAGACTTTTAGTCAACCATCCAAAGACTTGATTTTTTATAACATTTCATGGAAAACATATCATGTTTTAAAAGAACTAATTTCTAACATAAACATTTGAAGTTAAAATACTAATGCTTATATTTGCAATTACTCTTTTCGGACTGTGGACATCCACACAGTGTCTTCCATAAAAGCATCAGAACTCTCTGTAACAGCATAGCCTGGAACAATTTCTACAGCTACTACCTCAGCATTAGATGCTTGGAATGACTCAACTAAAGATGGCCGTGTATTCTGTACAGATACCAATGCCACCTGTGTTCTGAGATCAGTCGTCATCACAACCCACAAATGTTGTATGCCAATATCTGTTGATCCTTGCGAGGCAAGATAAACAGGAACTGCACATTTCATCTATAAATACAGAAAACAAAATCTTTGAGTAAGAGGTGAGACTTTTTTCTGAAGGAAAATTATTTTCCCTTTACTATACACTACTGATTACAATGATAATGTGCCATGCCAAAATTTTCATTCTGTTTGTAAAGCAAAATTCGGTGCTGTTCCTTTTACAAAATGAAAAATATAGAATATTGCTCTTTGCTCTATGCACTATAAACAGTCAAGTGAGAAACTAATTTTTATGCTTAACTCTAACATGTCTAACAGGTCTTTACATCTTACAGTTCAGTGTTATTAGAAGGGATTATTTTCTCAACCCTAATTATAAGCAGCTGGCAGTGATAAATCACAAAATGAATCTATAAGAAAATCATCATGCTTTCATACCTTTGTAAAATACCTAGGCATATCTACAGGTAAATGTTTCATGAACAGAGCTGGCTGTTTACCAACATCTTCTCCACTACCAAGTGAAGTCCAACAAGGATTATTAATAGGATCTATAAATATATATAGTATATGTGTATTAAATTTTGTTTTATTTGCTGAGAATACTGCAGTTTGAGCATAAATGACATTGTTATCCATTTTGTTTTTCACAGAATTCAAAGTTACAAGTTAACTAACAGTCATATCTTTACCTAATGCTAGTTTTGCCAACAGGAAATCTGTAGACCATTCCTGTTTCAGCTCTGGAGATAATGTCTGGAATGAGTACTTTTCCTTCCTGCAATGAGACACAAGTTAACACACACATGATATAACATCACATTTCCATAACAAAATCTAACCCAATCTGAATTAGTTTCTTTGACTTGTCTTTTTAAAAAGTTCTGTGTTTCCAGGCTGACCCTAATTTTATTTAAAAACTAGGGGAAAAAAAATCTGAGGAAATCTGGTTCACACCAATTTCCATTTTTGAAAATGTGTTTGCATTTATAAAACACAAGTGCTTTCAAAGCGTATGGAAAAAATATACTAGGAAAAGCAGAATTACAGTTTAAGTCTGTTACAAACTGATGCTCTAACATTTTGTGAGTTTCTGTTAGATTAGGTATATACATCCCTGAAAGTGCATTAAATGCCACGAAATGAGAAAAAAATATTTAATATAATAGTTTTACAAATATTATAATGAGTTTGATCAAGACATTTAATTATTTGAAAATTTTCAACTTTTCAATTTGTTCTGTTATCTCGAACACACTTAAGTCGAATTTCTGGATGAGTCAAATTTCGTCTGTAGTCCCAAATGTTATACAATGTACTTGAGCAGCTCCTGTTAAGTCAATTTTCATCTAACTCAAACAAATTTTTGCGGTCCGAACGACTTCGAGATAATGAGAGTCGATTGTATTTAGCAGTACCTGTTATTCTGAGTATTGCTGTGTTCCAGAATGACAGTGCAGCTGTTTAAAATCTGTAATTGCTGATTTTTAACTTGAATCAGTCGCTGCAGGTCACTTATTATTTCATCAAACATTTCCTCTCGCAGATTTTCATATGAACGTTTGAGTGTGTGTACAAGGGAAGAAACCTGCCCCACCACCGTATAATCATGTATCATGTCTTCAAGGTCATTCTGAAGGTTGAGTGGGTCAGTCTCCTGATATACAGTTTCTGCAGAAAAAAAAACATCTTAACTTCATATCGAAACATTTTTCAATTTTTCTGATGACAGGTTTTGCAAGACTAAAACTCTTAACATATTTTCAGATATTTTCAACTGTTTCCAAATGTCACAGTTAAAATTGGAAAATGTTATATTTGACTTAGCTCCTATTATCACAAATTATTTGGTTCTTCCCCTCTTACCCAAAAATACACCCAATACAGCCAACCTTTTTATACCCAGAGTTGTCAATTTTAATTACAATCTACCGCCACCCTTACTGTACATGTTTAAAATCCCCCCCCCCCTCAAGTATATATATATAAATAAGAAATATAATCAGGGTTTTCTTCCAAATTTCTGCAGTTTATTATAATTGAAGCCATTCTTCTCAAAATTCATGAATACTTTCTTTACGTGTTTTAAATATAACACACAAACAAAACACATCTAACCTCTCCTTGTATGGATACTCAGTAATCCACCATTTGACTTGACAGAACAAGACAGATCTGGTGATATGGAATTGTCCTTGAGTTCAACCTCATTTAATGGAATGGCCCACTTTGATCTGATTCTATCAACAGGTTTTCCATCTTGTCCTCTGTGTGAAAGTGATAACATTTTGTACTCAATAATTCAGACCTGGGATTGATTACTTTTAATTTAATTGATTAAATTAATGATTACATTAAATAAGAAGCTCCCAAGAGCCTGAATCGCTCACCTGTTATCTTATGTGTACCAGTAGATCTTGCATCAATGATTATTTTTGCTATTTAATGTATACCGTCACAATTTTCTCCTTAATATTGACCTGTACAGCTAAAATATAGAATCCTGAACACAAATAGATATGGTTGCTAGGAACTTTTTCATTGGCTGCTATGGACTTTTTCAATGGCATTGATTCTTTACCTTTCTTTTTGACTTGTACAAGTAAATTATAAAGTCCTTAACCTAAATATATATGGTTGCTAGGGACTTTTTCATCAGTTGCTATGGACTTTTACAATGGCATTCACTCTTGACCTTCCATTTTGACTTGAACAGGTAAATTGTAGGGTCCTGAACACAAATATATATGGTTGCTAGGGACTTTTTCATCGGTTGCTATGGCCTTTTTCAATGACCTTGACCTTTGACCTTTCTTTTTGACTTTTACAGGTAAATTATAAGGTCCTTAATCCAAATATGTATGGTTGCTAGGGACTTTTTCATCTGTTGCTAGGGACTTTTTCATTGGTTGCTATGGAATTTTTCAATGACCTTGACCCTTGACACTCCATTTTACTTGTACCGCTACCATTTAATTTTTTTCAAGTAACGCCCAAAACATCTGTGACAATGTCAGACCATTATTTTCTGTTTTAAAATACATGTAAATAATCTTTCAAGGGCAAAAATTCCTATAAGGGGTCAATTGACGATTTTGGTTTGAAGGTATTTTGCCCAGTAGTTTCAGAGGAGAAGGTTCTTGAAATAGTTTATGACGACGATGGACACCAAGTGAAGGCATAAGCTCACATGGCCCTTTGGGCCAGGTGAGCTGAAAAATCATGATTAAATTACAATTACATGTACATTAATTTTTAAATGTAACTGATTCAATTACTGATTAATTTTGCAAGCAGTATACTTGCTGATAGCTACCATCATTTGAATTCACTTTTATATGTGTTAGAAAAACAAATAAATTTAATGTGTTGATTTCTGGTGTGGAAAAGCATTGTACATGTATCTCTGAAAAATAGTTTAACTGTTTATAGTTATCCAAGGTTATGGTAAAATGTTTTTCTACATCCTGTCCCACATGTACCAAGGACTATAAACACAATTAACTTGTGATACAACTAATTATGTCTTGTTCTAATTGGCTCACTGGTTTTGCAAAATTACGTTTTAATTTGCTGACTGGTTGCAAACAAGATTTTTTAGGTGAATTTTTCCACAGGGATCTATGTTAAACTATGTTCAGATCTGAGGCCATCTTGGATTTCGGGCAGGGTCATTGGATATATTTATGAAACGACCATGGCTGCCAAGTTTGGTTTACTGGTTTTGGATAAGAAGATTGTCCCATATTGTTCTATGACTGTGGTGGTCATCAAATATAATTTTGATAGAAAAACGTCTGAGGGCCATTGCCACCAAGTTTGGTTCCAATTGACTCACTCAGGTTTCAGACCAGGAGATTCTTAAGTCAATTTTCACATAGGCCTCTTTGTTAAACTAAGTTCGCCTGTGGTAGCCATCTTCCATGGCAATGCAGGTCATTGGATATAAGTTTGAAAGAGAATCACCTAAGGCTCATTGCTTCGGTTGACATCTTGGATGGTGAGCAGTGTCAACAGATATAATTCTGAAACAGGACAACCTTAGGATCATTGCTGCCAACTTTTGTTTCAATTGGCCCAGTGTTTTCATAGATTTTTAGGGAAAAGTTTATGACACAGGACAATGATGGCTTTTATATAAAAATATATAATAAATAAATTGTACTGTTTTTATTTCATCCTAATCAGAAATATTGTAAGACATTTAACATTGTTAATAATACAGAGGGATATATTGGAAATACATTCTCCTTTCATGCAATTACAAAGATAAGATTTTTTAATACAATCTAGATATACGAACCTTTGTGTTACAGTAGTACATATCAGAAAGGAATCGGTCAGGAATAACCTTCTGGATTTTGTTCGTAAATTCCCTATCTCCTGTAATAAAAGATAAGTTGTCAGGATTCCTTTACTTCTTATGCAAATATGCCTATATTTTGGCTACATACATATATACATATTTATATGTATATGTTTAAATAATAACCAACCTTCAAACTTACTCGATACTGGACCAATAATAAATTAAAGTGGTACATTGCAAACTAAAAAATAAATAAACATCTAAAAAGTTGTGTGAAGCAACGTCAAAATAAAACAAATAAAAATTTGAATTAGAACAATAATTCAAACTTAGCAAAATTTTTGGATCACTGAGATCCTTTATCAATTATATTTAAGGATATGAGCTTATAAGTAAATTTCCTAACAACTGATATAAATCGCTAACAAACATATTACTATAACAGCCCAGATAAAAATTATGAAAGAGATAAACTGTTCTCATCATAAACTACAATTTCACACGGAATTACTCCTTTAACAATATTTGTGTTTTTCGACAGTTTTTCAAGTACCTGCCGGAATGTTAAGCTGGTATTTATAATTACCAATTTCAAGTTTTTTCAAGGATATTAAGGACCCATACTCCCACTGTTATATGTTAGGTCAAGAATCATAATTTACATTACTTTAACTTGTTTTAACTTGTTTTAACTTAGTTTTGCATTGTAGAGTTGTCAGTCTCACAATTTTACACAAATGCCATTGATTTCGACATCTTTTTAAATAATTTTATCTCTTAAAATTCTGTGAAATCTCAAAGATCTCATGTCTCAATCTTGACAACATTGCAAGGTGCTTTAAACATGCAATTTATGTTACATTGTGTTAAACAATTAGCCTTTTTTTTCTTTTAACAACTAGTTGTATTTGATCTTTTTGCTTTCATTTATTAATTTATGTTTGTCAAGTGTGAATTAATTTTGCTATCTATAGTGCAATTTGTGGTGATGAGACTCATCTTTTTTTGACCCAGTACTTTTAATCTTTAAATTCTTTTGTAAAATTATAAAATATCACCCTGAGACTTTCAAATATTTTTTTGTTAATTTTCAACAGCTCATCCCGAATAAGGAAATATCTTGACCCGTGACCATGTGTGGTATACATACACAAATTTGATCCAAATCATCCTGTCTCAACAGTCTTCCAACTTTGATGTTTTTGATACTAAGTTCTTTCATGACTTTCTTTGCCAGAAGTTTTTGTTCTGTTAGACGTTTTGACTCATTAAGTCTATGTGCGACATTTTCCAAATCTGTCAATGCTGTTTGTAGGGCAGATCTATCTTCATGTTGATGTGGTGTACACTTCAGTATATCCTAGAATTAACACATATTTACTCATAAAAACAGAATATTGGGAAAATGTTTGAGTTTCCCTAAAGAATTATTGGATAATAAGTCTGAAAAAATAAAATTTTTATTCAAGACTTCTTAAAACTTTTAGCACAAAAACATGAATTGACTTTAATCTTTGCATTATTAAGTTGCCCATGCCAAGCTCATAAAACCTTATCATGACTTCCTTCACATTACCTTTCTGATTGCTTTTCTCATTATCAATATGGTCGTCTAAATTACTGTTATTACAGTCCAACTTACCGAGGTATGAGTTATCAGCTAGCCAAGTTTATCCATATTTTTCTAATTTTGATTATTTCCCTTTGTTATTTTTTTTTAAAAATTGGCTTGAATCTTATTTTCATTACACAAGTTGGAATTTCCTTAAAATAACGGTTATCATATTTGCGATTTCAACAATTGAAATGTATCAGGCGAGTGATTAAATTAATAGTCAACTGAAACTTCCCTTTTGACATGAATTCAGGAGACTTCTTTGCCTGAATCGCCTCCAGGGTGAGCCAGGAGTAGACACTTGCAACAAAATTTTCATTTTCCTTGGCAATATATCTGCCAACAACCAATTTTAACTTTGTGTTAGTCTGGTGGCAAACAGTTGTTACTGAAATTCAAATATTAAATGAAAGCTTAGCCTACCTGCACCATAGTTATAAACTGTGGAAATCTTTGTACAGGTTTAACTAATAACCCAAATAGTTGTAGTCTATCAGGACTCTTCATGGCCTTTTCCTGAAATATACAATGACCAACCAATAAAATTTCAGTTCTTGTGATTTTAATCATCATCTCAAAGGCTGCACTGGGCTTTAGCTCTCCCAAGGGAAGTGCAGATGCTATACATGTGAGAGACCCGATCTCTCCTTGGTGACAAGGTACCTTAAATACGCTAATTACATAATATTTTGTGATGTCAATATGTAGTCATTTCTACTTCTCAAGTCAAGTCTTTTTCCAGTCTGTTTTTGAAAGTCCAGTATTTATTTAAAAACTTTCAGAATATTGAAAAATTTGTAAGTAATGGCAAACAGGAAGTGGTTCCTTGACAGACCTGAAAATAGGAGAGACGATACAACTGATGGTCCTAAAGCTGCAGGCCAAATATCAAAACATTCTGTTGTACAGAAGCCGAGAAAAGTTTGACGAAAAATTTCATGTAAACATAAGGTATTGTAAAATTTGTAAGTATCGGCAAACAGGAAGTGGTTCCTTGACAGACGGGAAAATAGGAGAGACGATACAACTCGTGGTCATAAAGCTACAGGCCAAATAACATTCCGTTGCACAGAAGCCGAGATAAGTGTGACGAAAAATTTCAGTTTGAATGGACGGACAAAGTCTGATAATAAGTATTTCATGACCAAATAACTATATTATATTTCACTCATTTCCGTTATTTTATTTTAGATTTCAGAATATTGAAACCAAAACATATTGTTCTTTGATCAGAACTGATGCTAAATAAAAATTTAAGGATACTAAGAGTTTTCCAACTGCATGTTGCTGATGAAGCAGATTGAAAGTGGTATGTCAGAGTACCTCCCATATTTCCCTGGCATATATAACACTTTTTTCTAATTTAACGATACTTACCTGAAGAAAATTAGCTAACGTTTGTTTTGTACTTTGTAATGTTTTCAATTCTTCCAAGGCAACAGAAAAACTGTTTACGTAGGAGCTGTACAAGTCTATTACCATTTCTCTTGAAAACTACAAAAATAATTATTATAAAATCATTTATCTGAATGAAAGTTACTCTTAATCTTAAGACTAAGTCAAAATTCTCTATCAACAAATCATAAGAGCTTGGCTAGATCATAAATTGGAAAAGTGCACCTGTACTTATTACAAAATTCAAAACATTTCATGCAGAGACACACATCACTACAATATAAATAGCTTCTATTTTTTTTATTCTACCATACAGTGACCGCCTTTAACAAATTGAAGATTATGTCACAGGAGGAAACTTACAACATGACATAGATTGATATACATGTATATACAAATTAATGGGAAAAATGAAAAAATGTTTTGTAAAATCAAGTTCGATGTAGTAGTTGGACTAATATTGATGCTTTGAAATTGAAGATTTGAAAGAGTCTACTGATGTGCAATTTACAATGGTATTCGGTAGTTTGTTCCAGTCAGTTATAGTTCTTGGAAAATAGGATTCTTTTCTGTACTGTGTTTTGCAGAATGGAATTTGAAAGCTGTTCGAATTTGAATGTCTTGTTTGTTTTTTTTGTGGGATTAGTTTATTATTTTTAGGTATTGCAACCTTTAAAGCTTTAAACAGTTAAGAAAATTCATTTAAAAAGTTGAACAAGAAACTTTCTGATTCTGGTTATTCTTCCATCAATGTTTGGAGTCACTTGTTTGTCTGTAAATTTTTGTAACATTTTTTTTTAAACATTAAATCGACAAACTAATAGCGAAAACTTTTGTTTGAAAATCTGATTGATAAAAATGTAAAGAAGCTTTCTTATTGACAGCAAACTGGATTTTCTGGAATCACTGTTTCAAGCTGCCCATACCTTCCATAATACAAGATCCCTGGATTTCACCCTGATCCTCCAGGAATTTGACCCCTTACTAGGTTAAAGGGTTGATAAATATATTCTTAGAGATTTTGGAATTTCTCAGGGAAAACATTCCACACGTATCTTTTTCCATAAAAAATCAACTTCCGAAGAGTATCTTTATTTTGCACTCAGAAAAACATCAAATTACTAAGGAAACAACATCAAATAACCTTAAAATAGCTTAAATTCATTTTCAACCAGTGGGGGGGGGTTTCTCATTTATATCTTGGCAAGTATGACCTTCCAAACAACCAACCAGATGTTTTCCATTGGGAAATCCAGTTAAAAATGAAAGACATCAAAGGTAAATTTGATAGACTCCAAAAAACCAATTTGATATTGTAAGGTCAACTCTTTAAACTTACATATCCTATGAAGATATTTCCTATTTTTTCTTCTTTGTCCCAATTTGTGACCTTTTCTGCTAGTTCGATCTGGAACATTTTATGGATATCAAGTATCTGTTCGGCTTTAGTGAGAATGACATCAACTGGACCTCCTTGTAAAGCAAAGGTAGTCAGCAAAGGGTCTTTGTAATCCTACAAAAGATCGATAGGATAAAACTGTGTACTAATAATTACTTTTTTACAAAAATGTATTTTTACTAATTGGTGAGTGAATCTTTCCCTATATTGTCTCTTTTCTGAAAGTATACTCTACTACATTTGATGCAAAGAAAAGAATGTGCTTAAAATATTTCAAATAAAACGTTTTTGATAATTTATCTGATGTTATTTCTTGTCTAATTTTAATGAATATATACTGAACCGCAAAAGAAACGTCGCACAAAATGACATGTTCACATACATTTATTTCAAAGTGACATTTATATATTTTAAATTAATTTTTAGAAAATTTAATGAATGATTTACAGTCTTTTGGTTACAATGTTCAGAAAAACGTCACAATTGTCGCAACGTCACATGTTTTCAATGCTGTGCTCACACGTCCGTTAATAACGTGTATGTCCTCCACCGGCACCAATTACTGCGGCACATCTTCGGTACATGGAGTTGATGAGCCGATTAATAAACGCCATCGGAATACGTGCCCATACTCTCTGAAACGCTTGTGAAAGTTCAGCTGCAGTTGTCGGACTTGGCTGCTCATTATTCAACCATCTTTGAACTTCGTCCCATAAATGTTCAATAGGGTTTAAATCTGGACTCAAAGCCAGCCAATCCATAACATTAATGTTATTCTGCTGTAGGAAGTCTCTTGTGGCTCTTGCGGTATGCGCACGTGCATTGTCCTGTTGGAAAGTCTTGTTTTGATGACGTGCGAAATGGGGCTGAACATGGGGTGTCAAGACTTGGTCGATGTAATGGGCAGCTGTTACGCCATTTCCTCTGCCTGGGCCAAGGTTCTGAAAGATGACTGGACCAAGTTTAACGTTAAGGCCGATTCCACACCATACCATGATGCTAGGTCCTCCCCACGCGTCTGTTTCCAGAATGCAGCTGTCTTCGTAACGTTCCCCGCGTCTTCTCCACACTCTGGTTCTGCCATCGGCTGTTGAAATGCAGTAACGGCTTTCGTCAGAGAAGATGATGTTACGCCATTGTCGATTTCGCCAATTCTGTCGCTGAGTGGCCCACTGAAGACGAGCTTGATGGTGTCGAGGAGTAAGAATAGGTCCTCTTGCTGGACGGCGACATCTCATGTTTCTAGCAGCTAATCGCCGACGAACCGTATCATCACTTATGGGTCGTCCATGTGTTCCAACAGTGTTTCTGGCAGTTTTGGCAGCTGGGGTGAACCGATTCATCAAATGGTGACGAACAATGCCTCTATTCTGTCTAGGGGTAGTGACTTGGGGTCTACCACTCCGTGGACGGTCATTTGTGCTGTTTGTTGCATTGTACCGTGTCCGTAGACGTTCAATTGTTCGAACAGCACAGTTGAAGTCGTTGGCAATAACTCTGGCAGATTGCCCAGAATCCAATCGACCAATGGCCTGTTCTCTCTGTTGTGGAGTCAGACGTGGCATAGCTTCTGTGTCAACACTGATACTAACACTCTTTAATTTTCTCCGGCCTTTTATACCCATAAAGGAGCATGAATTTCACGAACATTTAAGATTTAAGAAAAATTACCGCCAAGTGTGTCCCACGAGCGGTTTTAGGTACGGTCGCTCTACGATATCAACTGAAAATTATTCAACCGAAAATTTAATTCACAGGTAATTTAATCTTACCTGGTGATGTAATCGTAATACTGATTATATAAAAATCATTAATTAATATTTATTTTGAATTTTGCTAACATTTTGAAAAAGCGACGTTTCTTTTGCGGTTCAGTATATTTAGCAGAATCAGAAATATATATAATTTTTACTCTTAATTTCCAAATATTTTTATACAAAAATTTTTATACAAAAATATTTATTTAAAACAATTTTCTTTTTTCCTAGCCTTTGTAATTTTTAACATGTATATATTTTCATTCGGGTTTAAACAATGATTTTTCCAAGAAATCACAGAAAAATTCCAAGACTATGTAGCACAATTTGACACACTTTTGATGATAGCATTAGAAATAACGGCAATTTTTGAAAAATGAAGTTTTAAATGAAATGCATTTGAAAGTAAACAAGTGAGAACCCAACCAGCACAGTTCCTTCCGTAAGGTGTAATTTGAAGTGTTCTAATCACAATTTTCATAATTTATTGTCTAGCACTATGTGCAGGAGACAACAATAAGTTGTTTTTAACTTGTGACAGATCTGATTGTCTAGACATTGTTTTCCCAATAAACATGTTTAAAGTACATATGAGTTTTCTTTGATTAATGTACTTTTATAATAAGGGGTACATTTAGGTTAATACTATGCAAATTTTAAACAACACTACCCAAGGAAAAATTACAATTTTTGCCAAACAAATTCTAATAAATTTAATTTTTTTTTAATTCAGGAAAGGTTGATTTTCATTTTTTTTTAATTTCTGATAAGCGTATGGTCAAGATGACCTCTTTAATTTGTCCACTAGTTTCTCAAAGTTTCTTACTTGCTACCAATTTTCTATTTCCGATATGGAAAGACTATAAAAATCCAACAAAAACTGGGAAAGTGAATTTTCAAAAATTTAGCCCTAGTTAATTGCTTCTGCAAAGCTGGTTATTTTAATAGTCCTTGTTTGTAAAAGTGACCATTTTGATCACAAGTAATGTGAAATGATTATCAAACACAATTTCTAAAGATCAAAGTATGGGTAACATTTGGTCAGCCAATTCCAATGAACTGATTAGTAAAGGCTGCAATATTGGTAAGCTGTTTGTAACATCTAAAATTTAAAATTGTTTGTAACATCTAAAATTTAAAATTGAATCGACAAGTGAATTTCTCTAAGTGACAATAAAAGGTTTTGTGGTATCTAAAATTAATTGAATTCAAACAAGAATGAACAACGGCTCTTTCAAAATTTAAAACTTTTCTAAAATGGCCTTTAAAAAATTCCAAGGGAGAGCAAAATCATGGTCACTAAAAACAGGTGGTGTTTATATACATGTTAATTTTATATAGAATGCACTACAAAGGGAATTTGAAACGATGGTCTTTTAAGACAGGTTATTGCTTAATACAGGTGGTCACTAAAGCAGGTTTGACTGTATAATAAGACCACAGTATTTACCTCAGCAAGTCTTCCAAGAGCATCTATGTAGGATTTTTCTGTATCTATGAGAGACTGGATGGCATGTCTTCGTTTTTTCTATAATATTATAATAGAAAGACAAATAAATATAATTCCTAAATGCTCAAATAAATGTTATAATAATGGCCACAAAAATTTTTTTGCTCTTTTCTCAACTGAATTCACAGGAATATAAGCTTTAAACAAGTACTAAAATGTTTACCAATGATCGATCTGTCTAAAAAATTTTATGAACAAAGTACATGCAAAATGAACAAAATATCACCACATCTTCAAAAAGTTACACACAAAAAAAGTGTATGTACATATTTAGGCAGATAAACAAATAATCAATCTCCAGATAGATGAACAAATAAACAACCTGGTGACTTTCTAATCCAGATGGTTCTGGAGGTAAACATGGTGGAGGATGTTTTTCCAGGTTGACCTTAACAGGTAGAATCTGACTATTTCTACCAATAGGAGTACTATTATTTTCAGCAGATTCTTCTTGCTTTCTGGACTTCTGCAAAATAATTTAAGTTAAAAATATTGACTCATTTTCTTTTGCATATTTTTTTTTAGATTTGTCAATTTTTTGTCAATGTTTGACATCATATGGAAAAAGTTCTGATAAATGATTATACATTTGAACATTTTAATTTATCAAATTTTATTAATTTAATTAAGAACAGTGTTTTGATTCAGCTAAATTTACTATATTACAATGTTGTAAAAGTAAAATCCTAACAGATATAGTGAGTAAATCTCCAGTTAACAGGGATAATACTGCTGTGTACTCATCCTTGTCATCATTCTTCGGTCAAATATACCATTGTGGAGGGGGGGGGGGGGGGGGGGGGGGGGTGTTGTCATTTTTGGGCTGTGCTAAATTTGCTTATTTCAGCATTGTACCAAAGACTGTCACAATGTATTCTGTTAAATGTCAAGTAAATCTATAATTGCAATGGATTATTTCATAATTCTTCCAAATTTACTTTTCAAATTCAAATTTTGCACCTCTCAAAAAACACCCACTGTACAACAGAACTAGATCTAGATACCTATAAGAAATCCTCTAAACTGAGTTAAAGCCATGGGTCAATGCAAGTCAGATGCTGAAAGCCATCTCGGATTTCCGATCAGCACCAGAGTAAGAGCACTTGTTAAGGACCTCTAGAGAAACAAATTATAAAGTTAAGGTTGAGCCGTTCTCAAGTTTTTCAAAGATCAGCCAATTAGAAATTTGAATAGGCTCTGATGGTTGTGCTTCTTGATGAATCAGCAGCAAAGTGAAAAAAAACTTGGGAAGGACCTTATAAGGAACATCTCTGCCAAGTATGGTTAAATTCAGCAGTTCTCAGTAAAGCAGATCAAAATGTTACCAGTTAACAAACAGGTGGACTCCAAGTGAGGCCGTGAGCTGGGCTAAAATTAAATCAAACTTCTGGAAGTGCTGATCAGAGATGATAATTTAACTGACACATACACACCAAATTTCTGTAAGATAAAAGGTTCAATTCCAACATTCTAAGACTGGACATTACTTCCAGACTGGTTTCAATATTACAACTGTATAATATAATTGGAACCTTTTTTACCATGAATCGACAAGTGAATTTCTCTAAGTGACAATAAAAGGTTTTGTGGTATCTAAAATTAATTGAATTCAAACAAGAATGAACAACGGCTCTTTCAAAATTTAAAACTTTTCTAAAATGGCCTTTAAAAAATTCATTAAATGATGACAATTTTACAATAAATGTCCTTAGCTACTGCCTTTCAGTTTCTGTGTCCTTAATTACTAAATACATAATACCTCTAAAGAATCAGTCAGCTCAAATGTCCCGGTAATATCTATTGAATCTTGTATTGATAACGTCATTTCGAAACAAATTATAACCATCACATTTCTATCAGAAAAGGCAACCACATAACTTAACAAATCCCAAAAATGAGGAAGTTGTATATATATATATATATATATATATACATACAATAAAAAGTCCATAATAAAACAGGTGACATAAAGCTAATTATATGTTAAAAAGATTACATTTCAGAAAATCAACTTCCTGTAGGATGATACATCTCTTGTGTGTATTATTTCGTGGTACATGAACATCATGAACATCTTAATACCATGAAGTGGTACTTATAGTATTGACAAAGATAAGATTAGGCCTTCTGTCACAAACTATTTAAAATTTTTTACAGGTCTTACAGAAGAAAGCCTGTTATACCGTTATACCTTCTTTATTCTTTAAAAGTTACAACGGAACATAACCTATGCCATGGTGAATTACAAACTTACTGCATCCATTTATTATTGCAAATGTAACAATAGAATAGAACATGTAGAACAACTAAAAATTAAAATGTGAGGTCTTTATTATACCAATTCATGTTAATAGACAGATAATCATCCCTGTCCGCCCCTGGAAATTTTCTGTAGCTGCTTTTGGTAAAATCTATGACCATTTAGTAGCATTATTTTTTACACACACATTGACTTTATGAGTGGCCAAATCAAACATAAGTTCTATATCCTGGACCTGCAGACAGTGAGAATTTCCATGCTCATAGGCTTTGGCGATCATTGAAGAAAAAAAGATAAAGAATAAAAGTCTTTCACCTGTCCCACATTTTAACAAGAGGCTCAAGAGAATTGAGCCTGTATAGCTCACCTGACAGTCCCACTATCGATCTGTTTTATTTCATATCAATTTAAAATTGTAATGGACCTTCCATAGATGCTTCATACCAAGTATCTGTTAATTTGGCCATATGGTTTCAGAGGAGAGGAGTTTGACCAATCAAAAATAAGAAATAATCATGGCTGCCATATTAGATGGCCGACCGGGACGAAATATGCAGACTTTATAAAGGTTCTACAACAGATGCTTCATACCAAGTTACAGCTTAATTGGAATTCATCATGGCGGCCATATTAGTCTTCTGACCAGAACGAAATATGCAAACTTTATAAAGGTCCTTCCATAGATGCTTCATACCAAGTTCCAGTTCATTTGGCCTAGGGGTTTCAGAGGAGAAGATCAAAATGTAAAAGTTTATAGACGGACGGACAGATGGACGACGAACATCAAGTGATGACAAAAGCTCACATGGCCCTTTGGGCCAGGTGAGCTAAAAAGGGGTGGGTAATAATCTATCAATTAACTTTAACTGACCTTATTGCGATCTTTTCCCTTTTCACACTTTTTTTGCATTAATAAAAGCATTGCATTAATTTCTGAATTACAAGCATGGCCTTTGTATTTTTAACTTTGGCAATATTTTATAAATAAATGTTAATGAAAATACTTGTTGAAATGAAGCTTTTAATGTTTACTAACATCAGAAGGATGTGGCCTATGTGGATAAAATTTGAATAAATAAACCAAAAACCACAAGATTAGTAATTTTTTTTTTTTTTTTAGCTTGATAATGTTTTTTTTTTTTATAATTATCCTTATCTAAACTAAAATTGATTTTACAGTAAAAATCTTTGGCTTTTCATACAATTAGAAAGAACCATAAAACTTTACCACATATTTTCTAACTACTAGACATTAAACCCGGGCAAATGGGAAATAAGCATTTTTTTTGTGGTGGCCATATCGACTATAAAAAGTTGTTGTGGCCTTGTCATTCATGGAACAGGAACTCAATATGGATGTTGTGGTAGGCTTCCCATAAACTTTCCTGTCAAGTATATGGTATCAACTGATAGTTTCATGTCTGTATATGCTGTAGTATTCCAGAAATGGATGTTAATGCAAACTTTAACCAAAGTCAATGAAGTGTGAAATGTGGGTCAACGTGACCCAATTGTCATATGGCTGTTCGTTACTACCGAAGATGTATCCACTGATGAAGTAGACTGTATGCCACGTAGAATTACCAAAATGGACCTTAAGGTTCCATCAAAGTCAAAATCTATGACGAAAACACAACCACATAAATTCATGAAATTGTCAATATTTTTATTGTTACAATTAATTCTGAACAGGAACTTGATGAAAAGCTTTCATTAAATACACATTTCATAATGCATTACCCGTCAGAATAAATATGAAAATGAAATTGTAGATGTAAACATTTCCGTAGTGACGGATGAATTTTTCAAAAGATGCCCTGAGTTACATGTGTAGGTAGAGCATATTTTTGGAAAATAATTGTTCCAATTGTTCCATTGTCATCATGGGCAGGGCAAGCGAGGCTTAATTTCACAAATATATCCAATAATCAGACGATAAAAGCATTTTTAGTGTGTGGCTGTATTTATCAAAGATGTACGAGATAAATTTCGTCATTAATGATAAAGATGATCATTTGTTAAAAATATTTTTATCTAGGGCTTACAGGGAATTGTATGGTAGAGATATATTTAGACAGGTCACATGACAAATAATGTAAAAATAGATAATGGTTGGTTTTATCACTTTGTGCAAGGTAAACATCCAAGCAATCCAAAAAACAACTAAGTTAGGAATTCCTCTGAACTTTACGTTACTTCTTCATAATCTTCAAAGTTCATAACCTTTACAGTTAGGAGAAATTGTGTTATTGTAGAAAAACAATCCTGAATACATGAAGCGGAAACGTCCCACTCGAAGGAGAATGTTTTTAATTTGTTTTATTTCTTTCCGTAATTTCAAACAGAAACACATTTAAAATATGTGCATACTTGTTTATTTAAATATATGTGTTAAAATGATGCATTCGAGAACCTTCTAACGGATATGTTGGGAGAATTCATATCGGAAAAGTGCATACAAATTCCATTTGCACATAAACAAAACTGCAGTTTAAATTTATAAATGCAGATTGTCAAATCCGATAATAACCTTTACAGTCTGAACCATACATCGTTTATTTTGAACCACGCGTTATGCTGCCTATATTTAGTATTATAGATTACCTGAACTGTAAGTGACTGGAAAAAAAAAGAAGAGACACTTTGTTTATATGTAATACACTAACTGCCACTTACTCTAAACTCTTGGCTTTGATATTAAACTGAACAAGGCTTTTCGGATTGAAACAAGGGACAAAAAAAAGTGATTTAATCAATAAAGCCATTAATTGAGGTTATATAGCGTCATATTGTACTTCCTTTTTTACATGCAATGTGGAAGACTTACAGACTACTGAGTTATCAGTTATCATATCATTGCAAACCTCCATTCATGAAACCATTTTTATTAAGGTAGATCAATACTAATATTTTTGGCAGATAGATTTTCCTAATTTTTTCCAGGCAGGATGTTGGATGGATATACTTTGAAAAACATAGGTCACCATTCTTGATTTTGAGATAATTGAGTCTTAATGTTGGTAAATTTTACATAGGGAAAATCCAAATTTCTCATATAATAAAAAAACAAGCAGATAGAATTTTTTTTATTAAATTGTGAAAAGAACACTTATCTGACATGCTTTCATATTCTTAAAAGAAACACTGGAGTCAACGTTCATTTTTTCTTGCTATTTCCAAAAAACTAAAATTTCCTTTACATTTCATTAGAAAAATGTTCTGCCAGTTATCTCCCCTGAAAATGTTTCTCCTTTTTTTTATGTAATTTTGATATTTATGCACTTTTGTAATTTTTTTTATTTAAATGAACTTAAATTAATTACATTATATCAAATACTATTTGCTCATTTAAAATATATATTTACAATTTTTCAAGATGCCCGAAAAAGATACTTGGTGTATTAGGTATGATCTGAAGTAAATACCTTCTTCAATTCACATGGCTGTGAGATGAAATTAGTCCTGTGATAACTAAAACCTATTTTGTTAAATTATCTCTCAAAAACAAACAAAACTATACCTGAATGTGATACTATACCCATACTTTCAGCCCATCAGTCAAAATGTGAACAGAGTTCACCAAAATAAACATTATTATTTGCATACACAAGATGTGGGTATGGAAAAATTAAACAGCTGACTTGGGGAAAAGTGCTGTTACATTTGCAACTGAACAAGAAAACTATATGATATGGTCGCTTATATCATACCCATGTGTACAATAACAAATGAACCTGTCAGACTAAAAGATAACTAACAACATATGCAACCAAACTAATACTGAATATGAACAAAATATGAATGACTAGTTGACTATACAAGATATTCTGGCAACATATGCAAGACAAGGGAAAAGCTGTCAAAATGACAGAAAACCGGGTCTTCTCCAATATTTGTTGTTGAAACATACGCATTGTAAGGTTCAAATCTTATCTATACAAAATGTAACTGTTTAGGTAAATTATTGTTCCCTTGTTTGTTTTTGGCTTTCCAAACCTTTGGTCTCCAGTGTACATGATAAGAGCTTTAAGGAAACATATGTTGTATATTATGTTTATAATATACAGTTAAAATGGTCAATATCAAACTTGACCTCCATTTTATCATCAGGAACAACATATTCTTATTTGAAAAGCTTTGGTTGAAGGGTTCATCATTTATTGCTCGGAAACTGTCAGCAGCTGCCCAACCACCCGCCTGTTCACCCCCCTGCCACACTTCAGCAAATTAATAACAGATATTTCCATTAGAAAACTAGGTTAAAAATACCTATTACTCTTAAAACAGATATGAAAAAGACTTGATAACTCATGCAGAAATCAACAAACCATGAAATAACATCATGACTGAAATTTAAATTACCATTATACTACCTGTACAAGCCATGTACCTCACAATGGTAATTAATTTGAGATATGAATAGAATTCTGCATGAAAATATTACCTTGAAACTATTATTTCACTTTGATATACCAGCACCCAAAATTTCGACTCCTACAATTTTCACTTCATCAAAATTTCAACTCATCTAAAGTTTCAAAGCAAGTGAGTTCAAGAGAACATTAAGATTTGACTTTAGTTGAGTTGGAGAAATCTGAACAATATTAAGCAATTCAAAGAATTCTGAGCAACCCACTTAATTCAAGTTGAAAAATCTGTTTAAAATTGAGAAATGCCAAAATTTCATCTGACAAATATCATTTAATGCCTTTCCAAATGGAAGATAACTTATATAAAACAATGAAGTAGGACAAATCTGGGAAAAATGAAAAGGCGAAACAATTTTTCTGTGAAAATTCTTACCTCAGGTTTTTGCCTGGCTACCTCAGTAGGTGTGGGTGGTAAAGGCTTATCAAAAACAACAAATTCTGCATTATTTTCATTATCATTTTCATAATCTGTGCCGCTATCAGAATCTTCAAACTCAGAGCTATTCCACCCTAGATCCTCACTAGCTCGACTCCTGACTTCCTCATATAGGTTGTCGTGACTGTGAATACTTCCACTACGTACAGAGTTTAAAGTGTTACCTTCATATGCTACAAAATAAATAAAATTATATATATCAGTGTTCGTAGAAATCCAAAATTTAATAGTTGTCATGAGGCTTTAATAAGTTGTCATTGGCCCTGCATTGTGTCTCAACAATGACTCATAAGCCATAACCATATATACTGGTGACAAAAACTCTAAAACAAACACAATTTGAAACAATTACCGAAAATACCTGTTCATGACCTGATACTTTGGCAATGACATAACCAATATATATATACAGGTACAAATAAACTTAATTAACGTCAAATCTCCTCTAAAGGGAACACTGAAGACAGGTCAATACAGGTTTCAGTTAATATGAAATGCATTACTACAAAGAGGTAAATTTTAAGGTTTCATATGACAGTCTACTGCCTTAAAGAGGTATGGCAGGATTGGCAGTATTTTCTAATATACAATGTACATAGATGTATATTGCGATTATAATTCAACCATTAATTGTTATCTTTGGTAGAAAAAAGGAATGAAAATGTAAGTTTTAATTTAAAAACAGATTTTAAGCAGAAATCAAGATGTAATAAACACTGTGAATGAGAACACAAGAATATCCATTGTGAATGTTTATGATGACTTTATCAAGATACCGACTTTGTAAAAGCTACATAGAAGTTTATCTAACCTGTAAATCTACCAATTGCTGAATAAATATATATTAATAAGCATACACTGACAGAAAATATATTTGGACTAACCTAATAGAAACATTGGAAATGTGAAACGAAAATTTATGGCAACTTTTGCCAGTCTACATAATTGTCTTTATAATGAAACTACACAAAAATGTATTTACAAGCAGAAATTCAAAAAATCAATATTTTTCCACAAAATAAAAGAATACAAACATAAATAAAAATTGTCCTTAGATTAATGGGTTAAAATAAAGTTTTCATTTTTTTTTTAACTCCCTTTATTTACTGTAAATTCGGAAATTATTGTGACGTTTTGATTAATGCAAAAAATGCGACAGGGTAATTTAAACTCGCATTTTGGAATTTTTTATATGAATGATGTGGAACTTTTCTCAATTTCGCCAAAATTAAAATCGCATAAGAAATGCACGCAATAATTTCTGAATTTAAAGTGGCCAGTTAGTAAGGAAAAGCAGGATAATACTCCCTAGATCTATAAACGCCTTGAAAATAAACAATTGTGGACATACCATTTGAATAAACTCCTGAAGACAGAAAAATAGGCAGTGCTGGTACCAACTGTGTGTCCTGTATTTCTGGAACAGAAATTATCTCAAAACCTAAGTATGAACCAACGGCCGACATCATTGAAAACAATTAAAATTACTAAAGGTCCTCTTTTGTTAATTATATCTGAAACTACTACAACAATTGATGTTGAAATACTTCCTTCTTCAAGTCACAGGTTATATCAAAAATAAATTCCTCATAAAGAATTTATTCCTTGACCGTTAGTCATGATTTGTTTTTGCATCAGAGTCAAGAATTTTACTCATATGCAGTTTGTAAAACACAAAATAGTGCAATAACGAGATTTTGAAATATTTTTTTTCATAATAAAAGAAATATTTAAGAATTAACAAGGATCTAATTTGCAAAATCTCACTTTTAATGTTTTTCTTTAAATGTACATGCAAACCTGTCATGATGAAGCCTGATTTGTTAGACGTACTTACTTTGACAACACACAGGTGATAACTAAATTATATTAAGGGGTAAATAAACATGTGACAAACAAATTTAATTATCAGCATATCAAGTTTTTAAATGAGGAAGCAAAATCTATTGGAAAAAATTGACACAGGAAGTATATAGATGATTGTGGAAATATAGGTCATACTTAATATCAAATCAACAGTGAATGAGAGAGAAAATCTGCAATGGAAAAGTACATGAATGTAATTGATATGGGTCAAGTCTATTTATAGAAATCAAGAGGTAATGTAAGTTCAGAAATTCATCAAACGTTTTTAATTACGCTATTACACTAATCCAAAATGCCCATGGATAAACATTTTACATATCTAACACTTAATACTTAGCAATTCCAAGCTTATACCAGGCAAAACACAAACAGGAAGGTGTACAACTGTTGAGATAAAGAACTGTTGGTAGGAAATGACACATAGTTCAAGAAAAAAAGACCCAAAACAAGCTTATTTCTTTCCTTTTTTCATTTTTTTGTTTACAGTGATTAAAATTTCAGAAATGAAAATTTTCAACAATAAGTTTGAGACAGACAGACAATAGACATGGAAATGGCAACACCTTACATGGTCCTCAGAGATTATGAAGATGTAAAGGTTCAATAAAATCTAGCTTATAATATTACTTGTTGCTTCAAAAATATACCAAATTTAAAATCTACTTCTAATGTGCTTATCACCCTCAAATTGTATTCAAATATGGATACAGTTTTAGCAAAATCAAACAGTATAATTATTAGGTCACCATTTCCCTATTTTTCAATATATAGGTACTTGCCTAATCCTACTGTAACAGATACACAAATAACCTGTACACATTTAAAAAAAGTTCTTTAACATATTTTTGGTACCATATACAATGTAACAAAGCAGATTCTAAACAAGATAATCTCACTGGACTAATAATGCTAACTTTACCTAACTATTGATCATGCAATAAGGAAAACTGGTGATTTATGGTGCATAAATTATCGTCCAAAATCAAAACATTCACAGTACAAAAGTTAAGGATGCTCGCTGGTCATGTTTTGGTCATTTTGTCAGATTTTCGGAATCCTCAGGTTGTATCCATTTCTTAAACATTAAATTTTTTGCCCATGAACACCCACTTTTTCTTTTATAATTCAATCAAATGGTATTTGACAAAATTATATGAAATCCTTTTTATTTTTCATACATTTTTGAGAGACTGAAGTTGCCAATGCAAAGACAATGAAAAATCCAGAGAAAACCTATTTCCTGCAAATTTTCAAGGCTTTATAGCTCTGAAATGAACACATGAACCTATATTTTTTCTTGCTTATTTGTTTACTATTCATATGTTCTCTCAAACTAAAACACCTATTTCAAATCCTATTTATTTCCTAGTAGACCAGCGATCATCCTTAATGCAAGGAAAAAAGCTTTTATTCCAAAAAAGTTATACACATCATTTGTCAGAAATGTAAAATGTCAACTGTTATTGTGACTTTCAGGAAACATCATTCTCTGATAAGGGGCCTGATTTTCAGCCAAGTTTTTGACACTTTTGTGAAGTCTTGATACAATATCTGTTTTACATTTAAATCTAACCTCAATATTCTTTATTTTATAATTTTGTACTGTTTATTCAAAAAGTAACATGATGTTTTTATTAATAAGAACTAGAGGCTCTCAAGAGGCTGTGTCGCTCACCTGTATCTAATGTGATTTTGGAAATTATGTAAAATTATATAATGATTGAGACCAAGATTGGTTTAATTTGACACAGTATTTAAAATTAAAAACAGGTCATCTTAGTGTAGTCTTACAATAGCTACTGAACACATCTTATCATTATTATTTTTGAATATGTGGTCAAGTTGTGACCATTCAGAATTTTTTTTACAATTTTCCCGCTGGCAGCCATCTTGGATGATGGATCAGCTACAAAGTAACAACACTTGGTCAGCACTTCATAAGGAATATTCATGCCATGTTTGGTTTCATTCCATTAAGTGGGTCACTAAAAGAAGTCATTTGTATGCATTTCCCATAGGGTTCTATGTTAAACTAAGTCCCCCGCTGGCGGCCATCTTGGATTATGGATCGGCAACAAAGTAACAACACTTGGTCAGCACCTCATAAGGAACATTCATGCCATGTTTGGTTTCATTCCATTTAACGGTTCTCTAAAACAAGTCATTTGTATGCATTTCCCATAGGGTCCTATGTTAAACTAAGTTCCCCGCTGGTGGCCATCTTGGATTATGGATCGGCAACAAAGTAACAACTCTTGGTCAGCACCTCATAAGGAACATTCATGCCATGTTTGGTTTCATTCCATTTAACGGTTCTCTAAAACAAGTCATTTGTATGCATTTCCCATAGGGTTCTATGTTAAACTAAGTTCCCCGCTGGCGGCCATCTTGGATTATGGATCGGCAACAAAGTAACAACACTTGGTCAGCACCTCATAAGGAACATTCATGCCATGTTTGGTTTCATTCCATTTAACGGTTCTCTAAAACAAGTCATTTGTATGCATTTCCCATAGGGTCCTATGTTAAACTAAGTTCCCCGCTGGCGGCCATCTTGGATGATGGATCGGCTACAAAGTAACAACACTTGGTCAGCACCTCATAAGGAACATTCATGCCAGATTTAGTTTCATTCCATTCAGTGGTTCTCTAAAAGAAGTCATTTGTATGTATTTCCCATAGGGTCCTATGTTAAACTAAGTTCCCCGCTGGCGGCCATCTTGGATGATGGATCGGCTACAAAGTAACAACACTTGGTCAGCACCTCATAAGGAACATTCATGCCATGTTTGGTTTCATTCCATTCAGTGGTTCTCTAAAAGAAGTTCAAAATGTTAACGACGAAGACGGACGACGCCGGACGACGACGGACGCCAAGTGATGAGAAAAGCTCACTTGGTCCTTTGGGCCAGGTGAGCTAAAAATATGATTGTATGTTAAAACACTATTTAACTTCAATTGGTCAATTATCAAGAACATTTATGAAAATCTGACATAATCATCATGAAAACATTTATGACATTCATATTTCACGAAATAAGTTAAAATACCAGTAGAGTTTGGTTCTACATGTAATATCAGTCTAGTTGTTTCAGAAGATGAGACTTTTGAAAGGAAGTTCATAATGACAATGCTGGATATGTGGTAGTAATGTACATGTAATGCAATTATTATGACTCCATTTCAAAAGAAAACATATTTCTACTGGACATTCTTCCACACATATTTTAAAGCATGTTTTCTGTAGAGATACTGGACATTCTTCCACACATATTTTAAAGCATGTTTTCAGTAGAGATACTGGACATTCTTCCACACATATTTTAAGCATGTTTTCAGTAGAGATACTCACTAATTTTATGTGATGTTCATACATTTATATGTCCATTGATTTCATAAAGGGATAAATTCACAAATTTAAGAATTCAACCAAAAACAAGTCCTGTCAAATTCTTTACCTAAATTATATAAATTTTCATTCTTAGATTGCTTATAATTCATCTATTTTTCGCTAAAAATATATAAAATTGTCCTTTTCTACTATAGACAATGAGGATTGGTAGGTGTCTGTAATTTATTTTATTATTTACTTATCTTTTTATTTTAATTTAAATATATTTACATTTAATATTTATTCATTTAAAAAAAAAGGAACCCATGAACATTTCTTTTGCCTTGACATAACCTTGGAAAATGTGTCACAATTTAGGGAAATAAACTTCAAAGAGATATGAAATGAACAAACTTCAAAGGAACTCTTCCGTCTATGCTTCATATAAAGGTTTCATTTATTTGGTTATATTAATTTATATAATTTATAAAAATGTCATTGGTTAATTTGGTTTAAACACTTTCAGACAAGGAATTTTTTCGTGTCATGGATTTACCTTTGTACCATGTAATCATAAAGAAGCTGTGCATCTCAGGTAAGGATATAGTACAATGTAAGTTGAAATGAATGATGTTGAAACTGAAGGAAAATCACTCATTTTCGGTTCAATTTAAAGTCTTGATTTGTTTTTCCATGGAGATTTTTATTTTAACTTCACAAATTACTAAAAAGTTTTAAAAATACATTTCTGGAATATATATATATACATGTGTGTATGAGGTTTACCATAATCCAAGGACATTCACATCCTGAAACATCATAATCCTGCAATCATTTATACCATGGGGAAATATATGTACATGCAGGGTCTAAACATACACAAATGGAGTACCAGTACCATCAACATATTAATTAATATACAATGGGATTATTATATGTGCTGACAGCTACATGTATACATAAAGCAAACTATTATACCTAATTGTGTAGATACTACTATAGTGGAACCTAAAAATATTTCAAAAGTCAGGTGAAAAAAATGCATGTAAATATGCACCAACAAATACAATCAATTTATCATATATTTCAATAGTCATGTTAAAAAAAATCATTATATTTTTTTGACACATGTACATTCAATACTTGTATTAAATCTTCTTATCATTCCTATTAATATTTCAACTGAATCGTTTCCAATTTTGCCATTTCAAAAATGTATTTTTGACTTAGCTCGCTCACTGACAAATAATACAGTCTAAATATAAAAGAGTGGACACACTAAATATAAAATTCTTGCCTGAGTACGTATGTGCACACAGAATATTATCCGATACTTGACTTTATAGCTCAAAAGAATTAATTTTTGGCAATTTGTAAAAAAATATATTTTCCATAAAAATCATTTCGAAATTTATTTTAACAGCATGTGTGTTAACTTTCTTTCATCAACATTTACTTGTACATGTATGCTATAAGGACATCTTTTACATGTACATTTGTATATGTACATGTAGGATTGTAGGACAATTGTTTACCATCAATGAAGATCATTTCAAATTTTAGTACAAAATGGTGAATATTCTTGATCACCTGAAATCCCTATACCACCCAGATGCTAGCTACATGTATACTAGCACATTATAGATTTGTTTGTTTGTTTAGTTGGGGTTTTTTACGACGTTTTCAGCACATTTGGCTATTTTGCGGTGGCCAGTTTTTATTGGTGGAGGAAGCCGGAGTACCCGGAGAGAACCCCTAACCTTCGGTAGGGATATTGGCAATCCTTGTCAATTTAGATCGGAGTCGAACACACCCAGGCACAGGTAGTCACATTATAGAAAATATCATCATGTACAAAATATAAGATTATAATGATAATGTTATATTTTACATACATGTACAAATACAATGAATTCATATTTATATTACAGACAAGTAAAATGTTGTTTTAGATTCTAAACCAGAAAATAGTACATGAACTGAAAACTACTACAACATGTACAATATACATGTATGTTAAAAAAATTTACACGCAAGAGATTCGTTACCCAAAACAAAAGCTTGTGTTAACTTTCATGTCTTTTCCAAATATAGTATATATATTACAGACTAGACAAAAATCTCTTTGGGCAAAATTTCCAATCTTGCAACCTCTGGACAGCAATTTTATTTAAAACGATTATTTTCAAATTTATACATTTTTTGGAATTTTGTGGTCAACATTACATGTGACTATCTACAAATCCAACAGTACAATAATAAAAACAAATTTAACACTATTTTATTGGTGGTTTATAACAAAAACCAATAAAATCCTCTCAGTTTCTTTTTATGACGTCCTAAAACTAAAATCTGTACCTCTGACCATTGATCATTCAGACTGAACAAAATTATCACTCTTACGAGATAAGTACTTACTTCCCATTACACTTGTATTGTGGTATCAATATACATAAATATTGATAACCATTTATCATGTTTAGAAAGCATATTTCCTCAAAATGGAGCTATAAGTTTAAACTAAGTTTTAACCCCATTTACAGGATATAGCTACAACATCAGAGCTAATGTCTATGTTATAGAAAGTTAAAAAAAAACAATGAAAAAGTAGCGAATAAGGAATAAGTAACCAACTTGATGACCCTTATATCCTAGACCTTTGCACTAGTTCGGGTATAGTTCTACTTAACTGAATGACAAAATACTGGACAAAACAAGAGTGGACACACAAAAATGTCTTTTCTGTCATGTATTTCTAATGAAAGTAAATGCTATCAGACATACATTATAAATTTTAAGCTGTAAATAATGAGATAATATCAATGCTGCTGATGCCTGTATGAATGCTAAGGCTGCTGCCAGGCCTGCTGAAGACAACTATAATAGTGTCTTCATACTACTAATTGTATAGGTTATTATACGCTATATGAAGATATGTTGGATAACTGTGGTTACAAACAATACAGTTTATACATTTTATAACACAGAAGACAAATTACAACATTAAACAGCACATTAGACATGTTAGACATAGTAATATATATATAATCAGTTCATTGTGGCATTTCTGGCAGCTGACTCAGTAGAGCATCTTCATCACTATCAGTGACTATAACCACAGAACCATGTAAATGAGGTCAGATGACACCAAATATAGTAGACCTATTGCATACAGTATTCGGAAAACATGCCAAAACACAAAAACTTAACTATAACCACTGAACCATGAAAATTAGGTCAGATGACACCTGCCAGCTGGACATGAACACCTTAAAATCCTTCCATACACCAAATATAGTAGAGCTATTGCATACAGTATTCGAAAAACAGGCCAAAACACAAAAACTTAACTATAACCACTGAACCATGAAAATGAGGTCAAGGTCAGATGACACCTGCCAGTTGGACATGTACACCTTAAAATCCTTCCATACACCAAATATAGTAGACCTATTGCATACAGTATTCGAAAAACAGGCCATAACACAAAAACTTAACTATAACCACTGAACCATGAAAATGAGGTCAAGGTCAGATGACACCTGCCAGCTGGACATGTACACCTTACAATCCTTCCATACACCAAAAATACTAGACCTATATTGCTTATAGTATCTGAGATATGGACTTGACCACTAAAACTTAACCTTGTTCACTGATCCTTGAAATGGGGTCGAGGTCAATTGAAAACTGTCTGATGGAGATGAGGATCTTCTAAGGTACGCACATACCAAATATAGTTATCCTATTACTCATAAGAGAGAAATTAAAATGACAAAAAAACCTTAACTTTTTTTTCAAGTAGTCACTGAACCATGAAAATGAGGTCAAGGACAATGTACATATGACAGACGGAAACTTCGTAACATAAGGCATCTATATACAAAGTATAAAGCATCCAGGTCTTCCACCTTCTAAAATATATAGCTTTTAAGAAGTTAGTTAATGCCGCTGCAGGATCACTATCCCTATGTCGAGCTTTCTGCGACTTAAGTCGCAGGCTCGACAATAATTGAGAGTTACATGTAGGAGCAAAGCAAATTTTTTACTAATAACTCGTGCATACTTTTTCACCAGCTTGACTCAAATTTAACTAGACCGGTGCTTTGGGCTTGTAGCTAAAGGTGCAGAGTGTAATCTCATTAGGCCTCTAGGTGAACAAAATGAAAGATGGGTACAGTCTTACCTCCATCGGCAGATTCTGGCTGACTGTCAGGAGGTTTATCATAGTCGCCATATTGGTTACTCATATCTGGTTTTATAGATATAGAACCTTCAAACAAGTGATTATATTTTCCACTTTCTTCTAGGCTTATATTAGCATTAACTACTGGTTCTGTTTGAGTGTTAATCAGATTTTCACTTGTGGAGATATGCTTGCTTTCCTCATGTACAAAATTATCTGTTTCTTCAACTTTTTGGGGAGGAACCATTACCACTGGGAACTCGCTGTTCCATGGTGGATCGTATTTATATTTATATTTTGCCGGTTTTCTTATAAGAGATTTGTTAACTTGGTTTGGTTGCACATAATCTTCATCTAAGTCATTGTCAACAGGCTGTGCAACACAATACAGTTCTGAATCAGTATCTAAAGGCTTTGCTAGACAATAAGCAGTGTTATTTTGTTCTTCAACTTTAAATTTCTTTCTAAGTTCCTTTACATTGACATTGTTTGTACTTATTTTTGGTTCATCTGTTTCTTCTGTTATATGTAACTCTATTAAAGGTGACGATGATCTTTCAGTTTCTTTAAGGGTCTCTGACAAATCGTCACAAACCAAATCCTCTCCAGCGACTAAGATAACAGGAGCTACTTTCCACACCGCCTCATAATTATTCCTCCTAGTTTCTAATGCAGAATTTGTGGATATTGCATCGAAATATAACCCATCAGAATTATCGTCCTCACTGCTACTGGTACTCTCCTGCTCTTCCTGAAACGAATGATATTATGAAGAGTTACTAAACATCAACAAAAATAATTTCTGTTTGTCTACCTCTACTTTTGTAATGATTAACAGTAAGACATTTTTTGTTGGATAGAAAGTTACACTTGACAATACTGGTTTAAGATTTACATGCATGCTTGAGTATTTGAGCACCCAAATTCCACTTTACATACTAGTTACACTTGACAATACTGGTTTAAGATTTACATGCATGCTTGAGTATTTGAGCACCCAAATTCCACTTTACATACTAGTTACACTTGACAATACTGGTTTAAGATTTACATGCATGCTTGAGTATTTGAGAACCCAAATTCCACTTTACATACTAGTAATGCATGAAGCAATAATTATAACTTATAACAAATTTCAGTATGATGCAACTGGAAACGGTTTATGGAATGAATGTTGGCATTTCAAAAGTTGTAATAAAAATTTTTTTTTTGGTTTATAAACCTTGATGAAACGTCCAATAAAAATTTTTACCATTATTTAGTAGAGTTATATATTTTAACCATAAGTATGATTTTGTATGTGCAGTTTCCAATAGATATATATATCAGCTCAAAAATTTGAAAATTTAAAGATTTCAAATGACTCAGACATGTCTTAAAATTTGTAAAACCATTATTTTTAATATTTTTTTATGCATTTTGTGCATATTTGGTGCGCAACCCATGGATGGAGTACTTAATTTAATTCAGTCACATAGGATGAGTTATTTCCCTTTTTCATTAAATATTTTATAGACGAAATGTCTTTTTTTCTCTGGAATACATTTTTGAACAAGCTCAGGTAAACTAAGTTGTTAAACCTAAGACTTAGCTAACTGCATCTGTCAAAATTATTAAGATACTAAAATTATGAAAAATCTGTTCCACAGACCAAGGTTTACAAACAGTACATTGTCTCAAGCACATTTTTTCTACCTTTCACTACCAGTATATCCTGTAACAATCACCAAAAGTTGTAATTTTATATTTACTTCATTTTGGGCTAGAAAGAAAACAAGCTCAAAACACTCTCCTAAAAAAATCAGAAGTTGGATGGGGAGTTATCCCAAGAAAAGCCTAGAAACCATAGCATTGTAAATACTGTATATTCAGAAATTATTGCTTGCATTTATTATTGCGATTTTGTCGTTTTAGAGCAATATGCGATTTTAATTTTGCGATATTGAAAAAAATCCCGCTTCATTCATATATAAAATTCCAAAATGCGAGTTTAAATTATTGCGATTACAACCCTGTCGCATTTTTCGCAATAAAAAAAACATCGCAATAATTTCTGAATTTACAGTACGTAATGTATGCATATTTGAAAATTCAATACTTTGTTAGTTTTTGTGGATGTGAAAGTGTAAGAAAACAGAACAAAATATTTAAGGTTAAGTGACATCTTAATGGTGTTTTACAATGGGTGGATATGGCTAAAATGAAGTGGTAGATCTTGACATTTTTTTTGTCTGCGTATGATAAATAAATATTCAATCGAAAGGAAATCATAAGACAATGATAATATATGTCAATATAGACAAACAGATACAACAATAATAACAAGAGTGGACACACTACATGTCTTGCACTGAGTATGCACATGGACACAGAATAATGATTATCTGATACCCAACATTGCAAGTCAAAGGAAAATGTGTTAAAAGAAATAGTAATGATCAGGAGATAATTTGTCTGAAAATATCTCATGCATGTCATTCAAGCCTAAAGCTGTGTCCAAAGCTAGGTCTCAGACTGGTATGTACCCACCAAGCAATATCTACAGACCAAATGTGGTTAGTCTATGTATTGCAGTTGCTGAGAAATGGATATTATCCCAAAACGTGAAATAAGTCAGTCAAGCATGAAATAGAGGGCAAAAGTAAGGTGTCAGATGAAAATTGGTATATACTTATAACTTCTAGCAACCAAATACAAATGTAGTACAGTTGCTGAGAAATAGAGTAAATCATGAAAATGTATATTAAGTCACTCAAGTATGAAATTCTGGTCAAGTTCAGCTGACAAGTGTTAGACTGGCATGTGCTCACATAGTACTATCTACTGACCAGATATGGTTGACTAATAGGTACTACTGTTGCTAATAAATGGACTTAATCGTGAAAAATGTGACACAGGTCTCTCAACCATGAATTTGAGGTCAAGGTCAAAAGGCAGGTGTCATACTGACATGTACCCATTAAGAACTATCTATTGACAAAATATGCTGGGTCTAAGTATTGAAGTGCACTCAAGCATGCAATTGAGGTCAAAGTCAGGGACAGGTGTTAGACTTGCATGTACCTACTAAGAACTATCTATAGACCAAACATGGTGAGTCTAGGTATTACAGTTGCTAAAAAAATGGACTTAATCAAAAACTTTAATGAAAAGTCACTCAACCATGAAATTGAGGTCAAGGTCCAGAGACAAGTGTCAGACTGGCACATGTACCTACCAAGAACTATCAATATCAAATACAGTGGGTCTAGGTATTACAGTTGCTTAAAAATGGCCTTAATCAAGAAACTTGGATGACAGTCACTCAACCATGAAATTGAGGTCAAGGTCCAGAGGAAAGTGTCAGACTGGCATGTACCCATCATGAACTATCAATAGACCAAATACAGTGGGTCTAGGTACAAATGTATTACAGTTTCTGAGAAATGGACTTGATCACAAATATGTGATGCAGATCACACAAGCATGAAATTGAGTTCAAGGTGAAAAGGCAGATGTCAGACTGACATGCACCCACCAAGAACTATCTATTGACCAATTATGGTGGGTCTAGGTATTCTAGTTGCTGAGAAATGAACTTAACCACGAAAATGTGACAAAGTCACTCAAGCATGAAAGTGAGGTCAAGGCCCCAAGCCAGGTGTCAGACTGGCATGTATCCACTAAGAACTATCTATAGAACAAATACGATTGGCCTAGGTATTACATTTGCTGAGAAATGGATTTAACCACAAAAATTGGATGCAGATTTTTTGTTTATGAAGTCAGTGAACCATGAAAATGAGGTCATGGTCACAAGTCATGTATACTGCGGCAAACCTTAAACAATAAGCTTCTGTGGACCATAAATCATAATTGTAGGTATTATATGTGCAAAGTTACTGAAGTTTTAAAAAAGTTTATGCCACCGTCACGGCCGGAAAGTAATACCTATATATCTCGCCTCTGTGACTTTTCTTCGCAGGCGAGAAAAAAACCAAATCTTCCTGTGTATTAAAATATTAGAAAAAGTTCATTAACAACATCTAATGCATGATCATGCTAATGTTTAACATTAGTATACCTGTAACATTCATAATGTTCTTGATATTTGATAATCATGCACAAATAAAAATGTATAGCAAGGCCAATTTATACGACAGAAAAAATTCTTATGGTAGAAACTCTTACCTTGTTAGGTTCTGTGTAAACATCACTGTATTATAAATTGTAACAAAATGTGGAAAGGGTGAGAAAATATAGGATAAATCCTTTAGAACATACATGTATATACATTTGTAACTAATAAGTACTATTAATATAATTTTTATGTTTCTCATTCCAGATTACATTTGTTTTTGAAAAATGAATTAATTTTAGCATGCAATTTTTAGAAGAAAAAAATTCACATTACAGGCTATAACAACTTATTGCTGAATTCTCAAACCATTTTTTAAATATACATGATATATGAGTGACAGCAATTAATTCTTGTTTATATTCTGCAAATTTTCATTTTGGGTAAAAACAAACTCAATACCAAAATGTTTTTTTTCTTTGGAAATAAAGGCATGTCAGAGTGTGAATCATAGAACTGTGGCCTTGTGTGAAAGCACTTAGAAGTTTGATGGCGGGATGAAGAAATATTTTATACATCATCCAAGTAATTTTATAAAAAATGTATTACTTAACCAATTATGTATTAGACTTGCATGTTCCTAATGAAACTGTCATTTTACTGAAAAATTATTTGGCCTAACAAAAGTACTTAACATTGTAATTGAATACAGGAAATTTATTCGAGTGGTATCTTATAATTACGGAACAATACAAAATCAACAGAAAGAGGACTATGGGGAAGTTTATTATGATTTACAAGGATAAATTATATTTTTCACTCTACATGTTCTACAAAATTACAATAACTGATTTTTCATGATTATTCTTCATTCAAAAGATATTTTACTGCAAGAGTACAATATTTTTGTCTTTTAGTTTAATAATTAATTTTCCCCTTTTCAGCACCACATATGTACAAGTAATACTCAGAACCAAAGTTCAGAAACTGAACTTTTTTGAAAAAAAAGCTAAATCAAATAAAAAATTTAAATTAACTTCTTACCTGCATTTCACCTGCTTGTTTTGTTGTCAACTTTACAATCTATGTAACTTAATCCTTATTCTATAAATAGAAAATTGATAATTAATATAAACACTGATAATCATGATACAAACATTTACACCTTTCTTTCAATCAACACAGGCCATCTTTGTATGGCCCTTTTGCACATTATTCTAAATCAAATTCTTCGTTGAGGTGTTGACTTTTCAATACCCTTTGATATAGGGATGTCCATGTGCAAGTAATCCTTTCAAAATGCTCAATTCCATGATAATCTGACATTAATAAAACACAAAATTAAGAAATATTTATATCACATGCAGACAACTGTACAGACTATGAAAGCCTTCATTTTTGTCTAATAGAAAAAAATTACTCCCAGTTTTTATACATTTAATTTTTTTGCTTGCAAATATTTATAAAAGACTTTAAAATAAAACAAGTTTATTTTTTATGTCATCATGGATCACTAGACTTTTTCAGAGACAATCTAAGTCCATTAAAATAGAACAAATCTAATGCTTTTTTAGCTCCAATATACCAGTTACATAAACCTTTTGATACTCTAGAACTTCAGTCTAGTAGGGACATATAAATCACTTGACTAAAAAAAAAAAAAAATTACCTGACTAGTTTTGTGCAAGTAAAATGAAAAAAGATTTTTTTTCCAGACCTCAGACTAGTGGGGTGAAAATTATAACTAGCCAGAAGCAAATTTTACTAGTTTAGGTTTTAACAAGTTGCTAGAGGCACAGAATTTAATCTTAATGATAAAAGACTTGCAAATCACGGAATTTAGTTCCAAAAGAATAATTACATATAAATCAACAGTTCAACATTCACATAATGTACACAACAATAACAAGTGATTTGAAGCAGAAAAATTCACAGGATCTTCATCAACTCTCTAGATGCTTCATTTTAAAACAATAAATAAGAATTTCATTATTCGACAAACTTTAATTGGATGTTGAAAAATTATCTTATATGAACAAACTGACAAACTCAGATGATCAGAGAAATAGAGATATGATTTTAATCAGATTAGTCTGATCCCCATTATATAATTTAAAGCAAAAGGAAATTGTTATATATCTTTAATGAAGTACAGTTACCCTTTAGATATTTTGTTCTGATACATAGTTTTATCTGTACTATTGTATAAATTTATCATTGTGAACATTTTAATATGATCATTTTTTAATTGATTGTTTTAATTCATGTCTGTCTCTGGAACAATAACAATATCATACAGTTTAGTGCTAACCTTTGGGCAAAGTTTTAGTTCTTAAATGGCATATGGAATTACATAAAAGAAATCTTGGAAAATTATCTTGCCTACCCCTCCACGATAATGGGTTTGTAGCTACTAATGTAGATAGCTACAAAATCTTATTTGATTGGTGGCTGTTCACATAAAACTATCAGTTGAATATTTTTAGTAATAGTGTCCAGGTTACAGGCACACCTAACAATTTAGTAAATCTTGTCATAAATAAATGACAAGGTTTATCTGATGGATACATGATCGGAAACAATCATATTGGTTAAGATGACCTTCAATGTAATGAGAAATGTTTACATTTGGCTTTTAACACTTTTAACCTTAGCTATTTTAGTATTTATATTTGGTTTACTTACTTACTTACTTAACCAGGTGTCATGTAAGAATATTGCTATTTCAAAATTCTCGCAACAGACAGAATGTAACTAGAAATTGAACGGAAATAAGATACTAATGTTTGAATAGCGATAAGATAGAATCTGAGCTTAAAAAATTCAATTTTTTAAAGCTTACAAAATATTGTCAGGTGATAATGAAAGTAAAACGGAAGTCACAGGAGCTGAATCAATATTGTAAACACAAATTTGATTGGACCAAACAACAGTTATTTTAGTATGTAGAGCGGGAAATTATGAATTTCTTGGACGTGCGCGTTTGATTGGACAAAATGCTCACACCTGACCAATTGGTCTATAATTGATTGTTCTTACCGTGAATGCAGTCAAATCAAGGACGTATAACTAACATACGTCCTTGAGTCAAATGTTTTGTTTGATTTCCAAATTATATGGAGTAGATAAGATAATAAATGGGACACAGATGCCTCCACGATTTGTACGAATTTGAAAGGTTTTATTAAAACAACCTGAGTGTACATGCTTTTTGAAATAGATTTATTGAATAACATGGGAGAGTAATACACTCAAACCTGCTTTAAAGGCACTGCCGTAGCACCCGGTACGGTTGGTACGGCTCCGACCGTACCACTTTTTTTGCTGATACGGAAAACCGTACCAAAATTTACAACAAAAAAAGATTGCATTTATTCATTATTTTAATTTTATTGTTAAAATTGGCTGTTTCGTGTATAAAATTTGTATAAATCTTGTTATGCAAAATCTTAGAAATTTTATACACCGCATATCATCAATAATGTCTGAGACTTTTCAGCATCAGCATCCGTACGGTACCGGAATCGTTTTGCCTTTTAATTTTCATCTGAATCTGCTATTGTTTTGGATGCTGTGTGCACATCAAAACTAATTCAAGACGAAACAGGAAAGAGAACGATCAAAACATCCACAACGTGATCGTGACTATAGATATAATGCCATGGATATTTTGAAAGACGCTATAACAAGTCGAAATAATGTCAAGATCAATGAACTTTTCAGAAATGAGCTCAGTTTATTGAAAAGAATCCCAACAGCTAATTCTGTCAGAAATTTTGATGAATTATCACAGGTTTTAATCCCTGATGATGTTGATGCTAACTTGCTGGCCGTAAAAACGACAGGGGACGGTAATTGTTTATACAACGCCGTGTCCCTTGGAATTTCAGGTAAAATTGCATGCAAAACGTACACTATTCCTTCCGACAAGTTTATCTTATATGATTTAACATGGATAATAAATCTGTTAGAAGTTGGACAAGAGTATAATAGTAATACATTGTATATGCCACATGTCTATGAAGAGGAGAATTAATTACCTTACAAATAATCACATGTTTTTCAATCGCATTTTGCTGTCGTAACTTGATATTGATAGTGTTTACATCAATAACTTTCTATCTTTTAAATGCAAATAAGAAAATAAATCCCAAATAATTAACTTTCACCCCTGTACTTAAGTGAAAATCGGAACGGAAATATAATATTAGAAATATGGTTTTCTATAAAAAAAATTGTGAGTTTTTTTTTAAATTTGTTGCTTACACAAAACTGTTTTTTGCACTGTCATTTTCTCGTTTGCCATCATTTCCATGACAAATGCATGTATCAAGTCGTAATGGTTCATTTGTAGGTGATACAAACACTTCCAATGCAATGTGTAGAAATATAGGGTGGCAAATCGTTGAGGGGACTGAAAAATCTATAAAAATCCTTATTAAATATCTGTTATATTTAAAAACGATAAACGGGTAGTATCGAACTAAGTACAATCCTACATTTGATGATCTATATATTTATCCTATTATACATGTACAAAGAAAGGTGTGACAAATAAAGCAAAAAGAAGTATAAATTTGTATTATACAGGTAGCCTGGTATCCCAACACATTATGAGCGAACCGAAAACATTATTTCGGTAACCAGTTGAAAGTGTCTTCAAATACTAGTACGATCGCGTTCTTCGGAATGAAGAATTGTTGATACGATTTCAACAGTTTTAAAATTTAAATTGTCCATTTTTGCACCTTTTAAAAATTACAGGATAAAAACAATATACATTACCGAGCAATATCAAATTCATTTGTACAATTTGCTGCGAAACGGGTAAAAAACGCTCGGCGAAGCCTCACGGCATTAACCGTTTCTAAAGCTCGTACAAATAAATTTGATATTTTCCGGCTATATGTACGTATATTGTATATTTGAAAGATATATTAAACAGGTATAGAATTAGTATTGATCTACTAAAAATTCCGACGTCCTTACATTTTTCCGTACCGTCCTGGTTTTTTTCCTTACAGTCCAGGCTTTTACCGTTTTTAAATGAAACTATTTTCTATTATTATCAAATATGGAGTGATTCAGATATGTGTATAAAACACGTCCTTTAAATTAAAAGCTATGAGAAAACCAAATTGAAATATCGGACAGTTGCATTTGTAACAAACACAATGGAGAAAATCGTGTGTCCTACGGAAAAAGTCCAGACTGAAAAACGGGAAAAAATCATGATTAACGCAGGACAACGATACCCACTGTGTATACGGTGCAAATTCGTAATGTATAACCGTTACAGAACAATCACGCATTGGACATGCAGTGTCAGACGCTCATGCTGACTGCTTTTCATATCGTTTTTTTGCAAGCGTACACAAACTTGCGATAAGACATGACTGTTAAAATCTAGGAGCTTTCTTCAATTTGTTGCATAAACATAAAATTGCTTCAAAAATAGCGAGAGTCTGAAATGGTGAATTACTTGAATAGTAGTTTATAGGCATGTGTTCTGTTCAGCCGGCCCCGGTCGAATAGCGTGTGTTCTATTCAACCGGCTCCGGTCGAATAGCTATTAACGGAGGTTTTGCTATTTGACCGGACTTTTAAAGACTTGGAAATTGCGCGCTTTAAAAAAATGCAAATAATAATTACAAATCTTCTGGAGAAATTCTTGTCCGTTTATTTAAAAAGTTGAATTGAATTCACGTTGTTTTAAAAAAAAAATAGTGAAATGTTGAAAAACCTCTAAAATACAATGATTGCAAGACTTTTTGATATTGTACGTATTGGTTCTGCTCATGCAGCTTGCAAGGATCAAGCTTTATGTGATGTATTTCAAAGTTAAATTCCAATATTGTTATTGTCTGTTTTAAAATCTGCCTTTATTTTTAGGATGTACGCTGTTAATTTATAATCTCTATATCTAGAAGTTTCAGTTAAAATATTTGTTGTTTTAGCACGTTCATTTTTTTTCTTGTATTCATTGTATTTTTGGAGGTTCTATATTATAAAAAAGAACGTCTTTTACTTACTGTATGAGACTTTTACATATCACAAAAAAATTGAAAACACGTCAATTTTTGTAAAAGAACGGTTTTAATTTGTTCAAAACGATATATAATTTTCATTTACTTATTCGAAACGATTAATTGAAAAGGTGGGTTTTATAACCTCTAAGTCATTAAAAGTCCGATCGAATAGCAAATACGTCATTATTGGCTATTCAGCCGGTGCCGGTCGAATAGAATATAGGCTATTCGGCCGGGGCCGGCTGAATAGAACACATGCTATTCGACCGGGGCCGGTTGAATAGCCACTGCCTAGTTTATAAGAAATGTCTGTTTAAAGAACGGAAAGTACTAGTATTTATCAACTTTGCACGAAGCAAATACTTACAATTATGATATATATCGTAGAAATTCAAACTCATTTTGGCCAGTGAACAGGATAGCTAATTGATGAAAAATTAGACATTTTCAAGGTCAGATCTCATCCATTTTTACCTCTTGATTGTTTTTTTGTGTCGTTCAATACATTCGCTCGGTTAAACAGTCGAACATTTTTGAAGTTTTAATGTATTTTTCTTAGATTAATATATAACATCGCGCTTAATATGTATTGCAAAACAGTACAGTGATGTTTCAATTGTAGGAAGTGAATTCGCTGCTGTAAGTTTGCGCCTCCTTTGCGCTGCTGAACTGTTCAGAAATGCACATGAATATGCAGCACATGAAGCATTGAAAACAGATGATGACTTTGGGATGGCCCTCTCACACGAAGCCGAGCAAATGTTTATTTCCACAAAAGACAGGTAAATATTTAAAAAAAAATGCCGTCAAAATTTATGCGATGCGTAATTATTAGAAATGATAATATAATATCTTTTAATCGATTGATTTAAAAGAGAGTATCACCCAAATGAGTTTATAATACGACATACAAGGAGAATTCATCCTATTACCGAGACTCAGAGGATAGTGTGTATATTTGATCCACATTGTCCTTGCATCAATTATTTTCATCACAACAGTCTCAGCTCCTACGCACTGATTCAGGCATTAATATAGATATTTTAACAGCAGCAATATATAGCACATTACAATATTTAGGAAAATATATAGATATGTTCAATATCAAATAACTTATAAAATGAACATCTAATTGATCTCTTATTACAATTGTTCTTTCAAATCATGTAAGGCCAACTACAACATGTTAGTGTAGTTTTTCTGTAAATTATGTTTTAAAGGGTAAAAGCTGTAGAGAAGGAAGCCCTGCGTACATGTGTAATTGACCCAAGGCCAAGTTGGAGCTATCTTGTTCATTTAATGGCATTGACAAATATTATACAAAGACCGATTTACTCGGTATATCCAGTGAATGTAAGTTGTTATTGTAATTTAATGTATTACTGTCCGGGCAAGTTTGGCAATTAAGCCTCATTGGTAATCTAAATAATCTACTACTTTACTGTATTTGAATTATTATATCCCCACTCCTAAGAGTGAGGGCTGACTATATTGCAATCACCTTGTCCGTTCGTCCGTCTGTTCACACTTTCGTAACAGATATCTCGGCTTGTACAGGAACAAATGGTTTTATATTTGGGATATGGCTTTGGAATAATGACTTGTACCGTGTCTCCTATTTTTAGGAGTGGGGGTAGCCTCAACACGACTTAGCGTGCAATTACATATTTTGTTGGCGTCGAAGCCATTACGTTTTACCATCGTTCGTCCGTACATCCACATAACTTTTCTTCAGCTATACTCAGCAACCGCTCATAGGAATGATTTTAAGATATATTTTGTATGCAGCTTACATCGTGTGTGCGACTAACATGGATGACGCATGTCAACTTCCTGTCTACAGAACTAAACCTTGGCTTGTCATGACGTTTGAAAAAATTTCGTCAGCAGAAATGTTCGACAATCGTGGACATGAAATTTGGTTTTTAGTTTTCCTGTTATGAGTCATGTCGTGGTACAAGTTTCATTGATGTCACAGATCAACTTCGTGGGTCATCTGTACCTTGGTGACACATTGTCTTCTAAATTTTCTCTATAAAAGTTGTAATTTACCTTTTGTTTATACACACTAAATTCACAACAAAATTTTAAAAATATAACAGTAATTGTATAAAGCTAGAATAAATATTTTAATAATAAAAATACATTAATCTTAAATATATTACTGTATTTATTTTAGACTGGATTTCCATACAGACACATATTCAACCGACAGTACAGGCCATTTGAAAACTGCTCATTACATCCTTTGTACATATTATGGTCTGTAGATGGAGCACTTCCACATGGAAATTACACACCAAACCATTTTGTTTTCCTCCAAGAAGGTACGGTTGCATTTGTATTTAACAACTTAAAACTTTTTCCATATACTAGTACATGAATAAAAAATTAACGTTCGTAAATCAACTATTATATATTTTTTACGCCAGTCAGTGCCTAACGGCTACAAAAATTGCAAGATCATTTTCAGATTGGAAAACACAATCTTTTTCAAGAATTATTGCAACTTTAAGGTGTTTCAAATTATGTATGACATAGTACTAAAAAATAAAGTCTTAGAAAAGAAAACCATCATATTACTAAGAAATACTTCCGGTAGGATATACAGTTGTTCATAAAGAGATACCTTTAAAATGCCATAATATATTTTCACAGATAATGATCACAGGCCCTGTTCTGCAGATAGTTCTGCTTATGATGAGAAAGGAAATGATCATGAACTGAAAGAAAATGAAGAATCCTCCACCAATGATGACTCGACAATACCTATTAAGGACACCAAGGGGTACCCAAAGTCTAAAAAGCGTCGCATGACTATCATTGATTTCTTCTCGGTAAGTTTGCAAAATTGTAAGTCATTTAGTAAAAAGTAACTATAATTAGTATGCACTTCTTCGGCGCTATAATCAAACCTTTAAATATTTTGCAATTTTTGTCTCTCTGGTATTGCGTTCATTGAAATATTATTAAATTTTGTGCTACTTCATAATTATCAATATAAGACTATCATTATTTATTTGCAGACAAAAAGAAATAAACAAGCTGATCGTAATGAAAATGAAGATGCCATAGACCAAAAAGACAATAATGATACTACAACACAAAAAGAGGAAGAAGACTTAGTATCTGAAAACAGTGCCATAACAACTACAACAGAGCAGAGTCAGAAAGATGCTGAGGGTCCTCACTCTTATGAGATGCCAAATAACTCTGCATTTGAGGTACAAAAAATAAATTAAAATACTTTGGTTTCTTTCTTAATGGAACCGGGCTCCACATATAAGTGACAATTCTTCACTCATATAAGGAGCCCGGTTTCAAATTTGGTTTGTTAAAAAAAAGAAAGTTGTCTGAAAATGTTTTCAAAATTGTGTATACAAGTTACCATAAGCATACGTGTTTAGAGAATAATCCTTTTACTACTGATATGATGTCATGAATATGAATCAGATCTTAAAGAATTAAGTATACAACTAAGTTGAAAAACAAAATTAGTAAGTTGCTGATAATGTTTTTTCATTTTCATCTAACTTTCCTTGTGTATCTTCATCTAATTATTGCACCTATTTTTATTACATACATGCGGTAAGAAAAGATTAAATTTTCAGACCAAACACACAAACAAAGACCAAAAAGAAAAACAGAAAAACAGTTCCACATTTTCCGTAGATAAACAGTATTCAATTTTATAAATAACATTTTATTTCAGATACCTGCAGGTAATTTTGACGCTCCGAATCAACCAAGATCCTTCAATTTCCCTAAAAGAGCTTTTGGAAAGGACAAAATTCGCTTTAGGCAGTTTCAGCCCCAGTGGTTTGACAAATTTACATGGATCCACTACAGAGAGAATGAAGATAAAGTATATTGTCATCCATGTTCTGTAGCATATACGAGGAAAATGGTAACATCTGACAACTGCGAACAAACATTTATTTCAACTGGATACACAAATTGGAATGATGCAATAAGGGGATTTACTAAACACGAACAATCTAATTGTCATCGTGAATCAATAGAAAGGCTTTATTTTCAGAAAAGCAGAGTGAACATCGACGAGAAACTTGTCCAACAGACAGTGCAAGAAAAAGCAAAAAATAGGTCGGCACTTCTGACACTAATATCAAACATTAGATTTTTAGCTAGACAGGGACTTCCACTCAGAGGCGCCGACAACGACAAAGACTCTAACTTCTCTCAGTTAAACTATTTAAAATGTCAGGAAAGTACAGAATTTCAGGAGTGGCTTCAGCGAAAGAAAGATAAATATACATCTCCAGAAATACAAAATGAAATTCTTTCCATTATGTCTGATCAGCTTATGAGAAGTATTGCAGACGAAATTCGTCAGTCTAGCTTTTTTGCAATACTCGCCGACGAAACTACTGACGTAAGTAATCGTCAGCAACTTGTTGTTTGTCTTCGATGGATAGATGATTGTCTACAGGCACATGAGGATCTAATAGGACTTTACAAAATAGATAATACTCAAGCCGTCACTATCGCAGAATCTATCAAAGATGTAATAGCTGGAATGAATTTAAATATGTCTAATTGCAGAGGTCAGACGTATGACGGAGCCAGTGCTATGGCTGGAAAAAAATCTGGAGTGCAGGCCAGAATTAAAGAAGTAGAGCCTAAAGCTTTGTATAATCACTGTCACGGACATTTGTTAAACCTGGCTTGTGCAGATAATATTAAGCAAAATGACACTTTACGGAACGCACTGGAGACCGCTTATGAAATAACAAAGCTTGTTAAGAAATCACCTCAACGTGATACAAAGTTGGAACAGCTATGCAGAGACTCTGCGTCAGATTTAGAGAGACCTAATTCAAAAATTAGAGTTTTATGCCCAACCAGATGGACAGTGAAGGCAGATGCGTTATTGAGTATAATTGACAACTATGAGACACTAATGGACTTATGGGACTGGTCAGTGGCAAAAGTAACTGATACAGATATGAAAACTCGAATCCGTGGAGTGCAGGCTCATATGCAGAAATTTGAATTTTTCTTTGGTGCATCCCTCGCTGAGCTTCTTCTAAGAAACGCCGATAACTTAAGTAGGACTCTCCAGTCAAGAGACCTTTCAGCAGCCGAAAGTAAATCCATAGCTCAGAAAACAGTTAAAACCTTACAGGGAATGAGAACGGATGAATGTTTTAGCTTGTTTTGGGCTAAGGTGGAGGGAAAGGCAGAGGAAAAATCAGTTGAGGGACCACAACTGCCAAGAAAAAGAAAAGTACCATCAAGATATGAAACTGGCATTGCACCAGCAGAGTTTCACCTTACGCCCCAAGATTACTACAGACAAAGATATTTCGAGGCTTTGGATCATATTGTTCAAGCTATCACTGATCGATTCGAACAGGTGGACTTTGGGGTATATTTAACAACAGAGCAATTGCTTCTGAAATGTGCTCGGGGAGAAGATTACACAAACGAAATTAAACTTGTAACCGAGTTCTACGGTGATGACATTCATGCAGCAAATCTTCAGTGCCAGCTAATACAGTTTTCTGCAATATTTGAATGTGAATCAAAGAAGGAGGATGCAGTATTAGGGGATGTGCTGAAGTACATGCGGGCATTAACTGTAAGGGAAAGAATTCTATTGTCAGAGGTTGTGAAAGTGGTCAAACTTGTTTTAGTAATGCCTGCAACCAATGCAACCAGTGAGAGATCTTTTAGCACTCTTAGGCGAGTCAAAACATACTTACGATCTACCATGAAGCAGGATAGATTAAATGACTTGATGATACTAACTGTACATAAGTGTAAAACAGATAGCATGAACTTAAAATCTGTTGCAAAAGACTTCTGTTTCAAGGACTACAGACAAAGTATCTTTGGGCAGTTTTGATGCCAAAGCAGCTGTAATGTGTACATGAAATTTTGAGGGTTTTATTCGATGTCGTGTTCTATGCAGATAAAGTGCATTTTGTATATACTTTTATTTTGTTGTCGTGAATTAAAATAGCATGATTTCTTTTGAACATTTCATTCATTTTGTCATATGATCCTCAAATAGAATGTCGTAATTGGCGGTTGAAAGTTTGATATCTGAAAAAAACTTCCTTTCAGCAACAACTAGGAGTAATAGACAAAATAAGTTTGTCATGTTCCATTTTTGATTAAATCTTTTTCATACATTTCGATTAAGCAAACTTAAGTCAGTCTGTACCTTCGATGTGCAAGTATGATACCTGGGTACGTTTATGTTTCATCTTTGATTTTTTACCGAGAGTAACAATTTCTGTGGTTAAACTAAAAACCTGTATGAGTTCTCTTGAAAACAATTTCGGCCACCTTATACAAAAAGAACAAGTATCAGAAATTGCAAACTATAGATTATGAAAACATACACTGTTCTAAAAAATCTTAAAATTTTATTTTCAAACAAATATCTCTGTATGAAAACAAGACATTTTGAAGTCTCATTTATGTGCCAGGAGACCCCCAGAAGCCAGGATTTTGCACCATTTACCCCAGAGCTTCTGGGGGCCTTGAGCGGCCCCCAGACCCCCTGCCGTAAGGGCACCTCGCTTCGCGAGGCACGCAAGGCGCTTCGCGCCTTGAATTTCGTTTATGGCAGTACCACATTTTTTTCCACTGCTACGCCTATGAAAGGGTACCTCTATATAGCAAATCAATGTCTATAAAGGGCACAGTGAAAAAGTCCCATTTATGAACAAAGCATGTAAAATTAACCTCTGTACAAAGGGCACCTGCACATAAACGGTACTTTTTTCTGGTCCCTTGGGTGCCCTTTATAGACATGTTTGACATTCATTATCCTTGTTTTATCTTCATTTGTATTTTGTTCAACATTTACTATATTTGATTGTCATGCCCAGTAATAGGCTCCGTGGTTGGAAAAATAAAAGATCTATTTCTGTATTCGTACGTTAGATCCCAGGATTTATAGATGTCTCTACATGTATGAGATAAAACAAGGAGGCATGAAACATTAATTTAGATTTAAGATAACAAATTTTGTTTGTTTGTTTAGTTGGGGTTTCAGCACATTTGGCCATTTCGCGACGGCCAGTTTTATTGGCGGAGGAAGCTGGAGTACCCGGAGATAACCACTGACCTTCGGTAGGAAAACTGGCAATCCACCATTTTCCTATTTTTCAATATATAGATACTTGCCTAATCCTACTGCAACAGATACACAAATAGGCTGTACACATTTAATTTCTTTAACATATATTTGGTACCATATACAATGTAACAAAGCAAATTTTAAACAAGATAATCTCACAGGGGCTACTAATGCTAACTTTACCTAACTATTGATCATGCAATAAGGAAAACTGATTACTTATGGTGTATATATCATTGTCCAAAATCAAAACATGCACAGCTAGTACAAATGTTAATGCAAGGAAAAAAGCTTTTATTCCAAAAAAGTTATACATGCACATTATTTGTCAGAAATGTTTGTTTGTTTAGTTGGGGTTTTATGCCGTTTTCAGCACACTTGGCTATTTCGCGGCGGTCATTTTTTATTGGTGGAGGAAGCCGGAGTACACGGAGAGAATCACCGACCTTCGGTAGGAAAATTGGCAATCCTTGTCAATTAAAATCGGTGTCGAACACACCTCGCCACAGGTGAGATTCGAAAGCACAACCCAGCGTTGACAGGCTAGTGATCATTAGTAGTCACGACGAACTACCTAGACCACTCGACCGCCGAAGCTCTCTAACAAATTTTGTTGAATGCTTCTGACTTAAACGTCTTTAATATAAAATAGTAATGATTTCTAGTCTTTAAAAAACTTCCACGTAAGTCGACTATGCATTTATTTTGAACAGGTCTTCATTTCGCATTGAAAGTTGCATGATTGTAACAGTTATAGTGCATTCTATGCATAGTGCATAGCCCTGTTCACAGGGGCCCGACTTCTGCAAATTTATTTCTTTTTCATTTTATTTTTTTTTTTTTTTTTTGTTATTTTATTTCATGAGTACTTTTAATAAATATTCACTGTAACAACGAATATTCTTCGTTTATTATCAATATGTATACACTATCCACGTCCTTATACTAAAAAATCCTAGACTGTTTATTAATTTCCCATTTTCAAATTGCATATGTAGAAAACGTAAACTTTCATATTTGAAATTCCATGATAGACGATCATTGTAGATGGCTCGGTGTTCTCGCGTGATCCCCAACCTATGCCTGGATATTTCTATTGCTGTTGATGATCTGTAGGTAAATTTAAATAGTGATTATATTTTATAGTGGCTTACATATATTTTTTATTCTACATTTTGGTATAAGAATAACCTATATATATAAATCTGCCCAAAAAGACGACTTGGTTGTTGTTTCAGTATGCTTTGGTTTTTTAGTGACAAAGTGTAGAAATACTTTGAAAATGAATGAATATATTAATACTGAATATATGTGAAGGAAATAAAAACATGTCAACTGCTACAAAGGGTCTACAATAATTATATAGTTATACATGATGCCGATGAACATTAAAAATGACTATTTACATTGTCATCTAGAGGACAGTCATTCCAGGGGCTGTATTATATGATCCCTGGTCATCCTAACTATTAATCCTGGTTAAATGGAACAAGGACGTATATTAGATATATATATATATATATATATATATATATATATATATATATATATATATATTATGTTAGTTATACGGCCTAGAATGGAAGAATTTACATTCTCAGATCAAAATCCTATTTAAGAATTTTCTATTTATCACAAAGATATGCTACCCAATTTAAAGGATGCTTGATAGTTTTCAGATCATCTTGCTTTCTGCTCGAAATGCAGTTTTACTCATAGCACATCACAGTGTAGCACATATTCTGAAGGCTATAACTGACCGTCTGCATGAAGTATTATCCGCTTCCCCCGTCTGTGTTATATGTTGTTTACTCCTCACCAATTTTCATGCAGCAATTTTGTTATCTCTAACTATTTGTAGATATGGAGGGTTTTTTTTATCTAGGCTCAAAGCAAACCTATATTGTTTTAACTTTTTAAAAGTCTCGTGTCAACAGCTGCATTTCGAAAGGCCGCTAAGTTTCATAAGTTTAATAATCTACACAGTATATATAATGAATGGACAACTTACACTGATATAATCTTATAAAATCTTCTTCCTATCTACCTTGACCTATAAATTTTAATGTAATTCGATACTGGTGAAAATTTACATTTTACCTGTTGGATGGGCAAAGTTTACTGATAATGGCATCAGTACGTATTATTTTTCGACCCCAGACCGGGATTGTTCTGAGTTCTATTGTCAACCAGTCGAAATTGCAAGGATTGTGCAGGGTGTTAAACATGAGTTCCATTTCAAATCCACCTGAAAGTCTGCTTAAACCGATGGTAATACCCCAAAAACTTTTGATGGGACCGGGACCGTCAAATGCTTCTCCTAGGATTTTAAGCGCATCAGCATTACCAATGTTGGGGCACCTGCACCCAGAATTTACCAAGGTAAGAAAAATGGTCTTGATTGTGGACACCTTGTTGTGTCAGTGAATGAAAGTTCGAAACTGTTATCATGTTTATTGAAAAATGTCAACAGAGTATGTCAACAGGATACTCTGTTGATTTAATATGCAATTTTATCGCCCATATCAAATATATGTAGATAATAGGGGTCATCTCAAAATACTATTTTTTTATTTGAAACCATGAAGATAATGGGGGTTATCTCCAAATATTATTTTCTATTTGAAACCGTCCAGACTGATAGTCCAAATAATTATAAGTAAACTAAGAAACGAAATCGAAACGAAACAGAACAAAATCTGTAAACAAAGAAATGAAACAAAAACTAAACCAAAAAACGAAACGCAACATGAAAACAGAAAAAAATATCAATGTAAACGGAGATGTAATAAGGAAACAAATCAAAGAAGTGAATCAATAGTAAGATAGTGTTCGAAATTTAGGGGGAAAACACAATGTATATGTATCAAGATATAAACCAATTCCAGAAATGTGTACAATTGTTTGTTATATATATGTCGTTGTCAATTATGTACAAATGTATTATGTTATCTACAACACTCGCAAAGCACGAATGTTACAGGCTGTTGAAATACAGTAAGGACTTCAAACGATCGGCCTTGAATAAAAACTTTATTTCAAGTACTTTGAGAATGGGATTATCTGTAGTTTTGGTGTGGCAATAGGTTATTGTGGACATGTTTATCTGTACCCGTTATAATATTATCTGAAAAAATGTATTAAAATATTATCATGATATTAAGTCCTTTATTTCAACTTTTTATGACTTCACTCGTACTGTAAAACATATTAGTTTAGCGAAAGTATGCAGATTTCTCAATAGGTTTAACAGCTCAACAGAAATTGGCATATATTTTGCTAAATTTATGCATTTTCCGGTAAAAATGGAGTAATAATCAAAGTAAAATATAAAGAATTTCTTTTTTTTCATAAAGGGTACAGACAGATCTGACTTAAGGTACCCATTGGTGCTGCAAGTGTATTTAACTTATTCTGCTTGCTGGGAAAAATCTATTTTATCCAGGTGTATGATGGATTTTTCTTTAATTGGATAAGTCTATTGACCAAAGGGTGACCGAGGAGAGAATATATCATGTATAAACAATCATGTTTAGTTTAAAGTCTAAAAAATGTTCTCCATGGATCTCAATATTCATTATATAATTATAGGAAAAGAAGTCTTGCAAATATGTCAGAAATATTTTAACTGACATACTATTAGTTATACAGTCAGTTACAGGGGGGATAAGGGAATATATGGAGTGCCTGAAAAAATTTTGTATCGGGCAAGGCACTCCATATATTCCTGTATCCCACTGTAACTACTGTATAACGAATTTATCCCAGCGATGAAATGTTCAGATCAGGAATTTTTTATGTTATGGCCTTTAGTATGTTTTTTTCTTTTAATTTTTGTGGGATGGAAAAAACAAAACCAATATTATAAATTTTAAAACAATTTGTTAACAGAAAATAATGAAAAGTGAATCACATGATTTCAAGGAAGGGGGATATAAATCGCGGAGACGGTATACAACAAAATTTCGGGGCATGTAGCGAATCACATGATTTCAAGGAAGGGGGATACAATAATTGATAAGGACACTTTGTAGCCAATGGAAAGACAGTATTTTTTAACAGAGTCAAGATAAATGTATATGTAACCTTCAGAAATAAGCTGTTTGGGTTAAGGTAATACAGTCATGTAGTATGAGTAGATTTAAAGTTGGGATATATTCATTCCAAAAATCCACAAATAAGCCGATAGTAACATACAAAAGATACATTTTTGACATAGCTACATGATGTTGCTTTCTCTTACATCTACGAAATCTTGAATAGAAAAAATATTTTATGTCTACGAACATTTTCTGTACTGCATATCTATAGATATTTTAAAAACAGGATAGGAAATGTAATGTTTTGCTTTTTTATTATGTATAGAATAATCATGTCAAAAACTTAATTAATTGTTAATTTTAGGTTATGGATGAAGTAAAAGAGGGAACAAGATATTTATTTCAAACCAGAAATAACTGGATAGTTTGTGTTTCAGGAACAGGTAATTATAGTGCCATGAATGACACATAGTATATTTTAGGTGCCAGTTTGTTTGAAAATTTATATTCCAAATTGTATATCTCCATAGAAATAAGACATAAGACTATCTTACCAATTAAATTGCCACAAAATTTTGTTTATGACAAACTGAAGACTTTGAATATAAACAGGGTAAATATAAGATTTTACCACTGTAATGTTACAGAGTATAATGTAAATGAAGAAAGTTTGAGTTATCTCCCTTTTACTCTTAACAACTTTTACATTTTTAAGAAAATTAATGATTTTGTTCACCAATAATTGAATTTCAGATATACAGTACATATGTGCAATATTCACAAAATTATTTGAAAATGAAATAGTTTAGAAGGGAAATTTGAATTATAGGATCAAAGGCTCCAACCCCCGAGTTGGGTTCTTGGTTACAATCTCCATATTTACAGGCTTGTGATCGTTAGTGGTTACAAAAAAAACTAGACAAATTGGTCACCATGTCCCCTACTTGATAAGGAGACTTAAAAGTATCAGTACCATGTTACCGTATAGATCAAAAGACAAGATAAATGACACTTTTTGACATGTTATAAAATCGTATATCAATTTTCATTACAAATTAAAAGATTCACCTGATACTTACGTTGTTGATTTCCTATCATTTAGATGACTGATTTAGCAATCATACTGGAGTTAAACGGTGTAATTTTACATAGAATTCCTTCAATTATCTAAATTTAAAATATGAAATTTTACAAAATGGGTAGATCAGTTTACTAAATTTCAGGACATGCTGCAATGGAAGCTGCTGTTTGTAATTTACTGGAACCAGGGGAGACAACTCTTGCTTGTGTAAATGGATTATGGGGAGAAAGATTTGGAGACATGGCAAGAAGAAATGGTTTGTATATAAGTAGATTTGCATTTGTATAAATATGAATATATTAGTGTTTTGTTTTAATTTGATTATAATTTTCAATAACTATATTATATGTACATTGCATTTGTAAAATAAACAAGATGAAGAAATAACTTAAAATCGATTATAAATGCTGCTTGGGTCATTTTAATGCTCTACTGTATTTTTTTCTATTATTTTATGACTAGAAATCATGAAAGGAACTTTTATCATTTTAATTTATTTTGCCATCCTTCCTTGCATTCCGGTAATCCCAAGTAATATACCGGTAATTGAATTTAAAAAAACTATGAAGAATAGAAAAAGTTTCTTTGCCGGAAACGGAAGTGAGGGAAATAACTTGCTTCAATGTATAATTTTAGAATCAGAATGAAATGAGTTTCTGGAAAGGGCTATTGCTGTGCTCGAATCATTTGCCATGCCAACAGCATATTACATTTACATTTACTGTAGTATAGGAGGTTTAAATTCAAAAGTAGTTCTGACTTTGTACAAAAGAAAATGGACACACAGAAATACAGTGTATAATTACCCTTCAATTAAGAATGAGTAAATAGCATTACGTTTAAACATACTTTATTAAAGCAGCTATATAATATGATTATTAGTATATATTTTGAAATTTAGAAAATGTTTAGTTCACATGAAGTCATTATTTTACAGGTTCTGTTGTCCAGACAATAAATAAACCAATGGGACAAGTGTTTAATTTAAAAGAAATAGAGGAGGTACATATCTGTGGTGGAGAAGTATTAAAAATATTTCATTAGACATAATTTACTTTAAGGCAATTTTGTTTTGTATCAACTTTGGCTGTAAAGACCTGTCTTCCAGCAAAGAAGAAAAACATAGAGACCCTGACATTATAATATACCAGTGTTTCAGCAAAAAGGAAAGTTCAGTTGGGACTGTACATATATAATGGGAGGTATTTGATATATGTGGAATTAACAGATATCTGACACACAACAATGCATAGAAAACTACTAAAAACTGTAGTAGCCGAAAAGATTCCTTAAATAGTCTGTTCCATCTTTATATACATTGCACCAGGAATTGCAACTTTGAAATGGCTGTATGTGTGGGTTGTGTAATATACATCTTCAGTCACTTTTGACAACTTACTAAAGAACACCTGGTGTTAATTTCTTGAACTTTCATGTACTCAGATCATAGATATACATTGATGAAACTATTACTTCTATTACAGGGCCTAATGAAATACGGACCAGTTGTATTGTTTATACTTTCAGGGCCTAATGAAATACAGGCTAGTTGTATTATTTATACTTTCAGGGCCTAATGAAATACAGACCAGTTGTATTGTTTATACTATCAGGGCCTAATGAAATAAAGACCAGTTGTATTGTTTATACTTTCAGGGCCTAATGAAATACAGACAGTTGTGTTGTTTGATACTTTCAGGGCCTAATGAAATACAGACCAGTTGTATTGTTCATACTTTCAGGGCCTAATGAAATACAGACCAGTTGTATTGTCGATACTTTCAGGGCCTAATGAAATACAGACCAGTTGTATTGTTTATACATTCAGGGCTCAATGAAATAAAGACTAGTTGTATTGTTTATACTTTCAGGGCCTAATGAAATACAGGCCAGTTGTATTGTTTATAACTCATGGTGAATCATCAGGATCAACATTACAGCCGTTAGAAGGAATAGGCAAACTTTGTCATAGGTATTAACTTATAGTAATGATGTTGGATATTTGAATACATGCATATAGAACTTTCAATATGATTTGACTATCTACAAAATGTAAGTAGCGATTTTGGTTATTTATAATATTCTTTTTAGGTAATAAGTTTAAATAGGTGTGTTTGTACAAGTGATCAGTCCATAGGGCCAATAGTCAAATGTGTAACAATAATAATAATTTCAGAAATTCTAGGGGTGAAATTTCATTATTTGATAAGCATTTCTGAAAAAAAAAAGTAATGAGTCTCACACATAGTGTGCAAGAAATCACATAAAACTTAAAATAATATCAATATTTCACACATCCTGCAGTATCAGAGATATTGTTCACATGTATGAAATTAAATCTCAGCAAGACTTACCCACAGCATATGAATTTCAGATTCACTGGATGATATTTTGCAAAACTGTTATCAAATCCAGAAGCCTTATAAGATAAAGGTGCACATTTATGTAAAGTTTTCTGATAGCGGATCTGATGTATTTAAAAATTAAAAATTCCTATGTGTATGAGGTATTTTTTTTATACTTTTATCAATGTAATTGGATGCAACATTATACAGTCGACTCCACTTAATCGCATACCGGATAATTGCATAATTCGGTTAATTGCATAACTTTCTTCTGCACAGAACCATTTCCTATACATCTAATGTTAAAAAATCCGGTTATTTGCATGGGGTGGGATGTGTCATTTCGGTTAATTGCATAGGAAAAAATCGAATCTAGATATGGTATATTAAATTTTGACACCTGTACTCGAAAAAAAATGACCGGAAACGATAAAAACAAGGTAGGTATATTTTTGCAGTATATTTCAAACCTGTCGTAACTGTTCTCCATGTGTAGTTGCATGTTTTTATATGTGCATGTTTCATTTATTTATCATCTTGATGTTGTTAAATAAAGATTTAAAAAAGTGTTTTGTTGTATTTTATTATTTAAATGACGCCATGTTGATTTAGTCATGTGTACAGGTAATGTGGTTTCCCTTGTTCTATTTTAAGCCTCGAGGTCATAAAGATGTCAAACGTTGTTAAAACTTGATCACTTAAAAAACCAAAGGTGTTAATTATGGATTGCAATTTCAAAAAGAAGTAAATTACATGCTGATTAAAGTGTAAAACAAACATAATGTCCAACAATGACCCATAATTAAATGCCAATCATCATGCTTCTCACTCTCATTTTCTGAATTAATTATTACCCCTGAAGGAGCCCCTTGCTAAATTTACATAAGGAAAACGTAATGAGGTCACTGGTCCAGATACACAAAAATCAATTCTGTGGTAGAACACCATTCAAAGAAAATTGAGTGCATATATTTTTGATAACTTCCTTGGTTGTTGGTTACTTGAACAAACAGGAATGATTTATTTTACATACGGTCACAGAATAAAAACAAATATAATTTATCTATTTATAGATCAAAAACTGACAACAACACATGGTTCTATTTTTATTTCACCGGTAAAGAAAATGTTATTACACAACAAACACAAATATTTGTATACATTCTTTATTGAAAGAGTTAAAAAACAAGATCATATAACATCAATAATACATGAGATAATGAACAGTAAGTGATATATGTGTGGATCCCAGTTTACAATCGTATTTTCCTTTACTTCCGGTATGACGTCACCCCAAAATCATGATTTCGTTTATAAGCATAGTCCGCTTAACTGCATAATTTTTTCTGACAAGAAGGCTATGCAAATAACCGGAATCCACTGTATATGATAACAGCAATACATTAGTCAGGTTTGAAGTTAGTATTGTCTTTTTGACTTTTCAGATATAACTGTTTATTATTGGTAGATTCTGTAGCAGCTGCTGGAGGAGTTCCTGTGTTTGCAGATGCCTGGGGTAAGATCAAGGCTGACTACACTTTCAACCTGAAGGGTGAAGTCATTTCTCCCTAAGATGAAAACAGGGACAAATGATGAAATCGTAGGGAGACTTGACCATTGAATTTGTTTGATTTATAAGGAACCTTTCAGAAATTCAGGGAGGCATAACTTCCTAAAGCAGGGAGACTTCTCTCGTTAAAGTAAAACTATACCTTCCACTTCTCACATTGGATGAGCCCTGTAGGATAAATGTACAGTAGATAATAACAAGACTTGCTGAGTTTATCATATTCATTCTTTTGTTTCCATTAAAAATTTTGTAAACCTTAAATTACTATTTTTATTAGCCTTGTTTTAAGAACACGGTACTCATGTTAAAGTACTACAATTCAAGCAAATAAATTAGGCAACACTTAATTGATTTTTAGGTCTTTGGTTTCACCGCTCCGAATTTCGGACTTTTTGCTGCTTCATTTTGCAACAGTGCTGAAAGTTCACCCCCAAAGAAATAAAACATAAAAAGTGTTTGCCCACTCATAATATTTGGTGAAAACTAGGGTTTTTTTTCCATTTTTTACAATATTTTAGTTAAAAGATTTTGTGCCACATGTAAATTGTTTAGTCCTCAAGAAAAATGAATTAAATTAAAATTTTGCTTTTCGCACCTATCAATTTGGTATGGCCTTACATTGTAGTTCCTTAAAAATTACATATTTTCTAAATGGTAAGAGCATTGTAACTTTTTTTCATATATTCATGAAGTTATGAAACTTACTACAAAGAATAATGCCAAACTAAAGTAATAAGATCATATAAAAAATTGATTAAAATGCTAGATCAGCATTTTTGAATATACACACAAAGATCGTTTTTCACTTTTTCAGAAATTGATGTTATATACACTGGTTCCCAGAAAGTACTGAGTGCACCTCCAGGAGCAAGTCCAATATCATTTTCAGACAGGGCAAAGTGAGTGTCAGGCTTTTTTTTATCAATGTGCTTATGGTGAAATATGTGAAAACACTGCTTATTAATCATACAGATGGAAGCATTTGCAAATAAAGTAATAAGGTTTGATGTAGCTAATGGAACATAATGGATATTAGAATATCATTTGTCATAAGATATACGCATTTTAGTTTTATCTCTGGATTTGTTACTGTAAATTTTTACTTTTAAGTTAAGAATGTACTTATCCCATATAAAATTATATGGATTGTGACAAGGTTGGGTTTTCCATTTTTCACCGAAAATTGGTTTTAAATATCATAATTGATTTAAGGTGCTGCATTTTGAAATTCATAATTTATTTTGATGTTATAAATTTTTATTTCATGACGGAATATCAGATTGCTAACTTGTATGCCTCTGATGTTTGAATTGTTTTACTTTTTGCTGATAAATGATTGTGATATATTTTTATTTCAGACTCTTGGGATATATAACATATAATAAGATTCATATCTGTTTTTACTTTTAATTTACATATATAGAAATAGTATCTTACATAGCACTATACTAACAAATGGTATAGAGTTATCTCCCTTAATTGTGTTAAAACTGTATTTGGAATTTTGAAAATTGTGATTGTGAGATGACTATATTGTCAGAAAATTGTATTTGATTTTGATATTCCTGTGTGTTAATGTATGTAAAAAATTATAATTTAGAGCTGTTTCTGAAGAAAATCATTTATGTTTACTGAGTGCAAAAAAATGATTTTTGTTATCAATATTTGTTTCCTTTATTTATACAGGGAAAAGGTGTTAAATAGAAAGACACCTGTCAGATCATTTTACTTTGACATGAATCACCTGTCAAATTATTGGGGATGTGAAGACAGTCCTAGGAGGTTTGTTTAATTATAATGTAGAAACAGGATTTTTAAAGAAATCCTTGCAGCCATGCCATTGGAAAAAGAATCAGGTCTGTTATATTTTTTTTTGAGAAATAGTATAATATAAATTTTTCATAGAAATCATGTAAATAATCTTAATTTTTCAAGTACTATTACCTATCTTTGTGGAATTAGTATGATTACAATATTAATACCAATTTATAAAAATGTATTTTAAAAACAAATATTTTGAAATATTGTAGATACCATCATACAGGACCTATAATGAGTGTTTACGCATTAAGAGAAGGATTTTCTCGTCTTGCTGAAGAGGTTAGTAAAAAAAATGTTTATACAATAAATACAGTATTTTAGATAAGAATTTGCTTAAACATACATTACTTATTTTGTTGACGGTCAAGTTATATTTCACAAACAAGAAAGTAGTGCATAAATTATCCAGTATACAAAAAACTCTCCTAAGGAAAAATGGTATTAAATTTTCAGTACCAAAGATAACAAAGATTTGCTGTTTATGTAAATCACATGCAGCTGAAACATTCATCAAGATAATTTTAAAAGATCGCATTTGGTCCTAAGGCTGCTCCAGTGATAAACTTGGTGAAAGACAGATAAATCTGTTATAAAACCTATTGTAATAAGCCTTAATGGTATAAATAAAAAAATTTTTTTAATATGTACATTGTTTAGAATATATGGGAAAATTTACAAGAAAAATACAAGTTTAAGCATGTGAAACCTATTCAATATGCAGTATTCATAATCTTCTCACATATGCATGTGATAATCATATACATGTAGAGGATATTTGCAGATAGAGAAAAAATATTTAAAGTATGATTAATAATGTAATAAAATATCAAAACAAAAATACAAGAACAACACATAAAGATATTGAATAAAGAACAAAATTACATGAATTATAAAATTTTATATGCACATTGTTATTAAAAATTTTCAGGGTTTAGAAAACAGCTGGGCAAATCATAAGAAATGTGCAGAAATGTTACATGAAGGAGTTGAAAGAATAGGTTTAGAATTATTTGTTAAAGACAAGGTAAGCTCATAACAAATTTTGCAAATTCCAAAATTTTGTAAGTAACGAATTTTATAGTTTAGAACCATATTAAAGGCTTGTTCATATGGACCAAAGAGTGATCTAAAGTTATAGAAAATTTTCAATTTCTTCATAGAATTTAGTAACTTTTAAAAAATTGTTTAGGATATCTTATTTATAAGTTGATGTAAAACAAAAATTTTGATCCGTATATGAAGAAGTATATTTTCATCAATAACTTTCTAAAAGTGGATGAACTATGTTTTACTCCAGGAAACACAATGAAACATAACTTTAAGAATAATTATTGATATCTAGCACAGAAACATTTCATGGGGCCTTGGTGGCCACGTGGTCTAGGTAGTTCGTCATGACTACTAATGATCACTAGCCTGTCAGCACTGAGGTTGTGAGTTCGAATCTCACCTGTGGCGTGGTGTGTTTGACTCCTATCTTAATTGACAAGGATTGCCAATTTTCCTACCAAAGGTCATGGTTCTCTCCGGGTACTCCAGCTTCGTCCACCAATAAAAACTGGCCGCCACAAAATAGCCAGATGTTCTGAAAACGGCGTAAAACCCCAACTAAACAAACTAAACAAACAGAAATGTTTCATTATAAATCACTTATAATTACTAATATAGCACTGAAATGTTTTATCATAAATTACCGGTACTTAAAAAGTACTGTTTGCAACTTAATAAAAATGCTTACATTTTCAGTCAATACGTCTTCCATGTGTAACAGCAGTTAAAGTTCCAACTGGTGTACACTGGAAAGACGTAGCTGATTTTGCCATGAACAAGTGAGTATTTTTTAATGACAAGCAATTTTTAGCTCACCTGGCCAAAGGCCATGTGAGCTTTTGTCATCACTTGGCATCTGTCATCCATCCGTCCGTCTGTAAACTTTTACATTTTCATCTTCTCCTCTGAAACCCCTAGACCTATTGAACTGAAACTTGGCCTGTAGCTTCTGTGGAAGGTCCTTTACAAAGTTTGCATAAATCGTCCCAGCCCGTGAAACAAAATGGCCACTATGAGCATTTTCATGTTCTGATTGGTCCAAATTTAAAACTTCTTCTCCTCTGAAACCGTAAAGCCAAATGAACTGATTTTTTGGTATGGAGCATCTATGGAAGGTCCTTTACAAAGTTTGCATAACAGAAAGTGTCTATCACATATAACAAAAATCTACAAAACTGCAGAATTTGGTCTGAATGTTCCTCTTAAGGTGCTCACCATGTGTTGTTACTCTGGTGCCGATCCCTAATCCAAAATGGCCTTCAGCAGATGACTTATGTTAACATAAGACCCTATGGGAAATATATCCAAAAATCTTCTGGAGAACCACCAAATTTTAGAATATTCTGACCTGTAAGTAGAAGGACCTTGATTTGGTTCCTACAAGAAAGGATAGGGAGAAGTGACTTCTCTCTTTGAGGTACATCAATAAAAATGGCTTTCATGCCAGGTGAGAGATACAGGCTCAGCCCTCTGAGCCTCTAGTTAAAATGTTCAGTCATTAGAACTGAGGATAGGGGACTAGACATTTAATACTGATCTGTAAACAGTTAATTTTTCTTTTGTTTATTTGTCACAAACTTGTTCTTATAGTTTACATCACAATTAAAGATTGAATACTTTACTTTAAACATATTTTATTGTCATAAATATAGACAAATGGATAAGACACAAGTTGCAAGAACTTATTAAGTCTTCTCCAACATATATATAAAACATTACAAGTGACAATACCTTATAGAATAATCAATACAGTCATTGAAAGCATAGATATAGACGTAACATGGCGAGATGTGAGAAAAAAGAAAAAGAAAAGAAAGCACAAAATATAATGCAGGGGGGTTTGTCGTCCGTGTCGTGTCTTTCGTATCATTCTTGGATCAAATCAATTATAAACAAATCTTTTTATATCAATAATATATCTTTGAACACATTTGAAAAGCCTACAGTTTCGATCAAAATCTAAATGAGCGTTACCATACAACATGTTTTTAACAGTAGGTTCAATACCAAGTGCTAATATATCATCAATTAAACGAATCCTTTGTGCTCTGTATCTACTACAGTGTAAAAAGTAATGTACAACAGATTCAGTTTCGTTACCACATTCACAGTGACAAATATCTATTAAATTACATCTGAAAAGGTCTGCTCTGAGACCACTACATCTATGACGTGGTATGGTGTGTAAAATATTGGCTTTATTGAATTCAATTGTTAATAAACACATGTATTTTATTATTTAACATAGCTATAAAGTGGAGATATCTGGTGGACTTGGAACATTGGCAGGAAAAATATGGAGAGTAGGAATTATGGGATACAATGCCACACCCGACAATGTCAACAGAGTCCTACGAGCATTAAACGATGGTTTAAGAAATGTTGGATTTAACAAGGCAAAATTGTGATTCTATCTATGTGTTTTTACTTAAGCTTTAAGCAGTATATATTTTGAATTTTCTTTATATATATATTTTTGTTGGAATTTGTTGAAGTATCTATACTAATTCAATTAGAATCTCTATTATGTTTCATTTTTCCAAATCATTTCATTATTGAAATAAAAGACTATGATTTCAGGGACATTTCATTGACAATCACCTTAGATTGATATACAATGTGTGAAAATAAATGTTTATTACATCTAGCCATTTAATCATAAGCACAGCCATTCAATGTATATTGATTTGATTAATCATGTCCAGTATACTGTGGATTCATTATATATTTTTTTCATCAGTGGAAACACAAATTTTGGCATTCAAGGAAAATACATACAATAATTCATGTTGGGGAATCAGTAGAAAATTCAATTCTAATTAAATCATAAAAACTGCACAAAATTCAGTATTTGCAAAATAAAGAGTATGAACAGAAATATTAAAATCCATATCCACTTTATGAAATAAATGAATCCACAGTACTCCATTTCAAATTAAACAACTGAAATTTCCATTTTACTAAGAATATTTTATGAATTTCTGAATTAACAAATATATTTATAGCTTTTGTTACCCTGTACTGCCATCAACCCAGCTGCTGCATCAGATCCTTTCCGATACTTTGACCCATTTATAATTTTGTATAGGTTAATGCAGCTTTCTTTTAATTGAAATTCCATGTTAACTGTGAGTATATTATTATTAAATGGAGTTATATTGGTATTTAGTTTTTTCTTGATTGGATGATGTGTATAATTTTCATTTCCTCATGGTTGAGAAATTATTGCATGAAATCAGGAATATGAATCTTAAATGAGATATTCTAGTCCTATACATATAAATAATACTATTACATGTATGTTAAATGAAAAAAATAGTCAGAAATATGTTTTAGATGTACATGTACTTGAAACAATGGACATTACAAGGGTGTAAGGAACAAAGGTTTGTAATGGTAAATTTGACTAATTTCAGTCCTATGTACATTGTGCTTTTAAGGCAATATTCCAAAATGGTTGCAGTCTAAAAATATTTTAGTGAGGGATTCTACATGTATGACAGAGGACATTACATTGTTAAACTCCTTAACAAAATTAGAGATGGTTATCTCCAATTGGTAACATTAAAATATTTTTTGTTATCCCAATAAAAAAAATACTTGTGTTTCCGCTAACATGATAGAAACATGTAGCATTGGCAAATATTTTGAATAATTTAGAAATTATAACTGGTTTATATAGGGATAACACTTTGACTTTAATAGTGCTTACAAAAGTGTTTACGATAGACACAAAAAAAGTAGCTGGCTGGGTAAGTGGAAACATATCTTTTTTCTTGACCCTGCTTTTGATATACATATACATAACTTCATGATATTGTTTATAAGTATGATGCATTAGTTGCTGTGTTAAAAATTGCTAATTTATCTTGCCACAGAAACTGAAAATCAGTAATGAGGTGGTTAAATGTAGTATTATAGCTATTTTTTTATTTTAGAGGATTAAGGCTTAGATGTGAGGGTTATATTGTACAGAGGTAGGGAATTAGTATCTTGTATGTTGATAAAGATATTTGTAATACATTTAATGTGACAATAAAAAGATGTCCTCGAATATTAAAATTGGGTAAGAATATTATTGTATTTCCCCAATCCTTACTAAAATCACATTAGTCCAGCACCATAAAACAGCACATGTATGATGTATCAAAATTGCACAATCTGTTGACCTTACTCAATTACTATATGGCACTTTGGCGGACATTTTACACTGAGAGATTCACAGCCTTTAACCCCATGTCTGTTGGCTTTGGTATTATTGTCTCATATTCCTGATGGCTAATGGTTTACAAATGATAATCTCAAATTTCTTTCGCTTCTTATAGGATGCATAGTTTCATGGATGGTAATTTGGTTTCATCTAACAGTACCCTTGGATTAGACTGCCGGTGTGTTTTGTGGTTGTTATAAAAAAGAAATGTTGTGTGCATGTAAAGAATCTTTCATTTATAAGAAAAACTGGATCTCAGTTCATTTTTTCAGTTGAGAAATTTATCAAAAACTTTAGAATTACAGGACACTTAGTGCTAATATCTTTATGAAATAGTTCATAGTGTACTAATTTGGAATGCTGTTGGTATTGCAGAGTCAACAATGAAGAACAAATGTAGAAGACATGGTCATTTTATTTTTGTATCATTCTGTTTTTACATTTGATAGTTACTTATTGGACCCATTTTAATTTTCACCCTGAATGAAATACATTGCTGTGTGTTAAAGGAGTATAATGATCAGTGTTATTTACAAATGTTCATATCTGCATGTTTAGTGCTAAAATAGTTACTATATTTAAATTATATATGAAAGATTCAAATTAAGATTTCTATGTTTATTTAGGTCTTGTGGTTAAATTTATTGGATTTTTGACACCGCTGTTTATGGACCAATTTAGTGTTTATTTTACTTTACAGATGACATATGGGATGTTACAAAAGCATGTAAATTATTTGTATAACAGTAGGTGCAAAGGGTCAGAGAAAATTTCAGTTAGCAAGGTTCTTTTTTTAAGTAAGGGAAATAAAAAGCAAAAACAAAACTAGAAAAGTTTTTTTGTTTGTGATTTAATAAACAAAATTTGTTAGATGTTATAATTATCTGTTCTGTTACATGTGATAAATGAATGTATGAATGGAAAAATCTTTATTTTTATAAATAAATTTAAAATTGAATTGTGATATTTACTTTTATTTATACTAGAAGTGACCATACTTCGGAGGAAGGGTCCTCATATTTGAAGGAATGGTCAACATATTTGGATGAATGTCACTTTTGGAATTGTTGCAGTTGATGTTCAAATTAAAGAAGTTACACAAAAAAAAATCAATCATAATGTGCAAATGCATGTAGATTCCAGATTATCAACACATTTTGGTTCATCACAAGGACGACCCAATAAGAGCTATTTTTGGAATTATCTCCCCTGCACCAATTTGCCATATTTGCAAAAGAGAAGATATTTCTTCATATAAATATTGATACAGAAAACTCTTTTCAATTGAATATCTGTTGACAGAATATTTATTTTATTTGCATAAGATTTTGCAACACTAAACCATTTACCATCGAGAGGATCATCATATGTCATACAAGTAGTACATGTAGTGGCACATGGTCTGTTTGTGGGAGTTTATGCCAATTTGAGCACCATTGCATATATACATGTATGCAGCCAATTTTATTAACTTTAAAATTATTTTTTATAGTGGATTGGGAAACAGGTTATACCAACTTACGTTAATCCATATCCACTTGGCATGTGTGAGAGCAGTTCCTGCAGCTGCATTTTAACCCGATTTTTTTTGACATCTACATATGATAAACATGCTAAGGATGTTACTCTCTCTCAAGATAGGACAGTCATTTTCATCTCCATCCGATGGACGAGCACCTTCCATCAAGACCATCATTGTAAATGGTGTTGAAAATTTGAGCCTTGAAATCATGATCCTAAACAGATATTGAACCAGGGAACTTTGGCTACAAAGGCCGATGCTCTAACCACTACACCATGACACCCTCTCCAATTTTAATGGCGTAGATAGAGTAGCAAGAGAGAAACACTGACCTGTTGAGGAAAACTAGCAATCAGAGTTGAACAGACTTCTCTATGATTTGGGTTTGAAATAACAATCTCAGTATTTACTCACAAGTAACTAACTAGATCACTCTGGCTTTTCAATTACTCACATGAGAATGCCAGTGCAGCAACTTAATATTTCACTATGAAATTCTTTGATATTAACTTAAGTTAAAATTTAACTTACATTTCACTAAGCTGAATATTGGTCAATGAATCCAATAAAAATTGTTGTAAAACCTCATAATTTCCACTTGAAGAAATCACTACACACATGTTCCAAATTACTAGTAAAAACTTGAATTCCAGTTATTCATAAGTATTAGAAATGATTGTATTCCTAGTTATTCATAAGTATCAGAAATGATTGTATTCCTTGTTATCCGTAAAGTGCCTGAAATATTCATATTCCAAGTGTCGGAAATATTTGTATTCAGTCATTACTTTAAAAAGGTGTCTCCACAGTTTCAATTAACAGAATATTGATATTCCAGACAGTTTTGAAGATATTCAAATATTTATTTTCCTGGTTAATATGAGAAATATTCCATGCTATTTTTTCAACTAACTAGTTTTATTGTTAGTAACTTGCAATATATTTCGCAGTTTCATTTTCTGAATACCACAAGGTCTTACCTGTATCTTAACTATTATTTAGTTTATCTTTTATCTGAATGTCATATGAGAAAAATCTATTGTAATTGTTTCCTGGTTTACATAACTCAGATATAATTGTATAATTTTTCAATTGAAAGTTTAAGGTAAAAAAAAACTTAATGTTTTTATTGTAATCAGATACTGAGATTAGTTCACTTATTGGTGTTTCTTCCTATATCGACAGTTTTGAAGTATTTCAGCCATGTTATGGTAAACCTATAGGAGGTATTGACGAACAAAAACAAGAACTTCAAATTTTAACAAGACTATAAACTAGAAGTACTGTGATCAAAGCTCACAAATGTATATCCCGCGCTACGGGTACAATAATGTACAGAAATGTATAAGTCCATGTTTTGTTTGCCTATGTGAACCCTAAAAATCGTTTCAATAAAAAAAAAAAAAACAAAATAGATTGTTCACAATGGAAATGTCCACTGAAGATTCTCTCAAAGTTTCACAGAAATCCACTCACTGCTTTAGGAGTTGCGGACGGGGAATCCTTAACCCTCTTACATGACCATATTATGAAGAAATGGTAAAGTTGATGTTTGTCTGTGAGAAACCCAAAGATCATTCTGATCAAAAATAAAATAGCTGAAAATTCTGTGAAAATTTCAATGAAATCCATTCACTGATGTAAGAGTAGTTTAGTTAATAGGTGCAGACGGACGGACGAATGGAAGAATGTATGTACGGACGTACGGAAACACTCCACCAATATGTATCCCCCGCTTCGCTAGCGGAGGATATAAAAAGAGGTCAAAGATACCACTTATCAGACATGTCACCACATGTTGCTATCCCTCGCAAATAATCTACAGATAAGCTTACAGTTATCAATTATATATTAAACTCAGTCCCTAAACTTTTAAGTATTGAAAAGCATTAAAATTAGATCAAGGAAACACATACATGCCGAAGATATATAGTCCTTATAACGAAATTACATAAAAAGGGGCCTTGGAGGTCAAGAGGTCTAGGTGTCTATCATATACAGACCTAATAATGAATTTACATAAAAAGAGGCCTTGATGATCAAAGAGGTCTAGGTGTCTGTCGTATATAGAACTTGTAACGAATTTACATAAAGAGACCTTGGTGGTCAAGAGGTCTAGGTGCCTGTCATACACAGACCTTATACTGAATTTACATAAAAAGAGGCCTTGGTGGTCAAAAGGTCTAGGTGTCTGTCATAACTTCTAATAATCACTAGTCTGTCAACACCACGAACACAGAGGTTGTGAGTTTGCATTCAACTCACAGTTAGGCTGTTTTCTATTCCTATCAAATTGTACAAACTTGCCAGTTTTCTGGCCAAAGATGTGTTGTCCCCTCAGGCCCGAATTTTGGAAGGGGGCCACCCAAGGGACTATTCCACCAAAGTTTAATGGAATAGGCCCAGTGGTTTCCGAAGAAAACATCTTTAAAGGAAAGTTTACGCCGGATGCTGCTATTAAAAGGCAAAAACTCCTATGAGGGGTAATCAATGATTTTGTTCATGTTGACTTATTTGTAGATCTTACTTTGTTGAACATTTTTGCTGTTTGCAGTTTGTCTTTATCTATACTTATATTCAAGATAATAACCTAAAACTGCAAAATTTCCTTAAAATTAACAATTCAGGGGCAATAACCCAACAAAGGGTTGACCGATTCGTCCGAAATTTCATGGCAGGTAGATCGTGACCTGATGAACATTTTTACCCGACGTCAGTTTTGCTCTAAATGCTTTAGTTTTTGAGATATAATAAGACAAAAACTGCAGTTTAACCCTGTGTTCTGTTTTTAGCCATGTTGGCCATGTTGGTTGGCAGGCGGGGTCATCGAACATATTTTTAAAAAATAAATACCCTAATGATGTTTGGACGACATGAACAACGGATGCCAAGTGATGAAAATAGCTCACTTGACCCTTTGGGTCAGGTGAGCTAAAAATTTACACAAACATTGTCAAAAAACCCTTAATTGACCCCCAGAAATCAACTGTTATCTTAAACTATTCTATGTCAAAAATCCTGATATCTTCATTCATACCCCACTCATAAGGCCAAACAGCTGGATTTAATAATCAGGGGAGGTAACATGTTTAATTGGAATGTAGTCATCTATTTAAAAAAAACTAGAAGAACTATGAGCAAACTCACAAATATATATCCCTCGCTATAGCTACAGTAATATAAGGAAATGTATAAGTCCATGTTTGTCTATATGTGAACCCCAAAAAAATAATTTTTTTGCACAATGGTAATGTACACTGAAATTCTTTGAAAGTTTCACAGAAAGACATCCTCTTACATTACATGAAGAAATGGCAAAAGTGCATGTTTGTCTGTGGGAAACCAAATAAATCATTGTGATCCAAAATAAAATAGGTGACTTGCCACTTTGCACTGAAGTTTCTGTGAAAGTTTCAATGAAATCCATTCACTGGTGAATGAGTAGTTGCAGTAAAAAGGTGCCAATGGAGAACAGAATCTCCCATCACTATTTATCCTGCCTTCAATAAGCGGGGCATATAAAAAATTCTACACACCAAATATATTCTATATTCCTTTTCCCAGGTCCTGTTTGCCTGTAAAATGATATACTTAGATCAGTCTATTGATCCATTTTCACTGGACCTGAACAGAAATACATCATTATTATCGAAGTACATTTTAAATTCTCAAGGGGTTAGTTACCACGAAGACATTACTGACAATGAATGCCAACATATACATATCAACTTCAAACTGTGTGAACTGAAATAACAAGTCTTTTCACTGTGGTTAATACACCAAAACTCGTTTATATCATTCATATAGAAATGGTTCATGACCATTCAATCTTTACTGAACTGAGGATCAGAACTGTGTATAGGCTGAGTACACCAACACTTCAACCACAACACTACCATGCATATATTGGTGTATTAAAAGTAATTAAAACATGGTGAAAATAAACTGTTTAATATTCTGCAATTTTTTATCATACAAATTTAACAAGATTTTAAAACAAAAACAACAATTTAGTAATGGTAAAAGTCTAACATTTGACTAAGTTAGTACACTATAATTCAGAAATTCATTAACTGCAAATATGCATTAATAGACAATATTATCAGATTAATTAATGTAAAAAGGGAGATTTTCGCACCGTCTATTTTTGCAATTTTGGAAATTAATTCAACTCTGTGCTATTTTAAATTCACAACTCCAAGTCAATCAATATGTATAAAGAATTGAAATTATGTGGTGGTTTTATTTTTTGTGTTTTATCTCTTACCACAAAAATATCCTGGCTTACAGTAATGTGTTTGCTGTAATTCTTGTAAAAGAATATAACTATCAAAGATTAATTTGTGAGTCTCTTTTCTCAATCCTGATATATCTTTCATAATAAGTAAACATGACATTAATTTCCAAATTTACATTTTATAAACTGGTACCTAACTGGGATATAAACAAGTACAATTTTTTTTTACATTCACCTGATTCAACATACACATAATTATCAGCTGGTTATAATGAAAATAACATTGATATTTTTGGTATAAAAACAAATGTCTCTCCTATTTGGAAGGTACATTAAGCTGTTACAACCATGAAATTATCTTTCCAACCAACACACTGGCACAAAATCTGTGAATATGAAAAAAAAACTTGAATCATAGATATCCTGCAATAAATTCATTAATGTTACAAAGGGGTCATAGCTCATGTAAATAAATTGCTTGGCAATTCAAATCGTTCATGTAAAACATTGGTATAAAGCAACATACCATTCTTTTGTTTGAATTAAAATCACCAAAATATATACCAGAGTTTCACAGGTAGATATATATTATTAGTATAGTTATATTGCCCCATGTCTTTGAAAGCATATTTATTGAACAGAAATTTGTTCAGGCATTTGGATAAAAGGATTTGGTGGATAAATTCTCAACAAAAAATCCACAGGTGCACATTACAAAGTTCAAAGAAAACAATAACACTTTTATTGCAGTTCTTCATCTTAAGGTTGTAGTGGCCAACTAGGAAAAAAATCTTGCCCACTACTGAAAAAACATTGGTATTTATTTACTTTAGGGGTCTCACTCGTTTAGGCATAGGGTTTGGTTAGGGTTAGGCTTTAGGGTAAGGATTAGTGCTTAGGGTTACGGTCAGGGAAAAATTTCTTATGTTGATTTAGGTTAAATGAGGTGAAACGAGATAATTGCTGTATGATATTTTGAATGCAAGATATTTTTTGTCCCATTTAATCCATTACTTACTATTCTATTGTTTAAATCTAAATATAAAACTTAATTATATATCTTATTTCTAATTTTTGATTATTAAATTCTATTTCAAATATTAAACTAGCAATCAAAAAGGTGTGAAAAGATGTCTGAGGTGCCACGATAAGAGAGACAATTACCTATGACAATTAGATTATGTTTATGGTCTCCAATAAATGTGTGACAGGATGTTAAGATATATACTAAAAAAAATGTACAATAATCACTAATCTATAGGAAGCTGAATTATATTTTTCTCCAGATACAGAGGGTTTCATGAAGAATGTTCAATATAAAAAATCTGTAAATTTGTAGAAAATTGATTTTAGAGTTTTTTTGTCTTTTGATATAAAACAGATATACTGTTAATGGTAATGTGTATTAAAACATGTGGTTTGTATAGATAGTAGAAATCAGCCAGCATACTGCTTGACAGTGATGTATTAGCAGTATTAAGGTTTACTTTCATAGTAATCAGTCATTTAATCAATTACATTTCAAAAGTAATTGTAATTAAATAAAATTACATTTCAAAATTGCTGTAATTGTAATTTTGGAATTTTGGAATGTCATCAGTAATTTAATCAATTACATTGAAAGTAATTGACACCAGATCTGGTTAGGGTTTAGGGTTGTGGTTTGTATAGGATACCCCAATATGGAGTGAGACCACAATAGTAAATGAAGGCCAAAATATTTTCAAGTATCAAGGCAATTTAAAATACAACTTAAGTTGAGGACAATTCTCATAGACAGTGTGAAAAAATAAATTAATATTATATGTACTTAAACCATGTAAGGTAAAGGATAAGAAATGAAACATATTTGTGTTAAATGTCAATTATTCAACAGAGATTCAAAAAGGACAAAGAGATTTTATAGCACCTTCACTGATCAAGTTCACCTAGTGACATTGTACAATGTAAGTAGCTATACAGCTTAACAAAATGCTTCCAGATTTTTCAAAATCTTCAGGAAGATCTATTTTATTATAAACATACCGTTAACACTTTCTGGTGGAAAAATATTCCTACAGACTTGTACGGTTTTAACTTTCAAAATATTGTCATTGTTTTAATTCTATAAACTTCAATTCATCCACTGAAAAAATTTGTCTTATGAATGTAAAAACAGCTTTTATTTATATACAGTTATATTATGTTAAAATATTATTATGCTCAAAAATATGTATTAAACATTGCTTTTTTGTTTAGTTGGGGTTTAATGCCGTTTTCAGCATATTTTGCTATTTCGTGGCAGCAGTTTTTAATGGTGGAGGAAGCCAGAATAACCGGAGAGAACCATGACCTTCGGTAGGAAAATTGGTAATCCTTGTCAATTAAGATCAGAGTCGAACACACCCCGCAACAGGTGAGATTCAAACTCACAACCCCAGATTTGACAGACTATATATCAATAGTAGACATGACGAACTACCTAGACCACTTGGCTACCGAGGCCCCATCTTACATTGCTCAGATATACATGTAAATACATTTAACAAAAATTCTGCATATTAGCAGTGATTAGACAAGATGTTCTGAAATTATGTCAATCCTAGATAATGCTTCACAGATTAAGTATAAAATTATGTGTTTATATTATAAAATTTCGTGTGTTTGGCGGAGACGTAACAAATAGCAATTTTAATGTCTTTGGTTTGACTCGGCCAGGGATCGAACCTATGACCTCCGAATGCGAAGCGAGCATGCTACCATGAGACCATTAAGGCCATTAAGAAAAATTTATAATACAATATAAATATGTGTAGATTGTTCATGTATCAAACACCTTTTAAAAATATAACCTGACTTAGTTTAAGTTTTTTTTTCAACATACAAGGATGTGATCTCTATATTGGGTCATTATGATATCACTGAGTCTGATCACACTAATGTTGGATCAAATCTTAATGTCAACAAAAATGGCTATGAGGTCAGATTTGGTTCTAAGGAAATATGATTAAGGTGTGTATCTAAAGCAACCCTGAGTACATGTATCTGATTTTTTCAACAATGAACATAAACAATTAACAATTTATACACATAACAATTAAGAAGGCACTGCTTCAATATCTGGTCACTATATTAAGAATATACATTTTTCAATTAAAAAAAACCAGTCTATTATACCTTAAAGCATTTCTTAAAAAATCCATACCTAGTATAATCCAGTTGTCTTCTTCAAATGAAGAGATCAACATTAATGAGTGATCATTAAATCTTATTCACATAAACAATATTTTGTGTATGCATATAAATGTAAAACATAGAGGTTCAACAATACCAGTAAATATATATTGTGAACATAAAAACATACCAGTAATATTATAATCAACCCAAAAACATGAATCTTGAGTGAGTTGGTCACTTTTCTTCAATTTAAATCATGATTTAATGAGGTTTGACTGTGTTACTATCAACCCATTATTTCATATTCTTGACATATCACGTTCTTTTAACATAAAATTTCCCAAATATTATTTTTGGTAAGATTTCCATTTGAACCCCTCTCCATATATATTTTTACTTGTTCCATCATTATGGGGATTCACAAGGAAGTCTTTTCTTATTTTTAACCCATAAAAACATCCCAATACTGACTTTTTTCAACCTTCAATGTGTCATCCAATTCATCTTATTTACTTTTTTGCATCAGTGTCTAAATTCATTCATTCATTCATTCAATTAAGCACTAATGAGGAACCAGAGTGAGTTATCTTTTCCTAACCAATGTAGGTAAGGGAGATAATTAAATTCTCTCCCTTTTGTCCTTAGGCTAAAAGGAAGACAAATTTATTACCTCCCTTACCTACATTGGTTAGGAAAATATAACTCACTCTGGTTTCTCATTGAACCATATTATTCTGAAGGTGGATCAAGAACATTTTCAAACAAAGGCAAAATTCAGGGCCAAATTTGTAAAAAAAGCTTGAGAAACAAATAACTTTTTTAATAGTCAAAAATAAAAAAAAAACAGAATTCTGTGGGTGCAAATTAAAATCATAATAAAAATTCAAATTTTTTTCCCATTTACTCATGTGCAAAAAAAATAATTATTATTGAACTATAATACTAAGCTACCTTTTCTGTTAATACTTATTTAGATGGAGATTCTAAAAAACCATTTCTATTATACACTAGATGACTAAATGCAATTACGGCTCTGATACATGCCTATTGACTGAGCTAGGTCTTAACAGAAGTTTCAGAATTTAACTAATCTTAGTTGTCTTAACACTTAGCTGACTACTAGACAATTCTTAAATAAAACAACTGAAATTATTGGATTTTATTTGTTGGTGTATTCCAAAGAAACAAAAATATTTGCATATGGAATTTTCAATGTAAAAGGGAGATAACCCTTCCTATGAGATTTTATCAAATCAAGTACATGTATTACAGGCCATTTATTTTTAATTAGTTGGTTTAGATATCCGCTGACTCAATTTTGCCAATTTGAAGAAAAAAAATAAAATTGAAAATTTTGGTTTTTTATTACTGCCGACCCTTTGAAATCAGCCATCCCGAAAATAAAAATAAATTAAAATCCTTTTTGCATCAAAATTTCATAAAAGATTATATTCCAATTCGCCTAAAAATAGATTATCCATCAATATAATACTTGTAAACATGATAAAAAAAATCTATTTATAGCCGTTAGTTGATGCCAATTTCCGAAACAAGTTTTATGAAACGAATTTCTTAATAGAATCAATGCGGCTTTTATGTTCATTTTGTATGAATATCTTGATTCCGTAAGATATCGAATCCACTCATTTTAAGTTGTCGTAGTTGACGAGTCGGATCCCTTAAAAAGGAAACAACACCTTTCAAGATAGATGTTCTGGCATTTGGGTTTCAAAAGAGGGAATTAACTGATCTTTTGCAACCTTTGTATATTTGGCAATATAACAATATAACCAAGATTGTTCAAAAGTACATGATTTTCCCTTTTTTTTCCCGACCGACCGACCCTATTTTTTTAAAAAAAAATTCTGTAAACCATTTAATTAAAAAATAAAAGGCCACATCTATGTTATTGCCAAATATGCAACAGACAGTACACCAAATATATTGCACTTGGAAATCATATCCCTTGAGATCACAAGTGTAAACTATATTATAAATATATGATATGACAAAAATATACATGACAAAATAATAAATAATAATAAACACCATGTTGACCATTCACAATTTTACACAAGTTCAGAATCTAGTTATTTTTATTTCCGTTGAAATAAGGGTTAATACAGCGGTGATTCCCTCTGTATTCATTCTTCATGACTGGAGTGAACATCCAGAGGGAAGCGGCTTAGACAACAAGGATTACACTCTGCAATCCTTTTCACAAAAAATCTTAAGATAGATTTTACTCTTAAGAGAAAACTTAAGAGTTTGAGGCTTTTCACAAAAAATCTTAAGTGAAACTTAAGAGAGAAAACTATCGTAACTCTAAGAGTGCTGTTACCCTCTCTTAAGTATATATTTTAAACTTAAGAGAAATCTTAAGAGAGAACAATATGGCCGCCTTTATTATATAGGCTTTTTACTTGACGTTTGTCATTTAGTGAAGGGTAAACTTCATTAAATTAAAACACAAAATAGGAGTTGAAGCTATATGTTTAGCATTGATTAGCAGTTGACCATTAAAAGATACTTATCTTAACAAAGTATGTTTTAAATTTTAACAAGATATATTATTGAGCACATTGAAGTCTACACGATTTTTAATTTACCCAAAAATTGTTCATTTTGTGATTTTTCGTGCACATTTGATTTTTTTACGGACAAGACGACATAACTCCAGAACATCTGACTTTAATACGGTAACAGTATAGACATGATAGAGGAGCCTAAGGAAATTTCAGTTAGTGAGTCTTTTTAGCAACTTCAAACTTTGATCACAGTTACAAAGAACTTGGCAATATTTTGTAACCATTTTTCACCATTTTAGTAAGGATGATTTAAGTTTTTTAGAATAATTATGAATATTTACCCTGGAAACAATAAGAAAAATGTGTTCATTTACTTAATAAAGTTTCATTTTTTTAAGTAGAAAGGCTATATTATATTCGATGTTTTGAACAGAAAAGCTTTTAGGAGAGATCGTGTTTTCCGTGATAGAACTGATGATCTTGATCTTTTAAATGATGACCAGTTAATCGCACGGTATCGTTTTCCAAGAGGGTCTATTCTGGATATAACAGACACGCTAAGAGACTCCATTACAAGACCTTCTGCCAGATCCCATGCAATCCCTCCCCATATACAAGTAAGTATTTAACGAAAACATATCAAACCTATGTTTTCCGTCTTCATGCTGAATTTGGTGCTTTCTTTCACGTCCGCTGTATAGTTATGGTACAAATTATGTAATATCAATCCGAACACACACCAAAAATATTTCGCCAAAAAAAAAAATATATATACGTTACTGTAGAGATAAATGAATTTATTTCCTAAACTTAAACTAAGTCAAATTGCGCATGTAAAACGAAAATGAAAGTAGGTTGCTATGCAATTGTTTATCTTACGAGTAGTCGTACGATTTGACTTAAGATAAAAACTTAGGAATACTCTTAAGTTTAAAATAAATCTTACGACAGCGTTCGTGAAAACGACTTAAGATTTCTCTTAGTATATTCGTAAGCTGAAATCTTAAGATTTATCTTAAGAATTTTTGTGAAAAGATTTGCTGGATCTCAGATTCCACTCTTATGTATTACAAACATGTACATGTAAATTGTAACATTTAAAAATTAAATTTTTATTCCAGTAGGGGTATTGAGATGAAGAAAAAATATTTATAGATCATTACAGGGTATTTTCCAAATAATTTTACTGACAATTTTATTACTAGTAATACTTGTTATGCAGTCTTTACGAAATTGTTTTACGGTTTGTCTGACCGAAACACAAATTTGGCATTTTGCTCCTATATGTTCTACTAAAGAATCTAAAAATATATTCTGAACAACTGGATTTTTGTCTGACATTTATTTCAGTCAGACAGCATTTCATAAAGACTGTGTTATGTTTTTTTTTAATAGTAATTCAAGTATTTTATAAGGTGTTTTAAACACTGTTCCTAATCATTTTGCAGCATAACAATTGGGTTAAATGCCACCATTGAAGCAAGGTAAAAGACCAATACTCAACAACTGTTAAAAGGTCTCATCACACTAAGTGTACAGATGACCAAGACATGACTAGGTCATTAATGAAATAACCATGCTAACCTGGGTGTAACTGGTATTCTGGCTATGCCCACTTTCTTTGATCTGCTGACACATGCACAGGTAAAACTGAGTGGGCATTCAAGGAATAGATTACCTTAATTTTAATTATCAAAACAAAAACAACACTAATTAATTATGAAAACACCTATTGTAATATGCATGTGGGCATTCCGAGAATTTAGGTTTTATAAAAGTGGGCATTCCAAGAAGACACCAACCAGCCATAAACAAGTACCTATTTTAGTGAATACACAAATTATGATTTTGTCAAAATTCATGTATTTTTGCAATTTTCTTAAATTTCAATTTCACAGAAATTTTTTAAAACAAATTTCAATAATTTTACGTTCATTATGTTTTTGATTTGAATGGTAATAATTAGAAAAAAAAAAAGCATTTTTAGTAGTTTCAAATGGTTGTAAAACTATTGAGCAAATGGACATTTTTACATATTGTACATAATACCGTGAAACTACAAAAAGATGCATTCAATTATAAAAAATCAAATTAGCATTTTCATGGAGGTACATGTATTGCAAAACAAAACTAAAACCATAACACTGTACAATTGTAGACTTCATATGAAAAATTATACTTAAAATAGAAAATGTGTCTATAAGACACAGATGTCCCGCCCTTAAAACAGCTCAAGTGTTGCTGAACTGCGTTGTACTATACAAGAGGAATGTAGAGGTGAAATATCATTGATATATTACTTAAGGTTTCTGAGAAATGAACCTAAATGCAAAACTTAACCAAAGTTACTGAAGCATGAAATGTGGGTCATAGCAACCCAAGTGTTGGTGAACTGTGTTGTACTATACAAGAGGACTGTAGTGGTGAAATATCATTGACATACAAATGTATTACTATATTTTTCTTAGAAATGGAGCTAAATGCAAAACTTAACCAAATCGGGACGTATGTATGTATGTATGTATGTAAGTATGTATGTATGTACGGATGGACAAGGGTAAATCTATATGCCCCAGCCACTTTGTGGCAGGGCATAAAAATCTTTTAAAATATTGCAACAAATCTAAAAATTATTTCAAAACCTCAAAATTTAAATTTTATTATTCAGATGCTATTTTTTCAGCTTCTGGCAAATCTTCATCTAAATCTTTGTGCTTTAACATTTCGTATCCTTTCCTCAACTGGTCCCAAAACACTAAACTCAACACTGAATGTGGAGCTATTCTCAAAAATGATGGTCCCCAACCTTTGTAAAATCCCCATGGCCCTTCTTTTTTCATTATTTTTACAAAACAGTCTCCTATATTGTTGTAATATAGTCCTTTTCCATTAGCATCCAATCCTTGGTTATAGAGGCGAGTACATACAACATCTGGTGGAGTCATGAATATCGTTAATACAATGCCACTAAGTATACTAGCAAAAAAAGGAACAAGTATTGATTTCTCCTCAAATATCTGTAAATAAACAGAAAAAAATTACACATGATTAAATGCAAAAATTGACAAAACATCATTCTTCCTATAGTTTCTTGAATCTGGACCATAATGCAATACTGAGTCAAAGTCATTTATGCAATAATACATGTATGTAGGTCAACATGACTTCATTCATGCACACACTGCCTGGGTTTGAAGCTGAGAAATTAGAGCAGTAGCCAAGTGGGCTACCAAATAAAAATTTGAATTAGTCCACATAAAGATTAGGGGCCCACAGGTGCGCATTAGCGCACCTGCCACCTCACCTAAGCGAGGTGCATTACGGCGAGGGGTCTGGGGGTAAATGGTGCAAAATCCTGCAATGTACCAATGCTCCTGGCAGCAAAATTGTGTATTTGAAAGTCAGGATTTTATATAGAAAAGTTTTGAAATTTCTAAAAAAAACATGAAATTTCACCATTTAGTTTTTTTTTCTTGGCCTGTTCATTAATCCTCAACTGTAAATTGTTTGTTTACCATAATGGCATTTAATCACTGGGTCCCTTGGTTCCCTGTCATGTTCAGATTGTACCAAAACTAGAGTTGCAGACATGTAATTTTATTTGAACATTAAAACATTCAAAATTCACATTCATATTTACATTCCAGAAGGTCATAGAAAACAGAGATTTCATTTTCTGATTCATCAGTTTCATCATCAGTCGGTTCATCCACATCAGATGAGTTTTCATCATGAACATCTTGGTCCAAAATTGAAAATCATGCCGCACTTCCGTTTTGTGTCAGTCGGCTGTTCCGATTAACTGGTTAAACGGAACAGCCGAAGGACACTAACCGGAAGTGCTCCGGATACAGGAGTATTATTTTCATAACAAGAAGCAGAAGCATGCGCAAAAATTTAGTAAATAAAAATTCAAAAAACATAAATTTTAACAATATATTTCTTTGTTTACTAAATTTTTGCGCATGGGCGACGGAATTGGATTTTTATATTGGCCCACACTGGAATTTGATATTCACTCGCCAAGTGGGCGACAGAGATGTAATTTTTATGCTAATTTCAAACCCTGACTGTTAGTATCCAAGATATTTAAAACAACAAAATATTGTTTTTCCTTGTTTTGCAATTGCTTAAATCTGAAATTTAGTGCAAAACAATGAAATTAAAGCACTGTATTCCCTTCCAAATTCAATTGGATTGGGAAAATATTTTTTTTCCATCTATCATCATCTACATGTAAATGTATTTTTATTTACAAATATATTAGGTAAAAAATTTTACAATGAAATTTCAAAACAAAAATCTTGCTGCCATGCAGAGTACAGCAGTATGTGTTTACTTTTTATTCCTTGCTTCCCCTGCCATTAAATATAAAGATAAAATAATTATAAAGGCTGGAAAAAGATTTAGTGGTATGCATCAACAGTAAGTGTAATCTTGTATATTTTCTATGTAAACACTAGTAAAGTCTATTTCTTGTCATTAAAAATGTATTGTTGAAATGAAAGTATATGGTGTATAATCTACACATGCATTGACAAAAATAAAAGCAAAGGAAATGTACTTTTACTGCTGTTATTCACCTATACTTACAAAAAAGTTCTTTAACATGAAAGGAACTTTTGCCTCTCATTGCAAGTTCCAAGATGCCTCTGTCATAGCTTTGAGAGGAATTACTTAATTTTGAAAAATTCAGAGGTTTTCAAAAATCTGAGGTAATATTAAACAGATTGCACACAATAGCATGTACACTTACCTTCAAGTTAACAATATACTCCTTAGCTGAAGAAAACGTCGTGAGTTGAGCAGCAGATCCAACCATAACTCTTAACATTGCCCCACTGACTCCTCTCCATAATCCTGGTACACCATGTTCTGTTAAAATACCATTAAAACCTTCAAACATACTGCCATGACTATGCTGGTATCCTACAGCTATCTGACTGGAAGTTCGACACTGTAAGTGGGTCTTCACCTGAAAAAATTAACCTCTGATAATTAATATGTATTTTTTTAAAAACTAAATTAGTGTTCTGTTATGTTTAATAACCACACATCAAAATTACTGAATCAATTTATTTAATATTTTAGGTCTATTCATTTTCACAGATTTTCCTGGTTTAGCAAAAGGGAATTGTTTCCAGGGAAATCACTAGTGAATTTTGTTTTCCAAATTTTCTAAAGATAGTACATCATAAATTATGTGTTTTACTGAATACAGAAATTTGGGGTTCTTCTGCATAAAAAGACTATAACACTAGGTTTTCTGGCTTTCTCCAACAATTAAAATGGTCAAGATATGAATATTATATAGCAGTTTATATGTGATATAAAAAGCAATAATTGAATAAACAAAAAATACATATGAAAATCTGGCAGTACAAGGTGGCATTTATGTATCAATAGTTTTAAAAAAAATCATTGATTTCCAACTATATGTACATATACAAATAATACTAAATCCAGTTTTAAGCTAACCGAAATAGGGTGTGAGTAATGTTCTAGATTACCAAAGCAACTAATGGGAGATAACTCATAATTCTATATTTAATTAAGTTGAAATATTATAGGACTAGGGTGTATTATTATATCATAACAATTGAAATAAATATATATTTATAGGCTGAAATTGATTTTGTAGTTTCAGAGGAGATTTTTAAAAGTTTACATAGATGACGAAAAAAAAAGTGAAAAATTGTCTTTAAAGGACAAACAAGAGTTGACACACAAAAATGTCTCGCCTGTCCTGTATTTCTAATGAAAGTAAATGCTGTCAGACATATTGCATACAGTATTCCAAAAACAGGCCAAAACACAAAAACTTAACTATAACCACTGAACCATGAAAATTAGGTCAAGGTCAGATGACACCTGCCAGTTGGACATGTACACCTTAATCCTTCCATACACCAAATATAGTAGACCTATTGCATACAGTATTCGAAAAAACAGGCCAAAACACAAAAACTGAACTATAACCACTGAACCATGAAAATGAGGTCAAGGTCAGATGACACCTGCCAGTTGGACATGTACATCTTACAATCCTTCCATACACCAAATAAAATAGACCTATTGCATACAGTATTCGAAAAAACAGCCCAAAACACAAAAACTGAACTATAACCACTGAACCATGAAAATTAGGTCAAGGTCAGATGACACCTGCCAGTTGGACATGTACACCTTACAATCCTTCCATACACCAAATATAGTAGACCTATTGCATACAGTATTCAAAAAAAAGGCCAAAACACAAAAACTGAACTATAACCACTGAACCATGAAAATGAGGTCAAGGTCAGATGACACCTGCCAGTTGGACATGTACACCTTACAATCCTTCCGTACACCAAATATAGTAGACCTATTGCATACAGTATTCGAAAAAAACAGGCCAAAACACAAAAACTGAACTATAACCACTGAACCATGAAAATGAGGTCAAGGTCAGATGACACCTGCCAGTTGGACATGTACACCTTACAATCCTTCCATACACCAAATATAGTAGACCTATTGCATACAGTATTCGAAAAAACAGGCCAAAACACAAAAACTGAACTATAACCACTGAACCATGAAAATGAGGTCAAGGTCAGATGACACCTGCCAGTTGGACATGTACACCTTACAATCCTTCCATACACCAAATAAAATAGACCTATTGCATACAGTATTCGAAAAACAGGCCAAAACACAAAAACTTAACTATAACCACTGAACCATGAAAATTAGGTTAAGGTCAGATGACACCTGCCAGTTGGACATGTACACCTTACAATCCTTCCATACACCAAATATAGTAGACCTATTGCATACAGTATTAGAAAAAAAACAGGCCAAAACACAAAAACTGAACTATAACCACTGAACCATGAAAATGAGGTCAAGGTCAGATGACACCTGCCAGTTGGACATGTACACCTTACAATCCTTCCATACACCAAATATAGTAGACCTATTGCATACAGTATTCGAAAAAACAGGCCAAAACACAAAAACTGAACTATAACCACTGAACCATGAAAATGAGGTCAAGGTCAGATGACACCTGCCAGTTGGACATGTACATCTTACAATCCTTCCATACACCAAATAAAATAGACATATTGCATACAGTATTCGAAAAAACAGCCCAAAACACAAAAACTTAACTATAACCACTGAACCATGAAAATTAGGTCAAGGTCAGATGACACCTGCCAGTTGGACATGTACACCTTACAATCCTTCCATACACCAAATATAGTAGACCTATTGCATACAGTATTCAAAAAAAAGGCCAAAACACAAAAACTGAACTATGACCACTGAACCATGAAAATGAGGTCAAGGTCAGATGACACCTGCCAGTTGGACATGTACACCTTACAGTCCTTCCGTACACCAAATATAGTAGACCTATTGCATACAGTATTCGAAAAAAACAGGCCAAAACACAAAAACTGAACTATAACCACTGAACCATGAAAATGAGGTCAAGGTCAGATGACACCTGCCAGTTGGACATGTACACCTTACAATCCTTCCGTACACCAAATATAGTAGACCTATTGCATACAGTATTCGAAAAAACAGGCCAAAACACAAAAACTGAACTATAACCACTGAACCATGAAAATGAGGTCAAGGTCAGATGACACCTGCCAGTTGGACATGTACACCTTACAATCCTTCCATACACCAAATAAAATAGACCTATTGCATACAGTATTCGAAAAACAGGCCAAAACACAAAAACTTAACTATAACCACTGAACCATGAAAATTAGGTTAAGGTCAGATGACACCTGCCAGTTGGACATGTACACCTTACAATCCTTCCATATACCAAATATAGTAGACCTATTGCATACAGTATTCGAAAAAACAGGCCAAAACACAAAAACTGAACTATAACCACTGAACCATGAAAATGAGGTCAAGGTCAGATGACACCTGCCAGTTGGACATGTACACCTTACAATCCTTCCGTACACCAAATATAGTAGACCTATTGCATACAGTATTCGAAAAAAACAGGCCAAAACACAAAAACTGAACTATAACCACTGAACCATGAAAATGAGGTCAAGGTCAGATGACACCTGCCAGTTGGACATGTACACCTTACAATCCTTCCATACACCAAATATAGTAGACCTATTGCATACAGTATTCGAAAAAACAGGCCAAAACACAAAAACTGAACTATAACCACTGAACCATGAAAATGAGGTCAAGGCCAGATGACACCTGCCAGTTGGACATGTACACCTTACAATCCTTCCATACACCAAATAAAATAGACCTATTGCATACAGTATTTGAAAAACAGGCCAAAACACAAAAACTTAACTATAACCACTGAACCATGAAAATTAGGTTAAGGTCAGATGACACCTGCCAGTTGGACATGTACATCTTACAATCCTTCCATATACCAAATATAGTAGACCTATTGCATACAGTATTCGAAAAAACAGGCCAAAACACAAAAACTGAACTATAACCACTGAACCATGAAAATGAGGTCAACGTCAGATGACACCTGCCAGTTGGACATGTACACCTTACAATCCTTCCGTACATCAAATATAGTAGACCTATTGCATACAGTATTCGAAAACAAGAGGCTCTCAAGAGCCTGAATCGCTCACCTATAAACTAAATTAATATATTAATGTTTTTTTGTAAATTAAACTGAGTATTTAAGGTCACATAAAATGCTGAAAATACCTTTAAAAGCCTTTCAAGAACCTCTGGAAAGAAATGGGCATGAGTTCTCCCTATGCTTGATTAAGATACAGTCATGGTCAATCTGATGATTCACAATACAAAATACAAGCTTTAATTCATCTTCAAATACAAGTATAAATCTTTTGGTCTATATGTTGTCTTCGTTTTTAAAATGTTTGAAAGAAGTTATGTAAAAATTGTGGGTTAAGGCTTTTTATTGTACTTGAAAAGGAAATATTGCAGGAACAATCATGCTAAGTTTCATCCAAATCCCCCTAGTAGTTTCAGAGGAGATGTTTGAAAATTTGTTAACAACGATGATGACAGACACCAAGTGATGGCAATTAAAAGCTCACATATTATGAAGTTTAATCATTGTTATACAACATTCTCATCATAACCATTCACTAAGGATACCATGTTTACTTTAAAAACGAAATATTGTTGAAATCCGAGCAAGTGTAAAAAATGGCGGGAAAATGGCAGCCATTTTAAAAATGGCCGTCCAAAACAAACTTTCATCATCACCATTCAACTCGGGATACCATGTTTGCCATCAAAGTAGCTTTCATCTTCATTTTATTTCTATAATTCAGGAAAAAATAGCAAAAAACAGCATTTTGACTCCTATGTTCTATTTTTAGTAAGGGCGGACATGTTTTTCGACCAATCCAAAATCCAAGCATTAACTTTTTGCAGGATACCCTAAGGAACAATCTTACCAAGTTTCATTTGATTTTGAATAGTAGTTTCAGAGAAGAAGATTTTTGAAATAATAACATTAAACAAGAGGCTCTCAAGAGCCTGAATCGCTCACCTGGCAAACAATGCACTATAAACTAAATCTCATCATCACCATTCACTAAGGATACCATGTTTACTTTAAAAACGAAATATTGTTGAAATCCGAGCAAGTGTAAAAAATGGCGGGAAAGTGGCAGCCATTTTAAAAATGGCCGTCCAAAACAAACTTTCATCATCACCATTCAACTTGGGATACCATGTTTACCTTGAAAGTAGCTTTCGTCTTCATTTTCTTTCTATAATTCAGGAAAAAATAAGCAAAAACAGCATTTTGACCCCTATGTTCTATTTTTAGTAAGGGCGGACATGTTTTTCGACTAATCAAAAATCCAAGCATTAACTTTTTGCAGGATACCCTAAGGAACAATCTTACCAAGTTTCATTTGATTTCGAATAGTAGTTTCAGAGAAGAAGATTTTTGAAATAATAACATAAAAAAAAGCCAAAAAATGTCAAAAAAGGGCAATAACTCTAACATCAGTTGACAGATTTTCACGCAAATCAGCACACAGGTAGCTCTCATCATGCTGAACACTTTCAACTTGCCAGAATTTGCCGTAACCTAATGATTTTTGAGATATTTGCAAAGAACTGTTGTTTGACCCCTATGTTCTATTTTTAGTAACAGTGGCCATGTTTTTCGACGGATCAAAAATCGAAGCATAAACTTTTTGCAGGATACCCTAAGGAACAATCTTACCAAGTTTCATTTCATTTTGAATAGCAGTTTCAGAGAAGAAGATTTTTGAAATAATAACATAAAAAAAACTGTTGTTTGACCCCTATGTTCTATTTTTAGCAACAGTGGCCATGTTTTTCGACGGATCAAAAATCGAAGCATAAACTTTGTGCGGGATACCCTAAGGAACAATCATGCTAAGTTTTATCCAAATCCATTCAGTAGTTTCAGAGGAGAAGATTTTTTAAATAATAACATAAAAAAAAGCCAAAAATGTCAAAAAAAGGGCAATAACTCCTACATGGGTCGTTGGATCTTTTTCAAAATTTCAGGACAGGTAGATCTTGAGGTGCTGAACACTTTTACCCTATGCCAGAATTTTGATATCTGTGACCGTTTCTGACTTATTTGCAAAAAACTGCGATTTACCCCTATGTTCTATTTTTAGCCATGACGGCCATGTTTTTATACGAATCAAAAATCCAAACAACAGATTTGTAGCACCCATACCAATTAATAACTGTACCAAGTTTGGTTGCAGTTGGACTTATGGTGTTGGAGGAGTTAACGTTTGAAAAAGTTAACGGACGACGGACGGACGGACGACGGACGGACGACGGACGCTAAGTGATGGCAATAGCTCACATGACCCTTCGGGTCAGGTGAGCTAAAAACAGGCCAAAACACAAAAACTGAACTATAACCACTGAACCATGAAAATGAGGTCAAGGTCAGATGACACCTGCCAGTTGGACATGTACACCTTACAATCCTTCCATACACCAAATATAGTAGACCTATTGCATACAGTATTCGAAAAAACAGGCCAAAACACAAAAACTGAACTATAACCACTGAACCATGAAAATGAGGTCAAGGTCAGATGACACCTGCCAGTTGGACATGTACACCTTACAATCCTTCCATACACCAAATAAAATAGACCTATTGCATACAGTATTCGAAAAAACAGGCCAAAACACAAAAACTTAACTATAACCACTTAACCATGAACATTAGGTGAAGGTCAGATGACACCTGCCAGTTGGACATGTACACCTTACAATCCTTCCATACACCAAATATAGTAGACCTATTGCATACAGTATTAGAAAAAAAGGCCAAAACACAAAAACTGAACTATAACCACTGAACCATGAAAATGAGGTCAAGGTCAGATGACACCTGCCAGTTGGACATGTACACCTTACAATCCATCCGTACACCAAATATAGTAGACCTATTGCATACAGTATTCGAAAAAAACAGGGCAAAACACAAAAACTGAACTATAACCACTGAACCATGAAAATGAGGTCAAGGTCAGATGACACCTGCCAGTTGGACATGTACACCTTACAATCCTTCCATACACCAAATATAGTAGACCTATTGCATACAGTATTCGAAAAAACAGGCCAAAACACAAAAACTGAACTATAACCACTGAACCATGAAAATGAGGTCAAGGTCAGATGACACCTGCCAGTTGGACATGTACACCTTACAATCCTTCCATACACCAAATAAAATAGACCTATTGCATACAGTATTCGAAAAAACAGGCCAAAACACAAAAACTTAACTATAACCACTTAACCATGAAAATTAGGTCAAGGTCAGATGACACCTGCCAGTTGGACATGTACACCTTACAATCCTTCCATACACCAAATATAGTAGACCTATTGCATACAGTATTAAAAAAAAAGGCCAAAACACAAAAACTGAACTATAACCACTGAACCATGAAAATGAGGTCAAGGTCAGATGACACCTGCCAGTTGGACATGTACACCTTACAATCCATCCGTACACCAAATATAGTAGACCTATTGCATACAGTATTCGAAAAAAACAGGGCAAAACACAAAAACTGAACTATAACCACTGAACCATGAAAATGAGGTCAAGGTCAGATGACACCTGCCAGTTGGACATGTACACCTTACAATCCTTCCATATACCAAATATAGTAGACCTATTGCATACAGTATTCAAAAAACAGGCCAAAACACAAAAACTTAACTATAACCACTGAACCATGAAAATGAGGTCAAGGTCAGATGACACCTGCCAGTTGGACATGTACACCTTACAATCCTTCCATACACCAAATATACTAGACCTATTGCTTATAGTATCTGAGATATGGACTTGACCACCAAAACTTAACCTTGTTCACTGATCCTTGAAATTGGGTCGAGGTCAATTGAAAACTGTCTGACGGGGATGAGGACCTTGTAAGGTACGCACATACCAAATATAGTTATCCTATTACTCATAATAAGAGAGAAATTAACATTACAAAAAATCTTAACTTTTTTTTAAACAGTCACTGAACCATGAAAATGAGGTCAAGAACAATGTACATATGACAGACAGAAACTTCATATTATAAGGCATCTATATACAAAGTATAAAGCATCCAGGTCTTCCACCTTCTAAAATATAAAGCTTTTAAGAAGTGAGATAACGCCGCCGCCGCCGCCGCCGGAACACCATCCCTATGTCGAGCTTTCTGCGACTAAAGTCGCAGGCTCGACAAAAATCCTATGAGGTCAATTGACGATTTTGGTCAGGTTGAATTATTTGTAGATCTTACTTTGCTGAACATTTTTACTGTTTAGAGTTTGTAACGGACAAGAAAATAAAACATAAAATTTATTCTAGATGCCTTAAGAATCATTCAGACTAAGTATGGCTGTAATTGGTTCAGTGGGTTCAGAGGAGAAGATCTTTGAAAAAGTTTAAGACGGACGACGGACGGACAACGGACGCCAAGTCATGGAAAAAGCTGACATGTCCTTTTAGGACAGGTGAGCTAAAAAATTGGTGGCAATTTACCATATATGTGCCAATGATTATAGTTTTGAAAATCCTTTGAAACTGTTTAGGAATTATAATTAATATGCAATTTTCCCTAAAGGTTCTTGAAAGGGCTTGTAAAAAATTCCTTAGGTGACATTCTAAAATTTGTACAAAAAGTATGTGTGTTTCTCAAAATTACCATGTAAAATGGACTGCCAACAACTGCCCCAACACATCCTGCAGATGCCCCAGCCATAATACTCCTAAGAGGACTCACTTTACCATCTTGACCATTTAATAAACCTGAATTTGTCATAATCTGGTAGGAGCCTAGCCTGACACCATTCATGAACAGTTGGTACCATAGAGCAGGAACAAGTCCACTCTGGATTGCAAGAAATCCATCATTTCTCAAGATGGTATAAAAAGCATGGAATGAGTTACGGTAAAATACAGCATATTCTCCTCGTGCTCTTAGTTCACCCTGTAACTGCATACGTGTTTTCACAACTTCTAATGGATTCGAAAAGAACCCTGCACCCATGGCGGCGAATCCTCCCAGCAGGACTTCTTCGTACCATTCTGCTGGCATTCTATATAACTGGTCTGATTTTTTTATTTCAAGTCATATTACTGTAACCTAATAAGCAAAAGAAAAACCTATTAACCATTATTGATAATTGTATAGATGTCTGATAACAACAAGAGCATTGAAAATATTCTTGCAACATTTTCATTGGATCAAATTGAATTTGATGCCCACTAAAATGCTTATTATTGTAAAATTATATTTTCTACTTTTGATGTACAATGTATTATGATTTTTCTGAGGTCATACTTAGGACAAAAATAAATTTTGTGTTTCTGGTTACAGCCCCCAAAAAAGGACGGAAGATAGGTAGGGATTTTTTAAATTTAAAATAAAAATATATCAGAAAATTGTTTTACCATACACTGTCGTATTGTAGTATCATTAGTTATCCATGTACTATGTTGTCTGGTAGTTGACCAATACTATATTGTAACAGTACTCCAGCTTGAAAATGAAAATGGAAGGGTGCTGGTAAAGGGCACTTAGCAAGATGCAAGATATCGATTTTTAATCTCACTTCATCGCAATAACCATTCTTAATATTGATTTTAATTTGTGTATCATAAATTCAGAGTACTCTCATTGTGTATTGTATATCATTACCGTGTGTTTGGTTTTATTTCAGGGATTTCCAGCTAAACATGTATGCTGGTCATGTTTTGGTCTTTTTGTCAGATTTTCGGAATCCTCGGGTTTTATCCATTTCTTAAACATGAAATTTTTTGCCCATGAACCCCCACTGTTCTTTTATAATTCAATCATATATACATGTACCTTAAAATGGTATTTGACAAAATTTTATGAAATCCTTTTTATTTTTTCATACATTTTTGAGAGACTGAAGTTGTCAATGCAAAAACAATGAGAAATCCAGAGAAAACCCGTTTCCTGCAAATTTCCAAGGCCTTATAGCTCTAAAATGAGCACATGAACCTATATTTTTTTCTTGCTTATTTGTTTACTATTCATATGTTCTCTCAAACTAAAACACCTATTTCAAATCCTATTTATTTCCTATTAGACCAGGTATAATGTGTCCGAGTGAGGTGATATGTCTTCCTGCGGACAATTACCTCGTGAGCTAGCACATTAAAAATCCGATTGAGCGTGTCAGTCTAGTACAAAGCAGGGATCATATTCATTATCATATCAACATGTTCTCGTCCTGATATGCACCTGGTTGCCACTGGACGTTAAACAGTAATCATCCATCCTATTAGACCAGCGATCATCCTTAAATGACAGAAATCCTGAAAACAGATGTTTTATAGCTCCCTACAAGCCACTGATTTCTAAATACTCTTTTCGTTATTTGATTATAATTGATGGTGAATATTTAATATGTAGCTTTCCTTTAATATTCTACACTTTTGCCCCCCCCCCCAAGTATCCCTTGGTTGTAATGGATAATGAAAGCTAATGTTACATCTGTCACAGTTCTCATTTTTTTTTATCACAGCTCTCCTTGTAGGTTCATAATTTCAACGTCATGTGTCAGAGTTGTTGACATCAAATATAAAGTCTGACATGGTTTTACACAAAATTATATGTACAAAAAAAGTATGAAATTTATGTTTCTTACAATAGACTCATACAATTTTCTTCTTGATATTAACTTTTAAATGTAATTCAAGAATTAAATATGAATTAAATATTGAAAAAAAATATATATTTATCAAAGGCGAGCAACTCTATATTTTTTGTGTCAGTTTGATACCTGAGCTTTGAACCCTAATAAAACCAATTTTTGACAATAAAAACATGTTCTTAAAGATAACTAATAAAATTTATGACAGTTAGAGTATTAATTATTTGTATACAGAATAAGAATTTTTTTATTTTGGAATTTTTTCACCCCAAGAAATGCACTCTTTTTTGTCAAAATCCAAGCACAAAAATGTCACTTATGACTTGGTTGGATAATATCTTTAAAATCTAATTTTAAATAGTTCTAAGCACAAATCTTGAGGATATGCTTTTTTTCACCTCAGATGTGGTTGTTAAAACATTGCAGCACTTTACACTCATGTACACTGTGGCTTCTGATTGGTTATAACTCTCATTGATCATGTGAGTGATGATGCTACCAAAATATCTCCTACTGGATTTTCTTTCTTTATTATAATCTTTTAGAGATTGGTTATAACTCTCATTGATCATGTGAGTGATGATGCTACCAAAATATCTCCTACTGGATTTTCTTTCTTTATTGTAATCTTTATAAAGAAATTTATGCTCCTCAGGGGCCAAAATTGGTTAATATAATTTTCCTCATCTTATCTTAAAAAGACTGGTCATTGTTAACACCTCATGAAAAATTTATAAATATTTTTTTTCTGTTTTCTAACAGTAATGTTCTTCATTACTTTAAAAAAAAAAAAAAAACTTTATGGTTCTTTTTGTAGTTTCATTAGCTTGAAAAATCATCACTAATAAACAAATTATTAAATTTTCTGTAACTCTTCTGCAGTTAAAATCCCTTTTCACTTGAACTGTACAACTCACGGTGATTTTTCAACTTTGTTTCAAAGGTGCATGTGCCTTTCCATTTGGGAAAAACTATCAAAATAATTAACCAATTGGGAAATTTGTAAAACAATTTTATTTCACTTTAACAGCACAAGTTTTCTGTTTCTCTGTCCCTTAAATATGTCCACAAGTTTGTCTTTATCAGTGTCTGATAATGTTTTATTCAAATGACAAATATTTTTTAAAATCTTCTATGATGATTATTTTCTTATGTATTGAGGTATGATTATTCTTTTTTTCCGACAGAGGAGGTGCTATGTGTCTTTTTTTTAACTGAAAGTAATTTTTTCATGAATATCTAAAATATTTCATTAAAATGAAATTAAAAAAATATACCTATACATTTTGTATCCAATTCGTAATTATAATTATTATCTTTTCACTGCTTAAATGCCTCAAATATTTTACAAGAACGGACTATACATTTATTGAGTGGAATTTGTTGATTTTATTGTAAAGTATGATGGTACCACAAACAAATGTGACTTGCTGAATATATACCAGTTTCGTTTCTAACAGTAGGAACCATGTAGACTTTTTGGATACATCGTAATTTGAAATGTGCAGAATGTGCAGAATTGTAATAATCTTAGTTGTATTTTTATCGAGAAATCAGTTGCCGAGATGTGGGACACGCAATGCTGTTGTGATTCGATAATTGTCATTTAGACACTTTTCAAAGTAACAAACGACACAAGTAAATAAAGCGTTTTAGGGATTATCTGTACCTTCGGACAATCGAAACAACATCAACCTTTCTTTACATGGTTAATAAAAGGCGGGGATGTTCAGATTGACTTGAGGCTCTCAATGGGTATTTAATCATAGTATTTACGATGAACTCTGCCTGTCATATCAGAGAATTTTGGAAGCAAGATTTTGGGAATTTTGGGGGAAATTTTGGGAAAATTATTGCCTTTTTGCCATTGGGAAACAGCTGATTTTCAGCTCTAATTCATATGTAGAAAAATCACTGACTCAGAAATCTTTACTTATCAGGATGTACCACTATATCCTAATTATGAATTGGGTATTGTATCCCAGTTAAGGTTTGGAGTTTCCAGCAGCCTTAATGAAGTGTTTACTAGTTTGACAGTTTGTGCTCAGATTTGTTATAGAGGTTTCCCTAGACCAATTTAGCATGGCACTGCACCATGCTGTCCTCGTCATGAATTTTACAATGGGCCACAGGTAGCCAAACATAACTAAATTTTCAGTTTAATCTTAACTTAAGACTTTTTGAAATTTGATTTGCGTCATGTACTATATTTTCAGGTAATTCGGCGCAGCGTTTAATTAGGCACATTCATATCATTTTCATGTTAATGCCCAGAATAACCTGAAGTGGCTGTACCCCTGTTGTGTTGCCAAACTTTTATCTGTTTATGACCCTTTTACACTGTTGCACTAGGGTGAAGGCTGTTTATTGTAGGTTTTGATAAATATACTGCCCTCATGGCAAAGTTGGTGCACCCAATATTATCTTTTTTAACCATTGAGCGCCCTCGAAATACGAAAGTTACCGGGGGAAGGCCCTATGTTATTATGATATTTCTTTGTAAGAATGAAGTTTTGATCAGAACACTGAACTATGTATTTAACTTATTTGTTCTTATCTTGCTTAAATTCGAATATCTTACGTCCAGAAAATGGTAATTTAATTAATGTCACTTCATTTCACACTCTCTTCGCTGTGTTCCACGAGGAAGATTTTCTGGGTAGGGGAATGAAACGGAATTTTTGTTTCTGTGTACTATAAATAAGCGGTATGTCTTTTTACCACAGGCCACCACAGGCTACCACAGGCTACCACAGGCCACCACAGGCCTACCACAGGCCACCTTTTAAAAACATTTTATGACATTGTTTGATATATATTATTGTAATAAAGTGTTTTTGAAGCATATTTTACAGGTTTTTACCATGTTTTGTCCTAAGCTACCAACTACTGACAATTAGCGTCTACCACAGGCCTTATTAGCATACCACAGGCCTTATTAGCATACCACAGGCGTACCACAGGCCACCTTTTTATAACAAATTATGACATTATATGATATATTTTATTATATTAAAGTGTTTTAGAAGCATATTTTACATTTTTTATCATGTTTTGTCCAAAGCTACCAACTACAGACAATGGGCGTCTACCACAGGCCTAATTATCATACCACAGGCCACCTTTTTATAACAAATTATGACATTGTATGATATCTTTCATTATATAAAAATGTTTTTGAAGCATATTGCACATGTTTTTATCATGTTTTGTCCATGATTATATAAAAGGCATTTGCAAACTAATTTTTTTTGTCATTCAACTTTTGTTGCCTGGCTTGAGGTTATTCGTTTTAATTTTTTATGTACAGTACTTTACTCGAGATCTGTCTTATTTAACATTTTTAAATTCTTATTTTTGATTGGTCTGAATTAAAACAATAAATTTATTGCATGTTTGTTCATTTTTCTTTTCATATATAATGATTTATCATATTTTATTACATTTATGCTCATGTTGGACCATATAGGAGCCCCCACGCCTACGTCAAGGCCATGAGCGTGTGGGGGTGGGCAAAAATTTTTGGGCTTTAATATATATGTTTTAAAATCATTTTAAATGTACTTAATCATATTTTGTACAAAACTCATTTTTTAAATTACAATAATTTGGAGAAATTCATTAACTATTATATGACAGGGACCTACAGACCTTTTAGTCATTAAAACTACAAAGACACCCTGCACAAGGCACGGGCGTGTCTTAAATAGTCCGCGAGAACAATTATTTAGATTTTTGTGTTGAAAAGTTAAAACTACAAAGACACCCTGCATAAGGCTCGGGCGTGTCTTAAATAGTCCGCGAGAACAATTATTTAGATTTTATACAAACATGTATAAAAATGACAGATAACATGCGATATGGATGCCAATATAGACGACTAAGTTAACTGTGAATGTGCCCCCGAAACAAAAGTTTCCGCACACAAGTGCCCCCAGACTGACGTTTTACCATGCCTTACCTAATTCCTGGGGAAAACACTATACTTATATAATTGGTGGACTGTGGTACGCCTGAGATGGCCTGTGGTACGCAAACATTGTCTCACATAGACATGATAGATACAATTGAATAAAACAACAAATTTTTATTTAAAATGTCTATTTTTTATATATTTGTTTTATATTTCAATAAAATATATCATATAATATCATAAAATGTTTTAAAAAGGTGGCCTGTGGTAGGCCTGTGGTGGCCTGTGGTGGCCTGTGGTAGCCTGTGATGGCCTGTGATGGCCTGTGGTAAAAAGACGTTCCCAAAATAAGTACCTCCATAATATGGGACACTAATTTACAACGTATGGATCCCATTTAGTTTCAGTTAGTGTTTATCTTTATTATATATTTTTTAAACTTTTTAATTATAGAATATGATTTTAGCAATTTTGCCCAGCAGAATTTAACATTCTTGTTCTTCTGTCTGTATAACCTTCCGTTAGGGAACACCAAGAAATTTCGTGTATCAGTAAAAGTATGTATATACACTATTCACAGGTTCTCCATACATCATCTCAGAGATATTATGTACATGTATATATACACGACACAAGTGTCACACACATATTTCCAAATTTGATCAAAATATTACATAAATAGGGTCACGTTAACAAACAAAAAATACCATAGTTTTTCTTGTTTTATATATTTTCAAAAACTGCATATAATGCCTGAATAATTTCAGAAATGATTTAAAATAAATAATATTATACATTAATTAACGCTTTGTGTTAGTAAGTAAGTAAGTAAAGTAAGTAAAAACTTTCTTTCAATTCGACATGTAAAATAACATTTAAACATAAGCTCAAATATTGTGAACTTTTTACAGAATATGTTGGGTTGTGCTAAAATAAGAAACGAAAACAAAACGAAATGAACGAAACGAAACGAAATGAAACGAAATGAACGAAACGAAACGGAAAACGAAACGAAATGAACGAAACGAAACGAAAAACAAAACGAAACAAACGAAACGAAAAACAAAATGAAATGAACGCAAAAAGAGTTTATCTATGGGATCAACCATTTGATTTTTTTTATTGAGGGGATGGGGACTACGATCAAATTGAAATAAAAAGGCAGGGAATTCACCGAGGCGGAGAACTTTCGAGCAAAAACATTTTTTTTAAAAATATGATAAATGATATAGAGAACTAAACGGATACTTCAATTAATACATCTCATTTAAGGAGTCTGGACTACAGTAAATTTAAAAGACATCACAGCCGTAGAAAATTCGCTTTTACTCGCATTGTATAAATTCAAAATTTTACTTAGAAAATGTATCAAAACTGATTTTTTAACATATTGGAGCCATCAAAAAGACTTAATAAAAAAAGATGATCACAGTAAATTGAGCAACTACTTTAAATTTAAACATAATTTCACTTTTGAAGATTACTTCAATATTAAGAACAGAGATAAGAGAGTTATACTAACTAGATTTAGAATAAGCAATCATTGTCTCCGCATAGAGAGAGGCCGTTACGAACGAAAAATTGATGAACATGGAAAAAATATTACACTGCCAAGATCAGAGAGAACATGCCAGTTTTGCTCATTGAACTCGGTTGAAGACGAAGAACATTTTTTATTTAAATGTACCCTTTATAATAAGGAAAGAAAAACCTTTCTGGATGAACTCTTTACAAAATACCCATATTTATCCCAAATATCCGATAGTAATCTGCTTATTTGGTTCATGTCAAACGATAGCCTTGATTTTAACTCTAAATTATGTGAATTGCTATCCTCATTTTACACATTGAGAAAATAAATATTTGCTTAACTGAAACTTATAAAACTTATTTATAGTCTTCACCAGTTCATTGTCACATTATACTTGAATTTTTTTTTCTCTCTCTCTTTTCTGGGCAGTAAGAGTTATCCTTCGTTCCATATATACAATGTAGGCGACTGACTCTCCTCATAAAAAAAAAAAAAAATAAAAATACATTTGTGTCTGTATTTTTATCTGTATTTTATTTTTCATTTACATGTTGTATTGTTAAATCAATCATCCTTAATCAGAACGATAGTTGTATGTGTGAGTGTATGCGAGTGGGAGAGAAAGGCTTTTTATTTTTACTTTATGTGATTACATGCTTGTTATGAGCCCTATGATCATGTGATGATTAGGAAATAAAATATCTTATCTTATCTTAAATATATAAACTTCACCATTTGTTACACGAAACTCCCATTCCTTTGCTCACTGGAAATCCTGATGAAGATTACTTCGAAAGAAACCCATTTATCAGGGGATCATCAAGATTTTTTTAAAGTTTAGCCTATCAACTAAAACTACAAAACATCCAGATGGTTTTTGTTAAATTAACAACTTTTATTCTTTTGCTTTATTTTAATTATTAGTTCGTCATGACTACTAATGATCACTTGTCAATACTAAGGTTGTGAGTTCAAATCTCACCTGTGGCGGGGGTTCGACTCCGATCTTAATTGGCGAGGATTGCCAATTTTCCTACCGAAGGTCGGTTGTTCTCTCCGGGTACTCCGGGTTTCTCCACCAATAAAAGATGGTCGCAACGAAATAGCTAATGTGCTGAAAACGGCGTAAAACCCCAACTAAACAAATAATTATTATTTCTTTAAATAATCATGTATATTGAAAAAGCCTAGTAGGTCATGGAATGTCTTAGATTAAATTGTTTTGCACCGTAACTTCAGAGGGGTCTAGGATTGAAACCTCTTCTGGATAAGTTGCTTCCTCCAGGACAAGGAACAAATAACGGTCCTGCCTTTTGGTCATTTTTGCATTTTTGAATTTGCTCTTCAACTTTTTGGATGGTTTTGATTTTCAACATTTTAGGCCTTGAGCACGACAGATGAGTCGTAAATCGACGAAATGTGCACATCTTGTGCATCAAAATTTGTATCAAAATTTAGTATCACGGAGCAACGTGCGCCCTTGTTAACACTGGAGATAATGACTTTTCGCCGTCAAATTAAACAAAAAAAGTTGGAATACTGCAAATTAAGTTCGATAGAAGGAAGATGCCTATTATTTTTCAGCGTCATTGGTTAAGGTAAACGTGGCATTTTAGCGTATTTTAGCCTTGCAAAATCTGGAGACCTTGTTTTTCAACAAATCTTTTCTTAAGTTGGTAAACATATTCAGTATATAACAAACATAAAGAATCAATGACTTTTCAAGGTGACAGGTCAAAGGTCAAGGTTACAGTGGTATTTTACCTTTTCCCTAAGACCTAGTTGATGGATGTGAAGCTATCGAGCTATAGATAGATATAGATAGATAGATAGATAGATAGATAGATAGATAGATAGATAGATAGATAGATAGATAGATAGACAGACAGATAGATAGATAGATAGATAGATAGATAGATAGATAGATAGATAGATAGATAGATAGATTCGCCAAATCAAGGGTCCACAAGGGTCATGTTTTACAATAGACAAGTACATAAACAAATTGATTATTTCATGAAATTACAAGTAATTATAGAGTATAACATAAAAATATTCATTGCATCACATGAGTAAATTTAAGTTGATGTTCATTCAACTGTAAAAGGCACCAAGGGACAATGCACAAGAACATATGCCAAATGCAGAAAAATAAACACCGTAAATCAAGAGTCCCAAAGTGCACCCAAATAACTGGAACATGGATGATGTGACATCCCTCCTCTAAAATTAGCATTATTCAGAAAAGAAACAATATATATACATGAAATATACACAATTTGATAATGTGATGCCATACTAATTACAACTTGCCCCATGTATATATATTACATTTTATTTGTTCTTTAAATATCGTTGATTGTGTTCGTTTTGGGTTTTTTTATTTCGTTTTTAGTTTTGTTCGTTTCGTTTCGTTTTGTTCATTTCGTTTCGTTTTTCGTTTCGTTTGGTTTGGTTTCGTTCATTTCGTTTTTTTTTCGTTTCTTACTTTAGCACAACCCATATCATACTATTTACCCATAATTGTTCGATCGTCACATAATTGGATTATCTAATATCAGGAACTACGACATTTCTTAGATACCTTAATTATCCCCTTTATCATGTTTATGAAACACGCTTCCATCCACAACAATGTTCATTTAGATGCCATGATTCAAGAACGTATTATGCAGAATCCTCAACGCATACCCAAAATAATCTGGACTCTCACATGAAATATTTACAGAGATTTTTATTCAGAAACTTCACTTTACCTGCATATGCAATGGTTCATACCAACACGTATAAGTGTCGGACCCCGTGTCGAACCAAAAATGAAGCCAAACTGGATTCAAATGACGTGTTGAATAACTGAGTCTTAGGTCTCTAAATTGTTTCCACGTTCCACCTAACAGAAATCAAATATGTTATCACATGGAATTTTTAATATATTTACCCAAAATACCATTATAAAATATTAATACCAATAACAAAGGAAAATAATGTAGGGGTTCAAGTGAAAGTTTAGAGAGAATTTTATAACCAATAACATTTTCTGATTCCACATGAATGCATTAAACCACAACAAAAACATAATAAAGAATTTTATATATTCATAGTCCTGAATCTTAACTGTTTGTAGGAGACATCGTCGGAAACCCACAGCCGGTCGCGCTTAAAGAGGACAAATATGCCTAAGGAGCAAATCAAAAACGTAATCCATTGGACAGACAAACCCGGGAATACAAATGAACAACCACACAAGCACAACAAATAAACACAGAAAACTAAAAAAACAATGAACAACACGAACTCCTATAAAAACCATGAGTGAACTCAGGTGCTCAAAAAAGGGTAAGTAGTTCAGACTCAGTATATGGCACTCGTCGTGAAGTTCAACAAAGTCAATCCGGTGGAAGTCACAAATCGGTGGAGGCACATGAAACGACACGACAGTGGGAACAGGTCCAACCAACATCATTTTAGATATTGGAACACTGTAACGGTCAATCGATTCGTGATGACGACCGTAAAATTTTCTAAGTGATGACATCAACTTATCCCTGATAAAACCCTGGCTAAGAAGCTTTTGTGACAGCAGTAATCCTCTTTGTCGAAAGTCAGGGTAACTCACGCATGTCCCTTGAAAATCGGATAAGCTGAGAAACGTAGACGCCATATGCAGGCGATGCTCGTATATTGCTACTCAAGAAGGGAAAGTTAACAATAGGAAAGTTGAAATCATCACGTTTGTCATAAAAGGTTGTCTTCAAATGTCTCTCATTGTATATGTCAAGAAACAAATCTAAATATGAAGCGGACTTTGGTGTATCTGTAGTATCCTTAATTTCAAGCTCACAGGGGTAGATTAGATGTAGAAAGTCGTGGAATTTGTCTTTATTTAACGCCAACACATCATCTATATAACGAAAAGTGAAATTAAATGATTGGGCTAGTTTCTTTTTGTTTTCACGTAGTAGCCCTTGAATGAAGTTCGCTTCATATAAGTACAGAAACAGATCGGCGAGGAAAGGAGCACAGTTGGTTCCCAGAATGCCGATTGTTTGTTAAAAAATTAGACCGCCAAATTATATCCAAAAAGACATTTTTCTAAAAAAGAATTATCACTAATCTAATGGGCTTGTTCAAATGGGTAAATTTCACAAAAACATATTTTTAACATATAACAGTATGTACAATTAAATCATTGTAGATCAGGGGTCTATTCATATTACAGATAAACAAATACTCTTCATGACAAAACCTTTTCTTCGTATACATGATCTGTTTTGCTTGATTTCATCCATTCACCAAGACACTATATAAAAATAGATCTATTTTATTAACTGTCTTTCACAATATTTAAATTGTCATTTTTGAATTTTAAAAGGCTATACTTCATACTTTAATTGTTGTTTAATACAATTTTGTTAAAAACGTTCAAATCCTGGACTAGTTATGAAAACGAACACACTAATTTTATTTGTAATATTTTTGGATTGTTTGACAATTGGACAATGTGCAGCTTATTCGTCTATGACATCACTTTACGATTATCTGACAACGTATAATTACAGCTATGTTCGACCGGAAGCTGACCTTAACGCTGCAACAACTGTTTCTTTTTTATTTTATCTGTCGAATCTTCAAGATTTAGATGATACAGAAGGTAAAATCTCTGTTGCCGGATTCTTTGAAATCAAATGGAAGGATAATAATCTAACATGGAACCCCTCATCATACGATGGAGCTCATAATATATTTATTCCTTCAAATCGTATGTGGAAGCCCCATCTTGTGATTGGAAATCCATATAAATCTGACTTGGTAATTTCCTTGGAGGATTCTGTTGTTCGTGTGTGGAGTGATGGAATGTCCTACTGGCATCCTGCTGACAGTTTTGAAATGGCCTGTGATTCGGATGTTTCATTTTTTCCTTTCGATACCCAGACTTGTCAGATGATGGTGTTACCATGGCAATATGAGTCAAATGAAATAGAAATTAGTCCTGCACAGTCGACGGTAAATACACAATACTATAATACAAATCCTCAATGGGATTATGTTAAATCATACGTTTACAACACAAGTAATCCGAATGCACTATATATTACCATGACATTCAAAAGGAAACCGACATTTTTTATGGTTAACATAATATTTCCTATACTTCTCTTGGGAGTTTTGAACATATTTGTTTTTGTGCTTCCGTCCGAATCAGGTGAACGTGTTGGTTTTGCAGTCACCCTTCTTCTAGCCGTAGCCGTTTTCATGACAATTGTTGCCGACTCATTACCATCGACATCTTCACCTAGACTGTCGTCCGTAGGTATATTTCTCTGTGTTGACCTTATTCTTAGCGCCTTGATGACTCTTTCTACACTTTTTGGACTTCGGATTCACCACCGCGATGACAAAACACCAATATCAGGATTTTGGATAAAGTTTATGCAACTCAAGAAACTCTGCTGTTTTTGTATAAAATCTGACAATGAAAGACGTGTGGCACCAGATGTTGGCAACACTGAACTACAAAATTTTAGTAATGGCGATGACAAGAAAGATTTACAAGACACGAACGTCTCGTGGAAGGATGTCGGTGAATTTCTTGACAACTTTTTTATTTTATTCTTCAGTGTAGCATTATTTTTGGCATATTTTGCTTTCTGTATGGATATTGTTGTTGGATTGAATTGAAAATGTGTCAAAATAACCTAGTTATCAATAACATATTACAAAATTTTTCTCGTGTTGTTGATTGATCTTAAATATGGGCCAAACAAGTTATACATTCACTACTATATAAAACTAATCTTGATAGATCCTTCCGAAGATGGGTAATTACCAATGTTTTACGGCCTTCAGATTTAGTTTTTTCCATAAAACCTTATAATCATTTTCATCTATTTAGCCATTCCTAGATATAAGTGATCCTACATCGCAAGAACGTTTTTCATTACATGAATTTGAACCAGACAACCATTTTACCAAATGGAGAACAAAACATAATTATCAACAAAAAGAAGTTAAACTAATCATTATCCATGGTCAAGGCGAGAAGTGACAAGGCAGAATATTAATGTTATAATTTCCTAATTATAAATTTCAACATGTATCTATAATTTAAAAAAATGGGATATATTATCTTAACATAGAAATAACAACTAAGAAATAAGAAACACTGGTAGTTAGGTTACCAAAGAGAGTGAAAAGAAACAAACCAAAAAATTAAATACTAGAAGCACGAACAATGTCAACTTAAAAGAAGTGTAAATGACATCAAGTGCTCCCTTAATGGCATAGCAAGCTTTGTTAAAGACACCATCCACAGTGCCTGCAATAAAAAGGTTTTATATACATATAAAAATTATGTAAAACTAATTAAGATAAGGAATAAATATATCTTTTTCCATTTCTTAAACAGAAATATAGTTCTATATATTTTTTGTCAAAATGAAAGCCGGAACAATGTCCAAAATGTCAAAGAGTAGTCTTAAAGGCCTAAATGACCAAAAAAAGAGAAATGCATCGTTCGTAAAGTGAACGCTAAATTTCAATGAATGAACTTTTCTTTTCTCTGGAGAATAGACAGTCTGAGAGTTCGGCTTTATGCATATCCAAGAACAGGTATATGGAAAAAAGCTACATCATGTATCAGTATGATGCCCATTTGAATCCAACCTGTCTGGTAAAGCAAAGGTAATTTCAAATCCATACATTTACATTTACTATGGTTAGTTAGAATTTTTTCATAAAATTTACTCTGGCAAGAGTTGTCGAATAAAGCTTTTTACGGCCTATAACGACTTCTTCTTATGCTATTTTCAGTTGTTTCGCAGTTTCTCTCGCCGAAAACTATATTTTAATGGACTTGACTTGAACAATATGGCGGGTGTCTTATGAGAGGCTAGGAACGCTTACCCATCTATACAACCCTAGTTCACATCCGGTTTTTGTTGGAGTCCATATTGCTAAACATTTTTTAGTTTTTGTGTCTGTTTTTTATTTCTGCTCGCCCTTTCCTCTCTGTCTCTTAATTTCTGGACGACTCTTCGGATTTTCCGCACCTTGTCTTCACTATGTGTTGTCACGGTCCCGGTAAGATTATTTGAGATATGTATTACTGATGACTCTAAATAAATTTTCACAAATTAGTATATCATTTCCTCATAAATCTTAAGAATGCGGATTACGAACATCTAGCAATACTTTTACAACAATTATTTTGTTACTTTAACGAGTACTCAATTGATAAAACTATACAAAGTCCTCTGCCGCTAAATTCAGTGTGTTCACCAGCTAGTATTAGTTGCTTGTATTTCGACACCTGCATGAAAAGGATACTTATACATACAATTTCCTGTTATAAAACTTATATAAACTATGGAGATTATGTATTCCAAGCTATATCTATATTATGCAAAGCACTGTGCTTTGACTGATTTAGGTTTTAACATATTGTTCAATTTCAGTCGAACATTTTTGTTAAGCAATATGGCTTTTTTTAGTTTTATAGGAGGCAGTCCTTGTTGCTAAATGTACTGATAGGGCATCAAAACTGACATTACATCATGTTTATTGAAAATATTTAGAAATTTTACTAGGTAACAAGGATATGGTGGATTAATCCTTGACACACATTTCACACTTGTTATTTTCAAGCATAATAAAACCAACAGATAGAAAGGCCACACAATCCACTGCAAATTCAATTTCCCGATCACCGATCTGAGCATCATTACTAGTATTTAATTGATGTTGGCCACGTCTTATTTGTATAAGAACACACTTGTTTTTGCCTGGTAATTTCACAACAGAAATACAAAACACAACACAAACATAAGCAATCCCTCGTAAGGAAAGTATCAAGTGGGCTGTATGCTTCCTTATTACACATTTACTCGTCTTTTAGATAGTAATACTGCTATTGTTGTAAATGACGGATACTTTTGGTAACATCCGAGAAATTTGAAGACTGGTGGATATCAGTTTGGCCTTTTTTCTTGTTTTGTATTGGTTTTTTGTTGTTTTTATACTTTTTTCTCTCATTTCTTTCTTAATTTTTGTTTTTTTTTTGTTTTTGTTTCTATTGTGGTTGCTTTTAATACACTATTCTAATTTTGTCTTGCATTTTGGGTTATCGGAAGTTCATTGTGTTCATTAAAAAACCCACAAAAATCTGAGAAAAAGAACTTTACTCGATGTTGCATTTAATGTGTTAATACAAAGGGTTATAATTATTGAAAACCCACACACATTTTTGTAAAAACACATTTATAACTAACCCGTTTAATGATTGAACATAATATTAAACACATGGAGCTTTTATCGTTCTTCTTCAACTTGCAATTTTTCTGTTAGGTCTTCAAACAAATATTGATTGATTGATTGATTGATTAATTGATTGTTGCTCAGTGACAAATATTTCATGCTTCTTCAGGACGAGAACAGTTCAATTTATCAAACAATTCAAATAGGGGTAGGATGGGACACAAAGAGGAACCAATTTTGAATGCCACTGCAAAAGGATGATGGTTAGGTAGGGTCGGATAATTTAGCCTTCTGTAGAGGCCGTCAGTCTATCTTTTTCGAAGACTACAGAACGGGGCTTAAGCTTGCAGGGAGTGTGGCATTCTCCAAACACGTTACCCACTATGGCCCCGGTCGGGCTTTCCGTATTATGACCTGACAACCCCTCGACGAGAGGGTCTTCCATATCCGCCACCTGGGGACGCGCTAGGCAGCTCTATGGGCTAAGCATCGGTGATCCGTCACAGGTGCCTTGCAAACAGAGTGAAAATCCAACAAAACTTCAAAATCAAATGTACATTCTAAATCAGTAGAGAAAACATACAGGGGAAAATATGAAAAAATACTTTTGTTAGTGAAAAAAATATTAATTTATTTACTAGATCAAAATACTTTTTTATTCAGACCTATGCCCCACATAAATGTTCTTATCTTAAAACTTTGAATATCTGAAATTTAAATCCTTTTCAAACGAGTTAAAGGTTGATTGCCTCAAAATATTAAATAATATTTGAATTGAATTGTTATTTTCTTTTATGTTAAATCTTTTATTGTAAAACATTTTCGTCATGTAAAATCAATCTAGTTAAACACCGAGTGATAATCTAGGACATGTACATGTTTGGAAAATTTATATTTATAGTATCAAATTATTTTGGTATAATGCGTTTAAAATTCTTTGCAAATAATCAAACGCCATGTTGAAAAAATGAATATGGAATGTTCTTCTTGGAGAATTTCTATTTTCTTATTTTTTGGAAGTGTAAAATTTGGGCATTGTACAACTTTTTCATCGGTGACATCACTATATGATTTTCTGACCACAAATAAGTACCGCTACATTCGCCCAGAAACAGATCTAAATACGGCAACAAATGTTAACTTTAAGTTTTTCTTGGTAAATCTTCAAGATTTAGATGACAATAAAGGATTATTTTCCGTCACTGGTTTCTTTGAAATTGTGTGGTATGACAGAAATCGTGCGTGGGATCCAGCATCGTATGGTGGTACATGGAATATACGACTGCCTACTACACAGATATGGAAGCCCCATATTATTATAGGAAATCCCTATAAAGAAGGGCAAGTCCTTTCTTTAGCGGAATCTACCATCCGTCTCCACGAAAACGGCGAGGCCTACTGGTATCCGTCCGATAACTACCAAATGGCATGTGACGCTGATGTATCGTTTTTCCCATTCGATTCTCAGACATGTGAAATGATGGTTATCCCGTGGCAAAATTGGGAATCAGAAATTGCGATTAATTTGACATCTACTACCATTGACGTGACCTATTACAATCAAAATCCAACTTGGGATTTCGTAAGATCAAATCTTTATGTGGACAGAGCAAGTAATTCATTTTATGTTTCTATGACATTCAAACGGAAACCAACATTTTTTATGATAAACATTATCTTTCCAATCATTTTACTTGGATTTTTGAATATGTTTGTATTTATACTTCCGTCGGATTCCGGCGAAAGAGTTGGATTTGGTATTACCCTTCTTCTAGCTATAGCTGTGTTTATGACAATTGTTGCTGACGCACTTCCGTCTACATCATCACCTAGACTTTCATCGGTTGGAATATTTCTCTGTATTGATCTCATAATAAGTACCTTAATGATGGTATGCACTATTTTTGGACTAGTAATTCACCATCGAGATGATAAACGACCCGTCACAATGTTTTGGATAAAATTCATGAAGGCTTGCAACCTCTGCAAAAAACAGACTTCAAATACTGTACACCATGCAAAAGAGGATAAAGAAAGACTTAGTGATCAAGATTGTGAAAAGGAAAATCATGAAATTTCTTGGAAGGATGTAAGCAGTTTTTTGGACATTTTCTTTATCGTGGTTTTTAGTGTAATATTGTTCGTGGCAAACTTTGCATTCTTTCTAGACATAATTGTTGGAGTAAACAAATAAAAGATACGATAAAAATATTACTCGAAAAATGAGACAGGACCAACTTTGCTAAAAATATTTCATAACTTAATGTTGTTACGGCCGAAATCACCTTTAAAATGTAGCCAACAAAAGACACAAATCAATAATAAGATTTAACAAGATTTATTATATATACAAAGTTTACAAAAATATTACAAAAAAACTAAAATGTCAACTTAACTGTTCAAAATCCTGTTTTTTCTTGATCCGGAATTCTGGTCACTGTTGTCTGAATCCAAACGGAATATTATATCCAATCAGTCACAATCTAGTATGATGTAATCGAAAGTGAAAGTCTGTCAAGTACGATGTGTGAAACGTAAATAAATCCAACAGCTGAGAACACAAGAATGTATAGTCCAATAAGTTCTGATCTGCAAGTTTAACGTTCGTGTCCATATATATACTGTAGAACGGAAACTTCTGGAATACGGTAGAAGTTCGAATCACACCATAATTATTACGTAAGTCAAATAGAAAGTTCTAGTTATTCCACCAGTATCCATTATTGTTCCAGTGATTTCTAAACTGCGCAGTTATAACATTATTTGGTAAACAACTATAAATATTATGTAAACATAGTATACATGTTATAAGGCTACGCAAAACAAATTAGGCTTTTTAATTAAGATAAATAAATATAATAATTACAATATCATAACACCTCCCCCCTTAAAAGAAGTTTGAGTGTAACGAGAACTTCACAAACAATATATACAAAAATATATAGTATGTATACAGTGTTTTAATAAGATCTAGATAAAGCATCTGCTATTACATTATCTTTACCTTTAATATGTTTTACAATAATATCATATTCCTGTAACAATAAACTCCACCTAGTCAACCTCTGGTTCTTGTTTCTCATTTTATGTATGAAGGTGAGAGGATTATGATCAGTATAAACCAGAATAGGATGCATAGTGGGATTTAAATATACATCAAAATGTTGAAGTGCAGACAACAGTGCAAAACATTCTTTTTCAATAGTGGAATAATTTTTCTGATGTTTATCTAATTTCTTGGAAAAATATGATATAGGTTTCTCAACATTATCATCTGTTTCTTGATATAAAACGGCTCCAACTCCTACATCACTTGCATCAACGGCAAGTTTGAATTGCTTTTTAAAGTCTGGAGTGATAAGAACGGGACTGTTAATTAAAAGTGATTTGCTTTTTTCAAAAGAGTTTTGACAATTATCACTCCAGATGAATTTAGAATCTTTCCGTAAAAGATGAGTCAATGGTTGAACAACAGTAGCAAAATTTGAACAAAATTTTCTGTAAAATCCAATCATGCCTAAATATCTCATAAGTTGTTTTTTATTTGTAGGAGGAGGAAAATTGGTAATTGCATCCACTTTAGCCATAATAGGTTTCACTTGACCTTGGCCAACTGTGTGCCCTAAATAATCAACAGTGGCCTTGCAAAATTCACTTTTAGCAAGATTAACAGTCAAATTTGATTGTGACAATCTATCAAAAGTATCATATAAATGTGTTAAATGCTCTTCCCAGCTATCACTACATACAATAAGATCATCAATATAAGCATAACAACAGTCTAAATCTTTTATAACATTATTGATCATTCTTTGAAATGTAGCTGGAGCATTTTTCATACCAAACGGCATGACAGTATATTGAAATAAGCCGTCTGGTGTGACAAAAGCTGATATTTCACGAGCTCTCGGTGTCAGGGGGACCTGCCAGTAACCTTTTAATAAATCAAATTTGCTTACGAATTTTGATTGTCCAATGTTATCAATGCAATCCTCTATCCTTGGAATCGGATAGGAGTCAGATTTTGAGACTGAGTTTACTTTTCTGAAGTCAGTAACGAAACGAAAGGTTTTATCTGGTTTGGGTACAAGAAGACAAGGAGAGCTCCATTCACTGTTACTCGGCTCAATAATATCATTGTCAAGCATATATCTAATTTCTTGTCTCATAACATCAAGTTTAAGTGGATTGAGCCGGTAAGGATGTTGCCTAATTGGAGAAGCATCGCCTACATCAACATCATGACAAACAGCAGTGGTTTTGTTTGGCACATCTGGAAAAAGATTTTTAAAAGAAAATACCAAAGTTTTCAATTTTTCTCTGCGATCGAAAGTCAGATGTGCAAGTTTTGAGTCTAGATCTGATAAAATTTCAGAATTTTTCAATCTAACAGTTTGTTCCATAGTCTTGGAATCAAAAGATGGTTCAGTTATATCTGGTTGGTCATGATCGTTCTCCAATTTAACCATGGCTAAAGTGGCAACTGGTTTACTCTCACCTTCATTAGTACGCTCAAAATATGGTTTTAACATATTAATGTGACACACTCTATTTTGTTTACGCCGACCTGGAGTTTTTACAATATAATTCAAATCATTGATTTTACTGTCGATTGTATAAGGACCACAGTATTTAGCCTGTAAAGGATGCCCAGGGACTGGCAAAAATACAAGTACCTTATCACCAGGCTCAAAAACTCTGTCCCTGGCATCTTTATCATACCATATTTTCATCTTATGCTGTACAGTTTTTAAGTTTTTCTGAGCAATTTGACAAGCAGTATACAATTTTTCTTTAAATCTAGATACATAATCTAGAAGATTCAAGTCAGTGTGTTCAGTAAGCCATTTTTCCTTAATCAATTTCAAAGGTCCCCTTACAGTATGACCAAACACTAACTCAAAGGGGCTAAAACCAAGGGATTCTTGAACAGCCTCTCGGACCGCAAAAAGTAGAAAGTGAACACCATCATCCCAGTCCCTGTCAAATTGAAGACAAAAAGTTCTAATCATGTTTTTCAATGTTTGATGAAAACGTTCTAAGGCACCTTGAGATTCTGGATGATAAGCACTTGATCTATACTGAGCAATCCCTAACTGGTAAACGACCTGCTGAAATAAACCTGACATAAAATTTGAACCCTGGTCGGACTGTATAGACTTAGGAAGCCCTACTAATGTGAAAAATTTGATAAGAGCTTTGACAATAGTTGGTGTCTTAATATTCCTTAAGGGAATAGCCTCAGGAAAGCGAGTGGATGTACACATGATCGTCAGTAAATAAGCGTTTCCAGTCTTGGTCTTTGGTAAAGGTCCAACACAATCAATAAGTACTCGGCTGAAAGGTTCTTCAAAGGCTGGAATTGGCAGAAGTGGTGCTGGTGGTATTTTCTGGTTAGGCTTGCCAACAACCTGGCATATATGGCATGATTTGCAGTATTCTGCGACATCATTTCTAAGTCTGGGCCAGTAGAAATGTTGCAATATTTTAAGGCAAGTCTTCCTTATACCTAAATGTCCAGCCAAGGGGGTGTCATGGGCAAGACCAATAATTTCTTGCCTATAGACTTTAGGCACCACCACTTGGTATACCACTCTCCATTCCTCCTCTGGAATAGCTTCAGGGGGCCTCCACTTCCTCATCAAAATGCCGTCTTGATGGTAGTAACATTCGGCCACTTTGTCTGCTTCTTCTTGGGGTAGAGCCCTCTTGCAGAGCTGAAGAACCTCGGGGTCTTTATTCCGTTCTTCCCTAAATGTTCTTTTGTCTAATGAATGGCTGTTCACGTCTGGCCATGGCATAATTACACGTTTGTTAGTACCAGGTGGTCTTATTATGGCCTTTTTTGAGCTATCGGGACCTTCAATGTCTGCAAGGAAAGTGTCAGAAAGGTCCATATAATCATACTGGCCTTCTTGTAAATCTTCGTCTTGTTGTTTTCTTGCCATCGCCCTAGTAACAACACAAGCTGGATACAGTTCAGCATCATCTTCAGGTGATTTAACATCCACCACCGGTTCACTTGTAACAATTGGTTCAGCAACCACTTTGTTCCTAGCTAGATCATTTCCTAGCAATAATGAAACACCCTCAACAGGGAGAGTAGGACGAACACCCACAACAACTGGTCCAGTAATTAAATCTGACTTCAAATAAATACGATGGAGGGGAACATCTATACAACCTAACTCCACACCTCGTAACAAAACGGAGGCACCAACGGACGTCTCCTCGGACAAAGGCAACACACCTTCTAACAACAAAGACTGAGAAGCTCCAGTGTCCCGTAAAATCTTAATAGGCTGAGGAGTAGTATTATTAACAATAGAAACAAACCCATCAGACATAAAGGGCTTATAATCCTCCATGTAATCATAAAAACTGGACTTAAAAGCCTGACTCGCAGGACATTCCAACTTATTGGTAATAACGGGTGTCGTACAAGCACTGGACTTGGGCTTATGATCTCTTTCATTCTTCTTCTGGAGCCTAAAACAATCAGCCATCAGGTGACCATTTTTCTTACAATAAGCACAAGTTAGTGACTTCTTCTCAAAAGTATCAAATTTTGGACCAGACATATTATAACTAGACGGACTCTTATTCTGTGCAACAGGCTTAAAATCAGTACGCTCAGTGCTTTGATTTTTGTAATTTCCGCTAGAAGTATTAAAATTTTGACCTTTGAAAGTTCTTTTATGTGAAATGGTATAATTATCGGAAACAACAGCTGCATCTTGCAATGTCTCAACAGTTTTGTCATCTAAATGTGTTTTTAAGTCTAAATTAGCACACTGCTTGAACTCTTCTAATAACATTAATTGTCTTAATTTATCAAAATTTTTATCTATTTTCTTTGACGTAAGCCATTTATCAAATACATCTTCTTTTTCCCTAGCAAATTCAACATAGGTTTGTGTTTCAAACTTTTTATAAGACCTAAATTTCTGTCTATATGCTTCTGGCACTAGCTCATAAGCTTTCAAAACTTCCTGTTTAACAGTGTCATAATCAGAACTTTTTTCTGAAGAAAGTGCTGAGTAAATTTCAGCGGCCTTGCCCACAAAAACACTTTGTAACATTGTAGTCCAATAAGGCTTTGGCCATTTCAAATTTTGAGCAATTTTCTCAAATTGTGGAAAAAATTTATCCACCGTTTTTTCACAAAATTTCGGAACCAAACGTATATTTTTTGCTGCCTCAAAATGTTCTGATTTTGACTTAGTGTTGCTTTCTACTTTAGCCATTTCTATTTTTATTTTCTCCATCTCTAACCTTTCCCTCATTTCAAGTTCTGCCTGTAATTGTTTTTCTTCTTTTTCTAATTGTTTTAATTTAACTTCGTTTTCCAATTGTTTTAATTTAAATTCATCTTCTTTTTCTAATTGTTTTAATTTAACTTCGTTTTCCAATTGTTTTTCCAATTGTTTTAATTTAAGTTCATGTTCTAATTCAAGCTGTTTTAATTTGAAAGCATCAACTTTTTCGACCTTGAGGTCAAGAGCCTCTTCACCAAAAATTTCCAAATCAACTAAATTGTCTATTACCAAATTTTTTATAATTTGTTTTCTCATAGATGTTCTAAAATCTATTTTTAAATGTTTAGCAAGCAACACTAATTCTTCTTTCTTTAATTTATCAAACCCTTCCAGGTCTGGCGTTTTCAAAAATTTACCAGCATCAAATTCCATTTTGTAGAATTTTGTTGGCTAATTCTAATAAAAATACTGAAAAAATTTAATAAGATATTAACGTTCTCCCGAGACGAGCCCCCAATTTCTGTTACGGCCGAAATCACCTTTAAAATGTAGCCAACAAAAGACACAAATCAATAATAAGATTTAACAAGATTTATTATATATACAAAGTTTACAAAAATATTACAAAAAAACTAAAATGTCAACTTAACTGTTCAAAATCCTGTTTTTTCTTGATCCGGAATTCTGGTCACTGTTGTCTGAATCCAAACGGAATATTATATCCAATCAGTCACAATCTAGTATGATGTAATCGAAAGTGAAAGTCTGTCAAGTACGATGTGTGAAACGTAAATAAATCCAACAGCTGAGAACACAAGAATGTATAGTCCAATAAGTTCTGATCTGCAAGTTTAACGTTCGTGTCCATATATATACTGTAGAACGGAAACTTCTGGAATACGGTAGAAGTTCGAATCACACCATAATTATTACGTAAGTCAAATAGAAAGTTCTAGTTATTCCACCAGTATCCATTATTGTTCCAGTGATTTCTAAACTGCGCAGTTATAACATTATTTGGTAAACAACTATAAATATTATGTAAACATAGTATACATGTTATAAGGCTACGCAAAACAAATTAGGCTTTTTAATTAAGATAAATAAATATAATAATTACAATATCATAACAATGTGCATGTACACGTTATTAATAATTAATCTCACATAAACATAATTAGTAAATTAATATATTTTTATATATATGCTCGAAGTTTTACCTTAATCCATAGGATGGTTTCATGTGAACGGTCTTTGAAAATGGATAATTATATAAGACAATTTATCATATATCTAACACAGATTAATATTGTTGTAACTCTATGGAAAGTCGTTTTACTATTTATCCTAACTTCAAGATATCATATAATATATAAGATATCTTATATAGTTTATACGATATCTCATATAGTTTATAAGATATCCTATAAACTATATGAGATATCTTAAAAAGTTTATTAGATATCTTGAAGTTAGAATAAATAGTAAAACGGCTTGCCATATAACTCTATTAGGAAATAAAGTACATGTTTGATCAATTAATTTACAAATCCTTCAAATTAGTAAATCTGAAATTAAATTCAAAGACAAAGGTCAGATATCGAAACTCCTATCGCATACATCAGAAACAAGAACAAATGATGAAAAAGGCATATAAAAATAAAATTCTTTGATAACAATTTGGATGCGCAAAATTTACGACTCATCTGTTGTGCTCAAGGCCTAAAGTGTTGAAAAACCAAAAAACAATCCAAAAAGGTGGAGGGCAAATTCAAAAATGCAAAAATAACCAAATGGTGTAAAGCCAAAACCATCTAAGCACAGGGCTATGCGCGAGGGAGACACTCCTTAGTTTTGAAAACGTAAGGAAACATATGGAAAACGACAAACGTTGATAAGTAACATAAACAAAACGAAACTGGGGTTATCAGTTGTTCATGTATATTTAGTCTCCGTCGGGTAAAAATATACATCAAGTAATAAAAATCGTCATAACTGAAATTTCATATTCTCCTATTCCTATTAGTAGTTGGAAAAAAAGTCATCATGTTGATCGTTATTTTGTTGCAAATATCTAATATCGTTTTCAAGATAAAGGGAAAGATCTTATAGTCCTTGAAGATTGACTATTTGCAGATAATCAATGAGAAAGCGGAAAATAAAAGTTTTCGGCTAAAGTACTTTTTGTCTCAAGATGTGTATCTAACCTGTTGAAGCTAACTGTACAGAAATAAAGTATTGTTGTGGAAAAATCTGCACTTTTGGTTCGGTTTGAAGTGTTTAATATGAAAATCCTTCTCAACATCCATTTGTAACTGATACTTTTGGATGCAAATGGCAAATTTATAACCAAAAAGGTTAGGCCAAAATTTTGAAAACCTGAAAAATCCATGAAACGGGATCTAACTAGGGTAAACATATATTCAAGAAAGATCACGATACTTTGATCAAACTAGTAGATATATCTAGGATATCAACACTGCAGTTTCTTACAATTACATTTGTGTTTCGTGAAATTTAAAGTTAAATCTTTGGAGTTCAAAAAGAATTATCTCTCCAATACAGCCACTATACCAGGGCCAATACAGAAACAGCCATTTAATAACAGTATGAATTTTCCGTATTTTACTATATACTATAGAATAATCAAACTGACAATGTAAGAACCTCGTGTAATAAGTAAATAATACAATCTGAAAGTAAAAATGCTTAAACACATGCATTCTTCGTCTTGAAAAGTATTATAGGGACTTGTGTCAAAAGAATGATCGAGATGGTTTTAACCCCTACAAGTGGAATAAACAACAGTCCTAAGGAAAAATAAAGCTGTGTTCTGTAATAAAAAGAATTATTGGCAAAACATGTTTACTTAACAAAATTGCTTTGTTAAAATTAAAATTTGACAAAATTAACTTAATGCCTGTTAATCTTGTATAAAATGATGCACGGGTGAATTATTGTTTAACGTCCAGTGGCATGCAATTATTAAATGCATAGAAAGACGAGAATATGTTGATATATGAATATGAACTCTGCTTTGTATTTGACCGACATGATGAACCGGGTTTTTACCCTGCTAGCTCACAAGATAACAGTACGTAGGAAGACATATCTCCCCATCTGAACACATTATGTCGACTCCAACCAGTCCTTTGCTCTTATTCCTAGATTCTGCGTGCTCGGCATTATAATAGTGTTATGTCTGATTCGTAATTTGGTAGTTTTTTCCCGGCCAATTAGGATTACATGTATGGCACGCCGTTGTTATATTTATTCAATTTCGAGATATCTTATTTAGTTAAATAAGATATCTTATAAACTAATTGAGATATCTTATAAACAAATAGAGATATCTATAAACTTATAGAGATATCTTATTAACTTATAGAGATATCTTATTTAACTGGTTATAAAGATATCTTATTAAATATATAAGATATCTCTATAAGTTAATAAGATATCTCTATTAGTTTATAAGATATCTTATAAGCTTTATAAGATATCTAATAAAGTATGTGTTTAAAAGATATCTTTATAAAGAAGTAAGATATCTTATAAACTAATAGAGATATCTTATTAACGAATAGAGATATCTTATTAACTTATAGAGATATATTATTTACTTTCAAATTAAATAAGATATCTTATAAAAATTAAAGATATCTTAATACTTAATAAGATATCTTGGAATTTGAATAAATATAAAAACTGCGTGCCATATACATGGTGTGCAATTTTTCATTTTTATAGATTGTGTGGCGACCTTTATATGTCGATTTGTAGCCAACTTACTTCGGAGATGGTAATTTGTCTGCTGGACATTTACCCCATATTCGATCTTTTTAAAAACTAATACGATAAGTAAACAAAAATAAATAGGATAAAAACTTCAACAGTTTAGGTCTTTAAATTGTACGTAATAAAAGAATTAAAGTGAATAACCTTTTTTTTTATTGTAACTTGAATCCAACATAACGTAGCCTTTGATAAAGCAAAGTCCTTATACCATAGGTAATCGGATCTCCGTCTTTTTTTTGTCAACTTATTTTGTTCATAATTGCGTACTTCATGGATTCATATATTTATACCCATTTTTTGAGTCACGAAGTTAATTCTTTAAATCTATAAATATTTTTGTAAATATCACCCCATAAGCTTACAATTGGAGCCAAAGTGTATATTATAGTTAATTGGTGACGTCAGAGTAGATCTGAAAATTGTATATTCGAAATCGTGTTCACAAACAATAACTGTTGTACTAATGTTCTGATAGAAATTCTTTGATACAAATATTGACGCACAAGATGTGCACATTTCGTCGATTTACGACTCATCAGTTGTGCTCAATTCCCAAAATGTTGAATGACTGACTTTCAACATGAAGAACAACAATAAAAAAGATCTTCTTAAATTGAGGATTATTTCTGTATCACATGTGCCAGCTTTTCATTCGTCTCCTTCTTATGTCATTATGACTTTTTCCATTTATAATACATATCCCTAAAAGAATCCCAGAATACTAAACACAGTACAGTATGTGGCCATATACGAATTAAGGCAGGTTCCCATCCTTTGTATAATCCTGCCAATCCCTCTTTTCTAAAGGTTTTTATGAAACAATCAGTAATTCCACTGTAATATAATCCTTTTCCACTTTCACTTACGCCTTGATTATATAATCTGATACAAACCACGTCAAATGGGGTCATGAAAAAAGCTAAGCTGACCCCGCCTACCATACTTGCCAATATAGAAATCATAATACTGTCATCTGGAAATACCTACAAAAAAGATTGACTTGTAGTTGTAATAGTAGAGCATGATTTGTCTCCCAAAATTATATACCGCACCAACCGGGGATCGAACCCGGAACCTTTGGTACACCGCTCTACCAACTGAGCTAAAGTTGTATTCCTTTTTGGGAGACAAATCATGCTTTACTGTTACATAGTGATAATAGGCTTACTTGATTTCAACAATAAAACGTAACTGTCAAGGATGAAATCATAGAACTTTGAAACCAAAAAGTATCTCTGTTAAGCATAGTTCTATCTTTTCTTTGTTAGGTAAAAGGCAGTCTTGACAAAAAACCAAATATACGCATTATAAGACTTATCTTGAGCAAAGAAACAGTGGTTTTATTGATGCTAATGCAAGGTTTTGGTATGTACATCTCTTCAACAAGTTTGGATAAATGTTTGGCTTTCAGTTTTTATTTAACAATGTTTAGGAAAGAGGTCCCTCGTAGGTCCCTTTGATTATATTTCTTTTAATATGCTGCTTAAGTATTGATCGCGAGCTTAACTGACGACAGTGTATCGAAAATGTACAATTGTACCCAACAAATTAAGTTAATTTGTGTGGTTCTTATACATTCTTATATGTATATGAATTAAAATTTTAAATTTGTCAATTAAATTTTTACAATAACTACATAAATCAATATGCAAGTACTTATATATATTGCCAACCCAGTCGTCAAACTTGTCTGACATGATTATTCATTGATTTGTTGCAGAAATTACCAGTATTTAGCAAAATTCAAAAATAATAGAAATACTAAGGGTTCATTCCTTGTATTGCACATGGTAGATCTCCTTAGCTGAAATTTGCCTTCTTATTTCGGTATTTTTGGTTGAGTACTTCTTGTTTAATATAATTTTGGTTTTTGGTCTTCCAAATGTTTCGGTTTTAATGCTGCTGATGAGAGGTAACTCCTTGAAATGCGTCGTATACAGCATAATATAAATTTACTATATCTAATATTAGTATCATTGGATTGCTATTTTTTTATACCTGATTTTTTATCAGGATTTTCTTCGTTGTACTAAATGCCCCCAACTGTGCTGTTGAACCAACGCATCCTCTCAGAGTACCTCCGTTAACCCCTCTCCATAATCCTTTTACCCCATCTTGTCCAACAATTTCTTTCACAGCTTGAAACATCGTACGGTGAGAATGTTGATACCCAACAGCAATTTGTGTATCTGTTTTACATTGTATATGTGTCTTTATCTGTTTGAGAACAAAATAAGTTAAAACATGTAAAATTCTCCGAAAATCTACCAAATCCATTCCTTTAACGTGCATATAAAAAGGGAATTTAACCGTTGTATCATCAATAAAAATTAACTTGTTGCTACTCCTAGGATTTATGGCAACAAACATGTATTATGTGCATATTATGAGAATATTGGATAAGTTTGTTTTAAAAGAAACGAAAACACAACAGGTCTATCAGGGTATACCTATGTTTGAATAGTTATTTGACTAATGAACAAATCAGATTCCCATGACTGGAACATGTGGAACCATTGTTCTTGGTATGGTAGTGTATTTTACGGAGAATAATAATTTATTTTCTCATAAAAACTTAGCAATGATGTGTCTTATCGTTTACTTAAGGTACTACATGTAGAATCAAATCTGTTTCAAATTAAATGCTCTTCACAAATAAAAATCTGATTTGATTTTAGTTCACTTATTTACAATTCAGTTAAATATTTTGCTATCTCCCTACATTAATCTCGTATACGTCTTTGAAATGTATACTATACTTGTCCGTAATGACTGGTGTTTTTTCAAGAGGGAATATCTTCCAACGTCCACTTTGAATATCTTGTTTGAATGAAATTATTTAAGCAGTAAAAACGTTTGGTTATGCCCATTTCTCCTGTTAATTCATTATAATCCTACCGCTTTCTAAATTTTACCCTGTGATTGACTTTGTTTGGCTTTACTCTCTTTGGACATTTTGGTATTTTGAATTTGCTCTTCAACCTTTTGGATTGCTATTTTGGTTTTCAACATATTAGGCCTTGAGCACAACTGGTGGGTCGTAAATCGACGAAATGAGCACATCTTGTGCATCAAAATTAGTATCAACGTCATATATCTTAAGTTGTTTGTCGGGAAAACAGACAATACTTGTAAGAACACTTTACCAGTAGTCGTATGTCATAAAGAATTAGGGCAATTTTCTCCGGTATTTATTTCATTTCTAGGGCCATTTAAAAACCGTCGCCTAAGCATTTCAAAATCTCTAGGGGCATAGCATGGTATATGAATCTATCAAGATGTGTTAACAAGAACTAACAAATAAGTTAATAAACATTTTCTACATACCGGAATATCGCTTTGGGACCAGGTTTTAACACAAATTTGCCAAATTTATTTCTTGAAAACAGTTTTTCATGGTGAAGAACACATGGGACACTAGGAACCGAAACTAATTTTTTGCTGGAAGTGATTTTTTTTTTTTATCTGTCACGACAATAGGTAAATGTCATTTTTTCCAATATTCCAAAGAGTGACACAAACTGATTGAATTCGACTATAATTTGAGGGTAGAAAACTTGAACTTATTAATAATTCCGTTTGGTAACATTCTACATAAAAATCATTGCATAATGAAATTGAAAATGTAATGGTTACGAGTGAAACAAAAACAGGGGAATGTATTCTAGTCCTTTATTCGTGGTATTGATGCAGCGGTATTCAATACATTTCAATCAACGCTAGCTCGTGCAAGATGTGAGCGTAATTCTAGATAGAGAATAACAATACAATCATTGTATTGTTTCCCATGCAGTATTGTATGGGTAAGCTTATCGTGTACTTTTAGCACAAAGGGGCATAACACGACTTAAATGTTCATAATACACAAACCGAACAAAACCAAACCAAAATCAGTAGTTTTATGCCCGTTTCATTTTCCTCGTTTTCTATTGTCGTATGAGCTGTTTCGCAACATACTTACTTTTTGTTACTTTTAGCACATATTGATCTTTTACCTCATTATTATATATATTTTCCATTTTCTTTTTAGTTGGATTTTTGTCTTTAACAACATTTATTACAAATTACTAACCTACCATAAAAAACGGGCTTCCAACAGCGTTACTGACGGCACCAGCAATTCCAGCGGCAAAGAGATTCCTAAAGAACCCACATAAAGTACAGTCGCCTCCATCTGTGAGTCCCATGTCAATCATTATCTGGTAAGATCCTAATCGTGTTCCGTTCATTGATATCTGGTACCCTAATGCTGGAACCAATCCACTTTGAATTCCCCGTAGCCCGTCATATTTGGCAATTGTGTACAATGCATGGAATGTGTTTTTATAGAATACAGTATAGTGACCTTTGCCCTTCAGTTCACCTTGTAGTTGCATTCTAGTTTTCACTACCTCCAACGGATTTGTGAAGCATGCTGCACAAACTGCAGCAAATGCGCCAAGGGTAAACTCTGTCAGATGATTAATCTCCGTCATTTTTCACGCTAAAAGTAAAATGTCTAATGAAAAACTGTTCAAAGTCTACAGTATTACTTATTTTAAGGAGGAACCAGTTGATTTTTAGGGGGGAGCAGGTGGGATGAATTTTGAAATATAAATCGCAGGGTTTTGGCAAAATAAAAAACCAGGATCACTTAAGGTGAGAAAAAAGGTAGGACCTGTGTCAATCAGGAAATTTTTTGGTTTAAATGAAACTTAAAATCCAGGACCAAAATTTCGGCGAAAGAATAGGCACGATCAAACATTTCTTCCTAGCCCCTCCCCCATAAAAATCAAATTGTTGCTGCCTTATTTTCATTAAAATTATGGGCTGAAATGATTTGTTTGAATTATTATCTTCACCCATCTCGTGAATTACATGTCTCCGAGAGAATTAAAACTGCTAGTTGACAAACTTTTTGTTTTGACGTAATTTACTTTGATGCTAGGGAAATTTTAAATTGACAAAATCTCTACTACTACTAAGTGTCTGTACCTGATCAGACTATTCTGACTGTTGATTCTATGTTTATTTTGTGTTTTGTGATCCTTATGTATGATCTTTCCTGTTATCCGCTAACACTGCTGATGGATACAAGTATCACTATAGATCAGTTGCTAGTAATTCGATCGATACTAGCCCGAAATTGAGACTAAATTTACCAATACAGAAATGTTAAATTTTGTGAAAATCCTTAGATGGGTTCGGTTTTACCTTTGTGGTTATTTTGAAATGTTTGAAGTAATTTCAGGTTCATAACATTTAGGTTCATAACATTTAGATTTCAATCGCTCTTAAAGTTTGTTGTCTTTGTATAAGTATAAATCTCGATATGAAACATATTAAGTGGGTGTGTCGACGGTTGCTTTAATTTCAGTATTGTACGGTTAACAGATATACAAGACCCAAAACAACTGCATACTCTATAAATAATTTTGATGACCACCTAACTATACGGTCAATACCATTAATATATTGAATTATTCCGCTAACGCCCTTGAAAGATTTTCTTCAGTTGTTTTTTTTTTTTAATTATGTTTTATTCGTGTATTGTTATTTTGGTTAATTTCTCATCACTGGGATTATTTAATTTGGTATAAAAATGGTGAAAATAAAAAGGGTCTGGAAATACTTCCTTTTGGCACCCTTGGTTGACGGAATAAGCATAGACATACGAGCAAGGGGGGCCAAAAAGAAGTCTTGCCAAGGGTCTTAACAGGGTAATGGTAAAATATATATGTGACTCAGTTTAAGAGAATTGAACCCTCTTTTTTTAACTGAACGACACGGTTCTGAAAATGTCAACACATGTATGTAATATTTAAACGTCCAGTCATTGCCGACGGAATGACTACTGAGCTTCCGATGGGTGTGAAAAGTTAATCTATTAAATAGACTATTCCAATGATTTTGTTGAAAAGCTTTATAGGAATAACCCGATTCTGTTGACCCTTCTTTGGTGTATATAATTAAATTCACTTACGTAAAAAACTCTCAAGTAATTAGTCGATCATAATGGAACATCTGATTAAGTACAATCCCAATGTCATGAATGTAAACAACTGTAAAGACATTCTATTAATAAGCTCAAGAAAGCCTTTTATTTACCCCATTTTTGGTTATCTTATTATAAAGAGATATGCTAGATCACGTGAAACGATAAAGATAAATATTTATGTATGCAATATATGTCTTATGCAAAATCGTAAAACGTCCGCAGATATCGCCATAGGCCGCAACTACACTGAGGTTTAAAATATATTTTTCATATTACTTCAAAAAAAAGACACAAAAATGTAAATAAAGATATTTTTTACACAAAACATATCATACACGGTTTGTATGATGAGCAGTATGAACACATCAAAGGCTTTGCTGTTACCTGTTGTAGTATGCGGATTAAAAGCCTTAAGTATTCGGAAATACGACCATAATATTTCTCCTGTGTATCTAATTATTTTTGTCTTGTTTTTTAACTTTAACTTACATACACTGTGCAATCCTGGATAATTCTTCACAAGGTACGGTTGTCACCAAAACTTGAAAAGTCAAAAACAAGTAACACCAAAGCATTGTGAGCTATACAGCCAAAAGGAAACAGGTCTAAACAGTTAAAATGTGCTGCAAGTTTGCCTGAAGAAGTCAAAAACATACTTTAACATATCTGTGACATTTTCAAAAATTATAAACTGAAAAACTGAAAATTTCAGCTCGAGTTCCAAAACTCGATGACTTCTAAGGCGGATACCATAGGGGACTGATAGTCAACCATCACCGGTGTCGCCTTGAGAGTGGTAGTAATTCAGAATCGGATACCTAAATATTCCTTGCGTAAAATTAGAAATCCGGTGTCACCTTGATCTATATTTAAAAAATCAAAGAATGTGGAATATTTTTGAAAAAAATGTGAATAAATATCAAACTATGCAAGCATTAATAAAATATTCTAGGAAGTAGCATTTCTCGGGAGAAGGTCTTAAAGGGGGGTATCAAATTCCTTTTTTTCAGTCAATTGAATATAATAGCTTATATAATAATTCTGTAATATCTTGTCAGGTTGAAATTTCCTGGTAAAAATAAGATCTGTGCAAATAAACTGAATTGAAAAATACGTTAAAATTTGTTAATGTGTCAGATGCAATTGACATGTTCATATATTTTATTATAAAATGTTGTTTAAAGTATCAATGCAAACAATATATTTGATATAACAGATTTTTTACAGAAACTAATCAGCAGCGATTTACAAGTAATCTGTAACCAGTAGTTTTCAACAAATTCTTTTTATTTCTTTTAAATTTATTTCTGCTTTATATTGCAGAATGCTATTATTCCTTATTCTTTTTTATGCTTTTATTCTCTATTCAATAACTTCTATAGAAATCATCATTGAAAACTGGAAAAAGGTAAAGAAAAGAGTGAATAGATAGATAGATAGATAGATAGATAGATAGATAGATAGATAGATAGATAGAAAGGTAAAGAAAAGAGTGAATAGATAGATAGATAGATAGATAGATAGATAGATAGATAGATAGATAGATAGATAATTTATTCAATAAAATATCAACATGTTATATGACTATAAAAACAATATGCAGTAATAGAACATGTATATGCATACGTCTGTATAACAATTAAAAGTTGACATCTTATTAGGATGACCCATAAAAGCTCAAAGAGCTTATTTCGAGTGGGGTCCCATAATGTAAACCTCTTAAAGTTAAACATACAATAATTATATAATTCCTACTATCACCACTCTATAAAATATATAGAAACTTTAAAATGATAAATGTAATATCAATAGTATATATATGGCTGAGATGAAGTACAGCTAGAGTTTTCCATTAGATGTTCTTTAACACTGGTTTTAAAACTATTTATATTTTTTATACCTTTTATATTATTAGGTAATGAATTCCAGTTTAATATACCATTGTAATAAAAAGTGTCAGCTTGCTGACTTTTAACTGGTGGAACCCAGAAGTTATACTGGCTATTTCTTGTGACATGATGATGTACATGTCTTACTTTTGTAAAATGTTGGTACATATAATTAGGACATTTATGGTAAAAAATGTTATGCACATGATTAAGTCTTAATTGCTTAACACGATTTTCAATATTAACATAACCAATACTTTTTAGTACATTATCATCTATTCTAGATCTATTTCCATAATTTTTTATAAATCTAACACATTTGTTTTGTAAAACTTGTAATGTGTCCTTATATTTTTTATTAATACCAGCATACCATGCCGAGCAGGCATAATCAAAGTGGCATTGAATTAATGCTGTTACCAATGTCTTTCTTGAGTTCTCAGATAGACACTTTGCTTTGAAAAGTTTTAAGCGTTAATTGCAATAGACGATAAATCACCATCATCAATGTAATAACATTAAATATAAAAAAATAATTTCCAAATACAGAATATTTCAGGCACGGTATGATTCCGGAAAAATCCCATCTCTGGTCCGTGTATGTATCGGTAATTAGTATTATAAACCCCGGATGAAAATGTTTTCATTAGTTTCAAAATGGAGTTGAAAACATGAAAACACAAGAAAATACTACATTTTTCGTCAACAAATGTTTATTGATTTGTAATATATATGTTTTCAAAGAAAAATACGATTTTAGTACCCACATAATATAAGAAATTAAGGTATAAAGCACGTAATAATGTTCAAGGCTAAGAATGAAAAGTCGAAAGATACATGTACAGGCCTATATCAGCTGTATATGGCTATAAATTATCGAGGGTGGTACAGAAATGAAAATGTGATCTTCACCAGTATGCATGTGTTAAAATATTCTGTCAGTGACATGATGTTTTAAAGCACCCCGAGAATTCATCTCACACAGGGGAACATGTTTTTGGTACCAGGTCGTTTCGCCCCGATTACCTTTTCGCTCTGGGTCGTTTCGCGCCGGAAAGTGAGTCGTTTCGCTTCGATATAAATACAGGTAAATTAAAATAATTAATGTGTTGATAACTATGATGCTTCTTAAATTTATTTTTTGATAATTGAATCCATAATATAATTATAAATTTAATAATAATTAAAACATAATAGAAAAAAAATAGAAGTTAATTAATTAATTACAACAGAGACATATATAACAATGTTATATATGTTGTCTGATTACAAACTTATATGAATTAATTAAAGGTTATTCTTTGATCTATCAGATACTCATTAAATCTTTAAGAATGCCTAAAGTCCAAGATCTTCCAAACTTATGCTATTTCTAAGCAACGGCTTCTCGTATGGTGTAAAAAGATTAAACAAGTCATCCACCAGTTGGACTTGTAGTGTCCGTTCAAAGAAGATACGGTGCCACGCCACAGTTACCCAGAAAGGAGACCAGTTCATACCAGGAAATGTTAGCCAAGGCAAAACAACAGGCATCCCAACAACAACACAGAGCAGTAATGGAGGTGTTAGAGGATTGTGTGCTGGAAGTTCCTGCAGACCAGCAGTTCTTGTTACCAAAGCAGTCTTTACACAAGCCATGTGTCAAAAAACAATTATCGATAATTGTTGTGTAAACAAAAACATAAACACTTGTCCTAATTTGTTGGCATACTATTATTGTGTTAACTGCAATCACATTAATAACCGGGAACAGTATAAAATGACTTCCGTATATATACTTTATTATACATAATTATTATATATAATAGAGGGGCGAAACGGGAATCGGCGCGAACGCACCCGGGGCGAATGGGAATAGGAGCGAACGGGATTCGGCGCGAAACGACCCGGATTCCATGTTTTTGTAAATATGCATGTTGCAGCTATAACACATTCATAAAGGCTGTAAGAACAAAGATATTAAATTCCAAGAAATGATTTATTGGTCATGAACAGAAGTAAACAACATTGCACTAAAAAATAACACTTAATAAGAATGAATGAATTTGTTCTGTTTTTCTTTTTTTAAGAATTGGCTTAGACTGTTATTTGTGCTGTTACAGAAAGCAAGCTACTCTGCGTCACGAGAAACTGTGGCAAAATTTTAAAATCGCAGAGTAGTACTTGCAGAAATCTCGGTGATTCCGCTCGATTTGACGCTGAAACTCCGAGACAACACTGATAAATGTGGCAGACATTTACATGCATTATTATTTAGATGAACAGATACAAATGTATTGTTTTATATTTACCTCAATAAGATATGCATATATATCAGGATGAATCCAATAATAAAAAGACAATTGTCCATATCTTTATAATAAATCAGAAAAGTAATGCTGTAGTTTCATTTCCTTGATATTTCCGGCAAAATTTGAGAAAACAAAGGTTACAAAGATGAAAATTTGATATTTTGTGGCATAGAAAATTAATTTTTGAAAACTTTGAAAATGATATGAATCAAATCATGGCTACTATACCAAAGGCATATAAAAATTTTGCCCCAGTTCTGAAACTATGTAATTAAAAACAACCATATTGTTAATATCTTAAGCGGGTCAAATGGTTTTTTCAGGGATAAGTTGATGTCATCAATTAGAAAATTTTATGGTTGTCATCATGAATTGATTGACTGTTATATCGAAGATGATGTTGGACCGGTTCCCACTGTGGTAAAATTTTATGTTTCTCCACTGAGTTGTGTCTACCACTGGATTCACGATGGGTGCAGTATTCGGAGCAGGAACTGCTTATCCTTCCTGGGCACCTGAGTTCACTCCTGGTTTTTATAGGAGTTCGAGTTGTTCGTTGTTTTTTAGTTTTCAGTGTTTATTTATTGTGCTTGTGGTTGTTGATTTGTATTTCTGGGTTTGTCTGTCTAATGGATTGCACTTTTTGGTTTGCTCCGTATTTATATTTGTCCTCTTTATGTTCAAAAGGACACTTTGTGCATTATTATTTCATTTTAACATTGAAATTTTTGTTATAGATTAAATTTCACGGAATGAAAACAGAAACAAATATGTCTGAAAGCAAGATTGACAAAAAGGAAAGGTTTGAGCACTACAATCCTCAGTACCCTCTTCCAGAAGAAATAAATAAAATGGAACGGGATGAAACTGTTTGTAAATACTGTGGTGTAAGTTATTTAATTCACAATGAAATTAAAAAGTTGGAAGAAAAATTGAAAGCTACAGAAGCAGAATTGGAACATTTAAAGGGGTGTGAAGTTAGAGAAAATCAGTTGAAAGAACAAGTTACACATTTAAAGGCTGAAATGGCTGATTTACAAAGTATAATCAGTGACAAAAGTCTTATGTAAGTCATACCACAATAATTTAAGGATTTATATAGTTATATAATAAATGGCTGTTTAAGGAATCATGTCTATTGAATGTACATGTAAATGTGCAGAACCTGTAAATATATTGCTTATTCTAGAATAGTGGTTATTGTATCTGAACTCCAGATATAATCATTGTCTTCTTTGAAGTAATATATCGATTACACTTGAGCTCAATAAAATGTGTATGATTTTCAAAATGATTTTAGAACACTTTTATCATTTTTATCAAGGGAAAGATTGAAAAGTATATACTTCTTTTTTGCTATATACATGATATACATTAATATCTCATGAAATTTCAATTATACATTTTACAGATACATGAAATGTATTTGGTAATTTTTGTTTTTGTACTTGAACTATAATTAATATTATCATACTTTTGAACATCCATGTAAGTCTCCGATTTTGAAAGACAAAGAGATTTGGACTATTTTAATTTGACTTTTCCTTGCTTTGAAATTTTAAACTGTGCAGTGGAATTCATTCACATTTGCAGCAATGATGATATGACTGTATATTTAATTTAGAGATTTAAGATGTCAAACATTTTTAATTCCTTTTGATTAATCACTTATAAGTTTCGCAAATGTCATTTTATAAATTTTTATTTAAAGGTTGACTACTTTACAAGAAAGTTTGAAGAATGAATCGGAGATGACTGCAAAGTTACAAAATCACAATCACGAACTAGTGAAAAATCTGGAAAGTACAACAAAACTCAAAGATGATTTACAGATGAAATTAAAGTAAGTACTGAAACACTTTTGGAGATTTTCCAAATGAGATGTACATCGAGTAGTCACAGGTGGCTGGACAGACAGGAAATTCCTATCATGAAGAAGGAGAATGTGGTTTCCCTTCACTCTGATAGTTTTTTTTGTTTTATGTTGTTTTTAATATAAATGCGAATTGTTATTTTAGTACTTTAAATTTCTATTAATTAACCTCAATTCCTATAAATATAATAAATCTTGATCGTACCCAAGAATAACAATATTTTTTACACTTTAATGTTTATGTAAATTGTATTGATTTCAATGTTTATTTTGATTTTGTGAGGAGAGTTATTTCCCTTTGCATTTGAAATGTCCCATGTAGTGTAGTAATATTTCTATTTGTTAGGATAATGTTATCAGGTATTATGTTAGCTCAGTCATTAACAAAATTTCATGCAGAAAATATCCAAGTATTAAAACAAGATTAAAGATGCAGACATAAACATTATTTCTCATATATCCAAATTTTTAAATTTAATGGAGGCATCTATTGACAAATTTTACAGAACCAGAAATACAGTATTGGGAAAACATTTTCCACAAATAAAGAAAACTATAGAATCTCAAAAGACTGAATTATCATCTATACATCAGTTTGTGGAAGAAAGGAATAAGAAAATGAAAGAAGAAATGACGATAATTTTCTCTGACTTAAAAGATAGATGTCAACAACAAGATGATGGTATTTATATATTAAACAGAGATTCAAGAATGAAAATCTTACCATGGGAGATTTTTATTTTCAATAATAGTGTTGTTGAATCTTTTTTCTTCAGACAATAAAATAAAATATGGTGCTGTGCTCAGATAAAGGACCAGTTTGAATACCAAGAAAATCTACGAAATAATTCTATTACATGTGGATCTTAAACGCTAAATTTAACAAAACTGTATTTCAGACCATAAGGTTATGTTTTAAGGAATTAGCATAACTTTTAAGCAAATGTCATTTATAGCTTCCAGACCCTTTGGGATTGTTTCAAATCGAGGTATTATGTTGTTTTAGATAATTTAAATAAATTGTTTAATAATTCATAAATCTAACAGGCAGAATACATACATGCAGATGGACTATTGGTCATAGTTATCATATCAGCAGAAAGATTAAACAACTGAAAATGAGTTAACACAATTATTATTTATAATTACACTCCTGTATTCATTAAAAATTTACCATTCAAATATTGTGATTTGTTTTTAAGAAAAGAAGAAAATATTGGAAAAGTTAAAGGGGCTTGAGACAGAAAAATCAGAGGCTATGTTGTCAAGTGAAATAATGAAAGAAAAGGTCAAAGGTCAAGAAAAAGATCTTCAGCAGCTTTCATATTTAGTAAATGAAAACAACAAACTACATCAACAGTTGTCTAATGTAGAAACTAAAATGAGAGGTAATCTACATGTATTAGTTCTGCTTAAAAGAGTGTGAAGTATAACTTTGATGCACCATTCAAACTGATCTCTCAGTTTAAATATAGAAATAAAGATATTGCTATGGTAACCACAGACGGTTATTAAAATATTAAAATATCGAAAAAACATAACATTATTCTCATGAAATACTCAAGTGCCAGTACAAACAGTCAACAATAATATTTGCCCAGTGACATCCAATTTTTTTTCCAGCAACATGTATATAAGAATTCTTCTAAACTGATTTGGGTTCACTAAATGTTAATGGACCCTTTTTGTATCTCTTGAAAACCATAATGATAACTCAGCTAAAAAATTCATCTAAAATCAGAGCTAACCTCAACATGCTAAAAGTAGAATCTTTTCAAAACTTTTCAACAAAAGTGTTTTCTTATTAAGATAAATCCAAACACCATTAATTTTTTTACCTTGAATTTCATTGTGGAATTTAGTCAAAATGAAAATTATGTTATTACTTTATTTTATTGACTTTCTTGTTCCAGTTGTAAGGTCTGAGCTTTTGGTTCATTGAAGGTCTAACAGGGACATACAAGTTGAAGAACAGCAACAGAATTGTTGTATTAGTCTTTGGTATTGTATCTAACATCTGGATTGTACTTTATGTTAATATTTTTCCAGATTTACAACATGAATTAGATGAAGCAGTATCAAAATGCAGAAGCCTTACCATGGAATCACAACAGTTTAAAGACCAGCTAAGGTTCAGTAAAATGCATGGACTGAGTTTATCTTAACATCAAAATTTGCTACAAGTTGGAATCCATTCTTAAATCATTAGATATATATATATATCATGCTGTACAAGAAATATTCCTTGGTAAATTAAGCTGTGTTAACTGAATGCCTTTCTAAAATAAACAATATCTTCAGCCCTGTCAAAACAACTACTCAAAAATAAATATAAAGAACCAACAAAAATTATTTTCTCTGAATTTTTTTATGTTTGGTTGAAAGGTGAATCAATTTAAAAAAAACTTTTGAAAAACATGTAAACTTTTTCCAATTATCAAGTAAAGGATAAAACAACTGTTATGTTCATGTCTGATCTGATTTTACTTTTTGGTATAATTTTCAATGTAGTAAATATGATGTACTGAACATGACAGTATTGAAACTCACATTCCTAATTTGGTAGCAATAAACATTATAACATGTCTAGAATTGCTTTTACTAATCTTGGTTTATTGTTGTTATTAAATTTTTTAAGTTAAACTCTAAATGTTCATCACATACAATTTGAAAACAGTAACTTTCTTTTCTAGATATTAAAGTATAAAGTAGAAATGTTTGTAGAATATGAATTTTGAAATTATTAAACAATTGGAAAACTTTTATTTCATATTTCTAGAAATAAAAATCAAGAAATAGAAGAATTAACATCACAATTCAGGAGGAAAGAACAAAACACAGAAATGTCACTGCAGAAGTATGTATGAATGAACAAAAAAGTTTTTGTAAGGATTAAGAATTTTGGTTGAATATAAAGCCTGAAATATGAATAAAATATACATGTTTACTTTAGTAGAAATTGATCCTCTTTTAGTTTGGAATATTTTATGTTCAGGAAATTTTACAGTAGGTTTTATCTGTAGAAGTTGCTGCTATCAAACTCCTATGAATTTTAAATCAGTGGTAGTTAGATATAAGGGGAGGTAATAAATATTTAACTGAAAAGTGATCATTTCATTAATACTGCTGACTCAGTCAATTTCATTTATATCAAGTCTTTGTGAAATGATAACAATAACAGTCTGTCTGTCCATAATAAAGTTGCCGGTAAATCATCCTACATTTCAAGCAGGATTCTCAACTTTCTTGAGTGTTAGATTACTCTATTGAGATGTGCATATTGTCAGGAATTTCTGTTTGGATATGTAAAAGATATGGCTGTTTTGACTCAGGCATTTTTTAACAAAACTTCGTTCCATGTGTTGTCTGCAACTCCTCCTACATTACTTGCATGATTCTCATGAAACTTTATGGAGTGTTAGATCACATTATGGAGTATTAGATCAAATTATGGAGATTTGCATATTGTCAGAATTTTCTGTTTTGGCGAGTACTTTAAAAAATATGATGATTTGAAGACATGTTGCTGTTGGGGATATTAGTTCGTTTCAGGACAGTTCTAGTTAAATTACCATCTTCTTGAAAACTAATCAAACCAGATTTTTAAGCTTAGAAAAACCTGTTGGCATTGTTATGAAGAATAAAATATCCATATTTCATGTTTAGATTGCAAAGTGAACTGGGAAGAAAACAAGCAGAACTTTCAGCAAATCTAAAGGAGTATAAAAATTTAGAAAACAGCTTGCATGAACAAAAGAGAAAAGAAGAAGAAATCCATAGAAAAGCAACATTTACAGTCAGTGAGTACACGACTAATCTTTAAGTATTTTAGAAATTTTGAAGACTTATTACAATGGGCCATGCATGGTCAGATATGATCTCAAATATTATGATGTGATTTATTTTCATAGTATGAGATTTTGGTTACCATACCTGTTTTTTTCTTCTGCTTTTGGAAGTCCAGATCTGTCCATTGTCATTTCTCAATGACTGCCGAATTATCAATTCCGCTCTTTTTACTGCCTACTAAAATCAGGACTGGGTTACTGTAATTATTGTTTTCCCATGTTAAAATCTCATACAAACCATAATTCCCATGAACTTATTTTTGGTAATTGGTTCTCTTTGGATTGACTATTTCCCCCCTTCAACAAAAAATTAAAATAAAGAGGCTATCACAGTATATTCATTTGTGCTAAAATTGGTTTAACTCACTGATAAATTAAACCAACAAATTTAGATGCAACCTAATACATATATATTTTATGTACATGGTATAAAATATAGTTTTATTTGTACCAGCCATAGAAACAGGTAGAAATATAAGGTTTACTGAGTCCTTTTCACCTGTTTTGTTGCATGTACAAATAAACTTTATATATATATATTTGTAAAACAGGAAATAGTTATCTTGAATTTGTAGAAAGGGGGTTTTAGCAAAAACTATGAAGAAATCATGATGTCACGAACAATGTGAACTAGCATAAGCTAAAATTTATTCTTATTTAGCTTGTAAATCAGCTAATATTGTGTTGATGAAAATGTAGCAGTTGGTTACGATGTTCTTTTCAACCTTTTGTATTGTTATTTTGGATTTCAACATTTTAGGCCTTGAGCACAACCGATGAGTCGTAAATCAACAAAATGTGCACATCTTATGCATCAAAATTGGTATCAAAGAATTATTATTTTTACAGTCTGTCATATATTTATATATTTATATTATTTCTTTCACACATATTTTCTTTTTTTTATGTAAAATAATGTGATAATCTTTGATAAATATTTGAATTTTTAATAGAATGCATTTTGAACTGAAAATAAGCCATTATCTCCAACTGCATCTTTACAGCTGAAAGCAGGGAACTTAAAGAGGCATTGAACAAGACAAAAGCTGAAATAGAACAACTGAAATCAGAAAGGTATGATAAAATAGAAATGACTTCAGAGAAAGGCAGATATCCTATGATAACAAATTTTGTTTGCCTCTAGTTCAAAGTTTAGGATAAAATTTGATGAAACATACTGGTGCTATCATTGAAGTATCGTGATTATACATTTTTATTATGTCCCGCCCACGAATGTGGATGGGGCAAATAGAGTTACTTTTGTCTGTCTGTCAATCTGTCTGTACGTCTGACTATGTGGTTAAGTTTTGTGTTTAGGTTCATTTCTTTGGAACTAAGCATAGTGTATCAACGAAACTTCATCATTGGATGTGCCTTGGATAGTACTGAGCATTCATACATGATCACCTACATTTTAGGTGGGGCATCGTGGGGCATCTGTGTATTACAGACACAATTTCTTGTGTCTTATTATATTTTTACCATATTGAAAAAAGAAATGTACATCTTAAACGTTTTCTTGTTATATATATGAACAAATTTCTAAGAAGTATGTTAATTGGATTTTTAAATTTCAGTTAAAACATAATAAAAATTGGAAAAAAAGATTTCTATTAGAGGCATCTCATTGTATCAATAAAAGAATTTGACAATATCATCAGTTGATGTCCTTTGATATCCAACTCTGCTTTCCAACTTATAATAATTGTGAAAGCCAAATTTTGTTGTCTATCAGATTCAGGGGATATGTTTTGTTAGCTGGGTTTTAGTGATGAAAAACTGTGTAGTACTGTAACCAAAGAAAATAACATTGAGCTATTCAATAGTTAATTTTAGTTGTACATTTAGAGTTAAAAAAACGTTTAGTAGTATTCATTTTTTGTTTCATCAGGGAAGCCATGATCACATCTCACCAAAACAGAATTGAGCAGTTAAGACAAAGTTTCCAGAATAAAATATTTGAAGCTGAAAAGTGGCCTGAGAAGGTTAGTACTAAATTTGTTTTGAAGTTCAAAATTCAAATTTCATTATGATAATCAAATACAGTAATAAGGATATTAAGTGAAAATTAAAAAATGCTAATTTTTCAAACTTGTATTTCATCATTTCAGAATTTACTCTGAATTTTAAGGAACCGTATTTTAACAGTATTTTAAACCGGTGAAATATTAACTTTTATCTTCTACTTATAACATATGAATATTCTTTTTTTCAGTTAGAAGGAGCTTTAAGAAAAGAAAGAGAAAAACATCAGACTGCACTGAAAGCAATGGAGGAAAAATTGGTGGAAAACTTTGTTATGGTTAGTACCATAAATGTAAAAGAGTAAACAAAATATTTTAATAGTGAATTGCAACCAGCATAACATTAAAGTCAAGTTTAAAAAGTTGTTTATTCTTACAAAAGGGATGGAAAATATAGTTATATGTTTTAACTCATAAGAGATGGAGATATTTTCCTGAGGATTCATTAGTCAACTGCTGTTCCAAATATTTCTTAATACACTTTTCAGTCTGTTATAGGAAACCAGTTCTGTTTGCGTAAAATAGTATAATTATTTAACTTATATTCTTTCCTTTTCAAAGCACAGAAAACAGATGCCTCCATGTACCTAACCTCTGTTTTGTCTTTTTCAAATGCAAATGATTATAGTACCCTGTGAATGCAATATACATACGTGGGTTGAAAATAGCAATAGCCCAATGTCTGGGATTGTTGTTTTTATTGATGAGCTGTTATTTTTTGTGACAAGCTGTTGAGTTTTCATCTTGTGCCTGACAAGCTGCCTTTCACTATATCGGAAATGAATAGTGATCAGTAATTTGGACGGCTAATATAATCTCAACAATAGAGATAATGCTGTTGATCAATTGTAAGTTCCCAAGCTGATAAGTTTTCAAACCCTACAAGTTCTTGGCTAGGACTTTGACCTATCCTGCTAGTAAACTTTAAGTATCAAAAACCTGGGACTATTGAGTGTGTCCAGAAAATCTCTAACCCTGATGTATAAACAAAGAATTTATTAGTGATTGTGTACATTGACCTGTGTAAAAAGTTCTAGCTAGCCTGACACTGGTCACTACAAGATTTTTAATATAACATAGTTGTTAAATGGTCCACAGTTTTCCTGTCCTTGGTTGGTGGTTTTCTCTGGGTTATTCAGTTTCATCCACATTTAAAAAGTGACAGCCATGATATATTCTGTTGCACTAAAAGTGGCATGGACCCTAAATTAACCAAACTGAAAAACTTAGAAATGGTTTTGGGTTTCTTTATATGTGATATTACAAGATTTAAGTAAGGTTATCCTGGAGTTAATTTGATATTAATTATTTAATTATTTCAGGAAATGCAGATAGAAAAACAAAAATATCAAGAATTGTTAGAAAAATATCAAGGCTCAACTAAAAACCAAGAATCTGTGGTAAGTAATCTAAGGGGGAGATAACTGAAAAAAAAATAAAAAAGATAATCCTTAATACTTTGTTTTAATTTGTATATAGGTCTTGCATGATATCACATGAAAAAAATATGTGAATTTTTCATTTAAATTACTATCAATTTACAGAATTGCATGGCGTTTCACATTTGATGTATATTTATTTCAGAGATGGGTATGATAAGTATTATACACACTATGTTGTAGTTAATTAGCTAGAAAATTAGGAATTACAGCTAATTTTACAAACATTAGCTAATTTTCAGAAATTAAGTATAGATGAATGATATAATTTCAAAATATTTCCCATCTCTTAGAACCCCCCTCCCAATAAATAAAGTTTCCAAACACTTACAAAATTTTTATTTTTTTTGTATTAAATTCATTGGAAAAGCATAGATTTTAGGATTAGTGTCTTTTTGTTTTAATGACATATAGTTCTTTTATCCACGTTTCTGAAAATGGTTATATTTTTGGTACATGAAAATATATTCTGTATAAAAAAAGTGCAAATAAGACATGGTGAATTTTTTCTCAAGTTGTGTTGATGTAATGAACACCTGAACAGAATAATGAACACATTATTATACTGATGTCCACAATGTACCTCTTAATTACTCTGTAAACATATATCTATTTGCCCAATTTCCTGAAAAGTCTATGTTCAGATTTTTAAAAGAACATTGGAATTTTTTTGCAAAGTAGCAATAAATTTTGCTTCTTGAAAATTTTGGCAACTGTGGTTACATTTAAATATTGTTTTTTTATCAAGTATGTGAATTAAAGTATATTAGACAAGTAACAATAATGATTGGCCTAATTTTAAACTGTACAAATATATATTAAACAGACACAAGTATTGATTTTTTGTATTATTTACCGTTTCACATGTGTCACCAATGTCTGCATGTTGTCACCATCACATTTTATTTTAAGTTGAAATCACAGTTAAATGATATGGAAAACAAGTACAGGGCTGAGATACGAGACCTACAGAAACTTCTTGCAGACAATAAAACACGAGCTAAGGAAACAGAAGAATCATTAAGAAGAGAAGTAGAAAGTTTAAAGTCTATAATTAGAGATTTAGAAGACAGATTAGGTATATTATAACATACTGTTGAGGTATATGTTCTTAAAATAATGGCATGAATTGGGACTGTTGTCAGCCTAAAATCACATATATATTTAGGGGCTTGCGTTATTGAGGGGTCAAAGTACTATTAATTATTATGACCTGTCAATACTGAGGTGGTGAGTTTGAACCTTGAGGTTTGTTCTGTCCAAACTTTAATTGATACGGATGATTCCACACATTTTTGAAATGGGTCCCCTTAACACCAGATTAGGAATATTTAACTTGATTGGAAATTTTTCCAGCGGAATTTTTTCAAGGCAGAACAACTTTAATATGACTTTCACTGAATATCCGTACAGTTAGTTTTAAGTCATCGAGATCATCATTACAAATGCACATGCTTATTCATGGTCAATCTAATCATCTGCTAATACAACACCGAACATAGTGACTAATGCTGGAGGGACTACAGTCTAATATTTTTTAGATTCGATTATTTACTCTCATCCAGATTATAACATCTGGTGAAACATTGTTTTGTATCTTTGGGAATTTAAATTCGCAGATTTTTTTTAAGGCCGCAGCCCTAAATGGTTTAGAAGAATCACCCATGATTGATGAAGATTGTCATTCAGCTACTGATTTTTAATTCTTCTTTCTGGTTTATCCAGGTTCCTCCATTAAAAAGGCTCTGATTGTGGCAGAAAAGACATTGTTACAAACTAACAAGCTTAGTAGCCAAGCTTTGTTTTAAGTTGTTTAAGTTATAGAAATTGTTATTATATCGACTGAAATCATGCCTTCAATTTGACTCTTAATTTGTGAGTAAAATTGTCTGTCTATAGTTGTATTTGTAATATGATCAAACATTTATTTCAAAATTAAAAAAAAAAATTCATGAACAAATCTTTAAAACAGAACATAAAGCTTTTAACTGCGACAGACATCAGATCAAAAACCAGGGAAATATTTCACAATAAATAATTGGCTTTATAAAAATAAGATATCATATTAATGGATAAGGTTTATGAAGCAGACTGTTGTTTTAAGAATTGTATTTCTATGATTGTTTGTGATATATATTTATGGCAATATTTCTAGCACGTTTGGACCATGGCAGTGATGAGAAGTTTGGCAGAATTAAAGGCTCAGCTGAAGGAAACACACCAAGAGTTAGAGGAAAAACAAGAAGAATTAAATAAAAATCAAGAATTATTGAAGTCTACAAAAGATGAGGTATGAGTAAACTAGAAGTTAACAGTAGATGAGCATATTTTTTGTTACTTAGAAATGATGTATAGAACCTTATAATTCACAACAGTCAAATTTAATATTTATTATCTCCCTTGAATTGTAACCATGACCGTGTCTGTTTCAAGGTTTATTTGTCCATGTAATATATATGCAGAATTTTACCTATATAATTCTGTATAACCTGTTTTATAGATGGCTTAATATACCATTACATACATGTAATTAATCCCATGCAGGTAAAAAAAGAAGATGCTTTTTGCAAGAATACACTATATGATAGTTAAAAACTAGGGGAGGTAAGTCGTAATCCGTTTGAATTGTGTTAGTTAAGGAGGTTTCTTTTTGTTTAAATATAATAAATTATGAATTAATTTCTAGTACAGCAAACTCAATGATATATTTTCATCAGGTAAAGTTTCTACAAGAGACAGTACAGAAAGAAGTAGAGGAAAGATTTGAACTGACAGAGGCATTAAGTGTGGCTAGAACAGAATTATTGAAAATAAAGAAACCACCAGGTATATTTTCTGTAGTATTTCAGTGAATTTATAGATTAAGTGAAATATTATACCAGTGGATTGTTGTTTTAAACTAGATAATTTTTTTTATTCTTTTCACTTTCTAATTTGTTCTACAGAATGACATAAAATTACATATAATCAATTTTACATATTTTTTTTCAATTGACATAATTTCTTGATATAGCATATTAAATCATGATTACATTGAGTGTGGTGAAATACCGGGATTTCGTTGAAATCAAAAGTCATATTTCACTCCCGAAGTGATGTAACAATAGCTGTTGCTATTCAATCGTTGTTGTGTAGTCCTTGTATTTTCTCGTTAAATTTTATGACTACACGGAATATCAAAGATCTACAACTCGTGACCGAAAAACACTAATAATTCACTCGTGCGCTACGCGCACTCATGAATTAATGTGTTGTTCGGTAACTCATAGATTTTTAGGTATTTGCATTTCAAGATTCAAGGTTATACTATAAATATTCTTAATTTTTTTATACGTGTATATGGAATAACTAATATCATTTGCTTATAAAATTTAGAAATCAATGTAATGTTTCTATTTAAAAATTCAAAAATTGCAGTAGGATGAACATTATAAAAATTAAAAATCATCTTATAAATTTCTTCCTGGTATCCATTATATTGTAAAATATTGTATTAATCTCACATTTTGTTGGTTTTCAAAGGTTTGTATTTTTATAATAATGTCTGACTATATTACTATATTTTATCTCTGTAGATCTGTAATACAGATGTCAACTTTACTAAGATCACAAAAAATAAACAAAGTGTTCATATTTAATTTTCAGGTGGATACAATGGAGGTAGCATAGGGAAACAACAATCTACAGAAAGCAACATGTCACTAAAATCAATAAATAACAATGCTTATACTACAGAGAACATGAACAGTGCTAGGACTACTATAATCAGTGATCAAAACAGTGCGAGAAAATCTTCTTCTGACGAAATCATAAATGGAAAAAATTTAACCAGACAGGGAACATACACATCGTCTAAATCATTAAACCCTCTTAGAACTCCTCCAGTACAGTCCAGGGAGATCTCCACAGTTAGCACTGCAACAGTTAATAGTTCACACAGTTCTGTGTCATACCAAGGGGAACCTGCTAAATCACAGGGCAAATTAAAAGGCAGTAGTATATCAGACACTAGGAAGAGAATAGCTAATATATTGGGTAGAAAATCATGATAAAAGTTGACATTTTCCAATATTTATTTGTTTAGCATATTTATGCACAGTGAAATTATTTTTATTGAAAGCAGGATTCGCCTTGAAGTTAAAGGTGGATTCATAAAATAACTACAGTCAAATGTGCTTTAAAGGGCACCTCTATATAGCAAATCACTGTCTATAAAGGGCACAGTGAAAAAGTTCCATTTATGAACAAAGCATGTAAAATTAACCTCTGTATAAAGGGCACCTGCTCATAACATGCATAAAGGGCACTTTTTTCTGGTCCCGTGGGTGCCCTTTATAGACAGGTTTGAATGTACTGATTTCTAAGTTAAATCAAGATGGCTTAATATACAATAGATTAGGTAGGTGCTTATGATTTTTTTGGATTTTGTTAATAGAATTTTTAGTTTAAATATCATTGAGGTTGTAAACATTCTGTGTATCAAATTTACTTTGTAGTTTTTTAAAATTTTAAAATGAAAATATAATACAATAAGCTTTAAAGGCAGTTTCTGATGAAAAAAAGATAAATATTGTTTTAACAAATTGTTTGAATCAATAAATCTATATCTTAATAGTAGTAAGTTTGTTAAATCAGAAGGTTTGTTCCAGTGATTGCAGTATGCACTAGCCACTAGTATAGTAAAATTTATTTTATGCATCACTAGTCTGACCAGTAGAGTGAAAAAAATAATTTAGTCTAGTAATATTTGTTTTTTTCTAATAAAATTATTATGAAAAGGAGATGGTGTTATTAGAAAGGATTATAAAACATTTTATGTTTTAGATGTTTATAACCCAAATTAATTATTTCTTGCCATGTTTAGTTCCATTTCTAAACAATATCCATTTTAGTTGAGATCTGTACTTTGTAGTACTGTAGCTAATATAATCAATGCTATAGAGTTTTTTTTTGAAGTCTTGACTGTGTTAACAATAAAGAGTATATTTTTAAAAAATATTACCTTGAGTGTTATAATGTCTGAATACCAGCCTCTTTGGCTCAGGTATAACAAAATTACATTTAAATGCAGGGTTTTTAAGCTGTTAATTAATATATAACTTTTTGAAAATCTAGAAATATTCAAAATTTGTGAGGACACATGAAGCACATAATATTGCTTTTTTGTATGTACATGTATAATATGCAGACAAAATGCTAGTCAATAGAAAATATTCAGCATATTAATTTTATGATATACTCAAATATTATGATTTTATGTTAGTGCATTTATTTATTGTTTTATTTAAGGATGCTCGCTGGTCATGTTTTGGTCTTTTTGTCAGATTTTCGGAATCCTCGGGTTTTATCCTTTTCTTAAACATGAAATTTTTTGCCCATGAACCCCCACTTTTTCTTTTATAATTCAATCATATATACGTTAAAATGGTATTTGACAAAATGTTATGAAATCCTTTTTATTTTTTCATACATTTTTGAGAGGCTGGAGTTTTTTCTTCCTTATTTGTTTACTATTCATATGTTCTCTCAAACTAAAACACCTATTTCAAATCCTATTTATTTCCTATTAGACCAGCGATCATCCTTAAAAAAAAATGATATATTATATACAGTTGACTTTTGCAATCTCAAAATTCCTCATATTTTAAAGTAATTTGTTGGTTGCCTAGACAATATTTTACACTATATATTTTCCTAATATTATATATATTTTTCAATGATCCATCAGCTTTGAGATAACAATAGTCAAGAGGAACAAGTCTGTATATCTAATATTTGAAAGGTTAGAAATTGTTGTATGATATTTTGTAATACTTTAGTGATATTTTATTTGGTGCATAAATAAGTTAGCTCTAATATATATCTGATTGTGATAAAACATTTTTTGGATATTAAAAAAGAAAAACAGTCTTTATTTTGAGCAGATGTCAACATTTTTAATCCTAATAAAAAAAATGTCAGAGTATTTGGTAAACATTCATAAGGTCAATATGAATCAAAACCACATGATTCTTGCATGAGATTTTAAATTATTTTTGACTTTTTGGGGAAAAAAAAAAAAATTTGTGACCCCCAAAATCATCCTTAATTCAGAAAAAAATGTTTAAGTTTAGCTACCTTTGACCTTTATGTGAAATATATTTCCCTTGTAATGTCACAAACAGACAAAAATGTAACTGGATTTGAAAAAAATTGAAAGAGTTTAACATAATAAATAGTTCAAAAGAATTAATTTAAAGTTGGCATTAATTGTCAGTAAGTTTGGCTGAAATTGCACAGTATGGATAAATGCAACATTGAAATTGTTTTTTTTTCATCATCATCAAGAAAGAATATTTGGAAGGGATACAGAAGTATTGTCTTTTAATTTTAAAATGTACATTTAAATTGGTTATTTTTCATAATCTTCAAGAAAGAATATTTGGAAGGGATACAGACGTATTGTGTTTTAATTTTAAAATGTACATTTAGGTACATAAAAGTTTGTTTTGAATCTTATAAAATTTATTGATCTAAGACTAAGAAATAGTTTCTGTTTGTGCACTATTGTTAAATATTAAACAGCAATCATACTTAAAAATTTATTTTGTTTATTGTCAGTGTTTACTAAAGAATTTTTATTCCTCTATGGTACATGTATGTGTAGTTCTAACTATCTGTTTAAAAAAAAATGCATTTTTTAAAAGCATAACATCATGATGTTAAGATTTCTTTATCTGATTTTCAACAACAGAATTTTAGTATTTTATTTATAACAGAATTTATGATTTGTTAACTTTATTTAAAATAAATGTTAAAATGTTTGATTTTTGTTATTATTATTTGAATCAAAACATTTTATAACTGACTTTCTGTTAATTTGACCGAAGTTTTTCTGTATAATGAGATTTATATAAAGAACTCTTGTGGTGGTAAGCAAATAGAAATTATAGATTAATTTTTATAACAGAAAAGAATACCACTCAGTTTGATATTTCATGAATATTGTTTTGTTCCAGTGGTAAATGGGACAGTTTCTTAAGGCTTCTTTTTTCAGTCTTTTTTGTACACTAAAAATATTCAGATCTGGTTTTTTCTTTGAACTTTTAAATGTTTTCTTAATTGGACATAGGAGAAAAATATCATTTTGCCTTGTTTTACTTAAAATGTTTGGTAGCATAGCAGCTACTAGGTGTCCCACTTACTTCATAAAATGATTTCTTGATGATAAAGACATCTGCAATATATCAAACAAAGATCAAGCGTATCCACAATGTTAAGGTTAGCATGGTCGATTCAAAGCTTTTGGAAATAAAACTTGCATTTATTCAACAATGTAACATTTGTATATGATTAAATCAGATTTCATGCACAAATCAATGAAATGGAAAATCTTGTTTTGTTAATACTTTGAGATATCTATTAAGCATTGGAAACAACAGTAAAATATGTATGTTGTGAAACAACTCATACAACAATGCAATAGAAGGAATGTAAATGGAATTTTTGAACTAATAAAATAGACAAAAGCTAAATGAAATTAAATACATGTAGAAACAATAATAAAATTTTAAAAAGTTAAAATGGCTCAACGTTTCGGTCAATTCGACCTTTTTCATAAGAAGCTAGAAAAAAAGATGTTGAATTTATGAAATCCTGATTAAGATTGAATATGAAAAATATGTAATGATATGGGATGTGCATCTCATAAGGTTAAGCTTAACAAATATTGATTTATAACATCCATGGGTCCTAATGTAATCTTCAGAAAAGAGTATCAGCCCCTAACTCAAGATAAGCACTAATTGTTTCTGTCAGCGGAGGATCAAGATAGTGGGGAGGTTTGGGTACACATAAAACCACTTTAACCAATTGCAAGCATGTGCAAAGTTTATATACCGAGTCAGAATTTCTGACTTGATTTCATGTTACTCACCCAACCCCCTGAATCGTGGATTAGTGGTTAAACAAAAGAACACAGATCTTAAAAATGGCTAAAAATATGCAAACATTTAATTTTCACAAACAATGTTGCAAAACTTATTTTAAAATGTGTTTGATTGAATTTCTGCCATCAAAAACGAAAATGCAAGTCTATTGCGATCTTCATACTGTAAATTTTTTTTATAAAAACATAATATCCTTATTTTCTTAGTATCTACATGTTGTCTGACATTGGACAAAGGGAAACATTAAAGTGACTGACAGGATTAATAGTAACTAAAATGTTCATTGTAAAATAACAGTAAGCTCTAAGTACTAAGTGGCTAGTTTATAGTCTGAAGCATGATCTGTCTTATTTTTCTTATATTTTGAACAATCAAGACATTTTAAATAACAGATTGGGGTGACAAGGTTGAATGAAGAAATCATCCTATTTTGTGTTATTTGGTTATTATCCTTCAAGATTGATTTCAAACCTTAATTTTATTAAAGTTTAGAAAAGCATGATCTATTGTAACAATAGGAATTTTAAATGTATTAAGCAAATGATACATATGGCAAGCCGTTTTACTATTTATTCTTACTTCAAGATATCTCATATAATATATAAGATATCTTATATAATATATAAGATATCTTATATAATCTAGTTTTTATAAGATATCTTATAAACTTTATAAGATATCTTCTAAAGTTTATAAGATATCTTATAAAGTATATAAGATATCTCATAAAGTATATAAGATATCTTATAAAGTTTATAAGATATCTTATAAATATTTTTTATATAAGATATCTTATATACTTTATAAGATATCTCATATAATTTATAAGATATCTTATATAGTTTATAAGATATCTCATATAGTTTATAAGATATCTTATATAATATATAAGACATCTTATAAAGAAAATTATATGAGATATCTTATAAACTATATAAGATATCTTATAAACTATATGAGATATCTTATAAACTTTATTAGATATCTTGAAGTTAGAATAAATAGTAAAACGGCTTGCCATAGATACAGGCAACGAAAACAAATCAAACTAAAGTACAATAAATAAGTTGATTTAAGATAAAAGTTCTAATATAATGTTCATCACTATTTTCCACTCTTATACATTTTTTTGTTCAGAACTTCGCAGTGAAGAAAATGTTTTGGTGGAAATAATAATAATGATAATAATATTTTATTGCCATAAAACATATAAAACTAATGTCTGTGACAAGCATGATACAAACAAATAGTACAATTAGTACAAGTTAATATATATATATACAAAAAGTTATAATCATGAAAGTACATGATTAGATTAAGAGCCCTCAGACCTCAGTTCTAACAGAGACGTATAAAACATATATATATATATATATATATATATATATATATATATATATATATATATATATATATATATATATATATATATATATACAAGAAATATCTAATCTTTAAAAATTCTATATGATTTTAATGCAAATGTATATACTAAAATTGTAAAAATATTTGCATACAAGTTGATTCATGCACTTTAATTATGAAAGGAGATCAAAGGAGATACATAAACTCACTCTTACAAACTTGTTTTAAAACTATTTCCCAAGGCGATATTCTAAAGGTATGCAGTTCTCTAAACCTCTTTTTAGGTCAAAGGGCTATGTGAGCTTTTATTGTAACTTGTCGTTCGTCGTCCATCTGCCTGTAAACGTTTACATTTTGATCTCATCCTTTGACACGTGCACCCCTAAGGCAAATGAACTGAAACTTGGTATTAAGCATCCATGGATGGACCTTTATACAGTTTGCATACTTTGAGCGGGTCGGACAGCTAATATGGCCGCCATGATGAATTCCTATTTCTGAATGGTCAAATTTAAAAACAATATTTTCTGAAACCGCAAAGCTAAATGAACTATAAGATGACATGAAGCATCTTTGGAAGGACCTTTATGAAGTTTGCATATTTCGTCCCTCTCCGACAGCTAAAATGGCTGCCATCAGCATTTACATAGTTCTGATTGTTCGTATTTTGAAAAAAATATCCTCTTCTGAAATCCCAGAGCAAAATGAACTCGTACTAAGTATGACGCAACTAGGGAAAGTCCCTTTCAAATAAATCATCCTGGTCAGAAAACTTGCACGGCTACAATCGCCATGAACAATTCTTATTTTTGATTGGTTAATTTTTTAAAACTCTTCTTTCCTGAAACCATATAGCCGAGTGGCCTTTAGATCCATCAGATATGACTTACTAAAAACGTAAACTTCACATGAAATTCGACCGGATATTGAAAAAATACAGGATTTACACAGTGAAGATAATTTTTATCTTTCTTAAAGTAAAGTATACAATATTTCCTAACTAAGGTTCATTGTTATTTTTGTATATCATTCCAGATTTATTTACAATGGTAAAAGGTTCTTATTTGTCCCTTGCATTTTCAAAATGATCGTACTACAAAGCTTATTATAGTTTGTATAAATAATGTTATATAAAAACGAAAGAGGGGCCATGGTTCGGTGAAGCAAATTTTTACCTGTGTTGTGCACTGTGGGGTATTTCCTTATCGACCGTTGAGCAAATCTCTTGTTTCGGTTGTGCTGTTCGAAAAGAAATAAGCCGCATTCCGATCGGCAATTTTCCTTAAACATTTGAACACGTTTCAATTATTCGATCATTTTCATAAGTTTTCACCTTGAGAGTTTTTCTACAGCTCTAGAGTTTACCCCTCTTCATCTTTAGCATACTTTAGATCTTCAGCGCTATGTATTTTACATATCTTCAGTGTTAGATTTAAAAACAAGAACACTTCACCCATAAGCGCCTAAAACATTGCAAAGATTCTCTTCATTAATTTGACATGCAGTAGGGAATATGTTTCTCTCTGAAGCTAACAAGAAGACGGGAGGGAGACAAGGAGAGGTCATTACGTGACGTCCCAAAGTCTCTGTATTATAGATACAATGGATAAGCGTTGGTTCATGAAAAAAAAACCATGAGCCGGGGGGGGGGGGCCGAATGGTTTGTTTTTTCATGAACCAACGCTTATCCATTGTATCTCTTACTTAAACTATTGCTTTGACGACTTTTCCCAACTACCTTTTCTTTCTTAATTAGACCCTATTAAGTGTGAGCTTAAATTAACTTAATTCTCTATTCTACTATTCAATTAGATATATATAGTCACGTTGATGATTTTAATGGTAAATGAAAATTAATACAAAACCGTATGAACTTACAATATAAGGCATATGATTCAGAAATTTGTCCATTATAATAAAGCATAGTCGAAATAATTCTCCAGTAAAACATAATGATACTGAAAGAAAAAATAGTTTAAATCCACTCGATTTACACTTTTTATATTTTATAAATATGTCAAAACATGCAGCGAAACAGATGAAATTGCCATATACATAAAAATAACAATGTTCTAATTTTTTATTTAATTATATGAAATTGTCGATAATAATAATAATAAAAAAAATAAAATAAAAAAAAATAATGATCTTTTCTTATTACTAAATTATATCAATGATAACACAAAGATTTAGAAAAAAGGGAAGCCGAAACAGAGATTCGAACTATGTCTACAAGTGTTACTGTCATCTCATCATAACCTTGTGGCTACCATCTTACACTATATATACCAACGTCGTTTTTGTCGAGCCTGCGACTTTAGTCGCAGAAAGCTCGACATAGGGATAGTGATCCGGCGTTAAGTAACTTCTTAAAAGCTTTATATTTTAGAAGGTGGAAGACCTGGATGCTTTATACTTTGTATATAGATGCCTTTTGTTACGAAGTTTCCGTCTGTCATATGTACATTGTCCTTGACCTCATTTTCATGGTTCAGTGACTAATTGAAAAAAAAGTTAAGATATTTTGTAATGTTAATTTCTCTCTTATTATGATTAATAGGATAACTATATTTGGTATGTGCGTACCTTACAAGGTCCTCATCCTCGTCAGACAGTTTTCAATTGACCTCGACCCCATTTCAAGGATCAGTGAACAAGGTTAAGTTTTGGTGGTCAAGTCCATATCTCAGATACTATAAGCAATAGGTCTAGTATAGTTGGTGTATGGAAGGATTGTAAGGTGTACATGTCCAACTGGCAGGTGTCATCTGACCTTGACCTCATTTTCATGGTTAAGTGGTTATAGTTTTTGTGTTTTGGCCTGTTTTTCAAATACTGTATGCAATAGGTCTACTATATTTGGTGTATGGAAGGATTGTAAGGTGTACATGTCCAACTGGTAGGTGTCATCTGACCTTGACCTCATTTTCATGGTTCAGTGGTTATAGTTAAGTTTTTGTGTTTTTGTATTTTTTATAAAAATATATCATGTATATGTAATAGGTAAACTATATTTGGTGTATGGAAATATTTTACGATGAACATGTCAGTCTGGCAGGTTTTATTTGACCTTGACCTTGACTCAATGTTAAGTTTTTGTGGTTTGGACTATATTCGTTGAAAAATAAGCAATATGTCAACTATATTTGGTGTATTTACATGGCTCATTGCTCAATGCTATCTTCATATAGCGAATAATAATCTATACAACTAGTAGTATGAAGACACTATTGTAGTTGTCTTCAGCAGGCCTGGCAGCAGCTTTAGCATTCATACAGACATCAGCAGCATTGACATTATCTCATTATTTACAGCTTAAAATTTATAATGTATGTCTGATAGCATTTACTTTCGTTAGAAATACACGACAGGCGAGACATTTTTGTGTGTCCACTCTTGTTTTATATCAGAATAGCATAGATCTAAATATACTGGGAATTCCAAAGAAATATAATCAAGAACTGAGAAAGGCGGGTCAATTTTGTGTCATTTCTTGTAGGCCGATATTGGGTTTTGCCGCAACCAATCCTTTACAATTTATAAAATATAAATATGTCATTCTGTATTCTAAAAATGTAAAATTCAAATATTAACTATTTAAGTCTTAACATTATCTAAAACTCGATCGCTGATGAATAACTTCCTGAGATTGCAATCATTTAAAACATCATACAAATTAAATGCAATATCTTCTGATCGAAGGTATTTAGTATCGGAGTTTTTATCTACAGATGTTTGGATACAATTATATCATGTCCAACAATTATTACTTTTGGAAATCAATAAATTGTCCTGTCTTTCAAGTTACATACAAAAAGTTTGGCAAACCTATATTTATTTAAGTACTAAATACATTTACTTAAATTACAACATATATTCTTGAGCAAGGTAACCATCTGTTGGTAAGTAATCATTGTGACTATGACATCAGTGTTTCAAATTTATTTTTCAAATCTTTGCGTTCTTTTTTTTGTTATATTTTTCTTTTTATTATAAACATAAAGACAAGCAAATAAAAGAAAAATCCCAATTTTGATTACAGGTTCATGGTCCATATTTTTTTCCATTGAGAGTTAAACCTGGGTACTTTTAATTTATGTGATAGGAAATTATAAACTCTTTGGAAAAATCGAACATAGCTTTTACAATTTTAGATTTATTTGTTTTCTAACTCGATGGTTAAGGGGAAATGATACCCTAGCAAGAGCTGACATAGTATCGCCCAAAGAAAATCCTTAAAGCACCCCAGAATTTATGGTTTTTCTTAAATATCTACTGAATGAGCTCATGGATCTCCGCTTTTTGCAAACAAAAATGAAGTCCATCACTTCAAGATTATTATACTAAAATTCAAAGAAAAAATCAGTAGATTTTTTTTTAAATGAATATAAAATTTCCAAATAGTCATCAGTATTCCAAATGTTACAACATTAATTAACAGGAATGTTTTTAAAACTAAAATTGAAATTATTACAGTCTAATAAAAATTTTGATTTATTGGAACACATGCTCTTAAATTTAACGTATCCACCTTTTATTGTTCTCCCCCGTACGTTTTTTTTTAATGCTTTATGAATAAATAAGGTACATGCATGTCCTTCTAGATTATCTGGATTTCGTCAATTGAACATTCCTGGTAAATTTTAACGCAGTCTGTTTCCCTGTCACCTCTTTCAGTGGGTTTGGTTTCTATAGGTATATACCTCCTAAAGTCCTCCAAATCGTATTCTTCGTACTTAGGTGATATAAAAACTTTATTGACATTTATATGGTGTCGAATCTAATTTTCCTGAGTGAGAAGGTCCGGAAAGTAAACATCATACTTTTGATTTCACTGTTGTAGGACTGTACGTTTCAGCGGATAATTTTATCCTCTACTATATCCAGTAAAAGTCTGTTCCTATCAATAAAGAAATGTATCGTCTTGTGTAACTGGCTGCAAGCTGAAGCCGTTTCAAATACTATGTATCGAAGTTATGTAATGCTACGGCTATCTTGGGAACGATGAAAACCTCTATCGGATTTTTCGTCCGTATTCATAACAAATTATCTTTGAACGCCTTCATCAAATAAAATAATGGTGTCTATAGCCCTTTTCAGAAACTCATTTCCGGTATCACGAATCTGACTCAAAAATTTATGGGGGCGTAGTAATGGTTATCTGCAGTGAGGAGCAACCAGTAGGAAGTAAATAGAAATTATTTATTACTTTGTTATACAAATATTTCCAGCTTTATAATCAACTTTGATTACAAGTATGTTGGAAGCAAAAATATCGTAAGTAGTTCCCAAATTTATATAAACAAAACATTACGTGCAAATTAACAAGTTTTAAAAACAGCTTATCCTTTACTCTTCCATTGCAGCGAACCAGTACTATGTCACGGAACATCCCAGCAAGGGAAATAACTTGTTTTAAATTATAATTTTAGAGTCAGAATCAAATTATTGTAAAGTCAAATTATTAATTTTTTTCGGCAGTTTTTATATGAAGTCTACAGTAAAAGCTAGACCATTATTTTAAGGATTTTAAATCAACTTTATTGAAGAAATATGAAAGCTAAATATAATTTTTTTTCGATATTTAGATGCAGTTTCGAATATTATAGCTACACATAAAATTCCATAAAAATCCGTAATTTAGCGGATTTAGGTACTTCCTACCTTAAAAACCAAATGAAGGTGACTCTTTTATACAGGTATTGTTATGACGTTACCTATTTAATTAAGAGTTACATTTTGTTACCTTCAAAGTTGCAATCGGTTTCAAATTTGAGAAACAAAAGCATAATACAACCAAATTAAAATTCGGATTTATATTTTAACTTTTATATGTGTTTATCACATTTTATAATTGTTTCAACTACAAGGATGATTCAAAATAAATAGGATATTATTAAGGTCTTTCCCGTTTCCAACGAAAGACCTTTCTGTAATTCGTCTGATTATTATTATTTTTTTTCTTATTATTTTTCTTATGATATTTCACCAGTTGGTTCGGAATGATAGACCGGATTCAGGATTGACACCGCGAAGCCGAACTCTTTTCGATACAGAGTTATCTGCCCAAATACCGTAAAACTTTGTTATCGAAATAACTCAGGAACCGTAACAAATAGCTGATCAAATATCTTAGGAAAAATGTTCATCTTTGCAAGACGCAACTTTGTCATGTTTCCCTCAACTTGGATTATCGACTCCTTATGGGAGGTACTGGCCCTTGAATATTTACGGAACGCGTACATGGTCAAAACTCATAAACCGTAAGTCATAGAGAATTGGGACTTTCACCAATAGTCATCAGATGTCTTATTCTTCAAAATTACTTCAAGGTCAAATGTCAAGGTCACACTTGACCTTTAACCTTATACCTTGTTATGAAAATAACTCATAAACCGTAAAAAATAGCTGATGAAATATATTAGGAAAAATGTTTATCTTGTCAAGATCTAAATTTGTGTCATTGGGTCTGAAGTTGTACGATGACTCGATCCTTATAGGAGTTAGTACCCTTGACTCATGTTTATTTTAACTATATCACGAAAACCATTATAGATATGAAGAAAACCTCAATACAAAAAAAGATCAGTTTTTAAAAGATCTACATTTTAGTACCAAGGTCAAAAGTCAGAGATCAAGGTCATCGAAAAAGTCCTTAGCAACCGATGGAAAAGTACCTAGCAACCATATATATTTATGCTCAGGACACAATTATAGAGCCATATAGGTCAAAATGGAAGTTCAAGGGTCAAGGTCATTGAAAAAGTCCTTAGCAACCGATGGAAAAGTACCTAGCAACCATATGTATTTATGTTCAGGAACCTATTTTAGAGCTGTAGAGGTCAAAATCGAAGGCCAATGGTCAAGGTCATTGTGACAGAGTCCTATATTTTGACTATACAAGTCAAAATAAAAAGGTCAACAGTCATGCTTAATAGCCTTAATAGCAATTTGACACGGGAAAGACCTTGCAATTGTTCTCTGAACAATTGTCTTTCTAGTTATTATTATTATTGGTTATTTCCTTTCGGATATGTTGTTGATATACATGTGAAATCCAAAAATTGATTGAAAAATGTAAACTTGCAAGTTCAGTTACTCGTTCTTCTACTTTTGATATGTAAACGTTTTCAGTTTTATCATATGAATAACAAAAATGTATACTGGATACGTAATAAATTGTGTCATATACAGTACAGTGTTATATATGATTTGTTCATCTATAACCGTGTGGCTGTTTGCTTTCTTCTCCCGTGTGATCGTAAAACTTTTGTCAGATTACCATTCATTATTTTTCAGCAATGCTGGTGGAGTTAATGGGTTGTTCTATTGCAACAGGACAAAACTTCATATTATTGTCCCATTAAACAAGTCAAAATATTTAAGTTATGATTTATTTCAAGCTGAAATGAATTTCTTAGTTGTGATAGAATATGAAGCTGAAGCTTATCCATCACTCTGGCTCACTCAAAGAGCACTGACCAAATGGAACGAAACTGAATACATGACAACCATGGACTATGAAGATCTAAATTGTATCCTGAAAAGGCCACATGTATTTGTTTTTATACATCCACGTGGCGCTGAAAAGAATCAGGATTTTGGCTGTTTAGTCACTGGTTCTCATAAAGGCAGAAGAATTGCTGCTACAAGAATGAACTCATTCTCACGCTTAAACAATAGCTCTAGACCAATTGCTGTGGTGGTGATACTAAGTCCTTTCAGGACACGGAATGGATTTAGTCTAAGTAAAAATGTAAGTGCGAATTTTCCCTGTTCAATTCAAGCGTGGAAAAATTGACATTATTTGTTAGTTTTGTTTGCTTTTAATTATAAGTAGAATTAAAGTCTTTCATCTCATTAAATATTCGCTAGAGAAATAACATCTTGTAAATATCCCAAATCATTTAAATCTGTGTTAATTGCAGTTTGGAACTCGTAGTAAGGTGCATGATATTTTATATGCTGAAGGCCTTTAGGGCAAAGCACATATATCACTTACATGTTGAGTTTTTGTGTTCACAACATTTATTTCTCATCCATTTGTTTACATTATAATTTGAATTTGTTCTCGGACATTTTGACCAGAATGTTGTTATTAAAGTTACAAGATAATCCTATACAAGCTAAGTTGCTCATTTATATACAATTATTTGTCGATTTGTTCCCCGAGGGATTCAGCCCCTCTGTAGTCATTAATTCGGCTACAATATGATATTTAGATACTTTTGTTGAAATTTTCAGTTTATGAATTATGAAATTATATTAAAATTAAGGTAGGTTGATCTCAGCTGGATTTTGACTATACTGTGTAGGCCCATTTAGTCATACATGTATTACACAGAATGTTTTTGAATTTATATTTTGGCTTTAATTTTCAGTTTTGGTCGCGAGCGTAACCGATTAAGGTTTATCCAGAAATGAGCATTGTTAGAAAGGAATTCAGGTTTCTAAGTTTACTTTACGGCTTTGGCCGAAAATGTTTAAAGTCCAAACCATAGTCCAAAATAACAAAGAGCAGATTAAAATAACTATTAGAGTCTACAGACAAACAATTTCAAGACCTAACATTTGAAATGTTTACAAAATGAGATCAAATTACTTATTTTGTGTTTGTGCATTCAAGAAGTCACATGATTTTGTTTCCAGGATGTGGAATTGCTAGAATATATACGAAATGTCAACCAAATTGAAAATTCTCCAAAGACATGAAAAAAAAATGCTTTGCACAGGCACATTTCAAAAATGTTTTGAGTTTATCAATTTTTTGATATGAAGTGATGAGTTTTCTTCGCAAAATCATGTAGCATTGTCGACATTCACGTTAACGGGCAATTTTTGACGTTGTGTGACAATTTGACTAGATATTGTTTTTTTTACATATCTGAAATTTCAAGATCTCTTTTGTTATAGATATTTTATAAGATGCATATTTCATATATAAATTCATTTTTCTATTAAAAATTAGCCTCTTTGCGTAAGAAATCAACGTATTTGGTGTTTGAGAGCGTAAGTTTGACGGAAGCGTCACAAAATGCGGGGGCCTCGGTGGCCGAGGGGTCCAGGTAGTTCGTCATGACTACTAATGATCACTAGCCTGTCAACACTGAGGTTGTGAGTTCGAATCTCACCTGTGGCGGGGTGTGTTCGACTCCGATCAAGGATTGCCAATTTTCCTACCGAAGGTCGGTGGTTCTCTCCGGGCACTCCGGCTTCCCCCACCAATAAAAGCTGGCCGTCGCGAAATAGCCAAATGTGCTGAAAACGGCGTAAAACCCCAACTAAACGAGCAAACACAAAATGCGAGTGTGACACATTAAAGCAAAGCGGCTTTTCATTTTAATGGGAAGCAATTTTGGGTTCCCATTTGGACCAAGCGGGAGAATTTTGTTGTGTTTCGTAATATCAAACTTCATTTAAGTCGTACGCATTACTTTTTAGCATCTTATTTCCAAACAAAAACGGAAGTGCGTCTATGAGTTTGAAGATTGTAGAAATGTGCCATGATTCCGCAACAAAAATAAGGAGCGATTTCTTTGAAAATGATATGAATAGAGCAATGAATTTCATATGACTTGTTTCATTAAATATATGTTAAAAAAAGGTTATATTTATTTTTTATCTCATGGATGTGTTAAGATAACGCCTCCTTATCTGTATATTTCCTTTAATTTTTTATTCACCGATTAAAACATGAACTGATAATCGCTGCAGCTGTTACAAACGCTTCAACAAAATGTCTTTCCTCGACGCTGATAATGTCTGCTGGGATTCTTTCCGCTCTTTCCATTGCATTTCATTATTTGAGATTAAATCAAATTTTTAAACGTACGCTTTATTTTTATATGTCCATATATTTCCGCCTGAATTAGTACAAAAACGACTAAATGTTGTTTAAATATGTCGTCTCCTTGGTTAAATTTGAGTGATTATTTTACGTTGCGCATATTGTAGTCAGAAGTTGTTTCGCGAATGGAGACGGACTATGACGTCAACAGGGTTGTAAGCGGGTGCTTTAGTTTCCCGGAAAATCATGAACAAAGATTTCCAGACTGATTTTGTTTTTTAAAACATGAAATTACACCGTAATATTAACTTTTTATATCGTTTATAAGATATTTTTCATGAACATTCAGGAAATATATACTTATTGGTATGGTAAACAACGTAACGGCAAACTTGTTGCGATGAAGAATCCATGCTTTTTTTGGGAGAATTCAGAACGTTTACAAATATTTACGTTTCTAGTAGTAAATAAACGCCTGCCGATTATGTCCTGCTGGGCGATCTTGGATGTGTTTCAAAGTATTAAGATTAAAGCTGCATAATAGAGCCATGTCCTTGTTTTTTTTATATCTAATGTTTCTAATCCATAAAGAAGCCTTGGTATTACATATTATCATATTTCCCTATGGCTATATCGACCTGCTGAGGCCTTCAGAATTTCCGTATTTCGGCACTGTGACGTCGTAAAGAGTTGACCCGAATATATCAGGAAAACATCCGGTTATAGGCAGATGGCTATTGAAAAGTAAAAAATTCCATTAAGATTGCTAGTTAACAATACGATAAATTTATCATCAAGTTTTCTTCAAACAAATATTGTAAAATATAAGCCGCTCGACACAATATGAAGCTTTTGGCTCGTTCGCTACGCTCACTCGCCAAAAAAAGCTTCATATTGTGTCTCGCGGCTGATATTTTACGATATACGTTTGCAGAAAACCTGATAATATGTACATATCGCTTTATCATACCCCTTAAAATGACATTAGTAACGTATCTAATGAATTATGGTATAACAAATTGCTTAAAACTCTAGACAAACATGCTCCCATGTGTTTTAACTTAAACGTGTAAAACGGAATGTACAGCCAAAGTGGCATAAAAAGGAATTTGTTGATTTAAGAAGACAAAGAGACTTTTATCATAAAATAATAGATTTTGATAATTTTAGAACAATCAGAAACAAGTTAACATCTGTAATGCGAAATAGCAAAGCTAGTTACTTTGATGAAGCTATAAAATCTGGTAAAAATGTTAATGAACTATGGAAACATTTAAAAGATAAATGCAACTTCAAAAAGTAAAATAACAAATTTATTAGTTGGGGATGAAGAAATAAATGACATGACGGAAATTTGTGAAAGATTTAACACCCATTTTACTTCCATTTCTAAAACTATTATCTCTAATTCAAAACTTTATGGATCCACTGAAAAATTAAATCAATGGATCAATTCAAAGCTAGGTAAAGAAGAAATTTTTTCTTATACATGTATTTTACCAGAGGAAGTTTTAACACAAATGTTAACAGTCAATATACACATATCAAGTGGATTAGATGGTCTCAGTCCAAACATAGTAAAGATGTCAGCTCTAGTTACATATCAATCTCTTACACATATATTCAATCTTAGATTACTCCTTTGTATAAAAACGGAAATAATGCAGATATGAATAATTATAGACCCATTTCAATACTTCCAGTTATATCTAAATTATTTGAAAAAATTGTTTATTCTCAAATATATGAATATCTAACAAAACATAATTTGATACATCGAAATCAATCGGGTTTTAGATCAAAACATTCATGTTTAACAGCACTTACTAAAATTGTAGATGAAATTCTTATGGAAATGGACAAAGGCAATTATACTGGTATTCTATTTTTGGATTTTAAGAAAGCATTTGATTTAGTCAATCATAATATCTTACTTTCGAAATTAAGAGAATATAAATTTGATGAGCTGTCTATGAAATGGTTTAACTCTTATCTATCAGAAAGACCACAAAAAGTTGTCATCAATAATTTTGAATCAAATGGCCAAAATATGTATTGTGGTGATTCTTGGACCTTTGCTTTTCCTTTTATATACAAATGACTTACCATTATATTTACAATACACTAGTCTTGATTTATATGCAGATGATACTACCATTCACTGTTCATCTTCTAATATATGTGACATCAATAGCAAATTGAATTTTGATATAAAAAATGTGTAAGAATGGTGTAATGAAAATGATATGATGATAAATGTAACAAAATCCGAATCAATGCTTGTATCATCAAGTAAAAGGATTAGAAACAATACTGTCAATGTGTTCTTTAATAACCCATTGCTGGATAATGTTAAATGTGAAAAATTATTAGGTGTTATGATTGACAACTGTTTATCTTGGGCTGAACATATTAACAAACTAGTTTCAAAAATTTCTTCTCGGCTTGGGCTGATGTGCAGATTAAAATCTTATCTTCCATCAGAATGTTTAATTTTGTACTATAATGCTCATATCTTACCATTGTTTGATTATTGTTGTACAATATGGGGCCAAGCCAGTTTAGCAAATTTAGAAAAGTTGTATAAGTTACAAAAAAGGGTTGCAAGAATTATACTTAATGCAAAAAGAGACATACCTACCAATATACTGTTTAAGAAACTTGGATGGCTAACTATTTTTAAAAGAATTGATTATCACAAAGGTGTTTTAATGTCTAAATGCGTCAATAATCTTGCTCCAAAATATTTATGTGATGTCTTTAACACTGCTAATAATGCTTCAACGTATTCTTTACGATCACCAAAAAGAAGAAACTTGTTTGTACCTCGTCCAAATACAAATTTTGCGAAGAAAAGTTTTTACTATTCTGGAATCATTTTATGGAATGCTTTACCAACAGACCTAAAATTGAATACAAATATAGAAACCTTTAAAAGAAATTATACAGACTACTTAAAGCTCCGTGAAGCTTTCTAAATTTGCTAAATTATAGTCACAGTATTGGAAGGCGAGATGTTCTATTCTTTCAATGTTTGTATTAAATGTAACATTTTATTGATTATATATATGTATATATGTATATAGATGGTCCTTTGTTTGTAGAATTTGGATCAATGTTAGATTAATTTATTGTGTGTGTTTTATTAATTTCATATTTTAATTGAGGGCCTCAGGGGAAGATTAGTATTTTAATACTAACTGTGTTACCCTCTTTAAATAAAGACATTACTTACTTACTACCTTTGAACTTGTCAATTTCAAAAGTTCTCCCTCTTATCGTTACGGTAAGAATGAAGTTTACACATGTAAAATAAGTATGTACATATTATCAGGTTTTCTGCAAACGTATATCGTAAAATATCAGCCGCGAGACACAATGTGAAGCTTTTTCAGCGAGTGAGCGTAGCGAACGAGCTAAAAAGCTTCATATTGTGTCGAGCGGCTTATATTTTACAATATTTGTTTGAAGAAAACTTGATGATAAATTTATCGTATTGTTAACTAGCAATCTTAATGGAATTTCTTACTTTTCAATGGCCATCTGCCTATAACAGGATGTTTTCCTGATATATTCGGGTCAACGTTGGGTCAAACATTATGACCTCTCTGATATATTCGGATCAGCTCATATTAGCGTCGGGTCAACTCTTTACGACGTCACAGTGACGAAATACGGGAAACTGTGAAGGCCTCAGCAGGTCGATATAGGCATGTAATCTGTAATCTGTATAATAAATTCTGCCAGTCAAGGCACACCTCCAATTATAGCTGGAGTGACATCCACCACCATCACAAATATATATGTAATTATCACATAAATAATAGTTCCATCCACCCGAATATTATATACACAACTGTTAGTTTATGATATACGCAATAGGCTAATTTAAAATCTAAAATTATTTAAGTAAGAGATGCTAATTTGGGCTGTCTTATGCTGAGTCACTTACATAACCCTTTAATTAATTAATTAACAGTCTTAAACTTTCCTTCTCTTTTTTGGTTGTTTACTATTAAAACCGAGTAGTCTATATCGTGTTGTATGGAGTAGGTGGATCATTTTCCTACATTGCGGTTCAAGAATTTTTTATATATTATCAAAAGTTTGATCGTTGTTATTTTTGCAATAGTTGTAAGGATCACAAATCAACCTGAGTAGTTCTATGTTATTGATACTGTTGCTCTCAGAGCAAATTCTACTAGCCGTTATCACAATTCTTTCCAATATGGGTTTTCTTACAGCATCTAAGGTTACACATGTAAGCAGGAAATGGGATAATGTTTCTTCTCCATTTTTGGATAGTTGACATGTTGGGTCAACTGCATTGGAATTATATTTGGCTCTTTGGGATTGTAGGATGTATCCTCCTGTTGCGATTTTTACTCGCGGTGGTAATTTTTGTACTATTTTGGGGTTAGAAGCAGATATACTGACCACCGGATGACAATGACCAAGGCTGTATATTGGAGATAAGTACTGTAGGCTATTGAAAATGTCTTTCTCATCCAAGATCTTTCTATGCCAGTATGTTTTAATTTTATTGACCATACTTTTTTTCCATGTTTCTTTAGTTGTTATAGAATCCAAAAATTCTACTGGATCTGTTAATTGATATTTAAAACAAATTTTCTTTGCATCTATGAACCAGCTGTTGCTTTTGCACGATTTAATTTTCAATTGACGATTTGCTAAATGGGGAAATACGATAAACAGGTATACAGTCATCTAAATCAGTTAACACAAGATAATTACAATGGACAGAAAATCTATACTAACATATATAGTTACATTACTTACAGTATCTCGTTTGATAAGTTAAACGTCTACCACAGTGCCTATATCAGAAGTTTATTTCTCAGTTCATTTGGAAACGATGATAGAATCGGTAATTATTAAAGATTGTAATCACTTTAATTCTAATGGTATGCATTTTTTTGTTAGACATAAACTAAATTAATATTATCGATGTCATTGTAAATTTAATGAGAAGTTAACCCAAATGTGATACTTTATTTCAGGCTGATATGGATATATTCGAGGAGATAGAATTTGAGTCCGAAGCTTACACGTCGCTTTGGTTGACTCAAAATACATTAAAAAAAGGCAACAAAATCGACAACGTAGCAAACATGAACAATATAGATCTTACAACCGTGCTTGGAAAACCACATTTGTTTATATTTAGACATCCAAATGAATCTGACACAATGAAGGATTTTGACTTTTTGGCCAATTGTTCTCATAAAGGCCGACGAATTACTACAAAAAAGGATCCAATATCACGTTTAAACACTATTAGTGAGCCATTTGCTCTGGTGGTAATACTTAGTCCCTGCCGGACACGGAATCGGTGTCGTCTAAGTACAAATGTAAGTTTTCAGTGTTTGTATATTTTAAAGCTGATTCTTCGTATTAAATTTCTGTTCCCATTATTGTTTATAATAGTATATATACTAGTATACCACAAAATTATCCGTTCTTCGTTTAAATTGATACAATGGTTTTCATTTATTAAGTAGTACGGAATTTTGTATTTTCTGTTATAGTTATACAATGTAAACTAAAGGTACTTTTGAAGGAATTTATTGATGTGGTCAACCAACTTAATAACATCAATTATGTGATCCGTTAAAGTAACCCTTATTAAGCCTCCCAAACGAAGTGGGAGTCTTATAGATTTTGATTTGCGATTTTTATCGAATATTTTTTTTTCTTCCTCTCCGATTCAGATATATGCATCTGAAAGAAAATGAATTGTGTTAGGCACATCTAGAAACATTGATCTTTCATCGTGGAAAATCTCAGTTCCAAGAGACCGTATAGAATGAATTCCATATGAATGAAAGATTAAGTAACATTAATAATACAGGAAACTACAATAGAATAAAGAAACTGTATTTCTGAATATTCAAGAATAAAAAATTCTTTAATGATGATTACCTATCGATTTAAAAAAAAATAATACAAATGTAATTACAAAAGGGCAATCTCGCTACAAGATTTCATCCGAATTGAAATTATATAAAAATTGCAAAGAAATATATCCTAAATAATTAAGATTCAAAGATGTACAAATTTTGTTACAAAATAAGAAGAAAATCCAACCAAAATGTACAACAAAATGGAATGAATTTTTCCGTATTAACATTAATTTGAAGCTGATTTGGCATAATTTAAAAAGTTTTAAAATAGAAAGGGGTGTTAAAGAATTTCAGTGGAAATTTATCTATAATATAATGTATACCGAAAGTAAATTATACCAAATGAAATTGTCTAAGAGTGGTAAATGTTATTTATGTCCCTCTAATAATAATACAAATAATACTGAAACTCTCCAACATTTATTCTATCACTGTGATTTTACTAAACTAATTGTTGAAGAACTAAACAGAATACTCCGGAATACACATCTCTTAACTGATGCAGAAACTGGAGAAATTAACATGACGATATTGGGTGTTTTTGGGGGAATGAAAATCGACGATTTTTTGAAAACAATAGTTTTTTAAGCTAAACTTTGGAAGTTAAGAAACAAAATTAAATACGATAAAACTAGAATTCAACAAAAACGATCCCTTAGATTTATTGAAAAGAAACCTTAAAAGTAGATTAAATTCATTAAATAACTACAATATAGAACAAAAAGTAAATACATTAAAATTGCAAAAAATCATTAATAGTATATAAGACACCGACAAGGCCTTGAGCAGAAAATGATTTTTAGCGTTGGGACACTCCGATCCCTTGGAATTAATGTAAAAATTTCAATTCATTTACTAAATATGCACACTAACTTTTTGCGGTACAGTTATCTTATATATGGTACATTTTCTATACATCATAACGTCAAAGATATTATTTTACTTATTTTTACTATATAGTTTTACTATCTACCTTGCCATTTATGTATTTATGTATTTTCATCACGGAAGTACGATTACTGGTCAACACCCACGTTAAATAAATTTTCTTTTTGTTTACATTTTATGTACGGACTCAAGTCTTGTTCTGGGAGTCAAAGAGTTAACACCTTTTTATTTTTATTTTTTACATGCTCGTGATCAAGACCATATTGGTTGAAACGTTGGGTATTTTTAACTTTTTAGTTTGATTGTTCTTGTTTTTTTTAACGATTTTATATTTGGTTTGTTCGACTTGTGTATTTCATACATTTTAGTCGTTTTATGCCCCTTTTGACAGCTCACCATTTCCGTTTATTTTTCTTTATATCTATTGTCGCATGAGCTGTTTCGCAGCATACTTAGATTTTTAATCTACGGCTGGTTACAATTCTGAAAATCTAATATTACTCATTTGTATGTAACTACTATGTGTATCTATATTTTAAAATAGACAGTTTAACAAGAAATCTTTAAGTAATAGTATTATTCGATTTATAAATTGTAGTTTGTAATTCTAGTTGTGTTATATCTTTCAATGTATACATGGAATAACACATTTTTGACTTGTCCGTTTGATACACCCCGTCATACGGATACTAATGTAAGGGGACTTTGTTGAAGAAAGCTGTAATTGACAAAGTAATCGTAGCAGCTTATTGTGTAATAAAATCTTTTTATTTATTTACAGGACCTTACTTTGCTTGCTAATATACGGAATATTAAACAAATAGAAAATTCAATTTACATTGTGAGAGATCTCGAATCTAGTCTTTTGAAGAAATTTGATGTCGGTGATTTAGATGTGCTAAGTACGGAAATACAAGAAAAAATGTATGGCAAAATGGAATGCAACAACATATTTAATAAATTATTTCATATTTCCGATTTGCAAATTCCCATTCGAATAGGACACTGTCTTCACCATAGCATTCTTTGCAATATTAGAAAAATTTACGATTATATACAAAATGATTTAAATGCGGTCTATAATGAATTGAAAAATTTGGTCTCAGACAGAAACTTCCATATTTCAGTTTTACAAGAAAAACATTCAGCCAGAATACCAGCTAAAATTAGGAAATGTTCGTTTATCAAATTAAAGCAAGATGTTGTTGACGCTTCAATTGCATATTTTGCTTCTATAGTTGAAGAATACTATCATATTAGTTGCCGAATCGATCAAGAAAACACACATTGTCTACTTTGTCAACCGCTTGAAAATCGATTTGACAAAATCTTGGACAAAACGGATCTGGAGAGAAAAAAAGAGAGTCCAAACAGAAAAGTAACGTCAACCAGAGATGCAAAAACAAGTTCATTTAGCGGACTTTCATTATGCCAAGGGGCAAAACAGATGGAAGAAATTTGGTCAAAAATAGCAGCGGGTCTGTTTGATGAGTTTTCACATGTTCTAACAAATTATCTTCAAACAAAAAATGACAATCTATCAAATCAGAGCAAATCTTTAGAAGATGAATTGAAAAAAGGGAATGATATGATAATCTTACACGAATGGAAGATGGTTGCTGAAAGGTATGCTTATTGGTTCATATTGTATTTTTGCTATTAGAAATTATTTTAAAAAGGGAATTACAAAGAACTAATGTCATGAAACTATATTTCACATACCATCATGTCAATTTATGTTTCAATACTATACGAAAGCATCGCTTCAATTGCATTTTTTCATTTTAAAGTCACAGGCAGATGGCAACTAACCAGGACTATAAATAATAATTAATACAAGATATAAATGAAACATATAACAGAAAAGGTAAACAATGACACACCAATCGAAATACAATATGAATATCTCAAAACGAGCCACTGTGTTAGTTATCTCAAATGTTTGATTAATATCTCAAAATAAATAAAACGAAATATGATTTTTCTGTAAACAACAAAATGGATAACAGGAAAGTCATTTGAATTTGCTCTACAACGTTTTGGATTATTGATTTGGCTTTCAAAACGTCAGTCCGAAAAAGGGAAAGTTCCTACTCAGTTTTTAATAATTTGGCATATTGTACTTTAGGCACAATAGAGTAAAAGGGTTTGGATATGTCGATAGCAAGATCCACATTTACTTGAAAGAAGACAGTAAAGGAGATAAAGTTGACGTAGAATTGTTTTTAAAAAGATATATACCACAAGAAAAATGGAAGCATCCCCTGAAAATAGAATTTAGACAAAGGAAAATTACTCTTTATTCGAAGATTGAACAGGGATCCAAAATAAATAAAACAAACGGTTCAGATGGTGATGGAATCAAATACGGAACATAAGGGCTGTTCCTTGAAGACAAAAACGGTGAATACTTTTTTACTACATGTGCACACGTTATTGGAGAAAAAGAAATGGCCTATTCACCCCACGACAACTCGATATTAGGGAAGAGCGTTTTAGTTTACGATTCGAATACGATTGGTAACGCGGCAGATCAGAAAGGCGTCCGTATGGACTTCTCATTAATTAAGGTCTTACCAGAAAGAGACTTGACATGTCAGTTTGGATTGAAAACAATCAATAGCCACTTTATTCCGCTGCAAATATTCAGGGGTGATATCTCAGAAGTCTACCAACGTACTGTATATAGGTGGGCAGCCAACAAGCCTGATTTGCAATTAGGAAGATGCATCGGTTTCGAATCTGACCGAGATGAAAACGGATACTTTCATTGTCTGCAAATCGACAATAATGATTTTGCAAAACCTGGTGACAGTGGTGCAATAATTTGCATAGGGGAAGATACCGAAACAGGAATAGCAGCCTTTGTTCTGGTGGGTGGAACTACTGATGAAAATACTGGAAGACATACTTATTTGGTGTACAAAATTTCGGATGCATTGGAAAAAGCAGCCATGACGGGAAATGACTTCAAACCGTGTATTCGCAACGATAAAATATCTATAACAATATCAACAACAGCCAGTGGTCAATCGGAAAACCCGAAAAGAAAACGAGGTGACAAAGTGTTGCCTCCACGATCTGTTAAAAGGTTATCTCCAAACAAACAGGACTAAAGACAATACCTGTTACTTCTATGTCAGTTGAATATAGTAGTTGATCAAGTAATAATCGACAGATTCATTTTAATTGAAAGTGAAGATTTTGGAAAGTATATGATGTCATAGAAGTAGGAGCGAGAAAGTGGTATCTACAGTATATCCGGTTTCGAAAAATACACACTCTATTTCTAGTTTTACAAAGAGTAGTGCTCGGATAAAACAGTATAACGTCTTTTGATTTGATATTAATGATATGTATGAAATTATGAATGTGATCCATATATAAGTGATATGTTTTAAAATCTATTTCCCGTCAGTAAATCATGATGAAAAAATTTCGGAAAACACGAATTTTTTTCAGCCTCATTTTTCACAAACAATATCAATGGGAATGTATTATTTAGTATATTGCAAATTTAAGTGCTTATACTTATATAAAAAATCATATTTCCGTAAAGGTCAGATTCGTATCGGACAATATTTAAAATAATTGAAATGGGGAGTCGCCCCTATGGAAATAGCATTGCGTGAGACTTTTTACGTGCACAAATGACAGAAATAAAACCCGCTATGGCTTCATTGCTGATATATTGAGCATAATTCAGAAATACGAACTTTCGGAACATTTGACAGAGTACCTATGCAACAGACAGTTTCCTAGCAAATATGAATGGAAGAAAATCGTTTCAAACTCAGTTTATGCATTTCATCAACTTTGTTGGACACTACGTATACATGCTCAGCCAGATTTCTCTCGGTTTATTCACATCCATGACTCTGTTAAGACAGCAAATATTTGGTTGGACTCTTCCAACTGTAATGAACCCCGTACAACCTTCTTCGTGGCAAAGTTGATTTCTACCGTTCCAGACCATATTGTCAAACACTTTACTCTATGTGGCAGACAATTTTTAGATATATTCGTTCATTCATGTTGCAGTTGCTTATATACTGTCGATTTTCCGTAATATGTTTAGGGATTTTATCATCGAGAACGTTACTCTCCAACTATATATAGAATTAAGTCAGTATGACGAGGAGACGCTGTTCCAAGTTCTGCTAGGCAAACATCTATCCACAGACCTCGACCCCGAAGATCTATACTTCTTTCGTAAACATTGCTATACTCGTATAGTAAAATCATCCGCACGTTACAATAGAACAATACGCAGGTGATATCGTCAGCATTAGAGTCTCTTTGTAAAACTAGAAATGATTGCCAATATTAATACATTTGTAAATAGTGTGATTTAATTGTATTTACTCTGTAATTCTTGTTCAATGTAATCTCTATACTTAGAGGAAATAAAGAAATGAATGGATTTAACAGGATCTTGATTTCATTTTATTGAATTAACTACTGAAAGATAAAATATTTCATTTTTTATTAATTAATTAATTTCATAATGCTGTCACGCTGTTTTGATCCTAGTTATTGAGCGTCTTGCTTTATTTTAACGAATTACTTTTGCAAAAGTTAACAGTTAAAGTGCTCATGTAAATCCTCAAAAACAGGATATACGAAATGATAGTTAGTATGATAATAAAAATAAAATAAAAAACTAAATTCTTGTACAAACATTTTAAAAAATCAGATTCGTGCTAACATAAAATAAGTTTAACTGTCCTTCTTTACTTTACTTAAGATTCATCTTTTTATTCGAGTAAATTATTAATATCTAAGACATGTAACTTTAACATACCGTATTTGATCATCGTAAACATTAAATTTAAAAAGCCATTTTAAAGACGGTTTAATCATTGCCATGACCCACTTTCATTTTCTTCCCTTATTTTGTATACATTCGCTAACCCTATCTCCCCCACCCCTTTTAAAATTATTTTTAGATTCTAGCGATCAGTTCTTATGGCCTAATAAGTTCTTTTAATTTTTTTCTCATGTTCATGACCCCCCCCCCCAAATAAATAAATAAAATAAAAATTAACTACTACCTCTTGCATGGATTTACTACTAACAAATGCAAAATCCCATTATCATGACTGATGAGCAAATTGTGTTGCCGTGCCCAGCTGGTATATCCAATACATGTATGTTAACTGGGACATAATAAACTAATATTCGAGGACTTTTTTTGTTGAATTCTTTTGTAATAATAAATTAAGGTATCTTTTTCAATTGACTACATATATTTATAATTTGGATTTGAAATATAAAATACCACAAATAAATAAGGATACATGGACAAAAAGTCGAGAATTACATTAAAAAAAACAGGCGTAACTAAAGATAAGTCACGATAAATAAGTATGTCCTGATGCAATGGCCTGTCTCATATCTTTTAATTTTCATTATATTCTAAAAATTACAAAAAGGGGGGAGGGGGTGTTTTGATACATAATCAGCTAATCGATACCGCGATTCAATGTCGGTTTCGGTTTTATACTTGAAGTAATGAAAATGGATTGCGGCGTACAGAAAATAGATCAGGGCGTACATGTACTGTATTTTGGGTTTTGTGTTTGTGTATTCAAGAAGTTAAACAATCGTTCAACTTGTCATTGGTAGAGATAAATCATACTTTGTTAAAAACCAATCTTAATCCAACAAAAAATATACAGAGAACGAAATTGCTTGTTCACGTTTTGGGAATTTCCTACACCTCATCTATCCCAATGAGCTCGAAATTAAGAATACCACAGACATTGCCAAGTCTGCATCTTATCTTGACCTTCACCTCAAAATTGCCAACAGAGGAAGACTGAATACATACCTTTACGACAAACGGATGACTTTGACATTCCAATCGTCAAATTCCAATTTTTAGCGGCAATATTCCAGATGCGGCGGCGTATGGAGTATATACTTCACAACACATACGTTATTCCAGGGCTTGTGACATATACATTGACTTTCTGGACAGAGCCCGGCTCCTGACAGAAAAGTTGCTCAGACAGGGATATGTTGCTCCAAAGTTTGAGTCATCCTTATAAAGTTTTATGGACGTCATCATGACTTGGTTGACAAGTATGAAAAAACCGTTTCCCAAATGAAAATGGACCTGTTCCGTCGATGTTATCCCTTCCTCATACCGGATTTGACATGGGCAGCATGGCGGATGTCCTGCAGGAAGCAGAGACTGCTTACTCTTCCGGGAGTACTTAAGTCTACTCCCGGTTTTTTGGTGGGATCCATGTTGGTCATATGTTTTTAGTTTTTAATTGTAGTGCATGTATTGTTTTGATCTTGTCTTCATTATTATATCTTTAATCGGTTTTCCAATATTTTGATCTCTAGCACTGCTGATGAGTTGTCAGTTAAGGAAATGACCATACATTGCATAAAATTTATTTTGGTATTTTGTAATACGTTTTATTGATACTATATCAAATGCTTATCAAAACCTGTGAGGTCATACTGTGTCATGGTGGGCTCCATTTTGTTCATATGTTTTTAGTCTTTAATTGTAGTGTCTGCATTGTTTTGGTCTTGTCTTCGTTGTTCTCCGGAGTTTGTCAGTTGTTTAGATTTTCTCCTCCTTCGAATATCCCTTTGGTATTTCTTGACTTTGCTTTCAACATCCAAACCTTCGCAACAAAATAACCACGCGCTTTGAATGCAATAATTACTGATCTGAAATACCGTACTGCAAAAAAGAAGTTTACACACAGACATTTTAACAAGAAAAATTGAAACCAAAAATGTCTTAAATATGCGTGCACTCGAATTGTTTACATCTCATAAAATTGTGAAGACAGCAAGTAATTATCTAGCTACAGTAGTTGACGTACCTAATGATATTCCAAATCACTCTTTACACGAAAGCAACGTCTACTATCTTCTTAAGAAATCTTTTCCAAGCAGACTAGAAAACCTTTGCCCTCGAACGACGAAAACATTCTCGAAAACAGTTAGAAATTATGGATCCATAAACCATGCTATAATAACACGAGCAAAATCGAAAGATCGTTTGGTGGAATTTCGAAATGTCGTCCATTACATAGACACAGGATCCATGCTGAAGAAATGAGGAAATCGATAGTAGCAAAAGAACTTTATGAAGAGTTTTAGGCGTTCTTACCGAATATGTCAAATCATATACGAAAATTGATTAGCCTACATGAATGAAAGACGGTTTCTGAATTAAGGTATTTATCATCTTAACAACCTATAGCACTGAGTACATATACATAAACTTACATTTCTAAGCCCAGACGATGTACAAAATACATGAATATATATATATATATATATATATATATATACTTCAATTTCTTGCCAGATGTTCGAACCCTTCCGAGTTTATTAATGTCACAGCATTAATTTTTTTCATCGAAAACCCCCAATAAAGATTTTTTTCATAATTTATATATCCTTAAAAGCCAGATAGTTTTGATAACTTATATGATTCAATGTTGATGCAGGAGAAGTGCACATTGCTTCGATTTACGACTCATCAGTTGTGTTCAAGGGCTTCAATGTTGAACACAAAAAAATCTTAAACGCCCGAGAGAAAATTAGAAAAATTAATTTTTACATGCCACGACATTTCTTAAAAAAGGAAGAATGTAATTGTTTTGTGAAATTTGGTTTCCCTGAATGATTATTCGTATATGGATGTTTTGAGGGACACAGAAATTCCGTCAAATAAATATCACTATTTTTCATTTTTGTGCAAATTTGTTTAATTTTTAAATTTCTTAAATGATCTTCGTTTTGGCAAAGCACTATTCGATCCTGTATACATCCTGTTAAAGATCAGCTAGGCATTATTACATGTATGTGAGGTTATCTCAGCTTTGGCAGTGCCATGTGTGTCTTAATATACAGTATTCTGTACCTTTTTTTTACCATGTACATAGCACTACATTAGATGTTTTTGGTTAAATGTTTTTTTGGAAATTTTCAGTTAAATCTTTTTCAAACGCAATAGATTTATCTTCAAACTTTCAGTACGGTCTATGATGAAATATGATTTGTTGAAATGCATTGAAATAGGTACAATAGAATATCTATTGCTCGAATATTTTTTTATACTATCATGAAAATAATTCTTAAATCTATTTTTACAATTCATAAAGGTTTGAAAATTAAGGATATCCGTTAGCGAAAAACATCAAAACAGAAACCCCGGATCATTTCCGAAGTGAGATCTACTTGTAGATGCTCATCTTCGGCTTTTATGACGAAAGGCATGTTCATCGCACATGTTGGTTGACCAGGAATATTCACGTTTTAATCTTTTTGATCTAAATTGTGGTTTGGAATCAATCTTTTAATTTCACTTCTGGTATCAGGTCCGATCAAAGCATTGTTAATGGAGGGAGATTGCGAATTCTGTTTCCTGTAATATTATTGTAGACTTAATTACAGCAAAATCTCTCTATAGTAAGATCTTTATATGCACTAGTGCATTACAAATAACAATATAATGACGCCACTGGGGCATTCATTACCCCTTTTAGTCATTAGTTTTGAAGTATGTTTACTATTTTTAATGAATATTGATTTTAATTAATCAATGGGTTGCCAAGGAAAACATGACAGGTACGACATAAAAAATTAAATGTTAGATTCTCTATGATAAAGCCTTTGGTGAATAGTTACATATTTTTATGCTAAAAATATCACTTTCTGGGTATAAAATCAAAGATCCAATACCTGATATGCTAATTTAATTTTAACAAATGATAAATGTCCAAGGCTCTTCCTTTTGATGCAGAGGTAACCCTTGCTGAGTTTGGATACCTGTTTGTTTTTATTGTTTTGATATTTGATGGTTGTGCTTATTAATTCATCAATATATTTTTAACCGGATTTCCAACATTTTGATCTCGAGCACTGCTGATGAGATTACCATATTTAGAAAGATTACCTTCGAGAACTTATGCTTGTTAGCAATTTAGCAATTTTCAATCAAATTGTGTATTTTACCATCTATATCATAATGTTCTAAATTTTTTAATATAAGAGGGTGAGACATCTTATCAAAGTCTATGGGAAAATTCATAATTAACACGCCAGTTTATTTTTCAGACTCCATGTTTTGAGATACATTATCAATAAATTCAAGTAATTTGGTTTCCATCAGAGATTACGAATAATAAGTTAGAGAGGATATCGACTATTATATATTTTCGACATGATTAATAATATGTTTAACAACTAAGTTCTAGATTAAAGTTTACACCAAATACAAGTCAGAGATATTGGACAGTAATTTTCTGGATTATACATTAGCCCCTTCTTGTAAACAGGTGAAACAGGCTCTCCGCCAACTCCCTGGTATGGTGCTTGTGTTTATAGACCTTTGAAAGGCAACAGTCAATATATAGATGATATTTCCTTTGCAAGTTATCTTAAAAGTTTTGGTTTAATCTCATCTGACGAAGCTGCATTTGGTGGATTGATTTTATACAATAATTTTAAAATGCACTTTTAATCTATTGCGAGGTTGTTTATTTCAGAATAATTATGTCTTCTTTAACCCTAGACATGACCCTGAAGCGGCTGTTGTTAGATCTCCCACGCGCGACATATAAACAATTAACCGAACGAAAATAAGGGGCAAGTTTGGAGAACTAATTTTGATTAGATTGAGGTTACACCGTCTATCAAACTATGACCCTGACATGTTCAATGATTCAATAACGTTGCAACCGTCTTTTCAGATTATATTGGATGGATGGATGGATGAATTATTGTTTAACGTCCAGCGGCAACCAGGTGCATATCAGGACGAGAACATGTTGATATGATAATGAATATGATCCCTGCTTTATACTAGACCGACAAGCTAAGTCGGATTTTTAATGTGCTAGCTCACGAGGTAACTGTCCACAGGGAGACATATCACCTCGACCAGTCTTTGCCACGTGCTTGGCGGAGAAGCAGCAAATGCCAATTTTAATGTCTTTGGTTTCACCCCGGCCGGGGATCGAACCCGCGACCTTCCGTACTCGGGGCGAGCAAGCTACCACGAGACCACCGAGGCGGTCCAGATTATATCGGCAAAAGAATATCGAAGCTACAAAACAGTGGAAAAAGTCCATAAATTCGAAATACAACAGCTGAATCGCCGCATTAAAGTTTCCCGCCTCCGCCCGTATATCCAATGTCAAAATTTTAAGGGGGCATAACTCTAGTTTGAGCGCGGTGTCGCTGCCATCGCATGTCGTCAAACATTGTTTACAATTTGCGCACGGGCATTTACAGGAATTTTTCGTTGTGGACCAGTTTTATCTGCAAATAATACAGATGAAGTAAATATTTAATGAAGTTCCAACGTGACTGAGCCATTTATACGTCTTATAACAACGGAATTTAAGAAGTTAAGAAGGTGTGTAAGTTGACTTTAGTTTGCATGTAAAAATATGGCGGGTAAACCCTCAACTGACACACTTCCATCCTATTGGTTCTGTTGTCAAAGTCTACCCAAAAATTGTAAGAAATATGTCCAAAATTTCCAAAAATTAGCATAATTGCCCATCGGTCTTCGCAACTTTTGCAACCGAGGCCGGGACACATTGCTTTCCTTTTCCAGCCATTTTTAATCAGCACTGGTCATCGGTCAGAGAAGACACGCATATAAATCATATATTCAAACCAATTTTATACTTATATGCCTTCTATTTAGTTTACAATATGTAAACATTGGTCTAATAAGATTTTGGGGGTTACATATTAACCAAAGCATACATTTAAAACATTTTTTTGTTGTGTTTGAGAACACACTCCTTCCATGTGTATTTTTTATTTTGACATGTACAAAAAAAACAAATATAGTTGTTTTATACATAGAAGTAACTTATTTCTGAGTGTTAACATGAGTTTGGGGAAATAATTTGATTCAGAACCCTGATCTGAGATAATGATTTTGGTATGAGTTGTCACTTGGAAATTAAATCCTTGATTGGCTTGAAATTGAATGTGTACATTTATAATTATATTATTAATAATTCAGTTTTACTAAAGATTGATATAAATGTTATTATTTTTTCTTTCTTAGATAATAATTTAACCTCAATATTTATTCTCTTTTGCAGAAATGGATCATGCAGTTTCAGAGCAGAGACTTCTAGTTAAAAAAATAGTTTATGGTATGTATTGTGAATTTATTTCAAGTTTTAAGTTACTATCATGGCTGAATGTGAGCATTATGAGGAGTATCATTACTGTACCATGTCTCATAGCTAGGAAAGGGACCTGAAGCCAAACCTTTAAGCAAATCAACCAAGCCAAAAAATGTAGGTCAAAGTGACCAATTATAAAAAATGAAATGTTGTACTACCCAATATCTATCTTAATACAGATCAGATACATGTATAATTGCTATAACATATACTGTACTTGTGTAGAAACTCAGAAACAGACAAAATAAACCGACAGAGCAATCGAAAACGACAGCTAATCCCCTGGCCTCCCTTATCATTGAGTTACATGTATGACATACAGTATCCTAGATCTGGACCTTAACCAAAAACTTAACCGGAGTCAGTCTATAATCTATATGGCCCTCTTACTATAAGTTAGGGATATAAAATTTCTATCCGGTGTTTCTTGCTATGAAATGGCTTTGGTTACTGAGAATCATCTAATCAATATATCCGATGTGAGACAGTAGTATGAAGGGTAACTAGTTTTAAAGCAATTTGTCAAATTTCAGAATAAAGTGACATAAACAAAGCAAAGAAAATATGGACATGGACAACCTGAAACAAATAAAAAAACTAAAATTAAAAACTACAATGTACATCATGAACAACCTCTAATTCTACCAAAAACTGTGAGCACATTCATGAAAACGACATATTTAATGATTGTTTATCTTTTTCAGAAATGCTGATGACCACTGAATAATAAATCAAGACGTTCACCTGTTTCTGCCGAGATTTTGATTGGAAAAAACTAATGCAGACCTGTTTATGCTAATAATAACAATCCATATTTTTGGCTGTATTTATGAAAATTACTGGTTAAGTCCTGAACTTTGTGATTTTTAATATTTGTGCAATGGAAAGATTCACAATCTGAAGAGCGAATTTGTAGTCAATGTTCGTAAAACAACACAGATACTGTAAAGGTGAAGACCTCTGCTAATGGCAAAAAATATGGATCTACCGTGGTTATGTATGTAAACAGTTCTTGTGGATGCTGTACATATGAAAAAAAAGAAAACCTGTAAAATAAGATGAGTGAATAATGGATTTGATTAAACACACTTTTTCAAGATATTACAAAGACAGAAAAGTTACAGTTACCAGTAATAGTGTCTGCATCCCATCAACTTAACTTTAAATGTACAAACTCAAGGAATTTTGAATACACTAAAAGGATATACAAGCTGAATAGTCCCTACTTGCACGTTTATCATCTTCCAATAGGCCTTTGGATATACAGTACAGAAAGAGACACATGAAATATCACGGTCATAATGGTTTCCCACTCTTAGAATGGTGCTCAATATTTTTTTTTCTGATTTAGATATTTTCTTACTCTCTTTTGCATTGAAAGTGGTGAATTGTACCACTTTGAATGCAGATATTAAGTTCCACTCTAAGAGTGGGACACCACAATGTTGGTGATTCCTCATGGTATGTCTCTTTCTGTACTGTATATGCCCATCAAAAGTGTAAAATTTTGCAAGGACCTTTACATTTCAATGAGATTACAGGTTAAATAGGATTTCGATATACACGGTTGTGCAAATAAGAAAACTGACTAGGGACATGCTTGGAACTGAGACTCCCTATCAAATATAGAGACACAGAAATAAAGGTCCATTAAGTTTGTAACATCTCAATCACCGCAAGAAGCAAATAGCTATAAACCTCACTAACCAGGATTAAAGGTAAAGGAAAAGGGGGGGGGGGGGGTGACAAATTTTCTGCCCATCAGACCAAAAATTTAGGAGGTAAATTTACAGAAAAAAATTAAATTTCAAGCAAAAAATTCATATTTTTCATCACTTTGGGGATGCTGCCCCTGATGCATCTGTACCGGCTTCCTTAGTGACTAAGCTATTGATTTAGAGTCCAAGCTAGGAAAAGAGGGGCAGATTTTTAAAAAAATAATTATAAAAGGTCATTTTTTGTCTTTATTCAATAAATATATGTAGAAAAAAACACTACAGACTCTACATTGAGAGCACAGGCTCTTGTCTCAGAAAAAATTACTATATATGCCAAGAGAATTTGAAAATAGGGAACAAAAATGAAAAGTGTAAAGAAATATGTAAAACATTGGGAAAATATTTTTGGAATGGGGAGAAACAGGGGCAATTTTTTTTAATAATTGGAGAAAAAAATCTTTTTGGATGAATTGGGAATACTGACCCCATGTTGCCCTTTCCTACATGATTGCTATATCATTCCTTTAATATATATTAAGATGGTCGAGTACTAATTAGACCATACGAAGGCTTCATATTTGGATCTATTACATCTCATCTTCACACCGTGAAAAGCCATGTTTTGAACACATTTGGTTAAATAAAAATAAATATCTGCGTGGAAATATCTATCAGAAACATGTTTTATGACAAGAAATGTAAAACCATGAATTTATCATGCTTTTCATCAATAATATATATCTTTCAAATCATTTCTATGACTTAAAATAACATTGCAACAACATTGATTTTCGCTTTGATGTCGACGTATTTTGTGTAAATAATGCAAGGATCGATGGGTAATATTTGGTATTAATAGATTTCTTGTGGAATTCCCTGCAAAGTTCTAACATTTTTGACCAATGAAATGCTTTAGGATACCAGCTTGTCAGTTAATTATATGCAAGGGGGTTCCCGGTCAACTTCCACCCCCCTTTTTTCAACTCGCTCTATTCTCTTTACGTAAGGCAGCTAATATCGATTTTTGGGCGAATCTGGTAAAACCATTGTTCTTTTTTAATTCTATTACCATAAAACATATCTTGGGGAAGGTAAAATGTGTATTTAACGATTTTTCTTGGATTAAAAATATAGGTCACTTGACAAAGCAATGACGTAAAATGGCGACATTGGGTTATCTCTCTTTTCCCGCGTGACATTAGAATGGAACTCTCCTGTCAAGGTGGCGGTTCAGCTGAAGGAAAAGACAAAGTCATGAAAATGGAACACAACAAACAAACGCGACAAGGATACATGTATGACTAAAATAATTAAAAAAAAACATATAATAAACTAAAACAAAAATAGAACAAGACTGAAGAGAAACTAAGGCACTAGCAATGTGAACTCCCACTAAAAACCTTTCTGTAAAATACATTCTTTGATACCAAATTTTCGATGATTTACGATGCATTAATTTCAAAGTTTACTTATCACAAAATACCGAAATAAATTTTACGTACTGTATGGCCATTTCGTTTATTGACAATTGTTATCAACCAAGATAAAAAAACTGATTTCCCATGGATTTTTTTATTGTTTTATTGTCAAATGTTAAATAAATAACCACAATCCATGTGAAATCAGTTTATTTATATATCCTTTTGATGTATAACAAAATTTAAATTTATTTATTTGTATATGTATAGATATTAATGATACTGGTTGAAAGCAATTTTCGATAAAAAAAGGGAAAACATGCCATCGACATGATCGATCATGTGAACTTATCTAGTGTACAACATTCTGAACCACCAAATTGGAAAACAAAGACACGAATCATTTATCGGGCATATCAGAGAGTGAAGATAATTTTCAATAGACTCTGGGACATGGTCTGGTCGGAGCAGACGAGAGTTGCCATGGTGTAAAATTTGACATTTTTATCTTTAAACGCATAGTGTAAAATTGTTGGACAGTCACATGTAACATAAATGATTTAAAAAATTCCAAACAAGCTGTAAAAATTGTAGTATTTCAATTAATAAGATTCGGCCCCGGATTATTTCTTTGTTAAAACATTTTTTTTTCCATTTTGCCTATTGTTATTTGTCATAAATAAAGTGATAACTTTCAAACATGTTACTGCAATTTCTCAGTAATTCTTCATGTTCAATATACAAATTTCAAGAACTGAGTGCGTTATTACGTTATTCTATAAAACAGCTACCATACAGATTTCCAGAATTTATTATATACAAATGAATTAAGAATACTCATATATTTCTTTTTTCATGTTTATATTGTTACAAATGTATACTGTTTTATCTAATACAGAGTTTTATTTTAGGTTGTACTATACAATATTTTCATTTTTAGTTGAATTTTAGCCACAAAATATGAAATTGTACCTGTATGTCAGGCACAATCTTCCCTTTATTTTGGTTTTTAGACCCGAATATGTATATATATATGAAAAGAATCACAAAGTTGTGCCGGCCCGGGAAACTTAATGATCTCTTCAAAAATATATTTTTTTCCTTGGATACCCAGAGCAACGGAAATGATATATTTTTTCTCAAAATATTGTGCAAAATTCATTGTAGTGACCCAATTCTAAGACAAGTTATCACTTTATTGTAGAATTTCAATGGATAAGACACATGGCATAAATAAAACATAACATTGGGCCATTTAAAAAGATAAATAAAATAGAGCAGGATTTTCGGCTCATTTTTTCGTATTTTACATTTCGAAAGTTCGTGCAAAATTTACACACTAGATGCTGATCTACAAGGTCAGATGGAGATGCCGCTAAAGTCCATGAACCATCAAAATGAGCTTAAATCAATGTCAAATATCCTTTTTCAGCATAAATCAGCTTCGTGGTCCATGTGGTCAGATATAATTATCAGAATTGATAGGCATATATTGTTATCCATACTGATACCGTAGGCGTCACTGTGATTATACAAACATCCCCCTATTCGTTTATCGAATGATTATATCTACCGAAACATTTATTTTTTGATAAAGCAAACTGATTAAAAAATTCTATAAAAAACGTGGTTTTTATAATATAAATAAATGACAAATTTCAGTAAGGACCAGTTAATGCATGTTACAAAGTAGGTACAATTTGACAAATTACCGCACTTCAAGTCATTATAATTATTATCATTTATTGATCGTTTCATTGAAACATGTGTTTCTGAGACCCAATAAAAGTCAAAATCTTGTTTATCGGATGAAAAAGTTGATGACGCTGCCGTGCAAGACAATCCAGAGAATATTTAAAATTTGCAATCATATTTAATATACTTGTCATATATTTTATAGGGTTGTTAAGGCATTGGTTGTGCGTACATTTTTAATAGGAGCGCTTCATGCAAAATGTGCCCGGTCAAGGTTTTCACACTACGATAAAAGCTCAAAATGAACCAATCAATTCTATAATACTTTTTTAACTTTGTTTTTCTTATTAGTTTGTTTTAGGATTTTGTTTTTGAAGTTATTTTTGCTTGTTTTGATATTTTCAATTGCTTCAATTATGAAAACAATTAAAGAAGCGTATCTAGAAACTCAAATGTAAATATATTGTCCACTACGTTATGAAAACTGCACATTTACATGAAACACAATGAAGACGTGCCTCGTCTTTTCAGATAATTAGCCAGATCTAAACCCCCCCCATCCCCCCATTTTATACTTTGTTCCATGTATCCTGTAAGGGTATATCAAATGCACTGAAGAGTAATAACCAACTAAGCAGGACAAATACTAAATGTATCACACAATGATAATCACAAATTCATTAACTTTTAATATCATTATTTTAGTCTTAACCACATATGTTTTTAGCACTTATATAAGTGTTCGCCCTTTAAAAAAGATTTTTTAGGAACTACAATACTTGACTTAAAAATTCACATTTCCCTTATGTAGTAAAATTCACGATGTTGGCATGTAAGCCAAAGTGGTATAATGGTTAACACTGATGTCCCGGCAAACCGAGGTCAAATTTCAGCAACTTCTTGAAAATTGATGATTCTGTTTTTCTACCTTTTTTGAATATATATCTTATTATTTTTTTTTTTTTTATAATTTTCATTTATCATGTTTATTGAAATTCATCTCGGATTATTTTGTTATATACAATGCAATACAATTAATTACAATACAACATTTATTATAGAAATACCCCCGTGTGGGTCCCGGGGACACAATAGAATAGGCCCACAGCTCCTCGGCTTGGCGTAAGAAGCCCCTAAAGAGGCGACATGTTTGCCGTGTGTCGCAAACCCGTGTCAGTAATAGGGAGTGTTCCTGGATGGCCGGAAAAACGGTTCCGATCACCATCTGGGGCACAATCTTTACCTAGACGGGAGGCCGGATGGACCCGATTCGGTCAATCGGCTGGTCACATCAATCCCTTTATAATAGTTAATATCTTTATTTTTTACCCTTAAAATTTGTTTAACATAATTCCTAAATTCCTGATTTATTGGATTGGTGTAGGCTTATGGGTCAAACCTCAACAGGCTCAAATGTTTTAACTTTAGATAAACTATTTATTATTTTTTGTTGTTTTATTTTATTCTTTTTCTCAAAATTCATAAGCAAATTAATTATTCTGTTTTACTATTATCAACTTTACTAATTTTGGATTATTTGAACAAAATCATATGACTTTTGTATAACCTGTTCAAGTTTTGGCAGAATGGTCCCGGTTCAGCCAACAACTTCGGGTTCTGGGATCTTGGGATGACAACCACTGATGGAGGCGCAGAGAAGGCGGTGGCTGATGGGACAAAGCTTCCTCGGCTTAATGAGGCCACATGTTTGCCGTGTGTGGATACCCGTAAGGATAGAGGACGGGATCCTGGTGGCTGAAACACGCCACTTTGGCCCTTACTTTATCTGAAACGGGAGGTCGGATGGGCCCGGTCGCGACCAATCGGCTGGTCACGCCAAGCCCTTGAACTGTCCTGTTACCAAAATGTACAACAATAGTACCATTTACACAGGACGGTTTAAGAAGGCGGTGGCTTATGGGTCAATCGTGTAGATGTTACTTCGGACGGTTGTTTCGTCAGGTAACCCCTGGCACGAAGCTTGCGTCCGAACAGAAGTGTTCTATGCGAGTATCTTATCCCTGTAGCCCTAGTGCTTGTCGCATATGCGGCAAGTATACATCATATTGGTGCTGCTCCGAGGCGGGCGGGGAGCAGGGGTAACGAATTATTATGCAATCACCATGGCTTCTCCAGAAAACCCCCCAAAACCAACAAGTTCGAAGAGAAAATTCAACAACAGTGACGACGAGGATCCTCCAACCAAACAAGCAAATACAGCCCCGGACACTTTCGCAAGATTTATTGTATTGACCGCCGTAAATCCTGAAAAACAAATTACCAAAATTTCGCCCTTTGTACTTCAAAAAACAATACAAAGCTATGCCGGTCAAGTAAAAAAGGTATCTAAAATGAAAAATGGCAGTTTACTAATTGAATGTATTAGACCTCAACAATCAAAAAATCTTCTATCTCTAACCAAAATTTCTGATGTCCAAATCACAGCCACTCCACACAGAACACTCAATTCATGCCAAGGAGTTATTCGCGACAGAGACCGTGATCTTTCTGATTTATCCGAAGAAGAAATCTGTGCAGAACTTGAATCTCAAAATGTCTCAAAAATCAAACGGTTTACCAAAAAATCCGAGGATAAGATCATTAAACTCAACACATATCTCATTACTTTCAACCTCCCGAGTGTGCCGAACATATCTTTATTGGACCCTACAGAATCAAAGTTGACAAATACGTACCTAACCCTACTCGCTGTTTCAAATGCCAGAAATTTGGACACGGTAGGAGTTCATGTAGAGGTACGGAAAAATGTGTCAAATGTTCTGTAGAGGGCCATTCCAGTTTTGATTGCGACGGCCACATCAAATGTGTAAACTGCGGATTAGATCATATGGCGAATTCCAGGAACTGTCAATTCTACATTAAAGAACTTGAAATACAGAAAACAAAAGCTGAAAAGAATATTAGCTATCAAGAAGCTAAACGCCTGATCTCTGCCGCGAATAACTCTACTCAAGCCACATCCTATGCCGACAAAGTTAAACAACCCCTAAGCACTCGATCTTTTGCAACTCAAACTGATTACACATGGCCTGTTGAATCAGAACTTCCAGTTCTCCTTCCTCAACCAAATTCCTCGAAAGGGAAAACTTCCCAATCTACACAGTCTAATTCATCACAAACATCTAGTACTCTACCTACAAAAAATCAACCAAAATCATCAGCTAAACACAGAACTTCCACATCTTCAGATAAAAAATCTCAAAATCCCCCGTCTACACAGAAAACCACAAGATCCTCGTCTTCTGATAAGTTAAAAAACAAAAAACTTTCTAATCGCCAAACGAAGGCTGACAAAAATTTTAAGTTTAACAGGTTTAGAGATTTGTGCTCAGAGTTTGACGACGAAGTCGATCAAGACTCTGACCAAATGGATACAACTCCCACTGAAAATCTGGAGTCAATCTGGGGTGATCCTTTAGTTCCATCGAAGGATTCCCCTCCATCAGCGATTGACTCCCGCGCTTCGAGTAGCTCAAACGAACGATCCAAAAAGGGTTACTCCCCCATCCGTCCACCTAAATAATGAACAATATTATCCAATGGAATTGTCGAGGTTTAAAAATAAATTTAATTGAACTATCCTTACTTATCCAAACCTTCATTCCTGTTGCCTTTTGCCTACAAGAAACTCATTTAAAGGAAAACGATCAAGTAAATATAAAAGATTATTCTCTGTACAGTACCCATGTTAAGAAGGATGAAAGAGCTGCTAGCGGCTCTTCTATCCTTGTTAAGAATGGTGTAATTCACAGTCAAATAAATCTAAACACTGACTTACAGGCAGTTGCAGTTCGACTTTCTCTGAGTAAAACTATAACTTTATGTTCTGTTTATATTCCTCCTAATTCTTCCTTAAATGTTTCTCAACTACAATCTTTGACAGATCAATTACCTGCCCCATTTCTTCTTATGGGCGATTTTAACGCACATAATCCTATATGGGGCAGTAACTCTTTACATGATAAAGGCAAGAGGATTGAAGATTTTGTAAATCAGGAAGGGCTGTGCATTTTTAATGATGGATCAGACACCTACCTCCATCCAGGGAATGGTGCTTATTCCGCTATTGATCTAACACTATGTGACCCTTCGTTATTATTGGATTACTCATGGCGAGTCCATGATGATTTGTGTGGAAGTGACCACTTTCCAATTATTTTGGAGAATCTATTTCCAACTTCCTCGGAGAGAGTTGCTCGCTGGAAATTTGACAAAGCCAATTGGCCTTTGTTCGAACAACTCTGCCGAGATGAACTGAGAGAAGATACTTTCGACAGTATTAGTAATCCAATTCTCAAATTTAGCGAAATGTTGGTATCGATAGCGGAAAGAAGCATTCCTAAAACCTCGACAAATCCAAAACAACCCAGCAAACCATGGTTTGATGATGACTGTGAGGAAGCGAAGAAAAACAGGAAAAAGTCCGAACGACGGTTTAACTTGCATCCAACCCAAGGTAATTTAAGTAATCTCCGTATATTCCGTGCGAAAGCACGTCGAACATTTAAACAAAAGAGACGAAAATCTTGGCAAAACTTCGTCTCTAAAATAAATTCCCATACACCAATGAACAAAGTTTGGAATTTTATTCAAAAAATTAAGGGAAAAAACAGGAAAACTAATCTTCACCATCTCAAAGATGGACAAACTCTTTTGACATCTCAAAACGACATCGCTCAAAAACTTGGTGAAACCTTTTCTAAAAATTCCTCTTCTCAAAATTATTCTCAGGAATTTCAACATATTAAAAACCGAACAGAAAAAACTAAACTCAACTTTCGATCAAAAAATTCTGAAGACTACAACCGCCCTTTCTCTTTAGATGAAATCAAAAACTCACTGGCAAAAGCACATGACACAGCATGTGGTCCTGATGATATTCACTATAAACTTTTGAAACATCTTCCTGATACTTCTCTAAAAACTCTTTTGCATCTGCTCAATAATATCTGGGAATCTGGTGACTTACCTTCCATCTGGAAGCTAGCCACAGTTATCCCTATTCCAAAACATGGGAAAGATCATTTTGAACCGTCGAATTATCGGCCAATTGCCCTCACAAGTTGCGTCTGTAAGACAATGGAACGGATGATCAACGACCGCCTTGTCTGGTTCCTTGAGACGAATGGTCTCCTGTCCAGTATACAGTGCGGATTCCGGCAAGGCAGAAGCACGTTGGATCATCTTGTTCGCTTCGAATCATTTATACGCAACGGGTTTGCTAAAGGTGAACACGTGGTGTCTGTCTTTTTCGATCTGGAAAGGCGTATGACACCACTTGCAAATATGGTATTTTAAAGGATTTAAACGATATGGGGTTGAAAGGTAGGTTACCTACATTTATCGAAAACTTTTTATCTGACAGGGAGTTCAAAGTCAGGGTCAATACAACATTGTCTGATCCGTTTGAACAAGAGATGGGTATACCCCAGGGAAGCATTCTCTCTGTTACTCTCTTTAGTATCAAAATTAACAGTCTTGCAAAAACCTTGCAAAACAATGTCGAAGGCTCTCTTTATGTTGATGACTTTTTGATTTGTTGCAGAGCTAAAAATATGAACAGCATAGAACGTCAATTGCAGTTATCACTTAATAAAATTGAAAAATGGGCAACAGAAAATGGATTTAAATTTTCCGCATCAAAAACTCTCTGCATGCATTTCTGTAATAAAAGAAAATTAGATCCAGACCCTGAACTCAAACTCTACAATGTACCTATCAAAGTAGTTAAAGAAACGAAATTCCTTGGGTTACTTTTTGACAGTAAACTTACCTTTCTACCCCATATCAAAATGCTTAAAGCTAAATGCTTGAAGGCATTGGATATTTTAAAAGTTGTTTCTAGCACTGACTGGGGTGCTGATAAAAACATTTTGTTAAATTTATACCGATCACTTCTACGATCAAAACTTGACTATGGTTCCATTATATACGGATCTGCTCGCAAATCCTATATAAAGATTTTAGATACTGTTCACCACCAAGGCCTACGTTTGGCCTTGGGGGCGTTCAGAACGTCTCCTGTGGAGAGTTTATATGTAGAGGCGAACGAGTCGTCTCTTTATAATCGTCGGATAAAACTTGGTTTACAATATTTAACCAAGCTAAAAGCATATCCTTCAAATCCTGCCTACGACTGTGTTTTGAATCCTCTCTATGAGAATATATTTGAACAACATGAAAATAAAATTCCTCCGTTTGGTATCCGGATGAAACCACATATTTCGGGTTCTAACATCAACCTTGATGAAATTGCCCCCATTAATATACCTCAATCACCACCTTGGCTTGTACCCAAACCTATGTTTATTTTTGACCTTAGAAAACATAAAAAGTCCGAAACAAACCCTATTCTTATTCAGCAACACTTTGCTGAAATAAAATCTAAGTTTGAATTTCATGACTATTTATACTGATGGGTCGAAGGACGGAGACAAAGTAGCTGCCGCTGCTGTCTATGGACAGCAAGCAGCAACTCTCCGTCTTCCATCCTCCAGTTCCATTTTTACTGCTGAAGCGAGAGCCATAATTCTTGCTTTAAAGTTTGCTAGAACATCTGAAAAACTTAAATTTCTTATTTGTTCAGATTCACTTTCGTGTTTATTGGCTATCGAAGGTCAGAAATATAAAAACCCTTTAATTGCCCATATTATTGAATTTTATAAAAGACTTGTCCAAATGGGCAAAGAAATCATTTTTCTCTGGGTACCAAGTCATATTGGTATTAAGGGAAACACAGTCGTAGATAGAATAGCGAAGGATGCTTTAGAAGACCCCATAACTAATAGGTCAGTGCCTTACTTTGATTTTAAACCTTTAATATACAAATATGTTTTACGTCTGTGGCAGTCCCAGTGGGATCTGGTTACAGACAATAAATTACATTCTATAGAGCCAACTGTTGGCAAGAATGTTTGTTTCTTCGGAAAAAGCCGTAGAGACCAAGTTGTGTTAACTAGATGTCGCATTGGCCACACCAGGACGACTCATTCTTTTATTTTAGAGAATGAGCCGCCTCCTGAGTGTATTCCCTGCCAATGTCGACATAGTATTAAACATCTTTTAATTGACTGTGTAGATAAATCCGACATTATTAGTCGGTACTACACAATCAACAATATGAAAGATTTATTTACAAAGGTTGCTGGCAACCGTATTTTACAATATTTGAAAGACGTCGGACTGTATTCAAGAGTATAGTCTGCCTGCATTCCTGAATAGAGTCCAATACCTTTAAATTTGTTCATATGTTTTGCATGTTATTTAATAGGGTATCTGTGATATTATTTTGAAATTTTGTTTGTTATTTTGCAAAGTTCGTCTGTGATAATATTTTACATAGTGAAAGTTTGTCTCGTATTTGTTTTATTGTTTTATTTTCTCCTTAAATATTATTTGTAAATAGTTCTTTTGTTTTAGATAGTATTTGTTTTAATCAAACTCAATATAATTAGTTCTCGCCGTGATATGGCTTAAATGTCGCCCACACGGCGTAAAACAATATTCAATCAATCAATATTATTACAATATGGATCAAAAGATAACATTCACCATGTTCATAGTTTGACATAAACACTAACATACATGTACACAATACATAAAACAAACAACTGGATAAAACAAAAACAAAAAATATCAAAATTTCTCCAACCGTGAACTCGGGCAAAGAGAGTTCACGGTTGCAAATTCAAAAATGCCAACATGACCAAAGACTGTAAAGCCCAAACCATTTGAGGACAGATCTATGCACGAGGGAGATACTCCTTATTTTTGACAAATTTTACAATTTTGTAACATCAAATTTTAAGCATGAATTTCGGGCTAGTACCGAAATACTAGCAACTGAGCTTGGGATGAAAAGCTGAATCTATAAACTCAAATTTTATAAAGTTATCGAAAAGAGTATGTTTTAGTATTTTGTAAAACTGAAAAGGAAACACCTTCTCATTTGTGCTTAGCAGAAACGAATTTTTACTTATTATTATTATTCTTTTCCACCAAGTTTCAAGTCGAGGTTTTTTTTTATTTCTCGGGGAGTGTAGTGCATAGCTCTGTCTTGGCTTTACCCCTTTTGGTCATTTTTTTATTTTTTGAATTTGCTCTTCCACCTTTTGGATTGTTGTTTTGTTTTTCAACATTTAAGGCATTGAGCACAGCTGATGAGTCGTACATCGACGAGATGTGCACATCTTGTGCATCAAAATTGGTATCAAAGAATTTTATTGAAATAAAATTTCACATGATGGTTTGGAAAGATAAAAATTCGAGATTGACCATGTAAACCAATTCCTTTATCGCTACAAAATTATATGCCCGAACAAGGTCAAAGGTCAGAGATCACAAGGTCATTAAAAAAACTCTTAGCAACCAATGGAAAAGTACTTAGCAACCATACCATATATATTTATGTTCAGGGTCATATATCTTAGCTGTACATGTCAAAATTGAAGATCAAGTGTCAAAGTGATTGATAGCTTATAAAGCAACCTATGAAAAAGTATTTAGCAACCATATATATGTTAGCTGTTAAAGTCAAAATGGAAGGTAAACCGTCAAGTTCATAGCTAATATCCATAGCAACAAAGTATACAACACCCTGGCAACCATGTACATGTGTATAAACCAACGTATGACGAAAATTTTTTTTTATATCATCAAAGGTCAGCAGTCGCCATTGGAAAAGTCTTTGGCAACCTCAAATTTATAGTGGCAAAGAACCTAGAAACTATATAGATTTATATTCAGGAACCTATGATTGAGGTGTATAGTCCAAAATGAATGCAATCACGCCTAGGTTATAGCCTATTGAATGTATTCGTCCTACATACATAAGACTTGATCCATCCATAACACCTTGAAATGCGTCGTATACAACATAGTATAAATTAACTATATCTAATATAAGTATCTTTGGATTGTTATTTTAAAACTCCTGGGATGATGCCTCTGCTGGTGGACCCTAGGTCCCCGAGGGTATTCGCCAACCCAGTCGTCAGACTTGTCTGACATGATTATTCATTGATTTGTTGTATTGCACATGGTAGATCTCCTTAGCTGAAATTTGGCTTCCTATTTCGGTATTTTTGGTTGAGTATTTCTTGTTTAATATAACTTTGGTTTTTGGTCTTCCAAATATTTCGGTTTTAATGCTGCTGATGAGAGGTAACTCCTTGAAATGCGTCGTATACAGCATAGTATAAATTAACTATATCTAATATAAGTATCTTTGGATTGTTATTTATCTTAACATTTTCACCTTGCAGCTATCAAGGTCAATTTTACAAGGGAAAGAACTTGCAAGTTGATATTTACATTTTGTTCTGTTAGCTATGGAAATAGAATATGAGTTGATAGAATATGAGTCGGAGGCATTTTCCTCACTTTGGCTGACGCAAAACGCATTTGAGAAATTGAAAACAACTGACTGTTTAAAGGACAAAGACTTAGAAGAAATACAGTACATTCTGCAAAAACCTCACGCATTGTTCTTTAGAAATTCTCAACATACAGAAATCAACGACTCCAAATTTCTAGCAAATGGTACATACAAAGGTCAGCATAAAGCAACTGAAACGAAGCACCTTGATAAAAAATATATGAAAAGACCATTTGCCGCTGTAATATTACTAAAAACATCAGGACAACATTGTAATTGTCGTCTGAGTAAAAACGTAAGTTAGTCGTAAGTAACATTATATATGGTACAAATATACATAAGGAGCAAACCAAAAACCGGAATCTGTTACACAGACAAACCCGGGAGGGAAGACAAATAAACAACCATAAGCACAACAAAATAAACACTGAAAACTAAAAAAACAATGAACAAAGCAAAGTTCTATAAAATATATATATATATATATATGTGTGTATTCCAACAAAACAAAATAATTCTTTATATGAAGCCATGGAGCTATAAAGACTTGTTTGCGAAAATGTTAGAATCCTTTGCCACTAGTTGAAGTACAGGTTATAGAGTCAATGAGTTATCACAGAATGCAGCACACAATGTCCGGAATCATTCTCGATATCCAAAATATATAAAAGACGATCTTTGTTTTTTTTTATGAACCGATGTGATTAATGCAAACGAAAAGGCGATAATCGTCAAATTTTGAATTAACCTTCATTTAGTCCCTACTAACAATATAAAAATTAGGAAAAAACTTTTTTTACGCTTCTAAAGTTATCGCATGGAAACCATGAAGTCTAGAAAATCTAGTTTGTAAAAAGCGATAACAATCAATTAAAAAGGCCATACTTAATCATTATTTTGTCACTTTATAAAGCATGTCCTGATAGGGATTTACTTGCTATTCCTACATTTTGAATTTGATAGGTAAAATAGTAAAATTTTATGTTGGAATTCCCAGAATTTTTATGTAAACAATGGGATTATGTAGGATTATGTTGTAACAAAACTATACTAATGAACCAAGGTAAATCCAGGTAAATCTTGAGGAAAATTAAGAAAAAGAATAGTTTTAATTCCGCTATATATATATTAATTCATAGCTATGTACGTATTTCATTGGTTGAGCCTCTCTCACGTGATATTGAACAAAACATCGTGTTTCCCTCTCAGATTCGTGTTTACCATCACATCCCAGTTCTTCGAAATACACTACGGATAGTGGAATAAATCATTAATTTCCCTTGTATTAATGAAATATGAAGATTTGTTTACCCTCGAAAAGTCATGTTTCACTCGGGCAAGCCATCGGGAAACATAACTTTCCTCGGGTGAACAAATCTTCATATTTCACTAATGCAAGGGAAATAAATGTATAATATTACAATATTTTATTTAATAATTTCATAGCACAGTTTGTGTAAATAATATTTAAAAGCAAAATATGAATTTACACTACATATTCATTGAAACAAAACACCGAAAAGTACACTAAATTGACATTAAAACAGAACACCAACACAGTAATACATTGCACTAAATTGAACACACAAGAGAATACAAAGTCTTAATCAATGTGCAGGAGATGAGAAGCAGCATCTCCATACTGGACTGGCGTAAGTTCATCATTCTGTAACCTTGTTTTCAGTGTTTGAAGTCTATCATCTATTTTCCTGTATTTTCTCTTTCTTGGAACACGTTTCCCATCGGCTCTATATTGGATAAAATAAACCTCCGAACAAAACATTCGGTACGGCCTGGCGGCCAAACCGATGGAGATGCGTCAAAAAACCGACGAGATCGTAAGTTGCCTCCGCCGTCCTCCGTCCGAAGAACGCACTCTTGCAGCTCTATTCTTTCTTAGTAGTATCTTTGTTTCATTTTCACCTTTCTTCTAACCCACTTATGACATGTCAAAAGTCAAAGGCAAAACATTACTATACATGTATATATAAAAAGGAAAAAAACATGCAGTTTTTCATTTGTACCATGTTTTCCTTTCAAAAACTAATAAATCAATATCCAAAAGGTAGGATATTCTTCGATTACTAAATTAGGTGCTTCAGTTGAACATTCAATCTTTCTTCATTTCAGGATTTGAAGTTATTGGAAAGTCTAAAGGACTTTATTCTCCGCATGGGAAATGTTACGTACGTTATAGCACGAAGTCGACACTCAGAAAACTATGACGTGATAGATTTAGCAAGCATCAGTAAGGAAATACAGGGAATATTTTACAAAGAAGACAAAACTAATAAAATATTTGCTAGATTGTACTGTCAAAATGAGTCAGAAACCCTAATTCATATTGGAATCTGCTTAATTAACAGTATCCTTGGTTATGTTAAAAATATATGCGACAAGTTAGAAGTTCTTAAGCTAGAAATAAGCAACTATTTAGATTCTATTGTAAAGGAAAGAAATCGCCATATCAGCCTTTTAAAAAGAAAACTTTGTAGAAGAGTTGCCGAATCTTCAAAATGTCATCTAGTTAAAATGAAGCAAGACATTGCAGAAACTTCAAGTAAATATTTATCAAACATTGTGAAAAACTGGAACTTGATAACGCCTGAACAAAAAGATCACCTTTATAAAATCCTTGAGGAACCATTTCAGATTCGACTTAAAGGGGCTTTCCATCCAAAACGCATACCCGTGAAGAGAAAATCAAGTCGTTTGTCTGAAATGACCACTACTTATCCCAGATATAACACAAGATCACATTTGAAAATATTACAGCAGTCAAGTACAGCCAATGGTCGAAATTTACAAGAAAGAGATCTGATGACAAAAGTTTTCACAAATAGTCTAGTAAAAGAATCGTATGCTTATTTCTTACAAATAATAACTGAGCATGTAAATAGCAATTGTGACAAGCTGGCAGCGCTGAAGAAGATGGTGCATGAAATATACGAACAGAAGGAGAAAAACCTAGTTCTTCATGAAGTGAAAACGATATCTGAGAGGTACTTACACAAGTAAAAAATCTTCATAGTTACAGTACAAAACTAAAATACTTACTTTCTGCAATATATTACCCTTCATCATCTACATTTACACCCATAAAAGGCGGAAGGTACATATAAAACAAAATGGTGATCACGAAATTTCATGCTTGAAAGCTTAATTTGAAACACTTATAACGTGTATTTATGACAATATATTAAAATCATGTCTGTTCCAAAAAATAAAGAGAAAATTACACCTTCTCGGCTTTACGCCGCTTTCATCGCAACTGGCTCCATAGTGGCAGTCAGGTTTTATTGGCTGAAATATCCAGAGTACCGAACTTCTGACCTTCGGTAAGAAAACTGGAAATCTTCGTCTAATAACATCGGAGTCAAACAGAGCTTGCCAAGGGTTGAATTCAAACTCATGTCGACAGATAATACATATGTAGATAATTATTAGTTGCGATAAACTACATGTACCTAGACCCGGGGGTTACCGAGACCTCATATATTTTGTTGAGCTAGATCTTCTTCTACACGAAAGTAGTTATGTTGACATCCCATGAATTCTGTTAAAATTGGTGCGATTTTGTAAAGTGTTGCTAATTATCGCTTTCCATGCCATTTCGTTCACGACTAAAAGCGAATATAATAAAATCAAAGCCCGTCTACCATGTCTGTCTATTAAACAAAACCCTATCCATTCCTTTTCTGTTAAATTGGACGGTGAAATAAATGTCCTATTATTTTATCACCATATTGAAACATATTCACATTTACTTTGTATATAATTCAGATGCCCCGGAGTAAAAGGCTTTGGGTTTGTGGACGAAACAATATACATCTACCTAAAAGAGGACAACGAAATGCATAAAGCAATGGTGTATGACTTTATCAAGCGATACATAGACCTCAAGACCATAAAACTACCGGTAAAAATAGAATATAGAGAAAGGAAAATTACAAAAAAGCAGGGTAGTAAGATAAATAAATCTAATGGTTCTACAGGAGAGGAAATAAAATACGGAACACTTGGAATATTTGTAGAAGACAAGAACGGACGATACTTTTTTACAACATGTGCACACGTCATTGGAGATGAGGCCATTGCGTATTCACCACATGATAATTCGGTGTTGGGGAAAAACGTTTTTATTTTGGACTCAAATACGGACGGTGTAACGGGACCGTGCATTGATTTTTCTCTCGTTCATGTTTCGCCTGATAAAAGATTGACTTGTTTCTTCGGACTGAAAACAAAATGTGGAGAATTTATAAAAGGTCAAATATTTAGGGGTCAAGTGTCCGAAATTCTTAACTGTAATATCTATAAATGGGGTGCAACTCAACCCTTCTTGAGAAGAGGAAAATGCATAGGATATATAGTTGAAGACCCTTTCTTGTATCTCCATGTAGATAATAAATCCTTTGCCCAAGAGGGCGACAGCGGTTCAATAGTATGCATTGGAGACGACAACAATCCTTGTCTAGCAGCATTTGTAATAGTTGGTGGAAGCAGAGACGACGATAACCACCAGAACACATATTATTTAGTCTATAAAATTTCGGATGCGCTGGACAAAGTTGCCGAAACAAAAGGCGAAATGACTCCATGTTTAGATCCGTCTATGAGAGTAATCCCTATATCATCAGCTACATCCAACCACCCAAAGACAAGTCCAAACAGAAAAAGTGAAACTAAAGTCTTAGAACCACGAACTAAACAAAAGTGACATCCACCATTTCAATTAAGTCATTTAATCTATTTTATAAATGAAATTAATTTACTTTAGATTATCTCAATTAATTAAAATGTTATCTATTTTATGTAATCATGCAAAGTTAATGACGATGTTAGTATTTTTCTTTTTAAAAAATGTATTCATGACGAGGTAATACATGTACATGGAAAATAGAGGACCAACGATAACAATTTTATTCTCAGGGAATTGCTTTTTTGTATTTTGTTCCGGATTGCACGATTACATGTAGACTAATAGCTTATTTTCTCATGAACATCAACCCTTAGAATTTCGACAATATATGCCTATCCAGCAGCGTACAATGATAAAAATGTATAAAACCGAACAATAACATACACTATAGTTTCTAATAATTATAATAAAGGTAAATTTTTGAATATTAATTTTATGTCTGTTTCGAAAAACATGTGCTAATTATGGGTTTTGCTTGGTGCACTCTTAGGCTTGACATTTGTTATACTACAGCTACATGTACGAAAGGTTAAAGTTAAAATCATCACGTTTGTCATAAAGTTTTAATTTCAATCGACCTTCCTCATTTATCGATGTAGCAGAAATGAATGTGTCTTTTGGCTAGTTATTTTTAAATTCTTTGGGTATAGTTAAACATTGTTAAAACGAAGGTACATTGTAATTATTAAAACTAGTATTATTGAAAACAGTACATCATCTATATACACATATAGCGGAGACTGAAAATAAGGGACTTGACTAGTTCCATTTCTAACCTTTGTAATACCTTTGTAAAAACTTAGCTTCACGCGAAAAAAGAACACCTCAACCAAGAGCGGATATATTTTGAGCTAAAATGGCTTCCTTTTTTAACAGCTGGATTTTAGACCAAATTGATTTTTAGTTCTTTTGATTTTTGTATGGCAAAAATGGTTGCAAGCGAGCGAAAGTTTTCTTCTGGAGGACTACTTTTTCGGGTGAAGATCAAATTTACATTTTGTTTTATTAAAATATTGCAAAATTTTGAAAAAATCCCAATTTTTACAAAATTTTAGAGCGAGCGAAGAAATTTTATTTTGAATCCCCCCCCCCCACAAAACCAACGTTTTTTCGGTCCTTGTGTTTAATAAAATTACATGTAAATATTTTTTTATATATTTTCTTCAAATTTCAAAACATTTAATTGGGTCTTTAAAGAAATGTTTTTACAAAGTTATAACAGACAACTTTTGAAGGAGTATCAGTAGTTTTTGCCTTTTTCGGGATATTTTTTTTTTAAAAAATAGACCTAAATCGGATATGAATGAAATAATTGACCGAAATCAACCCGTTCTTGTATCACAGAGGTTTGAAGTGTGCTCAAAGTAGTCATATGTATATTTGAAAAGGTCGGTAAACACCCTTGAAACTTAATAAAAATTTTAGCGTGTAGACAGTGTAACACGCAACACGCAGTTGAAGGAGAATCAATGAAAACTAAAATATGATAAGATATACAAAAAAACCAATAATAATCGGGACATCATCATGTGATCATTATCAATATTACGTGAATAGCATTAAGTCCCACTCAAATTTTTCTTATTTTAACATGAAAGTGATAAACATCAAACTGCCTGAATTGATCCCACCAATAATAACTATCATACATGCTAACCATCAGTAAATATATTTCCTTAGTCATATGTTTAGTATTCATTTTTATTTTATTGTTTACAAATTGTCTGTTTTTGTTAACAAATTAGATTAAATCAATAGAAGAAGTACACATGGTCGTTTTTCATAATCATATGAGGAAAAATTATAATATTTACGCGAAATCGCTTTACTGTAATGATTTTATGAAATTGTTAAATAGAGATCGGGAATTGTCGAGTTTGTCTGGGAATCAAATATAATAGTAGTCGCAGTGATCGGGAAGCGATTGGGCATTGGTCGAATAAAGGTCGAGATGATCAAGTACTGATCAGTAATATATTTGTATCCTGACCAAACTTGACCTCCATACGATCCTTTCCCGATTAATTTGACCGATCTCTTCTTGAGTGTTTGGCTTCTCGATCCCCATTCGAATTTTCTTGACACGTCAAACATTGTCGGGTAGAAATTCGGAGCGATGCCGAGCGAGGTAGACCAGCCCAAACATTCTTGTTGAGCGAGTCAGAACAGTTTCCCGATCGCTTAATCTGTATTGATTGAGTTAATCAGATCGGCAGTGTGAACCTAGCTTCATGTTTTCGTCTAGCGATTGAAATAGTGTAAGCGTATTACTCTATTTTATTGAACTTGTCGAGCAGAGTTAAGCTTGTAATATGCATAAGGCCATTCGATTTCATTTTGTGTATGTTCAGGACAACTCCCATTTTCAACATTACAAAATGTATTCAGTACTTAAAGTTTGCTACAAAAAATAAGACGAGAGAATGAACAAATTAATTTCAAGATGTCTAATAAGTTCCATTAAAATGATTTTGTTCACTGAGTATGACAAACAGTTGTTACAATTCCCAATACCAATACATTTGTAAAGGATCAATCCGCATACAGCAGATTTGTAATAAATAAATTTCTTTGATACCAATCTTGGTGCACAAACTGTGCACATTTCGTCGATTTACGACTCGTCAGTTGGGCACAATTATGATAGCAAGACAACGTTAACAAGTATTCTGAAAGTATTGCTGGGCAATACAATGTCCCCTACCGTCTTGAGCTGTGAGAAAACACAGCAACTCTCCTTGACTGTGTGAATCGAACGTATGGACAGAGTGACTCCTAAAAATCCTGAAACTATGTTTGCAAGGGGTACACATTAATTACCCGGATTGCAAAAAATGTCCAGAAAACTAATATTTTGACAATAATTCTTATAATTTCTAAAGGCTATAACTCTCACAATTATCTGATAAGCGTGAAAGTCAAACTTGATCTGTAGCTCATTATTAAAAGCTCGCATACTTTCTCATCGGTTGTTAGGGACTTTTTCATCGATTGCTATGGACTTTGTCAATGGCATTGACTCTTGACCTTCTATTTTGATTTGAAAAGGTAAATTGTAGGGTCCTGAACCAAATATATCTGGCTGGTTGCTAGGGACTTTTCCATCGGTTGCAATGGATTTTTTCAATGACCTTGACGCTTGACCCTCCATATTGACTTGTAAGGCTAAATAATAAGGTCCTGAATCTAACTGTTTATGGTTGCTATGGACTTTTTCAATGGCCTTGACTCTTGACATTTCTTTTTGACTTGTCACAGATGTTAAGAGCATAACAGGTAAATTATAGGGTCCTTAACCCAAATATGTATGGTTGCTAGGGACTTTTCATTGGATGCTATGGACTTTGTCAATGACCTTGACCCTTGATCCGCCATTTTAGTTGTACAGCTTACATTGAATTTATTTCAAGTTATGCTCTTAACATCTGTGACAATATGTCAGACCATTATTTTTACTGATAATTACTGTTTACATGTAAATAATCTTTCAAGGGCAAAAAATCCTATAAGGGGTCAATTGACGATTTTGTCATATTGACTTATTTATAGATCTTACTTTGCTGAACATTTTTGCTGTTTACAGTTTGTCCTTATCTATAATAATATTCCAAAAAGTTAATAACATAAAACTGCAAAATTTCCTTAAAATTAACAATTCGGGGGCAATAATCCGAAAATGGGTTGACCGATTCGTCTGAAAATTTCATGACAGGTAGATCTTGACCTCATAAACATATTTACTACTTTTTTGCTCTAACTACTTTAGTTTTTGAGATATGAACCAAAAAGTGCATTTTCGCCTATGTTCTATTTTTATCCATGGCAGCCATGTTTCTCGGTGGACAAAAAAAAATAAAACACAATATACTAGATATCCTAAGGATATTTCAGCCTAAATTTGCAGAGAAGATTTTTGAAAGTTTACAAAGATGACGAAAAAAATGTGAAAAATTGTCTTGAAAGGGCGAAAACTCTTATAAGGTGTCAATTGACATTTTTGGTCATGTTGACGTATTTGCAGATCTTACTTTGTTGAACATTTTTTCTGTCTACAGTTTGTCTTTATCTATAATAATATACAAGAAATTAACCTAAAACTGCAAAATTTCCTTAAGATTAATAATTTAGTGGCAACAAAGGGTTGACCGATTCGTCTGAAAATTTCATGGTAGATATATCTTGACCAGATAAAATTTTTTTTATCCCTGTCAGTTTTATTCTAAATGTTTTAGTTTTTGAGATATAAGCCAAAAACTGCAGTTTACCCCCTATGTTCTATTGTTAGCTATGGTGGCTATGTTTCTCGACGGACAATAAAATAAATCACACACTTTATTTTAGATACCCTAAGGATCATTCAATCCAAGTATAGCTGTAATTGGTTCAGTGGGTTCAGAGGAGAAAATCTTTGAAAAAGTTTACGACGGACGACAGACGGAAGACGGACGTCAAGTGATAGCACAGGTGACAGGTGAGCTAAAAAAAACCAACCGGAGAGTCATGATCCCCGCCCAGGAGCAATAAATATCCTGCAAAAATGCATTGAACTGGTTAACAAAAATATACATGTATTTACATTGAAATTTGAGATGGACGGGTTTACAGAATTTAAAAATTACGCTATAACACATCCGCGAAATCCCAGAACGAAATCAGTGTCATCTTTTGATGTATATCATTCTGAAACAAAATTTCTTCTCTTAGTAAGTGACCTTGTCGACCTTTTATCCACTGGAGTCAATAACAACAGGATTTTTCTTTCATTTTCATTCATTTGCGTAAGGGCGAGGCAAACGTCAATAGACATGCATCAATTGACCCTTTTATTTTGGAAACGGCGAAAGATACAAAAAAAAAAAAAAAATCATCCAGTAACTTTTGTTTTTAAAAAAATCATCAATTCCGATGAAGAATTAAAATGTTTCAAAAATTATCGCGTCACCTTCCATCTCAAAAACGATAACTGATACAGACAAAAACGGATCGAAAGTGATTTTTTTTCTTTTCCAGCAAGGAACATAAAAAACAAGCCCCATAAAAATCAGACAAAAAATAAAAACGCTAGACAAATACAGTTTAGCATAAAATATTATTTGAGAATTTTTTATGATATATAACAATTTATTATCTTCCGGGAATAGTAAATTATCCCTGCGAACAATACCAATTGTGTATTCACTAGGTCTTGTCATGGGCATAATGAAAACCCCGGCCAGCAGTTTCGAAGCTATTTGTAAACACTGATATGATACAACCAGTGTTTAAAGGGGTGGGACATGTCATAACTCTGAAGATATCTCAGCTTTTCAAAAAGAATAAAAATGTTTATGATTAAGAACCAAGGATCCCCAATGTCTACCACGGGCATTTATTGCGTCTCTTTATAGAAATATATGTGGTTACGGGGTATAGAGTTAAATGGTTGATGAGTTTTGAACATTGTGTATTAAAACATGTTAAAGGGATAAACTCTTTTACGGATTTTGAAATAATTAAAAAAAATATTGATTTGAGGGGCGAGGATGACCCCCCTTTTTTTGGTGGGGGCGTTAGGCTTTTATCAATCTGTTTGTCTTATCATGGGGAAAAAGAACATATATGAGTTAGGGGCAGGACTTTCAATGCTTTACGAGATAATTAAATACTAACTATTCGAGGGGTGGGGGTTAACCCTTGGGTAAATGAGGTATATATATATTAGTTCATGCGTCTTGTCATATGGAATAAGAAAATATATAGGGATATTTTCGGACTTCCGGTAATGGAGTGATATTATGTGAAATGTGGCTCGTTGAAATCGACTATCATCTACGTAATAAACATTCAGTTGTTGATAAAAATGTGAAATTGGAACCCGTTGGATATATTTTATCATCCTGAAGGTAACTTTCATTGAACATTGTAATCTATATACTGTATATAAACTAATCTGAAAAATGCCGCCAAGGAACGACCCAAAGAAAAAAAACAAATCATTCAATGAGATGTGTAGCAATTTTGCCGAGGCGTGCTCGGACATTGACAGTGGTGCTAATAACCCAGCAAATGATCTTCTTGATTTACTTAAGGCCACGACCGAGAATTCTCAGGGACTTAACGAATCCAAGATGACCGCAGTGAAAGTTATGCAACTGTTGTTACCGGGCGTAAACGTACTTTCGAGGAGAATGATTATCAAGAACTGTGCGATGCAAGACGCTTAAATCGAGAAAATTTATTCAGCAGTAAGGCTCAATGCTTACGCCATTGAAAACATAAGAATCGCCGGAATAAATGAGGAGGAGGGTGAAGACTTATTACTTATTGTATCAATCTGTGAGGCCATGAATGTAACTTTAAATAAGGCAGATATTGTAAGCTGCCACCGTGTTGGTAAGAAGGGGATCCAGAATAACAATCGCACCGTTATAATGCGGACAACAAGAGACTTTAAAGCAAAGATATTTGCCAACAAGAGAGTGTTGCATGGTAAGCCTGCTTATAAGAACATTTATTTTAATGATGATCTTACTACCATGAAATTCAAACTTTTTCAACTTGTTAGATGGAAAAATTGTTCGTGATTATTTATTTGAAAATGTTGAAGTGTTGAATAGTGCAAATGCAAATGTTTTGTGGTTCATACTTAATAATAATGTATTTGACTATGCTTATTTATTTGGGGCTGTTTATATTCCGCCTGAGAGTAGTTATTATAGTGATATTGACATTTTCGATGTATTAGAAAGAGACATAATTAAATACACAGCAGAGACGAGATGTAAAATGTGCCTGCTTGGAGACATTAATGCGCACACAGGAACTAAGACTGACTTTACTGAAATCAATGATTATGTTCTTAATTCTGTACAATTGGAAGATGTTATTAACTCTGTAAATTTAGAAACTTTAGGTATTGATTTTCACGTCGCAGGTTAGATTTGTCAGTTAATAATTATGGAAACAGATTATTGAAATTGTGTCAAAATATTGAATTACTGGTTGCTAATGGTAGACTGGGTAAAGACAAAGGTATAGGTGCTTTAACTTGTAAAAACACCACTATTGTTGATTACTGTATTTTATCACCTGAACTTTTCCCTTATATATCAGAATTTGAAGTATTACCATTTGACCCAATGATAAGTGATGTTCACAATGCCTTGCATGTTGAAATTATGTGTAAATTGATTGATGTGGATAAATGTATTAACTCTGGTGAACCCAGCATTATTGTAAAAGCAGTCAGGAATAGCAAAATCCTCCAGTCTTTTAATGATTGTTTGAATGATGAAAATATTGTATGTTTGGATGATAAATTGGATGCCATTGATATTGCAAGTGTAAATAAAGACTCAATTAACAGTTTAATTGAAGAATGTAATAATATTATTATACAAACTGCTTCTGAATGTGGTATGTTGAAAGAAAAAAATGTTGTAAACAATAATTGTAATAGAAACATTAAAAATTGTAAGGTTAATAAACCATAGTTCAATCAAGAGTGTTATACTAAAAGGAAACATTATCATAAAGCTAAAAGTTACAATTGGCGGGTAAAATCTGTAGAGAGTAAGAACAATTTGATTAGGTGTAGTAAAGCTTCTAAAAAGTTTGTAATTTGCAATATAATGAATATAGAAAAAACTTCATTAAGAAGTTAAGAAATCTTAGTCAAAGTGATCCTAAATCTTATTGGTCATTACTTTACAAATCAAGTAATACAAAGACAAATGTACTAGAGAAGACAGAGAAGATATCACTTGAATTTTTTTATGATCATTTTAAGAAATTGAGTAATGTACAACATGATCAGGATGGTGATTTTACAGAGGATATTGATTGTAATGCTGCAACTAATTTGAATGTTGAACTGAATTCTGTCATTACTGTAGACGAGGTTGTCAAAGCAATTAAGTCATTGAAAAATAACAAATCAAGTGTTACAGATTTGATATTAAATGAATTTTTTAAAAATTCATGTCAGAAAATGATTGATATATATGTAAAAATGTTTAATATTGTTTTTAAATCCGGTAAAATACCTGACCTATGGTCAGTTGGTATTATATGTCCAATTTATAAAGGCAAAGGTGACATGGCCGACCCTGACAACTATAGGGGTATAACTATTCTGAGTTGTTATGGTAAACTTTTTACAACTGTACTGAATAACAGATTAAATTGTTACTTAGAAAATATGAATGTTCTCTGCGAAGAACAGGCAGGTTTTAGGATAAATTATGGTACTTATGACCACATTTTTAATCTTCAATGCTTAATAGAGCTTTATTTGTATCGTAAAAAACCATTGTATTGTGCATTTGTTGATTACCGTAAGGCATTTGACTCTGTTAACAGAATAGCATTATGGCGTAAATTGTTGCAAAACTGTGTTGATGGAAATATGTTTGTTATTATACATGCTATGTATAAAAATGCTAAATCCTGTGTTAGGAAAGGTCCAAAGTTATCTGAATATTTTCAAAGTAATATTGGTGTTCGCCAAGGCGAAAATCTGTCTCCTGTACTTTTCTCACTGTTTTTAAATGACCTGGTAGAGTTTATATCCAAAGCTTATGATGGTCTATCTGATGTATGTGATGTAACCAACCTTGTACTTGATACTGATGAAACTTCTGTTTATTTAAGATTATACTTGTTGTTATATGCTGATGACACAGTTATTTTAGCTGAATCCAAGGTAGAATTACAAACTGCTCTTAACGCAATGTACTTGTATTGTAAGACATGGAATTTAGAAATTAATGCTTCAAAGACAAAAGTTGTCATATTTAATAAACGTAAAATAATTGACAAACCTGTATTTACTTTAAATGGTGAAATTTTAGATGTTGTAGATGACTTTAGTGTATTTAGGTACAATTTTTATGTCAAATGGATCTTTTTCCAAAAATAGAATTAAATTGTTGGATCAGGGTAGAAAAGCAATGTATAGTATGTTGAGAAAATGTAGATCCTACGTTTGCCTATTTATATCCAACTTAAAATGTTTGATACTATGGTTTCTCCAATTCTGCTTTATGGTTGTAAAGTGTGGGGTTATGAGAATAATGATGCTGTTGAATCTTTGTTTTTACAATTTTACAGAATTATACTTGGTCTTAAAAAATCTACTCCTAATTGTATTTTATATGGAGAACTGGGTAGATATCCTACTGACATATTTATAAAGAGCAGAATGATAGGTATGTGGAAAAGGCTCATATGTAATAAACAAGACAAGATATATGCTATGTTGTACAAATTGTTGTCTAATATGCATAAGAAAGATTTTTTCCATTCTAAGTGGATAACATGTATTGAAAATTAAATATCTTGAATGATTGTGGATTTTCTGAATATTGGATTGCACAAAATGTACCGATATGTATATGTTTATCAAAACTTGTAAAACAGAGATTATTTGATCAATTTAAGCAGAATTGGGGTGCAACTATTTTTAACTCACCAAAATGTCTTAACTATAGAATTTTTAAATGTAATCATGGTTTAGAATATTATTTACTTAATTTACCAGATGATTTGAAGAAAGCCTTATGCAAATTTAGATGTCTTAATCATCGACTCCCTATTGAAATGGGTCGCTTTTGGGGTATAGAACGTGACGACAGAATTTGTGACATTTGTAATAAAAACCAACTAGGGGATGAATATCATTACTTGTTTGATTGTACATTTTTCAATGATGAAAGGAAATCATTATTACCTTGTAATCTTATTTCCAACCATAATACTGACAAATTTTATGAGTTATTTAATTCTGACTCTTACAATGTTGTTCTTAAAATTGCAAAATTTTGTAAAATTATACTAGCTGTTGTTAATTAAATTAATATTGTTTCAACCATTAATATGTCCATTTGAAATTTACTGTCTTCCTTAAAACGCATTACTTTTCCAAATGTATATATGTTAATGAATGTTTATAATATTCACTGCATTACTTTGTTACTTTGTTATTTTGTTATATTATGAATACTTATATAGTATTTATGTTATTGTTCACATACCCCTGTTGGGGTCTTTGAGAAAATAAAAACTTGAAACTTGGTTAAGGTGTCGGGTTTCTTACAGATTTTTAATTCTTATATAATTCAAGATAATTGGTTTAAGGGGGCGAGAATGACGCCCATTGAGTAATGAGGTATGTATCATTTAAAGGGGAATCACGGTATCGTTTATACGCATCGCTCTCAGCGCCGTTTTTACATTATGACGTCGCGTTAGACCGTCGAAAATGTATGAGATAATTGAACATTATTACTTTGATGGGAGTTGTGATAACCCCTGGGGAAGTGAGGTATGTGTCATTTGGTGCGTCTTACCATGGGGAATAAGAAAGTATATGGTTTAGGAGTGGGGACTTTAACGGTTTATGAGATAATTGAACATTATTGATTTGATGGGAGTGGTGATAACCCCGTGGGGAAGCGAGGTATGTGTCATTTGGTGCGTCTTACCATGGTGAATAAGAAAATATATGGTTTAGGTGTGGGGATTTTAACGGTTTATGAGATAATTGAACATAACTGATTTATGGGGATGAGGATAACTCTACTGAAAGAATGAGGTACATGTCATTTAATGATTATTGTTAGGGAGAATAATAAAATATATGATTTAAAGCTATGGATTTTAATTGTATATGCAATTTTTCAAAATTATCGACTTTGAGGGGTGGGGATGACTCCCCTAGAAGAACGAGGTATATGTCATTTAATAGGTGTTGTTACGGTGTATAATAGAATATATGATATGAGATGGTTATTGGTCACTCTTAGGGTTTTTCGATGAAAAAAATTTCCCCATAGGGTCCTATAGTAAACCCCCTAGCCTCTGAACTGCTCATTAGACGTCTCAGTGACCCCCGTTAAAACATTAATAGTATTAGACACATCTAGCAACATTGATCTTTCATCATGGAAAATCTCAGATCCATATCTCTAACGGTTATAGAGAACTCGAACGAACAAAATCGGAGAGGAAGAAAAAAGATGTTCGATAAAAATCGCAAATCAAAATCTATAAATCTCCCACTTCGTTTGGGAGACTTAATTACAAGTACAATTTTTGAGGACATCCAGCTAGATTTGGACAAAGAGAGAGACAACCCCATCATTCTCATATTTGCTTCAGTAATAAATCACGACTTTCTGTTAGTTCTGGTATCATTAAATATAAGTTTTATAACACGAATATCTTCATTAGTCATTAACCATAAAAAATTATCCCATGAAGACAGTTTAATAAAGTTATCATAGTTAATATTGAAGCTATCTATAAATGGTTTTCTATAGTTTTCCATATAAGGACAGTCTAATAAAAAATGCCTTTCATCTTCTACATTTTATTTACACAAGTTACATTTTCTGTCTTTGATTTCTAAATTCAAATATGTACCCCTTTCTATATTAAGGTTATGATGACTAAGTCTAAATTTGGCAAATACTTTTCTTTGCTCATCTGAGCCTATATTTAAATAAGGTTCAAATTTATACATATATTTAAATTTTCTGTATTTTCTTAACTAATTTCCAGCTTTGGCTCTTGTTTCGTTATCATTATTTAATTCTTTATGCCAAAGATCAATAAATGTTGTTTTTAAACTTTATTTATTATGTAACCCTGTTTATGTTTTGAAATATTAATATATAAGTGCTTAAGATTCAAAAATTGAAATATCTGAATACAATTTACCCATGAATCTTGTTTGGCAGTTGACATTGTTACTAATTTTTCATATTTGTGTCACCTGCGGAACGCATGGTCGACACATAGGGATCACTATCTGACGTCTTGCGTCTCATGTCGTCCCACTTTTCTTCTATCCTTATCCTTAACCGCTCAAAGAAATTTGATGAAATTTTCTCTGTGTATTAACCTTAATGCACAGGTGTGCATATATATTTAATTTTTAGAAAATTTTAAATTTTTTGTTGTAAAAAAAGTGGGGGGGGGGGGGGGGGGTTAAAACTTCTATCCTCAACTACTCCATGAAGTAAATGTGTCCGATCACCTGGATTGTCAACAGAGATGGCTGCCACACCGAACTTTATTTAATATTTGACCCTATGGGAAGATTCATTTATAAATCTTCTTGTCTGAAACCGCTTTGTCTGTTGGAACAAGACTTAGCAGAAATGGTCCTTAGATGGTTCTCTTTTAGAAAATGTATCCGTTGATTGGGCTGTCAACCAAAATGACTGCCACAGCTGAAATTAGTTTAACATAGATTCCTATAGCCTTTCTACTTAAAAAAATAAGTACATGAACACATTTTTCTTATTGTTTCCAGGCTAAATATTCATAATTGTTCTAAAAAACTTAAATCATCCTTACTAAAATGGTGAAAAATAGTTACAAAATATTGCCAAGTTCTTTGTATCTGTGATCAAAGTTTGAAGTTGCTAAAAAGACTCACTAGACTGAAATTTCCTTAGGCTCCTCTATCATGTCTATACTGTTACCGTATTAAAGTCAGATGTTGTTCTGGAGTTATGTCGCCTTGTCCGTAAAAAAATCAAATGTGCACGAAAAATCACAAAATTAACAATTTTTGGGTAAATTAAAAATCGTGTAGACTTCGATGTGCTCAATATATCTTGTTAAAATTTGAAACATACTTTGTTAAGATAAGTATCTTTTAATGGTCAACTGCTAAGCAATGCTAAAGATATAGCTTTAACTCCTATTTTGTGTTTTAATTTAATGAAGTTTACCCTTCACTAAATGACAAACGGCAAGTAAAAAGCCTAATTCCTATAGAAAAATCAGCCAAATTGACTTCAACACTTAAATTTTTAGGTCTGGTCTAGGTGAAAAGTTAAATCCAGGTGAGCGATACAGGCTCTTGAGAGCCTCTAGTTATGTAAATTTTTTATAAGGTCTGTATATGACAGACACCTAGTCCTCTTTGACCAACAAGGCCCCTTTTTATGTAAATTCAATATAAGGTCTGTATATGACAGACACCTAGACATCTTTGACCACCAAGGCCTCTTTTTAGGTAAATTTATTATAAGGTCTATATATATGACAGACACCTAGACCTCTTGACCACCAAGGCCCCTTTTTACGTAAATTATTTAAAAGGTCTGTATATAATGTATATGATAGACACCTAGACCTCTTTGACCAACAAGGCCCTTTTTATGTAAATTCATTATAAAGTCTGTATATGACAGACACCTAGACCTCTTTTGACCACCAAGGCCCCTTTTTATGTAAATTTATTATAAGGTCTGTATATGACAGACATCTAGACCTCTTTGACCACCAAGGCCTCTTTTTATGTAAATTCATTATAAGGTCTGTATATATGAAAAACACCTAGACCTCTTGACGCCCAAGGTATTTTTTTATGTAAATACATTATACGGTCTGTATATGACAGACACCTATACCTCGTTGACCACCATGACCCCTTTTTATGTAAATCCATTGTAAGGTCTATATATCACAGACACCTAGACCTCTTTGACCACAAAGGAATATTTTTATGCAAATTCATTTTAAGATCTATATATCTTTGGGATTTGTGAGTTTCCTTGATCTAATTTTAATGCTTTTCAATACTTAAACGATTAGGGACTGAGTTTATTTCATAATTGATAACTGTAAGTTTATCTGTAGACTATTTGTGAGGGATAGCAATATGTGGTGACATGTCTGAGATTTGGTGTCTTTGACCTCTTTTTATATCCTCTGCTAGCAAGCGGGGGATATATATTGATAGGGTGTTTCCGTACGTCCGTACTTCCGTTCTTCCGTTCGTCTGTCTAAACTACTCTTACATCAGTGAATGGATTTCATTGAAATTTTCACAGAATGTTCAGCTATTTTATTTTTGATCAGAATGATTTTTGGGTTTCTCATAGACAAACATCAACTTTACCATTTCTTTCAAATCTGATTATGTAAGAGGGGTAGGGATGCCCCATCCGCAACTCCTAACCCAGTGAGTGGCTTTCTGTGAAACTTTGAGGGAATCCCATTGTGAACAACCCATTTTGTTTTTTTTTTTATTGAAACAATTTTTGGGGTTCACATATGCAAACATGGACTTATACATTTCTGTACATTATGGTACCTGTAGCAGGGGATATATATATGTGAGCTTTGCTCACAGTACTTCTAGTTTATGGTCATGTTAAAAATTTTAAGTTCTTGTTTTTGTTCATCAATAACTCCTGTAGGTTTATCATAACATGGCTGAAATACTGCAAACTGTCGATATAGAAACACCAATAACTGGACTAACTTCAGTATTTGATTGGAATAAAAACTTGTTTTTTTTGCCTTAACCTTTAAAATGAAAAATTATACAATTTTTACTGAGTTTTACTGTAAACAAGGAAAAAACAATATTTTTTTCTCATATTATATTCAGATAAAAGATAAACTAGTTAACAAGTAAGACACAGGTAAGACCTTGTGGTTTTCAGAAAATGAAACTGCGAAATATATTGCAAGTTACTAGCAATAAAACTAGTTAGATGAAAAAATAGCATGGAATATTTCTTATATTAACCAGGAAAATAAATATTTGTAATATTAACTTGTTATATAAAAATCTTTAAAACTGTCTGGAATACAAACATTTTTTTAATTGAAACTCTGGAAACACCTTTTAAAAGTTATAAGATTGAATACAAATATTTCCAACACTTTATGGATAACCGGAATACAAACATTTCTGATATTTATGAATAACTAGGAATAACTGTTTCTACTAGTAACTTGGAACATGTGTGTAGTGATTTATATGTGGAAATCGTGAGGTTTTTGCAACAATTTGTATTGAAATCAATGTTCATCTTAGTGAAACGTAAGTTAAATTTTGATTTAGTTCATATCAAAGAATTCCACTATACAATTAATTACTCTTCATGAAGTCAACATTGGGAATTGAGGACTCGAGACCTGACCTACGAGGCGAACTGACCCGATTGAGGCTAACGACTGAAGTCAAGTCAGATCAGCGAGTCTGTCACTTCCCCATGTTGACCTCATAAAGATTAATTAATTGTTTTATTATACCGATAATGATTATAAAAGAGCAATTGTAGTTAAGTTTTCTTTTTTTAATAACATCAATATTATAACAACAAATTCGACAATTAAAATTTTAGGTTCAAAATTTTTGGAAACGGAAAAAATAAAATTGGAAGTCATTATAACGAGCCGACACAGGTCAGCAATTTTATTGATGGAGTCATCATAACGCACCCGAGGTCAGTTTCTTGTCCAGTTGGAGTCATTATAAAGCACGCGCTGTCAGTGTCTTGTCCAGATGGAGTCATAGCGCACGCAAGGTCATTTCTGTTAAGTGGGTGTTTTTGGGAGTCGTTTGCCGATTTAAATGGTTGCTTTCCAACCAATCAAATTCTTAGGTTCTGATTAGATGTATAATAAATTGAGTTGCTGCACTGGCATTATCATGTGAGTAATTGACAAGCCAGAGTGATCTAGTTAGTTATTTGATGTTACTGCTAAGAGTGTGTTCGACTCTGATTGTCAGTTTTCCTCAACAGGTCAGTGTTCATCTCTTGCTTCTCCAATTAACTCCACCATTAAAATTGGGGAGGGGGTCGTGATGTAGTGGTTAGGATCGTCCATAGGACTGGGATGAAAATTACTTTCCCATCTAAAAGGAGAGTAACATCCGTAGCATGTTATTCATAGGTAGACTTAAAAAAAGAGAAGATTAAAATGCCGCTGCAGGAGCTGCTCTTGCGCCTACCGAGTGGCGAGGGATTACCATTAGTTGGTATAACTTGTTTCCAAATCCACTATAAACAAATAAGTTTAAAGTAATAATATCAGCTGCATACATGTATATAGGCAATTGTGATAAAAAAACATCACAAAATGTACCATTACATGTAGAATTACATGTACTATGTACTTGTATGAAATATAAAGAATTCATGTTTTTTGTCCATTTATTTTTTATTCATTATTATGTCTCCCAAACGAAGTTTGGAGACATGTTGTTTTTGCTCAGTTCTTATTATTCTTATTATTATTATTATTATTATTATTTTTCTTATTATTATTATTATTATTTTTCTTCTTTCCGGGCGCGTTTTTTCGAACACTTGTGTGCACCGTTTCTCATAAACCAATAAACGGAATCGCTTGATATCATACGACTTGCTAGGCCCATATTCCTAGATGCGCCTCCCGAAAAAAAATTTTCAATCTGTGGGAGGGAACATATATTTTGGGGGTCTCAAAAGGGGGTGGGGTTTTGCAAAATTTTACTATAGAAGTCTATGGGAAAAGTGATATAACTTGATCATTTGTGATCTTAACTTGGAAATACTACCTGTTACCTTGGATATTTAAGTTTTTATACCCCGCCACACGAAGTGGCGAGGTATTATGTTATACCCTCCATTTCGTTGTCTTAGGGGGGGTCATGCCCCACCCCCTCAAATAACAAAATACTTAATATTTTGAAAACCATTGTGATCCCCGCCCTATAACCATATATATTATTACTCCTTATGATAAGACAAATCATTTGGTACCATAGGGGGTCTGAGGGGGGTCATGCCCCACCCCCTCAAATGATAAAATACTAAATATTTTGAAAACCATTGAGATCCCCAACCAATAACCATATATATTATTACTCCTTACGAATCATTTGGTACCATAGGGGGTCTGAGGGGGGGTCATGCCCCACCCCCTCAAATACAAAATACTTATTATTCTGAAAACCATTGAGATCCCCACCCTATAACCATATATATTATTACTCCTTATGATAAGACGAATCATTTGGTACCATAGGGGGTCTGAGGGGGGTCATGCCCCACCCCCTTAAATGACAAAATACTTATTATTCTGAAAACCATTGAGATCCCCACCCTATAACCATATATATTATTACTCCTTATGATAAGACGAATCATTTGGTACCATAGGGGTCTAAGGGGGGGTCATGCCCCACCCCCTCAAATGATAAAATACTAAATATTCTGAAAACCATTGAGATCCCCACCCAATAACCATATATATTATTACACCTTATGATAAGACGAATCATTTGGAACCATAGGGGGTCTGAGGGGGGTCATGCCCCACCCCCTCAAATGATAAAATACTAAATAGACAGAAGTTTTTATACCCCGCCACACGAAGTGGCGAGGTATTATGTTATACCCTCCATTTCGTTGTCTTAGGGGGGTCATGCCCCACCCCCTCAAATAACAAAATACTTAATATTTTGAAAACCATTGTTATCCCCACCATATAACCATATATATTATTACTCCTTATGATAAGACAAATCATTTGGTACCATAGGTGGTCTGAGGGGGGTCATGCCCCACCCCCTCAAATGATAAAATGCTAAATATTCTGAAAACCATTGAGATCCCCACCCTATAACCATATATATTATTACTCCTTATGATAAGACGAATCATTTGGTACCATAGGGGGTCTGAGGGGGGGTCATGCCCCACTCCCTTAAATGATAAAATACTAAATATTCTGAAAACCATTGAGATCCCCACCCTATAACCATATATATTATTACTTCTTATGGTAAGACGAATCATTTGGTACCATAGGGGGGTCTGTATATTTTTATTTATATATGTTGGGTGGAAAGGCATGGCTAAAGGGGAGGTGGAGGCCATTGCACCTTCAATAATAAAATATTTTGATAAAACATCTGTTAATCATGTTAATACCGATTACAACATATAAAACTGCAGATATTGAATACCATATATCAAACATTTTGCATATACTCAATCTCTTTGTACACTTGCCCAGTATTTCAAACACTAGGAATTCCAAAAATACCCTGAAAGAGAAAGAGCTTCGTTTGGGAGACATTCGAAACTGCATCCAGTTTCAACTATACCTTGTTTGATTTTATTCCGATGTTTAATTGCATCTTGCATGCATCAGATCATCTCCTGCTTTAATAGACTCATTATCTCTCTTTAGTTTAACTAATTCACACAATTAGTAAGTAGTCTATTTAATAATAAATCAAATCCGATAGCTATAATGCTTAAAATGAGATTACAGATCAGCTGGCCTGGAATGGAAAATGATTCATATATTTTAAACATATGCAAGAATATTATAGTTTTAACCACCGTTGCGTCAGTTACCCTGATATACTAGTACAGATGGGCATCAAACATTCCTATGATGCATATCCCATAAATATTAACATTAGTATGCTAATAAGTTGAATTCTTATTTTCATAAAAAACACAATATGTGTCCTGCTGCGGTCACTAATTGTGCTAATTACTAAATAAACATGTGTATTATGAACTTTGTAAACAATTTTGTTAATTGATTTGATCTCCAAAGCCATTAAATTGTGTTTTATTAATTTTAGTGAGAATTGTCATTCAAAATATCCTGAATATGCATCAGATTTTGACAAAACATTCATGATGTAGAAAAAACGTATGCATTTCAGAGTTGAAGTTTCTTCACAGTTCAATATGCAATTATTGGAAGTAATTAACATAGACTATTGGTGTTGCAAAATCTTATGCAAATAAGAGAAATATTCTATTTACAGATATCCAATTAAATAGAGTTGTCTGTGTTAATATTTATATGAAGATATATAATATGGCAAATTGGTGTAGGGGAGATAATCCTCAAAATATTTCTGATTGTATCATCTTTGTGATGAACCAAAATGATTGAATCTAATGTTATACAACTTGATATGTTGATAACCTGTAATCTACATGCATTTGCACATATTGATAAATATTGATTAAGATTTTTTAGGTGAAACTTCTTTAAATTGAAGATAAATTTGCAACAATGCCAAAAGTGACGTGATTGTAGGTACTCAATAAGCTGTTTTCTGGATGAGAATGAAATAATTTTTCTGGTAAATTTTCTTGTTGTATGCAATGTTTTTTCAGACACAAATACCAAATATTTAATAAAGACAATATGAGGACCATTCCTCTAAAGTATGGTTACTTATAGTATAAATAAAAGTAAATAACACTATTCGTTTTTAAAATTTATATATAAAAATAAAGATTTTTCCATTCATTCATTCATTCAGTTATCACATGTAACAGAAAAGATAATTATAACATCTAGCAAATTTTGTTTATTAAAGAACAAACAAAAAAACTTTTCTAGTTTTGTTTTTGCTTTTTCCCCCTAACTACCGTAAATTGTCTCTTAACTTTTGCACCTACTGATACACAAATAATTGACATGCTTAGATTGCTTTCCCATTGTTCATCTGTATTATAACTAGAGGCTCTCAAGAGCCTGTGTCGCTCACCTGTATCTAATGTGATTTTGGAAATTATGTAAAATTATATAATGATTGAGACCAAGATTGGTTTAATTTGACACAGTATTTAAAATTAAAAACAGGTCATCTTAGTGTAGTCTTACAATAGCTACTGAAGACATCTTATCATTATTATTTTTGAATATGTGGTCAAGTTGTGACCATTCAGAATTTTTTTTACAATTTTCTGATAGACTTCTAAACATCTTGGATGATGGATCGGCAACAAAGTAACAACACTTGGTCAGCAAAGTTTCATTCCATTCAGTGGTTCTCTAAAAGAAGTCATTTGTATGCATTTCCCATAGGGTCCTATGTTAAACTAAGTTCCCCGCTGGCGGCCATCTTGGATTATGGATCGGCTACAAAGTAACAACACTTGGTCAGCACCTCACAAGGAACATTCATGCCATGTTTGGTTTCATTCCATTCAACGGTTCTCTAAAAGAAGTCATTTGTATGCATTTCCCATAGGGTCCTATGTTAAACTAAGTCCCCCTCTGGCGCCCATCTTGGATGATGGATCGGCTACAAAGTAACAACACTTGGTCATCACCTCATAAGGAACATTCATGCCAGATTTAGTTTCATTCCATTCAGTGGTTCTCTAAAAGAAGTCATTTGTATGCATTTCCCATAGGTTCCTATGTTAAACTAAGTTCCCCGCTGGCGGCCATCTTGGATGATGGATCGGCTACAAAGTAACAACACTTGGTCAGCACCTCATAAGGAACATTCATGCCAGATTTAGTTTCATTCCATTCAGTGGTTCTCTAAAAGAAGTCATTTGTATGCATTTCCCATAGGGTCCTATGTTAAACTAAGTTCCCTGCTGGCGGCCATCTTGGATGATGGATCGGCTACAAAGTAACAACACTTGGTCAGCACCTCATAAGGATCATTCATGCCAGATTTAGTTTCATTCCATTCAGTGGTTCTCTAAAAGAAGTCATTTGTATGCATTTCCCATAGGGTCCTATGTTAAACTAAGTTCCCCGCTGGCGGCCATCTTGGATGATGGATCGGCTACAAAGTAACAACACTTGGTCAGCACCTCATAAGGAACATTCATGCCATGTTTGGTTTCATTCCATTCAACGGTTCTCTAAAAGAAGTCATTTGTATGCATTTCCCATAGGGTCCTATGTTAAACTAAGTCCCCCTCTGGCGCCCATCTTGGACGATGGATCGGCTACAAAGTAACAACACTTGGTCAGCACCTCATAAGGAACATTCCTGCCAGATTTAGTTTCATTCCATTCAGTTGTTCTCTAAAAGAAGTCATTTGTATGCATTTCCCATAGGGTCCTATGTTAAACTAAGTTCCCCGCTGGCGGCCATCTTGGATGATGGATCGGCTACAAAGTAACAACACTTGGTCAGCACCTCATAAGGAACATTCATGCCAGATTTAGTTTCATTCCATTCAGTGGTTCTCTAAAAGAAGTCATTTGTATGCATTTCCCATAGGGTCCTATGTTAAACTAAGTTCCCCGCTGGCGGCCATCTTGGATGATGGATCGGCTACAAAGTAACAACACTTGGTCAGCACCTCATAAGGATCATTCATGCCATGTTTGGTTTCATTCCATTCAACGGTTCTCTAAAAGAAGTCATTTGTATGCATTTCCCATAGGGTCCTATGTTAAACTAAGTCCCCCTCTGGCGCCCATCTTGGATGATGGATCGGCTACAAAGTAACAACACTTGGTCAGCACCTCATAAGGAACATTCATGCCAGATTTAGTTTCATTCCATTCAGTGGTTCTCTAAAAGAAGTCATTTGTATGCATTTCCCATAGGGTCCTATGTTAAACTAAGTTCCCCGCTGGCGGCCATCTTGGATGATGGATCGGCTACAAAGTAACAACACTTGGTCAGCACCTCATAAGGAACATTCATGCCAGATTTAGTTTCATTCCATTCAGTGGTTCTCTAAAAGAAGTCATTTGTAAGCATTTCCCATAGGGTCCTATGTTAAACTAAGTTCCCCGCTGGCGGTCATCTTGGATGATGGATCGGCTACAAAGTAACAACACTTGGTCAGCACCTCATAAGGAACATTCATGCCATGTTTGGTTTCATTCCATTCAATGGTTCTCTAGAAGAAGTTCAAAATGTAAAATGTTAACGACGACGCCGGACGACGGACGACGACGGACGACGGACGACGGACGCCAAGTGATGAGAAAAGCTCACTTGACCCTTTGGGTCAGGTGAGCTAAAAATAAACACTAAATTGTGCCATAAACAGTGTTGTCAAACATCAAATAATTTAACTACAAGACCTAAATAAACATATAAACACCCCTAATAAAATGATGCAGTTTATATCTTAATTTGAATCTTTTATATATAATTTCAATATAGTAACTATTTTAGCACTAAACATGCAGATATAAGCACTGGTTATTATACAACTGAAACAGACATCAATGTATTTCCTTCAGGGTGAAATTAAAAAGGTTCCATTTTACAAAAGTAGCTATCAAATGTAAAAACAGAATAATACAAAAATAAAATGAACAGAACTACTTTTGTTCTTCATTGTAGACTCTGCAATGCTTTTAATTCCATGGCAAGAGCTTACAATTTACAGCACTACTGAAGCACGACCCTCCTTTTCACAAGGAAAGGTTATAAGAAAATATCTTCACCAACTTTTACTTTTTCAGGAATGTATTTATTTGACAACACAAAATTAATTCACCCAAGAAATTGATACTACAGGTACAGTAGAACATTAGTTGCTCCAATTTGAACTAAAGGTAATGTGAACAAGTTCACAAAATGATACTTCAGGCTCAAAAATATTGAGTGCTCAAGTAAAATTATCCTGCATGGTTTATGTTCTATTAAAATCCCTTACCATATATGTTTTATGAGGAGTTGCATTTCCAAGAATATTTGAACCAGACAGACAAGATGATTCCATTATACCCCTTTGATCTTAGTTCATTGACCAGAACTAGCCTATGGCGCAAACTGTTTTGATTAAAGTCCCTTCTGTGTTCCAGTAACCGAAGTTCTTCCATACATTCGTAAACCCATTCAGTCTAGGTTAAAGACGTTATTAATATTCTCATTCCCACACTTCATAAACACATAAAACTAGAGGCTCAGAGGGCTGAGCCTTTATCGCTCACCTGGCAGAAACAAGAATTGCCCATTGCGGCCATGTTTGTAGCATGATCTGGACAAATGAGAAAAACGCTGTAAAAACCTCCCACAGATGCTTCTTGTCAGGTTTCATTCCATTTGGCAAAGCAGTTCCGCAGATTTCTTTGTTAAATCAACCAATGAGAAAAGGAATTTTTATGGCGCCATGTCTGTTATCCGATCTGGACGAAATGAGGAAACTTTATAAAAAACCTCCCATAGACGCTTCCTGTCAAGTTTCGTTCCATTTTGCCCATCGAGTTAAGAGAAGGAGATGTTTTTATATCGGCCAATCAGAAACAAAAACTGTCCCAAGGCGGCTATATTTGTATTCTGATCGGGACGAAGTGAGGAAACTTTATAACGGACCTCCCATATATGATTCCTATCAAGTTTCGTTCCATTTGGCCAAGCAGTTTCAGAGACAAAGAGTTTTTTTTTATATCAGCCAATCAGAAACAAGAACTGTCCTTGGTGTCCATATTTGTAGTCCGATCGGGACAAAATGAGGAAAATTTGTAAAGAACCTCTCATAGATGCTTCCTGTCAAGTTTCATTCCATTTGGCCCAGTAGTTCCACGGAATCTTTTTCATTTAATCAACCAATGAGAAACAAGAATTTTCAATAGCGGCCATGTTTGTTGCCCGATCAGGACGAAATGAGGAAAATTTGTAAACAACCTCCCATAGATGCTTCTTATCAAGTTTCGTTCCATTTGGCCAAGCGATTTTAGAGGAGAAGATTTGTTTATATCAGCCAATCAGAAACAATAACTGCCGATTACCGCAATATTTGTAGTCCGATAGGAGCGAAATGAGGAAAATTTATAAAGGACCTCCCATATATGCTTCCTGTCAAGTTTTGTTCCATTTGGCCAAGCAGTTTTAGAGGAGAAGATTTTTGAAATACAGCCAATGAGAAACACCAATTGAACATGGCGGCCACGTTTGTTGTCCGATCGAGACGAAATGAGCAAAATTTATCAAGTTTAATTCTATTTGGCCCAGTGGCTTCAGAGGAGAAGATTAAAATGTGAAAAGTTAACAGATGGACGGATGGACGGACGGACGACGGACGCCAAGTGATGTCAAAAGCTCACATGGCCTTTGGCCAGGTGAGCTAAAAATGATATTTTTACCGGAGTAATTGTAAAGAAGAAAATTTTAAAATCCACCACCACCTTAAAATATATATATTTGAGAATCTAGGAATTATATTGAATGGCCTAATGGTTACATTAATATCATTCAGTGATCATTATTCTCACACAAAAAAAAAAAACAATTAAAAGTATTAAATGTTGTTAATAATACTGATACAATGAAAAGAGCAAAATTCATTAACTCAAATTTACAATTTGAAAATAATGTGCATACATTGAATTGGTACTTTCTTCATTTCAACTGAAACGTTTCTCACTAAATTTCCCCTAACATCCCTGCAATTGGAATTGTTGTCCAAAAATTTGTTGTTTAAGCTACCAATTTTTACCTCTACATATTTTTAACGATCATAAGTATAAGCCAACAGCTCTCCAACTTTGTATACTTTGAAATATTTCATAAACATATTAACACGAAGTGTCCTGTAATTCTCAAGTTTTTGATCAATTTCTCAACTGAAAAAATGAACTGAGATCCAATTTTTTCTTATAAATGAAAGATTCTTTACATGCACACACCATTTTCTTTTTAATAACAACCACAAAACACACAGACAGCCTAATCCAAAGGTACTGTTAGATGAAACCAAATTACCATTCATGAAACTATGCATCCTATAAGAAGTAAAAGAATTTGTAAACCACCAGGAAGACAACACCATAATACCAAGGCGAACAGACATGGGGTTACAAGCTGTGAATTTCTCAGTGTAAAATAACTGCCAAAGTCCATATAGGAATTGAGTAAGGTCAACACATAGTGCAATTTTGATACATCATACATGTGCTGTTTTATGGTGTTGGACTAATGTGATTTTGGTAAGGATTGGGGAAATACGATTGTTAGCCAATAGATAATATTTTACCCAATTTTAATTTCCGAGTAAATTTTTTTATTGTCACATTAAATGTCTTACAAATATCTTTATCAACAGACAACATACATGTTCCCTACCTCTGTACAATATAACCTTCTCATCTAATCCCTAATCAGGCTTTGGAAATTCATAACACTACTATGATCATCCCAAAATTAGTGTGATGTGTTAGAATACATTTAAATGATTAAAATTTCCTGTTTTTTCACATACATTTCAAAACTATAAATAACGGTCTTACCATATTAAAATCAATATTAAAAAAACAATATAAAAAACACACGGAAATTATTTCGTTCTACTTACTATGATATGTAAAATGGAAATTGATTTGTCATGTTCATACACATTGGTATTGTTGCACTTAAAAATCGTTCACACAGGGAAACAGTTGAGGATTCCAGGTTTGTTTGTTTAACGTTAAATTTTGTATTTCAGCTTTTCTTCTTTTTTAAATGTTTTTTTTTTCTCCGCCGGGTTCTCTGTCAAATGTCCATTTTTCAAAAAAAAGGAATCTTTCCCTCTGAATTCAATGCGACAACTGAAACAAAACCAAAGGCCAGTGTGAGCTATTTCCATCACTTGGCATCCATTGTCCATCCTTCCGTTAACTTTTAACATTTTGATCATCTCCTTGATAACCACTGAACAAAATCTAAACAACCTAGCCGAGATATTCGTTGTAAGGCACTTTCCAAGTCTTGTTACTTTGGTGTTGATTGGCCAAGAAACACGGTGACAAGAACCTACTGTGAATTCAGTTATTTTCGTTGACGTCAATTTCGTGGATTGGGAAAAGAACGACAACTTCGTGGGTTTTTAATTTCGTGGATTGAAAATTAAAAAAAAACACACACACACACACACAAAATCAAACTAGAAATCTGATCTGTACTGTCAGAATCGACAGTTATCCCCGCACCCCCTGCAAGTAGTTTGGCCACTTACCTATAGTCAAAAAATATAAAACCTTATTCCTATCCAAAAATAGTATGCAGTCATTCTATAAAGAAATTAAATCAATAAACCTAATGAAAAAAGCTTAAATTGATAGTTTTTCAAAATTCGACACCTGCGGGTCTCAATTTTAGAAAATCAAAATTATAAAACCTTATTGCGCAACTGCATATAGTGTAAGACAATACTGCATAGAATTAAAATGAATGAATTGAAAAATGAAAGAGAAGTTAAGGTCAAAGCTTAAATTGAGAGTTTTTCGGAATACGACCCCTGTGGGCCCCAATTTTAGAAAATCAAAATTCTGAAACCTTATTGCGCATCTGCATATGGTGCATGGAAATACTGTATAGAATAAAATACATAAATTAAAAAATGAATGATGAGTTTAGGTCACAAGTTTGAATTCTAAATGTTCGAAGTTCAATCCATGTGGGCCCCTTGTTTAGAAAATCAAAATTCCAAAACCTTATTGCGCATCTACAGATGGTATGCAACCATTCTATATAGAAATTAAATTCCTAAACCCAAAAGTGAAGTAGGAGTTGTTGTCACAAGAAAATGCGACAAAAAGAACTATGTCCCTTTCGATCATTTTGGCATTTGAATTTTTCGTTTAATGTGTTTCGGTTTTCCGAAATTTCGACTTTGAAAACTTCTGATTAGACATACATTGTGGAATACGCATATAACAAGCATGCAAATGACAATATCTAACGATGTTTAAGTTCTATTATTAAGTATATCCGGGGGTTACGCACGTGGATGGTAGATTGTAATAAAACATGACAATTTTTTCAATCATCATGAAAATTAGAAACAATAAAATCCTGAACAATCCAAATGAGATAAATACATGTAGTATTTTTGCACGTTTAATTCATCTATGTGACCATAAAGTTAGGCAAAAGTGTATTTATTGAAGTACCATCCAGGTTTTGGTAAGTACTCATTGTGACTATGATACCAATGTTTCAAAATTACTTTTTCCAATCTTTTCGTTCATTTTTTGTGCCATTTTTGTCTTAGAAAAACAACTATATTTAGTAATAAGCGCATTTTTTTTATTACAGGTACATTTTCCGTGTTTTTTTCCATCGTGTGTTAAACTTGTGTGCTTTTATTTGATGTGATAGCAGATTTTTAGCTTCTTGGAAAATTTGTATTGTTTATCTGCGCGTTTTATTGGATCTGTTATTCAAAATTCAAATATAAATTCTTGCTTACTTTCATTAAAAATTTCAATTTTGAAATTGAAATTAATTAAAGAGAACAGATTCCACTGAAATACATGGAAATGTTCGGGACAATCTTCAACATTCTGAGAGAAAAACCATCATAGCTTTAATTTTGTTTTACGTTTTACTTGTTTTTAACTCTTAAGTTAAGTTAAGTTATACCTACAGCAGTAAGAGGGAAATGTAATCGCCAAGAGTCAGACGTTGCGACGTCTCCCGAGGAAATCCCTTAAAACATCATCAGATTTGATTTTTTTCATAAATATCTCGTAAATAAGCACATGGATCCCCGCTCAACAATCATCAATATTCCTGGTTAAACTCAGTTGAACAACATTCTTGGTAAACAATGGTAAATTTTACAATATAAATTAGCAGTCCTTCTTTTAAAACTAAAATTGAATATATTGCTTAATTATTAGTTTGATAAAAAAAAATAATTTAATTGAGCGCATATGCTCTAAAAGTTTAATTCTCGTACGATTTAAGAAAAATTTCATGGCATGCTGTTGTTTGTTGTGAGATTTTAAAATTTATAAAAATAAGTCGCACCGAGGTAAAATCTCCCAAAAAACACAGTATGCCATGAATTATTTCTATTCTAATACGTTAAATTAGGTATTTTTCTGGGGACAATAAATATGGTAAATAAATCAGTGTTTGTGGCTGTTCTCTCAAATGAGTATCCCCCCTCTGCTGATTAAAAAAATACTCATTTCATGTTATAAGAACCTTTGCTCTGAAAACATATCTCGAAGGAAAATTTTGATTCATTTAACAACTTCAGAGGTTCTGAGATTAGCAAAAATAGACAACAATCGAACGAAAGTTTTTTTCTCTAATGTAGGTCACACATTTGTCTCTCGAACGTTACGGACGGCGGTAAGTATCATATGTTGGATGATTAAATTAAAATCACAAAATAGGAGTTGAAGCTATGTGTTTGGCATTGATTAGCAGTTGACCATTAAAAGATAATTATCTTAACAAAGTATGTTTAAAATTTTAACAAAATATATTGAGTACATCGAAGTCGACACGTTTTTTAATTTACCCGAAAATTGCTAATTTTGTGATTTTTCGTGCATACTTGATTTTTTATGGACAAGGCGATATAACAACATCTGACTTTAATATTAAGGTAACAGTATAGAGGAGCTTAAGGAAATTTCAGTCTAGTGAGTCTTTTTAGCAACTTTAAATTTTGATCACAGACACAAAGAACTTGGCAATATTTTGTAACCATTTTTCACCATTTTAGTAACAATGTTTAAGTTTTTTTAGAATAATTATGAATATTTAAACTGGAAACAATAAGAAAAAATGTTTTCATGTACTTATTAATAAACTTTAATTTTTTTTTTATGTAGAAATGCTATAGTATGTAGGAAAATATGGCTATATTCGCTTTAACAAATAAATTCATTTCAGATTGCATATTGGCTGACCCATTAAACAAATACTTTTCTAAATGACCAATATGCTCCCATAGTGCTCGCTGCGCTCGCTATAAATCAGTCGTTCGTAATCGATTCTAAACTTATTAGCAGACAGAAACACGGCAGACGATAGCGGGACGAAACTGTGGATTATATTAATTCGCTCAAAAATGTTTATACAAACAGAAAAAAACATTAAGGGGCAAAACATTTTGACTAAATGGATGAGAGACAATGACGACTTTGGAGCGCCTTAGGATATTCGGTAATAAGGCAATGAAACTGAAATCATTGAGATATGAATTTTCATGGAGACCTATAAAACACCAATGTCGAAAAATATGATAAAATATCAAAACATGTCATTATTCATATCAGACCCATTATCAGCCCGTGGTCAAAATCATCCATCGAAACTGGCGGTTCTCGGGCTGATATATATATATATATGAAAATGGAAAGGATTTCATAAATAATACCAAATTAAATTTATTTTTCATGGAGATCCTGATTTAAAAATATACATTAACTTTTGTATGTATAGTGATTTTGATTATCTGACCTGCAACATATAGAAAGTAAATAAAACAAAATTGAGAGCAAACATGCTTTTTCATTCTATGTTTTAAAGTTGTTTCATTTTGGATATATTTTGTTTCAGTTAAATTTCTTCACAAAGTGTTATACGGGGCTGTCAGGAGTTCAGTTTGATGGAGGATGCTAGTTTGACTACTTTCCTCCAATATCCCTATTAACTATATTTCTAAATGAGATTCTTTAAAAAATATATCTTTACACCTTAACAAACTTATTTCATCGTACCTTAAATACCCCTATGACACACAAATCTCTTATAATTACATTTAATTCGAATTCCGTCGTATAGTTGTATTTTGTACAAATAAATCATTCTGAAGTAATGGGGTCTTTTTTCTGTCTAACATTGATACGAGGTTAAAGTTTAGCCGATTCCATTACATTAATAACATAACGATTGTCTGTAGGATCAATAAGATACGTGGGGTAATTAAGGTTGGAGACATTGATTTTGATTTGCGATTTTTATTGAACATTTATTTTCTTCCTCTCCGATTTTGTTCGATCAATAACCGTCAGAGATATGGATCTGAGATTTTCCATGATGAAAGATCAATGTTTCTAGATGTGCTATTCATTTTTCGATGGGGGTCACTGAGATGTATAATGAGCAGTTCAAAGAACTATAGGACCCTGTGGCGAAATTTTATTTTCATCGAAAAACTCTACGAGAGTGACCAATGACCATCTCATATCATATATTTTATTGCACACCCTGGCAACACCTATTAAATGAAATATACCTCATTCCTCTAGGGGGGTCAACCCCACCCCTCAAAGTCGATAATTTTGCAATTAAATTCCATAGCTTTAAATCATTTATTTTATTATTCTCCGTAACAAGACGCATTAAATGACATGTACCTCATTCTTTCAGTAGGGTGATCCTCACCTCAATAAATCAATAATGTCTAATTATCTCATAAACCGTTAAAATCCCCACCCTTAAACCAAATATTTTCTTATTCCCCGTGGTAAGACGCACCAAATGACACATACCTTGCTTCCCCAGAGGGTTATCACCACTCCAATCAAATAAAAAATGTTCAATTATCTCAAAAACAGTTCAAATCCCCACCCTAAACCATATATATTCTTATTCCCAATGGTAAGACGCACCAAATAACACATACCTCGCTTCCCCGGGGGTTATCACCACTCCCATCAAATCAATTATGTTCTATTATCTCATAAACCGTTAAAATCCCCACCCCTAAACCATATATTTTCTTATTCCCCATGGTAAGACGCATCAAATGACACATACCTCGCTTCCCCATGGGGTTATCACCACTCCCGTCATATATTTTCTTTTTTCCCTATGATAAGACAAACAGATTGATAAAAACCTAACACCCCCACCAAATCAATAATTTTTAATTATTTCAAAATCCGTAAAAATATCCATCCCTTTAACACGTTTTAATACGCAATGTTCAATTTAAATATTATTACAAGGAAGACATCAATGTAACAGACATAATATGTAATAATAGATATTATTTCATTTGCTTGTGCATAAATTAAAAAAAAAATCTTGTTGTGTTGCAATGATTCAAATTACACGGACTTGATGTTGGGAGGACTTTTCACGGCAGGTAAGAAGTCTTATTATTTTTAGCTCACCTGACCCAAAGGGTCAAGTGAGCTTTTCTCATCACTTGGCGTCCGTCGTCCGTCGTCCGTTAACTTTTACAAAAATCTTCTCCTCTGAAACTACTGGGCCAAATTGAACCAAACTTGGCCACAAGCATCATTAGGGTATCTAGTTTAAGTTACGTTAAGAATGAAGTTTACACATGTAAAATAAGTATGTACATATTATCAGGTTTTCTGCAAACGTATATCGTAAAATATCAGCCGCGAGACACAATGTGAAGCTTTTTCGGCGAGTGAGCGTAGCGAACGAGCCAAAAAGCTTCATATTGTGTCGAGCGGCTTATATTTTACAATATTTGTTTGAAGAAAACTTGATGATAAATTTATCGTATTGTTAACTAGCAATCTTAATGGAATTTCTTACTTTTCAATGGCCATCTGCCTATAACCGGATGTTTTCCTGATATATTCGGGTCAACGTTGGGTCAAACATTATGACGTCTCTGATATATTCGGGTCAGCTCATATTAGCGTCGGGTCAACTCTTTACGACGTCACAGTGCCGAAATACGGGAAATTGTGAAGGCCTCAGCAGGTCGATATAGGCATGTAATCTGTAATCTGTATAATAAATTCTGCCAGTCAAGGCACACCTCCAATTATAGCTGGAGTGACATCCACCAACATCACAAATATATATGTAATTATCACATAAATAATAGTTCCATCCACACGAATATTATATACACAACTGTTAGTTTATGATATACGCAATAGGCTAATTTAAAATATAAAATTATTTAAGTAAGAGATGATAATTTGGGCTGTCTTATGCTGAGTCACTTACATAACCCTTTAATTAATTAATTAATTAATTAATTAACAGTCTTAAACTTTCCTTCTCTTTTTTGGTTGTTTACTATTAAAACCGAGTAGTCTATATCGTGTTGTATGGAGTAGGTGGATCATTTTCCTACATTGCGGTTCAAGAATTTTTGATATATTATCAAAAGTTTGATCGTTGTTATTTTTGCAATAGTTGTAAGAATCACAAATCAACCTGAGTAGTTCTATGTTATTGATACTGTTGCTCTGAGAGAAAATTCTACTAGCCGTTATCACAATTCTTTCCAATATGGGTTTTCTTACAGCATCTAAGGTTACACATGTAAGCAGGAAATGGGATAATGTTTCTTCTCCATTTTTGCATAGTTGACATGTTGGGTCAACTGCATTGGAATTATATTTGGCTCTTTGGGATTGTAGGATGTATCCTCCTGTTGCGATTTTCACTCGCGGTGGTAATTTTTGTACTATTTTGGGGTCAGAAGCAGATATACTGACCACCGGATGACAATGACCAAGGCTGTATATTGGAGATAAGTACTGTAGGCTATTGAAAAGTTCTTTCTCATCCAAGATCTTTCTATGCCAGTATGTTTTAATTTTATTGACCATACTTTTTTTCCATATTTCTTTAGTTGTTATAGAATCCAAAAATTCTACTGGATCTGTTAATTGATATTTAAAACAAATTTTCTTTGCATCTATGAACCAGCTGTTGCTTTTGCACGATTTAATTTTCAATTGACGATTTGCTAAATGGGGAAATACGATAAACAGGTATACAGTCATCTAAATCAGTTAGCACAAGATAATTACAATGGACAGAAAATCTATACTAACATATATATTTACATTACCTACAGTATCTCGTTTGATAAATTAAACGTCTACCACAGTGCCTATATCAGAAGTTTATTTTCTGAGGAAACTAATAACTCAGTTCATTTGGAAACGATGATAGAATCGGTAATTATTAAAGATTGTAATCACTTTAATTCTAATGGTATGCATTTTTTGTTAGACATAAACTAAATTAATATTATCGATTTCATTGTAAATTTAATGAGAAGTTAACCCAAATGTGATACTTTATTTCAGGCTGATATGGATATGTTCGAGGAGATAGAATTTGAGTCCGAAGCTTACACGTCGCTTTGGTTGACTCAAAATACATTAAAAAAAGGCAACAAAATCGACAACGTAGCAAACACGAACAATATAGATCTTACAACCGTTCTTGGAAAACCACATTTGTTTATATTTAGACATCCAAATGAAGCTGACACAATGAAGGATTTTGACTTTTTGGCCAATTGTTCTCATAAAGGCCGACGAATTACTACAACAAAGGATCCAATATCACGTTTAAACACTATTAGTGAGCCATTTGCTCTGGTGGTAATACTTAGTCCCTGCCGGACACGGAATCGGTGTCGTCTAAGTACAAATGTAAGTTTTCAGTGTTTGTATATATTAAAGCTGATTCTTCGTATTAAATTTCTGTTCCCATCATTGTTTATAATAGTATATATACTAGTATACCACAAAATTATCCGTTCTTCGTTTAAATTGATACAATTTTTTTCATTTATTAAGGAGTACGGAATTTTGTATTTTCTGTTATAGTTATACAATGTAAACTAAAGGTACTTTGAAGGAATTTATTGATGTGGTCACCCAACTTAATAACATCAATTATGTGATCCGTTAAAGTAACCCTTATTAAGCCTCCCAAACGAAGTGGGTGTCTTATAGATTTTGATTTGCGATTTTTATCGAATATTTTTTTTCTTCCTCTCCGATTTTGTTCTTTCGAATTCTCAATAACCGTGAGATATATGCATCTGAGATTTTCCACGATGAAAGATCAATGTTTCTAGATGTGGGGGTCACTAAGGAGTTCAAAGAAGGTAGGGGTTTACTATAGGACCTTATTGGGAATATTTTTTCATCGAAGTGACCAATAACCATCTCATATCATATATTTTATTATACACCGTGACCACACCTATTAAATGACATATACCTCGTTCCTCTAGGGGGGAGGGTCATCCACACCCCTCAAAGTCGATAATTTTGAAAAATTTCATGTCCAATTAAAATCCATTGCTTTAAATCATATATTTTATTATTCTCCGTAACAAGACGCATTAAATGACATGTACCTCATTCTTTCAGTAGGGTGATCCCCAACCCCATAAATCAATAATGTCCAATATCTCATAACAGTAAAAATCCCCACCCCTAAACCATATATTTTCTTATTCCCCACGGTAAGACGCACCAAATGACACATACCTCGCTTCCCCAGGGGGTTATCACCACTCCCATCAAATCAATAATGTTCAATTATCTCATAAACCGTAAAAATCCCCACCCCTAAACCATATATTTTCGTATTCCCCACGGTAAGACGCAACAAATGACACATACCTCGCTTCCCCAGGGGGTTATCACCACTCCCACATTCTCAAAAGCTAGTTTGAATGAATTACTTGTTATTTATTAATTCAAAAAATGTTTGAAAAATAATGTCAATATCATATTTCATTCTCCCTCTTATCGTTACGTTATACATGTAAAATAAGTATACAGATATATAGATCTTATCTAAATAAAATACAATATTACATATATACCTTAATATATATTAAGTAACATTAATAATATAGGAAACTACAATAGAATAAAGAAATTGTATTTCTGAATATTCAAGAATAAAAAATTCTTTAATGATGATTACCTATCGATTTAAAGAAAATAATACAAATGTAATTACAAAAGGGGAATCTCGCTACAAGATTTCATCCGAATTGAAATTATATAAAAATTGCAAAGAAATATATCCTAAATAATTAAGACTCAAAGATGTACAAATTTTGTTACAAAATAATACGAAAATCCAACCAAAACGTACAAAAAAATGAAATGAATTTTTCCGTATTAACATTAATTTGAAGGTGATTTGGCAGTATTTAAAAGGTTTGAAAATAAAAAGGGGTGTTAAAGAATTTCAGTGGAAATTAATCTATAATATAATGTATACCGAAAGTAAATTATACCAAATGAAATTGTCTAAGAGTGGTAAATGTTATTTATGTCCCTCTAATAATAATACAAATAATACTGAAACTCTCCAACATTTATTCTATCACTGTGATTTTACTAAACTAATTGTTGAAGAACTAAACAGAATACTCCGGAATACACATCTCTTAACTGATGCAGAAACTCGAGAAATTAACATGACGATATTGGGTGTTTTTGGGGGAATGAAAATCGACGATTTTTTGAAAACAATAGTTTTTTAAGCTAAACTTTGGAAGTTAAGAAACAAAATTAAATATGATAAAACTAGAATTGAACAAAAACGATCCCTTAGATTTATTGAAAAGAAACCTTAAAAGTAGATTAAATTCATTAAATAACTACAGTATAGAACAAAAAGTAAATACATTAAAATTGCAAGAAATCATTAATAGTATATAAGACACCGACAATGCCTTGAGCAGAAAATGATTTTTAGCGTGGGGACACATATATATATTGTAGTGTAAATTAAGAAAGCAAAAATAAAAATATCAAATTGTAAGAAATTAAATTTTGAAATTCATAATTGACAAAGCATAATTAAATATAAAATTATTAATATTTTGGTAGCGTTTACTATTAATCCCAATTAAATGAATTTATATAAATATGCAATTAATGGCTGTTAATTGGCTTTGAATAATGTTCAAGAAGAAGCCAATCTTTTTTCACTTTTTTATACCTTTAATTTGATAACTGCTCACTCAGCACTAAGACTGCAGCAGCAACCAACAACACACCACTCAATCCGACCACTATATTCCTAGACTTTGAGTCTTCAGCACGTAACGCAGCAGAAGCAGCCTTCCCACTAGCATCAATTAAAGGCTGTCTATTCCACTACTGCAAACGCATATGGAGGAAGGTACAGAAACTAGGTTTGGCACACCAGTATACCAACGACGACTCACTCAATCTTCACATCAGACGAGCTTCAGCTTTACCACTTGTACCCATTAACCAAGTCGATGATGTATGGTTCCACGCAATTGAAGACTTCGAGACAGATGATGCAAAAATAACACAATTCAACGACTACATTACTAGCCAATGGATAGAGATGGAAACATCAAGATGGAACCACTACTCAACTGTTGGACCAAGAACTACAAACCATTTAGAAGGATGGCACCACAAACTTAATAACCAACTTCACAAAGCTCACCCGAACCTATATATCATCATAGAGAAGCTTCAGAACACCCAAGCAGCAAATGAGATCAGACTTATCCAGTACGCAGCTGGTGGTACTAGAAAGACAAGGAAACTCAAATACAGACTACTCGACTCCAGACTTCAGCAACAGAAACAACGCTTCACTCAGGGAGAAATCGACATCTACCAATATACAGACACTGTCTCATACCTACTTAAACTTCAGTGAACTAATGACTTTCATGTGATATAGTGCTTTGTTTTATACATGTAAATTGTATGCTATAACATTTTTTAAATGTAAACATATTTCACTGTGCTATTGACATATTTTTCATTGAACTATGAAATAATTATTTTTTTGCATTCCTATGTCTGTTAATAGAATAATGTCTGATATTATTAGATTTGAATAAAATATCGTAACAAAAACTTTAAGTCTTATTGCAAAAGCCTGTGTCATCACTTTAGAATCCATCAATCAAAGAAGAACAAACAACATGATCAAAAATATTCAACTTTACAAATATAAAAAAGAAAAATAGGATAAAGATATACATCTTAAAGAGGACTTTATTTCTGTGATCATTTTGACCCAACACATGACCCAAGCTCTAATTAGTGATTGTTGTTTTAACATTTTACACCATTCCCACTTATCCAACTTTATTTTTTTTACCTATACTATTAATTTTTTAAAAAGTTGGATAAGTGGGAATAAACCACTCCGACCCCGTGGAATTAATGTAAAAATTTCAATTCATTTACTAAATATGCACACTAACTTTTTGCGGTACAGTTATCTTATATATGGTACGTTTTCTATACATCATAACGTCAAAGATATTATTTTACTTATTTTTACTATATAGTTTTACTATCTACCTTGCCATTTATGTATTTATGTATTTTCATCACGGAAGTACGATTACTGGTCAACACCCACGTTAAATAAATTTTCTTTTTGTTTACATTTTATGTACGAACTCAAGTCTTGTTCTGGGAGTCAAAGAGTCAACACCTTTTTATTTTTATTTTTTACATGCTCGTGATCAAGACCATATTGGTCGAAACGTTGGGTATTTTTAACTTTTTAGTTTGATTGTTGTTGTTTTTTTACGATTTTATATTTGGTTTGTTCGACTTGTATATTTCATACATTTTAGTCGTTTTATGCCCCTTTTGACAGCTCACCATTTCCGTTTATTTTTCTTTATATCTATTGTCGCATGAGCTGTTTCGCGGCATATTTAGATTTTTAATCTACGGCTGGGTACAATTCTGAAAATCTAATATTACTCATTTGTATGTAACTACTATGTGTATCTATATTTTAAAATAGACAGTTCGATTTATAAATTATAGTTTGTAATTCTGTGTGTGTTATATCTTTCAATGTATACATGGAATAACACATTTTTGACTTGTCCGTTTGATACACCCCGTCATACGGATACTAATGTAAGGGGACTTTGTTGAAGAAAGCTGTAATTGACAAAGTAATCGTAGCAGCTTATTGTGTAATAAAATCTTTTTATTTATTTACAGGATCTTACTTTGCTTGCTAATATACGCAATATTAAACAAATAGAAAATTCAATTTACATTGTGAGAGATCTCGAGTCTAGTCTTTTGAAGAAATTTGATGTCGGTGATTTAGATGTGCTAAGTACGGAAATACAAGAAAACATGTATGGCAAAATGGAATGCAACAACATATTTAATAAATTATTTCCTATTTCCGATTTGCAAATTCCCATTCGAATAGGACACTGTCTTCACCATAGCATTCTTTGCAATATTAGAAAAATTTACGATTATATACAAAATGATTTAAATGCGGTCTATAATGAATTGAAACATTTGGTCTCAGACAGAAACTCCCATATTTCATTTTTACAAGAAAAACATTCAGCCAGAATACCAGCTAAAATTAGGAAATGTTCGTTTATCAAATTAAAGCAAGATGTTGTTGACGCTTCAATTGCATATTTTGCTTCTATAGTTGAAGGATACTATCATATTAGTTGCCGAATCGATCAAGAAAACACACATTGTCTACTTTGTCAACCGCTTGAAAATCGATTTGACAAAATCTTGGACAAAACAGATCTGGAGAGAGGAAAAGAGAGTCCAAACAGAAAAGTAACGTCAACCAGAGATGCCAAAACAAGTTCATTTAGCGGACTTTCATTATGCCAAGATGCAAAACAGATGGAGGAAATTTGGTCAAAAATAGCAGCGGGTCTGTTTGATGAGTTTTCACATGTTCTAAAAAATTATCTTCAAACAAAAAATGACAGTCTATCAAATCAGAGCAAATCTTTAGAAGATGAATTGAAAAAAGGGAATGATATGATAATCTTACACGAATGGAAGATGGTTGCTGAAAGGTATGCTTATTGGTTCATATTGTATTTTTGGTATTAGAAATTATTTTTAAAAAGGGAATTACAAAGAACTAATGTCATGAAACTATATTCACATACCATCATGTTAATATATGTTTCAATACTATACGAAAGGAGTGATATATAAATAAATACCTAGCACGCAAAATCCTAAAATGTAATTGACAAAGTTCATGCAAATGAACATCGCTTCAATTGCATTTCTTCATTTTAAAGTCACAGGCAGATGGCAACTAACCAGGACTATAAATAATAATTAATACAAGATATAAATAAAACATATAACAGAAAAGGTAAACAATGACACACCAATCGAAATACAATATGAATATCTCAAAACGAGCCACTGTGTTAGTTATCTCAAATGTTTGATTAATATCTCAAAATAAATAAAACGAAACATGATTTTTCTGTAAACAACAAAATGGATAACAGGAAAGTCATTTGAATTTGCTCTACAACGTTTTGGATTATTGATTTGGCTTTCAAAACGTCACTCCGAAAAATGGAAAGTTCCTACTCAATTTTTAATAATTTGGCATATTGTACTTCAGGCACAACCGAGTAAAAGGGTTTGGATATGTTGATAGCAAGATCCACATTTACTTGAAAGAAGACAATGAAGGAGATAAAGTTGACGTGGAATTGTTTTTAAAAAGATATATACCACAAGAAAAATGGAAGCATCCCCTAAAAATAGAATTTAGACAAAGGAAAATTACTCTTTATTCGAAGATAGAACAGGGATCCAAAATAAATAAAACAAACGGTTCAGATGGTGATGAAATCAAATACGGAACATTAGGGCTGTTCCTTGAAGACAACAACGGCGAATACTTTTTTACTACATGTGCACACGTTATTGGAGAAAAAGAAATGGCCTATTCACCCTACGACAACTCGATATTAGGGAAGAGCGTTTTAGTTTACGATTCGAATACGATTGGTAACGCGGCAGATCAGAAAGGCGTCCGTATGGACTTCTCATTAATTAAGGTCTTACCAGAAAGAGACTTGACATGTCAGTTTGGATTGAAAACAATCAATAGCCACTTTATTCCGCTACAAATATTCAGGGGTGATATCTCAGAAGTCTACCAACGTACTGTATATAGGTGGGCAGCCAACAAGCCTGATTTGCAATTAGGAAGATGCATCGGTTTCGAATCTGACCAAGATGAAAACGGATACTTTCATTGCCTGCAAATCGACAATAATGATTTTGCAAAACCTGGTGACAGTGGTGCAATAATTTGCATAGGGGAAGATACCGAAACAGGGATAGCAGCCTTTGTTCTGGTGGGTGGAACTACTGATGAAAATACTGGAAGACATACTTATTTGGTGTACAAAATTTCGGATGCATTAGATAAAGCTGCCATGACGGGAAATGACTTCAAACCGTGTATTCGCAACATATCTATAACAATATCACCAACAGCCAGTGGTCAATCGGAAAACCCGAAAAGAAAACGAGGTGACAAAGTGTTGCCTCCACGATCTGTTAAAAGGTTATCTCCGAACAAACAGGACTAAAGACAATACCTGTTACTTGTATGTCAGTTGAATATAGCCGATAAAGTAATAATCGACAGATTCACTTTAATTGAAAATGAAGATTTTGGAAAGTATGTCAAAGGAGTAGGAGCGAGGAAGTGGTATCTACAGTATATCCGGTTTCGATAAATACACCCTCTATTTTGGCCACTCAAAGTAGTGCTCGAATAAAACAGTATAACGTCTTTTGATTTGATATAAATGATATGTATGAAATTATGAATGTGATCCATATATAAGTGATATGTTTTAATATCGATTTCCAATCAGTAAATCATGATGAAAAAATTTTGGACACAAACAATATCAATGGGAATGTATTATTTAGTATATTGCAAATTTAAATGCTTATACTAATATAAAAAATCATAATTTATAAAGGTCAAATTCGTATCGGACAATATTTAAAATAATTTGAAAAAGGGGGGGGGGGGGGGGGGGTGGCACCCTATTGAAATAGCATTGCGCGGTAATTACACTGTTGAAACCGAGAGAGAGAGAGAGGAACCAATAACTCTTTTTGATTTGTACACATAGTTTTGATGCAAAAATATTTGTCAGTTTGCAAACAAATGCTTTATTATTTGTTTGATAAAATAAGGAAGAGTGTGGTATTTGGGGTAAGAATAACCAGCAATGTTGGACAATGTGAGTAAAACGGATTGCACCATTTTTACATGAAGGGCATATGGTTCCATCAGGTGCTCTATTCTGACTACTACTTTGTTGAAATTATCCTCCATATTATCACTGATTAATGGACAATATTAAGGCATATCTTAAGGTGAATATATTTTTTGAATATGGAGTCCTACTAAGTTAGTATCATAAGTGGAAAGGTGCATCACTTGGCTCAGAATTTTTGATAATTTCATACAGAAAATCATTTAAAAGTATGTGTAGGTAATTCTGTGGAACTTCATTGATTGGTAATCTGGTTTTTAAATATTCAGTGGCTAATATAATTGACACACTTAATAATGCAATTAAATTTTAAGCCTGAGTGGAAAGGGTAAGCCAATTGGCCCTTCGTTCAGGCTTTCTAAAGCTGTTTTTTACATGCAGAGTTGCCAGACTTTATGCAAGCAGCACGATGAATGATGATATAATTTTACATTGATTACAGTGCATGAAGGCCGTCTTGACTATTTATAACATTGTCCTTCAGTTGTTCTGTCATGATTTTTGGATTTCGAACTTCAAGATTAGTGATTCTGCTAATTACATTGTCAAAATGAAAAGATTTCGTAAAAAGATTAGAAGGATTATATTTGTATGTGTGTACGCTTCTACTTTTGTATAACAACGACGTAAGCGTCTTCTGTTGTTACGTCTTTTGCTCAAGTGTCAGAACGGAGATTGTTTCATTTATTGTGAAATATCGAAAATCACGATATATCACTAATAACGCAAAATTGATCTTTGTTTGTGTTCCTGGTGGATGGTTGGAAGTGTTCCTGGTTGGATGTTGGAAGACAAAATGGAATACTATACAGTAGTAATAACTGCACTAAGAGCTACACATTGTGACGTCATAATACCTCTTAGAACATTTTGGAACTTGAGTTTGTCTTTTTGTTTAATATTTCAATATAAAGTACGTCGACTCCCATTATTTTCTTTTGGCAACAGACGTGCATTACTTCTAAGAGTACATGCATCATCATTATGTCTATAATTTAAAGAGAATGTCAGCACAGTAATCAAGTAAACATTAATATTTTTAGTTTCGTGCAAATTTGCATACATGTCATTTTCTAATTTCTTTATTGATCTTCACAACTACATATTTATCGGATATTTTCACTAAAAAGTTACCCAATTTTTAATTAACGTCTTCAAAAGTAAACACCTTTTAGTGTTCAGATATACCAAAATCAGTGTAAAATATCTTAACCACCAAGTCGTGAAGGTGCAGTTATTTTGTAAATATGGAAAGCGCACACAAAATTGGCCTTATGTTAAAAACAGTGGAATATGATGTTTTCGCATGGAAAAGGAGACGAGAGTCACATTTCAGTAATCCTTTTATTTCATGGTGTTTTAGGTCTTTATATGTAAAAGATCTGTATGACAATAACTATAAAAAGTAATCCTGTTAGGTCAATTTGGGTATATGTTTTTCTTTGTCAGAGTTGAAGGTCTCTGAGAGCAAAGCGAGCTTTTTTCTTTTCCGAATAGATATGATCATTTCTTCTGAAGGCGGATAACGCTCTGATGTTCTGCTAAATAATCCCGGTGAACTCTAGCCTACCAAAAAGAAATGAACATCCTTGCATTTCCCTAGTCTTGTGAGCGGATATCCGATGAAAAATTTGCATCAAATCTACGGTTTGCTTTGTTTTTGTCCCCTTTTACATGTTTTATAGTATATAGATTTGTACATACATGTATGTCAATTCAGGTGTCACACGGATTTTCTAAAAGATAATATATTTCAGAATATCTGTCAGTAAATCCTTGCTAACATTTTTAGTGCATAATCACAGGTCATGTTGGTGTTGTCTTTATATTCATCTAGCAGGTGTCTAGTGATTGAATTTCTCCTTCTGTCCACAGGGTCTGTAAGTCATATCATTTTTCAAAAACATCATTCCTGTATATATCTTGTTGGTCTTGATAAGGATCAGCTAGACATCCTTATGTGAAGATATCTGAGCTTTGCCAACGTCATATGTGTCTTAATGCTTGTAGAATCAAGTAGCCGAATATTTTTCGGTACTGGCATGAAACTGATTCGTATATCTACTTTTTCAATTTATAAAGGTTTGAAAACTTAGGGTATCCATTAGCGAAAAACATCAAAACAGAAACCCGGATCATCGCCTCAGTAAGGTCTACTTGTAGATGCTCATCTTCGGCTTTTGTGACGAAATGCATGTTCATCGCACATGTGGGTTTACCAGGAATATTCCCCTTTTAATATATTTGATATAAATTGTGGTTCGGAACCAGACTTTTAATTAATTTCCTTGTATCATCTCAGGACCAATCAAAGCATTGTAAATAGAGGGAGATTGGGAATTCTGTTTCCTGTAATATTATTGTAGACTAAATTGCAGCAAAAATTCTCTATAGTATGATCTTTATATGCACTAGTTCATACAATGAAACAATAATACACCACAAGAGCATTTTATCTTTCAGTCATTTGCTTTGAAGTATTTTGAAGTTTACTATTTAAAATGAGTATTGATTTTCATTAACCAATGGGTTATAACAATACTTGGGTAGTACCTGATCATTCGTGACAATTTTAAAATCCGAAATTTGAATAAGCCCCCGTCAGCACCAATTAAAAACATTTTGAAAGTACCTTATAGACATCTTGGCCAAGTTTCGTTAAATTCTGTTCAAAGCTTCTAAAGATCAAAATGTGAAAAGTTTCCACTAGAAACAAATAAGGGGCAAGGTAAAGAACTTACAATGAACATTTTCAACCTCTAAGTAGAGATTTTAATCATTTGTATTACATTTCACTTCAATTTGGGTATCTTAGTTCGATACTGTAAATATGGGAATTATTGCGATGTTTTTATTATTGCGAATATTGCGATCGGTTGAGCATCGTACTATTAAAAAATCACATTTTTAAAGGGTCGTCAAGTTGGTTACTTATTCCTTAATTCTTATTCGTTATTTATTTCTTATTCCTTATTCGTTATTTATTCCTTATTCCTTATTCGTTACATATTCCTTATTCGCTACTTTTTCGTTATTTTTTTTTATTAATTTTTATAACAGTCTTTGCTTTGATCACTCTTTTCTAGATTTTAACGACTTTTCCAAATGTTTTGAAAGAGGCAAGTGTGCCAACCCCAAATTAACCTATTTCAGGGGGAAATCAACCTGTAAAACGTGTTTACCGTCTCAACGTTAGACTATCGGGTTTAAATAATTTGCCTTTTTTATGCCTTTATTCCTTTCTCTTTCCTCTGTCCTATGTAAGTTCTAAGTTCTTCGATGCAAATTTACCTGTTAGCGCGTATGTACCCGTCTTCTTGCTGGACTGATAGCCTATTACTTATTCGATACTAATTCGCTTTTAATACGTTGCCCCTTTTTAGTTCCGAAGTCCCCCGCCGCTAGAGCATCAGAAACCCTTGGACAAGTGAAACATAACAAAATTTTCTCAAAGAGAGAGAATAGAAGGACAAACAATTTGTGGTTATTGCTAAAGTTTTTTACAAGTTAATGAGTGGTATGAAGACATTTATACAATATGGGTATAGTGTTGAAATCTTATTTTACCATGTGTATTGAGAATTTATACAAATTTACATTTACTCCTTTTCAATAAACAGAAATGCTTTGATCAAAAGTATTCCGCCTAACAAACTCTTAAAGACAGTATTTTTCAATTTTATAAGTTTCGATAGGAGTTTATGTATAAAACCTCCCTTTAGGTCCAAGTGTATAAATATTATTCCAATGCAAGGAGAATATAAATTTTCTAGAACACTTAGATGAACATTTTGTCAATTTTCAAAGTTATTAAGGGGCATAACTCCTACAAAAATATTTCGACATGACTCATCTTCGAACTCCCTTGAGGTATCATTGAGTTAAAGCTACTGTATAAATATTATCCAAATCGGTCAAGAAATAAATTTGCTAGAGCGCTTACATGAAAATTTTGTCAATTTTCTAAGTTATTAAGGGGCATAACTCCTACAAAAATATTTCGACATGACTCATCTTCGAACTCCCTTGAGGTATCATTGAGTTAAAGCTACTATATAAATATTATCCAAATCGGTCAAGAAATAAATTTGCTAGAGCGCTTACATGAAAATTTTGTCAATTTTGTCAATTTTCTAAGTTATTAAGGGGCATAACTCCTACAAAAATATTTCGACATGACTCATCTTCGAACTCCCTTAAGGTATCATTGAGTTAAAGCTACTGTATAAATATTATCCAAAACATGAAAATTTTGTCACTTTTCTAAGTTATTAAGGGGCATAACTCCTACAAAAATATTTCGACATGACTCATCTTCGAACTCCCTTGAGGTATCATTGAGTTAAAGCTACTGTATAAATATTATCCAAAACATGAAAATTTTGTCACTTTTCTAAGTTATTAAGGGGCATAACTCCTACAAAAATATTTCGACATGACTCATCTTCGAACTCCCTTGAGGTATCATTGAGTTAAAGCTACTGTATAAATATTATCCAAATCGGTCAAGAAATAAATTTGCTAGATTTATTTTCGTGCATATATATACCTTTACTCCAAAGTAATGTCTGCTTTTCTTTTGTTTGCAATTTCTAATATACCAAAATCGCCTCTTATTGTCCCACTCGTTTCTTGTATTACTTCAACAACTTTTTTTTTTATAATACATGGTTGTATATGTCAATTTGGTATAACAGTCAAATCACAATGACTCTGTAAGTGTGCTAGAAATGTTGACTACTTTATCTATGAAATTAAAAAAAACTGCGATTACCACTCGGAGAATGCTTCTTTATTAATGAAACCAACACATAAAAAATGGATCTCATATTTAAATCTTAATAATCTTGATATGGTTTGTTTTATTGGGACTTTTAGGGCAATTTGCTATATCGTGTCTGCTATTTTTTATTTGATGATGAATCCGGCATTATATACTATAGGACCAAGACTCCTAAGGAAAAATTTAGAAAGAATTCATTATGTGGTGTTGAATTTTTACCACGGGTTGACACTTTATGACAAATATTTTGAATTATTATAAAAGGACTAAGCCAATGTAATAGTTTAAAAGAACTACAAGACGTATTGTGACTAAAATAAAGAGGTTCGATACTTAAATTTTGCCATTTCTACATGTATATACGAGGTGTTAACGGATGTTGATTAGCTCTAAAATTATACAAGTTGATTAATTATTCAAACTATAAACTATATATATGTAAGCAAAACAAAACTAAAATCTAATATTCTTATTATGTCAGGGAAATAAATACTAGTATATCAGATGTGTAAAAGTTATCATACTAGTATGGGTATATATACTATATATATGTCAAGGATGTCACATTATTTATTTATCATGACAATAACAAGTGAAAGTGTCTCTTTAATTGATCATATCTATACGAGGCCCGAAGACATAATACATGTACATGTTCCAACATATTGTCCGGGTGATCATTATCCTGTGAGCTGCATTGTAAAAAGTGTGAATTTTAACATTGATTCTTGTTCTAATAAACACACTGTCATTAAGTATAGGAATTTCAAGAAATTCAATGAAAGTTCATTTATGGATGATCTTAAAAAACAAAACTTCCATGAAATTTTATTTATTTTAGATCCAGACGAGGCACTTGAATTATGGTACAACAAATTGCTTAAAACTCTAGACAAACATGCTCCCATATGTTTTAAACGTGTAAAACGGAATGTACAGCCAAAGTGGCATAAAAGGGAATTTGTTGATTTAAGAAGACAAAGAGACTTTTATCATAAAATAGGAGATTTTGATAATTTTAGAACAATCAGAAACAAGTTAACATCTGAAATGCGAAATAGCAAAGCTAGTTACTTTGATGAAGCTATAAAATCTGGTAAAAATGTTAATGAATTATGGAAACATTTAAAAGATATAAATGCAACTTCAAAAAGTAAAATAACAAGTTTATTAGTAGGGGATGAAGAAATAAATGACATGACGGAAATTTGTGAAAGATTTAACACTCATTTTACTTCCATTTCTAAAACTATTATCTCTAATTCAAAACTTTACGGATCTACAGAAAAATTAAATCAGTGGATCAATTCAAAGCTAAGTAAAGAAGAAAAATTTTCTTATACATGTATTTTACCAGAGGAGGTTTTAACACAAATGTTAACAGTCAATATACACAAATCAAGTGGATTAGATGGTCTCAGTCCAAACATAGTAAAGATGTCAGCTCTAGTTACATATCAATCTCTTACACATATATTCAATCTTAGTTTATATACAGGTATATTTCCCGCAAAAATGAAAGAAGCTCGGATTACTCCTTTGTATAAAAACGGAAATAATGCAGATATGAATAATTATAGACCCATTTCAATACTTCCAGTTATATCTAAATTATTTGAAAAAAATGTTTGTTCTCAAATATTTGAATATCTAACAAAACATAATTTGATACATCGAAATCAATCGGGTTTTAGATCAAAACATTCATGTTTAACAGCACTTACTAAAATTGTAGGTGAAATTCTTATGGAAATGGACAAAGGCAATTATACTGGTATTCTATTTCTTGATTTTAAGAAAGCATTTGATTTAGTCAATCATAATATCTTGCTTTCGAAATTAAGAGAATATAAATTTGATGAGCTGTCTATGAAATGGTTTAACTCTTATCTATCAGAAAGACCACAAAAAGTTGTCATCAATAATTTTGAATCAAATGGCCAAAATATGTATTGTGGTGTTCCACAAGGTAGTATTCTTGGGCCTTTGCTTTTTCTTTTATATATAAATGACTTACCATTATATTTACAATACACTAGTCCTGATTTATATGCAGATGATACTACCATTCACTGTTCATCTTCTAATATATGTGACATCAATAGCAAATTGAATTTTGATATACAAAATGTGCAAGAATGGTGTAATGAAAATGATATGATGATCAATGTAACAAAATCCAAATCAATGCTTGTATCATCCAGTAAAAGAATTAGAAACAATACTATCAATGTGTTCTTTAATAATACATTGCTGGATAATGTTAAATGTGAAAAATTATTAGGTGTTATGATTGACAACTGTTTATCTTGGGCTGAACATATTAACAAACTAGTTTCAAAAATTTCTTCTCGGCTTGGGCTGATGTGCAGATTAAAATCTTATCTTCCATCAGAAGGTTTAATTTTGTACTATAATGCTTATATCTTACCATTGTTTGATTATTGTTGTACAATATGGGGCCAAGCCAGTTTAGCAAATTTAGAAAAGTTGTATAAGTTACAAAAAAGGGCTGCAAGAATTATACTTAATGCAAAAAGAGACATACCTACCAATATACTATTAAAAAAACTTGGATGGCTGACTATTTTTAAAAGAATTGATTATCACAAAGGTGTTTTAATGTTTAAATGTGTCAATAATCTTGCTCCAGAATATTTATGTGATGTTTTTAATACTGCTAATAATGCTTCAACTTATTCTTTACGATCAACAAAAAGAAGAAACTTGTTTGTACCTCGTCCAAATACAAATTTTATGAAGAAAAGTTTTTACTATTCTGGAATCATTTTATGGAATGCTTTACCAACAGACCTAAAATTAAATAAAGATATAGAAACCTTCAAAAGAAAGTATACAGATTACTTAAAGCTCCGTGAAGCCTTCTAAATTTGTTAAATCATAGTAACAGTATTGAAGGCGAGATGTTCTATTCTTTCAATGTTTATATTAAATGTAACAATTTTATTGATTATATATATGTATATATGTATATAGATGGTCCTCATGGTGTGGATCTTTGTTTGTACAATTTGGATCAATGTTAGATTAATTTATTGTGTGTGTTTTATTAATTTATATTTTAATTGAGGGCCTCAGGGAAGATTAGTATTTTAATACTAACTGTGTTACCCTCTTTAAATAAAGACATTACTTACTTACTTACTTACTAATCGTTCGAAAGATATGTTCTTGTATTTCGATATCATTTAATTTAGATTTTTAACAACATATGTTTGTATTGAAGTAAAGGTTAGACAATTGTTATTAAGTTTCCAAAAAGAGGTTTGGAGACTAGCTTTTCTAACTAAAGGTTTTTGTCTATTATTAATATCATTTTTAAATCTCAATTAATCGTTCCTCTTATTTTGACATATTTAAATGTGCTCAATGATATCATCTAAATCAATTGAAAATTATACTGGATACGTAAATAATGTTTGTAAAAACAGCTGCTATGAGTAGTTTAATGATTACCAATAATTGAAATAAATTGAAATAAACCAGAGAGGATTGACAAGTGTCATATGATTCTTTTATTTATAAATGTGTGGGTTTCCTTTTCCTTCTTCACTGTGACGGTGTGTTCCCCGAACTTCAACTTTTTAAAAATCATAATTGATACATGTTGTTGTTTTAGCAATTAAAGTGTGTTCAATTGGGGTACATTAGGGGTGTATATAAATACATATATATATATGAGGACATTATTTAAAAAAAAATATAATTTGGAATAAAACAAAATTAAAGAAATAAGTATTTGAAGTAAATTTATAAGTTTCAATAATATACAATTATAGCCTTTAGAGGAGGTCGATACATGTTTTATCCACCGAATGAAATTATATCGACTGAGGACGAAGTCCGAGGTCGATATAATTTCATCAGGTTGATAAAACATGTATCGACCGACATTTTAAAGGCTATAATTGTTTTATTATAATATTCAAATTCACAAAATATAAATCATGGTCTATTTCAATAACCAACGAACTAACCTGTGCTTTACGGTTTTGAATCTCTGACATTTTCCCTATATCCTTTTCATTATGTTGATATTGAATTGAAAATGATAAACTTTAACAATTTAATATTAACAAAACAACATGTAGATATCACATATTTAATGAACTTCCGAAGTAAGAATGAAAGATCGATTCTGATTGGTCCTTAGACTAATCCAACAGCCAATCAAAATATATCGCTTGATAAATTTGTTCTTCGAAATTCTATTTTTGGAATAATGGGGTCTTTCAACTAAATTATTTTTAGAAACTCTTAGTCTTTCAACATGTTTAATTTTATTTATGGAAACACCTATTTTACAAGCTTTTTACAGGTTGACCATGTGATCTGTTTTGACAAATGACAGCTTTTGAATTATACAATATTATAATAAAATACTTTATATATTTTACTATCGAAATATTTTAAAAATGAACCACTACTTTTGTTTTTTCTGTTATTTCATCCCTCCAATGTCTGGAGTACCACTCGAAAGTGTACAGTTAGCAACTGGTATCTGTATAGCGACTGTTGTGCATGTGCAGGTAACATAAAAGATAAATCATTGTGTGTGGATATGTGTGGGCACCAGTATCATAAATATAAAGTTCCAATGGTAAACACACTGGTGTAATTGTACTTCGACTATAGCATAGCTAACCCACCACCTATAATTACACATCGCATTAGCTTTAAGTCACAAGTCCATCAGGGTGAATAATATGGGTATGAACATGCTCACTAATTACATACGATTCCCAGGATATATGCATTAAAATGTATATGTAAAACACTATATGTATCAATAGCAAACACTATTATACATAAAACCATTCCTCTATATAGGAAGCATTAAGGTAACTTCCGATACCAAGGGAACGAACCCCGTTTGACTGATGTAAAGACTGGTTTCCGCTTTTAGTCATTGCGTATATCGCCTATATTTCAATCTCGCGATACCAGTTTTGTTGTCTATTGTTGGTGAACAATCGATCGCATTCTCTAACGGCATTATAGTTTTAAAAAAGTTAAATACTTTCCTTAGTAACCGCTTCAAAAAGCATTTATTTTAATAAAGTTTTAAGAAAATTATAAGGTTGAATGAATGATTGGCACTTCTTAAAGACACTGAACCGACATGTGAAAATTATTTTCATGTGTAAGTAAAGTCGAGAAATACCGAAGAGATATATGTAATTATGTTCCGCCTGCTTTCTTTTCCCTAGCGCAAACGTCTCCCATCAAAACAAATGGTTCAACGTGAATCACTGTCGAAGTTTATCCACAAGATAAGGTCTCAAAAAGAGTTAAAATAATCCATTTATAAAGCAATGCTTTTTTCAATTGTTTTACTTACAGTGCATTGCTGTTTAAATGTATTCTGCAGTTGCCTGTAGGTTGGAGAGTTGAATGTACAATTTCTTCAGTCAAAGACCACAAATCAAGGACAAGGAGGAATGATAAAATAATCTTTATGTTATGTGTTCATATAAATTATGACAAATGTAAGACGTCAAACAGATAATAATCAGTTACTCCTGTAACAGTTTGTACTTTAAGGAGTTGTATTTTACATTAGGCACATTGTGGGGCCATAGCAGACACAGGCACTTGTTTCTGTTAAAAAAATACCATATATCCTTATGTTATTACAAGGATACATGGTATTTTTTTTTACAGAAAAAAGTGCCTGTGGATACAGTATCCTGAACATATTTTGTTCAACTATATACAACAACAGAAACCCACACACAACATCATAAACATTTAAAATTCATAAACCAGTCTTAATTCACAGGCAGTCGACACATGTATCTAGTTTCTAACTTGTCTGCTTTCACTTTTAATATTTCAAGGCAATATATGATATTATAATCAATTTCCCTGATGTATAGGACCAACCCAGCTGTTATGAATAAAATTAGAGGGTCGCAGGGGTCTGTATTGCTCCCTGGATTTTGTTTGACATCCATGTTAAAATTTGGTGTCAATAGACATTGTGTCCAGTTTATAATTTTTATAAACTAGATTGAGGCAGTCGGAAACGACAGTTATCCCCATGTGATGTATCCCTGTGCACCTCTCTAACATGAATCATATCTTTGAAATCAGGTCCAATTTTTGGAAAATCAAAAACCTTACTGTGCATCAACCTGCATACTGTGTATGACAATACTGTATAGAAATAAAATGCATAACATGAAAAACAAAAGAAGTTTCAGTCACCAGCTTATAATTCCCAATTTTGAAATTCGATCCCTGAAGGCCCCAATTTTTGAAAATCAAAATTCTAAAATCTTATTGCGCATCTATATACAGTGTGTGACAATATTGTAGAGAAATTAAATACACAAAATGAAAAATGAAAGTAAAGTTTAGGTCACAAGCTTAAATTCCCAATTTTCAAAATTCAACCCCTGAGGGCAACAAGTTTTGAAAACCCTATTGTGCATCTACATACAGAATTTTATAGGAAATTTAACAAACCAGAAAAACCCATGTTAACTAATTCGCGCACTGACAATATTGGCAGCTTAGAACCATTCAGTGATCATTCATGAGAGCAGTCGAATCCATTGGTCAAGTAGTTTCAGAAAAAAATATCTGAAATTCAGCCCACCAGAAACTAAACCATATAATGCTAAAGGGCACCTTCTATGTTATATTTTTGTTCGAATTATATTTTGGGGTTCCCTTAACAAATCCTAAACTTTGTAAGGGGGATCATTTTGCCAAGCTTTGCTCACACTAACATAGTTTTTTAATCAATTTATGGGATGTTAACATGCCATTTGTGATAAATGTTAACCAAACTAATTATCCCCACACTTTGGCACTTTCAAAGAAAGTTATGGCATAAAGCGATTGTCTCCCTCTGTCTTTCCATCAGTCACACTTTCGTGTGATATCAACTCCTTCACTTTTGGGTTTAGGAATTTAATTGTACCCCCCCCCCCAAATCGAAGTTTGGGGTATATAGGTTTCAGTCTGTCTGTGTCCGTCCGTCTGTCAGTCTGTCTGAAATAACGTTGTTCACAACTCCTCCTACATTACTTACATGACTCTCATGAAACTTTAAGGAAAGTTAGATCACTATATGGAGATGTGCATATTATCAGGAATTTCTGTTTGGACAATAGATGTAAAAGATATGGCTGTTTGGACTTTGGCATTTTCTAACAAAACATCGTTCCATATATTGTCCGCAATCGCAATTCCTCATACATTACTTGCATGATTCTCATGAAACTGTATAGAGTGTTAGATCACATTATGCATATTGTCAGGATTTTCTGTTCGGGTCTGTAGTTTTGAAATATGATGATTTGAACTTTGTGTAGGCTTCAACACAGACATGTTGCTTCGGGGTGTATTAGTCCCTTTCAGGACAGTTCTAGTTTCTATATAGAATGGTTGCATACTATTTTAGGATGGGAATAAGGTTTTATATTTTTGACTGTAGGAAGTGGCCCAAATATTTACAGTGGGTGCGGTGATCACTGTCGATTCCGACACTACAGCTTTCTAGTTTTTACAACCCACATTATTGTGAATTGTTTACATTTACAGAGTTACTTTGTTGTAACCTCTGAAATCATGGTATTTGTTAATAGTCATATATGTGTAAATCTGGATTTTCATGCTTCTCACCTGTTGTCATGGTAACCGAATGTTGACAGAAATTTAAAATATCTTTTATTTGATTCTCACATTATAAATATCCAATAAAAATTATGCATGTTTAAGAAAACATTCACCATATATGCCACATTCTGTACATAATTATAGATATAGACAGAAAAATGCCATTTATTTCTGTTTCCGTGGGATAACAAACATGTGTATAGTTCCCAAAATAGTCTGGTGACCCATATATTTCTGTTTATTATTTGAAAGCACATTGTATGGACTATCATATGTCAAATTTTAAAAAAAATTCATTGAACCAATTTTTTGGAAATTCAAGGAAAACAGAAATTTTTACAGAAATCTTCGTTTTTTGTGTGTTGCTATGGTGAATGCATTAGGTCAGAAATTAATAGATATGCTTACCAATGCCATTATTTGTGTTCTATTTACTTTTTAAACAGTATGTATGTGATAACGGCAGAACAAACTGTCATTTTACTTTCAAAGTCTCTAAAAAAATTCATATTTATTACTTCGGGTATGTATTTATTAATACAATGGAAATTCCAACTTTGGATACTGTTACCATGGAAACGAACCTGGTGACATGCTATTTTTTTATCAAATTTTAAAAGAGATCAATGCAAAGTATGTTTATGCAAAATTTAAGAATTATTCATCGGGTAGAAAAAAAGCTATATCTATAGGGATCCACCTTAAGCTAAAGTGAATATCACTACTTCTCATATAAGCACTAATGTCTAAAATCTAAAAGCACGGATCTGTATTAGCAGTTAAAAGTCCACATATTGGAATTAATACTGGCAAGTATACACACATAGCATAAGCTGTATTTGAAGCTTAAGTGCAATAGTAACTATATTCTACTCTAAATTACTTGAGTGTAGAATTTTAAACACTGCACCCTCTATGAACACAATAAGTTTATTATGAGAATTTAGAATTAGCTATGGGCTAAAATTTCAGGATTTAATTTCATATGTAAGCCTACATATGAAAAGAAATCAAAATTAACTTCATTAAATCAGAAGGAAGTGATATACGCAGTCTTCCACTTTAATTTATTGAGTCAAATTTAATTAATCGCTTCTAGGGAGAACATGAACTTTAAACTGATTATTAAGGGCGATAAATACAAAATGACGTTAAAAAAAAAGGGGGGGCCATCCTATAGCATAAACCAGTCCACGTGAAATGGATTCTATCTTTTCCATCAAGTTTAATGTTTGTAATCTAATTGGGATAGACTGTCCAGAGATGTCCATAATCAACGTTAGTAAGAAGGAATGATTCCCAAACATAAAATTTTCAATTTCTTCATCTGTGCCCTGTAATAATGCTCTCAGAGCTTTCAGAAAAGGTGCTCGAGCCGCTTCAATGCATCTACATTTCAGTACGAAGTGTTCCATATCTTCAATTCCATCTTTACACAGCTGACAGATCGGACTCACCGCATATTTGTTGAATCTGCTACGGTTTATCTGTAAAATGTAGGTTCCTGTTAATAACCTTGCTTTAACATTTGCCTTCTTGATAGAAATAAAGTCAAATCCAGTACTAGCCCATACATTATGCACAAAGCCAATTTTCATTGATGTAAGTTGTAAAAATCGCATGGTTGATTTCCCTTTGGTCATTTTAAATATCTCATCCTTCCAGAATGCTTCAATTCTATTTCTCACCATATTTTTCGAAAATCTATATCAAAAATAGATTCAAAGTTATAGGTACAAAATATTTCCTTCACATAAATGAACCAACTGTGAGAGCAGTTTTCTTTTAATACAAGTTGTCTAATGCAAATTTCTTTTTCTACATTACTTTGTCGGACAATGTTACCAAAATTCACTAGAATTTGAGAATGTAAGTATGCTTGAAAAGGGAGATGTCCAGATAAAATAGAGACGGCTGCATCAGCTGTACGATCTGGTTAGTTTTGTAACTGTTTTAACTGAGATTTATGAAATGAATTCAAGTCCTGTATATCCTTTTTGCTTAACCTCACACAGTTCAGACCAAAAGCAAGACGCGGACGTACATATGTGTTCCAGATTTTAATTATAATACTGGGGTTGACTCCATTATAACCATGAATGCCAGCTCCCATCAGTGCATAGCAAGTCCGTCTAGCAACTTTAATCTTTTCTGATACTAAACATTTCTCATCTGAATTTCTTTCCACTCCAACATGGGTATAAGAGGAAACGTATTCCAAAGGTTTATTATGTAAATAGAATTCATCATAACATTTATCAATTTTTCCGTTATTCAAAGTCATGACTTTACTTTTGGTTTCACTGATCTAATACCTTTCTTTATTCGTATATGTTTCTTGTAGATTTAACATGGTTTGCAGAGAATGGGCATCTTCTGCCAAAAGTACAATGTCGTCAACACAGGCTGGACTTGCCACATGAATAGTCCCTATTCGAAATCCTAAATGATTGTTTTTATACCATCTAATAACGGATTTATATAAAGTTTATATAAAGTAGGGGAAAGGATCCCACCTTGCCGGACACCTTGCTGTTCTTCAAATGATCTTGACATACTTCCCTGCCATTTAACGCTAGACGTAATATGTTGGTACCATTTATAAACAAGTAACCACTCCAAGTTCTCAATTCCAGATTGATAAAGTTTTAATAACAGAGAGTCATGCCATACAACGTCGAAAGCTTTAGAAGCATCAATAAAGGCTATAAAAATTTTCTTCTTGCGGTCTTTGGCATCAGCGATTGGCCCTGAGAGCAGCAAGGCTGCATTTGAAGGTGCAACTCTTTTAGTGAAACCACGTTGAAGTTTGTTTTGAGTAAGGTCAAAAACTGGAGAAATTTTGGATAAATGAATTGTTTCAAATACTTTTCCCATGATGTTACACACCGTTATACATCTATAGGAGTTGAGGTCATGTAAGGGTTTACCATGCTTCTTGTAAATGGGCATGATAATGCCAGATTTGAATATGCCTGGAATCTCAGTTTCTTTTACAATACGATCAAAAAGAGCCTTTAACACAATTCTCACCATATGACCACCAAATTTTAAATGTTCACTCATTATATTAAGTTCGTCAGGTGATTTTCAATTTGTCATTTTATCAATGGCATTAGAAATTTCCTCTAAAGTAGCATATTGATTTCCTGTACTAACCGTCTCATGTAGTTTTAAAATGTTTCTAATATCATTTTGAACAAGTTCATAATGTTGGTTACTAAATGAAGTGCTGGATGAAGCAGTACTAAGTTCTTCAAAATATGAAGCCCACCCCTCTCTAATCTCATCAGGGTTTTCTAGATGCAAGTCATTAATTACTAATTTTGAAAGTTTTCTGATTTGACCAGTTCTTTGCATGTTTATAAGTTTATAAAATAGTTTTTGATTAGCAGTATAAGAATCCATAATTTCATAGTATAGCTTATAACGATTATTGGCCTCAAGTCTTCTTTGAACTTGTCCAAGTTTCTTCTTAGCACTCTTACATTTCAACCATAATTCATTTTCTTCACTTTTATCCCCACCGTCTCTTTTAAAAAGAATAAAAGCATGTTTGCTCTCTTTTGCTAAAGTGCATAAATTTGAAGGCCAGGGTTTTTTACTACGTGAACATTTCTTTTTTGAAGGTTCCGAAGATTCTTCTGCACTGTTTTTAAGAATACTAGCTATTTCCTTAATTTTTTCATCTAAAGATCCACTATCAAACAATATTAGTTTTTCCTGAATAAGACTTTGGTATTTCTCAATATCACATTTACTCCAATTTATTCTGTTATAGGGTATATACTTACATATAGTGCAGTGGAATAGTCAGAGCTTTAAAGCCCAGAATTTCTATGGTATATATATGCACACCACAAACTATGGGGAGGGAAAATTAATGACAAAAAAGGAAATGAATTATATAAATGTATTCTAGAAAATAATATAGTTTTATTAAATGATGGTAGAGGGACAAGACTTAATCTTATTTCAATATTTTAAGTTTTGATAATTCACACCCTGCCAAACATACCTTGCAGAGTGACTTTATGTTCAAATACTATGAAAAGAATATAGATAAAAAGAAACAACCATACTACTGTGTTGCAAATAGTATAGTTACAGTAAATAATTTTGACACAAACAATATCTATAAATACTCAGTATGTCCAACACCCCCTTGGCATTTACTCAAACCTGACGTTCATACAAAGTTACATGATATTATTACTAAGAAAGACATGCCTCACTTAATTAAAAGTGAAGGAAATATATTAATAGATACTCAGTATAATAATATTCTAAAGATATATACTGATGGGTCTACACAGGTAAATGTGCCACACATGATATACGCATGAAGGCCAATACATGCGAATTTCATGTGTGAATCATGCGTAAATCATGTGATATTTGTAGTATGTGTAAATCGCATAATATTTACATGTGATTTTCGCATGTGTCAAATATGCGTATATCGCATATTATTTTAAACGCATGATTTATTCACGAAGGCTAAAACATGCGAAAGTCATGCATAAATCATGCGCAAATTGTGTGATAACAGTAATATGCATAAATCGCATGAAATTTACATGTGATTGTCGCATGTTTATAATATGTGTGTATTGCATATTATCAAAAACGCATGATTTATGCACAAAGACCAATACATGCGAAATTCATGTGCGATTCATGTGCAAATCATGCAAGAAATGTAGTATGGTTTTCAAAAGTTTTTCATGTATTTAACATTTGTGAATTGCATGTTATGGTAAATGCATAAATTACACATGAAGATCAATACGTGTGAAAATCATGCGATGTCTGTAGTACAAAAAATGTATATATATAAACCACATGATCTTCACTTGTTATTTTTATGTACATGTATCACAGGGTGAATAACATCTATGGACAGCACTATAAACAAAATGCTCAAGAGGAGATCAAAATGTAAAAGTTTACAGACGTACGGACTGACGGACGCCAAGTGATGATAAAAACTCACATATTCCTTTAAGCAAGGGGAGCTAAAAATGCCTTATTGTCTGCAACAGGCACCGGCTAAGCATATTTGCCACAATTATAAGTTTTTTAAGACATGTGAGATTCTTCATCATGGAGTCATGAATGAATATATGTTGCAGACAGTAATGTGGATCTCAGGTTTTTAATATACATACATCACTTTTTATTATTTATTATTTATTTCAAAATTCACTGACAGGCTAAAATCATGCAATAAATAATTTATGCCTGAAAAACATATGATTTACATAAACAGGTTTACACGATTAAAAAACATTTTTTTACATGTTGTGTATGTGCCTCATTGTCAATTATACAACATCTTCCATTTTTATTTTTATTCCTGCTTTTGAATTTGACAATTATATAATTATGAGATATGAGGCAAATCAAAAAGTGTAAACAACTATGAGTCTGTGATTGAAATAATGCATAACAAATGTAAATGTATGTTATGTGTGAATAAAAATTCTAACAATTGTGCAGTTAGAGGTAAATTTGGACGATATCCACTCTAGATTTTTATTAATATTTTGATTAAATATTGGTTCTGGATTGCAACAAACAATTGCTGAGATTTAGTGTACCAATCATATCTTTGCAATTTTAAACACATAAAATCACGATCTGAATGGCTAATTTATGTAAATAAACTTTTAGATGAACATGGATTTTCTGATGTATGGAGAAATCCATATAATTAGCATCTTGATATATTTATTAGTTCATTTTCACAATGCTTATATGACTCATATCTTCAAAATTGGCAATCTGAAGTACAGCAGAATAAACAAGTATACATGTATATGTGAATACTACATGCCCTACCAATGATGTAAGTATTTAGTAAATAGAATTACATTTGTATGTTGTTAACTTTGAAGTCCTTAAGGCTGGAGAAAATGAAAAGCTATCTCTCAGTACTTCATGAAAAATTACCTTCAACCTGAACCTTAACCTGGATTCTAAAATTGAAATTCTATGAAGAAATTATAAGTCGATGACCCATGACCTCAAGGTCACAGCATCCGTTTCTCATTAAATGCTGCTGTTCATATCACAAGCTATAATGTACTAAGTTTCATGATGATACCATACCGTACCTTCATCAAAAACTATCTAAAACCTGATTCTAATATTGAAATTCTATAAAGAAATTCAAAGTCAATGACCCATAACCTCAAGGTCACATCATCTGTTTCTCATCAAATGTTGCTGTTCATATCACAAGCTATCATGTACAAAGTTTCATGATGATACCATAAAATTCCTTCATCAAAAACTTCCTTAAACCTGATTCTAATATTGAAATTCTGTAATGAAATTCAAAGTCGATGACCCATGACCTCAAGGCCACAGCATCCATTTCTCATCAAATGCTGCTGTTCATATCAAAAGCTATCATGTACCAAGTTACATGATAATACCATACAATTCCTTCATCAAAAAGTACCTTAAACCTGATTCTAATATTGAAATTCTATGAAGAAATTTAAAGTCGATGATCCACGACTTCAAGGTTACAGCATCCGTTTCACATCAAAATGCTGCTGTTCATATCACAAGCTATCTATGCACAAAGTTTAATGATGATACTATAACTTCTTCATGAAAAGCTACATTAAACCTGAACCTTAACTTGGATTCTAATATTGAAATTCTATAAAGAAATTCGAGGACCCATTACCTCAAGGTCACAGCATCCATTTTGCATCAAATTGCTGCTGTTCATATCATAAGCTATCATGTATAAATTAAAGTTTCAGGATTATATCGTAACTCCTTCATGAAAAACTACCTTAAACCTAAACCTTAACCTCATACGGACGGACAGACGGACGGATGCACAGACTAAAGAACTATATGCCTAGCCTGCCCTAGATTCTTAAAAATTACTTAAGCAAAACTACAACAGGGAATAATTTCTGATTCTAATTAAAGAAAGAAAATTAAAAAATGATTATTGTAAACTGCGAATTAGTTCACAACCACTAAAGATTGAAACCGGTCGATATATTAAACCTAGACCTATACCACGAGTTGATCAATGGTGTACAGTATTTAATACTATAAAAGATGAATCCAAATTTTCTTATAAGCTGTAAAAAATATGAAAACAACAGAATTATTATCTTAAATCGACTAACTCTGAAGAATTACCACAGCCTTAGTGAAGAAGACAAATACTTATATGTAATGAATAATGATAATGAGATCTTATTAACTAGAGTTGTGACATTTATACAAAAATGTTTTTTTGATTTTTAATTTCATACTTGATTCTGTTGTCTTTTTTATCTGTAAAACTATTTAACTGAGCTATGTTTGTCAAACCCATTGTATTTTGTAGTTGCACAATAAATATTGTTGTTGTTGTTAATTAACATATTTTTACATCATCAGAAAATCTAAACTTGTTCAAATAATAAATCTTGTTCAAAGGAGAGTGATGCCAAATTAATTTCTTTACATCTCTTTGTTCTTGCTCCACCCTTACTGATTTCACACATTCTTTCTTACGACATCCACCAGACAAACAGTCATGAATTAAACATAAACTCTGTGTTAAATTTCCTACTTTAACAAATTTAAAATTATTAGACAAATGAAGTTTTATGGATGGAAATCCCAACTTGTCATCCATTGGGAGTACTTCGTACACTTGTACTTTGGCAATTTGGATGGTTTCTTTGTCACCTCTAACATTATATCCCTCAATAAAAAGGCAGACATGTTCCTGGAAAAAAAAAACATTACACAAAAAATAACAATAATATATATGCTTACAGACATTTAAATATGTGGTATAAAGGCATTATATTATTTCAAATAAGTCAAAATCATTGTAAGGCACTGTAAAGCTAGTTATGTGATGTGGGTTTTTGCTCTGTGTTGAAGACTGTACTGTTACTTAAAGTTTCTAATATAAAAACTAGAGGCTCTCAAGAGCCTGTGTCGCTCACCTGTATCTAATGTGATTTTGGAAATTATGTAAAATTATATAATGATTGAGACCAAGATTGGTTTAATTTGACACAGTATTTAAAATTAAAAACAGGTCATCTTAGTGTAGTCTTACAATAGCTACTGAAGACATCTTGTAATTATTATTTTTGAATATGTGGTCAAGTTGTGACCATTCAGAATTTTTTTTACAATTTTCTGATAGACTTCTAAACATCTTGGATGATGGATCGGCAACAAAGTAACAACACTTGGTCAGCAAAGTTTCATTCCATTCAGTGGTTCTCTAAAAGAAGTCATTTGTATGCATTTCCCATAGGGTCCTATGTTAAACTAAGTTCCCCGCTGGCGGCCATCTTGGATTATGGATCGGCTACAAAGTAACAACACTTGGTCAGCACCTCATAAGGAACATTCATGCCATGTTTGGTTTCATTCCATTCAACGGTTCTCTAAAAGAAGTCATTTGTATGCATTTCCCATAGGGTCCTATGTTAAACTAAGTCCCCCTCTGGCGCCCATCTTGGATGATGGATCGGCTACAAAGTAACAACACTTGGTCAGCACCTCATAAGGAACATTCATGCCAGATTTAGTTTCATTCCATTCAGTGGTTCTCTAAAAGAAGTCATTTGTATGCATTTCCCATAGGGTCCTATGTTAAACTAAGTTCCCCGCTGGCGGCCATCTTGGATGATGGATCGGCTACCAAGTAACAACACTTGGTCAGCACCTCATAAGGAACATTCATGCCAGATTTAGTTTCATTCCATTCAGTGGTTCTCTAAAAGAAGTCATTTGTATGCATTTCCCATAGGGTCCTATGTTAAACTAAGTTCCCTGCTGGCGGCCATCTTGGATGATGGATCGGCTACAAAGTAACAACACTTGGTCAGCACCTCATAAGGAACATTCATGCCATGTTTGGTTTTATTCCATTCAACGGTTCTCTAAAAGAAGTCATTTGTATGCATTTCCCATAGGGTCCTATGTTAAACTAAGTCCCCCTCTGGCGCCCATCTTGGATGATGGATCGGCTACAAAGTAACAACACTTGGTCAGCACCTCATAAGGAACATTCATGCCAGATTTAGTATCATTCCATTCAGTGGTTCTCTAAAAGAAGTCATTTGTATGCATTTCCCATAGGGTCCTATGTTAAACTAAGTTCCCCGCTGGCGGCCATCTTGGATGATGGATCGGCTACAAAGTAACAACACTTGGTCAGCACCTCATAAGGAACATTCATGCCAGATTTAGTTTCATTCCATTCAGTGGTTCTCTAAAAGAAGTCATTTGTATGCATTTCCCATAGGGTCCTATGTTAAACTAAGTTCCTCGCTGGCGGCCATCTTGGATGATGGATCGGCTACAAAGTAACAACACTTGGTCAGCACCTCATAAGGAACATTCATGCCATGTTTGGTTTCATTCCATTCAGTGGTTCTCTAGAAGAAGTTCAAAATGTAAAATGTTAACGACGACGCCGGACGACGACGGACGACGGACGACGGACGCCAAGTGATGAGAAAAGCTCACTTGACCCTTTGGGTCAGGTGAGCTAAAAATCAGGTCTCTGGTGGATAGTTGTCTCATTGGCAATCATACCACATCTTATTTCTATAATAAACTGCACATAATTTGAAAAAAATTGTGATTATTTGTAAGTGCAAGTTCCAAAAAATTTTACATACATGTACATTTGATATTGCAATTGATGAACAATGGAGACTGAATATGTCTCCCCTTGTGGAAGGTGAAGAAAATGTGTTTCATTTTAACACCAAGCAATGAAAATTAACTTTGAACAAGAATGCACTCAATGTAAAGCTAAGAATATCCCCACTTGTAATTCAAAATATATGCAAACAGGAACTATGTGTCCAACAGATCTGAAAAGTGCACACACATTACAACTCATCATTGTCAAGCTGCTGACGTATTAAGTGATACCTTAGGATTCTCATTTTCATCCTTCCAGTGAACAGGGTTACCATGGTTCACAATGTCTCCATTCTTGCACTTAACTTCTATCTTCAATACTTTTTGAAATAACAGACAAACAATATTAAGATTCGGAAAATTTCACCTAAAAAGGGCAATAACTCCTACAAGGGTTTTTGGTTTTTCTTCAAAAAATCACGATGGGTAGATCTCAATATGCTGAACATTTTTGCTATTTACACTTGACCTCTATCTGTTACACTTTTTGAAATAAAAAATAAAAAATGCAAAAATTTTGAAAATTTTATGAAAAAAGGGCAATAACTCCAACACGGGTAGTCAGATTTTCTTCAAAATTGGACAGTAGGTAGATCTCTTCATGATGATCATTTTTACCCCATGTCAGATTTTTCATATTTGCATCGGTTTTCGAGTTATTAGCCAAAAACTGCAATTTACCCCTATGTTCTATTTTTAGCACCGGTGGCCATGTTTTTCATCGGATCATAATAAAATGAGGATCGTTTGTACAGGATATGTCATAGATGATTACTATAAAGTTTCAAACCAATCCCTCCAGTAGTTTCAGAGGAGAAGATTTTTTAAAGTGAGCTAACGACGGACGGACGGACGGACGACGGACGGACGACGGACGCAAAGTGATGGCAAAAGCCAGGTGAGCTAAAAATTGATACAAAATTTAACTTTACCGCTTCTATTCAGCAGAATGTATTGATTCTTGATATTTTATCCATCTTTAGAGTATAACAAACAACTGTAAAGGTGTTTTCATATCTTTTATCAAGCTACAACCAAGATTTCGTAATTCATTAGTTGACCATTTATTAAATTTTTCAACATGTCAAGGTAAAGAATCTCAAATTTAATAAAAATGATTAAGCATATATTCTTCTTTTTGTGGTTTAAAGTTTCTTTAAACAAGGTAGATGCTGAACAATTTACAGATATAAACAATACCAAATTTTCACATTATTTTTTCAAAATGGTCACAAAGCCACAAATTTGCAATTTCTCTAATGAAAAATGTGCAAAAAAAAATAAAAATACCCATAACACTTCGGTCTTGTACATTTCATGAGCAGAAGATTATATAATATAGTCAAATGCGAACTTATAACCCCATCAAAGTATCATACTGTACATGAATTTTAAAAAAATCAACAAAAAACTGACAAAAAAGACTAATTTTTGCAGAGTTATCTCCCCTTTCCAATGTTAATTTCCATAGGTAATTAAAAATGCTGATTTTGAGTTTTCCTCAAGTTAGATTTTATGGCACTTTTTTCTGTGTATATTTGGGGCTTAGTGCTATAGATTAGAACTAAAACATTTTCTGTTGCAATTAACTTGAGGTTAAAACTTAGATTGACTGGACTAAATGCATGAAATTAGGGGTCATTTTATTTTATTATAATTTATACATTCTTTCCAACTCTAATGCATTATTTTTTTCATCATTTATTGAGCTTATTAATCTAGATTAAAACACTGTTAGTCTCAGTTATTGATTTATATACATGTATATGAAATTAGTATTCTTAATGAGAATTTTCATATAGCACACGTATTTATAGCACATATAGCACATGTATTTAAGAGGATTAAAATGCCAACTAAAGCACCACATTATAAATGCATTAAATAATAAATTCTATTCGGAAATCACCATGTTAAAAACATGTAGCAGAATTGTTGCCATGCTTTTTAAACACCCCCCACCCCTCCCCAGTCTTAAATTTTCATATAAATGATGAGGTGCATTTTAAAAATTGTGGATTGCATGTTGACCTATTGATTTAGTCGTTCCCACTACAAATCTCCTTTTAAAAATTCAAGAGCTATCTTTCTGAATGGACTTATATATTAGCATAAGAAAAGTATAACATACAAATTTCTTCCTGCGGACTGTTGCCTTGTGAACTAGCACGTTAAAATCCAGCTCAAGGTATCCGTCTAGTACGAAGCAGGGTCATTTAATATTTGTATCTAATTATCATGTTCTCATCATGAATATGCATTGAACAATGTCAGTGGGCCTTTAATAGTCACCCATCCATAAAATATAATTTAATACCTTCAAAAAACAATTTATCTCCAAATCTTGCTGATATGCCTTTCATCTTCATTTTCCATTTTTCACCATCTGCCTGTTCCCTTATACATGACAAATCTGCAAACCTCCCATATCTTGAAACAAAAATTCCTATAATCTAATTATTTTATACAACTCATATGAACAATTTTATAAACATTAAGAACATATTGTATTGCACATTCAGTCTTGTTTATACCAATATTCATAAAAATATTGTTCTAGGGTTTAGCAGTTTTCAGATTGGAAATATAATTTAACATTACAAATTTTTGTTCTTAAATCCATGTAACATACAAAATCAAATTGTGTTAGAAATTTACAAATAGTTTATATATATAAATACCTAATCAGCTGTTCAGAGGTTGATGGATGTGATACTGCAAGTTTTATTAGTGCTGAAGGTTTAATATACCAGAATGGCATCCCATCAGATCCATTGCTCTGTAAATCCAAATAAAAGAACATAAATTTTTATTCATTATCAATATATCAATTAAATAAACCTTTCTATTGGACTTTTCATTACTGATATATTTGTCAAAAGGTTAAAGTGTGAAAGTGGAAATACATGTATTCATGAAGGGTTACTTTTTACTTATTTTGTAATCATATTATATATATACAATCCTTGAAATATCCCCAACATGAGTAACTTGAACAATAAACAAATATTAATGCAAATGAACAAAGAAAATTTTACACATGTTAGGGTGATTGGCGACACACTGTATCAAAGACTACTAAATTTTTCACTAATTTGTAGACAAAAACCATATCCTGTTATGCTCCCTTTTAATTCCCTAAATCACAACTTCTTGCAAATAAAAAAAACCACTACAAATGTATTAAAATGATAGCTATTATAGTTTGCTTTAAGTAATACTGTTTATTTCTTGAATAACAAAATAATTTAACTTGACTGAACATACATATTTCAGTCAATAAAAATTGAAATATAATTTCTGATTTATCTCCCATTATAATGCTTGAAAATATATTGAATTTTATATCAAAGTGACAAGGAAGTGGTTCATTTCTTTTAGTATATACATTACATGACCAGTAATAGCTTACTTACTTTACCCAACAGAGAATCTGGTGTTAAGTCACCAAATGACATTCTTTTCACTGCATGGAATGATGGCATAGTTATGCCACACTGTTGCATGATATACCATACATATTTAGCTGTTTCATCGCTCTGAAAATTATGCTAGATTTCTTATTAATTCAAGATGGGTATATTAACCTTAAAAGAGAAAATTATTTCAGTAATTATTATAGGATTAAATACGATTTTGTATGAGTTTATCGATGTGTAAACTCGGCCGACTCACTCACAAACTAAATAAAGTCCGAAGGACTTTATGATGAGTTTGTGAGTGAAAAGGCAGAGTTTACACATCGATAAACTCATACAAAATCATATTTAATCTTATAATTCCATTTCAAACATCGAAAAAGTTGTTCCTAGCCAAAATTAAAAAAAATAAGTTTGCCCTTTTCAGGCGACATCCATCTTGAATCTGGTACTATTTTTGGCAGCTGAGCAATTGAAAAAAAAAGTCAACAAAGTCATTTACAAATTAAAAAAAAACAAGGAAACTTACGTTTTGACAGATTTTAACATAACGTGAAGCGTACATAATCAACGCAATGTCCGATTTTTTCCGTTTGAAGCATCCAACTTGCGTTGTTTACAGATTTGACGTTGCAATCTTGACTGTGATGTCCGTGCAGCAAATTTTTGCGGAATTAATGAAAATACAATTTTCATCAATTTTTAAATCATTTCTCATTAAATTTTAATTATTATGGTCAGTATCATCCTTAAAATTTATTCCTTACAGCATTCTTCAAATTTAATGTCTCATTTGAAACTTTATATAATCGAGAAAGCGCATGAATATACCTGCCAAATACGGGTTTATCGATGTATAAACTTTTATGATTTTGCCCTTCGGCCCAATGAAATTCTTGTATTTTATCATATGCAAATTAAAATGGAATTATATTATAATCAAACCTATTGTTCTTTTCTATTACAATATTTTGTATAGGTCTGTACAGAACTTCACATTTTCCCCGTTTCTAAGCCTCATCCTCATATCATTGTTTCTTTCTGTATGTAAAGGCAATACACTTATACACAAGGGATATAGTTATGATACTGTTGTCAAGTCATTAAAGATGGCATTTTTTAATTAATATTGATTCACTGATAGGGTTTTTGCATCAGAAATAAACACTTTTATTCTAAAACCAGTTGTTGGCATTATACGGGTTATGTTCTTCTCGTATAACTTATGTTGGCATGATACTTAACCCTATCAAGAGGGATTTTCTATACAATCATTCATTTGCAATTGTTCCACTCAATTGTAAATTTATATTTATAATATAAGTGAAATTTTCTCAAACAGACTAGAGAACACCATTCTTGTAGGTTGTTTCCAATAGATTTTTTGCTATTTAAGAGTCTGTGACAATTGACAAGAGAATTTGTTTGAATTATTGACCTCATACCACAATCAATTTTTTGTGGTGTTACACATTTTCTTTTGTGACATGAATGTGAGTAATCTGCAGTATCCAGCAGTATCTGACAGCCAATCATGGCAGACAAATAGCAAAAAAGGTGTATCAGTTCAATGTTCCAATATAGAAAACCCCCTCATTATTTGTTTATTATGAAAATTATTTACCATAGTGTGGGTTTGTGAATGAAGCAAGATGTACAGTAACATTTCCAGTTTCGACGAAAAGGGTGACCATTGTTTGTCAACATTGACATTGTATGTTTCCTCCTTATTTCCATCTTCATACTCATCATCTGATGATGGTGGTAATGGTTCGTGTTGTTCTGAAGACAAAGATTCAATCAAGTATGTGTTGACCGGGACACTGTCATTGCAATCTCCTGGTTGAATTACTACAGGTAGACATGGTAAGGTAGGGGTAATGTCCGACTCTAATTCTAAATCAAAATCATCCAACGAAAAAAATCCCGCGGCTCTTTTGTGCCTATCAGAACTCAAATGACGTGTGAAATTATTATACTTTTTTGTCTCATAGACACAAACATTACATACAAAGACTTCGTCCTGCCTTCGCTTCATATTCACCTTGCTTACGGTACATGTTTTATACCCGATATTTGTAAACAAAGATGAGACAACTCTGTATAAAAGATACCCGGAAGAATTAATATCGGAATTGTGTCAAAATAAACATTCAACAAAATTTTTATTATACTTTTTATGCGGTTTGTTGAATATTTTCTTGATCGAAAGATTGAAAATATTATTGCTTTAAATTTCAATGACAAGTTAGATCATTTGATCGACTTATTGCAAGCCATGTGAATATTTTATATCCTTACGAACATCTTTGTTTATTATCGTCTGCATGCGTTTGACGTAATTATACAGAAGACACTGGTACAGGTCCACACATAAAAGATACTATATATCTATATTGGTAAGTTTTCCCTTAAAGATAACAAAAAGGAATATAAATGAAATTTACATACCATATTTTTACAGCAAAATATCCTAATAAAGAATAAAGAATTTTATTCCAATTAAGGGCCCATTAAGAGCAAGCAATCAAATACAAGTGATTTATATAAATCCAACAAGATTTTTTACGATCAATAAATAATATAAAAAAAAGTAATTGCCCTGAAAATTCACAGGCGCTTGGGTACAGGTTGGTGTATTGAAATTATGTATATTTGTGTAATAAAATCGTTATTTTATATGATACCATAATAATACGCATGTCCGACCTAGTTTTTAGTCATTTTAACATGTTTGATACAATCCCTTGTTTGTGTGTGTACACAAACAAGGGATCGTATCAAACATGTTAAAATGACAAAAAACTAGGTCGGACATGGGTACTACTAAAAGAAGCCTGCCAAGGTAAATGAAGCCTGCAAAAGCCTGCAGGTTAATGGCTATATGTACGTGGAATATTTTTACATATTATTGTAGATGAAAGTATATTATTTGAAAATATCGAAAAAAAAATGATTTTGATAAGTTTTTCGACTCTTAATCGATGATTTTCTATTGTCGTATTTGAAGCCTGCAAGAATGCGACGCCATCTTGTTTTTCCTGAGATTCGAGTTGACATGTATAGTTAATTAGCCAGTGTATATTGTAAAATAAACAATTTTATTGAGTTTAATGTTAATTGGATGTAATAAAAATGTAGAACTCTCTGCCATATTCATAAACGAATATGTTACCAAACCCAATGACGAGTATATATACATAATAACAGACAAAACATGAGCTCTGGTGAGCTCTTTAACCGACTATGAACAAATGAATGAAAGTGAAGATTTTCTCAAAAATGAAAAATTAGTGTTTGTGAGATTTTCACATTTCTTTAAATCAAATATCAAATTGCTACTATTTTGAAAATATGTAAAAAATAATAATAATCTGAAACAAAAAAAGCTTCTATTATAAATTAGCTGCTATTATTTTTTAAATCAAATATCACGTTGTGTGCAAATGAAGTGAAAAAAGTGAAGTGATTTAGAAAGTTGTTATATTTCAAGTTATTTTTAGTTTATATAAGTATAGTTATTTCTTTTAATAAGTATATAAAAATGTTAATTGTTGTGTATTTATAACAACAAAAATAAACGTCTATACTCTATGACTACATTTTATTGAAGTGATTTTCTCAGCAGATACATTCATACAAAAGATAGAGAACAGATGTCAATTTAACTTTCCCAGGATAAGAGTTTACATATCATTATGCCAGTGCTGATCAAGATAGCGATAAGGTGACGGCACTGGCTTAAAACATAATTAATATTAATGTCTTTCTTCAAACTGAAGTAACCTAGACCAAAGGTCAATATACTATATTAATATGTGATTATTTACTTAAAATTGTTTATTCTACAATATACACTGGCTAATTAACTATACATGTCAACTCGAATCTAAGGTAAAACAAGATGGCGTCGCATTCTTGCAGGCTTCAAATGCGACAATAGAAAATCATCGATTAAGAATCGAAAAACTTATCAAAATCATTTTTTTTCGATATTTTCAAATAATTTTGTTTCATCTACCATAATATGTAAAAATATTCAACGTACCTATAGCCATTAACCTGCAGGCTTTTGCAGGCTCATTTACCTTGGCAGGCTTCTTTTAGTAGGACCGGGTCGGACATGCGTATTATGGTATCATAAAGATAAAGTCACAGATGAAGATAAAGATTCAAGAAATAACTATTTTATTACACAAATCAAGGACGTATAACTAACTAATATACGTCCTTGCACAAATATACATAATTTCAATACACCAACCTGTACCCAAGCGCCTGTGAGAGAATTTATTTTCAAAATCTCCAAAGTTATCGAGGACGAGAACTGTGAACATATATTTGTTCCGCATAATACTTATTCCCCCTGGAACCAAACTATAGTATAGATAATAAAAGTTCTTGGGAACTAAGATAACATAATATTATTTCCACCTTCATAAGATACTTTCCTGGAACTAAAACATCGTATATTTCCATAATATTACTTCCATTAAAGAAAGAGTAACGTGTGATTTTTTTCACCTGATTGCATCTTAATAACTGCTTACCTAACCTGTGTATGACATTTACCTGTACATGTAGTACATGCAAACAATGGAGTCAGAGGAATACAATTTTTTTACATATTTAAACGATGGCCTTTATTCTAAACAAGGTAAGAATATATATTTTTAATATTTCATTACTCCATGCCCCACTTACTTACAGTAACTTGAAATGGTACGTTTGTACCAAGAACAAAGTTTAGCTTATACTTAAGTCAAGCATGAAGTAAGCCACAAATTTCAGATGAAAATGCATATATTTTATTATTGGACATTTACTTGCATACATTTGTAGCTAGAAATAATTTTGGATAATATAAATTCCTAGAACTTTGATCATATAATAAATATTCCTGGAACATTTATAATATAACCAATATTCCTGGAACTTTTAACATTCCTACAAGTGCAAGTAATGGACGACCAAGACGACAATATGTTGGAAAAGAGTGCCGTAATAGTATATATGAATATTTTCATGCCATAAAAAAATTTTAAATGTACAATCAATCCATTTCATAAATTTTGTTCTAAACAATGTTTTTTAATCAACCCAATCTCGAGATTTTGTTCGAAACAATGTTTTACAATCAATCCATTCTCAAGATTTTGTTCTAAACAATTTTTTTTGTATATTCAATGTATATGTTTAAAAATGATTTTGTCTCATTTTTTGTTACTTAATTGCTACAATGATAGAAATCAGTATATGTGTTATAGGGAACTTTTGTTACATAACGAAAGTTCCGATTTGAAGTTTCATACTGGTGTCAAAACATTGTCCATGATATTTGTTCCAAAGAACTTTTAGCATATAACAAAAGTTCCATTTGGAACTTTCTTTATGTAATGTTTTATCCTTTGCGAAGGAAATTTTCTTATAGCATAGGATAAAATATTATATAAGGAAAGTTCCCAATGGAACTTTTGTCATATGCTAAAAGTTCTTTGGAACAAATATTATGGGGGAAATTATATTCTGTCACAGAACCACTTCCTATTACATTGTAAAATAAATCAAAATTGCGCATGGACCTCTTTGCTAATTAAATCATGCAGATAATATTAACTTTAAAATTCTGGATCGAGATGAAAAAATGTCATATTTATTAAATCCATCTTCATTCAGGCATGTAAGAATTATTGGCTTCTTTTAAAAACGGTCATTATAACTGAGGTCAGAAGTCTCTTAATGTTGTATTTTTATATGTTTGTTTATATATGTTTTGTATTGTGAGGTAAAAATTAAGCTCAATAATATAAGTAGGTCAGAATGACCTAATTTTGGTGGAAGGGTGTGTAGGATTTAATAAAGTCCCCCATGAAATGATGTCCGCTGGACATTATTTCATAGTAAATACTGACAATATTTACTTATTTTAATGGTAACAGGTCCAAAAACCAGTCCGGCCCAAAGTCCTTCCGTCCCAAGTTGATTCATCCCCTAGAATAGATCTGTTTGGGGCTAGAGCAACTTGGTGTCCCTAGTGATTTGTATTAATATTAAGATATTTAAAAATACAACATACTACCTACGTGCACCTTAATTGAGCATAAAGCTTTTAATTACATGTATGACATATTCTTAATATTTGACCAAAAAAAAAAATCAAGATAAAAATTTAGATATAAACCCATACAAATATGATAACAGTAATTGTAAAAAAGGACCAAACAAACCTGCAACAGAGAATACAAACTATAAGCATATTTATTAATACTGTATATGAATATATTGTTTGTAGGTGACCAGAATGTCCCAAGATCTTTTTGCAGTAAGTATTTTTATTGTTTATTGTATTAAATTACAAGGATGTATAAAGCATATCTGTTTTAAAGGAATATCATAATATTTTTAATGTCAAGGATTGTGGTTCCAGATTTTGTTCTAGGTATTGGGTTTTGAGGACATACTGATTATATGACTATGAAGGTAGTTTTTACACAATAAAGCATTAGACTTTATAGCCTCTAATTTTTATGAAGCAACCTAGGAAAACAATTAAGTTTATCAAAAGGTTGCTTTAAACATAAAATGATATTGCAATTTTCTATCTTTTAGGTGTCGCAAGAAAGCAATCAGAATGCAGTTGAACATGAAGAAGCTGAAATGCCTTTAATAGAGAGACCAACAAATTCCGACATAAGTATGATATTTACATCAGTAGTTATATTTTGTTTCCGTGAATCACACAAAAATGTGCATTTCAGTTCTTTCCTGACAAATATGCATGTGCACATTTAACTTTTATTTTTTCTTTTTTGGTGACAACATAATACTAATGATGTCATCTCAATTGCTGCATGGTAGTCAATTTGTCACATATATATACTTGTACCTAAGCTCAATTTTTATGTACATAATAAAAAAATTCATGTTTCATAATTGGTCAATAAAAATGGGATATTCTTATTTTTTGTAAATTTACGGGATCAGAAAAGTCCCTACATGTATGCTTATGTTCTCATTTGATGGTTAACCAAACAGGCCTTAATATTCATGTAGGACTTTGAAAATTTCACAAGTGTTTGCTTCTAAAGATAAATGAAATAGAAACATGTTACATTTTGTTATACACTTAAATATTTTATTTTTAAGTGAGAGAACTTAGAATAGTAATACAGCAGCAAAATAAAATATTAAGTCTGTTAGAAAAAAATATAAATCCAGCAGTAGCAGCAGGCCATACTTTTCGTGTTGAGAGTTCTTCAATGAAAGTAAGTAAAGTAGAGCTAGCTACTATGAGCAAAACAGGCTAACAAGTTATACCCCAGTGCCATGCAAATTTCATGTTTTGGTATGGTAACCCCTAAAATATGGTAGTCTGACATGAGAAGTGTTTTAGGAGGAGTTGTGGATACAAAAGTGACACATAATTAGAATGGAATGACTCCCTAATCATTATAGAAATAAAAAAAAATTATTTTCAAATTTCATACAACAACAATTATTTTTTTTTTATGTCAACAAAATAATTAAGAATCATCATTATGGAACAATAAATAGTCAGTGCAGGCACATAAGAGAGACCATAGGAGAGACAATCATTTAATAGCTACTTTATACCTCCAGCTTTAGAAAGTAGTGGGTATAAATATTTGCATCCTATTGTATTCAATTATGGAAAAACTGTGGACTTCACATTCTAATGCAACATAACATATAACATCCTTTTTGATTGGATAACGTCAAGCGTAAAATCCACGGTTTACCGTCTGAACCATTGACGACAACGTTGCGCAAACGCATTTGACGTTTCCTGTTTACTTTTTATTATATTTTTTAACGTTTAACGGAGGTTGCATTAGAATAGGGATAACTGTATTGTATTTTATCAGTTGCCGACATAAACGGGTGGTTTTACCATCGCAAATAGCCGTTTACCTGGCTCCGCTACACGTCGCCAGGTAAACTCAATTTGCGACAGTAAAACCAGCGGTTTACGTCGGCAACTGATAAAATACATTACATTTATCCCCTAAGTAATAGTTAATACCTAGGAATAGGGAGCTCATAAATAAACTTTTTTTGTGAATAATAACACTTTTCTAATTAAGCTATTGCTTAATAGAATTACTATATATTTGGAAGCAATTTAACAGAAATGATTAATTAACACTCTTAATTTGAATCTGTCATAAACACAAACTCCCTATTTGCTAATACTTTGAAGTTTTAAATATGTTGAATGAGATAGAGATTAATAATAATACAGTTTTGTGCATTTTTTTTTTCAGAAGCCATTTATTGCCTATTTGAAGGAGAAGTTCATGTTCCATCCTTGGCTCAGTGATGAAGACCATGAAGTAAAAGTAAGCAATATAAAAAAAAAAAACACACACAAACATACACACGCAGAACTTTATATTTGATTTGGCTTTTTAACTTTTTTGATTAGAGCATCACTGATGAGTCTTTTGTAGATGAAATGCTCGTCTGGTGTGCAAAATTTTAAGCCTGATATCTTTGTTTTTTTTACCAACAGTTTTACACAAACCAATGTTTAAAATCACATTCACAGATTGGTAAAAAAATTACTTATTCTTATTTAAATTTGAAACACAAGTATCAATGGAAGTCCCTCTTGTGCAAGCATCAATGAAAATACTTTAACCAGTAGGGTATTTAGTACAAGAAAATTAACCTTCCTTCAGTTAGCTGAATATTTTTTTAAACAATTAATATAAAAATTGGAAGATATGATTGCTAAAAAGACAACTATCTACCTAAAAGCAAAAGTTAATGATGTAAGCAATTACAGGTTAGCATACGGCTTTCAATGTGAGGCCTTGGCTCACAACGCATAGCAAGTTATAAAGGGCCCCAAAATGACCAATGTTAAATAACTCAAACAAAAAAAACCAATGGCCTAAGTATATACAAAACAATAAACATGCATTCAAAAAGGTTTGATGGCTCTTTTAAAGAAAACTAATATTTTTTTTCTAAACAAAATGGATGACCTCAACTGAAACCATCACAAAATTGAAAATTGCAATTTGATGACATTTGGAGCTGAGGAATTGAGTCCCAATGATTTTTGGATGCAAAGATAATTTTTTATGGTCATTTCATAGTTTTTGTATAGTTTTCATTATATTGTAAATTATACCATAGTTTTTGTTGAAACCCCTGCCTGAATAGTTAACCACAATTTTAAAATAAAATTTTAAAAATGACTTGCCTGCAAATGATTAGTTCATGTAATGAATATTTTAATCAAAACAAGGTGGTGGCACTACTGGTGAAGTGATATTACCTAAGTTAGTTTCATGCAGGTAATGTTGTCTAGCCTACATCTCTATACTGCATTAATACTAACATTAAGTGATGTGTCTATGAAAAAAAAGACAGAAGATATCAAAGTGACACTTAAATTAATAAGTATCAAAACAAACAAAAAGCACCATGGCGAAAAAAGAATGAAAGAAAAACACAGCAGTTTACAAATAGAGGCTATCAAGAGCATGTATCGCTCACCTGGATTTAACTTTTAACCTTGAGCAGGACTAAAAATTTAAGTGTTTAGTCGATTTGGGGTGGTTTTTCTGTAGGGTTCTATGTTAAGCTAAGTTCATCTCTGGCAGCCATCATGGTAGACAGTCCAGATCAATGGACACATTTCTAAAAGAGAACCATCTAAGGACCATTACTGCTATTAAGTCTTGTTCCAACTGGCTAAGTAGTTTCAGACTAGAAGATTTTTGTAGGGTCCTATATGAAACTAAGTTCGGCCCATCTTGATTGACAATACGGGTGATAGGACACATTTCTGAAAGAGGACCATCTAAGGAGCAATGCTGCCAACTTTAGTTCCAATTGGCTCAGTAGTTTCACACGAAAATTTTTGATTAGATTCCCCATATGGTCCAATGTTAAGCTAAGTTCGGCTGTGGTAGCAATCTTGGTTTACAGTCCACGAAATCGGACACATTTCACAAAGGGGACCTCCTTAGTACCATTGCTGCCAAGTCTGGTTCCAATTGGTCAGGTGGTTTCAGACAAGAAGATTGTTCAGTGAATTTTCCCACATGGCCCTATGTTAAACTAAGTTTGGTCATAGTGGCCATCTTGGTTGACAGTCTGGGTCATCGAACACAATTCTTGAAGAAGACCATCTAAGGACCATTGCTACCAAGTCTAGTTCTTATTGGCTTAGTGCTTGCAGACGTACAAGAAGATTTTTGAATGAATTTTCCTATCGGGTCTTATGTTAAACTTCTTGGTTAACAATCTGGGTCATCGGACATATTTCTGAGAGAGAACCTCCTAAGGACCATTACTGCCAAATTTGGTTCCAATTGGCCTGGTAGTTTCATAGAAGAATAAATTTGAAATGTATCCCCCCTTTTTTCTATTTATAGTAACAGCAGCCATGTCGGTTGGAAGTCAGGAATGCTGGACATAAATTTGCAAGTGGGACACCCAAGGACCATTCAACCAAAGTTGGGTCCCAATTGGCCCAGTGGTTTCAGAGGAAAAGATCTTTAAAGGAAACTTTACGCCAGACGCCATCTTTAAAGGGCAAAAACTCCTATAAGGGGGCAATCAATGATTTTGGTCATGTTGACTTATTTGTAGATCTTACTTTGTTGAACAATTTTGTTGTTTACAATTTGTCTTTATCTAGAATAATCCTAAAAATGCAAAATTTCCTTAAAATTAACAATTCATGGGCAATAACCCAACAAAAGGTTAACCGATTCGTTTGAAAATTTCATGGCAGGTATATCTCGAATGCCAAGCGATGAGAACAGCTCACATGACCCTTTGGGTCAGATCAGATAAAAAAGTACATGTTACTAAAGCATGACATTTGGCACTTGTATTGTATACAACAATCATAGCAATGAATGAAAAAAAAAACTTTCAGTTTGTTTTATTGCTTTTGCATTGAACTAAATATTTAAGAAAGATTCTTTGTAAATTTCAGCACAAAGCAACATGCATGTTAAAATCCCATGGCATTCCACAGGAACCTGTGAATGTCATGAGATGCTACAGCTATGCGCTGCATTTGTTCACAAACTGGAGGAACCAGATTAGAATTAAGGTTTGAGTAAAAATAATGTTTTAAGGATTTACCATCTTTCATTAATTATATATTATGTATTATTCATATTGAATCACTCTCGATCAGATCAAGATTGATTCAATTCTTGATCAGATCGAGAGTGATTCAATATGAATAATATCATCACAAGCAATCATTGTGGAAAATAACCACCAAGATGGATTTTTAACAGAATCTCTTAGTTTCATCACTTGGCGTCCGGCGTTGTCCGTCGTCCTCGTTAACATTTTACATTTTGAACTTCTTCTAGAGAACCACTGAATGGAATGAAACCAAACATGGCATGAATGTTCCTTATGAGGTGCTGACCAAGTGTTGTTACTTTGTAGCCGATGCATCATCCAAGATGGCCAACAGCGGGGAACTTAGTTTAACATAGGACTCTATGGGAAATGCATACAAATGACTTATTTTAGAGAACCACTGAATGGAATGAAACTAAATCTGGCATGAATGAACCCTTATAAGGTGCTGACCAAGTGTTGTTACTTTGTAGCCGATCCATCATCCAAGATGGCCGCCAGAGGGGGACTTAGTTTAACATAGGACCCTATGGGAAATGCATACAAATGACTTCTTTTAGAGAACCGTTGAATGGAATGAAACCAAACATGGCATGAATGTTCCTTATGAGGTGCTGACCAAGTGTTGTTACTTTGTAGCCGATCCATAATCCAAGATGGCCGCCAGCTGGGGACTTAGTTTAACATAGAACCCTATGGGAAATGCATACAAATGACTTCTTTTAGTGACCCACTTAATGGAATGAAACCAAACATGGCATGAATATTCCTTATGAAGTGCTGACCAAGTGTTGTTACTTTGTAGCTGATCCATCATCCAAGATGGCCGCCAGCGGGGTACTTAGTTTAACATAGGCCCCTATGGGAAATGCATACAAATGACTTCTTTTAGAGAACCACTGAATGGAATGAAACTAAATCTGGCATGAATGTTCCTTATGAGATGCTGACCAAGCATTGTTACTTTGTAGCCGATCCATCATCCAAGATGGCCGCCAGCGGGGGACTAAGTTTAACATTGGACCCTATGGGAAATGCATACAAATGACTTCTTTTAGAGAACCACTGATTGGAATGTAACAAAACATAGCATGAATGTTCCTTATGAGGTGCTGACCAAGTGTTGTTACTTTGTTGCCGATCCATCATCCAAGATGTTTAGAAGTCTATCAGAAAATTGTAAAAAAAAATTCTGAATGGTCACAACTTGACCACATATTCAAAAATAATAATGATAAGATGTCTTCAGTAGCTATTGTAAGACTACACTAAGATGACCTGTTTTTAATTTTAAATACTGTGTCAAATTAAACCAATATTGGTCTCAATCATTATATAATTTTACATAATTTCCAAAATCACATTAGATACAGGTGAGTGACACAGGCTCTTGAGAGCCTCTAGTTTTATGTAGCAGCCATTAATTATGCCTTTTGGCAAGGAAACTGACAATCATTTAGTCAATCAAAATCTGTCTAATGTACCTGTCAAACTTTCATAAATGTCACAATTACATAATATGTTTGTTGGATAATAATCCGTAATTCTGATTGGCGTACAACAATTGCAAAGCCTTCCAAATATCATTTTAATTTCCACATAAAATTCAGTAATCATGATAACACCTACTTCTGATGACAACGTCACAACAATACAAAGGAAAACAAATAAAAAGTTTGATATAACTGCTAATTTCAAAGTATTAGCATTAAAATGTCTTTATAAGAATTGGAATGTTTCTTTTAATAATTTTATAGGGTTGTAAAAGCGTTGATCATGCACACATTTTCGCGCTTCATACAAAGCGTGCTTCGGTTAACCCTTGTACACCCCTTTAAGTGTTCTTCTTGTGTAGCAGAAAACATTCATCTGTCTGAAGTTTATTTTCTGGCGCATGCCCAATTATACAAAATACTATACAATAATTTACAAAATAATTTGTTGAATTTTTCAATTTTTTTGGTCATTTTCTATAGGATAAAAACAATGTTACTGTGGTGTCACTATTTGGTTATGTTTTCTAGAAACTCATTTTTGTCTTTTATTAATTTAGCTCGTAACAACAGACAAAGAAGTAGAGAAGATGGGGTTGGATTTCCTGCAGGACTACCTGTTTGGCAGTTTTAAGTTGGGTGGGGTAGCTGCCAATGTCCTGCAGGAAAACAAGAGACTGACAATAGCCCTTGTAAGTTCATTTTTTGTTTAAAGCTCCACTAGCTCTACATATGACTATTATGTTGGAATTATTACTAGTATTACACATTTTTAAAGCGGTACAGGTATCTTCAACTGGAAATATAATAGGTTCTTACATACATTCTTGGAAAAGACCGGGTGATCTTCCACAAGTGATAGAAATCCTATGTCTTTTCGCGAGTGGAACATTGTACATTTAATACATGTACAAATGCCAAACTTTACAAATTAGTGGGAAATATAACTTTGAATTGTATGATGTCCTGTTAGGTCTAACTTAAATTTAAGAACTGTATTGTCAAATAAATTGCTGTTATCTTAGGAGTATAGAAAAAAAATGACAGATTTTCTTATACTTTGTGAAATTAAACTTTGTAGCATGGTAATTGAAAAAATGCAAAAAGAAATTGGGGGTCACCGGCCATCCAAGAGATTTTTTTACCTCTGAAAATGAGTGCAAATAGGCTAATTTCTCAATGGATATATAGGGAAAATGGACATAAAACTTCTTTGATTGAATTTTCACAGCAAAAAAAAAAAAAATGACAGAAGTTCCTCATTTTTTCATAATGAAAAGGTTGATGTCTCTATCTTATGAAATTGGAAAAAAAATTGGAGGTCACTGGCCATCCAAGAGATTTTTTGACCTCTGAAAATGAGTGCAAAAAGGCTAAATATAGGGAAAATGGACATAACACCTCTTTGATTGAATTTTCACAGCAAAAAAAATGACAGAAGTTGCTCATTTTTTCATACTGAAAAGCTTGATGTCTCTATTTTATGAAATTGGAATAAAATTTGGGGGTCACCGGCCATCAAAGAGATTTTTCGACCTCTGAAAATGAGTGCAAATAGGCTAAATATAAGGAAAATGGACATAAAACTTCTTCAGTAATGAATCATGCCAGGGCAAAACTTCTGGCTAATGGGCTGGTAATGCCCTCGGGGACTTACAGTCCAACAGCAGTCACATAGGCCCAGTGGCAGTAATAAACTATCACAAAATACCGAAATAAATTGATGGACCGTATGGCCATTTCGTTGACTGACAACTCATCAGCAGTGCTCGAGATCAAAATGTTGGACAGCACATATAAAAAATATTGAGCGAGTAGATTTTAACAAAATTTAAAAACATGTATTTAGTATATGAATAAGCCAAATAAGATTTTTTTCTTCCAAATATTACAAATTCATATGACGTGTATTGTAAGTATTTAAGTTTTTGCAATTCATTAAGTCATTCTTTCTGCTATGCTCAAGCTACCTACTATTCACTTTATTGTTTTTTTTTGTCTTCAGCTAACCTTCCATATGTACTAACATGTATATATTATTTATATAATAACTAACTTTTCTTGCATATTTTACGTACTGGTGTTGGCTGAGTTTGTTTGAAAGTACTGCTTCATATATTAATTTTTTACTTTTTTTTATATACTATCCATATCTACTAACACGTCAGTGTATAATACAGTCTCCATAGTATAATGGTAGTACCACCTTTTAGGTGATGTTGGTTCGAATCCAACTGGTGACAAATCACACTTGCTTGTAACATTATCCCTGCTTGCTTACATGTTGTTGCTGTTTTCCTGCTTGTGTTGGCTTATTTTGCTTTAAATGTAATGCTGTTAACCTGAAATGCTTAGCTAATTGGTAATGGCTTTATTTAACAGTTCGATTATGCTTTTTCTGCCTATATTTCATAACATGTCTGCCATTCTATTATCATCAACAAATTTTGTAGGAGTTATGGGACTAAGACTATTTTCAACATTTCTCAACGATAGAAGACCTTGTAGATACATCTCCTCTGAAACCACTCAGCAGATAGCTTCCATATTTGGTAGGATTTATTGTTATGAAGTGTAGATGTGCATACTATACCGCCATTTGGCATTTTGATTCAACAATTTTTTTGGGAGTTATGAGACTTAAGACTATTTTCAACATTTCTCAACAATAGAAGACCTTGTCCTCTGAAACCGCTTGACGGATTACTTCCATATTTGGTAGGGTTTATTGTTATGAAGTGTAGATGTGCATATTATACCCCCATTTTGATTCAACAAATTTTGTAAGAGTCATTGGACTTAGACTATTTCTTGACTTCTTATGCAAATTGATTCTGCTGCGGCGGGGAACAAAAGGCTTTGTGTAGCAATCTTGTTAATATTGGATTTTTCACGCTTTTAAAATTTTGGGGGATTATTTATGAGATTAACTATTTTAATTTCAGTTTATTTTCTTTTCTTTTAGAGGGCATTCACAGACAAGCATGGTTTATTTAAAAAGAAGAATACCACCACACTGGATTTCTGGAAATTATTCCAGAGAGCATTTACCTCTCTGGATAATACAAAGTGGTCAATTTACCAAGAGAGAGAAACTAAAAAAATTGAACAAGCAAATAAATCAAATTAAAGTTATTTTTGTTTTGGTATTATTAAAGCCATAAAATAAATGTAAAGTATTTCGGATGATACTGAAATGTGTAATGCTGTTTAATTAATGTTGGAAGGAAATTTAAATATTATATAAAACAAAGGTGGAAGATACCAAAGTGACATTCAAACTCATTAGTTAAAAACAAACTGACAAAGCCATGGTTACTGATATCACTAATATATATTACTGATAAATGAATTTGGTTACATAAGGTAAATTAATTTATTTAAACTTTCTTGCTGGTATATTTCTAAATCATCTTATGTTTTCTGCCTTGCAAATTTTATTTTTTACAGAAGATGATTGCGAGGTAATACCAATGTAGATTTTCATCAAAAGAAAACAGTGCACCTCAAAAACAAATCTGTAGCCTCTTTTCACTGTTACATCAATTCTTCTAACAATAACATCAATGTCAAACCAAGAGATAACTCAGTTGACAAAACCTGTACAATATATTTGTATTTCAAAGGAAAATAGAAGAAAACAAGGCAAAACAGTAACAATGAGGTAAACAATTTGTTAAATAAAACAATAAAAAGAGCAACAAAAAAAAAAGAACTAAAGTAACATTAACTATATTACATATGCATGAAAATCATGTGTTTTGTTTAGCACCTGATTTTCATGCGAAAATTTAATTCACGTAGTTCGCATGTGGTCTTATACGCATAATTTACATGTGTGTATCATGCGAAACTTATACATAAAATATCGCATGATAATCGGATGTAGCTCGATTGTCACGTTTTCCATGCGATAAATACACACGATTCACGCATGATTCTCGTGTGATTTTCATGCGTGGCACATTTACTAGTATACCAAGGTTTAAAGAGATATTATTATTTCGGTTAAGAAATGGTTACATTGGTTTAAATAAATATCTGAATAAAATTGGTATAAAAGATTCTGATACATGTCCACACTGCAATCAACCAGAATCAGTAGAACACTTTATATTAAACTGTAGCAAATTTAACCAAGAAAGACAAACTATGACTTATAATTTAATTAAAGTTGGAGTTAATAACTTCCAGCTTAAATACATTTTATCCGGAAATAATTTCCAGTCCGTATTCGATTATGTTACTTCAACTAAAAGATTTCAAATATAAGGTAATATATACCAAGTGAGCATACAAAATGTGAATTACCTCCCTAAAGGTAGTACAGACTAAATACCCTGCCAAATATAAATGACAGGAGATTAGTCTGTTTTTAATCATAATATACTAATAGTGTGTTTTGTGTACACTTACAATTCACACTATTTATGGTTACAATTGACCATACAGCTAATTTTACCTTTTACTTATATGTGAAATGAGGTTATACCTATATTAGGATGGTCCATACTCAGATCAACCCTCACAAAAAGTACTCCTATAATTTTTTTTCCTTTTCTTAACCCAAGTTACTTATCTATATACTTCCCCCTTCGTCATTTTTGTTATTACTTTTAATAACTACTTTCAGTAAACAACAAATAAAAATACATTTCTATTACCAACAAATATTATAGTTATTCCACTTAGTCAAGTCAAACTTCCTTCTACAAACTTAACAATTTATAACTGAAGAGGACAATATACCATTAAATAAACATTGAACAAGTCATTGGTATCGTGAAAAAATAGCATATTAATTTGTTTTAATATTTACTATAAATTTACTTTCTACAATACACCGTAATTTTTTCAGTTGCTTATTATTTATTTCGTTTTCTGGTCTCTACATATTCTCTGCATAGCGCGGCATTGCCACATGTGTGGGGGCTGTGGGAGCTCAGAAAAGCTTATGATTAATTTCTAACTATGTTTTTCTTTATATGATATACTCATAGTACATAGTATTACAATATTCGGTATAAATAGTAAAGATTTATTGACCTTTTTATTGACAATAATACAATTATCGTCAATAAAAATTAGACGATAGGGCGGTGAATGGGAACTGTCTCGCTCACCGGTTATTGGGTGGTAAATTTAGAATTCAGAACTTGCTTTCTTTAAAATGTTAAAGATATACACGAAATATGCTGGTCTTAAGTTATGATATTAATCTTATTACAGTTAACTTTCAATACCTAGTTGCAATCTCATAATAAAATGTTTCCCCTTTTCTCTTAAACAAAACTATACACAAAAAAGCACGAGAGTTTACCTATATTAGGATGTTTCTTACAGAAGCAGCTCTCACAAAAATAACGGTTATTAACCCTTTAATCTTAACTGTTAAAGATACGTTAAGTCTGTTAATACATTACAAATATCCTCCGACAAAGCCAATACACACAAATCGCTATGGCCCTCTTTTACCTAATAATTGCATACATTCATTAATAAATTAAATGCATCTAATAACCAGTTAAAATACATATACTATTTCAATCAACTAATTCAATAGTTCTTTCTGTTACATTCATCTCTATCTGCATTATATACAAACACCAAAACAGTTTGGTTAACTTTCGAGTATATTAATCTATATTTTGTTATAAAGCAAAGCTTTTCCTTGAGCATATTCAGCTTTACATTTATTAATTTTGCTCTACACTATATTCTATACTACAACCAAAATATTAGTTCTTACAGAACTGGTGACAGACCCTGAACATGTCTTGGTGTGCTACTCTCTACATTCATAATTGATAATAATTTTGGCATTTCATAACCTGGTGTTTGAATGCCTTATTCTTAACAAATTTACTAACAAAATAAGGTAATCTCAACACCAGGTACTAAAGATTTTTGTAGCATTATTAATTTGAATGTAGTAGAACATTAACACTTGGTTATGTGTGCTTTTTGTTTTTTTATGGGAGGGATTGGCCTAGCTAACCAATACCCGACCAGTGCACCGAGACATGTAAAGACTTTATTTTCTTTATGCCTAAAATTTAATTGATAAAACTTACCGCCGTCTGGAATCATGTGTATGTGGTTTTTTTTATTATCACAATGTACATGATCTGTTGTTGATCCTCGATCAGTGTGGGCAGTTGGAGATAACATAAGTCTTCCAGCGATCTACACTGATGGAGGGGCAATAACCCAAACTGCGGAAAGACAAAATTTGTAGTTTCTCTTTTTTTTTTTTTTTTTTTTTTTTTATTACATTAGGTTTTCAATAGGGAAGATAGGCAAGGAAAATTGAGATCTTTATAAAGCGTAGGGAAAACGGAGGCCACAGTGCCTTCCATACCTATATCAGCAGAGTTTGTTATCAGTACAAAGTATATAGTTCACACCACACAAATTATATGATACTGATTGGATAAAATACCATCACAAATTTTCTACAGTCCTTACACTCTTACAATTAAATCATTTAAATAAGTACTTTCAATCTAAGAATTGTAAATTGGTAACTCAAAAACTCACCAAAACTTCCACAAAATTACGTAATAATAAATAACTAAATACAAGAGATATACAGTGTATTATTTAAATACATATTATAAGATATTCAAGGCGCAATTTCCAGAATTGGAAAGTCGCCTTCCAAACTCACTTACTACTACTAGTTTTTCATTACATAGTTTAAAGATGGCAAATGCACAACTTGCTGTCAGTTTTATTACCAATAGAAAGGGAGGGCAGAATCTAGCCTACGAAGACTATGTCTACAGACATGTACGTAAAAATGGTGACAGAACTTACTGGAGATGTACAGTATCTAACTGTTCAGGTTCTCTGACAACCCTAAACAACATACCAGTTGGATTTGGCAGACAACTACACAATCTCCCAGCAGACCCAACTGTAGTCGTCAGTAAACAAATTCTTGACAAAATAAACCAGAGATGTATGGGAGAAATTAGACCAATTCCATCACTTTATGAGGAGGAACTAAACAAACTCCGAGACCAAGAATGGGATGACATTTCTAAAACAGTCATTCAGCGTCTACCAACATTTAACTCAGTCAAATCAACACTCTACAGGGCTCGCCAAAAACAAACTCCAAAACTTTTTTGTTGAATTTCAGTGCTTTATTGGGTGCTTTTTTAAATGTTTTGATAGACATTTCAGTGGTTTGTTTCTGTGAATTTTATTGTATTTATTGTTCCATCAACTAATAATTTGTCATACAATATGTGTTTATAATATGAAAGCATTATTAATTATTCAAATGAAATAAACTATTAGTAATTTATATGTGTATCTTCCTTTTAATCCAACATCTAAATGGAAGCTACACCAACAAGGAACATATTAATTAATTTGATACATATATAATTAAGAGAAAATTATTGCAACACAGATAAAACAAAACTCAGGTGATTTTTTTTACCTGTAAAAGTAATTGTTTAACCCTTAAATGGACCCCTTAATCAGGTTTAATGAAGGGAAAAAATGTTCTTTGATCTTTGAAAAGTTGACGTTCGGGGAATCAGCTACTGTGACAGGTTATACTTTTTCAGATAAAGTCCTGTTGGCACTATCAAAGTATCAAAGGATATTTGACAGTACAAACGGTCAAAGAAAGCTTTGAACAAAAGCTTTGACGGACTTTGATGAAACAATCAGAGTTGAGTTTACAAAACAAAAGCACATGGTAATAGAAGACTGTGAGGAAAAAGGCAATGCAGTCATGCAGTCATTCCGGGAGAAATTTCTGGGAGATTTTCTTGTTCAAAGTTTCCTTTGACCACGTTTTTGATGGAAAACTTTGATAGTGTCAACAGGACTTAAGAGTAACAAATATTACCATTCATATGAATTATAACTTGTCAGCAACGGTGAATTGTTATTGAAATAATGAGATTTTCATTTGGAGTAGGATAAAAAGTCATTGCTTTATTACACCAGTAAAAACATATTTATGCTTTATTTTAGGCTAAAATGGATTTCTTAGTAGAGATATGAAGCCGAAGCTTATCCAACACTCTGGCTCACACAAAGAGCGCTGACCAAATGAAACGACACTGAATACATGACAAGTTGGGAAAATTGGGATCTTAAGGATGATCGCGGGTCTAATAGGAAATAAATACGATTTGAAATAGATGTTTTATTTTGAGAGAACATATGAATAGTAAACAAATAAGCAAGAAAAAAATATAGGTTCATGTGCTCATTTTAGAGCTATAAGGCCTTGAAAATTTGCAGGAATTGGGTTTTCTTTGGATTTTTCATTGTCGTTGCATTGACAACTTCAATCTCTCAAAAATGTATGAAAAAATAAAAAAGGATTTCATAAAATTTTGTCAAATACCATTTTAAGGTACATATGATAAAATTATAAAAGAAAAAGTGGGGGTTAATGGGCAAAAAATTTCAAGTTTAAGAAATGGATAAAACCCGAGGATTCCGAAAATCTGACAAAAAGACCAAAACATGACCAGCGAGCATCCTTAAATGTATTCTGAAAAACATGTATTTCTTTTAAGACATCCGCATGGCGCTGAAATGAATCAAAATTTGGTCTTTTCAGTCATTGGTTCTTATAAATACAGAAGAATTGCGACAAAAAGTAACTCATTCTCACGATTACAAAGTACCTCTAGACCGTCAGCAGTAGCGGTGATACCCTGTCCTTCTATGAAGCTGAAATGGATCATAATTTTGTCTAATTACACCGAAAACATTTTTTTATCACAAGAAATCTCAACAGATTATTTCCAAATAATTTGTTCCCTTGTTTTCATTTAATATGAATTTTCTTTTAATGTTTAAATTTTTTCCGGTATATTTTTGTTAAAGTGATAATATATTACATAGAATAGAGAATGGAAACGGGGAATGGGTCAAAGAGACAACAATCCGAACAAAGAGCAGAAAACAGCTCAAGGATAGCAATGGGTCTTGTCAAGGCTACATGTTTGCTTCGCATGGATGTTTTCATGAAGTTATAAAACAAGTCAGCGTTCGGATCGCCTATACTTAAAATATTTCGTTCAAGGTATATTTCTAGTGAATCGTTTTCAAACGGATCAGATCTGAAAGCGCTGATGTGCGTGACGTGAAAGATTCTAAAGTCGCGAAGACTTCGCTGTATACGTGTATTAGATATAAAACACTCTCTGGCGAATCGTAAAAGACCTTAAATATAAAGGACTCTCTGGTGAGTCGTTAAAAGATGCAAATGTGATTGAAATATTAATACAACGACGACGTCCTCTACTGAATACTCTATTTCAGTCAGTTGGAACTGTTCAATACTTAGAATGATAGCCAAAAGCTCCCTGCGAATCACACAGTACTTACGCTGTGCTTTACTGAAACATACAACAGCTACTTCTTTAACATCTACTTGTTGTGCGAGCACAGAACAAACTGAATGGCCGCTTGCGTCTGTATCGAGCACGAATGGTTTTGGACATATCTGGAAAACCAAGTATTGGTGAAGTAACAAGAGCATTTTTAAGCTCAAGGAATGAAGTTTCACATTCATCAGTCCAATTGAATGGACAGTTTTTCCCCGCCAGTTTATGGAAAGGTTTTGCAATCACTGCACAATCTTTGATAAATTTTAGATAATATGAGCATGTGCTAAGGAAACTCCTGTTCTCCGAAACATACAAATTAACCAAAATTCACAAAACACACAAGATAAACAAAGGCTAGAGGTTCTTGACTTGGGACAGGCGCAAAAATGCGGCGGGGTTAAACATTTTAACTGAAGAAACTAAGCAAAATGGCAATGATCAATATATATTAACAAAGGACTACTAGAAACATGCCATCTCCAGATCCAATTAAACTGATCGAAAGATTATGTCTAGATCATACATGTCTGCCAATTTAGACCTGCTAGAACATACTCCATTAAACGTTGAAAAGTGGCTACACCATTGCATAGTCTCATGGCCTTGATCTTGAATTGGAAAAGACCTTTCGTAGTTGTAAAGGCAGTTTTAGTTTTCTCACTCTCATCCATCTGAACCTGAAAATATCCAAATGAGAGATCTAAACACTTAACAGTTTTGAGCCGATGAGAGCCTCTACTGTGTCATCAATACGTGGAAGGGAGTAGGAGTCTATTACTATTAAATTGTTAAGACCTCTCATATCAACGCATATACGAACAGAACCATCTTTCTTGGTAACGGGTACGATGTTGGAGGCCCATGGACTAAACGAGGGTTCAATGATATTAGAATCAAGGAGTCGTTGGATCTCCTTGTCTACTGCCTCTCTTTTGTTAATCGATGTATGCCTCAATGGTTGCTTGAAAAGTTTGGCGTTACTCGTGTCTATCTTATGTTTTATGCTACTGGCAGTGCCAAGATCATATTTATTTCTTTCGTTTTAGTTCACTCACATGTTCTGGAAGATCATCAGTTTCATTTAATTTCATTTTACCAACTTTTTGTTGAGAGATAGCATTCATGTTTGACTGCTTTGCATCAATTTGCTCACATGAAGCTACACGTGTAGAACATTAACGTACAATTTCAAAGTCTGTCACATTGGCCAATCGTAAAGGTATTCGACCACAACTAGGGTCTACTGAAGATTTCCAATATGTCTTTTACCATTTAGAACTTCTCAGAAAATCTTGCCAGCCATCTGTAGCATCAAAAGTTGGTGGTTTCTTTAATTTATTTTAAGAAACATGGCCATTCATAATTGGCCATGGTTGACAAGATGTATTACTGTTGGATTTTAAAATTGAGTGGGAAGTCTGTTTTGCCTATTAACCACACGAGTGATCACCTCTGTAGTTGCCATGGTGTCTACACATCCGTTTCTGTCCACCTGCACAGTAATACTGCTACCTCAGCACGCATGTTGGGAGGTGCCTTCCACGAAGAGTTAGCGCTGGGCCCATAGCACTGAGCACTCTGACCTCGGAGATTTTCCCGTTTAATGTTATTCAAAATAAAATCTCCCGCTCCATAGGATAACCCATAAGATATCGACGACCTCTTCCGTCGTCATAATGACGGTTCGTGGAAACCCTATCCATGCTATCTTTCCCCCTTCGCTCAGTAACATCTTGTTGAGTGCGCCTTTGTGAACTTTTAGTGTGAAAGCTTTAGGAAAATTTGGCCACCATCTACAATCCAAAATGTTTTGTAACCAAAAGACTCAAAAATTGATAAAGAATTCATCAAAATAAAAACTTTTCGGAATTGTATGGCAGCCATAGCTTCAAGATATTTAATAGTAGGTGCCAAAATAGTATATTTTAGTCTTAATAGAATTATCACAAGTATTTCTATTTGAAATTTGTAATCGCTTGACCAATTTAGGGCCATTCTAACCCTTCGTGAACCTCTCTTTTCCTATAATATGTAGTAAATTTCTATTTGATATTCCTTAAAATATTCACATATACCAAAATATTTTTTTTATATTACATTTAACGAGAAACATTTTACATGATCCCATATATTTGATTTAATCCAGTTATATATATGCTAAGCATACAGTTATAATGACTTTCAAATGAAGGACTATATTATATGAACAGAATTGATCATTTTATTATTTATTTAGCATATCTGTTATGCTTTCAAATCATTTATCTGTATGCTGAGCTAGCATTTGTATAGTCTCTTAATACATGTAATATTCTAAAATGGATTAAAAGGATCACATGTGTTACAATCAAACTTTGGATTGACCATTAGATAACTTTAAAAAATGTCATAACTGGTATATATAAACATTTGGATTTTTTATTGTATTATCCATTGAATTCATGCTATTTCCGTTTAATACAGTTCAATAGACTCACTATACCTGATATTAATAGTAAAAAATGCAAAAAACTATAAATATATACATTGGACTAACATATATACATTATTCATAAAAATTTATCATTTATCAAACTTCAAAAAGTTCATCACATCGCATAGCATATACATGTATACATGTAGTTGTACATAACTCTAAACTATATATAACAGAAAAAAAATTGTGAATATATCAGTGGTACTTGCTTGCATATTAGTTACTATGGGACACGTCTGTAGAATAGTGAAAGAATCACCATTCAATTTTGCGTTTGATTATTTTTTTTTTGTGGGAATGAGCACTTTAAAATAAATAGTGTTTTGTTTAACATTTGTCTGCGGCAAATAAGAGTTCGAAATATTATTAAGATAGTAAAAATATTTCCACATATAAATGGAAATATAACTATAATGATAAGAGGGACACAATCCAAATTTTTAATTTATCTGTTTTTTTTGGTGATAATAAACATTGTTTATATATTTAATAACATTCAGTTGAGCCATATTAATATTATAAAACGGAAATCACTTTCATGATGAACAGAGATTTACATACAGACAGACAACGGTAACATTGACTGCCCCCATCGGCTTAGCAAAAAGGGCATTAACATTGTAATGACTAGTATAGATGCATTGGGAATGAGAACAGCATTATTCATGCATTGACAATCTTGTCATAGCATACAGTTTTAGTTCAAAAATATATATATATATATATATATATATATATATATATATTCATCCGCAACAACAATTTTTCGCACGTCATTGATATTAAAGATTGTTTGATTAATATACTAATATTTCTAACGACAAAACATTTTCATATTATTAATTTGGATTTAAAAAAAAAAAAATCTGAGTATTCATTGAAAACATGAATTTAAAAGAAGCGATAAGGAATTTTATTTTGCACTATATAATGTCCGCGGGTCTATAATTTTTATAGGTCGGTTATCATTCCAAAACTAATTTAAATATATGCATATATGCAAATAAGCTGGAAATTTAGGCGATGGCAATACACCCGAGGCCCTGACGGTCCTCTGATGTAAAGATTGACCACACGGTAAAACATGTCAAATGTCAGCATAAATCCGGTATCGTATTCACTTAATCAGTTATTGACGCTCACACTTGACTTATTTGTCCATTCAATTCGCATATAATCGAAAAATGATGCTGGACAAATGTTTCTGAATTTCAGAATGTCAAATCTGAGTAAGCTTATTATTGATGAAAACGTCAACAATTGATTTTTTGGGCATTCTATTGAACGCATTTTAAGTCCTTTTTTAAAATCTGAGTACCTGCACGAGACTCCTGTTTCGGAATTAAAAAAAAATCGCATTCTAAGGGACCAATTGTAATCACCTCCTTCAATTTGTCTGGATTTCTCCGAATTTCTGACCGAAATATTTCTTTCGGAACTGATCCAAGGAAATCGAATGTGTTTCCTTTCTCTATATAAACTTTACAGAAAGACCCGCCATGGCCAGCTTTATCTCTGGACAAAAAATACTTAGATCTACCAATTCTTATAAACGTCCTCCCATCTTTAAGATGTCTGTATGTTTCAGGTTTTCTGGCTCTTATTTGTTTCCACACTGTGTTATCATCATCACCTGCAAAAATACAAACAAAAATTATAGTGAAAGGTTTAGATGATAATCAATTGATTAGTTGAGCAGCGTCAAGTGGGAAAAATATATATTATGGACGAGAAGAAATAATCAATTAGGTGTATCTAAATTGGTATCAAAGAATACATTATTATCACTGAGTCGATTCTACTGTTGGTTTACTCCAATTCCTCGAGGTTTCACCAGCCCAGGTACTAACATTTCGGTACTAATTGACACTTTAAAATGCTACTAAAATGTTAAATTTTGTGAAAACTAAGGAGTATCTCTCTCGTGCATATCTATGTCCTTAGATAATTTTGGCTTTGAAAAAATCTTTACCTCTGAAACTACATTATAAAATGCAGAAACCAGCGATACCGGCTCAGATGAGCCTCTAGTTCAATTTATGGTTATATTTCTAGAGATTATTGTCACGCGCAATATGTAGATGCGTAATAGAAATTCAATTTTCAAAACTTGGATCCCACAGCGGTCAAAATTAAATAAAATGCTCCGCTGGGCGCAGCTTGATACGACCGCAGAGGTCGAACCCTGAACAGTTAGGGCAAGTATGGACACAACATTCAAGCTTCATACAGCACTGAATTTGGATTGTGAATAAATATTTGACACAGCATAGGTTTCTGACACAGAATTAATGTGGTCTAACAACTTAAAATTTTTTAATTTACCTATTCAAACCATATCAGTATTATTTGCTTTTATATATAAATCAGAAATAACCAATTTAAAATGGAAAATTTTAAAGAAGTTTAATTTTGGACCCTTTGGACCTTAATGTAGACCAATTTGAAAACGGGACCAAAAATTAAGAATCTAAATACACGGTTAGATTCGGCATATCAAAGAACCCCAATAGTTCAATTTTTGATGATTCAATTTTTGATGAAATCAAATAAAGTTCAATTTTGGACCCTTTAAACCTCAATGTGGACCAATTTGATAACCGGGCCCAAATATCAATTTCTTGCTATTGCGCAATACTGTGCAGTTGAAGATTTCTTGCTATTGCGCAATACTGTTCAATTGAAGATTTCTTGCTATTGCACAATACTGTGCAACTGAAGATTTCTTGCTATTGCGCAATACTGTGCAATTGAAAATTTCTTGCTATTGCACAATACTTATTATAATAATTTACACATCCTGTTTGGTGTGTATCTCTGGCCTTATCATTATTATTTGCTTTTATATATAAATCATAAATTTAATAATAAAGTTTTTAGCAAATTTCCAATATACAAATCAAATAAAGTTCAATTTTGGACCCTCTAAACCTCAATGTGGACCAATTTGATAACCGGGCCAAATATCAAAAATCTAAATACATGGTTAGATTCAGCATATCGAAAAACCCCATATATTCAATTTTTGTTGAAATCAAACAAAGTTTAATTTTGGACCCCGATTTGGAAAAACTTGAAAACTGGGCCCATAATAAAAAACTAAGTACATGTTTAGATTCAGCATATCAAAGAACCTCAAGAATTCAATTTTTGTTAAAATCAAACTAAGTTTAATTTTGGACCCTTTTGACCTTAATGTAGACCAATTAGAAAACAGGACCAAAAATTAAGAATCTAAATACACGGTTAGATTCGGCATATCAAAGAACCCCGCTAGTTCAATTTTCGATGAAATCAAACAAAGTTTAATTTTGGACCCTTTTGGCCCCTAATTCCTAAACTGTTGGGACCAAAACTCCCAAAATCAATCCCAACCTTCCTTTTGTGGTCATAAACCTTGTGTTTAAATTTCATAGATTTCTATTTACTTATAATAAAGTTATTGTTCAAAAACCAAGAAAAATGCTTATTTGGGCCCTTTTTTAGCCCCTAATTCCTAAACTGTTGGGACCAAAACTCCCAAAAACAATCCCAACCTTCCTTTTGTGGTCATAAACCTTGTGTTAAAATTTCATAGATTTCTATTTACTTATACTAAAGTTATAGTGCGAAAACCAAATGTCTTCGGACGACGCCGGACGACGACAACGCCAACGTCATACCAATATACGACCGCAAAAATTTTGCGGTCGTATAAAAAGTGTGTATTTAAGCTTGTTACCTGAACTCCACTTCATTCATCAAAAATGCATTCTATTTCTTTAAGGTTTTGTCATACACCATACTCATTCAGAGTTTTGATTTCAAAACTTTGGGCCCATATGGGTAAAATTTCTAAAATTAGGAATTTAAGCTTGTGACCTTAACTCATCTTTCATTTTATGCATTTTATTTCTTATAGCACTTTCATACACCATAATTTATGTAGACGCACAATAAAGTTTTAGAATTCAGATTTTCAAAATGTGGGACCCACAAGTCTCAAGTTTGATGACATTTTTCATTCTTCATTGTATTTAGTGTTTTTATTTCTTCATAGAACCCCCGTGTGGGTCCCGGGGACACAATAGAATAGGCCCACAGCTCCTCGGCTTGGCGTAAGAGGCCCCTAAAGAGGCGACATGTTTACCGTGTGTCGCAAACCCGTGTCGGTAACAGGGAGTGTTCCTGGATGGCCGGAAAAAAGGTTCCGATCACCATCTGGGGCACAATCTTTACCTAGACGGGAGGCCGGATGGACCCGATTCGGTCAATCGGCCGGTCACACCAATCTCCTTACAATAATTTATTTATTTTTTCTCTTTCTTCAATCAGTTGTCTAAATTCTAAATTCCTGATATATGGGATTGGTGTTGGCTTATGGGTCACAAAACTCAACAGGTTCAATTTTTGCTTTTCAGTTTGAAATTCCTTTTTGTTATTGTTGTTGTTTTCTATTTATTATTTCTGATTATTAAATTCCAAAGCATAGTGATTAAACTTCTTTTTAATTAAAATATTATTTATGATATTTTCCCCCTTCAACTATTTTTGTTACATACATTTTTGAACTTTGAATTTGGAAAATTTAAATTATTTGTACACCCAGTTCAAACAATGGCTCGATGGTCCCGGTCAGCCATTTACTGGTCATGTCTTGCCCTCTGCTGTTTTCTCGTGGTTGTTTGAAAAGATCAAAAGGAGCCCTCAATGATACCTTGGATGGGTGTTAACACTGTATCTAGGTTGATGTTTGGGTTCCTGGGTCTTGGAAGATGACCACTGACGGAAACACGGAGAAGGCGGTGGCTCATGGGGCAAGGCTTCCTCGGCTTAATGAGGCCACATGTTTGCCGTGTGTGGATACCCGTAAGGATAGAGGACGGGATCCTGGTGGCTGAAACACGCCACTTGGGCCCTTACTTTATCTTAAACGGGCGGTCGGATGGGCCCGGTCCTGATCAATCGGCTGGTCACGCCAAGCCCTTGAACTTGACCTGTTTCCAAAATGTACAACAATAGTACCATTTATTAGGTTGGGTTCAAGAAGGCGGTGGGTCATGGGTGAATCGCGTGGATGTTACCTTGGGCGGTTGTCTTGCTGGGCAACCCCTGGCACAAGGCTTGCGCCCATTAAAAGGTACTCCATGCGAGTATCTTATTCTAGTATCCCTAGTGCTTGTCGCAGATGTGGCAGGCGTGCATCGTTTTGATGAATTCTGATATCCATCATGGATGCTAGAGTGCATCAAGGCGATGAATGCATCATGCTTGTCGCAAATGTGGCAAGCATACATCGTGTTGATGCTGCTCCGAGGTGGGCGGGGAGCTAGGGTAACGAATCATATATATTTCACCATGGAATTTCAAAATAAAAAACAAAACAACCAATCCACAAACAAACGTAAATTAGACACCAGTGATGATGAGGAACATGCAGCTAAGTTGCCAAATACTTTTTCGGACAATTTTCCAAAATTTTTAGTAATTACATCAGTCAACACTCAAAAACCTGTCACCAAAATTTCTCCTTTTGTTATACAAAAAACACTACAAGGCTGTGCCGGCCAGCTTAAAAAAGTTACAAAAATGAGAAATGGAAATCTGCTAGTTGAATGTCTCAGATCACAACAGGCCAAAAATTTACTCTCTCTGACAACAATTTCTTATGTCCACATCTCTGTTACACCTCATAGATCACTGAATTCATGCCAAGGTGTGATTAGAGACAGAGACCGTGATTTAGCTGATTTGACAGAAGAAGATATATGTGAAGAATTGAAATCCCAAAATGTTTCCAAAGTTAAAAGGTTTACAAAACGACATAAAGGTAATATTATTAAACTGAACACTTATCTCATCACTTTTGACCTTACCCGTGTGCCAGAACATATCTTCATAGGTCCCTACAGAATCAAAGTTGACACTTTCATACCTAACCCTACCCGTTGCTTCAAACGCCAGAAATTTGGGCACGGTAAGAGTTCGTGTAGAGGTACTGAAAAGTGTGTCAAATGTTCTGTAGAGGGCCACTCCAACTTTGATTGTGACGGCCACGTTAAATGTGTAAATTGCGGACAAGATCATATGGCCAATTCCAGAAACTGCCAATTTTACAAAACAGAGCTTGAAATTCAGAAAACTAAAGTAGAAAAGGGTATAAGCTATCAGGAAGCAAAAAAAAATGGTCTCTGCCTCTAACAACTCTACTCCTACAACATCATATGCTGACAAAGTTAAATCACCTAAAACCAATAGATCCTTTTCAACTCAAACTGATTTCACTTGGTGTGACGGAACAGAATTTCCTGTTCTCACCGTCAAACCCAAACAATCAAGCGGAAAATCTTCTCATTCTAAACAGTCTTCATCCAATTCTTCACAAACGTCAGACACTTCTCTTTCTTCAAATGTCAATACTCAGCAAAAACCAACTCCGAAACAAAGGTCTTCTACATCCTCAAACAAACAATCACCTCAGAAACCGTCACCATCACAGAGAGCTGCACGTTCCTCATCACAAGATAAATCAAAAAACAAAAACCATTCAAATCGCCTCTCGAAGGCTGAAAAAACTCAAAAATTCAACAAGTTTCGAGACCTCTGCTCAGAGTTTGACGATGATATCGATGAAGACTCTGAGCAGATGGATACCACTGATATACAGTCAATCTGGGGGGATCCAATAGTACAGTCTGTGGATTCCACACGCCCAGTTACTGATTCCAAAGCTTCGGATGGACGACACAGAAGTTCTTCCCGTGAACACCCAAAGAAGAACTATTCTCCCATCCGTCCTCCAACAAAATAAACAACATAATACAATGGAATTGTCGGGGTTTAAAAATTAACTTAATAGAGCTATCGTTACTTGTACAAGCTTTCCTTCCTGTTGCCTTTTGTCTTCAGGAAACACATTTAAAAGAAAACGATAATGTAAACATTAAAAATTACTCGATTTACAGCACTCAAGTTAAAAAGGATGAAAGAGCCGCTGGCGGCCCATCAATCCTGGTTAAAAATGGTATTATACATAGTCAAGTAAAACTTAATACCGAATTACAAGCAGTTGCTGTCAAACTCTCTCTTAAAAAAACTATAACATAGTGTTCAGTCTATCTTCCCCCTAATACGTCCTTGGAAATAAATCAACTTAAATCTTTAACAGATCAGTTGCAAGCCCCTTTTCTCCTTATGGGCGATTTTAACGCCCACAATCCAATATGGGGCAGTAACTCCCAAAATGATAAAGGGAAAAAAGTTGAAGACTTCTTAAACAAGGAAGGCTTGTGCATTTTTAACGATGGCTCAGATACATATCTCCATCCGGGAAATGGTTCTTACTCGGCTATCGATCTAACTATTTGTGACCCTTCGTTATTACTGGATTACTCGTGGCGGGTCCACGATGATTTGTGTGGAAGTGATCACTTTCCAATTATTTTGGAAAATCTTTTTCCCTCTTCCTCTGAGAGAGTTGCTCGCTGGAAATTAGGCAAGGCCAATTGGCCTTTGTTCGAGCAACTCTGTCGAGATGAACTTAAGAAAGAGACTTTTAATAATGTTATTAATCCAGTCCATAAATTTAACGAAACGTTAGTATCGATAGCTGAGAGGTCCATTCCTAAAACCTCGACAAATCCAAAACAACCAAGCAAACCCTGGTTCGATGACGACTGTGAGGAAGCTAAGAAACACAGGAAAAAGGCCGAACGACGGTTCAACATGAATCCAACCTCTGACAATCTCAGTAATGTTCGTATATTCCGTGCTAAAGCACGTCGCACATTTAAACAAAAGAGACGCAAGTCTTGGCAAAACTTCGTCTCTAAAATAAACTCTCATACACCTATGAATAAAGTCTGGAATTTTATCCAAAAAATTAATGGTAAAAACAGAAAGACCAATCTTCACCATTTAAAAGATGGCCAAACTCTTTTGACTTCAGAAAATGACATCTCGAATAAACTCGGTGAAACATTCTCAAAACATTCTTCTTCTCTGAATTATTCCCAGGAATTCCAAAGGATAAAAAACCGAACTGAGAAAAATAAACTCAATTTTAAATCAAACAATTTAGAAGATTACAACCGCCCTTTTTGTTTGGATGAGCTGAAAATTTCTCTGTCGAAAGCCCATGACACAGCATGTGGCCCAGATGATATTCACTACAAACTTTTGAAACACCTTCCTGACACTTCTCTTAAAACGCTTTTAGATCTTCTTAATAATGTATGGGAAACTGGCGACTTGCCTTCCATTTGGAAACTTGCCACAGTTATCCCTATTCCAAAACCTGGGAAGGATAATTTTGAACCGTCGAATTATCGGCCAATTGCCCTCACAAGTTGCGTTTGTAAGACAATGGAACGGATGATCAACGACCGCCTTGTCTGGTTCCTAGAGGCGAATGGCCTCCTGTCCAATATACAGTGTGGGTTCCGACAAGGCAGAAGCACGTTGGATCATCTTGTTCGCTTCGAATCCTTTATACGCAACGGGTTTGCGAAAGGTGAACATGTGGTGTCCGTCTTTTTCGATCTGGAAAAAGCCTACGACACCACATGGAAATATGGCATTTTAAAAGACTTAAATGATATGGGGTTGAAAGGTAGGTTACCTACCTTCATTGAAAATTTTCTTTTAGACAGACAGTTCAAGGTAAAGGTCAACACGACCATGTCTGACCATTTTGAACAAGAGATGGGTGTTCCTCAGGGAAGTATCCTCTCCGTCACTTTATTTAGTATAAAAATAAACAGTTTAGCTAAAACATTAAAACAAAATGTTGAAGGCTCCCTCTATGTAGATGACTTTTTGATATGTTATAGGGCTAAAAATATGAACAATATTGAAAGACAACTACAGCTGTCTTTAAATAAAATTGAAAAATGGGCTATGGAAAAATTTTCCAACTCAAAAACAGTATGTATGCATTTTTGCAATAAACGAAAACTGCATTTGGACCCCGAACTAAAAATTTATAATTCTCCAATTAAAGTCGTCAAAGAAACAAAATTTCTAGGTATTCTGTTTGACAATAAACTTACCTTTCTACCCCATATCAAAATGCTTAAAGCTAAATGCTTGAAAGCATTGGATATTTTAAAAGTTGTTTCAAGCACTGACTGGGGTGCTGATAAAAACATATTGCTAAATTTATATCGATCGCTTATACGATCAAAACTTGATTATGGTTCCATTATATATGGATCTGCTCGCAAATCCTACATACAAATTTTAGATACTGTTCACCACCAAGGCCTACGTTTGGCCTTGGGGGCGTTCAGGACGTCTCCTGTGGAGAGTTTATATGTAGAGGCGAACGAGCCGTCTCTTTATAATCGTCGGATAAAACTTGGTTTACAATACTTAACCAAGCTAAAAGCATATCCTTCAAATCCTGCCTACGACTGTGTTTTCAATCCTCTCTATGAGGATATATTTGAACAACATGAAAATAAGATTCCTCCGTTTGGTGTCCGGATGAAACCACATATTTCTGGTTCTAACATCAACCTTGATGAAATTGCCCCCATTAATATACCTCAATCACCACCTTGGCTTGTACCCAAACCTATGTTTATTTTTGACCTTAGAAAACATAAAAAGTCCGAAACAAGCCCTATTCTTATTCAGCAAGACTTTGCTGAAATAAAATCAAAGTTTGAATTTCATGATTCTATTTATACTGATGGGTCGAAGGACGGGGACAAAGTGGGTGCCGCTGCTGTCTATGGACAGCAAGCAGCAACTCTCCGTCTTCCATCCTCCAGTTCCATTTTTACTGCTGAAGCCAGAGCCATAATTCTTGCTTTAAAGTTTGCTAGAACATCTGAAAAACCTAAATTTCTTATTTGTTCAGATTCACTTTCATGTTTATTGGCTATCGAAGGTCAGAAATATAAAAACCCTTTAATTGCCCATATTATTGAATTTTATAAAAGACTTGTCCAAATGGGCAAAGAAATCATTTTTCTCTGGGTACCAAGTCATATTGGTATTAAGGGAAACACAGTCGTAGATAGAATAGCGAAGGATGCTTTAGATGATCCCATAACTAATATGTCAGTGCCTTACTCTGATTTTAAACCTTTAATATACAAATATGTTTTACGTCTGTGGCAGTCCCATTGGGATCTGCTTACAGACAATAAATTACATTCTATAGAGCCAACTGTTGGCAAGAATGTTTGTTTCTTCGGCGAAAGTCGGAGAGACCAATATGTTTTAACAAGATGTCGCATTGGCCACACCAGGACGACTCATTCTTTTATTTTAGAGAATGAGCCGCCTCCTGAGTGTATTCCGTGTCAATTTCGACATAGTATTAAACATCTTTTAATTGACTGTGTAGATAAATCCGACATTATAAGTCGGTACTACACAGTCAACAATATGAAAGATTTATTTACAAAGGTTGCTGGCAACCGTATTTTACAATATTTGAAAGACGTTGGACTATATTCAAGAATATAGTCCGCCTGCATTCTTGAATAGAGTCCAATACGTTTAAATTTGTTCATATGTTTTGTATGTTATTTTATTTAATAGCGTATCTGTGATATTATTTTGAAATTTCGTCACTCTGTTATTTTGAAAAGTTCGTCTGTGATATTATTTTACATATTGAAAGTTTGTCTCATATTTGCTTTATTTTCTCCTTAAATATTATTTGTAAATAGTTCTTTCGTTTTAGATAGTATTTGTTTTAATCAAACTCAATTTAATTAGTTCTCGCCGTGATATGGCTTAAATGTCGCCCACACGGCGTAAAACAATAATCAATCAATCAATCAATTCTTCATAGAATGACTGCATAAAATCTGTAAATGGTCAATAAGGTTTACGGTTTTGACTGGGTAAAAGTCTAAACTAAATGCGGGAGGGCGATTGCGCGTTGCGGGGACCACGGTCGAAAATTGTGAATTCAATCGTAAACTCCTTTTTAATACAGTATTATCATACACCACATGTAGATGCGTTATAAAGTTTGACATTTTTAAGCGTAATTAAGGCCTATAAGGGTTAAATTCTATTTATTAACAGTATTGTCATGAACTATATAAAGATTCATAGTACAATAAGGCTTGAGAATAAACCACGAAAACTGGGGCCCACATTGTTTGATTTAAAAAATTATGAATTTAAGCTTTCATCGTGAACTTTTTCAATTTTTCAATGAATTAGTTGCGAACAAACGGTATTTAGATGAAAGATATATATACGGAAAGGGCAATAACTTTTGCAAAATCAGTAAAATATTTGTAGTTTCGGTTCATGCTCAACTATGACACAAAATATGAACAAAATCAGCGTAAAGATGAATTCACATGTAACTATTTACGTAATCAAAGAATTTAGACAATAAATATAAAAAGGGCAATAACTAGTGTAAAATTTCTCAAAAATATTAGTATGTTCAGATCATGCCCAACATGATACCGAAAATGAACAGAATCCGCCGAAACATGAATGACTTGTAGCGTACACAAGAGTTGCTGTTGAACGGACAAACGCGGATAATGTTATTCTACTTTATTTCATATCAGAGAAAATTTAGTTGTTTTTATTGGTTAAAACATGGTCATGTGGTATTTATTAATCTGCGTTAAAATGCCAAGCATGCATTATCATGATAATGCCCGTGGGCATTACCACACGGTATTGCCTGCTTCCAATTTAGAGTTACGTCCCCTTTTTAAAACGCAAACGTAATGCAGCAGTTGTTAATTAAATTCTAGACATTTCTAGATGAAATTTTAGTTTCAATGAAATAATAAAAAAAAAACAATACTTGCTCAAATAGTAATATGTAGTATTATATCACAGGGTGCCTTTTTTATGTACTTAGTAGGTATGCATATTTCGAATAATAAATTCTTGTCAGTAATGCTTGAAGTAGAAAAAAGAATATACTAGTATATGGGTAATATACCAGCATAGCACCAAAAGTAATGACAGAAACATAAACACATATCCAGAGGTCATCATGAGGTCTTCAACATACATGTACTGGTAAGGAACCCACATCCAGCAGATTTATATTTTTCAATGAAATAAACACAATAGTTGCTTATATAGAAGGCATTATCATGATAAATTGACTGCCCTCGGGACAGATATTGCCTTGGGCAGTCACTATATCATGATAATGCCCTCTATATAAGCAAATATTGTATAACTATATAGGAACCCCTCTGCGAGTGGGGGTATAACTATGCTGAAATTCTTCGAATTGAGGTTTTAGTTATTTAATGTAGTGCTACCTTCATCATCACTACTTCCGCTGCCATTTCCTCCGCCTCTGTTACCATTTCCTCCCTGGCCTCCGCGACCTCCCGATGACGTGGAATATCTCTGTCGATTCCGCTGTGCTGATCGACAGGCAAGACTCATGGCTTGAAACGGATATGCTACACCTGTACTGTCATCTGAAATTAATTTTCAGGTTTAAAGGCCCTTTTTTTCAAAATGTTGTATTATCTTTTTTATTTTTAAATGTTTGCTCATTGGACAGTTTGTTTATCCAGGATTGTATATAGAAATTATGGATTTCAATGAAACAAACAAGTAATGTAACTATAAGTAAATGTAAAGAAGTATTTTTATATGCGTTATGGAAACTTTAATATGTTTACAAACTTTATTTCAAAATGGCTTCTTATTCTAAATTTGAATTAATCACACATAAAAGACTAATTGCTTATGATTTCATGAAAGTGAATATAAAGAAACATTTTGAAACACTCATTTAACAGTTTCAACAATTTTTTATTTTTTTTTTTTATTTAAACTAGAAGTTTATTTAAATTTAAACCAACATTTGTCCTGATTCACACAGTTCAAGCGTTTCTTTTTCACACCCAAAATAATCCCGTCTTTTTGTTTTGCCAAAATACTGGCCCTGCCATTTTATTTAAACCCCCCCCCCCATAAAATCAAATGGTTGCTCCCTAACCGCATACTATGTAGTGTCTTAACTTTTCATAAACGTTCACTAGAGATTGCTTTTAACTCGTAACTTACTAACAACATGTAACTAACTGTATTTATTTCATATCAATAAAAAATATACAATTTTATTGGTCTAAAAGCGATCAGATGTCATTTTGTATTATTTGGTATTGATAAAATTAGTCCAAATTTCTGGTATTGCCCCGGCAATATAAGATAATGGACCGCGCAAGTTCGATGAGAGTTGCTCCCCTTTCATAAAACGCAAAAGTGATTCGGAATATTGCTGACAGATTGCAAAGTTAAATCTGTGAAATAATCAGATGTTATATAATTTCTTGATGACAATTGAAATACTGTTTTCATTCACATTGTCATTTGTATTTGTATTTGTTAAAGTTGTTACTTGTTGAAAGTGAAAAAAAAAAATTTTAAAAATTGAACTTTTTATTTTGTCAGCCCAAATTTTAAAAAGTAAAGAACAAATCCGACAAATCGCATTGAATTCAAAATATTTAACATATATATAATATTTTTTCACCATTTCTCGCGCTGATAAACATTTACAATGTAGGTTTAAAATGCCTGGCAATGATTTTTACTACTTTTGTGGTCTTTGGTTTTCAATGCAATAAACATAATAGTTACTGGTATGTAGGGCAATATCAGGATATACGGACTGCCCTCGGGGGTCATGGTATGGACGGGGAAACTGATATGCCCCGCGCCTTCGTCATAGGTCATGTCTGGTTCCCGGTCCATACCATGATCCTCGGACAGTCCGTATATCCTGATATTGCCCTATACATCAGTAACTATTATGTACATATTAATATATCTTAAAAGTTGAAACTTATTGCATCCTTACCTTCATATCGCCTGTTTGGCTGTAAATTACCAACAGTTGTTGTCACTCCATATGCTTCCTCGACACTTCGTTTAAAATCTCCAAACCGTGCCCAGCGAACCAACGTTGGATTTAATGTTTTGGCTCTATTAAAGCTGTTTTCAGCCTTGAATAGATCCTTAATAATAATACTGCATTTGCTAATTCCAAGATGAGCAATAGTAAAAATGTCACTTTTACTGACGGCAGTATTATAATATGATTCTGCTTTGTCAACATCATGTTTTGAATAGTAGATATCTCCAACGTGATTATTAGCCAAGGGGTACCGGGGTTCATTTGTTTCAGTGTTCTGCTTTCCCAAGTCTATAGACTTCTTCAGACTTGACAACGCCTCGTCATGCATATTTTGGTAAAACTGCCTAGTTCCCAATACACTCCAAGTCAGAGCCGTGTAGTCATGTGGATGAGCAATAGTAAAAATGTCACTTTTACTGACGGCAGTCAGTTTTCCCAAATCTATAGACTTCTTCCGACTTGACAACGCCTCGTCATGCATATTTTGGTAAAACTGCCTAGTTCTCAATACACTCCATGCTGCGGCACATGTTGGATAATTTTTGATCGCATTGATTAAAATTTTTCCAGTGATGCTACAAGCTCTACCTATCCAAGTCAGAGCCGTGTAGTCATATGCAGTAAACTGTGGAATTGACCCAGCTTTGTTACAACTGGCAAACGTTGCCAGCCCAGCACTTAACCCACCCGACATATTTGAACTTACTTTCCTCCAGTATGTGTACTTACCGGGAATTCTGCTTTCGGTTTCTAAATTTAAATCCTTGTCATGATGCTAAAAATAATATATTATATCAAACTTAACCGATGAATATGATACGAGGTTTATTCCTTTGGATAAAATTACGCTATTTTATTTACATTATAATTATACCCCCCACCCCCTGTAAACAACGTTTAGGAGGTATATAGGTTTCGGTCTGTCTGTCCGATGTCCGTCTGTCCAAAACGTTGTCCGCAACTCCTCCTACATTACTTGCACGATTTTCACACTGGATATACATCTCATCTACCCCGAATTTATTTGATGAATTTGATTTATACGTTTACTTCCTTGACATGAACGTCTACGCGCCAACATGGTAATTTTACTGCTACAAACCCATAACTAACACCAGAGACAAGAAAACAATAAAAAGAAAGTGTCAAAAGGGGCAACACATTAAAAGCGAATAAGGACCGAATAAGAAGCGAATAAGTAACAGGGTATCAGTCGAGCATGGAGACGGGTACATACGCGCTAACGGGTTAAGTTTGCCTCTAAGAAACAAGAACTAACACAAAAGACAAGAAAATAAATAAAATAAATCATTAAAAAGGGGCTACGTATAAAAAACGAATAAGGAACAAATAAGTAACGAATAAGTTACAGGTATCAGTAGAGCGCGGAGACAGGTACGTACGCTCCAACAGGGTAATTTCACATATACGAACCCATAACTAACACCAATCAAGAAAAAAAAAGAAAAGAAAGCATTAAAAGAGTGCAATATATTAAAGGCGAATAAGGAACGAATAAGTAGCGAATACGTAACACGGTATCAGTCGAGCCCAGAAACGAGTACATACGAGCTAACAGGGTAATTTCACCACCACGAACCCATACCATACCAGAGTCAAGAAAAGAAAAGAAAAGAAAAGAAAACATTAAAAGGTGGTAACATATTAAAAGCGAATACGGAACAAATAAATAGCGAATAACTAACAGGGTATCAGTCAAGCGTTGAGACGGGTACATACGCGCTAACAGGGTAATTTCACCTCGATGAGCCCATAACTAACACCAGATTCAAAAAAAGAAAGAAAAGAAAGGATTAAAATTAAGGGGAAACATATTAAAAACGAAGAAAGAACGAATAAGTAGCGAATAAGTCACAAGGTATCAGTCAAGCAGAAACGTGTAATGCAGGATTTCCTTTTTATCGACTATGTTTTGGCATTTTCTATAAATTTACACACATTGGCAACTTTTTTTATGATTTTGTCTGACATGTTAACAATTTATCTCTCAACTGACATGAGAATGGTACGATTAGGTGGTATTCTCTGATAGAATTACTAATAGGTATAAGAAATGAAAACCTTCACAAATAGCATTAAATAATATCAATCTTATTTGAGAAGATGATTTCTCAAAATATTATAGACATACAGACATAATTCTTCTAAAAACTTTGTTCCAGGTTAAATGGTTGGTACGTACAAAACCATTATCTTGTATCTGAGAAGAAAAATCTTCCAGAAATGAAGTTGAATTTTACTGAAAGTGCATCATCATTATTATTTTCAGAAGATTTTTTTTCGGAAATATCATAATTTGAGAAATATTTTCTCCAGTTGTAGCTTCAGACTAAAGATATAAAATAAATGAAAGGAACATTAACAAAAGCGCTATCTGTATACTTTTTGTAAGAATATTCCAGTCTTTTGGGGGTATTTTCCCGATGTATTATGTAATTTAACCCCTAACCCTCTTGGAAACAATCACTGAATATCGGCAAAATAATACAGAAGAGTCAAAACAGTGGGAAAATTCCAAAGGTAAGACAAACTCATGAGAATGGAACATAACAAACAATTGCCACCCAAGGATAAATGCATAACTAAAAGAATAAACTAGAGAATAAGACACGGATGAATATAAGTCATATCTTGACCAAAGTGTATTAAAATTTAATAAATGCATATACGAAAACCACGAAAATTAATGCTATACATTGTATAAATCCTTAGTGTTGAATTTATTGTTTCCATGTTGAATAATTTTCTCTCTCCGCTTCTGTGTATATATTTCTAAAGTCCTGACTTTAATGTCAGTACCACAAATTTGATGAGGAGAGGATACTTTCGGCACGTCATCTTGAATATGTCCTTTCTGTTCTTCCTTCAGTATGGTAAGGTATGGAACCCTACATGAATTACCTGATAATGGTATCATTGTTCACAGGACTGATAATATAAGATAAAATACGATAAAAATTATGTCGGAATGTGTATGAGTAATACCAATTTCAGCCAATTGTTTTACAGTTACAGGATTTGTTTCTTTACTACATGTGCTTCGAAATTGCAGCAGATATGGCTACGTTTGAAATCCTACTTATATACCACTACAGTTAATGTAAAAATTTAGAATTTAAAGATCTGAAATATACGAAAAGGCTGGGATACTGAGCTTCTATGTTTTATGTCCTCTAGCATGTTGACAGATACTGTTTTGGAAACTTGTTCGCGCCATTCTATTTCCTTTCAACGTTTTCAAATAAAATATTCTGTACTTTCATCCGAACACTGCAACGCTGACCTGAAATTTGTAATAATAGTAGTAATAAAACTGGTAAATGCTTTACCTAAATTAAACTCATCTAAACATTATCCTGCCCATTACTGGAAGTATGCAACTTTGAAAACATTCAAAGTTTCAAGTTTTATATAAGGCATGTTGTCTACTAGAATTAAAAGTATCTTGATATACTTATGCATTGAGAATATACAATAGTGTGAACCAAATCTAGCTGTAATTTTAAAAGTTTAAAAGTTTCTTTTTTTCTAACTTAATTTATGTGGCTGAATACCGGATGAAAAAAAATCTACCACACTCTTCTCTGTAATTAAGCCACATCAAATTGATATTTAGTTCTTTGGATTTCGCCGCTCCGATTTTTAGACTATTTGATTAAGAAAAAAATTGCGGCCTCATTTTGCAAAAATGCTGAAAATTCGTCCCAAATTCTTCAATTTTCAATACATTAAAAATGAAAAAGTTGTTCTCCCGCTCCTAAAATTTCGTAAAAGTTAGAATTTTCCCCATTTTTTGCAATATTTTACTTTACCAAATCAGTGCCCGCACGTAAATTAAGATATGCTTTACTATATAAAATGAATATCATTATAGATATAAAAGTTCAAATACATTACGCATATGAAAGAATGTTTTGTAAAAATATTTTTTTTTGGGGGCGAACTTAACAACATATTTATAAAATCACTATTTGCTCGTTACAGAAAAAATATAAAAAATGATGTTTTGCATACGTACAAATGTACATATATATGTAAAATTCTTTCAAGAGCAACCGTTTAATATTTTACGGTTGGGGAGGACGACAAGAATAATTTTTAATACTGACATCCTTGCAGCACGTAATCGCGCCCAACTTTGTTTTTAATCCTTTCTTTTCACCCAATTTTTGATATTGCCTCTTCTTAACTGAAATTTGAAACCTAGCTGTGGTTGTGGTTTAATGTTTAAAATAGTTACCATAATATTAATAATTTACCAGATTTCAGGGTTCTTCACATATAACACCACGACAAACAACAATTAAAATATATTATCTGAAATAATCTAGTATATTGTAATTTAGATGGTAACAATGATTTCTCGGCAATAGTATTTATTAATTAAACAAGAACTTTGTTATTTCATAATTTTTTTTTTCAAATCAATTTACGTAAAAAAATGTCATTGCGCAAATGAAAATTTTTATAACCGTTAACTTGTACACATAAATCATTTTAACTGACACATACATCGTAATACATCCTTTAATTTCCAAAGGGTAAACTACAGTTGAGTCCGATTAACTTGTGTTGAAGGAGAGCCTACATTTATTTAAAAACAAAAACAAAATGAACTTCTATTTTTCCCCAAAGCAACCCATGGTTAATGAGAAGGAAAATTTACAGTCATGTTTACATTCGGGATTAGAGGATTTTTTTTATAAACGTTTGCTTTAAAATAATTGTATAACACTCGGATCCTATACATTTCGTCCGAACCCACAAAAAAATGACAACATTTCTATAAAAATTAAGACTTAAAAAAACAGTTTATGGTATATTATAATAACGTATATGAACACATGATCAACACTGTATGGCCATGCCAATTGTTTTAGATATTTAAAAGCAAAGCAGTAAATAATCGTTTTCTACATGTTTTGTTTATGAAGTCATTTATTGATTTATTGTTTTGTAGGTTGACACTGTTTATACGAAAAATGGAACTTTGGTTATAATATATTTGTTTTGGCAATGTCAGGTGTGCTTTGTTGAAACTATTATCAGATTTACTGGCAGGAGCTGATCTCTTCAGATCAGAAATGAACAGGAATAATTTGTTTACAAAAGATAACATCAACTATACCATGTTATGTTTTTGCATTAGATACAGGTCATGTTTTAATATATTTTTAAATACTAAGGGTTCATTCCTTGTATTGCACATGGTAGATCTCCTTAGTTGAAATTTGGCTTCCTATTTCGGTATTTTTGGTTGAGTACTTCTTGTTTAATATAAGTTTGGTTTTTGGTCTTCCAAAGGTTTCGGTTTTAATGCTGCTGATGAGAGGTAACTCCTTGAAATGCGTCGTATACAGCATAGTATAAATTTACAATATCTAATATTAGTATCTTTGGATTGTTATTTTATTTATTTTTAAAGTACATTTATACATCTTTAATTTTTTATTGCAAGTTTGAACTTTTCAGCTTTGTATCCAAAACATTACAGAAACATGCAAAATAAAAATCATTGTATTGGTGCGATTCTGTAATAACTGGTAAATGAAAATACACAGATATATCGAATGACTTTAATATGACTAGTTTTTTCAATTCAGTATTTATGTATCACTTACAAACTATGATACTCAAAACTGGGACTATTACATGTATAACTTAGTTACGATAGTCCCAGCTCAAAATAAGTGTATAGTTGTGATTTATTTGATGACGATAACAAGTATACAACAATTAGTTCGCTAAATATATATTAATTACGTAATTTTCCGGCTTAGTTTAAGAATTTTTAATAGCAAAACATGATTTTCCTGAAAATGAAAGAAAGGGACCGCCTACTGATGAGAACATAAATATTTCTGACTAAATTCTATTTACATATTTTACCTTCCTATTACATGTAAATTGGGAGTAGTTCACAGCTATGGTAATTAGCTAAAAAGCAATAAACGGGTTTGCCTTAGAGTATATGTAGCTTCTTCCAAAAGTAAAACTATCATTTCCTAAATAAAATTTCTAAAAGTTTGATGCTGTTCATGTAAGAATTGAAAAAGAAATTATTCCACCTTTGAACGACCTTATACTTGATTAGTTCATTTAAAAAGAGAAAGAAACACAAAAGAAGTCAATCTTCTAAAGTGAATAAAACTGCAAACACTCTGCTCTACCACCGATCTTTATTGTTCAGGTTCAATACTTGTTCTGAATATCATAGGTTTACATTTTATCTTGCATTTTAATTCGGGTTCGTTTTCATTTTTAGAGGAACTCGATGAATTTATATTTAAATTTTTATTGAATATAATGTGTAGCAATTAATTTATCTTTCAATGGCAGAAATGATACAGAAACTTCTATAGATCTATTTGCTGGACGGGACACGAAACATATTCATAAAAAATATTACTTTCAGATATCCTAATTCAAAAACATTGAGGTCCTATGAATTCTAGAAAATAAATAAACTAACAATAAAATGATCCAAAATTTAAAACATTCAACTGGGCTTCACATTTTAAAATATATCCGATTAAATCCCCCTAAACTTTGGCAATCAAGTAGATTGTATGTGCATTGGTGGGAAAGAGGTTTACGTATCTAAATGTAAATCCTTGGTGTATGGCATGGTATTGGTCGCAAAAATTTGATATTTTTCATTTACATGCAATAGTTTTTTATTTAATTGGTATATTTCTTCTTTTAAATGCAATATGAGGTCGGAGATGGAAAAAAAAGAGAGCGAGAGAGATATGCTCTTAACTTATTTCCAGCTTTGGCTCTTGTTTTATTATCATTATTTAATTCTTTATGCCAAAGATCAATAAATTTTGTTTTTAAACAATGCTTTACTTTATTTATTATGTAACTCTGTTTATGTTTTAAAATATTAATATAGAAGTGCTCGAGATTCAAAAATTGAAATATCTGATGAATAAATTTACCCACGATTCTTGTTTGGCAGTTGACATTGTAACTGATTCTTTAAAGGTAGGTTTTACAATTTGGTTATCTTCATTTTTATTATTACATTTGACTTTCTTTGGGACGAGATCAAAAGTCCATTGTAGGAAAAAAAACTTAATTCAAATAGTTTGGGGGTGGGGGTGTCAAAATCACTGCAAGTTTTGTTATCCGACATAGATTTTCGGATTGAAAAATACGGATTCAAGTGATGTCCAAGTCAATATACAGAACAAACATACATTGTTGAGGAAAAACAGGACCCATGATACAAAAAGTATACTCTCAAAGCATATGCCCATATTGGTCAATCAATTTTCCCCAAATTAAGTTAAGAGGGGGGTGGGGGGGGGGGGGGGTCAGTGAAAAAACTATGTGAATTAAGTTTTTTATCCTACATTGAACTTTTGATCTCGTCCCTTATTGTCTAGTGTTTCATCTCAAATGTCTTGTAGCCTTAACCAAAATTTTATCATGTTAAGATATACATAAAAGAGCAATGGTAAACTTCCAAGTTCCCCTCTCATGCCAATTTTTGAAGTTTTTGGTCCAACTCCCAGCGCAAATTAACGGAATTTTAAATGGAAGTTTTCTAGTTTTAAATTCTCCAAATTTTCTGTTTCAGGGTCCTCAAGAAAATTTTGTATTTGGAATTCTCCCCATATTTCAGAGCCATATAGCATAGCAATACTGGTTTTACTGTGTGATTAAATATGTGTATTAATGAGGAAATTTTAGGTTTAATTTTCTTAATTATATAATACTTTTAATCCTTTGTTATGAATATCAAGCTTGGCATATGAAAAGGTACCGGAGCTCAAAACAGTACCTAGATATGTATATTTTTGAACATTTTTAATTTCAATGTTATCATATCTGAAGAATATATCTTTTTTTATTCTACCTGAGCAAATACTAGAATACATGTCAAAAATATAGCGAAAAATTTTTTTTGATGAAAACCAAATCGAAAAAACACACCCGAACCAATACTGATGTTTATATAAAAATATCTGTTGAATTGAATAGCATTCATATTTTGTGTAAATACAACCCGAATAAATATTTGTTTCAAAACATACACCGAATTAATACCCAAAATGATGAAAAACCCTCCCAAATTTTCCGCACATCCCTGTATAGCTTTATGTAGGGTGTTACACCCCCTCTCCGGGATATTGCTATGAGACGTGTTGCATATTATCTAGACATCTGTATAACTTTGAAATTTGATCTCATGGTCATATAACTGATTTTTTTTTGGACAGTCTTATCATCTGGATCATGCCTTTGGTGTCTTCTGAGCTAGGGTTGTAAAATTTTGAGTATGTAGGCACATGACCATAAACAAAATGTTTTATACTATTTTTATCTCTGTTTTGACCTTGAAATTTAACTTCAAGGTCAAATAAATATGATAATATTTTGTCTTGGCCATATATTTGTTGTCTTTTGAAGTATGCTTATGATAGTTTGTATGTGCAGTAAGTTGGCTATGTCAAATTACAAAATAACATTTCAGTAAAAATATAATTGTTTAATGACAATCATGTTAATTTTTTTAACAAACAATGCACAGTTCACTATCATTTCAAGTACCTGTGTATTAAAAATGTGCATTTCTGATCAAATGAAAAGTATAATTGAGACACCTAGACTTACTGACCACCAAGGCCCCTTTTTATGTAAATCCAATATAAGGTCTGTATATGACAGACACCTAGACCTCTTTGACCACCAAGGCCCCTTTTTATGTAAATTCATTATAAGATCTGTATATGACAGACACCTAGTCCTTTTTGACCATCAAGGCCCCTTTTTATGTAAATTCATTATAAGGTCTATACATATGACAGACACCTACACCTCTTTGACCACCAAGGCCCCTTTTTATGTAAATTCATTAAAAGGTCTGTATATGACAGACACATAGACCTCTTTGACCATCAAGGCCGCTTTTTATGTAAATTCATTATAAGGTCTGTATATGACAGACACCTAGTCCTCTTTGACCACCAAGGCCCCTTTTTATGTAAATTCATTAAAAGGTCTGTATATGACAGAGACCTAGACCTCTTTGACCACCGAGGCCCCTTTTTATGTAAATTCATTATAAGGTCTATATATATGACAGACAGCTAGACCTCTTGACGGCCAAGGTATCTTTTTATGTAAAGTCATTATAAGGTCTATATAAGACAGACACCTATACCTCTTTGACAACCATGACCCCTTTTTATGTAAATTCATTATAAGGTCTATATATATGACAGACAGCTAGACCTCTTGACGCCCAAGGTATCTTTTTATGTAAAGTCATTATAAGGTCTATATAAGACAGACACCTATACCTCTTTGACCACCATGACCCCATTTTTATGTAAATTCATTATAAGGTCTATATAAGACAGACACCTATACCTCTTTGACCACCATGACCCCTTTTTATGTTAATCCATTGTAAGGTCTATATATGATAGACACCTAGACCTCTTTGTCCACCAAGGTATCTTTTTATGTAAATTCATTTTAAGGTCTATATATCTTTGGGATTTGTGAGTTTTCTTGATCTAATTTTAATGCTTTTCAATACTTAAAAGATTGAGTTTATTTCGTAATTGATAACTGTAAGTTAATCTGTAGACTATTTGTGAGGGATAGCAATATGTGGTGACATGTCTGAGATTTGGTGTCTTTGACCTCTCTTTATATCCTCTGCTAGCAAGCGGGGGATATATATTGATGGGGTGTTTCCGTACGCCCGTACTTCCGTTCGTCTGTCTAAACTACTCTTACCTAGTGTATGGATTTCATTGAAATTTTCACAGAATGTTCAGCTATTTTATTTTTGATCAGAATGATTTTTGGGTTTCTAACAGAGAAACATCAACTTTACCATTTCTTTCAAAACTTTGAGGGAATCTTCAGTGTAAATTTCCATTGTGAACAACCTATTTTTGGGGTTCACATATGCAAACATGGACTTATACATTTCTGTACATTATGGTACCCGTAGCAGGGGATATACATTTGTGAGCTTTGCTCACAGTACTGCTAGTTTATGGTCATTTTTTAAATTTTAAGTTCTTGTTTTTGTTCATCAATAACTCCTGTAGGTTTGCCATAACATGTCTGAAATACTGCAAACTGTCGATATAGAAACACCAATAACTGAACTAATCTCAGTATTTGATTGGAATAAAAACTTGTTTTTTTTTGCCTTACCCTTTAAATTGAAAAATTATACAATTTTTACTGAGTTTTACTGTAAACAAGGAAAAACTACAATTTTTTTCTCAGATTACATTCAGATAAAAGATAAACTAAATAACAGTTAAAACACAGGTAAGACCTTGCGGTATTCAGAAAATGAAACTGCGAAATATGTAACTAACAATAAAACTAGTTAGACGAAAAAATAGCATGGAATATTTCTTATATTAACCAGGAAAATAAATATTTGTAATATTAACCTGTTATATAAAAATCTTTAAAACTGTCTGGAATACAAACATTTTTTTAATTGAAACTCTGGAAACACCTTTTAAAAGTTATAAGATTGAATACAAATATTTCCAACACTTTATGGATAACCGGAATACAAACATTTCTGATATTTATGAATAACTAGGAATAATTGTTTTTACTAGTAACTTGGAACATGTGTGTAGTGATTTCTAAGTGGAAATCGTGAGGTTTTTGGAACAATTTGTATTGAAATCAATGTTCAGCTTGGTGAAATGTAAGTTAAATTTTGATTTAGTTCATATCAAAGAATTCCACTATACAATTAATTACTCCTCATGAAGTCAACATTGGGAATTGAGGACTCGAGACCTGACCTACGAGGCAAACTGACCCGATTGAGGCTAACGATCGAAGTCAAGTCAGATCAGCGAGTCGGTCAGGCCAAGGGAGGTCACTTCCCCATGTTGACCTCATAAAGATTAATTAATTGTTTTATTATACCGATAATGATTATAAAAGAGCAGTTGTAGTTAAGTTTTCTTTTTTTAATAACATCAATATTATAACAACAAATTCGACAATGAAAATTTTAGGTTCAAAATTTTTTGAAACGGAAAAAATAAAATTGGAAGTCATTATAACGAGCCGACACAGGTCAGCAATTTTATTGATGGAGTCATCATAACGCACCCGAGGTCAGTTTCTTGTCCAGTTGGAGTCACTATAAAGCACGCACTGTCAGTGTCTTGTCCAGATGGAGTCATAGCGCACGCAAGGTCATTTCTGTTAAGTGGGCGTTTTTGGGAGTCGTTTGCCGATTTAAATGGTTGCTCTCCAACCAATCAAATTCTTAGATTCTGATTAGATGTATAATAAATTGAGTTGCTGCACTGGCATTATCATGTGAGTAATTGACAAGCCAGAGTGATCTAGTTAGTTATTTGATGTTACTGCTAAGAGTGTGTTCGACTCTGATTGTCAGTTTTCCTCAACAGGTCAGTGTTCATCTCTTGCTTCTCCAATTAACTCCACCATTAAAATTGGGGAGGGGGTCGTGATGTAGTGATTAGGATCGTCCATAGAACTGGGATGAAAATTACTTTCCCATCTAAAAGGAGAGTAACATCCGTAGCATGTTAATCATAGGTAGACGTCAAAAAAGAGTAGAATAAAATGCCGCTGCAGGAGCTGCTCTTGCGGCTGCCGAGTGGAGAGGGATTAGCATTAATTGGTATAACTTGTTTCCAAATCCACTATAAACAAATAAGTTTAAAATAATAATATTGGCTGCATACATGTATATAGGCAATTGTGATAAAAAACAATAAAATATCACAAAATGTACCATTACATGTACAATTACATGTACTATGTACTTGTATGAAATATAAAGAGTTCATGTTTTTTGTCCATTTATTTTTTATTCATTATTTGATTTTTTTCCTATGTTTAATTGCATCTTGCATGCATCAGATCATCTCCTGCTTTAATAGACTCATTATCTCTCTTTAGTTTAACTAATTCATACAATTAGTAAGTAGTCTATTTTATAATAAATCAAACCCCATAGCTATAATGCTTAAAATGAGATTACAGATCAGCTGGTCTGGAATGGAAAATGATTCATACATTTTATACACCGACCACGCTCACTAAGCAGGAAGTCCTTGATAACCACAAGACCGTTCTTCATTCCTTTGGCATTTCTACAAAGGATGAAGAAATGGACCTTCCTGCTCTTTATTGGATTTCTAAACTACATAAGAATCCGTTTAAGCAAAGGTACATTGCTGGGTCAGCTAATTGCTCTACAAAACCTCTTTCAAAGATTTTAACGTCCATATTGACATGTATTAAAGAGGGCCTTCAGAATTACTGTGAAACATCATATTCCACCAGTGGCGTCAATCAGATGTGGATTCTTAAAAACTCCCAAAATTTACTTCAATATCTAAAATCAAAATCTTTGGCTACATGCAACAGCATAAAAACTTTCGACTTCTCTACCCTCTACACTACCATACCACATTTTCAATTAAAAGATCGCTTAAAGCAACTAGTTCATCAATGTTTTTTTCAAGCAAAATGGAACACGCAGGTATAAATTCCTTGTTCTAGGTAGAGAAAAGTCTTATTTCGTGAAGAACCAGTCTGATTCTGACAAAAAGTATTCTGAATAGAAAACATATTCGTTGAATTTGGCGGTCTAATTTTTCAACAAACAATCGGCATTCCAATGGGAACCAACTGTGCTCCTCGCCTCGCCGATCTGTTTCTGTACTCATATGAAGCGGACTTCACAAACGTGATGACTTCAACTTTCCTATTGTTAATTTCCCCTTCTTGAGTAGCAATATACCAGCATCGCCTGCATGTGGCGTCTACGTTTCTCAGCTTATCCGATTTTCAAGGGGATGCGTGAGTTACCCTGACTTTCGACAAAGAGGATTACTGCTGTCACAAACGCTTCTTAACCAGGGATAAGTTGATATCATCACTTAAGAAATTTTACGGTCGTCATCATGAATTGATTGACCATTACAGTGTTCCAATATCTAAGATGATGTTGGACCTGTTCCCACTGTCGTAACCTTTCATGTACCTCCACCGATTTGTGACTTCCACCGGATTGACTTTGTTGAACTTCACGACGGGTGCCGTATACGGAGCAGGAACTGCTTACCCTTCCGGAGCACCTGGGTTCACTCCTGGTTTTTATAGGTGTTCGTGTTGTTCATTGTTTTTTAGTTTTCTTTGTTTATTTGTTGTGCTTGTGGTTGTTCATTTGTCTTCCCGGGTTTGTCTGTCCAATGGATTACGTTTTTTTGATTGCTCCTTAGGTATATTTGTCCTTTTTTTTTTAAAACATATGCAAGAATATTATAGTTTTAACCATGTTACGGCCGAAATCACCTTTTAGATTGTAGCCAACAAAAGACACAAAACAATAATAAAATTTAACAAGATTTATTATATACAAGTTTACAAAATAATATTACACAAAATAAAATGTCAACTTAACTGTTCAAAATCCTCCGTCTTTTCCTAATCCGGAATTCTTCTCGTCACTGTTGCGGGAATCCAAAGGGAATATTATATCCAATCAGTCACAATCTAGTATGATGTAACGTAAAAAAAAGTATGTCAAGGATGATGTGTGAAACGTAAATAAATCCAACAGCTGAGAACACAAGAATGTCTGGTCCAATACGTTCTGCTCTCTAAGTCTAACTTTCTTGTCCGTATATATACTGTAGAACGGAAACTTCTGGAATACGGTAGAAGTTTGAATTACACCAGAATTATTACGTAAGTCAAATAGAAAGTTCTAGTCATTCCATCAGTATCTATTATTGTTCCAGTGATTTCTAAACTGCGCGGTTATAACATTATTTGGTAAACAACTATAAGTATTATGTAAACATATTATACATGTTATGAGGCCACACAAAATAAATTAGGCCAAGATAAATAAACATAATAATTACAATATCATAACAACCACCGTTGTGTCAATTACTCTGAAATACTAGTACAGATGGGCATCAAACATTCCTATGATGCATATCCCATAAATATTAATATTAGTATGCTAATAAGTGGAATTCTTATTTTCATGTAAAAACACAATATGTGTCATTGCTGCGGTCACTAATTGTGGTTATTACTAAATAAACATGTGTATTATGAACTTTGTAAACAATTTTGTTAATTGATTTGATCCCAAAAGCCATTAAATTGTGCTTTATTAATTTTAGTGAGAATTGTCATTCAAAATATCCTGAATTTGCATCAGATTTTGGCAAAACATTCATGATGTAGAAAAACCGTATGGATTTCAGAGTTGTAGTTTCTTCACAGTTCAATATGCAATTATTAGAAGTAATTAACATAGACTATTGGTGTTGCAAAATCTTATGCATATAAGAGAAATATTCTTTTTACAGATATCCAATTAAATAGAGTTGTCTGTGTTAATATTTATATGAAGACATATTATGGCAAATTGGTGTAGGGGGGATAATCCTAAAAATATTTCTCATTGTATCACCCTTGTGATGAACCAAAATGATTGAATCTAATATTATACAACTTGATACGTTGATAACCTGTAATCTACATGCATTTGCACATATTGATAAATATTGATTAAGATTTTTAAGGTGAAACTTCTTTAAATTGAACATGGATGATAATGAAATATTTTTTCTGGTGAATTTTCTTGTAGTATGCAATGTTTTTTTCAGACACAAGGACCACCACATAAAATGTTTAATAAAGACAATATGAGGACCATTCCTCCAAAGTATGGTTACTTCTAGTATAAATAAAAGTAAATAACACTATTCGTTTTTAAAATCTATTTATAAAAATAAAGATTTTTCCATTCATTCATTCAGTTATCACATGTAACAGAACAGATAATTATAACATCTAGCAAATTTTGTTTATTAAATCACAAACGAAAAACTTTTCTTTTTTCTTTTTTTCCCTTACTACCATAAATTGTCTCTTAACTTTTGCACCTACTGATATACAAATAATTGACATGCTTAGATTGCTTTCCCATTGTTCATCTGTATAATAAAAATAAACACTAAATTGTGCCATAAACAGTGTTGTCAAACATCACATAATTTAACTACAAGACCTTAATAAACCTAGAAATCCCCCTAATAAAATAATGCAGTTTATATCTTAATTTGAATCTTTTATATATAATTTCAATATAGTAACTATTTTAGCACTAAACATGCAGATATAAGCACTGGTTATTATACAACTGAAACAGACATCAATGTATTTCATTCAGGGTGAAATTAAAAAGGTTCCATTTTACGCAAGTAGCCATCAAATGTAAAAACAGAATAATACAAAAATAAAATGAACAGAACTTCTACTTTTGTTTTTCATTGTAGACTCTGCAATGCTTTTAATTCCATGGCAAGAGCTTACAATTTACAGCACTAATGAAGCACGACCCTCCTTTTCACCAGGAAAAGTTATAAGAAATTATCTTCATCAACTATTACTTTTTCAGGAATGTATTTATTTGACAACACAAAATTAACTCGCCCAATAAATTGATACTACAGGTACAGTAGAACATTAGTTGCTCCAACTTGAACTAAAGGTAATGTGAACAAGTTCACAAAATGATACTTCAGGCTCAAAAATATTAGAGTGCTCAAGTAAAATTACCTCCCCTTCAATATGATTTGCTGCATGGTTTATGTTCTATTAAAGTCCTTTACCATATATGTTTTATGAGGAGTTGCATTTCCAAGAATATTTGAGACAGACATACAGACATGATGATTCCATTATACCCCTTTGATCTTAGTTCATTGACCTGAACTAGCCTATGGCTCAAACTGTTTTGATTAAAGTCCCTTCTGTGTTCCAGTAACCGAAGTTCTTCCATACTTTCGTAAACCCATTCAGTCTAGGTTAAAGACGTTATTTATATTCTCATTCCCACACTTCATGAACACATAAAACTAGAGGCTCAGAGGGCTGAGCCTTTATCTCTTACCTGGCAGAAACAAGAAGTGCCCATGGCGGCCATGTTTGTAGCATGATCTGGACAAATGAGAAAAACTCTGTAAAAACCTCCCACCCGACGCTTCTTGACAGTTTCATTCCATCTGGCAAAGCAGTTCCACAGATTTTTTTGTTTGTTAAATCAACCAATGAGAAACAGGAATTTCTATGGCGCAATGTTTGTTACCCGATCATGCCGAAATGAGGAAACTTTATAAAGAACCTCCCATAGATGGTTCCTGTCAAGTTTCGTTCCATTTTGCCCAACGAGTTAAGAGAAGAAGATGTTTTTATATCGGCCAATCAGAAACAAGAACTGCCCAAGGCGGCCATATTTGTATTCTGATAAGCACGAGGTGAGGAAACTTTATAAAGGACCTCCCATATATGATTCCTATCATTTTTCGTTCCATTTGGCCGAGCTGTTTCAGAGAAGAAGATTTTTTTTTATATCAGCCAATCAGAAACAAGAACTGTCCTTGGTGACCATATTTGTAGTCCGATCAGGACAAAATGAGGAAAATTTGTACAGAACCTCCCATAGATGCTTCCTGTCAAGTTTCTTTCCATTTGGCAAACTAGTTCCACAGATTTTTTTTTATTTAATCAACCAATGAGAAACTAGAATTTTCAATAGCGGCCATGTTTGTTGCCCGATCAGGACGAAATGAGGAAACTTTGTAAACAACCTGCCATAGATGCTTCCTATCAAGTTTCGTTCCGTTTGGCCAAGCGATTTCAGAGGAGAAGATTTGTTTATATCAGCCAATCAGAAACAAGAACTGCCCATTACCGCAATATTTGTAGTCCGATCGGAACGAAATGAGGAAACTTTATAAAGACTTCCCATATAAGCTTCCTGTCAAGTTTTGTTCCATTTAGCCAAGCAGTTTCAGAGGAGAAGATTTTTGAAAACTCAGCCAATGAGAAACACCAATTGAACATTGCAGCCATGTTTGTTGTCCAATCGAGACGAAATGAGCAAACTTTATAAAGGACCTTACACAGATGCTTCCTGCCAAGTTGAATTCTATTTCACCCAGAGAAGAAGATTAAAATGCGAAAAGTTAACAGACGGACGGACGGACGACGGACGCCAAGTGATGACAAAAGCTCACGTGGCCTTTGGCCAGTCGATCTAAAAATGTATATTTTTACCGGAGAAAATTTTAAAATCCATCCACGACCTCAAAATATTTTTTGTTGAGAATCTAGGAATTATATTGAATGGCCTAATGGTTATATCAATATTATTCTGTGATCATTATTCTCACACACAAAAAACAATTAAAAGTATTAAATGCTGTTAATAATACTGATACAATGAAAAGAGCGAATTTCATTAACATTAAATTTACAATTTGAAAATAATGTGCATACATTGAATTGGTACTTTCATCATTTCAACTAAAACGTTTCTCACTAAATTTTCCCTAACATGCCTGGAATTGGAACTGTTGTCTAAAATTTTGTTGTTTAAGCTACCAAATTTTACCTATACATATTTTTCACGATCATAAGTATAAGCCAACAGCTCTCCAACTTTTTTTACTTCGAACTATTTCATAAACATATTAACACGAAGTGTCCTGTAATTCTCAAGTTTTTGATAAATTTCTCAACTGAAAAAATGAACTGAGATCCAATTTTTCTTATAAATGAAAGATCACCATTTCTTTTTTTATAACAACCACAAAATCACACAGGCAGAATGTTAGATGAAACCAAATTACCATCCATGAAACTATGCTTCCTAATAGAGGTGAAAGAATTTGTAAACCACCAGGAAGACAAGACCATAATACTAAATAATAAAGCTGTGAATTTCTCAGTGTAAAATAACTGCCAAAGTGCCACATAGGAATTGAGTAAGGTCAATACATAGTGCAATTTTGATACATCATACATGTGCTGTTTTATGGTGTTGGACTAATGTGATTTTGGTAAGGATTGGGGAAATACGATTGTTAGCCAATAGATAATATTTTACCCAATTTTAATATTCGAGGAATTTTTTTTTATTGTCACATTAAATGTCTTACAAATATCTTTATCAACAGACAACATACATGTTCCCTACCTCTGTACAATATAACCTTCTCATCTAAGCCCTAATCAGGCTTTGGAAATTCATAACACTACTATGATGATCCCAAAAATAAGTTTGATGTGTTAAAATACATTTAAATAATTCCTAGGTCCCCGAGGTATTCGCCAACCCAGTCGTCAGATTTGCCTGACATGATTATTCATTGATTTGTTATAGAAATTACCAGTATTTAGCAAAATTAAAAAATAATAGAATTACTAAGGGTTCATTTCTTGTATTGCACATGGTAGATCTCCTTAGCTGAAATTTGGCTTCCTATTTCGGTATTTTTGGTTATGAGTACTTCTTGTTTTAAAATAAGTTTGTTTTTTGTCTTCCAAATGTTTCGGTTTTAATGCTCAAATGAGAGGTAACTCCTTGATATGCGTCGTATACAGCATAGTATAAATTTACTATATCTAATATTAATATCTTAGGTTTGTTATTTTAAAATTTCCTGTTTTTTACATACATTTCAAAATCTACTCTAAATAACGGTTTTACCATATTAAAATCAATATTAAAAAAAAACAATGTAAAAAACACACGGAAATTATTTCGTTGTACTTACTATGATATGTAAAATGGAATTTGATTTGTCATGTTCATGCACATCGGTATTGTTGCACATAAAAATCGTTCACACAGGGAAACATTTGAGGATTCCAGGTTTGTTTGCTTAACGTTAAATTTTACAATTCAGCTTTTCTTCTTCTTTTTTAAATGTTTTTTTCATCTTTGCTAAGATAATCCTAAGACAGCTTCGAGACGAGGTCTAAGATATGTCCTAAGTTAGTCATAAGAGGATCCTAAGATATGTCCTAAGATATATCTTATGATAGGTCTTAGGATAGCTTCGTGAAACCGGCCCCTGTATTATTTTAATTTTTGTTTACATGCGTTGCTACACATGAGGAAGATCAAGATCACGATTAGCCATATTGTTTTCTACATGTAATTAATTAATCAATTCGCAACGCGACAGCACTAATGAAGGATCTCAGTGATCCGAAAATTTTGCTAAGTTTGAATTATTGTTCTGGGAAACGTCTGGAAAGGTCGGGGTGTTTTTCAAGTTCTTTCCAGTGTGTCCTGATGGTACTAGAGACATTGCGAAGGCTAGGGTGATATGTTGTAACGAACGGGATTCTATTGGTGGTCTCTTTTTCTTTATATTCTAAGAGATTGTCTCTACTGAAGCGGTTAGCCTTTTTGTGGCCATCTTGGTATGTATACCCTCTATTTTTAAGATGACCACGTAGTTACCAAAGACGTTGTGCTGTTGTTATTGGAGAGGAACAGATGCGTTTAACTCGAAGAGCCTGGCTATATGAGATACTGTCGTAGCATGTTTCGGGATGACAACTGCTTGGTGGCAGATTTAGGTGTTTGTCAATATATAGGTTTGGAATAAAAATCGGTGAAAATCACTCTTCTAATGTAGTAGTTGTATCGAGGACAGAAATTTTAGTCTAGGATATTTCATGGGTGAATTTTATTGATGGTTGGACACTGTTTGCATGATCGACGAAGACGTTCAATTTTGTCTTCCGTATCTGTCCACTTCATGTCAAAATCTTCTATAAAACTGTACCAAGACAATGGCTGTTTCCGAAGATTCCAAAATTTGTTTTTCTAGTTTCCCCATAAAGATGTTAGCATACGACGGAGCCATTTTCGTTCCCATAGCTGTGCAATTCACCTGTACGTAGTGTCGCCATTGAAATTGAAATTATTATGATAAGAGGACCAAGGTCAACATCTCAACTAAGCATTCTGTGGGGGGTTCTTGTATATGTATATACACACAATATTGTCATACACTGTATGCAGATGTGCAGTAAGGTTTTAGAATTTTGATTTTCCAAAAATTGGGCCTGTATTCAAAGGTATAAATGTGAAAAGGGTCCACAGGGATACAACATGTGGGGAGTGCGGGGATAGCTGTCGTTTTCGACTGCCCCAATCTCGTTAAAACCTTATAAATATTTTACTACAAAATCTTTTACATCATTTGTATTTATTTATTTTCAATAATTTATCGAAGCCGAAATCTCTTCCTGTAGACTAAAATCTTTATTCCATATCAACATTGTAATTCATGCCCATCCGTTTGAGATATATTTACTAGAGATCAAACGATGATATTGCATTCCTGGAAAGGACATCGAGATTTTTTTTTATATCCTCTTGATAAAACGATTGACAATATGTATTTCGTTGGCTTTTTAAATTCGTGGATTTGGTTGTACACGAAATCCCAGAATTTGGTGTACCACGAAAAATAAATTTTCACAATATTCTAATTTCCGATTGGTTGAACTTTGAAAAACTTCTTCTCAAGAACGATTAAACCCAAAGAAAAATTTAGTTTGGAATAAAGTTTGTGTAAATTTAAATGTTTCTGCATAAAAACAGAATTTTGAAAAATGGAGATTTTGTAACTTGAAAACAGTGCTTATTATATGTTTTATGTGATTTGGGGAAACAATTTCTAATTTCCTGTTACTATAATTGGATTATTACACATCATATGGTGATATAACATGTGAAAATGATGAAAAGTAGATAAATGAACAAATTTTTAATCACTTAGCCTTTCAATAAATTGCACTGGAAATACTTTATATGTAATATTTCATCTTCAATTTGGAAAACATATTAATAATGAACGTTATTTTCCGTCATAATTTAATCGCAGTTTATTTATGTTGTTGTATTTTACCAAGGGGAAAGGGGGGGTTCACTTCCTATGTACTTCCATATACAGACGTACCGCTGGAATGGGTCGATTTATTGACTTGTCAAATATATGACTGAGTTGGAAATTTAACATTGGTATATATGAATGGGTGGTAATTTTAAGAAAACAATAAAATTCGGTTGTGAAATATATGAATAAATCTTCACTAATTCATTTAAAAGGTTAATAAATGAATACTGGTATTTCGTTTTTAGCGAAATGATGTAAAGATATAATCTTATGAACATCGCAAGACGAACTCTTTTAGGATAATCCTAAGACACTTTTGATTTACTATTTACGATTGTCATAAGATAGTCCAAAACAGTCCTAAGATATATCTTTAGACCAATCTTAGGACACTTACGAAAACCAGGCCCCAGTTTATGATCCATAGATCACAGTCAAGGTTAAAATTAGGATTAATATTGCCACTTTTGTGTGTATTTATCACATGTTATAATTGTTTCAACTACAAGGATGTTGAAAAATAAATAGGATATTATTATTATCATTATTGGTTATTTCTTTTCGGATATGATGTTGATATACATGTGAAATCCCAAAATTGATTGAAAAATGTAAACTTTCAAGTTTAGTTACTCGTTCTTCTACTTTTGATATGTAAACGTTTTCGGTTTTATCATATGAATAACAAAAATGTATACTGGATACGTAATAAATTGTGTCACGTGTTAAAATTGATGGATTATCAATAACTCGAAAAGTGTAATATATGATTTGTTCATCTATAACCATCTGGCTTCTCCTGTGTGATCGTTCAACTTTTGTCAGATTACCGTTCATCATTATTCGTATGAATTTTATTTTTCAGCAATGGTAAATTGTTTGTGAAGTTAATGGGCTTTTCTATTGCAACAGGACAAAACGTCATATTTTTGTTATCATTAAACAGGTAAAAATAAAATTTATGCTTTATTTAAAGCTAAAATGGATTTCTTAGTTGTGATAGAATATGAAGCTGAAGCTTATACACCACTCTGGCTGACTCAAAGAGCACTGACCAAATGGAACGAAGCTGATTACATGACAACCATAGACTGTCAAGATCTAAATTGTATCCTGAAAAAGCCACACGTATTTGTTTTTACACATTCACGTGGCGCTGAACAAAATCAGGATTTTGGCTGTTTAGTCACTGGTTCTCATAAAGGCAGAAGAATTGCTGCTACAAGAATGAACTCATGCTCACGCTTAAACAATACTTCTAGACCATTTGCTGTGGTGGTGATACTCAGTCCTTCCAGGACACGGAATGGATTTAGTCTAAGTAAAGATGTAAGTGCCAATTTTCCCTATTCAATTCAAGCGTAGAAAAATTGATACTATTTGTGAGTTTTGTTTTCTTTTAATTATAAGTAGAATAAAAGTCTTTCATCTCATTAAATATTGGCTAGAGAAATAACATCTTGTAAATATCCCAAATAATTCAAATCAGTGTTAGATGCAGTTTGGAACTCGTAGTAAGGTGCAAGATATTTTATATGATGAAGGCCTTTATGTCAAAGCACATATCACTTACATGTTGAGTTTTTGTGTTCACAACATTTATTTCTGATACATTTGTTTACATTATAATTTGAATTTGTTCTCGGACATTTTGACCAGAATGTTGTTATTACAGTTACTAGCTAATCCAATACAAGCTAATTTGCTCATTTATATACAATTATTTGTCGATTTGTTCCCCGAGGGATTCAGCCCCTCTGTAGTCATTATTTCGGCTACAATATGATATTTAGATACTTTTGTTGAAATTTTCAGTTTAGAAATTTTGAAATTATATTAAAATTAAGGTAGGTTGATTTCAACTGGATTTTGGCTATAGTGTGTAGGCCCATTAGTCATACATGTATTACTTAAAAAGTTTTTGAATCTATATTTTGGCTTTAATTTTCAGTTTTGGTCGCGAGCGTAACCGATAAATGTTTATCCAGAAATGAGCATTGTTAGAAAGGAATTTAGGTTTCTAACTTTACTTTACGGCTTTTTATATGTCCTCAAGGCCGAAATGTTTAAAGTCCAAACCATAGTCCAAAATAACAAAGAGGAGATTCAAATAACTATTAGAGTCTACAGACGAACAATTTAAAGACCTAACATTTGGAATGTTTACATAATGATATCAAATTATTAATTTTGTGTTTGTGCATTCAAGAAGTCACATGATTTTGTTTTCAGGATGTGGAATTGCTGGAATATATACGAAATGTCAACCAAATTGAAAATGCAGTGTACATTTTGAGGGAGACCAATCGTTCTGAGAAATTTGAGATCGAAAATTTAGACGTGATAAGCAGGGAGATACAGGACAAAATTTATGGAAAAATGGAATGCAACACCATATTCAATAAGTTGTTTTCGATTTCTGATTCGCAAATTCCTGTTCGAGTTGGGCATTGTTTACATTTCAGTATTCTTTTCAACATTCAAAATCTCTACAACAAAATAACCAACACTTTAAATGCAATAAATGCTGACCTGAAATGCCTTACCACAAAAAGAAGTTTGCATACAGAAATTTTGACACAAAAAATTGAAAACAAAAATGCCTTAAATATGCGTGCACTCAAGTTTTTTACGGCTTATAAAATTGTGAAGATAGCAAGTAATTATCTAGCTACAGTAGTTGACATACGTAATGATATTCCAAATCATTCTTTACATGAAAGCAACATCTATAATCTTCTTAAAAAATCTTTTCCAAAAATACTTGAAAAACGCTGTACTCGAACAAAGAAATCTTTTTCGAAGACAATTAGAAACAATGGTGGTTCCATTAACAAAGCTATAATTACCAGGAGTAAAACTGCAAAATCATTTGGAGGAATTTTAAAATATCGTCCATTACGCAGACGCAGGATCTATGTTGAAGAAATGATGAAATCGAGAGTAGCAGAAGAGCTTTATGAAGCGTTTTTAGAGGTTCTAAACGAATATGTTAAATTATATAACGAAAAATTAACAGATTTCGCCAAAACTTTGCAAGATGAATTGAACAAAGGGAAAGAATTAATTACCCTACATGAATGGAAGACAGTTTCTGAAAGGTATCTATCATCTTAAGAACCTATACACATAGACGAGGGGGAGGGTCGTATTGGTGTTGGATAGGAGGGGTTTCTGATCCCCAGTTCCCGTTGAAAAAATAGCAAATCCTGAAAACTCGGGGAAAAAAGATTTGGACTGCCAATTGGTCCAAAATCGTCACAATACATATACACAATTAAACCTTTATTAACCGGGTTATATAGCGTGACCCTAGGATTTCTTGTTCTGATTATAAATTTTAATTTCTCAGTCTGATAATTATATATAATTTGGCAACTTCCCGTTCAACTGTGATAAATTGTTCGACTTTATAGTTCTTTAATCAGTTGATCCTTTTAAACACAATTAGGGATAAGACAGATTTATTCAACATAAAAAATTCATCCCGCTATATTTGTATCCCGAATTCCCGATTCAAAAAATTGCATTTTCCCGGGTCCCGCCCCACTTCCATCACGTATTCCCGACGTTGAAATAGGCCAATCCCGAATTCCCGTTTATTGAAATTCACGATCCCGATGTCGCGAAAAAGGTCCTACCGACCCTCATAGACACTTGCACATAAAATTATATTTCTGAGCCAAAACTCAATTTCTTGCCAGATTTTCGAACCTTTCTGAATTTATAAATTTCACAGCATTAGTTGTTTTTACCGCAGATTTCCACGAGCGAAATTTCTTCATAATTTATACACTCTTAAAAGCCAGATTGGTATGTTAAATTATATGATTCAATTTTTATGCAGAAGATGTACACATTTTGTTCATTTGTGACTCATCAGTTGTGCCCAAGGACTAGTATGTTGCAAACAAAAACAAAATCCGGAACGCCAAATTAGAACATTCTTAACGATCGACTTTTGAGAGAAAAAAAATGTTCCGCTCTAATAATATTCTAACATCATCTTTGTTTTGATAAATTTGGATTCCATGAATGGTTGTACTTATATGGATGTTTTTAGACGCACAAAAATCCTTTCCCACTTATTAAACTGGAAGATTTTTTTTTATTTCAGGATAGATAAAGTAAAAGGTTTTGGTTATATAGATGGTACGATTCATATTTATCTGAAAATAGACAATGAAAACTGCAAAAATGAAGTTGAAGCATTCTTTAAAATGTATTTAATAACAGAAAGGTGGAACCAACCAGTTAAATTTGAATTCAAACAGCGAAAAATTACACTGTTTTCAAATCTCGAACAAGGAAGTAAAATAAACAAAAGCAACGTCCCAGAATATGACAAAATTAAATATGGGTCATTAGGGATGTTTCTTGAAGATAGCAACGCCAAATATTTTTTCACCACATGTGCCCATGTTATTGAATATGACGGGGTAGCATATTCACCCAAGGACAACTCGGTATTGGGAAGGAGCGTTTTGGCGTACGACTCTAATACGACAGGTGGAAAAGACGTCCGTTTAGACTTCTCCTTAGTTCATGTCTCCCCAGACAGAAATTTAACTTGTACGTTTGGCTTGAAAACAATCGATGGAAACTTTACACAGGGCAAAATATTCGAGGGTGATATTACCGAAATATATCAATGTCCAGTATATATATGGGCAGCAAACGAGCCTTATTTGCAAAGAGGTAGATGCACTGGTTATGAATATGAAGAAGATCAAAAAGGACCTTTTCTTTGTTTGGAAATCGATAATAATGAATTTGCAAAGCCTGGTGTCAGTGGTGCATTAATTTGCTTAGGGAAGATACTGAATCGGGGTTGGCAGCGTTCGTGTTGGTTGGTGGAAGTACGGATGAGAAAACTGGCAAACAAACGTCTTATGTGGTGTACAAAGTTTCCGATGCATTAGACAAAATATCATCAATGAGAAATGATATTAAACCATGCTTACATCCACATACCATTTCAGTTCCTATAGCAACAGCCAGTGGTGAATCACGAAATAGTCCGAAAGGAAAAAGAGGAGACAAAGTGCTACTTCTACGATCGATTAAAAGGATACCACCGAATCAGAAGGAGTAACAATTTTACTTGTTTTAGTTTTGAGGAAGGTTAGAATTGACATTAGTTATTTGCCCGTGGCTGAGTTATAACTCCTGAGTATTTGTAAAGAAAACTTAATATTATCTCTGCAAAATGTTTGAGAGAGAGAGAGAGAGAGAGAGGAACCAATAACTCATTTTGATTTGTACACATAGTTTTTATGCAAAAATGTTTGTCAGTTTGCAAACAAATGCTTTATAATTTGTTTGATAAAATTAGGAAGAGTGTGGTATTTGGGGTAAGAATGTCTAACAATGTTGAACAATGTAAGTAAAACTGATTCGATCATTTTTACATGAAGGGCATATGATTCAATCAGGTGCTCTATTCTGACTACTACGTTGTTGAAATTACCCCCATATTATCTCCAATAAATGGACAATATTAAGGCATATCTTAAGGTGAATATATTTTTTGAATATGGACTCCTCCTAAGTTAATATCATAAGTGGAAAGGTGCATCACTTGGCTCAGAATTTTTGATAATTTCATACAGAAAATCATTTAAAAGTATGTCTAGGTCAGTCTGTGGAGCTTTATTGATCTGGTTTTTAAATATTCAGTGGCTAATATGATTGACACACTTAATAATGCAATTAAATCTTAAGCCTGAGTGGAAAGGGTAAGCCAATTTGGCCCTTCGTTCAGGCTTTCTAAAGCCGTTTTTTACACGCAGAGTTGCCAGACTTTCTTATGCAAGCAGCACGATGAATAATGATGATATAATTTTACATTTATTGATTTATAATAATTTTATTTGTATTAAACAAAAGGGGTTGGACGCAAGTTTTTCCAACTTATGAAGTCCTATCCCTAGTAATATGAGTAACAATTAGTAAAATCATATATCAACATATAAAGAAAAGAGCATGCATATACAAACAATATTAACATATTGACAAATTGAGGAGCTATTTATCATTTAACATATGGTTGAATACGAAGCTAGTAATAAAGATTTGAAAGACAAGAAGGATAGGATGTGTGGGTGATGACTTATATGAAGGAGGGGTGTTTGCCTGAACGAAAAAGTATACTCATACAAGCAAAAATCGTTTGGAACCCTTGATAAATTTGAATACTTGTTGGAAAATAAATACATTCTCTTCAAATGTTAAGTTGGAACAACCTTTAGTTAATACTTCAATATTTATTTCCACTGGTAAAAAATTTAATGATCGAAATAATGTGTTTCGTATATCCTGATATAGTGGCCAATGTAAGAAAAAATTGTAGACGTCCTCACGTGGAGCACCACATCTACAAGAAGGATCAGAAATTGTATTTGCTCTAAATAAATCATAATTTAGAAAGGATGAAAAACAGCGAAGTTGTGTTAGGCAGATGTTAAGTTTCCTTGGACCATAAGCGTAGTGTCTTGGTACTGTGCGAGCATTAGAATTTCTTCTTTTCACTGCCCGTTTAAATTTGGATATTGTATCGAGGTTACGTACAGTTTCGTCGAGTTTATTCCATTCTCGGATAGTATAGGGAACAAAAGATTCACTAGTTAGTGTAAGTCTACAAACATAGATTATAATGTCGGAACAATTACGTTAGGGATATATAGTAGTGCTCTGTATACTTGGAGGAATGAAGTTGCATAAATATTGAGGTGTATTTCCATTATGGATATTATAAAATAAATTTAACTTTCCTGTTTTTCTTCTTGCCCAAAGTGTTTCCCAACCAAGTTCACTGTATAAATATTCAGTTTTAGTAAAAATAAGCAAACCAGTGACTATTCTTGCGGCTTCTAATTGCAGTTTACAGTGCATGAAGGCCGTCTTGACTATTTATAACATTGTCCTTCAGTTGTTCTGTCGTGATTTTTGGATTTCGAACTTCAAGATTAGTGATTCTGCTAATTACATTGTCAAAATGAAAAGATTTCGTAAAAAGATTAGAAGGATTATATTTGTATGTGTGTACGCTTCTATTTTTGTATAACAACGACGTAAGCGTCTTCTGTTGTTACGTCCTTTGCTCAAGTGTCAGAACGGAGATTGTTTCATTTACTGTGAAATATCGAAAATCACGATATCACTAATAACGCAAAATTGATCTTTGTTTGTGTTCCTGGTGGATGTTTGGAAGTGTTCCTGGTTGGTGGTTGGAAGTGTTCCTGGTTTGTTGTTGGAAGTGTTCCTGGTTTGTTGTTGGAAGGAAAAATGGAATACTATACAGTAGTAAAAACTGCAATAAGAGCTACACATTGTGACGTCATAATACCTCTTAGAACATTTTGGAACTTGAATTTGTCTTTTTGTTTAATATTTCAATATAAAGTACGTCGTCTCCCATTATCTTCTTTTGGCAACAGACGTGCATAACTTCTAAGAGTACATGCATCATCATTATGTCTATAATTTAAAGAGAATGTCAACACAGTAATCAAGTAAACATCAGTATTTTTAGTTTCGTGCAAATTTGCATACATGTCATTTTCTAATTTTTTTATTGATCTTCACAACTAAATATGTATCGGATATTTTCACTAAAAAGTTGCGCAATTTTTAATGAACGTCTTCAAAAGTAAACACTTTTTTTTAGTGTTCAGATATACCAAAATCAGTGTAAAATATCTTAACCACCAAGTCGTGAAGGTGCAGTCATTTCGCAAATATGGAAAGCGCACACAAAATTGGCCTTAGGTTAAAAACAGTGGTTAATGATGTTTTCGCATGGAAAAGGAGACGAGAGTCAGATTTCAGTAATCCTTTTGTTTCATGGTGTTTTAGGTCTTTATGTGTAAAAGATCTTTATGACAATAACTATAAAAAGTAATCCTGTTAGGTCAATTTGGGTATATTTTTGTCGTTGTCAGAGTTGAAGGTCTCTGAGAGCAAAGCAAGCTTTTTTCTCTTCCGAATAGATAGGATCATTTCTTCTGAAGGCGGATAACGCTCTCTCTGATGTTTTGCTAAATAATCCCGGTGAACTCTAGCCTACCAAAAAGAAATGAACATCCTTGCATTTCCCTGGTCTTGGGACCGGATATCAGATGAAAAAATTCCATCAAATCTCCGGTTTGCTTTGTTTTTGTCCCCTTTTACATGTTTTATGGTATATAGATTTGTACATACATGTATGCCAATTCAGGTATCACACGGATTTTTAAAAAGATAATACATTTCAGAATATCTGTCAGTAAATCCTTGCTGACATTTTTAGTGCATAATCAGAGGTCATATTGTTGTTGTTTTTATATTCATCTAGCACGTGTCTAGTGATTGAATTTCTCCATCTGTCCACAGGGTCTGTAAGTCATATCGTTTTTCAAAAACATCATTCCTGTATATATCCTGTTGGTCTTGATAAGGATCAGCTAGACATCCTTATGTGAAGTTATCTGAGCTTTGCCAACGTCATATGTGTCTTAATGTACAAGATTCTGTACCTTTTTATCGTATACATAGCACTACATTAGATGTTTTTGGTTTAACGGTTTTGGACATTTTCAATATAATTTACTTTACAACGCTGTGAGTTTATGTTTTAGCTTTCCGTACGGTCTATGAAAACATATGATTTGTTGGAATGCATTGGAATAGGTACAATAGAATATTTATTGTTTCCTCGAATTGCCGCTTGTAGAATCAAGTAACCGTACATTTTTCGTTCCTGGCATGAAAATGATTCGTATATCTATTTTCTTTAGCGAAAAACATAAAAAAAACCCGGATCATCGCCTCAGTAAGGTCTACTTGCAGATGCTCATTTTCGGCTTTTGTGACGAAACGCATGTTCATCGGACATGTGGGTTGACCAGGAATATTCACTTTTTAATCCTTTTGATCTAAATTGTGGTTTGGAACCAAACTTTTAATTCATTTACTTGTATCATCTTAGGACCAATCAAAGCATTGTAAATAAAGGGAGACTGGGAATTCTATTTCCTGTAATATTATTGTAGACTTAATTGAAGCAAAATCTCTCTATAGCAAGATCTTTATATGAACTAGTGCATTACAATAATAATATAATGACGCCACTGTGGCATTACCCCTTTCAGTCATTAGTTTTGAAGTATGTTTACTATTTTTAATGAATAAGATTTTAATTAATCAATCGGTTGCCAAGGAAAACAGGACAGGTACGAAATAAAACATTTAAAATTGTTAGATTCTCTATGATAAAACCTTTGGTGAATAGTTACATATTATACTAAAAATATCACTTTCTGGTTATAAATTGTGTATTTTACCATCTATATCATAATGTTTTAGATTTTGTAATATAAGAGAGTGAGACATCTTATCAAAGTCTATGGGAAAATTCATAATTAACACGCCTGTTTATTTGTCAGAATTCATGTTTTGAGATACATTATCAATAAATTCAAGTAATTGGGTTTCCTTCCATCAGAGATTACGAATAATAAGTTAGAGAGGGTATCGACTATTATATATTCTCGACATGATTAATAATATGTTTAACAACTAAGTGTTCTAGATTGAAGTTTAAAACAAATACAAGTCAGAGATATTGAACAGTAGTTTTCTGGATTATTAGCCCCTTCTGTAAACAGGTGAAACAGGCTGTCCACCAACTCCCTGGTACAGTGCTTGTGTTCATATACCTTTGAAAGACAACAGTCAGTATATAGATGACATTTCCTTTGCACGTTATCTTAAAAGTTTTGGTTTAATCTCATCTGACCAAGCTGCATTTGGTGGATTGATTTTATACAATAATTTTAAAATGCCCTTTTTATCTATTGCGAGGTTGTTTATTTCAGAATATGTCTTCTTTGACCCTAGACATGCCTTAAGCGGCTATAGTTAGATGTCCCAAGCGCGACATATAAACAACCGAACGAAAATAAGGGGCAAGTGCGGAGAACTAATTTTGATTAGATTGAGGTTACACCGTCTATCAAACTATGACCCTGACATGTTCAATGATTCAATAACGTTGCAACTGTCTGTTCAGATTATATCGGCAAAAGAATATCGAAGCTTCAAAACAGTGGAAAAAGTCCATAAATTCGAAATCCAAGGAAAAGACAAAGTCATGAAAATGTAAGACAACAAATAAACGCCAGAAGGATACATGTATAACTAAAGAATAAAAAATTATATAATAAACTAAAACAAAAATAGGACAAGACTGCAGAGAAACTAAGGCACTAGCAATGTGAACTCCCACCAAAAACCTTTCTGTAAAATAAATTCTTTGATATCAAATTTTCGATGCATTAATTTCAAATATTGGTTATCACAAAATACCGAAATAAATTTGTTTGATGTATAAAAACATTTAGATTAATTTATTTGTATATGATTGTATAGATATTATTTATATTGGTTGATAACAATTGTCAGTTATCAATTGTCAATAAAAAAGGGAAAAATATTTGTTTGATATATAAAAACATTTAGATTCATTTATTTGTATATGATTGTATAGATATTATTTATATTGGTTGATGACAATTGTCAATAAAAAAGGGGAAAATAAAGAACTGCAACATGCCATCGATAATGTGAATTTATCTAACGTACAACATTCTGAACCACCAAATTGGGGTCGCAGTTCTGGAAAACAAAGACTCGAAAGAGGCAGTAGGTATCCTAGAATCATTGATCGGGCATAACAGAGAGTGAAGCTAATTTTCATTGGATTCTGGGACAGAGTCTGGTCGGAGCAGACGAGAGTTGCCATGGTGTAAAATTGTTGGACAGTCACATGTAACATAAATGATTTAAAAAATTCCAAACAAGCTGTAAAAGTTGTAGTATTTCGATTAATGAGATTCGGCCCCGGATTATTTCTTTGTTAAAACGTTTTTTTTTCTATTTTGCCTATTGTTATTTGTCATAAATAAAGTGATAACTTTCAAACATGTTACTGCAATTTTGAAATTTCTAATTCTTCATGTTCAATACACAAATTTCAAAAACTGAGTGCGTTATTACGTTATTCTATAAAACAGCTACCATACAGATTTCCAGAATTTATTATATACAAATGAATTAAGAATATTCATATATTTCTTTTATCATGTTTATATTGTTACAAATGTATACTGTTTTATCTAATACAGAGTTTTATTTTAGGTAGTACTATACAATATTTTCATTTTTAGTTGAATTTTAGCCACAAAATATGAAATTGTACCTGTATGTCAGGCACAATCTTCCCTTTATTTTGGTTTTTAGACCTGAATATGTATATATATATATGAAAAGAATCACAAAGGCGTGCCGGCCCGGGAAACTTAATGATCTCTTTAAAAATATATTTTTTTCCTTGGATACCCAGAGCAACGGAAATGATATTTTTTTCTCAAAATATTGTGCAAAATTCATTGTAGTGACCCAAGTCTAAGACAAGTTATCACTTTAATATAGAATTTCAATAGATAAGACACACGGCATAAATAAAACATAGTATTGGGCCATTTAAAAAGATAAATAAAATAGAGCAGGATTTTCGGCTCATTTTTTCGTAACTTACATTTCGAAAGTTCGTGCAAAATTTACACACAAGATGCTGATCTACAAGGTCAGATGGAGATGCCGCTAAAGTCCATGCATACACATTGAACCATCAAAATGAGCTTAAATCAATGTCAAATATCCTCTTTCAGCATAAATCAGCTTCGTGGTCCATGTGGTCAGAAATAATTATCAGAATTGATAGGCATATATTGTCATCCGTACTGATACCGTACGCGTCACTGTGATTATACAAACATCCCCCTATTCGTTTATCGAATGATTGTATCTACCGAAACATTTATTTTTTGATAAAGCAAACTGATTAAAAAATTCTATAAAAAGCGTGGTTTTTATAATATAAATAAATGACAAATTTCAGTAAGGACCAGTTAATGCATGTTACAAAGTAGGTACAATTTGACAAATTACGGTACATCAAGTCATTATAATTATTATCATTTATTGATTGTTTCATTGAAACATGTGTGTCTGAGACCAATAAAATTCAAAATCTTGTTTATCGGATAAAAAAGTTGATGACAGTGCTGTGCAAGACAATGCGGAGAATATTTAAAATTTGCAATCATATATAATGTATATAATATACTTGTCATATGTTTTATAGGGTTGTTAAGGCATTGGTTGTGCGTACATTTTTAATAGGGAGCGCTTCATGCAAAATGTGCCCGGTCAAGGTTTTCACACTACGATAAAAGCTCAAAATGAACCAATCAATTCTATAATACTTTTTTAACTTTGTTTTTCTTATTAGTTTGTTTTAGGATTTTGTTTTTGAAGTTATTTTTGCTTGTTTTGATATTTTCAATTGCTTCATTATGAAAACAATTAAAGAAGCGTATCTAGAAACTCAAATGTAAATATATTGTCCACTACGTTATGAAAACTGCACATTTACATGAAACACAATGAAGACGTGCATCGTCTTTTCAGATAATTAGCCAGATCTAAAAAAAGCCCCCCCCCCATCCCCCCCATTTTTATACTTTGTTCAATGTATCCTGTTAGGGTACAAACTTCTTGCATAGTGAATTCATAATGAGGTCACCCATTGTAATATATGAAATTAAAAAAAGATGAGATAGTAGTAAAATGTACTAGTGCCGTTTAAAATTTATTACACAGAATGTTCAAAAATTTATGTTGTTGACAAGTGCATTATCAATCTTAGAATTCGATCTAAGTCTAGTATATATCTCTCAGATGCATATGAAATGCAATAATTTCGTCAAAAATCCATAACTGGTACATAAAATTAGTAATTAGATTAGATAAACATATCATACATATAAGACTGTTAAACCTTGGACACACGTCCTAAACATTTATAGCCTTTTATATTTTGTGGGCGCTTGTAAGAACATCGTTTCATATAAAATTCAAGGCAACTGTCAAACCTGCCCTTTTCAAGTCATAAATCGCCGAAACGCGCACATCTTGTCAATCAAACTTAGTATCGTAGAATGTATTATTGGTTATCCAAAATTTTGTTTTATTGACAGGTTGACCTTTCTGACGTTAAAATAGAAAGACTTGTTTTACAACTAATACTAAATTATTAGTACACTCGACTAAATACCGATATATCAAATGCACTGAAGAGTAACAACCAACTAAGCAGGACAAATACTAAATGTATCACACAATGATAATCACAAATTCATTAACTTTTAATATCATTATTTTAGTCTTAACCACATATATTGTTTTTAGCACTTATGTAAGTGTTCGCCCTTTAATAAAAGATTTTTTAGGAATTAAAAATTCACATTTCCCTTATGTAGTAAAATTCACGATGTTGGCATGTAAGCCAAAGGGGTATAATGGTTAACACTGATGTCCCGGCAAAACGAGGTCAAATTTCAGCAACTTCTTGAAAATTGATGATTTTGTTTTTCTACCTTTTTTGAAAATATATCTTATTTTTTTTTTTTTTTTTTTTTATAAATTTCAGTTAATTTAAATATACACATGGTACATGGCGTAGAGAATTGTGTAATTTTCATTTATTGAAATTCATCTCGGATTATTTTGTTATATACAATGCAATACAATTAATTACAATACAACATTTATTATAGCAATATGGATCAAAAGATAACATTCACCATGTTCATAGTTTGATATAAACACTAACATACATGTACACAATACATAAAACAAACAACTGGATAAAACAAAAAAATTATCAAAATTTCTCCAACCGTGAACTCGGGCAAAGAGAGTTCACGGTTGCAAATTCAAAAATGCCAACATGACCAAAGACTGTAAAGCCCAAACTATTTGAGGACAGATCTATGCACGAGGGAGATACTCCTTATTTTTGACAAATTTTACAATTTTGTAACATCAAATTTTAAGCATGAATTTCGGGCTAGTACCGAAATACTGGCAACTGAGCTTGGGATGAAAAGCTGAATCTATAAACTCAAATTTTATAAAGTTATCGAAAAGAGTATGTTTTAGTATTTTGTAAAACTGAAAAGGAAAGACCTTCTCAGTTGTGCTTAGCAGAAACGAATTTTTACTTCTTATTATTATTCTTTTCCACCAAGCTTCAAGTCGAGATTTTTTTTTCATTTCTCGGGGAGTATAGTGCATAGCTCTGTCTTGGCTTTACCCCTTTTGGTCATTTTTTTATTTTTTGAATTTGCTCTTCCACCTTTTGGATTGTTGTTTTGGTTTTCAACATTTTAGGCATTGAGCACAGCTGATGAGTGGTACATCGACGAGATGTGCACATCTTGTGCATCAAAATTGGTATCAAAGAATTTTATCGAAATAAAATTTTACATGATGGTTTGGAAAGATAAAAATTCTAGATTGACCATGTAAACCAATCCCTTTATCGCTACAAAATTATATGCCCGAACAAGGTCAAAGGTCAGAGATCACAAGGTCATTAAAAAAACTCTTAGCAACCAGTGGAAAAGTACTTAGTAACCATACCTTATATATTTATGTTCAGGGTCATATATCTAAGCTGTACATGTCAAAATTGAAGATCAAGGGTCAAAGTGATTGATAGCTTACAAAGCAACCTATGAAAAAGTATTTAGCAACCATATATATGTTAGCTGTTAAAGTCAAAATGGAAGGTAAACCGTCAAGTTCGTAGCTAATATCCATAGCAACAAAGTATACAACACCATGGCAACCATGTACATGTGTATAAACCAACGTATGACGAAAAAGTCTTTTTATATCATCAAAGGTCAGCAGTCGCCATTGGAAAAGTCTTTGGCAACCTCAAATTTATAGTGGCAAAGAACCTAGAAACTATATAGATTTATATTCAGGAACCTATGTTTGAGGTGTATAGTCCAAAATGAATGCAATCACGCCTAGGTTATAGCCTTTTGAATGTTTACGTCCTACATACATAAGACTTGATCCATCCATAACTCCTTGAAATGCGTCGTATACAGCATAGTATAAATTAACTGTATCTAATATAAGTATCTTTGGATTGTTATTTTAAAACTCCTGGGATGATGCCTCTGCTGGTGGACCCTGGGTCCCTGAGGGTATTCGCCAACCCAGTCGTCAGACTTGTCTGACATGATTATTCATTGATTTGTTACAGAAATTACCAGTATTTAGCAAAATTCAAAAATAATAGAAATGCTAAGGGTTCATTCCTTGTATTGCACATGGTAGATCTCCTTAGCTGAAATTTGGCTTCCTATTTCGGTATTTTTGGTTTAGTACTTCTTGTTTAATATAAGTTTGGTTTTTGGTCTTCCAAATATTTCGGTTTTAATGCTGCTGATGAGAGGTAACTCCTTGAAATGCGTCATATACAGCATAGTATAAATTAACTATATCTAATATAAGTATCTTTGGATTGTTATTTATCTTAACATTTTCACCTTGCAGCTATCAAGGTCAATTTTACAAGGGAAAGAACTTGCAAGTTGATATTTACATTTTGTTCTGTTAGCTATGGAAATAGAATATGAGTTGATAGAATATGAGTCGGAGGCATTTTCCTCACTTTGGCTGACGCAAAACGCATTTGAGAAATTGAAAACAACTGACTGTTTAAAGGACAAAGACTTAGAAGAAATACAGTACATTCTGCAAAAACCTCACGTATTGTTCTTTAGAAATTCTCAACATACAGAAATCATCGACTCCAAATTTCTAGCAAATGGTACATACAAAGGTCAGCATAAAGCAACTGAAACGAAGCACCTTGATAAAAAATATATGAAAAGACCATTTGCCGCTGTAATATTACTAAAACCATCAGGACAACATTGTAATTGTCGTCTGAGTAAAAACGTAAGTTAGTCGTAAGTAACATTATATATGGTACAAATATACATAAGGAGCAAACCAAAAGCCAGAATCTGTTTCACAGACAAACACGGGAGGGAAGACAAATAAACAACCATAAGCACAACAAAATAAACACTGAAAACTAAAAAAACAACGAACAAAGCAAAGTTCTATAATATATATATATATATATGTGTGTATTCCAACAAAACAAAATAATAATTTATATGAAGCCATGGAGCTATAAAGACTTGTTTGCGAAAAATGTTAGAATCATTTGCCACTAGTTGAAGTACAGGTTATAGAGTCAATGAGTTATCACAGAATGCAGCACACAATGTCCGGAATCATCCTCGATATCCGAAATATATAAAAGACGATCTTTGTTTTTTATGAACCGATGTGATTAATGCAAACGAAAAGGCGATAATCGTCAAATTTTGAATTAACCTTCATTAACCTTCATTTAGTCCCTACTAACAATATTAAATTAGGAAAAAACTTTTTTTACGCTTCTAAAGTTATCGCATGGAAACCATGAAGTCTAGAAAATCTAGTTTGTAAAAAGCGATATCAATCAATTAAAAAGGCCATACTTAATCATTATTTTGTCACTTTATAAAGCATGTCCTGATAGGGATTTACTTGCTATTCCTACATTTTGAATTTGATAGGTAAAATAGTAAAATTTTATGTTGGAATTCCCAGAATTTTTATGTAAACAATGTGATGATGTAGGATTATGTTGTAACAAAACTATACTAATGAACCAAGGTAAATCCAGGTAAATCTTGAGGAAAATTAAGAAAAAGAATAGTTTTAAATCCACTATATATATTAATTCATAGTTATGTACGTATTTCATTGGTTGAGCCTCTCCCATCTGATATTGAACAAAACATCGTGTTTCCTTCTCAGATTCGTGTTTCACCATCACATTACAGTTATTCGAAATACACTACGGATAGTGGAATAAATCATTAATTTCCCTTGTATTAATGAAATATGAAGATTTGTTTACCCTCGAAAAGTCATGTTTCACTCGGGCAAGCCATCGGGAAACATAACTTTCCTCGGGTGAACAAATCTTCATAATTCACCTTGCAAGGGAAATAAATGTATAATATTACAATATTTTATTTAATAATTTCATAGCACAGTTTGTGTAAATAATATCCAAAAGCACAATATGAATTTACACTACATATTCATTGAAACAAAGCACCGAAAAGTACACTAAATTAACATTAAAACAGAACACTAACACTGTAATACATTGCACTAAATTGAACACAAAAGAAAATACAGTCTTAATCAATGTGCAGGAGATGAGAAGCAGCATCTCCATACTGGACTGGCATAAGTTCATCATTCTGTAAGCTTGTTTTCAGTGTTTGAAGTCTTTCTTGGAACGCGTTTCCCATCGGCTCTGTATTGGATAAAATAAACCTCCGATCAAAACATTCGGTACGGCCTAGCGGCCAAACCGATGGAGATGCGTAAAAAAACCGAGGAGATCGTAAGTTGCCCCCGCCGTCCTCCGTCCGAAGAACCCACTCTGGCGGCTCTGTTCTTTCTTAGTAATATCTTTGTTTCATTTTCACCATTCTTTTAACCCACTTATGACATGTCAAAAGTCAAAGGCAAAAAATTACTATACATGTATATATAAAAAGGAAAAAACATGCAGTTTTTCATTTGTAACATGTTTTCCTTTCAAAAACTAATATATCAATATCCAAAAGGTAGGATATTCTTCGATTACTAAATTAGGTGCTTCAATTGAACATTCAATCTTTCTTCATTTCAGGATTTGAAGTTATTGGAAAGCCTAAAGGACTTTATTCTCCGCATGGGAAATGTTACGTACGTTATAGCACGAAGTCGACACTCAGAAATCTATGACGTGATAGATTTAGAAAGCATCAGTAAGGAAATACAGGGAATATTTTACAAAGAAGACAAAACTAATAAAATATTTGCTAGATTGTACTGTCAAAATGAGTCAGAAACCCTAATTCATATTGGAATCTGCTTAATTAACAGTATCCTTGGTTATGTTAAAAATATATGCGACAAGTTAGAAGTTCTTAAGCTAAAAATAAGCAACTATTTAGATTCCATTGTAAAGGAAAGAAATCGCCATATCAGCCTTTTAAAAAGAAAACTTTGTAGAAGAGTTGCCGAATCTTCAAAATGTCATCTAGTTAAAATGAAGCAAGACATTGCAGAAACTTCAAGTAAATATTTATCAAACATTGTGAAAAACTGGAACTTGATAACGCCTGAACAAAAAGATCACCTTTATAAAATCCTTGAGGAACCATTTCAGATTCGACTTAAAGGGGCTTTCCATCCAAAACGCATACCCGTGAAGAGAAAATCAAGTCGTTTGTCTGAAATGACCACTACTTATCCCAGATATAACACAAGATCACATTTGAAAATATTACAGCAGTCAAGTACAGCCAATGGTCGAAATTTACAAGAAAGAGGTCTGATGACAAAAGTTTTCACCAATAGTCTAGTAAAAGAATCTTATGCTTATTTCTTACAAATAATGACTGAGCATGTAAATAGCAATTGTGGAAAGCTTGCAGCGCTGAAGAAGATGGTGCATGAAATATACGAACAGAAGGAGAAAAACCTAGTGCTTCATGAAGTGAAAACGATATCTGAGAGGTACTTACACAAGTAAAAAATCTTCATAGTTACAGTACAAAACTAAAATACTTACTTTCTGCAATATATTACCCTTCATCATCTACATTTACACTCATAAAAGGCGGAAGGTACATATAAAACAAAATGGTGATCACGAAATTTCATGCTTGAAAGCTTAATTTGAAACACTTATAACGTGTATTTATGACAAAATATTAAAATCATGTCTGTTCCAAAAAATAAAGAGAAAATTACACCTTCTCGCCTTTACGCCGCTTTCATCGCAACTGGCTCCATAGTGGCAGTCAGGTTTTATTGGCTGAAATATCCAGAGTACCGAACTTCTGACCTTCGGTAAGAAAACTGGCAATCTTCGTCTAATAACATCGGAATCAAACAGAGCTTGCCAAGGGTTGAATTCAAACTCATGTCGACAGATAATACATATGTAGATAATTAATAGTTGCGATAAACTACATGTACCTAGACCCGGAGGTTACCGAGACCTCATATATTTTGTTGATCTAGATCTTCTTCTACACGGAAGTAGTTATGTTGACATCCCATGAATTCTGTTAAAATTGATGCGATTTTGTAAAGTGTTGCTAATTATCGCTTTCCATGCCATTTCGTTCACGACTAAAAGCGAATATAATAAAATCAAAGCCCGTCTACCATGTCTGTCTATTAAACAAAACCCTATCCATTCCTTTTCTGTTAAATTGAACGGTGAAATAAATGTCCTATTATTTTATCACCATATTGAAACATATTCACATTTACTTTGTATATAATTCAGATGCACCGGAGTAAAAGGCTTTGGGTTTGTGGACGAAACAATATATATCTACCTAAAAGAGGACAGCGAAATGCATAAAGCAATGGTGTACGACTTTATCAAGCGATACATAGACCTCAAGACCATAAAACTACCGGTAAAAATAGAATATAGAGAAAGGAAAATTACCCTATTTTCCAAACTGGAGCAGGGTAGTAAGATAAATAAATCTAATGGTTCTAAAGGAGAGGAAATAAAATACGGAACACTTGGAATATTTCTAGAAGACAAGAACGGACGATACTTTTTTACAACATGTGCACACGTCATTGGAGATGAGGCCATTGCGTATTCACCACATGATAATTCGGTGTTGGGGAAAAACGTTTTCATTTTGGACTCAAATACAGACGGTGTAACGGGACCGTGCATTGATTTTTCTCTCGTTCATGTTTCGCCTGATAAAAGTTTGACTTGTTTCTTCGGACTGAAAACAAAACGTGGAGAATTTATAAAAGGTGAAATATTTAGAGGTCAAGTGTCCGAAATTCTTAACTGTAATATCTATAAATGGGGTGCAACTCAACCCTTCTTGAGAAGAGGAAAATGCATAGGATATATAGTTGAAGACCCTTTCTTGTATCTCCATGTAGATAATAAATCATTTGCCCAAGAGGGCGACAGCGGCTCAATAGTATGCATTGGAGACGACAACAATCCTTGTCTGGCAGCATTTGTAATAGTTGGTGGAAGCAGAGACGACGACAACGACCAGAACACATATTATTTAGTCTACAAAATTTCGGATGCGCTGGACAAGGTTGCCGAAACAAAAGGCGAAATGACTCCATGTTTAGATCCGTCTATGAGAGTAATCCCAATATCATCAGCTACATCCAACCACCCAAAGACAAGTCCAAACAGAAAAAGTGAAACTAAAGTCTTAGAACCACGAACTAAACAAAAGTGACATCCACCATTTCAATTAAGTCATTTAATCTATTTTATAAATGAAATTAATTTACTTTAGATTATCTCAATTAATTAAAATGTTATCTATTTTATGTAATCATGCAAAGTTAATGACGATGTTAGTATTTTTCTTTTTAAAAAATGTATTCATGACGAGGTAATACATGTACATGGAAAATAGAGGACCAACGATAACAATTTTATTCTCAGGGAATTGCTTTTTTGTATTTTGTTCCGGATTGCACGATTACATGTAGACTAATAGCTTATTTTCTCATGAACATCAACCCTTAGAATTTCGACAATATATGCCTATCCAGCAGCGTACAATGATAAAAATGTATAAAACCGAACAATAACATACACTATAGTTTCTAATAATTATAATAAAGGTAAATTTTTGAATATTAATTTTTTGTCTGTTTCGAAAAACATGTGCTAATTATGGGTTTTGCTTGGTGCACTCTTAGGTTGGACATTTGTTATACTACAGCTACATGTAGGAAAGGTTAAAGTTAAAATCATCACGTTTGTCATAAATTTTTGATTTCAATCGACCTTCCTCATTTATCGATGTAGCAGAAATGAATGTGTCTTTTGGCTAGTTATTTTTAAATTCTTTGGGTATAGTTAAAACGAAGGTACATTGTAATTATTAAAACTAGTATTATTGAAAACAGTACATCATCTATATACACATATAGCGGAGACTATAATAAGGGACTTGACTAGTTCCATTTCTATCCTCTGTAATACCTTTGTAAAAACATAGCTTCACGCGAAAAAAGAACACCTCAACCAAGAGCGGATATATTGTGAGCTAAAATGGCTTCCTTTTTAACAGCTGGATTTTAGACCAAATTGATTTTTAGTTCTTTTGATGTTTGTATGGCAAAAATGGTTGCGAGCGAGCGAAAGTTTTCTTCTGGAGGACTACTTTTTCGGGTGAAGATCAAATTTACATTTTGTTTAACTAAAATATTTCAAAATTTGGAAAAAATCCCAATTTTTACAAAATTTTAGAGCGGGCGAAGAAATTTTATTTTGAATCCCCCCCCCCACAAAACCAACGTTTTTTCGGTCCTTGTGTTTAATAAAATTACATGTAAATATTTTTTTTATATATTTTCTTCAAATTTCAAAACATTTAATTGGATCTTTAAAGAAATGTTTTTACAAAGTTATAACAGACAATACTTGAAGGAGTATCAGTAGTTTTTGCCTTTTTCGGGATATTTTTTTTTTTAAAAATAGACCTAAATCGGATATGAATGAAATAATTGACCGAAATCAACCCGTTCTTGTATCACAGAGGTTTGAAGTGTGCTCAAAGTAGTCATATGTATATTTGGAAAGGTCGGTAAACACCCTTGAAACTTAATAAAAACTAGACATTGAACCCGCGCGAGCGCGGGTTCAATAAAAATGTTTTTTTTGTGGTGGCCATATTGACTATAAAAAGTTGTTGCGGCCATGTCATTCATGGAACAGGAACTCAATATGGATGTTGTGGCAGGCTTCCCATAAACTTTCCTGTCAAGTAGGTGGTATCATCTGATAGTTTCATGTATATATATGCAGTAGTATTCCAGAAATGGATGTTAATGCAAATTTTAACAGAAGTCAATGAAGCGTGAAATGTAGGTCAGCGTGACCCAATTGTCATATGGCTGTTCGTTACTACCGAAGATGTATCCACTGATGAAGTAGACTGTATGCCACGTAGAATTACCAAAATGGAACTTCAGGTTCCATCAAAGTCCATATGACGAAAAGACAACCACATAAATTGTCAATATTTTTATTGTTACAATTAATTCTGAACTGGAACTTAATGAAAAGCTTTCATTAAATACACATTCCATAATGCATTACCTTTTCCCTTCAGAATATATATGAAAATGAAATTGTAGATGTAAACATTTCCTTAGTGACGGATGAATTTTTCAAAAGATGAGTTAGGTAGAGCATATTTTTGGAAAATAATTGTTCCTATTGTTCCATTGTCATCATGGTCAGGGCTAGCGAAGCTTAATTTCACAAATATATCCAATAATCAGACGATAAAAAGCAGTTTTAGTGTGTGGCTGCGTGTGTTGTCCACGTTTATAATTATCAAAGATGCCCGAGATAAATTTCGTCATTAATGATAAAGATGACCATTTGTTAAAAATATTTTTATCTAGGGTATGGTAGAGATATATTTAGACAGGTCATATGACAAATAATGTAAAAATAGATAATGGTTGGTTTTATCACTTTGTGCAAGGTAAACATCCGAGCAATCCAAAAAACAACTAAGTTAGGAATTCCTCAGACCTTTACCTTCCTTCTTCATAATCTTCAAAGTTCATAACATTTACAGTTAGGAGAAATTGCGTTATAGTAGAAAAACAATCCTGAATATGTATTCAGGATTGTTTTTCTACTATAACGCAATTTCTCATGTGAAGCGGAAACATCCCACTCGAAGAAGAATGTTTTTAATTTGTTTTATTCTTCTTCTTCCGTAATTGCAAACAGAAATACATTAAAAATATGTGTATACTTGTTTATTTAAATCAATGTGTTAAAATGATGCATTCGAGAACCTTCTAAGGGATATGTTGGGAGATTTCATATTGGAAAAATGCATACAAATTCCATTTGCACATAAACAAAGCTGCAGTTTAAATTTTTAAATGCAGATTGTCAAATCCGATAATAACCTTTATAATCTGAACCATACATCGTTTATTTTGAACCACGCGTTTAGCCACCTATTCGGCTAATTCGTAAATTTAGTATTATAGATGTTAGCGTGTAGACAGTGTAACACGCAGTTGAAGGAGAATCAATGTAAAATAATATATGATAAGATATACAAAAAAAACCAATAATGAGAAACCAGAGTGAGTTATCTTTTCCTAACCAATGTAGGTAAGGGGGATAATAAATTTATCTCCCTTTTAGCCTCAGGACAAAAGGGAGAGCATTTAATTATCTCCCTTACCTACATTGGTTAGGAAAAGATAACTCACTCTGGTTCCTCATTATCGGGACATCATCATCAATATTACGTGAATAGCATTAAGTCCCACCCAAATTTTTCTTATTTTAACATTAAGTGATAAACATCAAACTGTCTAAAAGGAATAATAACTATCATACGTGCTAACCATCAGTAAATATATTTCCTTAGTCATATGTTTAGTATTCAATTTTCATTGTTTATAAATTGTCTGTTTTTGTTTACGAAATTAGATTTAATCAATAAAATAGGTACACATAGTCGTTTTTCATAATCATACGAGGCAAAACTATGATATTTACGCGAAATCGCTTTACTTTAATGATTTTATGAAATCGTTAAATAGAGATCGGGAATTGTCGAGTTTGTCTGGGAATCAAATATAATAGTAGTCGCAGTGATCGGGAAGCGATCGGGCATTGGTCGAATAAAGGTCGAGATGATCAAGTACTGATCAGTAATATATTTGTATCCTGACCAAACTTGACCTCCATACGATCCTTTCCCGATCAATTTGACCGATCTCTTCTCGAGTGCTTGGCTTCTCGATCCCCACTCGAATTTTCTTGACACGTCAAACATTGTCGGGTAGAAATTCGTAGCGATGCCGAGCGAGGTAGACCACCCCAAACATTCTTGTTGAGCGAATCAGAACAGTTTCCCGATCGCTTAATCTGTATTGATTGAGTTAATCAGATCGGCAGTGTGAACCTAGCTTCATGTTTTCGTCTAGCGATTGAAATAGTGTAAGCGTATTACTCTATTTTATTGAACTTGTCGAGCAGAGTTAAGCTTGTAATATGCATAAGGCCATTCGATTTCATTTTGTGTATGTTCAGGACAACTCCCATTTTCAACATTACAAAATGTATTCAGTACTTAAAGTTTGCTACAAAAAATAAGACGAGAGAATGAACAAATTAATTTCAAGATGTCTAATAAGTTCCATTAAAATGATTTTGTTTACTGCGTATGACAAACAGTTGTTACAATTCCCAATACCAATACATATGTAAAGGATCAATCCGCATACAGCAGATTTGTAATAAATAAATTTCTTTGATACCAATCTTGGTGCACAAACTGTGCACATTTCGTCGATTTACGACTCGTCAGTTGGGCACAATTATGATAGCAAGACAACGTTAACAAGCATTCTGAAAGTATTGCTGGGCAATACAATGTCCCCTACCGTCTTGAGCTGTGAGAAAACACAGCAACTCTCCTTGACTGTGTGAATCGAACGTATGGACAGAGTGACTCCTAAAAATCCTGAAACTATGTTTGCAAGGGGTACACATTAATTACCCGATCTGCCCGAAACTTAAACTTGCTCTGTAGCTCACCATAGCTCACATACCAATAAAAAGATCACTGGTAAAAGGGATTGCAAAAATGTCCAGAAAACTAATATTTTGACAATAATTCTTATAATTTCCAAAGGCTATAACTCTCACAATTATCTGATAAGCGTGAACGTCAAACTTGATCTGTAGCTCATTATTAAAAGCTCGCATACTTTCTCATCGGTTGCTAGGGACTTTTTCATCGATTCCTATGGACTTTGTCAATGGCATTGACTCTTGACCTTCTATTTTGATTTGAAAAGGTAAATTGTAGGGTCCTGAACCAAATATATCTGGTTGCTAGGGACTTTTCCATCGGTTGCAATGGATTTTTTCAATGACCTTGACGCTTGACCCTCCATATTGACTTGTAAGGCTAAATAATAAGGTCCTGAATCCAACTATTTATGGTTGCTATGGACTTATTCAATGGCCTTGACTCTTGACATTTCTTTTTGACTTGTACAGGTAAATTATAGGGTCCTTAACCCAAATATGTATGGTTGCTAGGGACTTTTCGTTGGATGCTATGGACTTTGTCAATGACCTTGACCCTTGATCCGCCATTTTAGTTGTACAGCTTACATTGAATTTATTTCAAGTTATGCTCTTAACATCTGTGACAATATGTCAGACCATTATTTTTACTGATAATTACTGTTTACATGTAAATAATCTTTCAAGGGCAAAAAATCCTATAAGGGGTCAATTGACGATTTTGTCATATTGACTTATTTATAGATCTTACTTTGCTGAACATTTTTGCTGTTTACAGTTTGTCCTTATCTATAATAATATTCCAAAAAGTTAATAACATAAAACTGCAAAATTTCCTTAAAATTAACAATTCGGGGGCAATAATCCGAAAATGGGTTGACCGATTCGTCTGAAAATTTCATGACAGGTAGATCTTGACCTCATAAACATATTTACTATTTTTTTTGCTCTAACTACTTTAGTTTTTGAGATATAAACCAAAAAGTGCATTTTCGCCTATGTTCTATTTTTATCCATGGCAGCCATGTTTCTCGATGGACAAAAAAAAAAAAAAAAAAATAAAACACAATATACTAGATATCCTAAGGATATTTCAGCCTAAATTTGCAGAGAAGATTTTTGAAAGTTTACAAAGATGACGAAAAAAATGTGAAAAATTGTCTTGAAAGGGCGAAAACTCTTATAAGGTGTCAATTGACATTTTTGGTCATGTTGACGTATTTGCAGATCTTACTTTGTTGAACATTTTTTCTGTCTACAGTTTGTCTTTATCTATAATAATATACAAGAAATTTCTGCAAAAACTGCAAAATTTCCTTAAGATTAATAATTTAGTGGCAACAAAGGGTTGACCGATTCGTCTGAAAATTTCATGGTAGATATATCTTGACCAGATAAATTTTTTTTATCCCTGTCAGTTTTATTCTAAATGTTTTAGTTTTTGAGATATAAGCCAAAAACTGCAGTTTACCCCCTATGTTCTATTTTTAGCTATGGTGGCTATGTTTCTCAACGGACAATAAAATAAATCACACACTTTATTTTAGATACCCTAAGGATCATTCAATCCAAGTATAGCTGTAATTGGTTCAGTGGGTTCAGAGAAGATCTTTGAAAAAGTTTACGATGGACGACAGACGGAAGACGGACGACGGACGTCAAGTGATAGCACAGGTGACAGGTGAGCTAAAAAAACCAACCGGACAGTCATGATCCCCGCCCAGGAGCAATAAATATCCTGCAAAAATGCATTGAACTGGTTAACAAAAATATACATGTATTTACATTGAAATTTGAGATGGACGGGTTTACAGAATTTAAAAATTACGCTATAACACATCCGCGAAATCCCAGAACGAAATCAGTGTCATCTTTTGATGTATATCATTCTGAAACAAAATTTCTTCTCTTAGTAAGTGATCTTGTCGACCTTTTACCCAGTGGAGTCAATAACAACAGGATTTTTCTTTCATTTTCATTCATTTGCGTAAGGGCGAGGCAAACTTCAATAGACATGCATCAATTGACCCTTTTATTTTGGAAACGGCGAAAGATACAAAAAAAATCCTCCAGTAACTTTTGTTTTTAAAAAAAATCATCAATTCCGATGAAAAATTAAAATGTTTCAAAAATTATCGCGTCACCTTCCATCTCAAAAACGATAACAGATACAGACAAAAACGGATCGAAAGTGATTTTTTTTTCTTTTCCATCAAGGGACATAAAAAACAAGCCCCATAAAAATCAGACAAAAAATAAAAACGTTAGACAAATACAGTTTAGCATAAAATATTATTTGAGAATTTTTTATGATATATAACAATTTATTATCTTCCGGGAATAGTAAATTATCCCTGCGAACAATACCAATTGTGTATTCACTAGGTCTTGTCATGGGCATAATGAAAACCCCGGCCAGCAGTTTCGAAGCTATTTGTAAACACTGATATGATACATCCAGTGTTTAAAGGGGTGGGACATGTCATAACTCTGAAGATATCTCAGCTTTTCAAAAAGAATAAAAATGTTTATTATTAAGAACCAAGGAACCCTTAATGTCTACCACGGGCATTTATTGCGTCTCTTTATAGAAATATATGTGGTTACGGGGTATAGAGTTAAATGGTTGATGAGATTTGAACATTGTGTATTAAAACATGTTAAAGGGATAAACTCTTTTACGGATTTTGAAATAATTAAAAAAAATATTGATTTGAGGGGCGAGGATGACCCCCCCCCTTTTTTGGTGGGGGCGTTTGGTTTTTATCAATCTGTTTGTCTTATCATGGGGAAAAAGAACATATATGAGTTAGGGGCAGGACTTTCAATGCTTTACGAGATAATTAAATACTAACGATTCGAGGGGTGGGGGTTAACCCTTGGGTAAATGAGGTATATATATTAGTTCATGCGTCTTGTCATATGGAATAAGAAAATATATAGGGATATTTTCGGACTTCCAGTAATGGAGTGATGTTATGTGAAATGTGGCTCGTTGAAATCGACTATCATCTACGTAATAAACATTCAGTTGTTGATAAAAATGTGAAATTGGAACCCGTTCGATATATTTTATCATCCTGAAGGTAACTTTCATTGAACATTGTAATCTATATACTGTTTATAAACTAATCTGAAAAATGCCGCCAAGGAACGACCCAAAGAAAAAAAACAAATCATTCAATGAGATGTGTAGCAATTTTGCCGAGGCGTGCTCGGACATTGACAGTGGTGCTAATAACCCAGCAAAGGATCTTCTTGATTTACTTAAGGCCACGACCGAGAATTCCCAGGGACTTAACGAATCCGAGATGACCGCAGTGAAAGTTATGCAACTGTTGTTACCGGGCGTAAACGTACTTTCGAGGAGAATGATTATCAAGAACTGTGCGATGCAAGACGCTAAAATCGAGAAAATTTATTCAGCAGTAAGGCTCAATGCTTACGCCATTAAAAACATAAGAATCGCCGGAATAAATGAGGAGGAGGGTGAAGACTTATTTTCCGTGCTTGTATCAATCTGTGAGGCCATGAATGTAACTTTAAATAAGGCAGATATTGTAAGCTGCCACCGTGTTGGTAAGAAGGGGATCCAGAATAACAATCGCACCGTTATAATGCGGACAACAAGAGACTTTAAAGCAAAGATATTTGCCAACAAGAAAGTGTTGCATGGTAAGCCTGCTTATAAGAACATTTATTTTAATGATGATCTTACTACCATGAAATTCAAACTTTTTCAACTTGTTAGATGGAAAAATTGTTCGTGATTATTGATTTGAAAATGTTGAAGTGTTGAATAGTGCAAATGCAAATGTTTTGTGGTTCATACTTAATAATAATGTATTTGACTATGCTAATTTATTTGGGGCTGTTTATATTCCGCCTGAGAGTAGTTATTATAGTGAAATTGACATTTTCGATGTATTAGAAAGAGACATAATTAAATACACAGCAGAGACGAGATGTAAAATGTGCCTGCTTGGAGACTTTAATGCGCACACAGAAACTAAGACTGACTTTACTGAAATCAATGATTATGTTCTTAATTCTGTACAATTGGAAGATGTTATTAACTCTGTAAATTTAGAAACTTTAGGTATTGATTTTCACGTCGCAGGTTAGATTTGTCAGTTAATAATTATGGAAACAGATTATTGAAATTGTGTCAAAATATTGAATTACTGGTTGCTAATGGTAGACTGGGTAAAGACAAAGGTATAGGTGCTTTAACTTGTAAAAACACCACTATTGTTGATTACTGTATTTTATCACCTGAACTTTTCCCTTATATATCAGAATTTGAAGTATTACCATTTGACCCAATGATAAGTGATGTTCACAATGCCTTGCATGTTGAAATTATGTGTAAATTGATTGATGTGGATAAATGTATTAACTCTGGTGAACCCAGCATTATTGTAAAAGCAGTCAGGAATAGCAAAATCCTCCAGTATTTTAATGATTGTTTGAATGATAAATTGGATGCCATTGATATTGCAAGTGTAAATAAAGACTCAATTAACAGTTTAATTGAAGAATGTAATAATATTATTATACAAGCTGCTTCTGAATGTGGTATGTTGAAAGAAAAAAATGTTGTAAAAAATAATTGTAATAGAAACATTAAAAATTGTAAGGTTAATAAACCATAGTTCAATCAAGAGTGTTATACTAAAAGGAAAGGTTATCATAAAGCTAAAAGTTACAATTGGCGGGTAAAATCTGTAGAGAGTAAGAACAATTTGATTAGGTGTAGTAAAGCTTCTAAAAAGTTTGTAATTTGCAATATAATGAATATAGAAAAAACTTCATTAAGAAGTTAAGAAATCTTAGTCAAAGTGATCCTAAATCTTATTGGTCATTACTTTACAAATCAAGTAATACAAAGACAAATGTACTAGAGAAGACAGAGAAGATATCACTTGAATGTTTTTATGATCATTTTAAGAAATTGAGTAATGTACAACATGATCAGGATGGTGATTTTACAGAGGATATTGATTGTAATGCTGCAACTAATTTGAATGTTGAACTGAATTCTGTCATTACTGTAGACGAGGTTGTCAAAGCAATTAAGTCATTGAAAAATAACAAATCAAGTGTTACAGATTTGATATTAAATGAATTTTTTAAAAATTCATGTCAGAAAATGATTGATATATATGTAAAAATGTTTAATATTGTTTTTAAATCCGGTAAAATACCTGACCTATGGTCAGTTGGTATTATATGTCCAATTTATTAAAGGCAAAGGTGACATGGCCGACCCTGACAACTATAGGAGTATAACTATTCTGAGTTGTTATTGTAAACTTTTTACAACTGTACTGAATAACAGATTAAAGTGTTACTTAGAAAATATGAATGTTCTCTGCGAAGAACAGGCAGGTTTTAGGAAAAATTATGGTACTTATAACCACATTTTTAATCTTCAATGCTTAGTAGAGCTTTATTTGTATCGTAAAAAACCATTGTATTGTGCATTTGTTGATTACCGTAAGGCATTTGACTCTGTTAACAGAATAGCATTATGGCGTAAATTGTTGCAAAACTGTGTTGATGGAAATATGTTTGTTATTATACATGCTATGTATAAAAATGCTAAATCCTGTGTTAGGAAAGGTCCAAAGTTGTCTGTATATTTTCAAAGTAATATTGGTGTTCGCCAAGGCGAAAATCTGTCTCCTATACTTTTCTCACTGTTTTTAAATGACCTGGTAGAGTTTATATCCAAAGCTTATGATGGTCTATCTGATGTATGTGATGTAACCAACCTTGTACTTGATACTGATGAAACTTCTGTTTATTTAAGATTATACTTGTTGTTATATGCTGATGACACAGTTATTTTAGCTGAATCCAAGGTAGAATTACAAACTGCTCTTAACGCAATGTACTTGTATTGTAAGACATGGAATTTAGAAATTAATGCTTCAAAGACAAAAGTTGTCATATTTAATAAACGTAAAATAATTGACAAACCTGTATTTACTTTAAATGGTGAAATTTTAGATGTTGTAGATGACTTTAGTGTATTTAGGTACAATTTTTATGTCAAATGGATCTTTTTCCAAAAATAGAATTAAATTGTTGGATCAGGGTAGAAAAGCAATGTATAGTATGTTGAGAAAATGTAGATCCTACGTTTGCCTATTTATATCCAACTTAAAATGTTTGATACTATGGTTTCTCCAATTCTGCTTTATGGTTGTGAAGTGTGGGGTTATGAGAATAATGATGCTGTTGAATCTTTGTGCTTACAATTTTACAGAATTATACTTGGTCTTAAAAAATCTACTCCTAATTGTATTTTATATGGAGAACTGGGTAGATATCCTACTGACATATTTATAAAGAGCAGAATGATAGGTATGTGGAAAAGGCTCATATGTAATAAACAAGACAAGATATATGCTATGTTGTACAAATTGTTGTCTAATATGCATAAGAAAGATTTTTTCCATTCTAAGTGGATAACATGTATTGAAAATTAAATATCTTGAATGATTGTGGATTTTCTGAATATTGGATTGCACAAAATGTACCGATATGTATATGTTTATCAAACTTGTAAAACAGAGATTATTTGATCAATTTAAGCAGAATTGGGGTGCAACTATTTTTAACTCACCAAAATGTCTTAACTATAGAATTTTTAAATGTAATCATGGTTTAGAATATTATTTACTTAATTTACCAGATGATTTGAAGAAAGCCTTATGCAAATTTAGATGTCTTAATCATCGACTCCCTATTGAAAGGGGTCGCTTTTGGGGTATAGAACGTGACGACAGAATTTGTGACATTTGTAATAAAAACCAACTAGGGGATGAATATCATTACTTGTTTGATTGTACATTTTTCAATGATGAAAGGAAATCATTATTACCTTGTAATCTTATTTCTAACCATAATACTGACAAATTTTATGAGTTATTTAATTCTGACTCTTACAATGTTGTTCTTAAAATTGCAAAATTTTGTAAAATTATACTAGCTGTTGTTAATTAAATTAATATTGTTTCAACCATTAATATGTCCATTTGAAATTTACTGTCTTCCTTAAAACGCATTACTTTTCCAAATGTATATATGTTAATGAATGTTTATAATATTCACTGCATTACTTTGTTACTTTGTTATTTTGTTATATTATGAATACTTATATAGTATTTATGTTATTGTTCACATACCCCTGTTGGGGTCTTTGAGAAAATAAAAACTTGAAACTTGGTTAAGGTGTCGGGTTTCTTACAGATTTTAATTCTTATATAATTCAAGATAATTGGTTATAAGGGGGCGAGAATGACGCCCATTGAGTAATGAGGTATGTATCATTTAAAGGGGAATCACGGTATCGTTTATACGCATCGCTCTCAGCGCCGTTTTTACATTATGACGTCGCGCTAGACCGTCGAAAATGTATGAGATAATTGAACATTATTACTTTGATGGGAGTTGTGATAACCCCTGGGGAAGTGAGGTATGTGTCATTTAGTGCGTCTTACCATGGGGAATAAGAAAGTATATGGTTTAGGAGTGGGGACTTTAACGATTTATGAGATAATTGAAGATTATTGATTTGATGGGAGTGGTGATAACCCCGTGGGGAAGCGAGGTATGTGTCATTTGGTGCGTCTTACCATGGTGAATAAGAAAATATATGGTTTAGGTGTGGGGATTTTAACGGTTTATGAGATAATTGAACATAACTGATTTATGGGGATGAGGATAACTCTACTGAAAGAATGAGGTACATGTCATTTAATGAGTATTGTTAGGGAGAATAATAAAATATATGGTTTAAAGCTATGGATTTTAATTGTATATGCAATTTTTCAAAATTATCGACTTTGAGGGGTGAGGATGACTCCCCCAGAAGAACGAGGTATATGTCATTTAATAGGTGTTGTTACGGTGTATAATAGAATATATGATATGAGATGGTTATTGGTCACTCTCGTAGAGTTTTTCGATCAAAAAAATTTCCCCATAGGGTCCTATAGTAAACCCCCTAGCCTCTGAACTGCTCATTAGACGTCTCAGTGACCCCCGTTAAAACATTAATAGTATTAGGCACATCTAGCAACATTGATCTTTCATCATGGAAAATCTCAGATCCATATCTCTAACGGTTATAGAGAACTCGAACGAACAAAATCGGAGAGGAAGAAAAAAGATGTTCGATAAAAATCGCAAATCAAAATCTATAAATCTCCCACTTCGTTTGGGAGACTTAATTACAAGTACAATTTTTGAGGACATCCAGCTAGATTTGGACAAAGAGAGAGACAACCCCATCATTCTCATATTTGCTTCAGTAATAAATCACGACTTTCTGTTAGTTCTGGTATCATTAAATATAAGTTTTATAACACGAATATCTTCATTAGTCATTAACCATAAAAAATTATCCCCTGAAGACAGTTTAATAAAGTTATCATAGTTAATATTGAAGCTATCTATAAATGGTTTTCTATAGTTTTCCATATAAGGACAGTCTAATAAAAAATGCCTTTCATCTTCTACATTTTATTTACACAAGTTACATTTTCTGTCTTTGATTTCTAAATTCAAATATGTACCCCTTTCTATATTAAGGTTATGATGACTAAGTCTAAATTTGGCAAATACTTTTCTTTGCTCATCTGAGCCTATATTTAAATAAGGTTCAAATTTATACATATATTTAAATTTTCTGTATTTTCTTAACTAATTTCCAGCTTTGGCTCTTGTTTCGTTATCATTATTTAATTCTTTATGCCAAAGATCAATAAATGTTGTTTTTAAACTTTATTTATTATGTAACCCTGTTTATGTTTTGAAATATTAATATATAAGTGCTTAAGATTCAAAAATGGAAATATCTGAATACAATTTACCCATGAATCTTGTTTGGCAGTTGACATTGTTACTAATTTTTCATATTTGTGTCGCCTGCGGAACGCATGGTCGACACATAGGGATCACTATCTGACGTCTTGCGTCTCATGTCGTCCCACTTTTCTTCTATCCTTAACTACTCGTAAACCGCTCAAAGAAATTTGATGAAATTTTCTCTGTGTATTAACCTTAATGCACAGATGTGCATATATATTTAATTTTTAGAAAATTTTAAATTTTTTGTTGTAAAAAAAGTGGGGGGGGGGGTCAAAACTTCTATCCTCAACTACTCCATGAAGTAAATGTGTCCGATCACCTGGATTGTCAACCAAGATGGCTGCCACACCGAACTTTATTTAATATTTGACCCTATGGGAAGATTCATTTATAAATCTTCTTGTCTGAAACCGCTTTGTCTGTTGGAACAAGACTTAGCAGAAATGGTCCTTAGATGGTTCTCTTTTAGAAAATGTATCCGTTGATTGGGCTGTCAACCAAAATGACTGCCACAGCTGAAATTAGTTTAACATAGATTCCTATAGCCTTTCTACTTAAAAAAATAAGTACATGAACACATTTTTCTTATTGTTTCCAGGCTAAATATTCATAATTGTTCTAAAAAACTTAAATCATCCTTACTAAAATGGTGAAAAATAGTTACAAAATATTGCCAAGTTCTTTGTATCTGTGATCAAAGTTTGAAGTTGCTAAAAAGACTCACTAGACTGAAATTTCCTTAGGCTCCTCTATCATGTCTATACTGTTACCGTATTAAAGTCAGATGTTGTTCTGGAGTTATGTCGCCTTGTCCGTAAAAAAATCAAATGTGCACGAAAAATCACAAAATTAACAATTTTTGGGTAAATTAAAAATCGTGTAGACTTCGATGTGCTCAATATATCTTGTTAAAATTTGAAACATACTTTGTTAAGATAAGTATCTTTTAATGGTCAACTGCTAAGCAATGCTAAAGATATAGCTTTAACTCCTATTTTGTGTTTTAATTTAATGAAGTTTACCCTTCACTAAATGACAAACGGCAAGTAAAAAGCCTAATTCCTATAGAAAAATCAGCCAAATTGACTTCAACACTTAAATTTTTAGGTCTGGTCTAGTTGAAAATTAAATCCAGGTGAGCGATACAGGCTCTTGAGAGCCTCTAGTTATGTACATTTTTTATAAGGTCTGTATATGACAGACACCTAGTCCTCTTTGACCAACAAGGCCCCTTTTTATGTAAATTCAATATAAGGTCTGTATATGACAGACACCTAGACCTCTTTGACCACCAAGGCCTCTTTTTAGGTAAATTCATTATAAGGTCTATATATATGACAGACACCTAGACCTCTTGACCACCAAGGCCCCTTTTTACGTAAATTATTTAAAAGATCTGTATATAATGTATATGATAGACACCTAGACCTCTTTGACCAACAAGGCCCTTTTTATGTAAATTCATTATAAAGTCTGTATATGACAGACACCTAGACCTCTTTTGACCACCAAGGCCCCTTTTTATGTAAATTTATTATAAGGTCTGTATATGACAGACATCTAGACCTCTTTGACCACCAAGGTCTCTTTTTATGTAAATTCATTATAAGGTCTGTATATGACAGACACATAGACCTCTTTGACCACCATGGCCCCTTTTTATGTAAATTCATTATAAGGTCTATATATATGAAAAACACCTAGACCTCTTGACGCCCAAGGTATTTTTTTATGTAAATACATTATACGGTCTGTATATGACAGACACCTATACCTCGTTGACCACCATGACCCCTTTTTATGTAAATCCATTGTAAGGTCTATATATCACAGAGACCTAGACCTCTTTGACCACAAAGGTATCTTTTTATGCAAATTCATTTTAAGATCTATATATCTTTGGGATTTGTGAGTTTCCTTGATCTAATTTTAATGCTTTTCAATACTTAAACGATTAGGGACTGAGTTTATTTCATAATTGATAACTGTAAGTTTATCTGTAGACTATTTGTGAGGGATAGCAATATGTGGTGACATGTCTGAGATTTGGTGTCTTTGACCTCTTTTTATATCCTCTGCTAGCAAGCGGGGGATATATATTGATAGGGTGTTTCCGTACGTCCGTACGTCCGTACTTCCGTTCTTCCGTTCGTCTGTCTAAACTACTCTTACATCAGTGAATGGATTTCATTGAAATTTTCACAGAATGTTCAGCTATTTTATTTTTGATCAGAATGATTTTTGGGTTTCTCATAGACAAACATCAACTTTACCATTTCTTTCAAATCTGATTATGTAAGAGGGGTAGGGATGCCCCATCTGCAACTCCTAACCCAGTGAGTGGCTTTCTGTGAAACTTTGAGGGAATCCCATTGTGAACAACCCATTTTGTTTTTTTTTTATTGAAACAATTTTTGGGGTTCACATATGCAAACATGGACTTATACATTTCTGTACATTATGGTACCTGTAGCAGGGGATATACATGTGTGAGCTTTGCTCACAGTACTTCTAGTTTATGGTCATGTTAAAAATTTTAAGTTCTTGTTTTTGTTCATCAATAACTCCTGTAGGTTTATCATAACATGGCTGAAATACTGCAAACTGTCGATATAGAAACACCAATAAGTGGACTAACTTCAGTATTTGATTGGAATAAAAACTTGTTTTTTTTTTGCCTTAACCTTTAAATTGAAAAATTATACAATTTTTACTGAGTTTTACTGTAAACAAGGAAAAAACAATATTTTTTTCTCATATTATATTCAGATAAAAGATAAACTAGTTAACAAGTAAGACACAGGTAAGACCTTGTGGTTTTCAGAAAATGAAACTGCGAAATATATTGCAAGTTACTAGCAATAAAACTAGTTAGATGAAACAATAGCATGGAATATTTCTTATATTAACCAGGAAAATAAATATTTGTAATATTAACTTGTTATATAAAAATCTTTAAAACTGTCTGGAATACAAACATTTTTTTAATTGAAACTCTGGAAACACCTTTTAAAAGTTATAAGATTGAATACAAATATTTCCAACACTTTATGGATAACCGGAATACAAACATTTCTGATATTTATGAATAACTAGGAATAATTGTTTCTACTAGTAACTTGGAACATGTGTGTAGTGATTTATAAGTGGAAATCGTGAGGTTTTTGCAACAATTTGTATTGAAATCAATGTTCATCTTAGTGAAACGTAAGTTAAATTTTGATTTAGTTCATATCAAAGAATTCCACTATACAATTAATTACTCTTCATGAAGTCAACATTGGGAATTGAGGACTCGAGACCTGACCTACGAGGCGAACTGACCCGATTGAGGCTAACGACTGAAGTTAAGTCAGATCAGCGAGTGTGTCACTTCCCCATGTTGACCTCATAAAGATTAATTAATTGTTTTATTATACCGATAATGATTATAAAAGAGCAATTGTAGTTAAGTTTTCTTTTTTAATAACATCAATATTATAACAACAAATTCGACAATGAAAATTTTAGGTTCCAAATTTTTGGAAACGGAAAAAATAAAATTGGAAGTCATTATAACGAGCCGACACAGGTCAGCAATTTTATTGATGGAGTCATCATAACGCACCCGAGGTCAGTTTCTTGTCAGGTGGAGTCATTATAAAGCACGCACTGTCAGTGTGTTGTCCAGATGGAGTCATAGCGCACGCAAGGTCATTTCTGTTAAGTGGGTGTTTTTGGGAGTCGTTTGCCGATTTAAATGGTTGCTTTCCAACCAATCAAATTCTTAGGTTCTGATTAGATGTATAAGAAATTGAGTTGCTGCACTGGCATTATCATGTGAGTAATTGACAAGCCAGAGTGATCTAGTTAGTTATTTGATGTTACTGCTAAGAGTGTGTTCGACTCTGATTGTCAGTTTTCCTCAACAGGTCAGTGTTCATCTCTTGCTTCTCCAATTAACTCCACCATTAAAATTGGGGAGGGGGTCGTGATGTAGTGGTTAGGATCGTCCATAGGACTGGGATGAAAATTACTTTCCCATCTAAAAGGAGAGTAACATCCGTAGCATGTTATTCATAGGTAGACTTCAAAAAAGAGAAGGTTAAAATGCCGCTGCAGGAGCTGCTCTTGCGCCTACCGAGTGGCGAGGGATTACCATTAGTTGGTATAACTTGTTTCCAAATCCACTATAAACAAATAAGTTTAAAATAATAATATCAGCTGCATACATGTATATAGGCAATTGTGATAAAAAACAATAAAATATCACAAAATATCACAAATATCACAAAATGCCGCTGCAGGAGCTGCTCTTGCGCCTACCGAGTGGCGAGGGATTACCATTAGTTGGTATAACTTGTTTCCAAATCCACTATAAACAAATAAGTTTAAAATAATAATATCAGCTGCATACATGTATATAGGCAATTGTGATAAAAAAATATCACATGTACTATGTACTTGTATGAAATATAAAGAATTCATGTTTTTTGTCCATTTATTTTTTATTCATTATTATGTCTCCCAAACGAAGTTTGGAGACATGTTGTTTTTGCTCAGTTCTTATCATTCTTATTATTATTATTTTTCTTATTATTATTATTATTATTTTTCTTCTTTCCGGGCGCGTTTTTTCGAACACTTGTGTGCACCGTTTCTCATAAACCAATAGACGGAATCGCTTGATATCATACGACTTGCTAGGCCCATATTCCTAGATGCGCCTCCCGAAAAAAAATTTTCAATCTGTGGGAGGGAACATATATTTTGGGGGTCTCAAAAGGGGGTGGGGTTTTGCAAAATTTTACTATAGAAGTCTATGGGAAAAGTGATATAACTTGATCATTTGTGATCTTAACTTGGAAATACTACCTGTTAATTTGGATATTTAAGTTTTTATACCCCGCCACACGAAGTGGCGAGGTATTATGTTATACCCTCCATTTCGTTGTCTTAGGGGGGGGTCATGCCCCACCCCCTCAAATAACAAAATACTTAATATTTTGAAAACCATTGTGATCCCCGCCCTATAACCATATATATTATTACTCCTTATGATAAGACGAATCATTTGGTACCATAGGGGGTCTGAGGGGGGTCATGCCCCACCCCCTCAAATGATAAAATACTAAATATTTTGAAAACCATTGAGATCCCCAACCAATAACCATATATATTATTACTCCTTATGATAAGACGAATCATTTGGTACCATAGGGGGTCTGAGGGGGGATCATGCCCCACCCCCTCAAATGATAAAATACTAAATATTCTGAAAACCATTGAGATCCCCACCCAATAACTATATATTATTACTCCTTATGATAAGACGAATCATTTGGTACCATAGGGGGTCTGAGGGGGGTCATGCCCCACCCCCTCAAATGATAAAATACTAAATAGACAGAAGTTTTTATACCCCGCCACACGAAGTGGCGAGGTATTATGTTATACCCTCCATTTCGTTGTCTTAGGGGGGTCATGCCCCACCCCCTCAAATAACAAAATACTTAATATTTTGAAAACCATTGTGATCCCCACCCTATAACCATATATATTATTACTCCTTATGATAAGACAAATCATTTGGTACCATAGGTGGTCTGAGGGGGGTCATGCCCCACCCCCTCAAATGATAAAATACTAAATATTCTGAAAACCATTGAGATCCCCACCCTATAACCATATATATTATTACTCCTTATGATAAGACGAATCATTTGGTACCATAGGGGGTCTGAGGGGGGGTCATGCCCCACCCCCTTAAATGATAAAATACTAATTATTCTGAAAACCATTGAGATCCCCACCCTATAACCATATATATTATTACTTCTTATGATAAGACGAATCATTTGGTACCATAGGGGGGTCTGTATATTTTTATTTTTATATGTTGGGTGGAAAGGCATGGCTAAAGGGGAGGTGGAGGCCATTGCACCTTCAATAATAAAATATTTTGATAAAACATCTGTTAATCATGTTAACACCGATTACAACATATAAAACTGCAGATATTGAATACCATATATCAAACATTTTGCATATACTCAATCTCTTTGTACACTTGCCCAGTATTTCAAACACTAGGAATTCCAAAAATACCCTGAAAGAGAAAGAGCTTCGTTTGGGAGACATTCGAAACTGCATCCAGTTTCAATTATACCTTGTTTGATTTTATTCCGATGTTTAATTGCATCTTGCATGCATCAGATCATCTCCTGCTTTAATAGACTCATTATCTCTCTTTAGGTTAACTAATTCACACAATTAGTAAGTAGTCTATTTAATAATAAATCAAATCCGATAGCTATAATGCTTAAAATGAGATTACAGATCAGCTGGCCTGGAATGGAAAATGATTCATATATTTTAAACATATGCAAGAATATTATAGTTTTAACCACCGTTGTGTCAATTACTCTGATATACTAGTACAGATGGGCATCAAACATTCCTATGATGCATATCCCATAAATATTAACATTAGTATGCTAATAAGTGGAATTCTTATTTTCATGTAAAAACACAATATGTGTCATTGCTGCGGTCACTAATTGTGCTAATTACTAAATAAACATGTGTATTATGAACTTTGTAAAGAATTTTGTTAATTGATTTGATCCCAAAAGCCATTAAATTGTCCTTTATTAATTTTAGTGAGAATTGTCATTCAAAATATCCTGAATTTGCATCAGATTTTGGCAAAACATTCATGATGTAGAAAAAATGTATGCATTTCAGAGTTGAAGTTTCTTCACAGTTCAATATGCAATTATTGGAAGTAATTAACATAGACTATTGGTGTTGCAAAATCTTATGCAAATAAGAGAAATATTCTATTTACAGATATCCAATTAAATAGAGTTGTCTGTGTTAATATTTATATGAAGATATATAATATGGCAAAATGGTGTAGGGGAGATAATCCTAAAAATATTTCTGATTGTATCATCTTTGTGATGAACCAAAATGATTGAATCTAATGTTATACAACTTGATATGTTGATAACCTGTAATCTACATGCATTTGCACATATTGATAAATATTGATTAAGATTTTTTAGGTGAAACTTCTTTAAATTGAAGATAAATTTGCAACAATGCCAAAAGTGACGTGATTGTAGGTACTCAATAAGCTGTTTTCTGGATGAGAATGAAATAATTTTTCTGATGAATTTTCTTGTTGTATGCAATGTTTTTTCAGACACAAATACCAAATATTTAATAAAGACAATATGAGGACCATTCCTCTAAAGTATGGTTACTTATAGTATAAATAAAAGTAAATAACACTATTCGTTTTTAAAATTTATATATAAAAATAAAGATTTTTCCCTTCATTCATTCATTCAGTTATCACATGTAACAGAAAAGATAATTATAACATCTAGCAAATTTTGTTTATTAAAGAACAAACAAAAAAAACTTTTCTAGTTTTGTTTTTGCTTTTTTCCCCTAACTACCGTAAATTGTCTCTTAACTTTTGCACCTACTGATACACAAATAATTGACATGCTTAGATTGCTTTCCCATTGTTCATCTGTATTATAAAAATAAACACTAAATTGTGCCATAAACAGTGTTGTCAAACATCAAATAATTTAACTACAAGACCTAAATAAACCTATAAACACCCCTAATAAAATGATGCAGTTTATATCTTAATTTGAATCTTTTATATATAATTTCAATATAGTAACTATTTTAGCACTAAACATGCAGATATAAGCACTGGTTATTATACAACTGAAACAGACATCAATGTATTTCCTTCAGGGTGAAATTAAAAGGTTCCATTTTACCCAAGTAGCTATCAAATGTAAAAACAGAATAATACAAAAATAAAATGAACAGAACTACTTTTGTTCTTCATTGTAGACTCTGCAATGCTTTTAATTCCATGGCAAGAGCTTACAATTTACAGCACTACTGAAGCACGACCCTCCTTTTCACAAGGAAAGGTTATAAGAAAATATCTTCACCAACTTTTACTTTTTCAGGAATGTATTTATTTGACAACACAAAATTAATTCACCCAAGAAATTGATACTACAGGTACAGTAGAACATTAGTTGCTCCCATTTGAACTAAAGGTAATGTGAACAAGTTCACAAAATGATACTTCAGGCTCAAAAATATTGAGTGCTCAAGTAAAATTATCCTGCATGGTTTATGTTCTATTAAAATCCCTTACCATATATGTTTTATGAGGAGTTGTATTTCCAAGAATATTTGAACCAGACAGACAAGATGATTCCATTATACCCCTTTGATCTTAGTTCATTGACCAGAACTAGCCTATGGCGCAAACTGTTTTGATTAAAGTCCCTTCTGTGTTCCAGTAACCGAAGTTCTTCCATACATTCGTAAACCCATTCAGTCTAGGTTAAAGACGTTATTAATATTCTCATTCCCACACTTCATAAACACATAAAACTAGAGGCTCAGAGGGCTGAGCCTTTATCGCTCACCTGGCAGAAACAAGAATTGCCCATTGCGGCCATGTTTGTAGCATGATTTGGACAAATGAGAAAAACGCTGTAAAAACCTCCCACAGATGCTTCTTGTCAGGTTTCATTCCATTTGGCAAAGCAGTTCCGCAGATTTTTTTTTGTTAAATCAACCAATGAGAAAAGGAATTTTTATGGCGCCATGTCTGTTATCCGATCAGGACGAAATGAGGAAACTTTATAAAAAACCTCCCATAGATGCTTCCTGTCAAGTTTCGTTCCATTTTGCCCATCGAGTTAAGAGAAGGAGATGTTTTTATATCGGCCAATCAGAAACAAAAACTGTCCCAAGGCGGCTATATTTGTATTCTGATCGGGACGAAGTGAGGAAACTTTATAACGGACCTCCCATATATGATTCCTATCAAGTTTCGTTCCATTTGGCCAAGCAGTTTCAGAGACAAAGAGTTTTTTTTTATATCAGCCAATCAGAAACAAGAACTGTCCTTGGTGGCCATATTTGTAGTCCGATCGGGACAAAATGAGGAAAATTTGTAAAGAACCTCTCATAGATGCTTCCTGTCAAGTTTCATTCTATTTGGCCCAGTAGTTCCACAGAATCTTTTTCATTTAATCAACCAATGAGAAACAAGAATTTTCAATAGCCGCCATGTTTGTTGCCCGATCAGGACGAAATGAGGGAAATTTGTTTAAGTTTTATATATATATATATATTTAAATTATCCGGGCAAAATTTAAAATTTCAACATTTTTTAATCAGGACTTAAATTCAGTTTAATATTTTCGTCATCATAAATTTTATTTTAAAAAATAATTGAATTATTATTATTATTATTATTTAAATTTTCGATGCCGTCTTATATCACACATTTTTCAGTCTTTCCAGATATGGTACGTAAAAATATAGGTTTCAGTTCTTTACAATACGTATATAAATAGCCTTCATGCACTGAAGTTTCATAACGAAATAATCGCCATATTTTAACGTCCAGTGACACCATAAAATGTAAACTTAAAATATTTTTTTTACATCTTTAGAAAGAAAAATTATTCAGAAATAGCATGGGACGTAGCAAAATAATGTCACTCCAATAATAAATTTTATATGATTTTTTTCCTTCCACTAGTCATCATTGAATTCCGTTAAGTTATGTAGGAAAAACGTATCATATTTCATGTGAAATTTTCAAATCGTTAGGGACACCACTTTAACATAATATAAAGTGATTTTTTTTACATCAAAAGGAAGATAAATTTTTTGAACTTTTTCACCTGACGTGGCAATAGTTTATGATTGTACAAATAAAATGTTGACAAATTATTTTAAAGCAACTGTCATATTTTTTCCATATACAACAATGTTAAATTTTATCAGTCTGATAGTGCTCCCTTGTTGGTCACTGATAACCTTACCCCGGCTGAACTGTCCCGGATTCTTGCGTATGAGTTCTGGGGAAGGGTCTGCTAGGGGGACTCATTTGCTGTGGTCGGATAGGCTGGGGATTGATTGAGGCGGGGCTAGAACTACATGATAACGTCTTTAGTAGTAATTTTCTACAAAGAACCATGTTTTTGTTACATCATAAACATGAAGTTCATTTGATGAAAGGGAGCCCCTACTCCCCCCCCCCCCTTAATCGAAACAGTGCATATATCTATTGCTAAACTGTCTAGATATGGACAGAAAATTAGGACACTTACATATCTTATTTTTTATAATATGGAATATATATATGATGGATCCATGGTTTCCGGTAACGATAATAGCGCCCTCGTGCGGAATATTGTGGAACTATTTCATTCTTGATTTGTAACTTGTAGTTTTTCTTGAGAAACGGAACTTCCCATTTGCTGTCAGCGGAAATAATTACATTGACACATTTTCCAAAAACGTGACTCAAACCAAGAATTTACATTTCACAGATAGAGAGTTTTAATATTTCGATTGAAAAACAAATATACGTCCTATACAAACATAGAAATTCATTTTACAAATTAAGAAATTTATAATTTCATAGTTACGATTTAGAATGAAGAAATTTAATTGAACAAATAAAGAAATATCATTTCACAAATTAAGAAATGTAGAATTTCATGTAACGAACGAAGAAAATACGTTAACAAAATAAGAAATTGCATTTACACATTAAGAAGTTACATTTCACAAATCAAGAAATGTAGAAATTCATGTAACGGATGGAAAAAAATTCATGTTACAAATTAAGAAATTACATTTTACAAATTAAGAAATTGCATTTTACAAATTAAGAAATGTATAATTATGGCGGATATTCCCTTCCATACACCATAGAGTATTATTTACACACGGATTGTTATAACGGAATATTTACAATGGCCGGTTTATGCATAACTTTTGAGATAAAATATGTCCATTATTAAGACGTCATAGATATTTTTCAATCACAGAATTTGATATGCATAATCTATGCGTGATGAAGGCTGCATAATAGAGCCTTGTTTTTTTTATATCTAACGTTTCTAATCCATACCTTGGTATTACATATATTTTACATTATATTCGTGACATTAGAGTATTTCGTTTGGTTATTATTAAAGATTTTAATCATTTAAATTCTATTGGTAAGTTTTTTTTTTGTTGGACGTAGGCCAAATTGATATTATAGATTTCATTGTATATTTAATGAGAAGTTAACCCAAATGTGATATTTCAGGCTGAAATGGATATATTCGAGGAGATAGAATTTGAGTCCGAAGCATACACGTCGCTTTGGTTGACTCAAAATACATTAAAAAAAGGCAACAAAATCGACAACGTAGCAAACATGAACAATATAGATCTTACAACCGTGCTTGGAAAACCACATTTGTTTATATTTAGACATCCAAATGAAGCTGACACAATGAAGGATTTTGACTTTTTGGCCAATTGTTCTCATAAAGGCCGACGAATTACTACAACAAAGGAACCAATATCACGTTTAAACACTATTAGTGAGCCATTTGCTCTGGTGGTAATACTTAGTCCCTGCCGGACACGGAATCGGTGTCGTCTAAGTACAAATGTAAGTTTTCAGTGTTTGTATATTTTAAGGCTGATTCTTTGTATTAAATGTCTGTTCTCATTATTGTTTATAATAGTATATATACTAGTATACCACAAAATTATCCGTTCTTCGTTTAAATTGATACAATGTTTTTCATTTATTAAGGAGTACGGAATTTTGTATTTTCTGTTATAGTTATACAATGTAAACTTAAAGTACTTTTGAAGGAATTCGTATATTTTATTATTCTCCGTAACAAGACGCATTAAATGACATGTACCTCATTCTTTCAGTAGGGTTATCACCACTCCCATCAAATCAACAATGTTCAGTTAACTCATAAACCGTTAAAATCCCCACTCCTAAACCACATATTTTCTTATTCCCCATGGTAAGACGCACCAAACGACACAAACCTCGCTTCCCCAGGGGGTAATCACCACTCCCATCAAATCAATATTGTTCAATTATCTAAGAAAACGTAAAGTAAAAATACCCACCAAAAACCATATATTTTCTTATTCCCCATGGTAAGACGCAACAAATGACACATAACTCGCTTCCCCGGCGGTTATCACCACTCCCATCAAATCAATAATGTTCAATTATCTCATAAATCGTAAAAATCCCCACCCCTAAACCATATATTTTCTTATTCCCCAAGGTAAGACGCAACAAATGACACATACCTCGCTTCCCCGGGGGGTTATCACCACTCCCACATTCTCAAAAGCTAGTTTGAATGAATAACTTGTTATTTATTAATTCAAAAAATGTTTGAAAAATAATGTCAATATCATATTTCATTCTCCCTCTTATCGTTACGTTATGCATGTAAAATAAGTATACAGATATATAGATCTTATCTAAATAAAATACAATATTACATATATACCTCAGTTAGCAAAAGATAAATACATTGGACACAATGGTGACAGATAGAAATTTTTGTAAAAGTATCTTAAGTTTCTTATGACCCATCTCATATTTACGCATAAAGTTAGTTCCAAGAGACCGTATAGAATGAATTCCATATGAATGAAAGATTAAGTAACATTAATAATATAGGAAACTACAATAGAATAAAGAAATTGTATTTCTGAATATTCAAGAATAAAAAATTCTTTAATGATGATTACCTATCGATTTAAAAAAAAATAATACAAATGTAATTACAAAAGGGCAATCTCGCTACAAGATTTCATCCGAATTGAAATTATATAAAAATTGCAAAGAAATATATCCTAAATAATTAAGACTCAAAGATGTACAAATTTTGTTACAAAATAAGAAGAAAATCCAACCAAAATGTACAACAAAATGGAATTAATTTTTCCGTATTTACATTAATTTGAAGCTGATTTGGCATAATTTAAAAAGTTTGAAAACAGAAAGGGGTGTTAAAGAATTTCAGTGGAAATTTATCTATAATATAATGTATACCGAAAGTAAATTATACCAAATGAAATTGTCTAAGAGTGGTAAATGTTATTTATGTCCCTCTAATAATAATACAAATAATACTGAAACTCCTTGAACAACATTTATTCTATCACTGTGATTTTACTAAACTAATTGTTGAAGAACTAAACAGAATACTCCGGAATACACATCTCTGAACTGATGCAGAAATTCGAGAAATTAACATGCCGATATTGGGAGTTTTTTTGGGGGAATGAAAATCGACGAACTTTTGAATACAATAGTTTTTACGCTAAACTTTGGAAGTTAAGAAACAAAATTAAATATGATAAAACTAGAATTCAACAAAAACGATCCTTTAGATGTATGGAAAAGAAACCTTAAAAGTAGATTAAATTCATTAAATAACTACAATATAGAACAAAAAGTAAATACATTAAAATTGCAAGAAATCATTAATAGTATATAAGACACCGACAACGCCTTGAGCAGAAAATGATTTTTAGCTTTGGGACACTCCGACCCCTTGGAATTAATGTAAAAATTTCAATTCATTTACTAAATATGCACACTAACTTTTTGCGGTACAGTTATCTTATATATGGTACGTTTTCTATACATCATAACGTCAAAGATATTATTTTACTTATTTTTACTATATATAGTTTGCCATTTATGTATTTTCATCACGGAAGTACGTTTACTGGTCGACACCCACGTTAAATAAATTTTCTTTTTGTTTACGTTTTATGTACGGACTCAAGTCTTGTTCTAGGAGTCAAAGAGTTAACACCTTTTTATTTTTATTTTTTACATGCTCGTGATCAAGACCATATTGCTCGAAACGTTGGGTATTTTTAACTTTTTAGTTTAATTGTTCTTGTTTTTTTTTACGATTTTATATTTGGTTTGTTCGACTTGTGTATTTCATACATTTTAGTCGTTTTATGCCCCTTTTGACAGCTCACCATTTCCGTTTATTTTTCTTTATATCTATTGTCGCATGAGCTGTTTCGCAGCATACTTAGATTTTTAATCTACGGCTGGTTACAATTCTGAAAATCTAATATTACTCATTTGTATGTAACTACTATGTGTATCTATATTTTAAAATAGACAGTTTAACAAGAAATCTTTAAGTAATAGTATTATTCGATTTATAAATTGTAGTTTGTAATTCTATTTGTGTTATATCTTTCAATGTATACATGGAATAACACATTTTTGACTTGTCCGTTTGATACACCCCGTCATAGGGATACTAATGTAAGGGGACTTTGTTGAAGAAAGCTGTAATTGACAAAGTAATCGTAGCAGCTTATTGTGTAATAAAATCTTTTTATTTATTTACAGGATCTTACTTTGCTTGCTAATATACGGAATATTAAACAAATAGAAAATTCAATTTATATTGTGAGAGATCTCGAGTCTAGTCTTTTGAAGAAATTTGATGTCGGTGATTTAGATGTGCTAAGTGCGGAAATACAAGAAAAAATGTATGGCAAAATGGAATGCAACAACATATTTAATAAATTATTTCCTATTTCCGATTTGCAAATTCCCATTCGAATAGGACACTGTCTTCACCATAGCATTCTTTGCAATATTAGAAAAATTTACGATTATATACAAAATGATTTAAATGCGGTCTATAATGAATTGAAACATTTGGTCTCAGACAGAAACTTTCATATTTCAGTTTTACAAGAAAAACATTCAGCCAGAATACCAGCTAAAATTAGGAAATGTTCGTTTATCAAATTAAAGCAAGATGTTGTTGACGCTTCAATTGCATATTTTGCTTCTATAGTTGAAGAATACTATCATATTAGTTGCCGAATCGATCAAGAAAACACACATTGTCTACTTTGTCAACCGCTTGAAAATCTATTTGACAAAATCTTGGACAAAACGGATCTGGAGAGAAAAAAAGAGCGTCCAAACAGAAAAGTAACGTCAACCAGAGATGCAAAAACAAGTTCATTTAGTGGACTTTCATTATGCCAAGATCCAAAACAGATGGAAGAAATTTGGTCAAAAATAGCAGCGGGTCTGTTTGATGAGTTTTCACATGTTCTAACAAATTATCTTCAAACAAAAAATGACAATCTATCATATCAGAGCAAATCTTTAGAAGATGAATTGAAAAAAGGGAATGATATGATAATCTTACACGAATGGAAGATGGTTGCTGAAAGGTATGCTTATTGGTTCATATTGTATTTTTGGTATTAGAAATTATTTTTAAAAAGGGAATTACAAAGAACTAATGTCATGAAACTATAATATTTCACATACCATCATGTTAATATATGTTTCAATACTATACGAAAGGAGTGATAAATAAATAAATACCTAGCACGCAAAATCCTAAAATGTAATTGACAAAGTTCATGCAAATGAACATCGCTTCAATTGCATTTCTTCATTTTAAAGTCAAAGGCAGATGGAAACTAACCAGGACTATAAATAATAATTAATACAAGATATAAATAAAACATATAACAGAAAAGGTAAACAATGACACACCAATCGAAATACAATATGAATATCTCAAAACGAGCCACTGTGTTAGTTATCTCAAATGTTTGATTAATATCTCAAAATAAATAAAACGAAACATGATTTTTCTGTAAACAACAAAATGGATAACAAGAAAGTCATTTGAATTTGCTCTACAACGTTTTGGATTATTGATTTGGCTTTCAAAACGTCACTCCGAAAAATGGAAAGTTCCTACTCAATTTTTAATAATTTGGCATATTGTACTTCAGGCACAACAGAGTAAAAGGGTTTGGATATGTCGATAGCAATATCCACATTTACTTGAAAGAAGACAATGAAGGAGATAAAGTTGACGTGGAATTGTTTTTAAAAAGATATATACCACAAGAAAAATGGAAGCATCCCCTAAAAATAGAATTTAGACAAAGGAAAATTACTCTTTATTCGAAGATAGAACAGGGATCCAAAATAAATAAAACAAACGGTTCAGATGGTCATGAAATCAAATACGGAACATTAGGGCTGTTCCTTGAAGACAACAACGGCGAATACTTTTTTACTACATGTGCACACGTTATTGGAGAAAAAGAAATGGCCTATTCACCCCACGACAACTCGATATTAGGGAAGAGCGTTTTAGTTTACGATTCGAATACGACTGGTAACGCGGCAGATCAGAAAGGCGTCCGTATGGACTTCTCATTAATTAAGGTCTTACCAGAAAGAGACTTGACATGTCAGTTTGGATTGAAAACAATCAATAGCCACTTTATTCCGCTACAAATATTCAGGGGTGATATCTCAGAAGTCTACCAACGTACTGTATATAGGTGGGCAGCCAACAAGCCTGATTTGCAATTAGGAAGATGCATCGGTTTCGAATCTGACCAAGATGAAAACGGATACTTTCATTGTCTGCAAATCGACAATAATGATTTTGCAAAACCTGGTGACAGTGGTGCAATAATTTGCATAGGGGAAGATACCGAAACAGGGATAGCAGCCTTTGTTCTGGTGGGTGGAACTACTGATGAAAATACTGGAAGACATACTTATTTGGTGTACAAAATTTCGGATGCATTAGAAAAAGCTGCCATGACGGGAAATGACTTCAAACCGTGTATTCGCAACGATAAAATATCTATAACAATATCACCAACAGCCAGTGGTCAATCGGAAAACCCGAAAAGAAAACGAGGTGAAAAAGTGTTGCCTCCACGATCTGTTAAAAGGTTATCTCCAAACAAACAGGACTAAAGACAATACCTGTTACTGGTATGTCAGTTGAATATAGCCGATCAAGACTAATCGACAGATTCATTTTAATTGAAAATGAAGATTTTGGAAAGTATATGATGTTATAGGAGTAGGAGCGAGGAAGTGGTATCTACAGTGTATTCCGTTTCGATAAATACACCCTCTATTTTGGCCACTCAAAGTAGTGCTCGAATAAAACAGTATAACGTCTTTTGATTTGATATAAATGATATGTATGAAATTATGAATGTGATCCATATAGAAGTGATATGTTTTAAAATCGATTTCCAATCAGTAAATCATGATGAAAAAATGTTGGACACAAACAATATCTATGGGAATGTATTATGTAGTATATTGCAAATTTAAATGCTTATACTAATATAAAAAATCATATTTTCGAAAGGTCAAATTCGTATCGGACAATATTTAAAATAATTTGAAAAGGGGGGGGGGGGGGGGTGGCACCCTATTGAAATAGCATTGCGCGGTAATTACACTGTTGAAACCAAGAGAGAGAGAGTGAGAGAGAGAGAGAGGAACCAATAACTCTTTTTGATTTGTACACATAGTTTTTATGTAAAAATATTTGTCAGTTTGCAAACAAATGCTTTATTATTTGTTTGATAAAATAAGGAATAGTGTGGTATTTGGGGTAAGAATAACCAGCAATGTTGGACAATGTGAGTAAAACTGATTGCACCATTTTTACTTGAAGGGCATATGATTCCATCAGGTGCTCTATTCTGACTACTACTTTGTTGAAATTATCCTCCATATTATCACTGATTAATGGACAATATTAAGACATATCTTAAGGTGAATATATTTTTTGAATATGGAGTCCTACTAAGTTAATATCATAAGTGGAAAGGTGCATCACTTGGCTCAGAATTTTTGATAATTTCATACAGAAAATCATTTAAAAGTATGTGTAGGTAATTCTGTGGAACTTCATTGATTGGCAATCTGGTTTTTAAATATTCAGTGGATAATAAAATTGACACATTTATTTTTGCAATTTTAAAAATATTCAGCCTGAGTAGATTTCATTTTTGTTAGAAAGGTCGAGTCAGTTGGCCCTTCATTAAGGTTTTCTTAAGAATTCTTTTACATGCATAGCTGACAGACGTTTCTTATGAAAGACGTAATATAACATAACACCGAATTATGGAGTTTCTTAAATATTTCCATAACAATCACGGGACCCCGATTATTTTCTTTTGCAAACAGAAATCCATTTAATTTACTTACTGTTGCATGTATCGTACTAAAATTTAAGGAGAATATCAGCACGATGTTGTCGTCGTGCGTCAAAAGTAGTCAAATAAACATTAGTATTTTTCATTTTAAATATTGCGTAATATCTTTATTAATCTTCACAAATAATTATTCATCAGATATTACTGTTGATATCTTTGGAAACCTTTTACAAAAGAACTTCGAGAACTGACCATTTTTAGTCAATTTTTAATGATGTTTAGCTAAATAATCCAGGTGAACTCCAGCTTATCAAAAAAGAAATTAACAACCTTGCATTTTTCCAGTATTGTGACTGGATATCCGATGAACAGCCTACATCAACTCTCCTTTTTGTCTCATTTTACGTGTATTATGTTATGTACTTTTGTACATACAGGTATATCTTTTCAGCCATCACAAGGAGATTCAAGAGGATAGTATATTTGTACGTCTCCTAGTAAATAATCGCTGCCTTTTCAGATTGCTTAGGCCGAGTAATCCATAATGTCTATATAACCTGTTTATCTTGATAAGGGTCAGCCAGACATCTCTCGATATGAAGGTAACCAGGCCTTAAACTGATACTTAAATTTATTTCTAAAATCTCAAAAGACTAACTATATAGCAAAACATCAAAATACGCTCATCGTTTGTGACGAAAAACATGTGGGTTGAACAATTATTCATTTTTTAAATCGTTCTGATCTAAACTGTGTTTGGAATAAATGGATATTTTTTTTCACTTCTTTTTTTATCTTAAATTCGTTCAAAGCTTTTTTTAAGGGAGACTGTAAATTTCCTTTGCTGCAATATTCCTTTAGGCTAAACTGCAAAATAAAGTCTTTACAATTTACTCGTGAGTTATGTAATCTCTCCACCCTCAATAGTTAAATTTTAGATTTTAACACGCTCGCAAGTGCTCGCGTGTTGAAAATCGAACATTTAACTATCTCGGCTTGAGAAATTCCATAACTCACTCGTACCTGAAGGAGAATCTATATTTCTCCTTTTCTTGAGATGTTTAATCGGTGGGATAAAAATACATAATATCCCGGTGATTAAATTTCTACGTGGGAGTTACCGCCCTTTTTGCTACAGTTATTGGAACGATAAACTAGAGAAGTCCCGAAATGATGTCTATGTAAACATAGCAACGACATTTGCTTGAGGTTTTTGTCGAAAATCATAGGAGAAACAGATTCTACTTCAATTTACTCGTGAGTAATGGAATTTCTCTACCCTCAGTAGTTAAATTTTAGATTTTAACAAATCGAAAATTTAACTATCTCGGGTGGAGAAATTCCATAACTCACTCGTACCTGAAGGAGAATCTATATTTTTCTAATTTTCAGCCAATTTAACCGTCTCGCGACCCGTTGTGTAAAGAATGACAATCTCACTAGTGACTTTATAGTTCTCGGGTATTTATTAGTCGAAATTAATTGTGACGTCGTCGGGATTTCGGAGAAGCAAAATTGATGATGTCGTGCACATTAATCCGATACCTTATCATAAGATTTCAAAACGAATTGAAAATTAGAGAAACCGCGTCTTATGTTACTTGTGGATTATCAGATTTCTCCAATCTCGATAGTTAAATTACGGAACTTTTAGCACTCGTGTTAAAAAAAATCCGTAATTTCACTTTTTCGATTGAAGAAATCTGATAATCCACTCGAGAAGCTTTATTTTTCCACCTGCTTCTGTATAGTATTCCCTTAAAACGAGAAACGTAAATTATTAATTTGTTCTTTGATAGTGTTCATTTTTTTAATGTCTTTACTTAGCCTTGTGGAATGTGACAACATGTTTTCCCTGTTAGCGTTGAAGAGCAATTTCAAATTTCAAAATAAATAATGCATTTTATATTCTTATAACAGTTTAAAATATCAATTTCATGGTAATATCGAAACACTAGCAACTGTGATGGGTGGTAATAAATATTCCATAACACCAGTTTTAAACAATTTCCTCAACTTTAGTTTTTTTAAGCATAAATTAACAAATAATATAATAAAACAAAATTTCAGCCAGAAACCTTCGGAAGGCAATATTACAAATCAGCCTACTTTACATAATAAGATCACCAGGTTCAGGGCCAGTATATATGCACAAAACGTCTTACTTAAAGTGGTTCTCAGACTAAGATTTCACTACGAATTTCCTCAGTTAAGGAAAAAACTTAATTTGTATGCACGAATTAAGTAGAACCTTAGCTAAGGAAAGTGGCAATACGGAATCCATCCTGACTTTACATTTATGTATTGATAAAACGAAAAGTGTAAGATATTAAACATAATACACATTTAACATTTAGGGGAGCAACCATTTAATTTTTATGGCGAGATGGCAGGGCTTCGATCCTGAAACCTTGTCAGCGTCATCCATTGACATGACTACTTTTTGCGCATGTGCTCAACCTTTATTTCAAAATAAACTACCATTCGATTGCAGTTAACCATAAACTTTTGGAGAATAATTTTTTTCGTTAAGGAATCTATATGTTTCTAAGGGAAAATGTAGACATTTAGTCTAATCTTACAAAATAAATAACTGTTTTATATCAACCCAATCAAACAATATAATACGCTCTGTTGAGCATTGCATTGTCCTTTAGGAATATTTTTTAACTGCTTATATAATTTCAATTTGTATGTTGTTGCTATGTTTATTGTGTTGCTAGGCAACCATATGTAAGACCCAGCAAGGTAAAATGTTATTTTCATCATTGTTGAGGTTTATGCTATCGCTGATCAAACTAGAACTGCGAGTGACCTCACTGAATGATACCCCTCGCTTGCAATACTATGAATGTTCATACAAAGTACGCCTATCTACATGTAGCAGCGTACTATACCAAAAATGTATAAAACCGAACAATAACATAGTTACTAATAATTATAATAAAGGTAAATCTTTGAATATAAATTGTATGTCTGTTTTGAAATGCATGTACTAATATGGGTTTTGCTTTAGACTGGACATTTGTTATATTACAGCTACATGTACGAACATTTTAATTTAAAATCATCACGTTTGTCATAAAGTTTTGATTTATTTACCCATGTAGCCGAAACGAAAGATAATGCATCGATGTTATTTCGAATAGACTGAAAATAAATTACAGTCAATCCTCATAATTTAATCCGAACGGTGGTTTTGACGTCTAAAACGTTGGGATTCCCTTTGATGACGTCATACAGAAAAAAGAAAATTTAGTCTATACGATAGACTAAAAATTTGACCAATCAAATGACGCGTTATATCCAATATTAAATTATATCCACATAGTGGAAACTAAAAATAAGGGCTTGTTTCACAATGTTTCATTTCTTTCCTCTGTATTACCTTTGTAAAAAGATTCAAACGGCAACCAAGAGCGGAGATCTAACCACCAAATCAACGTTTTTTCGATCCCTATATTTAATGTAATTACATGTACCATACATATTTTTATATATTTTCTTCAAATTCCAAAACATTTGGACGTTTCAATAAAAAATTTAACTAAGGGAATAGATCAAAAGTTCAATGTAGGATAAAAAACTTAATTCACATAGTTTTTTTCACTGACCTCCCCCCCCCCCACCCCCCTCTTAACTTAATTTGGGAAAAATTGATTGACCAATATGGTCATATGCGTTGAGAGTATACTTTTTGTATCATGGGTCCTTTTTTTTCTCAACAATGTATGTTTGTTCTGTATATTGATTTGGACATCACTTGAATCCGTTCAATCCGAAAATCGATGTCGGATAACTAAACTTGCAGCTGACAATATGTTAACAGTAAGAGTAAATAATTATATTTTCCATGTTATCTTATTGGAAAATATATGAAACTAAGTATTCCATTAAACACTTTTGTATGGAACAGATTTTAGCTAGGTAAACACTGGTTGGCTGTTACTTACTAATGTTTGTGTATAGTTGTTATTCTTATGTATATAACAGTAATGTCATTCATATTAGTGTTATGTTTATTTGTGTGTTACTTAATTTGACATGTGGATTATTTATACATGCATTTATAATATTTATAGATGCTTAACCTTATCTGCATGTATCCTCTACCATGTGTGTAACTGAATTTGAAATGTGAATATGTTTATTTAAATAAATTTGATTATATCGTGGCTTATTTGTATTTATCTATATTTAAAAACTTTTAAAATATACGCTCTAGGCTTAACACAAGAGGTTCAGAGGTATTTGCACCCAGTGGGTGCAGGACACGGATCTCAAGCTGGTTAAGGGAACGGGGTGCCCCTTGGCACTCCGAGATTTTAAAGGAACTCTAGTAAGATTTTGCACGAATAAAAAGAACAAGACCGAAGTCGCGTCCAAACCTGCGTCGCCGACAGTTTGACTCAACTTTTTTCAAAATAGGAGGTGCACATTTCCAATGTGTGTGCAATCAATGTGCAAACTGAAACTTTGAATAATGAGGAATGAAAACGTTGGAGTCAGTACAGATTAAACAAACTAGCTACATCCTAAGTGTTGTGGGACGGACAGACGGGATGGACCGGTTCCTAGTACTGCTTTCGCCATTTGAGAAACAGGTAAAAATTTAAAATATATTTTTTAGAAAAGATAAAAGATCGCAGCATTCAAATAGTATGTATACGTCTCAACATTAACAAAGGAGCAGTTCGATTTTTAGCAAATTTAATGTATCCTTTTAATAATTCACGTTGTAAATTTGCTCTTACAAAAGCAGTTGAGACCAATTATCTGCATGTCACTAGTTTTTTTCTTGATGAAGGCCAAGGACGTATAAACGCACATGCGTAGAGTGCGAGTAGTATATATGCGGTTTTCAGTTAGTATTTGTGGTGGTGGAGGTGCCGGAAGTGACGTCACCGAAACCGGAAATGACGTCACAGGAAGTGACTTAACCAGAACCGGAAGTCACGTGACCGGAACCGGAAGTACCCGGAAGTGATTTGCGCGCATGCGCAACCGGAAGTGATGGTTTTTCGCGCCATTTGTTGCCGGAAGTGACGCAAGTCACGGACCCGGATGTGTGGTCTGCGCATGTTCAGGCGGAACCGGAAGTACTCGGAAGTCAGGCGCATGCGCAACCGGAAGTAGGGAATTTTCCCCATGATTTGTTTACGGAAGTGACGCAAGTCACGTGCTAGGACCCGGATGTGTGATCTGCGCATGCGTAGGCGGAACCGGAAGTACCTGGAAGTCAGGCGCATGCGCAACCGGAAGTAGTGGATTTTCGCGCCATTTGTTGCCGGAAGTGACGTAAGTCACAGACCCGGACGTGTGGTCTGCGCATGTCTAGGAACCGGAAGTGGTTCTTGTTCTTTACTGCTCAGCACTGTTTTTCTCTTGTTCTTTACTGCTCAGCACTGTTTTTCTCTTGCTCTTTACTGCTTATCGCTGTTTTTCTCTTGCCCTTTGCTTCTCATCGCTGTTTTTCTTTTGCTCTTTGCTTCTCATCGCTGTTTTTATCTGGCTCTTTACTGCTCATCGCTGTTTTTCTCGTGCTCATCGCTGTTTTTTCTCTTGCTCTTTACTGCTTATCGCTGTTTTTCTCTTGATCTGTACTGCTCATCGCTGTTTTTCTCTTGTTCTTTGTTGCTCATCGCTGTTTTTCTCTTGCTCTTTACTGCTTATCACTGCTCTTCTCTTGCTCCGTGTTGCTCACCACTGCTCTTCTCTTGCTCATCGCTGCTCACAACTGCACTTCTCTTGCTCATTGCTGCTCATCACTGCTCATCGCTGCTCTTCTCTTGCTCTTTGCTGCTCATCCCTACTCAGGACCTTACTCGCGTGCTCATTTCGCTCCTGCTGCTGTTACGCAAGGAATGGGGTTTACTGCTGATGATCGGAAGGCCACTCGGTACTCATGTTGTCGGTTTAAGTGGTAGATCAAGACTGATCGATGTGATTGTATACTGGGATATTTATCGTGTAATGATGACAAACACAAATGAAACAGTTTCATATTTTATTTTACATTTTTACAAAATCTACATCAGTCAATGTTTTAAGTTCTGGTTCTTTCTCTTCAAACAAAGGTATGATTTTCTTCAGTTCTTGCCATTCGTAAGGACTCAGCGTTATACCTCTCTTGGTTGGCTGTAATGTCAGTTCTCCGTTAGACACGAAATATTTTCTGACGTGAATGATAGGATAGGGTACCTTAATGATGACATAAACATCTTCTCCCAGATGATATCTCCAGTCCACCGGTTCTTTGTCCTTGATTCTGGTGATCAGGTCGTCCACCACTTCTGTAGTACTGCACAACATTTTCCACTGCATTAACGACAGGCTGACTCCGGTCTTTGTGGGCACCGTTTCACTTTCCCAACATCTCAAATCTACTCTTTTACTTCCATTCCATTCTGTGAGTTCAGCATAACGTCCTCCACCCAGTAGTACTTTCAAAGGAATATTGGAATCTGTCATGGCGTCTTGGACGATATCTCGCTTGGTCTGGTCTTTGGTTTTCTTTTCTTTACGTGGCATATCGGCTGACTGATTCTTCTTCTTGCTGGTCTATTTATATACATATATTTGTGAAGATGGATTGGATTGGTTCTTATATTATGAAACGTGAAACAGGATTGGCTATCTTTCCGACATCGTGATTGGTTAACTTCTCCCGTTCCGATTGGTCGAAAATCTGGCATTTTTATTGGTCAATTCCAACCGTTTCGATAGATCAACACGATGGTATACTGTCCAAATATGTGGCGCCCAATCCGGAAACTCCTCACAATAGGTACGAGTAAACGCCGACAATACGACCAGTCTTCCTTGGTTCACCACACCGTCCTCGAACATGGCAGAGACGATTCTCTCGTATACTTGGAAGGGGTCCATCGTACGAATGACTTCTCTGACTATCTTCACTTCCTTTTTATACATTTAACGCGGACCTGAAAGAGAGCACTCTTATGAAACAGAAATTTTAGAGTCTTTCTGGACGGGAACAAACGGTTACGGATTTCATTCCTAATCATAACTCGAGTCCTAACCCCAACCATAACTCGAGTCCTAACCCCAACCATAACTCTAACCCTAACCCTTACCCTAACCCCAACCCTAGTCCTAAACCTAACCCTTACCCTAACCCCAACCCTAGTCCTAAACCTAACCCTAACTCTAACACTAACCATAGCTCTAACCCCTAACCCTAACACTAACCCTAACACTAACTTAACACTAAACCTAACCCTAACTCTAGCCCTAACTCTAACCCTAATGCTAACCCTACCCTAATCCCTTACTCTAACCCTAAACCTAACTTAACCCTAACCATGACCCTAAACCTAACTCTAACCCTAACACTAACCCTAACTCTTACCTAACCCTAACATAATCTTAACCTTAATCCTAGGTCTTGTTCTATCTTTGTTTAGTTTATTCATTTTTTTTATTCTTTTATATTCCGATTCATTGTATCTTTAGATTTCGAATTTCAATGAAGTCAGTGGAAAATGAAGACTAGAAGTTTAACTCTAACCCTAACCCTAACCCTAACCCCAACCCTAGTCCTAAACCTAACCCTAACTCTAACACTAACCATAGCTCTAACCCCTAACCTAACACTAACCCTAACACTAACTTAACACTAAACCTAACCCTAACTCTAGCCCTAACTCTAACCCTAATGCTAACCCTACCCTAATCCCTTACTCTAACCCTAAACCTAACTTAACCCTAACCATGACCCTAAACCTAATTCTAACCCTAACACTAACCCTAACACTTACCTAACCCTAACATAATCTTAACCTTAATCCTAAATCTAACCTTATCCTAACTTAACCCTAATCCTAACACTAGTACCACTTCAAATTCAACTGGGATTTAGCCCAAGATTGGGCTAGACTTTGAAACATGAATTTGAAGCAGGCTGGTAAGCAGAACTAGTGTTAGGGTAAACGTTTGTTCCCGTCCAGAAGGACTCTAAAATTTCTGTTTCATAAGAGTGCTCTCTTTCAGGTCCGCGTTAAATGTATAAAAAGGAAGTGAAGATAGTCAGAGAAGTCATTCGTACGATGGACCCCTTCCAAGTATACGAGAGAATCGTCTCTGCCATGTTCGAGGACGGTGTGGTGAACCAAGGAAGACTGGTCGTATTGTCGGCGTTTACTCGTACCTATTGTGAGGAGTTTCCGGATTGGGCGCCACATATTTGGACAGTATACCATCGTGTTGATCTATCGAAACGGTTGGAATTGACCAATAAAAATGCCAGATTTTCGACCAATCGGAACGGGAGAAGTTAACCAATCACGATGTCGGAAAGATAGCCAATCCTGTTTCACGTTTCATAATATAAGAACCAATCCAATCCATCTTCACAAATATATGTATATAAATAGACCAGCAAGAAGAAGAATCAGTCAGCCGATATGCCACGTAAAGAAAAGAAAACCAAAGACCAGACCAAGCGAGATATCGTCCAAGACGCCATGACAGATTCCAATATTCCTTTGAAAGTACTACTGGGTAGAGGACGTTATGCTGAACTCACAGAATGGAATGGAAGTAAAAGAGTAGATTTGAGATGTTGGGAAAGTGAAACGGTGCCCACAAAGACCGGAGTCAGCCTGTCGTTAATGCAGTGGAAAATGTTGTGCAGTACTACAGAAGTGGTGGACGACCTGATCACCAGAATCAAGGACAAAGAACCGGTGGACTGGAGATATCATCTGGGAGAAGATGTTTATGTCATCATTAAAGCACCCTATCCTATCATTCACGTCAGAAAATATTTCGTGCCTAACGGAGAACTGACATTACAGCCAACCAAGAGAGGTATCACGCTGAGTCCTTACGAATGGCAAGAACTGAAGATCATACCTTTGTTTGAAGAGAAAGAACCAGAACTTAAAACATTGACTGATGTAGATTTTGTAAAAATGTAAAATAAAATATGAAACTGTTTCATTTGTGTTTGTCATCATTACACGATAAATATCCCAGTATACAATCACATCGATCAGTCTTGATCTACCACTTAAACCGACAACATGAGTACCGAGTGGCCTTCCGATCATCAGCAGTAAACCCCATTCCTTGCGTAGCAGCAGCAGGAGCGAAATGAGCACGCGAGTAAGGTCCTGAGTAGGGATGAGCAGCAAAGAGCAAGAGAAGAGCAGCGATGAGCAGTGATGAGCAGCAATGAGCAAGAGAAGTGCAGTTGTGAGCAGCGATGAGCAAGAGAAGAGCAGTGGTGAGCAACACGGAGCAAGAGAAAAAAAGTGATAAGCAGTAAAGAGCAAGAGAAAAACAGCGATGAGCAACAAAGAACAAGAGAAAAACAGCGATGAGCAGTAAAGATCAAGAGAAAAACAGCGATAAGCAGTAAAGAGCAAGAGAAAAAACAGCGATGAGCACGAGAAAAACAGCGATGAGCAGTAAAGAGCCAGATAAAAACAGCGATGAGAAGCAAAGAGCAAAAGAAAAACAGCGATGAGAAGCAAAGGGCAAGAGAAAAACAGCGATAAGCAGTAAAGAGCAAGAGAAAAACAGTGCTGAGCAGTAAAGAACAAGAGAAAAACAGTGCTGAGCAGTAAAGAACAAGAGAAAAACTGCGATGAGAACGAGAAAAACAGCGATGAGCAGTAAAGAACATGAGAAAAACAGCGATGAGCACGAGAAAAACAGCGATGAGAAGCACAGAGCAAAAGAAAAATAGCGATGAGCAGTATAGATCAAGAGAAAAACAGCGATAAGCAGTAAAGATCAAGAGAAAAACAGCGATAAACAGTAAAGAGCAAGAGAAAAACAGCGATGAGCTGCAAAGGGCACGAGAAAAAACAGCGATGAGAAGCAAAGAGCAAAAGAAAAACAGCAATAAGCAGTAAAGAGCAAGAGAAAAACAGCGATGAGCAACAAAGAACAAGAGAAAAACAGCGATGAGCACGAGAAAAACAGCGATAAGCAGTAAAGAGCAAGAGAAAAACAGCGATAAGCACGAGAAAAACAGCGATAAGCAGCGAAGAGCAAGAGAAAAACAGCCATGAGCAACAAAGAACAAGAGAAAAACAGCGATGAGCAGTAAAGAGCAAAAGAAAAACAGCGATGAGCAGTAAAGATCAAGAGAAAAACAGCGATAAGCAGTAAAGATCAAGAGAAAAACAGCGATAAACAGTAAAGAACAAGAGAAAAACAGCGATGAGCACGAGAAAAACAGCGATGAGCTGCAAAGGGCAAGAGAAAAAACAGCGATGAGAAGCAAAGAGCAAAAGAAAAACAGCGATAAGCAGTAAAGAGCAAGAGAAAAACAGCGATGAGCACGAGAAAAACAGCGATGAGCTGCAAAGGGCACGAGAAAAAACAGTGCTGAGCCTTCAAGAACAAGAGAAAAACAGCGATGAGCACGAGAAAAACAGTGCTGAGCCTTCAAGAACAAGAGAAAAACAGCGATGAGCAACAAAAAAACAGCGATGAGCACGAGAAAAACAGTGCTGAGCAGTAAAGAACAAGAGAAAAACAGCGATGAGCAGTAAAGAACGAGAAAAAACAGCGATGAGAAGCAAAGAGCAAAAGAAAAACAGCGATAAGCAGTAAAGAGCAAGAGAAAAACAGCGATAAGCACGAGAAAAACAGCGATAAGCAGCGAAGAGCAAGAGAAAAACAGCCATGAGCAACAAAGAACAAGAGAAAAACAGCGATGAGCAGTAAAGATCAAGAGAAAAACAGTGCTGAGCAGTAAAGAGCAAGAGAAAAACAGCGATGAGCAACAAAGGGCACGAGAAAAACAGTGCTGAGCCTTCAAGAACAAGAGAAAAACAGTGCTGAGCAGTAAAGAACAAGAGAAAAACAGCGATGAGCAACAAAGAGCAAGAGAAAAACAGCACGGAGCAAGAGATGAGCAGCGATGAGCAAGAGATGAGCAGCAATGAGCAGCGATGAGCAAGAAATGAGCAGCAATGAGCAAGAAATGAGCAGCAATGAGCAAGAAATGAGCAGCAATGAGCAGCAATGAGCAGCGATGAGCAAGAGATGACGAACACCAACAAGCAACAGGAGCGAAATGAGCACGCGAGTAAGGTCCTGAGTAGCGATGAGCAGCAAAGAACAAGAGAAGAGCAGTGGTGAGCAGCACGGAGCAAGAGAAGAGCAGCGATGAGCAAGAGAAGAGAAGCGGGAAAAGGGAGATAATTAAATCTGAGTTCTGGTCAAGCATGGCACTTCCGGGTCCGTAACTTGCGTCACTTCCGTAAGTAAAATCCACTACTTCCGGTTTGCACAAAACCATTTCCGGTTCCACCCGAACATGCGCAGACGACACGTCCAATTTTTGTAAATCAAAATACCGAAATAAATTTGATACACTGTATGGTCATTTCGTTGACTGACAACTCATCAGCAGTGCTCCAGATCAAAATATTGGAAAAACGGTTAAATATATAATGATGAATTAATAAGCATAACCATAAAAATTCAAAACAGTTAAAACAAACAGGTATCCAAACTCAGCCAAGAGTTACCTCTACAGCAAAAGGTATATATAAAATTATAAAAAGAAAGAAAGAAATTAAAAAAGGAATAAAAAACGGAGGGTTTAATGCAGCCTATAGAAGTAGCCAGAAACAAACCTGGATAAATGCAGAGTTATTTTTCCTGTCATGTTTTCCGAAACATGTATCGTTTCTATAACCGGAATTCATTTTGTGTACACGTTTCTGTCCTGTTGACGTCACAGCGTCATTAGTGTGGACAATGGAGATTTCCATTGATGTTCCCCATATCGTGGCACTTCATGTGGAAATTCATCATGAATTTCCACTGAAGTCCACCTTCTGGTCATCGGAAGAAATGGAGATTTGTTTGGCGAGAGTGGTGGAGAAAGCCAGGGAAATCCCACCAAGCCCTGGCTGCCAGACAAATTCTACATTAGAGGGGCACTCCCGTTCTATCTGGGTGTAACCCACAAAGACGGGAGTTGGGCCGTTACAAAAGAATTCGAGGGTATTGTTGTAGTTGCAGGTCAGCAAAAAAAGGTAAAGACGTTGTATCCCTGTTGACGGGGGTACAACAACAAAACGGCCCTTTTAAGGGCCACCAAATTTTCCAAAAAGAAGTTAAAAATTGTGTAAATCGTGTAATTTTTTTTTCTTAGCTTAGATTTCTATTGTCTGTAAGTTATTTTCTCATGACTTTTATTTCAATTTGTTGAAGGGTTATGGAAGAGACAAGGTGAATGTGTGGCAACAGAACTTAGGGATGGTGTGGAGATACGATATGACAAGTAAGAATTAAAATATGCTAAAAGAACGAAAAGAGATAATTTGATCTTTAAGTTGTATCTTCCAATTTGTGCAGGCGCATAAAAGCCTTGAGTCTACCTCGTTGTCTAACGGTCGCGTTCACCGACATGTTTCAATCCGTTTTCTAATGGAAATTTCCACTGAAAATTTCCATGACGTCACATTAAGGGTAATCCAACATGGATGCCTCCACGAACGCGGACCTGTAAGTAAGCACCCCCTCCGGAAACGACCGAACATTCACGAAGAGTGAAAAATTGTTCCGAAGACGTCTAAATGGTTCCGAATGTTGGCGAAAACAACCGAATGTTGGCGAAAAGCCTGGAAATACTACTAAATTCTTCAGGAAATCCCAAGAATTATTAAAATAACTATAATTTTTTCACTAAATGGTTCCAAATAAAAGGAATTAAAATTAGAAAAAGTATGTAAATATATTACTTGTTAAAAAATAATAATAAACAAAAAAATAAAAAATAAAAAAACAAATAATAGTAATGATAATAAAAAAATTAAAAAAAAATAAAAAATAGAAAAGTTAGAAAAAAATTAGAGAAATAAAAAAATATTGAAATAACGATAATGTTTTACTAAATAGTTCCAAAAACCAGAAAATATTTCAGAAAATACTTCAGAATAATTAAACTTAATTAAAAATATATTACAACTTGTTAAAAAAATTAAGAAAAATTAGAAAAAATTAGAAAAAGAAAAACATTTAAAAGAAAAAAATTAAATTATGTAAATATATTTAAAAAATTAATAATAAATTAAATAATAATAATGATAATAAAAAAATGAATAATAAAAAAACAAAATAAAAAAAAAATTAGAAAATTATGTAAATAAAATTATTTAAAATTAAAAATTAAATATATAGAATAAAGGAAAAATTATCTCCCCTTGATGGAGGGAATACGAGAAAGTTATCTCCCCATTTACAGGGTTATCTCCCCTTGGATGAGCTCTCTTTGGACTTCCGTCAATGGAGGAAACCACTACTTCCGGTTGCGCATGCGCGCAAAACCCCTTCCGGGTACTTTCGGTTCCGCCTGAACATGCGCAGACCACACGTGCGGGTCCTAGCACGTGACTTACGTCACTTCTGAAATTTCCATGACGTCACATTAACGGTATTGCGTAATCCAACATGGATGCAACATGAAACGACCGAACATTCACGAAGACGTCTAAATGCTTCCGAATGTTGGCGAAAACAACCGAATATTGGCGAAAAGCCTGGAAATACTACTAAATTCTTCAGGAAAGCAAGAAAATGCTTAAGAATAGTTAAAATAATTAGAATTTTTTTACTAAATGGTTCCAAAACCCCCAAAAAAGGAATTAAAATTAGAAAAATTATTATTACTTGTTAAAAAAAATTAAGAAAAATTAGAAAAATTATGTAAATATATTTAAAAAAATTATAAAATAATAATAAAAAATTAAGAAAATTAAGAAAAATTAGACAAATTATAAAATAATAAAATACTTACCTAACCCTAAAATAATCTTATCCCTACCACTAGTACCACTTCAAAGTCATACGGGATTGAGCCCAATCCAGCATTTGAAACATGACTTTGAAGCAGGGTGCTAAGCAGAACTAGTGTTAGGGTAAACGATTGTCTTTAGGGTGCTTTCAGGTCTGAGTACAGAGCAGCGTTGAGCAGCAAAGAGCAAGAGAAGAGCAGCGATGACGAACAGCAACAAGCCTGAGTAGCGATGAGCAGCAAGGAGTAGCAAAGAGCGGGATGGAGCAAGAGAAGAGAAGTGAATGCAATGAAATGGACCGCCGTTGCTAAGGACACCCATCCATTGGTGACAGCATTACTTGGAGGTAAGGGGAGATAATCCAATCCTACCGTTGGTCCTCACAGAAAATACTGAAAAGAGCGGGATAAGGGGAGATAATCCAAACGTATACTCTCGGACTTCGACATAACAGAGATGACCGAGAAGTGCGGGAAAAGGGAGATAATTCAATCTGGTCAAGCATGGAACTTCCGGGTAAGTGACTTACGTCACTTCCGTAATCAAATCATGGGGAAACCCACTACTTCCGGTTGCGCATGCGCGCAAAAACCACTTCCGGTTCCTAGACATGCGCAGACCACACGTCCGGGTCTGTGACTTACGTCACTTCCGGCAACAAATGGCGCGAAAATCCACTACTTCCGGTTGCGCATGCGCCAGACTTCCAGGTACTTCCGGTTCCGCCTACGCATGCGCAGATCACACATCCGGGTCCTAGCAGGTGACTTGCGTCACTTCCGTAAACAAATCATGGGGAAAATTCCCTACTTCCGGTTGCGCATGCGCCTGACTTCCGAGTACTTCCGGTTCCGCCTGAACATGCGCAGACCACACATCCGGGTCCGTGACTTGCGTCACTTCCGGCAACAAATGGCGCGAAAAACCATCACTTCCGGTTGCGCATGCGCGCAAATCACTTCCGGGTACTTCCGGTTCCGGTCACGTGACTTCCGGTTCCGGTTAAGTCACTTCCTGTGACGTCATTTCCGGTTCCGGTGACGTCATTTCCGGCACCTCCACAGCACCTCCACCACACCCACCACCACAAATACTAACTGAAAACCGCATATATACTACTAGTGCGTATAGGAAGCGGCACCTTTGGCAACATGTCAGGTAAAGAATTAAAGTAAATGTGGATAATTATGTTATTAAGGTTTGCCAAATAAATTGTTTGATAATATAAATTATAATCTACATCCCACAAAAACAAGACAACAAAAAAATAGAATTCCAGCTACCTTGCTTTTTTGGCCCCTTTAACCACCTATATCTCAAAACTGTAAAAGATAGGAAAAAGAAATATATCATGGTTTTGCGTGGTATTTGCACAAAAAATACCGGTTGAGATCGAGGATGGTAAATTTTCCGAGCCGTTAGCGTGGTTAGGCAAGGGAAATAGCACCAGCCTCGAAACCGGTATTTTTGGCAAATACCAAGCTTAAACATGATATATTTCTTTAATTCCACCGAATATTCTTATGCTGTTGAACGGAACAAATGTTGATTTTCCGTTGCGACTTCGTGGTTACTATTTTTAAACATGGTATTTTCCATTTAGCGATGTATTTTTCACAAATACACTTCATCTTATCCAATCAAAATCCGTACAGCATACTTATATAAGGTGGAATTATCACAGGAATCGGAAATTCTATCAATAATAAGGTATAGGGGCACCTCGCAGATTATGGGGCAACTATAAAAATCATAAGTTGCCCCACGATTTTCGAGGTACCCCTATACCTTATTATTGATAGAATTTCCGATTCCTGTGGAATTATACTGAAAACCCCACATAGATGAATTAAAATAAAAAATCTCCATTGAAATCAGATGAAAAATAAAAAAAAATATGTTTCTTTGACGTCTTATATCTCGGAAACAATAAAAGAAAGAAAAAAATTCTTGACTAATAAAAATATTCATCAAGGTGAATCAAAAGAATGAATCATCATAAGAATTGAGTGAAAAATTAAAAAAAAAATCTTATCAAACCACATTGCTTTTTTTGGCTCTTCTCACCCCTTATATCTCAAAAACCATAAAAGAAAGAAGAATATGTTGCCATATAACTAGAAGCACTCGTTAAGATGTATTAAAAGAAAAAAAATCTCCATTAAAATTTGATGGAAAATAAAAATTTTAGGTGTCCTGAAAAAGTTTGGCCCCTTTAATCCCTTTTATCTCTGCAATGACAACATTTACACAAAAATGCATGTATTCACGTTATTGAGTTATTTCTTATGACAAATCCTTTAATTTTTTTTTTCAAAATCGGATAAGAAATAAAAAAGTTTCGAAAATTAAGGCGTGCCTCTTCGGCCACTTATATCTCGGAAAGCGGTAAGAAATAGTGAAAACAGATCTTGAGTAAGTTTTGTCATTTTCATCAAGGAACACTAAAAACAAAAAATCATAAAAATCGGACAAATACTAAAAAAATTAACAAAAAACCATTAATGACCCCTAGAAAAAACCGAAGGTCTGGATCCCCAAAATCAATCCCAACCTGTATTTCTTATGGGGTACCATTGTGATAAAATATTATAAGGACACATTCAATAGAACAAAGGTAAATGAGCGTAAACCTAACTGTCTACGGATGCCGACAGGCTCATACCATAATAATTCCGCAAAGATTTGCGGTTGTATAAAAAATGGACTAACTTCAATAAAAACAGACGATAAAACAGCTTAAATACTGAAAAGGCTATGTAAGCCAAGGGTCTCCCAACAATCTTAAATCCAAAGGCAAAACCGAGATGGCCAAGACAAGAATTAACAAACAACAGAAACAGCACATAAGCCTAAAAAACTGATTAGCAACACGAATTCCACAAAAAAATAAATAAATAAAAATATAAAATAAAATAAAAAACGTTTCTCATGTCATGTCCAGTAACATGTTATATCGGTGATAAACAACAAAAATTATGACAAATAGGAGAGATGATTCAATCTATGAAACTGATATTCAACAACAATCTACAAGTTCATTATAATGACCGCAGAATTTTCGAAGTGAGAACTTCAGCCTGGGAGCATACCTCTGTTATATGCTGTTGCTGCTGAAATGTTAATACTGATAAACGGTAAGTTGTCAGTTGAAAAAGTAAATTCATCATGCTAGGTTCACACTGCCGATCAGATCAACTCGATGATCCCGATTGCCAATATTTGCCCGACCACGCGCTACCAAATTTCATCGGGCCTGTTTTATACGACTTCTACCCGACCACTAATTTGACATCTATTCGATTGTCCCGACCAATGCACCATCTCTACACGACCTTTAGTCGACTAGCCAGACCAAATCAACTTTTGCTCGATCTCAACCCGACCAGACCTGATCGTAAAGGGGTCGTAGGGATAGTCGGAAATTGGTCGCGTTTGGACAATTAGATTCTCACTGACGATCAGATCAACTCGATCAAGACAGATTAAGCAATCGGGAAACTGGTCTGACTCGCTCGACAAGAATGTTCCGGGTGTTCTATTTTGCTCGGCATCGCTGCGACTTTCTACCCGACGATTTTTGACATGGCAAAATTCGAGTTGGGATCGACAAGCCAAGCACTCGAGGAGTGATCGGATATTCGTCGACTATCGGTCGAATTGATCGAGAAAAGATCGAGTGTGGTCGGGATACAAACATATTACCTATCTGTACTCGATCATCTCGACCAATGCCCGATCGCGACTACTATTATATTTGATTCCCAGACCAACTCGACCAATACATGATCTCTTCTCGACCACACTCGATTACTTCTCGATCTCTACTCGACCATACACTTGTACACATGACCGCTACAGGATGCTATAAAAAGGTGTGCAGATCTGACAAACTCTGGAGCTCTTACCACCTTGCCCACACTTGCAATTACTCTTATCTCCATGTAGATATTTCAGATATATGGTTTTACTCAGAGCTTCTGCGATCTACTCTGATCTAGTGTTTATCTGATCTGCACATCCTTTGAAATTAATTTGGATAGGGGACTACCTTAGGACCATTTCATTAAAGTTGTATAATTCTTTTACTGTTTTTTGTCAAAGAATTTTAAATAACAGCAGCGATATTTGTCCATGATCTGTAGCCTTGGACACAATTATGATAGCAGGACAATACCAACAAGCATTCTGAAACTTAAACTTGCTCTGTAGCTCATCTTTATAAGCCCACATACCAATAGTAAGATCACTTGGTAAAGGGGTTTGCAAAAAAAGTCCTGAAAACTAATATTTTGACAATCATTCTTATTTCCAAGGGCTATAACAATTATCTGATCAGCGTGAAAGTCAAACTTGATCTATAGCTCATTTTTATAATCTCGCATACTAAAATTAAGTTAATTTGGTAGAAGAGCTTGCGAAAAAAGTCCAGAAAACTATTATTTTGGCAATAATTTCTATTTCCATGGGCATTAACTCTCACAAAAATTATCCAGTATAAAACCCAAACTTGATCTGTAGACCAGCATTATAGCTCACATACCAAAACTAAAGATCATTTGGTATTAGCGTTTGCTAAAAACGTCTGGAAAACCATTATTTTGGCAATAATTTCTATCTCCAAGGGCTGTAACTCTCACAACAATTATCTGTTCAGCGTGAAACTCAAACGTGATCTGTAGCTCATCATTATAAGCTCACATACCAAAAATAAGATCGCTTGGTTAAAGGTTTTGCAAGAAAAGTCCGGAAAACTAGTATTTTGACAAGAATTCCTGTCTCAAAGGGCAGCAACTCTCACAATAATTATCCGATCAGCGAGAAAGTCAAACATGATCTGTAGCTTATGATTATGCTAAAAAGAAAAGTCTTGAAAACTATTATGTTGGCAAGGACCATAATTCTAACAATAATTATGCGTTCAGCTTGAAACTCAAAACTTATCTGTAACTCATCATTATAAGCTCACATACTAAAAATAAGATCAGTTGGTTAAATGGTTTCTGAAAAAAAGTCCGGAAAACTGTGGCGTGACTGACTGACGCTTCTCCCCTCTGGCGTTGCCGGTAGGGGACTAATAATCATGTTATAGGAAATATTTTGGCACCACAGGGGGTAAAAACATTGGAGTAAAATAAGTGCAGAATCCTCGGATTTCATCATTGACATCCATTATGAAACTTAAAAGTTTAAATGTCATATTTCACCAAAACCTACGATATTTATAAATAAAACTCAAAATTTGTTTCTTCCCTATTTAAATCATTTTAGATTTTGTCTGTCAGAAATTTTTTCACTCAGTAGAATGATTATTTTGAATTTGATTTTAATACGTTCCTAGGAAAAACCCCTAGGTTTCACCTCAACCTGCTATATGGTTGATTTGACATAACTAGAGGTTCCCAGGAGCCTGTATTGCTCACCTGGACTTTGTCCATCTTGACGGCAGCCTGTAACATTGCTGTCAAGGTCCAACTGGCTCACTGATTTCAAACAAGATCTTCAGTGATTTTCCCAATTAGGTCCTATGTTAAACTATGTTCAGCTCTGGCGCCATCTTGGATGACGGGTGGGGGTCATCGGATATAATTCTGAAAGAGAGCCACTTAAGGACGATTGCTGTCATGCAAGGTTTGTTCCAGTTGGTCAAGTGGTTTCAGACAAGACGATCTTTCAGTAAATTCCTCATAAATTCCCATGTTAAACTATGCTCGGCTCTGACGGCCATCTTGGATGGCGGACAGGGTCATCGGATATAATTCTGAAAGAGAATCACCTAAGAACCATTGATCCCAAGTTTTGTTACAATTGGCAAAGTAGTTTCAGCAGATCTTTAAATTCCCCATAGTGTGCTATGTTAAACTATGTTCGGCTCTGGCTGCCATCTTGGATGACGGACCGGATCATCGGATATAATTCTGAAAAAGGACCATTGCTGCCAAGTTTTGTTCCTATTGGCCCAGTGGTTTCAGAGGAGAAGACCTTTAAAGGAAAGTTTATGGTGATGATGACGATGACGCCGGACAACGGATGCCAAGTGAAGGCAATAGCTCACATGGCCCTTTGAGTGATGATGCTTCCAAAATACCTACTGTTTTGACAATAATTACCTCCCCTCTATTTATTGGATACCCAAACTTGTCCATGGTCTGCCATTAGTGCACTTGACCCCTGTCAAAACTCTTTACTACTCTGCTACAGGCTGATGAAGGTCTACAGAGCAACTATGATAAAGCTTACTCTATGAGTGACATGAGTCAGCTGTGGATTCTGAAAAATTCTAACGACTTACAGAAACAACTTTCTTCTAGAAGCCTTACCTATTGTATAGTATCAAAACTAATGATTTCTCTATGCTATACACTACTCTTCCAGATGATAAACTAAAAATCTGTTTTTTGCTTCTGAACTGAACTAGGATACACCTATCTAGAACAAGGTAAGATAAAACAGTTTTGTCAAAAACCACAATGTTGTAAACCTTCTGGAATTTCTAAACAATAATATTATGTTAGTTGAATTTGGAGAACAGATTTTTAAGCAGATTATTGGAATTCTGGAGAAATGGTGTATGATTTTAGTCAATCCATTCTTATTTTCGTATTAAGCTAAGTCTATATAAGGGCTACTACAAAAGAGAGAGAAGGCAGTGGTTCAGTCCTTTAATTTCAGTTTATCACTATTAATACAGATCGATGATGGTTGTGTAAAAGAACCCATATAGTAAATTTTTAATGCCTTTAAAATAAGAGATATTTTAATCATTTGTATTTCATTTCACTTCAGCGTCTTTTTTTTCAATTTGGAAAATCAATCTTTTAAAACAAAGGAATTCAATAGTAATATCCAAATGGCTGTTCCATGATAACAATAACATTATTTTCTTTTGTTTGCATATCTCATTAATCATATAAACCGTCACTGTCAACTGACTAGTTTATTAAGATGTTACATTAACCTTTAAGTCATGTTGCATTTGAGCATATATTTGATGTTAAAAAAACAATAAATTTATAAAGTTTATGAAAAAAGCAAAAACGAACCAAACCAATTTACAGAAGTATAAAATGTTTAAAAAATTTTAAAGTGGAACTAAAATGCTTATAGCAAGTTATTTTCATTTTATAGTACTAAATAAACGTATAAAAACGCAAAAAACCCGATGAAATTTGGTCAAGTAATAACGGAGAAAATAGCGAGTGAAGTTGGATTATTTTTACCTGTGGGAAATCCAATCAGCGCTATTTCCGGAAACAGGGTTTCCTCGCTGAGTGACCCCGATTGACCGGAAATGACGTACAGTGCGGGCTACTCTTGAACTTGTTTACATTGACCAGAAGGAATATATTATGGATGAAGACAGCAATGCTAGTGATTTATAATAGTATAGCCAATAAATTTCAATAAATGCCCCCATATACATATATATAAAAAGAATGAAAGTGAAAGATATTTTGAAAGGTGTGTATAACATAAATACAAATGGAAGACCATCTAATAGGAATAAAAAACAAACACTATTTTTTTAAACAAGCAAATATAAGATACAATATTAATTGATAGTTTTAAAACAGATGTTTTACAAATAGTGATATAAGTTACTGAATAGTACTATAGATTTTGATGTAGAATTGTAATGTGTTTTTTTTATTGAATTGACAGATTCATAAAATTTCAGAATTTTCTTATAAAAATATAATAAATTTCTTAGTTTAATCAGAGACATATATGTAGAGAGGGATAAGTAATTTCTTACAATCCTTGTTGTAATAATAAAAATATGTAGAGAATCATTGGAGAAACTGCACTGTACACCTAAAACTTTAATAAAAGATTTTGATGGATTTTAATAAAAAAAAAAATTATTCAACTTATAAAATAATTCCCACATTTGTAGAGTTATAATTTGGTTAATATTGGTTATGGGACTTTATGCTCTTTGTGTAATTTGAATTATAATACCAGTCAAAACTGGTTTTCATAACACCTTTCTAATGACTTTGTTACCGGTATAATGATTTACTCCACAGGTGGTAGGTGCATGGCCAAGTTGTTATTTACCTGATTGGAGGGATTAAAACTTTTGTTTGATCTTTATTACTAGATAACAGGATGTTAATTAATAGGTGCTAAAACTTTAACTGTTTTAATTACCAGGATTAAAGGTGATAAATATCCATCCACATGTTTACTAATTTGTTTTATATCATGAACTAGTTTTAATTTTCACAGGTGTTTAATACTATTTATGGGGAAATTAAAATTTCTTGCACGATTGAAAGTGTCATTATTATATATTTTTATAAATAATGAATAAATAAATACATATTCTTTTAATAAATAATTAGACATTCAAACTTTGCTTTAGCTTTACATTGCTAATGAAATAGAATGTCTTTAAAAAAAGCTACATTTTTACCCAAATTATTTTCTGCATTATCAGGATTATGATCATGAGCATGTTATATAAATGGAGAGGTAGTTATATCATGGAAGTACATGTATTGTTCTATATTGTATTTACCATAGTCAGCAGACTCTTAATATTTGAAATTATTATGGTTACAAATGTATAACTTTTATGCTCATAGAAAGAGAAAAAAAAATCAGAGGGACATGGGACCAGAATAACTTTTTATGGAGCTACACATTTCGCTATAATAGCCTCTTATTGTACTACAACTTATGTTAGCTTGTTGGCTACATCTTTTCAAAGTCATGCCTGTCAAGGCTCTGCATTTGATATAAGCGGCCTTACATGTACCTTCTACTTACTCCATTAATAATATTTTTATATAGCCCTATATTCAGGATGTTGGTAACTGTGGTGGTTTGAAAAGAAGGGGTGTAAATCAAACACAATAACTCTAAAAATACCCTTAAATACACCCTATGTATGATGTTGAGGTACAATATAGTTATACATAAAAAATTTTGATTCAACAGGAGAGGCTGCATAGGCTTAATGTAGGCTTATTCTCACAATGACATTATGATAATGCATTCATTTTCAAACATGTGCATATATACACATAGATTTGATGTATATATAAAGACATATGCATGGTATATAAAAACAAATAGATCAGACATGTTAGAATTATTTTTTCAAAAGTATTTTGGTGCAGACCGTCACTATACCATGTATACTGGTCATGCTGGTTGGGATAAATGCTTGGCACTGAACCTGGCAATAGTCTCTTGTCGTTATGAGCAGATAAACCAAATAACTCCTTGAATCTCAACCTGTCAACCTCATAGCATTCTTCTGAGAAGTGTTATGAACAAATGGCTAAGTGTTTAGTTGGCACAGTAAAATCCACACGGGTTAGTTTTACAAAACGAACCCACAAGTTACGTTGTCGGTCATCTTTTGGAAAAGCGTGTTGAGTATGTCCCGTTTTTGCAGAGTTGCTGCATCCCGCAACTGCACAATTCCTTCCCATTGTTGAATTGTAGATTTAAATTAAGTACAATGTTTCATCAAACAAGTGTCGGTGAATATATAAGAAGCACTGTCAATCGATAGTTGTCACCAATAACGTATAAACAATCAACTGAATCTGCTTTCACTTTGCAAATGACCTGTACCTATTTATGTACAAGATCTGAACTGCACAGTACGTCACTTCCGGCGACTAGTAATATTCGAGTTTTTTAACAAATCGTTCAGGTGTGCAAAGACGATCGGCCAGTATTTTGCTAATATCTCGAAAACTAAGTTACCGAATTTCATCGGGTTTTTTGCGTTTTTATACGTTTTTTTAGTACTATAAAATGAAAATAACTTTCTATAAGCGTTTTAGTTCCACTTTAAAAATTCCTTACAAATTAATTTTCAAAGCATTTTCTTTTTTAACTTCTTGAAATACAGATGTAACTAATTTAGCTCTGCAATATTTGATCAGACTGCATTGTAATATTTCTGCAAGCTCACAATAATCAAACCAGGTTTAAAACATAGTATAAACTTGGGTAAACCATTGATAAAATTGTTTCTTAGTCTCAAATTACAAATCAGAAACAAGAAAAACATTTTTTTCATTATTTTTAATTTTAGTATTAACTGTAACATATTAGAACTTATAAAAAACACATTTCAGCATCCAAATGAACTTTTCTGATTAAACATATGAACAAGAGACAGAGGAATGCATCACATATCATGTGGATACATCATTATATGTTGATATACATAATAACACATGGAAATCATTTTTTTACAGCATGAAATTCTACTGCTTAAATGGTGGTATTAAAAAATTCACAAAATAAATGTTAAGAAAAAAAAGCAGTCAATATTTATTCAAATTAACAATATTCAAGTTTCCTTTCATACATGTAAATGTATATTTTTAAATGATACATGTACATTTCACAGAAGCTTTGTAAACTTAGTGACCAATGTGTGATCAAGTTTCACTTTCTGTTTTTAAAGATCAGAAATTTGTGAATATATTTGAAAAAATATTAAAGAAAAATTTAAAAAATATATTAATAAACAAATAAAAAGTGAAAATTGATATGTTTGCACATTTTTCTGGAATGTTTGACACTGTACATGTATGTGTAGCGTAGGACTTAAAAAATGTATGTTCATGTGAAAAATGTAAGCATAATTAAAGTACATTTATACATAGCCGAATGGGACTGCATACATAAAAAAAACTGGACAAAACATACCCATTTCTTAGCCTTCAGACTATGTTATCCTGAAGAACACATTTAATTATCATTTTAGTAATACAAATTTATTTATGTACAAAAGCTAACCTGATATGACCAAAGCAAGGTATTTTATAGCAGGTGAAAATTTTATGAAATTTTATTGGTCTGCAAGTGTTACTGTAGTCCCCCTGTTGAACGACCCCCCTTGCGAACGACACCTGTCTTTTACGACCATAAACTATAATCCCCAACTTGTTTTTTAAGAAAATGACCTCTCGCGAACGACCACCCCTCCAACACGACCAGTGACCACCTTTTTGTATACAACTAATTCTGTGTTTTAAATTTTGACTGATTGCATCACTTTCAAACATTGTACCTTCGTTGACATCAATTTACATGGATTCGGTGAAAAGGCATATTCTCATGCATGTCATGTGTTCTTAATTTTGTGGGTTTGGAATATAAAAACAAATTTTGAAATAAAAACTGTTGTGATAGGCACAAGTATAATATCAGAAGATAAACAAACAGTTTTAGGTCTGATAGCCGATAATTAATCATACACACTATGGAAAATAATATTATATTGAATGAGATTCTTGGAATTTTTAAATAAAGCAGAATAATGTGAAAATTTAATATACAATAAAATTTTGATTGCTCAAACTCCAAGGGACTGTCAAAATCTGTTTGAGTTATCTGTAGTTTGAGTTAATGAAGTTTGTTCGAGTACAGAAATCCGTTTGAGTTATCTGTAATTCGAGTTAATAAAGTTTGTTCAAGTACAGAAAATTTCTAGTGCCGTACCGTATACAAGTTGGTACAACTAATTATTACCATTAAATGTTTTATAATTAAAATTAAAAAGGTTAATCACTAATTAACAATAATTCTGACATCTTTATTACATCGAACTGTAAACATTTACCTGACAGACTAACCTATTTTTATTAAACATGTAAGTATTAAGTAACACCGTTGTCAATTTAATTACTGAGTTCGAGTTTTCAATGGTAAAATACACAATTTTATCACTGTTTGGACCAAACTTTCTGTTCGAGTTTTCGAGTAATTTGTGTTCGAGAAACTGAGGTTTTTTTAACATTATTTAAAATAATGGAAAAATTGACGGGACTTTCAAAACAGTCCGAGTGGTGTTCGAGAAATCTGTGTTCGAGCTACCAAAGTTCAACTGTAATCAATTGTTATGCATGACAGAGATAAGCAGGCATGCAATAAATAATGTATGTAATAAGGACTGACTGTAATTTTGTTTTTGTCTATTAAAAATATATGTACCTCAATATTTGTAGTGCACATACATGTACTCTTCATAGATAAAAGGAAAAAAAAAAAACATATTAATTCTGAAATCATATTCAATGTATTTTATATAATGGTATTCAGGTAAGAATTCCCTACTTTTACCACTGTCAACATATTTTGAAAATTCTAATAAGATGTCAGACAACATTGTCTTCCATATCTCTGAGAATTCTAAATAAGGTTTAGAAATACTTGTTTTTAATTTTTTTTAAAGGTATTAAAACTAACCAGAGAACAAATTACTACAATGAATGTAATTAATCACGTTAAAACAACCATTGCAATTAAATTATAATGACCGACAGTAATTTCTCAGGTCTATGAAGAAATAACCTAAATCACATGGTGCACACTAAGGGCTACATGCACGCCATTAAAATGAATGTGGGAGGGTAGGAAGGGACTTAACCCCACAACCAATAAACTTGTTTTAGATAACTTTATGTACATCTATTGGGCACACACTAAAAATGAACAAGTACCCAGGAACGGAATTTTTATTATATATGTAGAACATACCCTCCCACATCCATTTTATTGTAATAGCTCTAAATAAAATGCAGTAGCTGTTTTTTTTAATGTGTGCAAAACTTTGCTGAGGTTACATGTATTCCGAATAGTCAGAAATCTTAATTACAGTCAATAATAATAATGTAATTGCAATGGTTGTTTTAATGTCTTAAATACTGGGATTCCGCTTTATAATGTCACAGTATAAAAAAAATTAAGTCTACAATACATGTATGTTAGACCAAAAAAGGATAACTGGCAATCTTGTCAAATTCAATATTAAATCATGTTCAGAGAACATTCATAACATGCTTGCATAATGTAATTCCTATGGTGGTCAAGAAATAAAAGCATATTTCAATAAAATGCTCCGCTGGGCGCAGCTTGATACGACCGCAGAGGTCGAACCCTGAACAGTTGGGGCAAGTATGGACACATCATTCAAGCTTGATACAACATTGAATTTGGATTGTGAATAAATATTTGACACAGCATATGTTTCTGACACAGAATTAATGTGTTGTAAGAACTTAAAATTTTTTAATTTACCTATTCAAACCATATCAGTATTATTTGATTTTATATATAAATCCCAAATAACCAATTGAAAATGGCATTATAGATGAGATAAACAAAAAACTTTCATCAGCACATTTTATATTGGCAAATTTCCAATGAAGTTCATTAAACTAATAATGTGCAATTGAAGAATTTGACACATAATATGTTTCTGACACAGAATAATTGAATTGAAAGAATTTATAATTGGTCATATGTTTTTAATTTATATTGAAGTTGTTGTTTCTTGTGCAATACAATATGCTGTTTAGAATTCCCCCACCCCCCAAAAAAAAAAAAAATTACCCCTTTTTTATTTTATATTGGCAAATTTCCAATGAAGTTCATTGACCTATGTATTGAAGATTTCTTGCTATTGTGCAATACTGTGCAATTGAAAATTCCCCCCCCCCCCCAAAAAAAAATAAAATAATTTACCTCTTTTTTAACTTTTGTGCAATACACTATGAAGTTCCACATTGTCCCCTTCCCTCCCAAAAAAAAATTAAAAAAAAAAAAATTATTGTAACCCCCCCTTTTTTTCCTAAAAGAAATCTGAAATTTCCTTTTTAATTTATGAAATATGAAATGATAAAAAAATTGCCCCCTCCATAATTTCTCATTTACCCACCCCCCTAAATTTTTTTTCAAACCCCACCCCCCCTTTCGTTTGATACTTTGCAACCATAACAGCCCATTTAAATACACCATAATTTATTAAAATAGAAAATGACATCATAGTCATGGATGGTAAATTTTAAATATACATAATTTAAAAGCATTTTAGATGAGATAAACAAAAAAACTTCATCAGCAAATTTTATATTTCCAAATTTCCAACGAACTTCATTAAACTAAAGATATTGGCAAATTTCCAATGGAATTTGTTAATAATAAAGTTTTGATAACAGGTCACACATATCAATTTCTTGCTATTACACAATACTGTGCAATTGAAAATTTATTGAAATATTTGATACATAATAGGTTTATGACACAGAATAAGTGAAATCAAAAAACTTAGAATTGGTCATATGATTTGAATTTATATTCAACTTTTTTCTTCTTGTGCAATACAATATGCTGTGGATAAATGCCCCACCCCCCCCCCCCCCCCCCCCCCAAAAAAAAAATTACCCCTTTTTTATCTTTAATTTTGGACCCCAATTTGAACCAACTTGAAAACTGGGCCCATAATAACAAAACTAAGTACAAATCTGAAATGAGAAAAAATTTTTCCCCACCCCCCGCCAATTTAATATTTACCCCATAAATTTTGACACCCCCCCCCCCCCACTTTCCCTTTTTCAAAAAAAAAAAATCTTTCCCTCAAGATAATGTCATAATCCCTATTCAAAATTATCATGAAGTTTGCAAACATAATTAAACATTTAAATACATCATTGAAGTCTTAAAATAAAAAATGACATATGGCTAAAATTAATATTAATTCATAGTAAGTTCTAAAAATAAATTGACAGCTATAAATCACCCCAAAAACAATCAACATTTCTTTATACATAATTGAATCATACACAATATTTTACTTTAAATGTGTTTGGAATGTGTTTGGATTACCTTCCTTAGCCCACCAAGCTAATATCATAGATTTCTATTTATTTATACTACAGTTATTGTGCAAAAACCAAGAAAAATGCTTATTTGGGCCCTTTTTTAGCCCCTAATTCCTAAACTGTTGGGATCAAAACTCCAAAAAATGATCATAAACCTTGTGTTAAAATTTCATAGATTTCTATTTACTTATACTAGACTTATTGTGCGAAAACCAAGAAAAATGCTTATTGGACCCTTTTTTGGCCCCTAATTCTTAAACTTTTGGGACCAAAACTCCCAAAAACAATCCCAACCTTCCTTTTGTGGTCATAAACCTTGTGTTTAAATTTCGTAGATTTCTATTAACTTATACTACATTTATAGTGCGAAAACCAAATGTCTACAGACTCCGACGGACGACGGACGACGACGACGACGCCAACGTCATACCAATATACGACCGCAAAAATTTTGCGGTCGTATAAAAATTGTCTTTGATGACAATATGGAGATACAATTGTACATGTACATGTACAGCATATTTATTGACCTAAACTTTGCATCTAAAATGTAGATGGGAGACAATCTTACAAAAAAATCCATATATGTAAACTAGAGGCTCACCTGGCTTTTATTAGGCCATTTGAAAATGAAGCTCTTTTGTATTCTGTTAGAGAAACACAAAATGTCAAGGTGACCTTGATATTTGACCTTTGACCTAAACAAAGGTGGATCATTTGCATCTGTACTGCCAACTTTGGTTACAGTCTGTACATTAGTTCCTGAGCGAATCACAAAAAGTCCTTTTCAACATGGTTTCAATGAAAATTTGAGCAGCCATACCCACTGGTTGATCATATGATTCGCAATCAAAAGTGGACCGTTTATAGACGTTTTTTTTGTCATCAATCCTGCAAAGTTTCAAAACATTTCATAACGTAGTTTCAGAGGAGAAGATTTTTTGAAATTGGCCAATCAAAATCAAAGATGGCCTCGGGCAGTCATGTTGTTAATCCAACCGGAACCAAAGGTAAACATTTGGTAGAGGTACTTCCATACATCATTCTACAAACTTTGGTTACAATCTGCCAAGTTTCAGAGAAGATCAAAATATGAAAACTTTACGGATGATGCACCAGACACGAAGTGATGACATAAGCTCACATGGCCTATAGGTTAGGTGAGCTAATAAGAAATAGAATTATTTTAACTAATGATTCAAGATCTATCAATAAATTTGATAACCAAGATATTACATGCAATTATAAAATATAAAAATTCAAAACATTGTTATACAACAAAAGTAGAACTTAAGTACTGTACCTGTCAATAATGAAAACATTACCCCATACATGTACTAATAATTTTTCAATAAATTTACATATACATGTAGAATATACAGGAACATGACATAAGCAGGATTTTTACGAGATAAACTGTTAACAGAAATATGTCTCGTCTGTTGGCAGAAAATTCGAAAAAGGACAATCTGATGGACAGCAACATTGCTAATTAATTCAAAGTCGCTGGACGATGGGGTAGGGTTCAGTGCATTGAAATGGTCGAAAAACTGATCATGAGATATACTGATAGTAATGCACTTTATAGAAAATAGAATTGATCTATCAGAAGTAGTTCCTATCATACTAACTTAAGCAGAAAACTTAACGTTGAAAATTGCTAATTAATTAAAGTCGCTGGACCATGACCTAGGGGACAGGGCCTCAAAATGTCGTCAAATTGAGATGTACTGATAGAAATGCAACTTTGTAGAAAATATCATTGATCTATCATATTAAGTAGTTCCTATCAAACTGACTTAAGCAGAAAACATAACTGTTGATGTCACCAGAAAAGCAACACCAATGTCTCGCCTTATTAATGAAAAATGATTTTTAAAATTTTAAGAACGGACTGTCACATTACATTATTATTCAAATACATGTATACATACACCTGAAAGCCTTTTTTGTGAACAATTACAGTGTTCTCTGCAGAAATTTTGGATAGCATCACATTTAACGTACTTCCCTAATTGTAGATACCGCTTCGGACCGTGTCGCGGAAATGTACACGTACAAATGCCTTGCATGTTTATTTGTGAATGATGTATTGTATTTATATTATATATATTAAATGCAATAATTTGTTCTATCTTTTCTTGTTTTTATTAAATAAAAATAAAGAAATATTTATAGTTCATTATTTTTTAAAATGTCATAATGTCTAGATCTGCCCATTATCTACATCTACGAAATAGTGACCACCTTCAACTTATTGAAGATTACATGCATGTCACAGGAGCCTGACATAGATTAATAAATTTACAATTTGAAAATATAATCAAAAAGTTCTAAACAAAAAATATGTACAGAAAAAAAAAACCAAACTCAGAATGTATGAATAATATTGATATTTATATATGGCTGCTTATAATCTTCATGTACATGTAATTGGAGTGAAAAGCCTTTGAGTAAATTATATAAATCATACATGTATATCATGAGTGAATCTGCATAATACGTGTCGGCAGCTTGTTAATTGTCCCAAATCCAATATTTTTCTGCACATTGTCACTCATTCGCACAGAGATATCTTCATTCAATAATTGCTCCTGTATTAGTTGGAAAAGTATATTTTGGCAGCCTTTTGGTTTGTATTGGAATAACCAATTTTATTTTTCCAAGTTTCATTCATTATTGGCTAGTCCTGTTTTCATATTAGACAGTCAGATGTCTTGTTTATGTTTTGTATTTACCTGTTGCAATTTTGACCTTTGACACTGAAGTTTTCAATGACATAAGCTAATTAGTGTCAGCTTGGGATCGTTAAAAACTTAACAGTTATATAGCTTAAGGACAATTAACACCTGTTTAACTGAACACTGCATTATATAATTTAAGGTTCTTTTAAAATGTATCTGAACCTGTTAGTGTTTGTTCAGTTTTCTGATGTGTATACAAATTTTCATGTTTTATTTTATATCAAATTTTACTTGATGAACACTGTACAAAAAACTGATAAAATTAATTGATTAATACTCCCTTAAAGGGATACAATGTACATGGACACCGCAAAGAAAGCATCTGTAAGTGCTGAGAATGAAATAATTATACAAATGTATGTAAACAATAATCAGTATAATTAGTTTTTCTGAAAGCATTAATAATATGTGTACCACACTTTGCTAATTTCAGAAAAAAAATTGAACTGCCAGAAGAGGAAAGAGTGGTATATATGTGTAAAAAATATCTTACATACATGAATCAAACATCAAATTTATAAATAAAAAAAATATAAAATAAAATCCCCCCTCCTACACCCCAAGTCAAGAAATAAAGAAAGTCAAGGCTCCAAACTTTGGTGAAAAATGTAGGCTTAGAATTAGGATAAAAAAGGAAATGTTTAACATTTCCAGGAATCAAAATAATAATCGAACTATTTTATATATGTTGACTGATTGATGCCCAAAATCACAATGGATGGTCCGGATTGAGTCTGGCACAAGGATAAAAATTTACCATAATTTGCCTTATATATTGCATATACAATGAATATGGACAAAAAAGCAATAATATGCTAGTGAACAGTTCAGCCTAGATGTAATGTACATGTACTTGTATGACAAGGACAAAAAAATCATACGTTTGCAGTAACATGTTCTGAAAAATAAGGATAGGTAGACCGATATTTTAACAAATTTTTCAAAACTTTTTTATATACAGAGTTGGAGGCTTTACCGGACTTCACCCAAAATTTTTTATTGTGGTCACTTAAAATAATGGACGATTTGCATAACAGGTTACAAGAAACCCACATACTACATGTACATGTATATCATGTATATGGAAACACAGTAATACATCAGTCCAATTTTATCAAACGGAAATATGATCTAAGTGTAGATAAATAATTGTTGTATTTTTGATATCTGAAAATCAAACTACAAAGTCGTAGTTGTTTTAACCTCGTCTGTACATAAACTTAAGGCAGCGTCAGGAGTAAATGATATGGATGAAATAGTCTGTGTTCCCATATCTCCAGTCCCACAGAATTCCCGAATAGATTTGACTCCATATTTGACTTGCTCCATTCCACTTACAACCCCTGCTCTTACTTTGCCTGCAGCTGTATCTTTTATAGTAGATAAGTATACTGATCCAGTTTCTTTAATGGAATGATAGTGACCTCTAACCTTTTCCATTTTCTTCTCAAGTCTAACTTTAACTTCGTCGAGTGTGTCTTTAATGTTCGGTGACCTTAACTTTTCTCCTTCTACATTTGGTGTTTGACATTTGTATGGAGATGCTCTAGGTGTTTGTTCTATAGGTGAATTGAAAGGTGTCCCCGGCGGTTCTTGGCTATGGTCTGAATCACTGGAATTACAGGAATCGAGAGTTGCATGTCTATTACTCTCATCATCATCAACAACATCTTCAATAGTAAATTTAAATTCTTTTTCTGCAGGTTCATCGATTGCAGCACAGTTACAGCAATTGCAGCAAGCACAACAACAACTACATTTCTGCACACAGAGCGAAATTGACCCAATTATAATTCCAGTTATCAGTGCTACAAATGTGCATCCTGCACAAATGTACAGGCTAAAATAATATGTACTTGAAAAAGCTTCACTGATTCCAACTTCAACAGTGGCATTTGAAGTCCCAATACCATTTATCGTGACACATGTAAATTGTCCAGCAAAATAACCTCGAAGGGAATCGATAAAAAGTGATCCATCATTCTTAATTTTAACCTCTGAAACTAACCCTAAACTGTATCCTTTATAAGACTTTGACGATACTGCTGTGATGTTGTAGGATTCCAAAACATTTCTAACATTTTCATGAGAGAAATTTGTCCCCCAAGGTGTTTTCCAATAATTAATTGCTGTTGGTTGTTCCAAACTTTCACACTTCAGAAGAATGCTCTGTCGTGCTAACACAACAGATGAGTTGGAAATGACATTTATTTCTGGTGGTTCACAAGGCATTGACACATTTTCCATCTGAATTAGTTTATATAAACCATTGCATATTAAATGGTTTGGATTTCCATATTTTGTAGGATTTTCTTTTACTCGAGTTATCAACGGCTGAAGTTCACAGGAGCAGTGAAAATTATTTTTTGAGATAATAAACTGCTGAAGGTTGTCGGACATTTGGATGACACTATAAGGAATAGTTGCAAGGTTATTTCTCGATATATTGACAAACTGAATGGACTCCAGACCAGAAAGCATGGCACTTGTTATATGCACCAAATTATTTGAGCTTAAATCTAGTACTTTCAATTTTTTTAGTTCCTTAAAGGCACCAAGTGAAAGACGTGTAATTGCATTCATGCTTAAATTTAAATACTGTAGAGTTTCTAAATTGTCAAATAACTGTGGATCCAAAGTATGCAAATTGTTATGACTTAAATCCAATGTCTTCAGATTTTTGAGGCCGGTAAATGTTTTTGAAGCCAATAAATCGATGTAGTTGTTTGTCATTCTTAAAGTTTTCAAATTTTTGTTTTCTTTGAATGAATATTCAGGCACCATAGTTATGACATTACTGCTGAGATCCAAATTTTCCAACTGTGTAAATTTGTCGAAATTGATATTAAGCAATACCTCTTCAACCCGTTTTATAGACAAGGTTTTAAGACTGTACATAAATCTTTTGTCCTTCACCATGGACAGGCTAAAACCATTCTGACAAAGAGCATAACTCATTTCAAAGCTACAGAAGCAATCATACGGACACAGAATATCAACTTTCACAACTTCCCTTAGCTGAGTGGGCGATGGTTTTGGTATATAGATACAAATACCAAACTTGCCAAGGATTAACATGCAAAGGCAGACAACTCTAAAAGACATATCCATCCTGTCACAAATCTATCTCCTGAAAAGAGAACAAATATTCATTATGTTTAATATTACAAATAATCCTGTGAAGGGTTTCCACTAAAGGTTGTCGGTAGATCTGGAAATAAATTGTATTTCTTTTATGGGTCCATTAAGAGCTGGTTGTGAAGTGTATTTTGGCACGTCATGAAACTGTTGAAAATTTTCAGATGACTTTTTAAAATTCAATTTGAGATCTTGTTGATGGTTGTTGTCTAACTTCCATTTACATGTACATGTGACCCATACATTGTATTTCATTTCTATTAAAATCGTTTTCATTCAGGTCACACCAACTGATCTTAAGTTCTTTGGATTTTTTATATGGCAAAAATAGGTGCAAGTGAGCAAAATTTTAAGTTAATTTTTTTTTCTTGAGAACTATTTTTTTTATTACACTTTTTATTTTTAATTTCTTGAAAAAAACAAAGAATTTGGGGCAAAATTTTAGTATTTTTGCAAAATGAAGTGAGAAAAAAAATGTTCTTAAAATTTCTGAAGTCCAAAAATTGGAGGGACGAAATCCAAAAAACTAAAAATCAATATAGTGTGGCCACAGTGCATGTAAAATTGAAGGCAGTGTCAATTTTGACTGGGCTTTCAATAAAGCATGGTCTCTCAATAACGTAATCTAACAAGATACACTTTATCTTATGGGTAATTCATTTGTACAATGTATTTCCTTTGATCCTACATTAAGGCTGACACCAAGATTCTGATGACATTGTACAAGAATTACTTTTTAATTGTGACATCAGCATTTCTTTGTGATGTCAAAAACTACAGGAATTTATATGAAATTCAACAGTGGCAGACATTACTGTCATGTAAGGTATAATTGCACCTATCAGCTCAGGGACTTATCTACATGTAGTTGGCCCAAAATAGAGGTTTAAGATGCCAAGAAGTTTATATAAGGAAAAAAACTCTATCTCAGAGATATATTTTCAAAATTGAAGCAACAAAATGACAGCACAAATATTGGATCGGCACAATTTTGTTTGCTTACAATTTGCAGTAGAGTCTCTACTGCAAATTGTAAGCAAACAAAATTGTGCCAATCCAATATTTGTGCTGTCATTTTGTTGCTTCAATTTTGAAAATATATCAGTTTCTGATGAAGACATGTGATAAAACGAATTATCATATATTTAGTACTAAATATGGGTTTTCTGTTTACATGATATTGATTGAAGCACACACACGGACCGCACTGGGCTTTGGCAATGTCACAAAATGCAATTTTTTATTCAATCTGGCGACAGAATTTTATACTTTGTGAAATTTCTGGCCACAGAATTTTTCAATCTTATTTGAAAAAAAAATCTGGCACTGAGGTGAAAACATTTTAAAATGATGACTGTAAGGTTTTGTTTAATTATTTGTGCATAGATAAGTCCCCTAAATTTATTTTTAAATCGGTCGGTAATAAACACTGCGGCCAATGAAAAATCACGAGAATTCCAATTGCTGCCATTTTCTAGCTTACTTTTTGTCTTTCCTTCCTCATCCCCTTTGAACTCTATGAAAACAAAAATGGCGACACAATCTTTTTGATGAAAATTACAGTCTTTGGACGCAGCTGATTAAATAATGGATGCACAAGTTTAAAGGATGACACGTCCAGTCCGATTTTCATGCTTTCTGGATGCATGTACGCGCCTTAACAAGAACCCTGGATATCATATCATCACGGCTTGATCCAGTATCACACCCCTAGAAATCAAGTGATCGAAGAATGAAGTCAGCAGTTACAACAAACAAGATGGCAGACAAAGACATGTCTGTTGTAACTTCAACAGAAAAACAAAATCTTAGATGAATGGCCATGAAAAGAGTTTCTGATCTGATGTTGTTTTGCATCCAGTAAAACATACTTTCGTATATGAGAAAAATCAGATTTTCATGTTTTCACCTCTGAGACAAAATCTTCCACCATATGGCCATATAAAATTAATTCTAAGGTTTAATTCGCTACGGACGTGTCTTGGTCCAGGGGCGGGTCCAGGTGAGGACATAATCAGCATACGCCCCCCTTTTCAAAAAAAATTTAAAAAAAACTATCGTAATCTGCTTATATTGTATTGAATATGGCAATTTATCATATTCATTAATTAAACACATACTCTAAAATATACATGCATCAAGTCAGGAAACGTTACATTAGTGCATTTCACAATTATTTTATGTTTTTTAGCCAAAAGAAGGTCCAAAAGATTTTTCCCCTCGCTCCGCTCGGCCAAAGTTTTATCATACACCCCCCTTTCAAATATCCTGGAAATGCCCCTGTCTTGGTCTGCAATCTTATGTTCGGTGACAGCTTTCTTCCATTACATGATTTAGTACGGATGTGATACAGGATCTAGTTGTGATGATATTGATATCATTATGGCTAGGTGATACGGACAATATCATACATGTACAGAAAACCCATATTTAGTATTAAATACGTTGATAAATATTAATAGCTGAATATGCCAACAGGAGGAATAAATATGATCAATCGATTATAAATGATCAAAAACAATTCAGGTTTGTCACCTATTAGGTTTTTGATTGACTTCACATGCTTAATTACATGTAAGTTATAAAAGCGGAAATATCAAATTTGTAGACTCATTATGGGCTGTCACACACATAAAACCAGTATTTTAATTAATGCTAGACATGTTTGACAGTCTCCTAATGAGTCTCTACTTTTTCTGATTCTGCCTAATATGGAGAAGCCATTAGTCTAGATTATAAACTGTCAGACAAGTGATAAGACATTTCAAATTTATCATGTCGATTTAAAAACTAGATATGGACAATGCCCCCCCCCCCCCCCTCCTTGTTTTCTGCCCTGCCATATTCATGAGTATAGCTCCACAATTTTTATATTTGACAAACAGTGATGTTGGCATACAACTTGAAACTGTTATGCTGTCTGTAACACACAAATGATGCCCCTGCCTGACCACAGGAAATTATAAATTCAAGTTCCAGTCTTAGTCATCATTCCAGTGGTCACCAAGTTAAACTTCCAGTATTAATTTCACAAATAACAATACTAAAAACTCAGAATATTTAACATAAATTAAAACTCTGTGGCCAGACAAACCCCCATTATGTGTAAGAACATCCTACAAAATATTAAAGCTGTATCTCCAAAACTGTAGGAGGAGACAGCCAGACAAACCATGATCTCTTTATACAGATAATACCAAAAAATGACCAAGCCCAACTACCTGTCATTTTCAGAATATTTGAAAAAAATCAAAATCCTGTGGCCATGCACACCTTCATTATGTATATGAACATCCTATAAAATATTAAACTTTGGGACAATATAGCTGGACAAACAATGTATCCTAATCCGGACGGATGGACAGGGGTAAATTAATATGCCCCCCCCCCGACATTTTGTCGTGGGGGCATAAAAATTCAGTCCATGGAACATTTGTGAAATATATTTGTTAACAAAATCCAAGATATCCTTACCAAAACTTTAGGGTTGGAGCCCAAAATCTGGGTTGGTTGGGAAATCAAAACTATAAGCACACACTTAAATTTACTTGGCGTCACCACCTTAAAGAACGAGTCAATAAAATTATGCCACTGAATATGTATGATTTAAGAGACATGGATGGATAAATTATTGTTTAACGTCCAGTGGCAACAAGGTGCATATAAGGATGAGAACATGTTGATATGATCCCTGCATTGTGCTAGACCAACACGCTGGATTCTTATTGATTAGACCAACACGCTGGATTCTTATTGATGTAACTGTCTGCAGGAAGACACATCATCCCATTTGGACATCAGGGCTTTCCAAAGTAGCCGGTAGACGGCGGAAATCCGCTGTTTACAGTGGCTACAAGTGCCGGCTACTTCACTGACAAAAAAATAAATTCAAAAAGAAAAAAAATCTTTTTAAAATATGTAGACAAGCGTCGAGAGTCGTATTGTCGCGAAGTCGCGATAAACAAGGATGTAAATCCTGTATTTACCTTTAGCTAAATATAGTTCACGTGAATTCCGGTCACTGATTGGTCGTCTATTAAAAGTGTACATTTACGTCATCTCTAGTCGGAAAGCATCATATTTTTGCAAGGATAATAAGAGAGAAGTTCTGATGGTCAACAACAAGTGATCAAATACCCTGTTCGGTTTTGGCTTCAAGAAAGCAAGGAGAGTCAGAGAAGATGACAATAAATAATATAAATTTTATAACAATAATATTTGTTATTATTATCAAAAAAGAATGAATTATCAGCATAATGGAAAGAAAATAATGAAGAATTGAAAGTTACACAATCCTGCACACAAAAAAAATCAAATTACTTCGAGATTTTTTTTTTTTAATTTCATATATAAAAAATTGTAATTTGAAAGTTGGAATTAGGTGCCAGGAGATTGCAAGAATGCAGGATTTTGCTCTATTTCGGATTTGCCGGCCGCATGTCACAGCTGCCTACTTTTAGATTTCAGCCTACTACTTCAAATTGTATGGAAAGCCCTGGGACATATTATATTGGCTCCAGGCCAATCAGTCTATCTTCTTTCTTACTCCTAGATTCCGCTTGGCAGAGAAGCAGCAAATACCAATTTTAATCAATGTCTTTGGTTTGACCCGGACGGGGATCGAATCTGTGACCTTGCGCACTCAGGGCAAGCATTCTACCACCGAGGCAGTTGATTTAAGAGACAATATGACTTTATTAATAACACTGTGTTCCAAGAACTAAGATCATCGATTTGAATGCATCAGAATCTTTTTCTTCTTCATTAGGTATACATGTACAATGCATGTATTCCAACGACATCCAATGATTACATATTGTCACATACATGGACTATTTATAAAATTTACCCGAATTTAAACAAAATATAATTGCTTTGTGCAATGAAAATAACAAATTTGTGATTAAAACTATATACAATCTTAATTTATGCTATTAAATAATAGTACAAAGAACAGCAGAATATTTATTGGTCCAAAATCCAAAACACAAGGATTGCCACCAAGATGAATGAAAGACGTGATCAACCCAAAATCAAAATACCTGTCAAACCATGTTTTTCCCCTCACTTCAAGCAGAATAAAGACTTTTGTTGTTTATATATATATCAACTTGATAAACAAGGAACTTTGACTTTGTTTTCTCGGAATGTCAGCTTACTTCCGGTTACAAATAATGACGGAATGGAAATGATTTAAAAACCGGAGGAAATCCCAAGTTTACATTATTCGACGAATAAGGCTTCTAAATTAAATAACAGAGTGTAAATTAGATCATATTATGTTAACCAAATTTTGTTAATGTACAATAAGGAATACTCTAGAAAAAAAGATGAATACATGATACCAGTTTGCTTAATCAATGATTTTTTTGTCTTTTTTCTTTTTTTAAAGGTTAGGACAACTCTGAAAAATAAAGATGGAATAGTACTCATAACTATTGAATTATCTCCTTTTGCACAGATAATGTGCTTTCATTTTGTTAATTTTTTAAGTGCAAGAAAATGGACGTCTTAATTTGCATGTCCCGAAAATTGTTGAAATTTGCAGCTACTTCCACAGTAATGAATCCTAGACTGACTTGCTATTATATCAATATTTGGATTATATTTGTCATTATGGTATGAAAACTTACAAAATGTTTGATATTTCTTTGTAATATAATATATTTTTATACCCAAAATTTTTGTATCACATTTGTGCAGTGGCGGTAAATTTATTTGCATAAATGTAAATATTGTAAACCGCTTCCTAGAGTGTTTATCTTGTGTCCTTGAGTCGCCCGAGGAACGAAAATTTGTCATCAACTATAATACTAACTGTCTTATTAAACATGTTTTATGAGTTTGTGTGAAAGTCATCACCCTTCTCTTCATTGATATAATATAATATTTGTGACACCGAGACTATGTCAAAATGTTTAAACATGTATAGCTTAGTCGTTATTTGCTTAACATTTTTTATTTTTCTGAGCACTGTTAATGGTTATAGTAAAAAAGGGACAAATATACCTCAGGAGCAATAAAAAAACGCAATCCATTAGACAGACAAACCCGGGAAGACAACTGAACAACCATAAGCACAACAAATAAACACAGAAAACTAAAAAACCATGAACAAAACGAACTCCTATAAAAACCAGGAGTGAACCCAGGTTCTCCGGAAGGGTAAGCAGTTTCTGCTCCGTATACAGCACCCGTCGTGAAGTTCAACAAAGTCAATCCTGGGGACGTCACAAATCGGTGGAGGCACATGAAAGGTTACGACAGTGGGAACAGGTCCAACATCATCTTAGATATTGGAACAGTGTAATCGAAATGTTCAAGAAAAATTACAAGATATATTTATATCTATATATAATACTAAATTTACGAATTAGCCGAATAGGCGACAAAACGCGTGGTTCAAAATAAACGATGTATGGTTCAGATTATAAAGGTTATTATCGGATTTGACAATCTGCATTTATAAATTTTAAACTGCAGTTTTGTTTATGTGCAAATGGAATTTGCATGGACTTTTCCTGTATGAATTCTCCCAACATATCCCTTTGAAGGTTCTCGAATGCATCATTTTAACACATTGATTTAAATAAACAATTATGCACATATTTTAAATGTATTTTTGTTTGAAATTACGGAAGAAGAATAAAACACATTAAAAACATTCTCCTTCGAGGAGGATGTTTCCGATTCATGTATTCAGGATTGTTTTTTCTACCATTATGCAATTTCTCCTAACTATAAACATTATGAACTTTGAAGATTATGAAGAAGTAAGCAAAGTTCAGAGGAATTCATAACTTAGTTGGTTTTTGGATTGCTCGGATGTTTACTTTGCACAAAGTGATAAAACCAACCATTATCCATTTTTACATTATTTGTCGTGTGACCTGTCTAAATATATCTCTACCATACAATTCCCTGTAAGCCCTAGATATCATTAATGACGAAATTTATCTCGGACATCTTTATAAACGTGGACAGCACACGCAGCCACACACTAAAAATGCTTTTATCGTCTATTGGATTTATTTGTGAAATTAAGCCTCGCTTGCCCTGCCCATGATGACAATGAACAATTGGAACAATTATTTTCCAAAAATATGCTCTATTAACTCACGGCATCTTTTGAAAAATTCATCCGTCACTAAGGAAATGTTTATTCATATTCTTTTTCATATTTATTCTGAATGAAAAAGGTAATGCATTATGAAATGTGTATTTAATGAAAGCTTTTCATCAAGTTCCAGTTCAGAATTAATTGTAACATAAACATATTGACAATTTATGTGGTTGTATTTTCGTCATAGATTTTGACTATGATGGAACCTTAAGGTTCATTTTGGTAATTCTACGTGGCATACAGTCTACTTCATCAGTGGATACATCTTCGGTAGTAACGAACAACCGTATGACAATTAGGTCACGTTGACCTACATTTAACGCTTCATTGACTTTGGTTAAAGTTTGCATTAACATCCATTTCTGGAATACTACAGCATATTTAGACATGAAACTATCAGTTGATACCACCTACTTGACAGGAAAGTTTATGGGAAGCCTGCCACAACATCCACATTGAGTTTCTGTTCCACGAATGCCATGGCCGCAAAAACTTTTTAAAGTTAATATGGCCACCACAAAAAAATGCTTACTTTCCCGCGCTCGCGCGGGTTCAATGTCTAGTAATTTTATAAAACTAGATCAGTCTGAAACAGAATATTATCTTAATCATCCAAATTTTGAGGTACGCAAATTGTTCACAAAATTTAGGATCAGTGATCATACACTACTAATAGAAATCGGCAGATACAAAAAAAAAAAAAAAAAAAAAAAAAAAAAAAAATAAAAAATAAAAAATACCAAGAGAAGAAAGATTGTATTTATTGTAAAAATTGATAACGAATTTCATTTCTATCTCTCGTGCGATTTAACACAGGATCTACGTACAAAATTGTTTTAATGCAGTATAAAATAGTTTTAATAATTTTAATAACTTTAATAACGTTGAGAAACTTGAAAGGATTCTGAATCCGTCAACACCAAATGATATTAAAACAGTTAGATCCTTTATAAAACAGCCATTAGAACTGAGAAGAGAGGATTATATCAACATTTAACTGTATGTTTATCTTCTTTATTCATGTTATTGTTACATTTTTGCACTATGTTGTATTTTGTACACTGTATGCTTACATCCCTAATGGGATTGTGTTTTGCATTAATAAAGTTATATAATTAAGGTATTTAAAAAAAAAATATGCTGAAAACTTGGAATGATTGATATGTAAATTTAAATCGACTTTCTGCATATTAAAATCAAACCAATTTTGATGTTTATGTTATAATAAAATTCTTGATACCAATTTTGATGCACAAGATGTGCATATTTCGTCGATTAACGACCCAACAGTTTGTGCTCAATGTGTTGAAAACCAGAACAACAATCTAAAAAGCTGATGAGCAAATTCTAAAATCCAAAAATGACCAAAAGGGGTAAAGCCAAAACCATCTAAGGACAGAGCTATGGATGAGGGAGATACTTTTTTAAGTATCAATTCCAGACTAGTATAGAAATACTAGATACTACAATTAAACCATCATTTAAATGTAAGCGATAAAATAAGATTTTATCGCTTACATTTACAGGTGACGAAAAAACGTTAATTACTGTATAACTGAGGCCCATTGGAAAAATATACCTCCTTACAATGCATATGCAAATCCGTAGAAAAATCCAACATTTTGGCATTGCAGTGAAGAGTCAAGTCTGCGGTGTCAATTCCAGATGGACCTAAAATCTAACTGAAGATATCTACATGTAGTCTCATACGCGAGATAGAAACTTCGCATCGGCCAATCAATTCGTGATAACATTTGGAGTGATGAAATTAAGATACTGAACATAAGCCTGTCTTAGAAGTTTTTGTGACGGCAATCGGCAATCTCGCCCTGCCGATAAAGTTGCTGTATAAATCACATGCGCAGTAGTAACGAATTAGCTGTGAAATATACACCCCATAGTCTGGAGACCTTTGTATGTTACTGCTAAGAAAGGGGAATTTCACAATCGGAAAATTAAAATCATCACGTTTGTCATAAAGTTTTGATTTCAATCGACCATTATTATCTATGTACAAGTACAAATCTAGATATGAAGCAGAAGTTGGCGTGTCTGTAATCTCTTTAATTTCAAGTTCACTGGGATAGATGAGATGTAGGTAATCCTTAAAGTAAGGATAATTTATCACGTTTGTCATAAAGTTTTGATTTCAATCGACCATTATTATCTATGTACAAGTACAAATCTAGATATGAAGCAGAAGTTGGTGTGTCTGTAATCTCTTTAATTTCAAGTTCACTGGGATAGATGAGATGTAGGTAATCCTTAAAGTAAGGATAATTATATGACAAAATATCATTTATATAGCGGAAACTGAAATTAAAGGACTGGGCTAGTGTGTTTTCTTTCTGATTTGGTAGGAAAAATTTAGCTTCATATGGAAACAAGAACAGCTCAACCAGAAGCGACACACAGTTTGTCCCCATTGGGATGACGATCGTTTGTTGGAAAACATGTCCTCCATACTCAAAGACGCTGTCGATGAGAAATTCCAGCATGTTAACAACATCAATCTAAGAGTACATTTTGTTAGAATCAGTGTGTTTTTTGACAAAGTAAGCCTTGTCGCCTTGTCTCTACCTAATACCAGATAGGCAAATCTTTGTAAACTTTATTTAGTGCAGAAACATTGATTAATTAGCTCACGAAAAACAGTTTTTAATATATCAGGTGGGAGGGTTGAATAGTGTAGAAAAATTAAAAGTTTTTATGTCATAACAATAGGTAAGGTCACTAAAAGAGATATATTCCTGTAAGTCCTGTAGAATATTTAAGAATCTACTAGTTGAGTAGGCCTTATCACAGTAGCTCTTAAGACTGCCCTTTATTCTGTAAGTAAAGTAGTAAGGAGTTTTGAAAGGGGTTTAGTAGTGCATTTGACAGAGCCTGTTATGTGCCTATGTTTCTATGGACGCTTATGAAGTTCGGGAATCGAGTAAATGGAAGGGAGGTTAAAATTGTCATCACTTACAGAAATACCAAAGGAAAATAGAATAGAAATTTGATTATTGATAATATCTTCCCTTTGTATCGCAGAGTGCGTGAAATTGGGGTTGCAAAGTGAATTGACAATACCCTTATCCTTAATCAGGCAGTCAATGTAGTGTCTTTTACAGACGAAAAAAGATGTTGTTTGGAGCTTGGAGCTTTGTCAGCTGGAACAATTAAATACAGTAATTGTCGTGAAGGTAGGACAGTTTTTATCCAACTTGGGGATTGGGGATTGGTGAAAAAACTATCAGATTTAGAATGCGAGCAAGAATTAACGACTTTATCTACCCGATCCAATTCGAAAGTGTTTCGACGTCTTCCTTCTCTCTCGTCGCACTTTTTTGGCATATTCCACAACTGCGCCCATCAGTATTTTGACTTTGTGTTTCTTTCAATTAGGTATTGATAACTATGCTTAATTTAGTTTGCCAGTAATAACATGACCAAAAGCTGGACTATAAGTGAATGGGGACGTGGAGCAGGAGCACCCATTGGTTTGGATTTCAAGTCATCAATTTTGCGGTCGCGCAATGTACCCTTTTGTGTTTTAAAAATAGTGGTTGCAATTGGTTTGGTATAGGTGTAAGGTATAAGTGGAACTGATTGGTCTTTAGAATAAGGTAGAACTTCAGATGTTGCGTTTTTATTGTGCAAGATATTGCCAAAGTTGATGGCATCTAGGTCTTTTGTTAGCAAACTATAGTTCAGCACAGGTTAATTGCATAATGATTCGTGATAGATATGAACTGGTCGCAATTAGGTTTTATTGACTACAAGGTAGTAAATATTTGATTTGATCTTGTTATCTGGATCTACTCTGAATATTCAGAAAATGTGAAAATCAAGACAAATAAGATTGAACAAGACCAATGAAGATAAAAATGGCAATTTTTGATTAAAAAGTACGTCTAGTATTAAAATACGTTATTGATGCGAGGGTGATTCTTTCAATACTTAGATAACAACAGATATGAAAGTCGACTGCATTCCACAATAAAATTACCAATTATTGCATTTAGAATTAAACCATTGAGTTATCTCTCTTTTCCTTTCCTGATCTTAAAAATGTTTGCCTATTGAGGTATATTGTTTTCAGATACTTATTTTCCATTATAACCTTTGTATCTATGAAAAAAAACTTTATTTGTAGACAATATTTATATTTTATGCATTTAAACTGTAACGGAATATGTAAACCATTAAATCAATATTTCATTTGGATGACACTTGATATATTAATGTTATTTGTTAGATATGAATCAATACAGCTCGATTATATGTGTTTCTGTATCCTGTATTGTCTCTGAAAAGTAAAAACTGTCACAATCCCCTAATACTGATCTAAAAGAGGTATAAAAGCAAACCAATTATCGAAATTTTGAAGATGCCAAAAATGAACAAAATGGTAAATTCAAAACCACCGAAGTACAGAGGTATGCATGAGGAGGATATTCTTTACTTTTCACAAAATTCAAAATTTTTGTAACAGTAAGTTTGGTAAATTTTCAGTTTAAATGAATACTACAATAACTGAATTATACCAACCTTGTCCTTTTTTAAAACTTCCATTTGATTTCTGCTTTTATGTTACTCCTAAGTTGGAGTCATCATGACTTGTTTGAAAGGTATGAAAAAACGGTTTCCCAAATGATAAAGAACCTGTTCTATTGATATTATCCCTTCCTCATACCAGATTTGACATGGGCAGCATGGCATGTGTCCTGCAGGAAGCAGAGACTGCCTACTCTTCCTGGGCACCTGAGTCTACCCCCGGTTTTTTTGGTGGAGTCCATGTTGTTCATATGTTTTTAGTTTTTTAATTTTAATGCATGTCTTGTTTTGGTCTTGTCTTCGTTGTTCTCCGGAGTTTGTCAGTTGTTTCGATTTTTCTCTCCTTTGAATATCCCTTGGTATTTCTTGACTTTACTTAATGATTGATACATAGGAATATCAGATATTAGATATTAGAAGATTAAAAGAATGACTATAATTTTAATATGTTTTAAATACATGTAGCGTTTAAAAATGTATGCAACAAAGACATGAAAGAAATATGTGTTTGATAACAAATTAAAATGGAATTTTCTCTTAATTCTCTAAATCTGGATATCAAAAGTTTAATCGTGATCCCGATTTCGTGTAGCTGTATATATTCCTCTGACACATGGTACCGTCCGTCGATGGTTCTCTCTGGCATGTTCTTCAGCGTACTACACAAATATAAACTGGTGGACACAATAAAGCCAATAGTGCTGTAATTAGCGTACGCCGTAAAAACAAAATAAATTAAACTAAATCACAAAAAGATGACGCTGTATATAGTTAATGTACAGAGATACAGAGCTGTAACCCCTTAGGCTTGCTTCACTCTTAATTTTATAAATTTTCCTTTCAATAAACGTCCTGCAACCCAAGGTCGCTAATTCTGTATTCAAAGTCAACATTTTGTTCAAATATATGACTGCATCGTTTAATTAATTGGTAACGAGGGGTCTCATTGCTGGAGTGAACTTTCATATTGGTTTACGTTGTGGATCGACAATTTATCAAAGATGTACTTGAGAAGTCTTTGTTTGAACAGCTTTTACGTGACTATAAGCTGTCTCGTCACCCGAATTGTGCAAATATTTACATGTCATTTCACAAAGAATATCACGAAATTGTCGACTCATTGCACAGTACATTATGAAATTTGCAGCATTATTTATCAGTGCTAAAACATCAATAGTATCTCCTAATAATAGGTACTCTACATCAAAGAAATTCTCTTGGAAAATTCCGATCAACAGTAATATGGATTGTGGTAGTTCTGCAATAATGAACATACAAATGATCGCCAACAGCATAACGGTGGTCCTTCTGTGAGTACGCATGCGTTCCTCAACTCGCGCTCCTTTCAGTGATTTTGCGCGCTCTTGGCTTACGTGCAGTGTATACAGAAGGAGACTTCCAAATATGGTAATCAGTATACAAGGCCATATTTTTCCTACCAGAATAAATATCCACGCAGCAAAAGCTTCCATCAATGGCATGTCTTTGTCTCCTAACCGGAAGTTTCGCAATCCATATTCATTAGTAGATCCATTAATTAATTCTACCTTCGTAATATAATAATTAGGTATGCAAAAAACAATTGAAATTGCATAGACCATCACAACCAACAATACTGACTTCGTCTGATTGATATTTATCTTGCCTATGCCCATAGATTTAATGTATATAAACCTAACGATAGACATACAAACACCAAGCCAGATAGAAATTGTATGAGTTGTTAAACTAAGATTGCCATGTATTGCTAAAAACCATGTCCATCCAAAAGTGTATTTGTCAGGAGTTCGTTGCAGGCCATGATCAATGTAGAAATGGATTGCAAAAGGCATATACGAAATCATGGTAATGGCATCAGATATGGCAATGCCAGTCAGAATGTTATTGATGGGGTTTCTCATACTCTTTCTTGTTAATATAACGATGTTCACTATGTTAGTCGGAACACCAAAGCAGCATATTGCCAAGCTGATATAACCATGAAGATTGAAGTAAAAGCATGCGTATGCGTAAAGATCGTTGATGGGATCATCGCACTGTCCTTTCGATGAATTCGTTAATGTTCTATTCATCTCCATTAAAAATACCTGAAATATAAATACAAACACTTAAAAACACTTCATTTGTTTACCGAAAAAAATATTATCAATTTTAATATATATATAAATGACATTGTCCTTACATTTTCATGAAATGGATGCCCCAAAATGTGATGAAAAGCAATGGTAATACAAGCAAACAGAAGCATTTGCATTGCAATGATTGTTTGCAATGAAACACTTATTGTTACTTATGCAAAAGTCCTAATTATTCAAAACAAATGACATGAACACATTAGATTTATGGAATCTTGTGTTTATTAAGGAGTCTTACTTGAATTTTTTATTTCACTGTTAACGGATCATATAATATTTATCAATTACCATCATCTTTGATGAAGTGGTTATCAATCAAATACCTAAGATATATTTTCCTATGTGTTCTGTTTGATTGTATATTGTCACCTAAATGTGCGTCCCGTTCTCGTCCATCCCCATTATTCAAGTAAAGCTATTTGGTTAGTTTGAAAGCTATGGAAGCTATGATACTACGATTTTCTAGTTTCATGCCATCCGCATTGTTATTTTGCTTAAATTATTTTTAATCTTCATTTTTTCCCATTGTATTGTGCTTGTCAATATCCGGTATCACATTGTTAAAACATTCCGTTTTCAGTAAATTATATTTTGATAAACAGAAAACAATAATTATAGTTCCATAACACTATTTGAAAACTGTTTTTTCTCTCAGCGTTGGTTGTAATTGTATTTTGTAACACATAATTACTTCTTGACAGAAATGGGAAATAGAATGCAGATTTTTTTCTTCATGTTTGCTGTACCTAATAATGTTTAGTAGAACATCAGAATGCTTTTGTAGAACAGGAAATTAAGCATGCTAAAACAATGCTTGTCATCGTGGCTCCGTTTTATGTCATCATTAACTTACTTAAATAAAAGGAAAATAAGAGCACTATGTTTTGATTTTAATTACGATAACTATTAAATGCCAATTTATGGTCCATCATTTCCTATGTAAAAATATTAACAGGAAATCAGTTCAAAAAGTAATTCAAATTTGCAAATTACTTACTCTGAAAAAATCCTATACTGTAATGCAAACGAAAATTGCTGAGAAAGAACAGTGGATGACGTGGATTTTGTGTTCAATAATACCATTATGGATGAGTGCCAGAATACTAAAACCCTCACACTGGGATTTAGGTACAGATATTAAAAAAGATAAAAGAAGAACAATTTAAAACTTTTATTAAGTCGATATTGGTTCCATGTTTGACTATATGTTGATGTAAATACTCGGATGTAACTTCACAATGTATCGCCTGATATATATACAATATACGTACATTGTCGGAAAATATGCAGTTATTTAGGTATTTTGTGATACGTTTTATTACTACCACTAGGTCTATGTCACTGCTGGTGGACTGTTAGTCCCTGAGGGCATTATCAGCCCAGTTACCAGAAAATTTTGTCCTGGCACGATTACTGCATCGGTGGTCTCGCGGTAGTGTGCTAGCCTCGAGTGCGGAAGGTTCGATCCCCGGTCGGGACAGACCAAAGACATTAAAATTGGTATTTGCTCCTTCTTCGCCAAGCACGCGGCGTCTAGGAGTAAGAGCAACGATCTACAGGTCGGGTCGGAGTCATTATAATGTGTCCGAGTGGGGTGATATGTCTTCCTGGGGACAGTTACCTCGTGAACAAGCACATTCAAAATCCGACTGAGCGTGTCAGTCTAGTACAAAGCAAGGATCATATTCATTATCATACATGTTCTCGTTCTCATATGCACCTGGCTGCCATTGGACGTTAGAAAAGAAATTCATCCATCCAGTCTGTCATGATTCATTACTCAAATGCCGTTAAATTTTCCGTTCAAAATTTGACAAAAAATACCAGAAATTTGTAAGGCTCATCCTTTGATGCATAGGTAACCCTTAGCTGAGTTTGGATACCTGTTTGTTTTAATTGTTTTGATTTTTGATGGTTGTGCTTATTAATTGATCATTATATCTTTAACCGGTTTTCCAATATTTTGATCAATAAAATGGCCATACAGTGCACCAAATTTCTTTCGGTATTTTGTGATACGTTTTATTACTACCACTGGGTCTTTGTCACTGCTGCTAGTCCATCAGCAGAGCATTATCAGCCCAGTAGCCAGAACTTTTGTCCTGGCATGATTCATTACTCAAATGCCGTTAAATTTTCCGTTCAAAATTTTATAAAAATGACCAGAAATTTGTAAGGCTCTTTCATTTGATGCAGAGGTAACCCTTAGCTGAGTTTGGATACATGTTTATTTTAATTGTTTTGATGGTTGTGCTGATTAATTCATCATTAAATCTTTAACCAGTTTTCCAATATTTTGATCTCGAGCACTGCTGATGAGTTGTCAGTCAAGTCAACGAAATGGCCATACAGTGCATAAAATTTTTGATACGTTTTATTATATGTACAACGCTTAATTATATAACCTGGGTAGAAGTGGGAGGTTTACAGAGCATTTCTCGCCCATTCAGCAAAGAGTAATATTAATCTGTATACTGTCCGACAGTTTAGAAATATATTTTTTTTTATTACGCAACGATTAAATTATCATCTTTTATACAAAGCGGGTTAAACTTGTCCCTTTTTGTAATCACAATATTTTACCGGAAATATATATGACAATATGTGTATTTAGACACAATTTCATGCAAGCTCTGCTTTTTTCCTGTATTAGACCTGTAACCGGACAGTTTTGTATTTCAACACATTGGTTAAAACTTTCCTTTTTAGACGTTATTAATGTTGGAAAATTAAAAGTAACAATTAAAGTAACATTCGTTATTGTGTTTTCTATATAGCAGTTCGTGATAGGATAACTAATATGCGTACATGTATATGTACTCTCCATACTTCGGTTAAGTAATACAGGTTTTTATAAATAATATGCTTTTTGCAGAGAATTTAATTTTGAAAATTCACATTTATTTTTTAAATGGTTTCCTGTTTAGTAATTTTCTATGATACGAATTTTGATACACAAGATCTGAATATTTCGTCGCTTTACGACCGACCAGTTTTGGGAAATGCCTAAAATGTTGAAAACCAAAACAATGATATAAACAGTTGAAGAGCAAATAAAAAAAAACAACAAAAAAGACAAATAGGGAAAGCCAAAATCATCTAAGGATAGAGGTATGCAAGAAGGATATAAGTCATTAGTTTTCGCAAAATTTTAACATTGTTGTATCAATTTCGGATGTAGCGAATATTAGTCTTATAAACAATTTGTTGAAGTAACAATAATAGTACAGATTGTGTTTAGAAGAATGAAATAAAATAAATAATTGAACGCAATTGACAACAGGAAATGTCAACAAAGACATTCCAAACAATTAATGCATTCTAATATACAGACCTTCAGACGAAATCAATATAAAAGAGCACAGAACACAAAAACAAAAACAACAGCAGAATAGTCTGACTTGGTACAGACATTGAAACCGTTTTGAAATGGAATATTTATAGATTTTATTATTTAAAGTTCCCTTAAAAATTGACTGTAATGCAAACGAAGCATTATATTGATTACCCTTTGTATGGAACTCTGGAAAGCACCTAATGAATTTAAAAAAAAATGTTCAACTGACTGAACTGTATTCTATTTTGATGGAAACATCCCTAGATCTCGCTAATACCGAACAGATGATTCATTACTTGCACATGAAATGTGCACATCTTGTGCATGAAAATTGGTATCAAAGAATTTTATTTTAGTCATTGAGTAGATGCTACTACTGGTTGACTCCAAGTCCCTAAAGATATCCACAGCGCAGTTGCTTGTTTGTCGATACTATCCCGAATTCATACTTAACATCTTCGAAAATTTGTAAAAAAAAATAGAGTCTCTTCGTCGTGCTTTTCGTTGTCCTTAGATGGTTTTTGTTTTATCCATTTTGGTATTTTTGAACTTGCTCTTCAACCTGTTGGATTGTCGGATTGTTGGAAATATCTGTTCAACATTTTAGGCCTTGAGCACAACTGATAATTCGTAAATCGACGCGACGAAATGTGCAAATCTTGTGCATCAAAATTTGTATCAAAGAATTGTAGTGAATATGCAATTTTAGTTTCTAATGATCTTACATAACATGCATGTATAGGACACATTGACAAACATAAGTTACAATAGGATATCCTTAAGCTTTTTTTTAAAAGTGTACTCATATAAAATGCTGTGAGAAAAACGATTTTTCAAATTATGGTGTATTGCAAACTATTACAAAAAATCTTATCTTTGTTTTACAATATCAAAATTAACAACATCTGACAGCTATCTTATAGAATGATATGTTTTACAGGTATTTGTCATATTGTTTTTGAAATTCCAGAAAAAAAAAATCAAGTGAGATAACACCCATTTAATGTAAGATTATAAAATAATCGATGTAATCTAATCACAAATATTCTTATACCCAGATTTACATTTGATGATGCCTTTAAGCATACTTCGTCGAAGTATGACTCATCAATTGTGACTCGGGTTAAGAAAGCCAAACATTAAAAAAGTTGTATGCATATAGCTCTGTCCTTATATGGTTTTGGTAATGTTTAAATTTGCCGTCTTGAACGATTTGGTCTGTTGTTTTGGTTTTCAACATTTTAGGCCTTTAACACCACTGATAAGTCATAAATCGAAGAAATGCGGAAATCTTGTGTAATAAAAATAGGTATAATAGAATTTATTTTATAAGACATTACATACAACCAATATTAAAAAAAAACAGACTGGGAAGGAAATATTATCTATCTATGTTTAGAGTATCCCTGGATATTTTCTTGTTTGACAGTACAGTAACGATATAATTTTTATTCACATTTATCATGTTCATACAAATTGAAATTCCTAGAAGATATCAAAGTGCGGTTCTGCTAAGGGTTAGTGTTTAATTTATCCACTAAAAGTACTTGGATTTTTACTACCTTAAAATGAGCAATTTTCATTTTATTCATCACACTACATTGATGATAGTGACTTTTCCTATGTTAATACCGAAATACCACAGCATCGAAGATGGTTTTACTCCTGGAAACGTCCAGCAGCATGGGCGATATTAGCAATGAACAGTGTTTATTTGCAAAAAATAAAAGAAGGTAATGCCTACTTTTCTATAATTATCCAGATGTAAGTACATTTCGGTGACCTTACAAGCAAAACTTCACACCCTGCATGATAGCCAATCACATTGTCGGTTACATGTTACACTTTTTGGTTCGTTAACTTAAAACTGACTTTTTTGCTTAAGAAAATTAAAACTTAAGAAATGTTAACTGTAAATGAAGTATCTTTATGATAAAAAGATATATTTCAATATTATTCACTTTTTTGAAAAAAGCAAAATACGGCTTCTTACATTGCTACGAGTGTATTATAGGATTCCTTAATTTAATTTACTCGATTGGAGAAATCTAATAATCCACGAGTCATAATGCAAGTCGTTGTTTCTCTAATTTTCAAAACGCTTTGAAAACTGGTCAAATTCTCCCTACGTCTCCCGTCACTATGGTAACCAGTTTGAATTCATGCGAATCTTGTGATGAAAAATATCCAACACTTTACAAGTATGCAGAAATCATAATCAATACAATTTTGATGCACAGGATGTGCATATTTGGTCGATTTACGACTCATCAGTTGTGCTCAAGGTGTAAACTGTTGAAAACCAAAACAACAATCCAAAGAGCTGAAGAGCAAATTCAAAAATCCAAAAAATGACCAAAAGGGGTAAAGCCAAAACATCTAAGGACAGAGCTATGCACGAGGGAGATACTGTTTAGTTTTCAATAATTTTACAATTTTAACAGTAAATTTTAAGTATCAATTTCGGGATAGTATCGAAATACTAGCAACTGAGCTGTGGATACCCTCGTTAAACACGGTAGATTATTTCCATATGCCAGTTGTCATTTAAAACGGAACTATTTTTTCTAGAGGAAGTTCTATCATACAACAGCTGTCAAAATGGCAGACGGGCAGGAACAAGAAGAATACGGCATTGTTAGAATTTGACCCTTAATGAATCCTATCTGTCCCCGACAATTCGAATGTTTTGACAGAAAAGTTGCTCAGACAGGGGTACGTTGCTCCTAAGCTGAAGTCATCCTTATTAAAGTTTTATGGGCGTCATCATGACTTGGTTGACAGGTATCAAAAAACCGTTTCCCAAATGAAAATGGACCTGTTCCATTGATATTATCCCTTCCTCATATCGGATTTTACATGGACAGCATGGCGGGTGTCCTGCAGGAAGCAGAGACTGCTTACTCTTCCGGAGCACCTGAGTCTACCGCCGGTTTTTTGGTGGGGTCCATGTTGTTCATATGTTTTTAGTTTTTGATTGTAGTGCATGTATTGTTTTGGTCTTGTCTTCGTTGTTCTCCGGAGTTTGTCAGTTGTTACGATTTTTCTCTCCTTCGAATATCCCTTTGGTATTTCTTGACTTTACTTTTGTCCCGATTTCGATTTATTTAAGCACATCTTTTTTTTAAAAAGCAGACGACGGGATCGCGTTTGTTTATATGTAACGAAGGAAATGTATTAAAGACCAATCATATTCCGAGAACCAAAAACTCTCTTGTGATATTATCAATTTTTCCAAAACCAGTCAAGATACCGTTAAATTGGCCGAAAATTAGAGAAATAGTCATAAAACGAAATATACGCGATTTGTTGTAGAGAATACTGTACTAGTGCTCTTCGACAATTTTTATGTCTTTTCAGAGGTCAAAGCCGAATTAACACAGACAGCATAGTGTATGTGAAAAACACCACGAGTATCAGAGCCTTCAATATGTTAAATTAATATTCCTTAATTAAAGAATCAGATAAAATCTGTCAATCGTAAACAAATATGACCACCGTTGAACCCTGTATTTTTTTAATATATGATTATAAAAGGGATTAATATCAGTGTTTACTGTATTTTATACTTACAATCCTTACTGTGATGATATAAATTACTTTGGTAAATAACCGTCCAAGTAAACAAAAGGATACTATAAATTTCAGCTTTGTATGAGAATTGACTTGAAAACCTTTTCCGTAGAGTCCATAATTTTTTTTACAGAACAAATACAGTAAATAAACGATTATGAGTAATGCGAAAAGACACTGATATAAGCCATTACGGATTAAGGCAGATGTCATTACACATTATCACTGATAAGAAAAAAACAGTTTGGGTTATTTTTTCGCATTTCTACGAAATTGGATTTTAATACAAGTGATGACGCAAAAATATAGAGAATGCACGTGTCTAGTGCATACAAATGATATCACAGACTGTTAATGTCCCGACATTTGTGTGTTTCAGCTAGTAGAGAAGTCTCCGGTGGTATCAGTAACTCAGATGCTCGTATTTTGGTATCACTATCTCAGTTGCTAGTGTTTCCATACTAGCCCCAAATTGATACTTGACATTTACCGTTCGAAAAATGTTAAATTTTAAGAAAACTCTTGCAACGCTCCGTCCTTAGATTATTTTGGCTCCACCCATTTAGTCATTTTGACACTTTTGAACTTGTTCCTCAACCATTTGGACTACTGATTGGGTTTTCAAAATGTTAGGCCTTGTGAACAAGGATGCACGAAAATCGACGAAATGTGCACATCTTGTGCAATATAAGGAATGTTATCTTGGGATCAAAAGAATTTACTGATATTACCAAATTGTAAAATATCTGCTAAGACATCGACTCAGCTACTAATGTCCAGAAAAAAATCACTGTACATGCTGTAAAGAACAGGAGTAAAAAAGGAATAAAATCGGTTGAAATATAACAAACATTATTGTTACTTCTCCTGAATGGGAAATTTACAAATGGGATACTGAAATCATCTCGTTTGTGTTTCTGTTAGTTTATAGACCGAGATCTAAATATGAAGCAGATCTACTATGTATCCAAATAACATCTGCAATAGTGTTTTACTTTCGCTCGAGTGATGCATCACACTTAAAAAGTTCAAAACTTGCACATGTTCTAACAACGTCATGTTCGTTTGCATTGACGTCATATTTCATGCAAAATCAAAGAAAAACGAACAAGAACGTATTCTAGTTGTAAAATTGAGGTATTTCGGCATTTGAATTCCGACCAAAGCAACGAACAAGTAATAACAGTTTAAACTGGCACTCAGTTGTGATATTCGAATTGCACCTACTATGCATATAGTTCGTAAGGACAAATTTTATTGAAATCTCACAGAAATAAGGACTGTTTAAGAAAGTGTGATATTTAAAATGAATTTTTAAAAAATGCTTTAGTTCAGTCGATGCATATGATTAACTTGTTCCTCTATATTCTCAACGTACTGTCCAATTTCGAAATTGTAATGGCATCAAGGAAATATTACCAGGGGATCCTAAAATTATATAATTCAAGATTGTTTAATTTGGAAGTAAATATTTTGAGTTTGTTTAGATAAAGTGATAGAATCATAATTTTTGTTATAAAATAACATGGAGAAAACTGATTATAGATTTTAATTCATTAGTACTCTTCATTCTGTGTTTGTTCATAATGAAGTGTACAAAGTGTCTTTCTCTTTTGCCCTCTTATATTACCTTTCGTCAAGAATAAGATTTAAAGCAACACTTTTTTGTGATAAAATTCTTTTTCGTTTTTTGCTTAACGTTTTGAAACATTAAATCATAAAACCTATACCAAACTGGAATGTTCCTCCCATTATATTAAATGGACTAAGTATAATAAGAACGCAAGTTTTCAATAAATAAAATATATTATTCTAAATAGATAAATGTCTTACCTTTGAAAATCTAGCTAATATTTCATATCAATTTAGTCTACATATATATCCGTCTTAGGGTTGTAATCTGAATAAAACAAAACAAATTATCAATCAAATGTTTGAAAACATTTAGCATGATCACGCGATTGTGAAGTTTATTATGGAAAACAATTTGTTTAGGATGAAACATTAAAGTTTTGTATCACGTTTCATCCGTATAAATACGGACTCCTCTGAGAATCTCATACTACTCAGAAGTCATCACCTTACATCCATATAGGGAACAGGTTTGTCTACAAATGACTTTGTTTATTCATACATACATCGCGATTCCATAAAACTACAAAGTTGCCTTTGCGAGCATCACTACATTAACACGTTATTGTCTACAAAGGATAGTATAAAATTTTATCTAATATAGTATCGCATGAATATAAAAAGAATACAAATCAACATTTTAATAGATAGAATAACAGCAAAGTGTCAAGTTTCATGTTCTTCTAAATTCACTTGACTGAAAACACGCACCTGCACTTAGCACAATTGTGTTTTAATAGCTTTTTACGTCTATGAAAGTGTAATAGAATCGCATAATTACATAAAATAATTACAGAATCGTTGTCATCAACGACCATATCAAAACCAATTAGAATAAGATAATCAATTTCCAGTTTCAATGGTTTTTCGATGAACATTTATGACATTTAAAAATGTTAAATATTTGCATCTTCAACTATTATTCCTAGGATATAGTGTCATGTAACGTGATTCATTGTATAATGCAGCTGTGTTACTACCAGGAGACATAATGGATGTCTTCGATTCAGATTGGACTGAGAAAACTGCCCCAAGTAAGAAATTTCTAATTACAGTAATATAATGTTCAGATGTCAGATGATATGATAAAGGATATATGTCGTGAAAATAAAACCACATGAAATTAATATATGAACTTTGAAGTCCCACTGCCTTATTTGAACTAGACGGGGTCGAAAAATGTCAGATTACATTCCATACATAAAAAAAAAGGAAAATTGACGAGCATCTTCTTGTTTTTCACAACAAAATTAATTTTCTGCCCTGAAAACCTGATATGTTCTTCCTTGTAATATTTTGAATAAATAATTCAAATAATCTGGTTCGTTAAATTGAGATAAGCTTTTCTTGAAGTTTTATTTGGGGCTGGTACCTAAATAATCTATTTTTGTTTAGTTTATTATGAATGTTTTATTCTTTTAGTTATACACTTATCCTTGTGGTGTTTGTGTGTTGTGTTCCATTCTCCTGACTTTGTCTTTTCCTTGGACTTCGAATTTGTGGAGTTTTCCGACCGTTTTGTCACATCAGTATTCTCTTGCCGATATTTAGCAGATACAGTTAATTAATATTATGCAATTTATTTGAGAGCCAAATACTCATAAAAAGAAGACATCGTTGGTTTTTTGGTAGCAAATACCTGAACTAGTCTGTCCCATTGATAGGTGCCGATTCTAGACTAGAACTGCAAATTTATAATTTTTATATATAGGATGTGTTCTGACGTTCCACGGCCCCAACTAATATAAAATTACGTTTTAGGCAAGAGAAATCTCGTACCAAACGTATACTATAGATATTACGAATGATGCAATAGTAAAATTAAATAGAGTAAAATCTGCTTTAAAGGACACCTATACCGCAAATCACTGTGAGGTCACTGTGAAAATGTCCCTGTAATGAACAAAACTTGTAACATTAACATGTATATATAAAGGGCACCTTTAGGTTTTTTTCGCATGGATCGAATTTTCAAATGTTCCAAACTTCTTTTCGTAAACGATTATGTGATTTTACTACAAATAAGGAATTATCAGTCGATGCAAGTATAATTATTTTTCTAGCAAAGGTCGTGTAAAGAAACCATTTTGGTGAAATATTAACATTTCTTTTTATCTTATGAGAGACACTCAGCTGAAAAATAATCTAACTGTCACCTGAAATAAGAAGTATGTACGAACAGCAAAAATTAGCTTTGGTTCTGAGAGCCGTTCACAACAGTCTCAGTCACCCCAAAATGGCATTTGTATCTAAAAATGTTCAAGTGCAAAGCAATTGTTTTACTGTCACTTGAAATGGGCCGTATGTAGTTACAACAAAAAATTGTTTTCCTCACAATTGTCCTAGTCAACCCCAAAATGAAAGTTATTAGACAAAATTAAACATCAGGCCCTTAGATGGTTTTGGCCTTGACCCTTTTAATAATTTTGATATTTTTGAATTTGCTCCTCAAAGTTTTGGATTGATGTTTTGGTTTCCAACCGTTTAGGCCTTGAGCACAACTAATGAGTCGTAAATCGACGAAATGTGCATATCTTGTGGATCAGAATTGGTACATCAAGGAATTTTATTTGAAAGTAAAGTCTATAAAAAATCTTATGATAACGGCCAAATCTTTATGAGATTTGGAGTACTTTTTCATGAGTATCAATTTCGGGAAAAGGAAATCACCTTAATGAATCTGCCTATGTATGTTTAAACATAACAATCCAAAGATACTAATATTAGATATAGTAAATTTATACTATGCTGTATACGACGCATTTCAAGGAGTTACCTCTCATCAGCAGCATTAAAACCGAAACATTGATGACTACTTTTTGTTTTAAAACAAGTTTGGTTTTTGGTCTTCCAAATGTTTCGGTTTTAATGCTGCTGATGAGAGGTCACTCCTTGAAATGCGTCGTATACAGCATAGTATAAATTTACTATATCTAATATTAGTATCTTTGGATTGTTATTTTGGAAGACTAAAAACCAAACTTATTTTAAACAAGAAGTACTCATAACCAAAATACCGTAATAGGAAGCCAAATTTCAGATAAGGAGATCTACCATGTGCAATACAAGGAATGAACCCTTAGTATTTCTATTATTTTTGAATTTTGCTAAACACTGGTGATTTCTGTAACAAATCAATGAATAATCATGCCAGACAAGCTTACGTCTTACGACTGGGTTGGCGAATACCCTCGGAACCTAGGGTCCACCATGCTGAGAGTTTCAAAATAACAATCCAAAGATACAATATTAGATATAGTAAATTTATATTATGCTGTATACGACGCATTTCAAACATTTTCACATGCACATGACCAGCATCTATACATACTGCATCTTTCAAAGAAATGATATGTCCTATTTACCACTCTCCCAATGATATAAATTTTGTATAATATAATCGTTTTGATAAAAAGAGACAAAAGACAATTTTATAAAACAAAATGACATAAACCAATCAAATTCAGAGAATTGATGGTTTTAGTATATCGTAATAACGTGTACAGACCAAAACTATAGAATCTATCTACAATTTTAATCAGTGTTAGTATTAAAGTATAATACACCTTTCCATGATATGAAAACGCGATTTCATGAGAATTTATATATTTGAGTTAATTTCGTTTTCAGTACAATTCAAACCTTTGAAAAAAACAGCTTCATATGAATTGCTGAATTTGTCTTCTATTTGTAAGGCTTCCCTACACATGAAATGAATGGCATGTTTTATCACACTGTAAGATATAAATAATGAAAAGTTTCATGCATATACATTCAGTATAAGGTCCATAGAACTTGAAACGTCTCAATAAAACATTTTGATATACATTCAATGGTTTACATAAAGCAAAGATAAAAATAATCTGGAAATAGCTCTGAGGCATCAGGAATGTATCAAGTCTAAAAAGGACAAATATACATAAGGAGCAATCCAAAAACGTAATCCATTGGACAGACAAACCCGGGAAGACAAATGAACAACCACAAGCACAACAAATAAACACAGAAAACTAAAAAAGAAAGAACAACACGAACTCCTATAAAAACCAGGAGTGAACCCAGGTGCTCCGGAAGGGTAAGCAGTTCCTGCTCCGTATACCTCACCGGTCGTGAAGATCAACAGTAAAACAGTCAAAACTAGAGCCTCTAACTACCCAGATAATATCAGTTTCTAAAGCTTTAACTTTCAAAATTATAAGCTTTAAACTTTCTGTATAGTCTACGAAGTTGCTTTGTAGAATATTGAAAAGAGAAAAATTAAATGATATAAAATAACTGTGCAGCATAAAACTATATTTCCATATTCAAAATGTTAATGTACATTTTTCCTTCAATTCTAATTTCGTATAATGGATTTTAGGTAGTAAAATGGTTTAAATGATCACAATGACCAACATAATTTAGTACACATTTTATAGGCTTTGTATTAAGTGTAAAAAAAGAGTAAAAATCTCTTAAAAAGTAAAGTCAAGAAATACTCAAAGGATATTTGAAGGAGCGGAAAATCGAAAACAACTGACAAAGTCCGGAGAACAACGAAGACAAGAACAAAACAATACAAACATTACACTTAAAAACTTAAAACACGTGAACAACATTGACCCCACCAAAAAACCGGGGTAGACGCTGGCGCTTCGAAAGAGTAAGTAGTCTCTGCTTCCTGCAGGAAACCCGCCATGCTGGAATTTAACTAAATAATTACGTTTAAATCTTTTCTGTAATACTAATAGCAAATGGCACAAATTGAAAATGAACAGGAAAATTAAAATGTACCAATACGATAAAATTGATTAAGAGCAAATAATAATTCAGTTTGTTTACTCCTTCACATTGGACGATCCTTGTACAAAGTCACAGATCGGAATCATTTTCATTTATCAAGTGTTAATTTCATGGAAATACGAAAACACGTTCAAAATATAACCACATAAACGGTGTAAATGACATTTATAGATAGATAAAAATGTAGCAATGGGAATTTGCTTTAGAATTAACAGAGAAGATACAAATCGAATTACATAGGTGCTTAATGCCTGACCATTGAAACGTTGTAATTGGATTGAACTTTGTTATTTAGATTCGATGAGAGATCGTGCAGTGTTATGACCATTACACGGAGGGTTACTGTGATTAAAACGCACAGACTTTCAATAAACCATCAACTTTATTAAGTATCAAACGAATGGAGTTCATGTGTAAATAAAACATAATATAACAAGATGCTTTGAAGATTCGCATTTTAATCCAGATATTAATGGTCATTTGTGTGGTTTCTTTCATGCTGAGAGACAAAACTGATCGCAAGTGCACGGTACAAGTAAACTAAGCCTTCATAAATAATTTCTTTGATACAAATTTTGATACACAAAATGTGCATATTTCGTCTCATCAATTATGTACAAGGCCTTAAAGATGATCGCTGGTCTAATAGGAAATAAATAGGATTTGAAATAGGTGTTTTAGTTTGAGAGAACATATGAATAGTAAACAAATAAGCAAGAAAAAAATATAGGTTCATGTGCTCATTTAAGAGCTATAAGGCCTTGAAAATTTGCAGGAAATGGGTTTTCTCTGGATTTTTTTTATTACTTTCGCCCGAGGGTTTAGGAGCTGATCTAGCACTTGATTTCCTTTTTACATTTCTTTCCCATGTTGGTTTTTTGTCTTAATCTTAATCTTAAAACCGTTAACATTTTCTCCCAAAATCGATCGTTCTTTTCCTTAGGACATAGCCTCCAGAACTTTGAAGCTATATGTTGTGATTTTTTTGCACGGTAATCTGTTGGACGTATTACTTACTTATCAAAAGAAACGCATAACAGTAGATCCATCATTCTTGTTGTCTCTTATTATATCTTAATCATAGATGTTTGATTTCATTCGCTATCATATACCTCTTGTTTTGTATTTTACAAGTAGAAGAACGAATGTGCTTTTAACGTACATGTGAATGAATTAACAGAAATTATAAAGTAAATGTAAAAATTAAGTAAATGACGCATGTGGACTAAAATAACATCAAACATTCTTCAGTACCTCAATATAACAAATCACTGTGTGTAAATCACATTGTGAAAATGTCCCTGTTTTTAACAAAAGTGTATAATTAACCTGTGTATAAAGAACACTTGTTTATATTATAGGGAACTTTTTCTGGGCTCTTAAGTACCCTGTACACCAGGTTTGACTGTATTTGAGAGACCAGTCGGTGAAATACTTGAATATAACACAAAGAGCAGGTGAACAGGACTTTTGTTGCCGTTCTTCATCTTGAAAGTACATTTAGGAACATAGTAAATATTAAATCTAAAAAAATCTAAGTAATTTAATCAGCTGTTATAAAATTGATGGATATTTTGAAACTAAGGATTAGATACAAATGATAAATCCTGAGATACCATTTTTAATGCACAAGACGTGCACATTTCGTCGATTTCTGCTTAAAATGTTGAAAAAAAATATATTAATCCAAAACTTTGAATAGCAAATTTAAACCGATGTCAAAATGACAAAAAATAGTAAAAATAAGGCCAAAACCATCTAAGGCAGAGTCATGCACGATACAGATTATACTTATTCACATAATATTACATTTTTTTATAACAGGAAATTTAAAGTGAATACGCTGTCTCTGTAGTTTGATTGTATTTAACTTCATCCTTTTGCTTATTTTCATACCGGAATCGGCTCGTCAGCATTTCAGCAATATTTGCTAGTCATGAGTGACGCATTTCATGAATGAATTTAAGGATTATGTTAAAATTGGCTAGATTTTGCCTATTTCTTTTAGCCATCGATATAATGGTGCATAAAACAGTAAACGTATTATTATTACCACATGTTGTAAATGTGTGTCGTTTTAGTTTTGCAGTAAATTGATAAATACATGACATTTCCTAATCGTGTTCATGTATTATGGTGAAATGATTGTCATATTATTGCTTATTATCTGTATAATAAACATGATAAAGCTCTATCATTAAATACAATTGCACGTAGGTACAAGGGTATGCAATAAATGCATTTAAAATATTGACTATGAACATGGAATACGTTGATTAGATATTAGTTAATTAGCAGTTATAATTACAGTGGTCGAATAGTGCAGTAAAGAATTTACATGTACGTGTATAAGGAGAAATCTGATGTAGGACAAATCTACAAAAAGAAACCTGTAAATGCATTACTGGTATGATATATGAAGCAAGTGAAAAATACAGATAGCATGAAGATGGATAAATGTCACTGCTACTGTTTCAATAATTGAAAAAATAAACGTAAAAGCGAAATCCATCTGACATGAAATCTACTAAAAGCAGATTAAATATTAGTTTTGATGTCGACTACCAAGTCCTAAATTGGTGAAAGCCTAAACACAATAATTCAAAATGTTAAAGAACAGATTCAAAATTGCAAAAAAGATAAAACATATAAAATATGTTAAAGCTAAAAACTATCATCTGACAGTGTAATGGCTCCTTATTTTTTCCATAATTAAATATAAAAAAAATGTAATAGTCGGAGTATCCCCGTTGTGAATAGCCCTGTTCTTAGATGGTTTTGGCTTTACAGCTTTTGGTCATTTTGACATTTTTGTATTGCTCTTCAACGTTTTGGATTTTTGCTTTGGTTTTTTCAACATTTTAGACCTTGAGCACAACCGAAAAGTCGTAAATCGAAATATGCATATCATGTGCATCAAGACGTTTATCAAAGAATTATATTTTTACCACTGATTCGAAGCCGCTGCTGGAGGAATCCAAGTCTCTGAGTGTATCCCCAGCTCAATTGCTAGTATTTCGATACAAGCTCGAGATTGATACGAAATGTGCACATCTGGTATCAAATAATTGTATTTAAAATGTATGTAGTACATAATTTTGGCAATGTGTTTGTTCTAATTCATTTCGTCAACAATTTCTGCCGTTATAGTTATGTCAATTTGTTTCCTTTCTAGTTTTTTTGTGTTTTTATGTTGTGCTTATGGTTGTTTATTTGTCTTCCCGGGTTTGTCTGTCCAATTTGATTACGTTTTTTGATTTGCTCCTTATATATATTTGCCCCCTTTACTGCTGCACATGTACAAAATTACATTTATATAAAAACGATATCAATCAATTGTACACCAAAATTTGGTAAATGAATCAAATATAATTTCAAGCTGGAAGTTTAAGCTCGTGAACGTCTTTGTAAAGAGGAATGAGTACAGCAAATACATCAGATAAAAGATAATGTCCATTTACATTAAGAGCACTTGCGAAAACCAATACAGTGTCAAATTCACTCTTGTGAAGTAAACGCTTTTGTGAAACTAACTTTTTATAATAACAACTACACAGATGACATCCTTTAATGAACATTTTGTACGACAGTACAGCATTCAGATTATGCAGGGTCTGCACCAAATATATAGACAATAACAGTGCATGGACTTGATATAATCGATATACGGATGAGCCTTAGAATCGGGTGAAAATGCGAGGGTTTCCTGAACATTTTCCCCGATCGTGGCAAATTCGCCTATCAAAGTTTGTGTCACGTCAAGGTACTGATGTTGTCTTTATACTGCAATCTTTGATGGCATTAGTGGATATTACTACTAGTACTAATTTCAAAATTATTTAAACGTGTGTTACCCTCTACAGGCTCTAGTTGATTCGGCGGTAGAAGTCACCTTTTCAAAGATTGATGAGCAAGTATAATATCATTTAAAATAAAGGACAGTTTGGCTGCAACTATTTTTTTTCAACAATAAAAGATAAGTAACAACAGAATAAGTTTTGAATTTGAAGATTCAAGTCAGTTTGTTCATTTCGTTCATGATCGTATAACTCACTGTCAATATGTTGTCAACGCATTTTTACTGCACAAATAGAACGATTGCAGTGTAAATATTGATAATATTATCGATATAACATCTTAGAAGTGTTAAAACAATTCACTGAAAATTGATAGAACCTTTAAATGTGTCAGGTGTGCAAAAGCAATTGATACCCTTTTCTGTGACATGAAAGAGCGATAAAACACACGAATTAACAGCTCGTTAACAAAATAGATAACAAATTACATTCATTGCTGGTGGACGTCTGCTGATGTCTGTAAATACTGATTTACTTAGAGTGATCAGGGTTGTATCACACATCTTGAATTTTTACATTTTGTCAAAGGTTTTGTTCGATGATCGATTCAGCAATTTCTCTACTGTAATGTACGTTATTTATCTTATCAAGTCTTTACATTTGCTTTCGGATTGATTTAAGATCAGACTGTGTTTAATCATCTTTTAACATCAGTTATTAAACTATCAATTTACAATGAATGTTGTCACTGTTTTTATACTATTTTTGTATTTTCTTTATTTTTATATGGTGGGGGAGGGGGGGGGATACCATACATGTGACCTTTCAATGGTATAAATATCTTAATGAATATTTCAAAAATCCTGAAAAAAATATTTACAAAATCTACTTATATTTCTGTAGTGAAAGTATGATATAAACGATGTGAAGCCTTAACTATTGATTATAATACAATTCTGCTGATCTGAGATTTAAAGTTCATCAAATGAAGGGAGACACTGCTCGTTCTCGTTTAAGGGCTGTAGCCTAGCTGAAGTTACTATCTCTAGCGATTGCTTTCTAGTACTTAAGTTAAATTGGTTATCATTGCATGTGTTCAGGTGGTTGTATGGTGTAAGTAAAGTTAAGAAATACCAAAGGGATATTCGAAGGAGGGGAAAATCGGAAACAACTGACAAACTCCGGAGAACAACGACGACAAGACCAAAACAGTACAAACAGTACACTTAAAAACTGTATATAAACAACATAGACCCCAGCAAAAAACCTGGGATAGACTCAGGTGCGCAGGAATTAGATAATAATTAGATAATAAATATATTCTATGACAACAATTCTGCTGCACAGGATGCGCACATTAAATCGATTTGCGAAGATGTGCTGAAGGCCTAAAACCAATAAAATAATACAAAACGTTGAAGAGCACATTGCTCCAGAAAGTAATTCCTTAGTTTTTACAAAATTTAACATTTGTTTTTTTTTTAAAACAGTAAATTTGAAGAATCAATTTTTGACTAGTATCGAATTACGCTCTGGATCTTGGAGTAGAGGCATTGGTTCAGTGGTAAAATATTAGGTTTTGTTTTTACTCTATCTTTTTCAGGCGTCTGTGGTAGTTCCATCCTTTAGTTTTTCAAGTTTTCGCTTCGTGTCTAGACTTTGTTTTGAATTCCCTTTTCACTCAAGTCGTTGTTTTGGTAATTTATAGCAAATATTTTTTGATCTTATTTTTGTTTTGCACAAGTCTATCTATTGTATTGCACTGAGTATTACTTCACTGACATCCTAGAAACGATAATATTTTGATGTGTCCAACAGACTATATCTTTAAGTAAATCCAGGGAAGATCTTTTTTAACAATAACAACTATACATTATTTGACAGAAAAAGATTATTTATTGACAAAATTTTTCAGTTCTGTTTGAAGAGGCTGCTGATGAACTTCTCTGATATCTCCACAATATAGACTAATGACATATAAATAACGAAATGTCTACTAAACCAATCAAACATACCCAATACTATTTACAGAACAATGTGATAGTTATGCTATGTAACAAGTAGTTGATCGTCGTGTCAAATCAGTATTTTGAATAAGGCTTTATGCCATCGGCTGTTTATTACCCTAATTAATCCATTTCAACTTTAAGAATAATGATAGGCGTTTTTGATACAATTATACCAAAATATGCAATAAAAATGACAAACAACACTATTGCATTCATTATTTAAAAAATATTGTAATTAATTTATTTTGGCGTTTGCCATTTCCAAGATTATTCTTCAATTTATTGCAATTTTGACTTTAATGAGGCATGTGAAGTTCCTCCTGTGCCAATAAATACTTGTATATCTGACAATATCTAAACTTAATAGAAAACACCTGTACGAAATTGAGTAAGATCTATATGACAACGTACTTTTACTTTGACTTTTGATGGAGAACATATTTTTACATGTGTGTGATATCCAGGTGTGATATATACATGATATATTATGTGATCTTGTTTTCATCTTTCTAACACGTCTTTTGATTCATTTTAAGTAGCTTAACATAAACTGTAAAAAGTAGATGATTCTATTTTTTCGAAACATTCCTTATACTTGTATACATATGTGTTTCATAAAATAACTTTATAACAAGAAAGGGAGATAATGCTACTCGTCTGTCCTTAGTCCTAATTAATGCAAGAAAAAAATAGTCTTTCTATGTTATTCCCCATATCGGGTACCCCAATATGCATTAACATTTATGAAATTCTTTTTAAATTCCTATAAAAATCATAGCATTCCAACTTCATGAACATATCACAAATGTAACGGAATAATTCAAAACAATTCAACATGGTAAAATCTGTTCTCGTTACTTTTCTTTCCTGAAAATTACCTTGAAAAAATGGGATTCAATTTTTCATAAAATCCATTTAAAACATATTTAAGCATTCATCTGAAATAGTTTTTATTAGAACAATCTGGTTGGAATTAATATAATATTAACGAATCGAAAGAGGAAGTGATATTCATTTTTGGCAACCATCTTTCATAAAATGGCTTCGGCGAGCCGTTGATAATCAAGAAATACTTCTTATTCCCAGCAGACACTCGTCTAAAGACAATTTCTATCAGTAATAGAATTATACAATAATGTCACGTATGGTAATTTATAGCGTTTTCTTAATTTCATAAAAAATTAATTGTTAATTATTAGTATTTGATATTTTCATGCGTTATTTTAAATTGCCAATATTTATATTTTGTAAAAATGGGATTTCTACTGCTGACGTTTATTGTCATAGAAAAAACAACGCGTAATTATCACTCCGCCAGCGTCGTCATAAATAAACGTTTATTACAATGTAAAATATTTCTATTCAATAAAACTTTTGTTTTCTTTGATCACAGATTCATCCTTCAAGATAGAACATAGATACCATTATTATTTTCATTTTTTTATTATTACACAAACATGCAGTTTCTGATTTCTGGCTACTGGCGATGAATATAATACTGAAAAGTTTAGTGATAGAATTAATAGTTTTGGAAACGAAGGAGTGTGTACAAAATATATTACTCTACTTGCGAATTGCCATGTCCTTATATGATTTTGGTTCTCTCTCTCTTTATGTTGGTTGGAGGTTTACTCTGCCAAACGTTTGGTTTATTGTTTTGGATGTTAAGTTTAAGCACTGTTGCTAAGATACGACAACAACGCACAATGACTTCCATTCAAAACCGAGATTTTAAGGTTCAAATTCTTCCACTGTTTCTAAAGTTGTAATATTTGTACATGTTATATCTTATATAGTAAAAATTTAGAATTATGATTGCTAAAACTCGCACTGTATCGAGTGTAGAAATACTTTAACCCACTCAAAATAGAAGTTGAACCTATATTCGTTTGATATCTCGTAATTGCTTTAAATTATTTTGAATCTTATAAGAAACCTCAATGATACAAAAGTCTTCTTTTGCCAGTTTTAAACAATATTTTAAAATTACATGGGTTCATAGTTTTTCAATGGTATCTGGATTTGATATAATGTTTCGCATCAGTACACACATATACACAGAATAAAGATTATCTGATGCCCAACATTGTAAATCAAAGGAAAATGCATTAAAAGAAATAGTAATGGTCAGGTGATATTTTTATGAAAAATCACATGCATGTCATACAGGCATAAAACTGTGTCAAAGGTCAGCTGAAAAGTCTAAGGCTGGTACGTTCCCACCTAAAATCATCTATAGCGACCAAAAATGGTGGGTTTACATACATGCATAACATTTGTTTAGAAAGACTTATTTGTAAATATACTCAAGCATGGAATTGAAGTCATGGTCCGGAGACAGGTGTCAGAATGACATGTACCCACCAAGAACTATCAATAGACCAAATATGATGTGCCTATGTATTACAGTTGCTGAGAAAGGACTTACTCGTGAAACACTCGCAAGTGACTCAACCATGACATTGAGATCAAGGTACGGTGACAGATGTCAGATTGCCAATAACAATTATCTGTAGACCAAAAATGGTTGGTCTAGGTACATGTATTACAGTTGCTGAGAAATAATCTTAATCACAAAACTTAAGCGCAAATTTTAAAAATGCTTATGAAGTCAATGAACCATGAAAACGAGGTCAAGGTCTCAAGCCAAGCCAACGGTCTTTAAGTTAAGCTATTATGTGTGCAAAGTTTTTCGGGTTTTGAAAACGTTTACGTCGCCGCCGTTGCCACCGCCGCCGGAAGTAATACCTACATCTCGACTTTTACAATTTTCGTCCCTGGTGAGACAAAAACCATTATGGCGAATACTGGGAACACTATGATACAAATCCGAATATTAAAGAAGACATGTTTTACACATTTTTATTACGGCAATCAATGTTTTATGAGAGAGATGAATTCATTCTATCCGTCTCTTCACCCTTTATTGTCTGGTGCAATGAAATCTTGCATAAATTTTTTTTAAAAATCTAATAAAAATCAGCATGAGGCAAAATACATGTAATTATGGTCCAACATCTTGAAGTGAGATTATTTGATATTTGTCATATCCATATTTTAAGGCTTGTGTATATCGTTTTATAAACTACATAACATTCAAAATACCTCCAATTTATGAATTATTTTATGACATTAACTAAGAAATCTTTAATACATGTATACCTGAAATATCAGTATGAAACCGCTTTGCAAAGATTTATATCATTTAGATCTCCTTAGCTGAAATTTGGCTTCCTATTTCGGTATTTTTGGTTGAGTACTTCTTGTTTAATATAAGTTTGGTTTTTGGTCTTCCAAATGTTTCGGCTTTAATGCTGCTGATTAGAGGTAACTTCTTGAAATGCGTCGTATACAGCATGGTATAAATTTATTATATCTAATATAAGTATCTTTGGATTGTTATTTAGAATAATATAGTTGAACGAAAAATAACGGCTATCCTGTGCCATTTTTTGTGGCGGATATGATTGATCAGTTTGAAGTGCTCAATGTGGCCAGTCACATCTTACAGTGGTATTAAATTATAAACCGAAATTCAAACACTTTTAAACAATTTAAATAAGCATCATATAGAAAATTCGGCCGTGAGAACAGCCTAGTGGTTGTTAAAGGGGATGGGGAAGGGTGGGGTGCACTTGTTGATACTACATCTGTCCAGACACTTGTTGGGTGTCTTATCCGTTGCTTTGTTTGAGATGCTTTCTATTCTTTATTTATTCTTGATTTACTATTAGTGTTTGTTTATTCGGTTTTATCTCTTTGTTTTGAGGATACAGTGAAATGTTTTTGACATTTCGCATAAGAGAGGTTTATATTTATGCTCTAGAGATACTATAGAACCCAGATAACAAAGAAAGTAGTCTTACGTTTGGGTACCCATCAAACCGGTTTAACCCCACCACTGTTCAGTGTCTGTGCCAAGTCAGACTACCCCGACTCACTGTTGTGTTCATGTTTGTGTTTTGTAATCTTTTATGCTATTTTTTGTACGGCGTTTTGTCAGTTGGGTTGCTTTGATTGATTGGTATATTAATTGTTGACCTTACCTGCTATCCATTTTGTTGTTTATTAAAAGACGAAAATTATAACTTTTATAACATTATAATTTACATCATCAAAGTTTATAACTTTATTTAATTGACGACAGTATTTTATAAGAGTAATTAACTTTTACCATGACTATAATAATTAACCTACAGATATGCAGAAGGTTTTATTATCATGTGAACTACTGGTTTACTTAAAATGACACAAAATTACTCTTAAACGTGAATGTTACGGTTTATTAGTGTTGTAATATGTAATTAAAGTATTCCTTGCTCATCGTTGTTTATTTACATGCACTTTACGATATTGTAGTATTCTATGAATGGCGTTAATTACAGAACTGTTTACTTTGCAGGCAATATGCTATTGTTTGTATTGTTCATCTAAACCGATCCGCTGTGCACAGCTGTCTACTTTGACGTAACGATATTTTTTCTTTCTTATTATGACAAATATATGTTTGATGTATTCAAGAAAACGAAAGCGTAACGCCATAGTAGACTGTGGGTTGAAAAAAAATCTTGTTTGTTACCATTTACGGATATTATTGGGATTTGCTGTTGGGATCCTATATTTTAAGACAATTATAGATGAAGAATTAATTTCGATAGAACTGCAAAATTCACACTATGCAAACGTACAAAAAACACAATCAAAATTTTAAAATTTGTTTTACTACGAAAAGAAATCTTGTGATGAATTCTAATGACTTTATAGAGTCACTAACGAAATAAAATGGGAATGTTGATGGATTCTAGCTATTGAAATTTTAGGAGATGGTCATTTCTCTATTTTCGGTCTAAAATATTTTCTTTTCGCGATTATTTACCGCAGGACACACAAAATTATTGAACGGAAAATGCAGTCACATAATAAGAAAAGGAAAGTACTTCCTAGAATGTGTCATTTATTTTAATCAAATAAATATACTATTGAAGATTAAGGCCAACATTGTCACTTAGACAAAAAGAAGACTGTAGGCCTGAAAATGTAAACGAATTTAACCATACTGAGTAGCATTTGTCGTTTCAATTTAAAAATAACAATGTTTTACAAGATGGATTGTTTTCTTTATAATTAAATTTTATAAGTAGACGAAGAAATTTAAAGATTCCAAATTTACAGTGTTTTCCCCAACAGTTTCAGTTTTTTTTATAAATATTATCTGAGACACCCCAAAAAAAAAAAAAAAAAAAAAAACTGTAAACAAAAACTATGTTGTCGTGTCTTTGTAATATTTTTATAATGTCTTTGACTGGGATTTGATAAAATCATAATTTACACCATCAAAGTTTTCACTATACAGCACTCTGTTATTTATGGCGATTGCAGACACCGATATTTGTTTCTTGAAAACTTAATATTAGTAAATGCTGTAGGTTAATACCTAATTTTTGACAAAATTGATTTAACGCACAAAGTAGTAATTCTCTTGATTGATACTGAATCTGATAATTTTTAAACTGATTTGCAACCTTGCAACGTTGAATATCGAGGTTGAAATGCAGATTATAAATTTCTAAATGTATCTATTACAAATTTCTAATTTATAAGTAGGAATTTCAATATAGCATTAATGTACAATCCTTTTTTTCTAAATTTTGTATATATCACGATAAAATACATATGAAATGGCTAGGAGGATATTTATATCTTTTAAAAGGTTATGTTTACAACAGGTTTAATGTTCCCCTCGTCATCAGCCATTTTGATTCTTCTCCGAGGCACTAAATATTTCCCAAGGTAAAAGGAGAACAATGAAATTTGCTATTGTCAGAAATAGCCATTTAAAAGGTATTTACTATATTATTTAATTGAAGTATGTTTTATGGACCCTCTAAACATCACAGAGAGGTCCTAACCATGATAAAATATCGTTGGAAGACTTTTAAATTATTTGATCTATTATAGTGGTCGATCTTGGTACTTGAGTAATCCTATAATAAATTTACGTTTAACAGCACTTGTATTTTCCTTTGTTTTTAAATACCTGGGTATGGTTCCGCTATGAAGAGAATTTTTAACATTGGTTTAAAATTTTTGCCCAACATCTATTTTTTGAAAAAAGTGAGCAGTTATTTTAAAATCCAAAGAATACGATCTTTTTTTTTAAAATCCCCTCACTATGAAACTAGATATCTTAAGATAGATGTCACGTCCTTCTGGGATGACAGCTCATCGTACTTGACACTTCACTGGATTTTACTCACTGGCAATGAGACGGGTGCCGTTAATGAAGCAGGGCATGCATTTCTCCGGAGCACCTGGTTTCATTACCGGTGTTATCGGGAGTTCAAATTGCTAGTGCATTGGTTTCTGTGCTGTCTTTTTCTAGTACTGTTTAATTTATTGTATTTATTTTTTAATTATTTTAGTTATACATGTATACTCGTGGTATTTGTTCGTTCTGCTCCATTCTCTTCTTCCTTTGGATTTAGACTTTACGGATTTTTCCCACGGTATACTTTTGCTCATACTTTACTCAATGACCTTACGTGTACCTTTCCCACAACCCAACAGATAGACATACACACAAAAAATCCACTTTTGCAGCTATATTGAAATTCCTAATGTATCGAAGAAATTTCTCTGTCTTAATCATAAACCTTACAATTTATTTTATTGTCATGCAACGACGCTTTTAACTGACTGAAATAGCATGCCGATATTGATTTCAATATTGGGTCAGTAGCCTTATAAAGTATACTGGTACCCTTTTACTCTCATTCAATGACAGGTTCAGAGTGTTTATGACGTCATGTTTCCCCAGATTATGCGCCGAAATTACCCTTATTCATATCGTCTACAGATGTCCCATTTTTTGCGTTTCTCTTATACAGATGACAATTCAGTATTGCAGGATAAAAACAATAAAGGTGTGTTGTCAGAAAATATAAAGTATATTTGCACTCGGTGCGTAACATGTAAACCTTGCATTTCTTCCTGTTTCTTTCTGATAATTTACATTTAGTGTATATATACATAACTATCTCAAACTTCAATTTAAAAAAAAATTGAAGGTTCCAAGAACTTTGAGATTACGAAAATGAACTGTAAATATATAGAACATGTGTACATTGTCTCGGAATATAACATTTAATCGGACAGGTATAGAAATGCGAGGATTGCCGAGTCCGAATGAAACTTAAAGAGACAATATACACATTCTGTTTATCCTGCTACATAAAATATGTTAAAAATAGTTGGAAAACAGTGAATTTATGCAGCAATCAACGTCAAAAGACCGCAAAACCGTCGCATTTAAGTCGCAACGTCATAAGTAAAATATCAAGGTTTTGTACTGTGACGTTACAGTAAAAGTGATATATATACAGTCAATGACTGTATATCACTTTTAAATATACAGTCAATGCATTTTGATTGCTCATATAGCAGAGTTGCAGGATAAATGACCTTAATGACCCGCAGTGTCTCGCACTAACATAGTATAGAGGGAATTGAACAAATTTATTTTTATTCTGTTCTTCCTCAAGCTCTTAACCGCAGTTCGGAAATTGAATTAATACTCGCATTTAAATAAAATTCAAGTTCTATAAAGAGATATAATAGATGGCGTTCCCTGAAAAAAGAGAAAAAAAACTGATGTCATTTAGACTTTTTGTAGACATAATTATTCTGTGAAGTTTTTGTACATTAAAAGCCTTTCAAATTTACAATTTGATGAAATTGGTTTTTTCCCAAAGACCCAATACTGTACATAATTGTAATTGAAATATCAGCGGTTAAATGCTTTTACACGAGAAATGCGTTGGGGAAACCAACTTTGAAATGTTAGTTTCCATTAATGCAGATGTATTAAACATTTCACTTCTCCTTTTAAGAAGGAATTAAAAATGAACTGTTAAATTGTTAAGGAAAAGGTTGTGCCATGTTTTCATTATCAGCTCTTTTAATTCATTTAAGTCTTTGATGTCAGTCCTAAAATAACTTGTATGTGAATGTTTATTTTTTAACAATCAGTCACACAGAATAGATTGATCATATGTAATATTTCAATTTTTTTGTAATGAAAAAATTAAATATATGTTAACACTTCTACAAAACGCAATCTATCAGAGAAAGTGTTGTAATAAAACAACTAAAAAATAATTGATTTCGAAAACATGATTCTAAACATACATGTATCAATAGATAAGATTATTAAGTATAGTAAAACTTTAGTTCTAAGTTAAAACTATTACATTACCTATGGTTGAATGCATTTTATGTTAATCTCTGTATACTAGTAGTATGTATAGTAAATAATCATAGTAATAAAAGTTCTATGACAATAATTAGATGGGCATTCTCAAATATATACTGCCCGACAAGTTTTTATAGTTCTAGCAAGTATTCACTTTGTTGGTAATCATACTGTATTGGTTTTTATAGTATGATTTATATACCAGATTGTCAGAGTATATAAGGGCGATGTTTGGGTACGCATAAAACCCACTACAGTTCAGTATATGTACCAAGTCATGCTATTCTGACTCTTTTTTGGGTTTGTGTTTGTGCTGTTTTATTTTAGGGGGTACAGAACACCTAAGGGGGATAACTCTTTAAAATCACTTGAACGGTTTAATCACATACTTTTAGTAAAGAGAAATCAAGCTACTCAATGATCAAAATTAGTGTTTGTCAAACTGCTATATATTCAATGAAATTAATCCCGTAGATTTTGTGGTTCAAGTTTCTTTAAATTTTTATATTTTTGTCAATAGTTCAAAGTAAATATTTCGTCAAAATTTTATGAAAATTAAACGAGCTAAATCTATTTTAGTCAAAGCGTTGGGTACCCCATTGAGTTGGGCGGCGTTGATTGAATGATACATTGTTCACATTTCCTGTTTCAGTTTTTTATTTATCTGACTACTCTCTCGCTCGGATACCTTATTCTACAAAGTAAACATCCTTTTAAGGTTTCAAGGCTGAATTAATAAATTAAAAATCGTCCATGATCAAGGTATACGTATTTTAGCCAATAATATTATTACCTTTTCTAATACGTTTTTGGAACTAAGTTTAATTGACATTCAACAACAATTTCAATAACTAATGGAAAGCTTAAAAAACAACATTGAATATTCTTGAATAATTTAGAATAATATAAAGAGACATCATAGAATAATATTGGTATGATGGTTATTTGAGAAAGAACATTATCAATTTTCAGGCTTTCAATATTGAAAGAAATCCTGCACTTCAAATATTTCTTAAGACTTCCATTACTTCAAATTACCGTTTCGTACATTATTTGGTATTGTTTGATAGACTAGAGGCTTAAAATTCCACCTGAAAGTCCTACCAATCCATCGAATAATATATTTTTATAATGAGTTTATATAATGTTCATTTAGACAAGTGGAGAATAACTATTAACATTCGGTAAGAAACTACAGTTGTCCATACCATTCAGTTTGTTCGTGCCGACAGGAACGAAACATGCAATTTCATAAAGGTTGTTTCCTAGATTCTTCATTCTCAGAGGTTTCAGAAGATCAGGATTGAAAATTGAACTGATAAGAGGTAACATGATCCTATAGCTGATAAACATATTTGCATATTCTACTTAACGTCAGAGAAACCAAAATTGCACCGGAAACCAAACTACTGGAATCTTTGAATAAAAAAGAAATATCAATTTTAAAAACTGTCATTATCTTCTGCATATATATTTTCACGTATTACGTATTACGAATAAAAACTTTAAAAAAAACGTTAGTTACTGAAAAATTGAACTACAATGATGACGCCTTGCCACGTCAATGATTTTCATGACAGTTTTATCGCCCATTCGGAAATCTTATGTGTGACTTTATACCAACATTTTTTTTTCTGAGAATTAGTCTGAGTGTAATACAAAATCATGTAAATAAAAATTATTACAAGAGAGATGTGATCACTACAATATACTACAAGTCTAAAGTTTTTGTTGACAATATGCATATTTCACAACACTCACAAGATTAAAAAAAAGTATCAATAAAAACAAACTCATTACGTTCTAAAAGTAATCAACGGAAAGCCTCAACATAATATACATTAAAAAATGTTGCCGAAGCATTAAGTATAGAGAGATTCAGACCAACCAATTCTCAACATGCATTTTTTTACATTTATCGAAATCGATTGCAACATTTGATAAATTCTGGCCTTTGAAATATGACAGATTTTTAAATGAAAGTAGGGATCAAAGTAAATGAGTAACGATGAAATAGTACATAAACGTTATTTCTACTATTTTATAGGACTTCTTTTGCCTTGTTCGCCGTGATATGGCTCAAATGTCACCAACACGGCGTAAAACAATATTCAATCAATCTATTGCCTTGTTGCCTGTTTAAAAAATATAGTTACAAGTTTTCCATTATATTATCTACAACAACAAAATATGAAAACCTTGTTCGCAGTTTTATCTTAAGTAAGAGACAACAACTTACCTATTGGCTTCTTATCCAGTGTGTAGGACTCTAATAACGTAAAGCAATTTGTATCCATATCAAAATCCTGCAAAAATAAGTAACCAAATAAAATTTCTTCTCACTGATTGGTTCGCTAACTATATATACCTCCCTTTCTGCATTAAACAATCAAAGCTTATATGCAGCGTATCCGCATAGCGATTGAAATCATCTTTGTCTTTAAAAAATATCAATAATGATACAGTATCGGTTATCTTATAAGCTATTTTGATAAACAAAATACGATTGATTTTGTTTCTCATTTCAAGCTGGAAATTTTCTCCAATACGAGTTCTGTATTTCTCATACTACTTGAATTTGTACAAATACATACTGAAAACATCGTAGAAACACGGTATAACTATATTCATATTTCAAACAAACATGCCAAAGACCAAAGAATGGGAAAACTGAAATATTAGAACTCATTCAAAAAACAACCGTAAAGAGTAAAGATGGACAAATTAAGAGTGGACCTATGTAGGATGGAAATCCTCCAAAGTTTTCAACAATTTACATATTATGTTAATTCCAAGACTTTCTACATCTCATCTACCCCAGTGAGCTTGAAATTAAGGATACTACAGATACATCGAAGTCTGCTTCATATTTGGATGTGTTTTTTGAAATAGACTATGAGGGACATTGAAAAACAAAACTTTATGCCAAACGTGATGACTTAAACTTTCCTGATGTTCATGCATACGGTGTCTACTTTTCTCAGCTTGTCCGATATTCAAGGGTATGCGTGATTTACCTGACTCTCGACAAAGAGGATTACTGCTGTCACAAAAGCTTCTTAACCAGGGTTTTGTCAGGGATAAGTAGATGTCATCACTTATGAAATTTTACGGTGGTCATCACGAATTGATCGACCGTTACATTGTTCCAATATCGAAGGTGATGTTGGACCTATTCCCACTGTCGTAGCATTTTATGTACTACCATCGGATTGACTTTGTTGAACTTTTTGGTTTGCTCCTTAGGTATATTTGTCCTCTTTATTTATTAGCTTTGTGCCATTACGATAGTACTAGTACCTGAGCTGATTATAACTGGCTTTCGCCAATAGAGGCCTAAACACCAATAAATCATGTCTCAGATGTAAAAATGGAAAGCATAAACATATCGAGTGTTTGTTTTGGGGGAAAAAACATTATTCAAACACATGTAATAAATATCGTAAGATTTAAATTGTTTTAAAAAAAGCATCGAAGAATGTTTATATTATATGTAAACAAATCTGTATACTATTCTAGAGAATCAGGTTAAGTCACCCCAAAGACATGTCGCCTTTAGGATAATTTACGAATCAAAAGATACAACTTGCATCTTCTCAGGACAAGTCGCTCACTCAGTGATTTGTTCAGTTAAACTTTTCCACTGCAGCTCAAAACACAAGACAACCCTGATATTTTATGGACATAATGTTTTAGCATTGCAGTGTTTTACATACATGTCTAAAGGTTCTAATTTGTGGCTGGTGTTAAGTGGGCTGTTTTTATATGATGGGTTAACATCCCTACGGGTTCTAAGTTTAAAACTATATGCCTTTGGACTGGGCTTTTGTCAGATGGTCAAAGTTCTTATTGAAAACCCTAAATGTTTATATACTAGCGTACAAGTTTGTTGGTTACCTGACTGGCACCTTTATTTATCGAACTTCTTTTTGTTAATACATGTAATAAAGAAAACGAAACGAAAACAAAATATCAATGTTTTAGATACACATGTATTGGTGATAATGTGAAATTTTCGAAAGTCGAATATTGAAGCAAATATATAAATGTGCTTAGTGTAAAAATGGCAAATTATTTAGCCATAACTGTCTTTTTCACTGTTGTTCATATCAAAGCACTGTAATTAAATTCAGTTTTCATTTATCTGCTCAATCCTGGGCAAATAAAGATATGATATCTATTCTATCAGTTAAACACAATGCAGTTAGTCTAATACCACATAAAGAATGCAATAAACTCAAAAACCTAATTTCCTTCTGCATTAAAAAAATGTATTTTATTCTTTTGTGATGTTTTAAACTACAAAAATATGTTTCAACTAAAATTTTATAGCTTTAATTGCGTAATTTTATTAGCCCAATGCAATCAACTAAGTCCACGCTCGGATAGCAGCCTTGATATTACATGTATTAGAATAATTAATTACTTAATTTAGATTTTAACAACATATCATATCTAAAAATCTTAGATTTTAATTAATTCTGGTGGTATTGTTCAAATTTTTTGGACAATTAGTATTAATATTTAATAATTTCATTTTGAAATAACTCAGATGATAAATATTAGTCTTATGTAATCTAATGTGACGGAAAACGGCGAAGCCTGTTTTAAACAAGGAAATACTTATCTTAGAAAACAACTATTAGACTTTTAAAGGTGAATCCTTGAATTTTTTGCCCCATCCACAAGTTTTTTTTATCAGCGCCATCTAACTTACTTCTGTTAGTAGGATTTGTTTTTCACAAGTTTTAAGCCAACAATTTTTTTGCCAAATTTTAGAGGCCCTTTTTACCAGCAAAACAAGGTCAAAGGGTTGCTCTCCTTGTGTGGTGTGAACTTTTGAAGACTGATTCTGTTTCAGCGTAGTAGGTTTCATAAAAGAAACATGTAGTCCCTTTTGTTCATTTAAGGGAAAATCTACAAGAATTCGTAGTCTTCACCCCGCATTTTGCTATCTCTTTCGTTTGTCTAAAGGTTTCTATAAGTTTTGATAGTTTGTATAAAAAGGTCAGGAGTGGGACTATATTACGCTATATTTATTTATTTTCTTTTAAGGGGGATTTTCTAATATAGAAACGATCTTCTTTTGTTCCCGAAGTGTTGTCAGTGAGATGTGTTGGAGAAAGGTTAATTGACAGTGCATACTGCAAGATGATCGTAATGATATTAAAGAAACGTTTTTAAACGTTGCCTTATTTAATTCAAAGTAAAGCAAGAAGGCAATATTGTAAGAAATACTCAGTTTACCATAGCCTTATGTGTTAACATATACTCTTAGGATTCATGATATTTCTTTGGACACGAATGTTCGTGGTCTTTCCTGTTTGCATTGTAACCACAATTCTTACGCAAAACACAGCATCAGTAATGTGCTTTTGTTATTATAACATTTCCATTTCACCAAAATTATTATCAATGGAACGCCAAATTTTCACTGAACCAAAAAAGTGGATACCCACTTATTGAAGATATAGAAATCCACTATATACATATTTTCCAAAGGAAACATGTCATTTATCTTCACGTACGAAGAGATATTTGGAAATGTCCCATTAGGTGCAACAGGTATTGGTGGTACCATTTTCACAAACATTATACTTGTACGTTGTATTCACCTCAATCCTAACGTTTCAGTTTACTGCAGTCCAGCGTTCGATATTTCCGATATTGATCATGTTGATAAAAGTTTTTAAAAATGTTGTTAGGCTACAGTAACCCTTGGAATACTGACACATAATACACAATGTAAAAGAAATGTGCTTTTATTGTTGTTCTTCATCTTGAAATTCGTTGTACAGTTTTTAACAATAAATCAAAAATGAAATAAATTATCGAAATGTAATCCACTGTAGTATAGAATGCTATCACATGTCAACAAGTCTAAGTAAATTATTTTGGCTTTCACATTTTTTATCTTGCGCACTTCCGACGATACACAGATGGTCACATTATATATACCCCTGAGGGCGCTAGCAAATGTTAGTTTTCAATAATTTAGTAAAGGGTTTTTCATTACCGGATGTAGTGTTAGTATTGTAAACTCTGGATATCTGGTTTAATTTTATGGCATTGTGGCATACATGTAGATACGGATTGTTGTGCACAGGCTGATATCAAAGAATAGTCAGGGGGCCTCGGTGGGCGAGTGGTCTAGGTAGATCGTCGTTACTACTAATGATCACTAGCCTGTCAACACCGAGGTTGTGAGTTCGAATCCCACCTGTGGCGAGAAGTGTTTGACTCTGATATTAATTGACAAGGTTGCCAGTTTCCTACCGAAGGTCAGTGGTTCACTCCGGGTATTCCGGCTTCCCTCACCAATAAAAAAACTGGCCGATGCGAAATAGCCAAATGTGCTGAAAACTGCGTAAAACCCACACTAAACAAACAAAGAATATTCATAGGTCATTTCCGTTCCATAGTCGAGTATCAATCCTCTGGGAAATTATTTGTGGAACTATTGTGGAGCTATAGCTCTTGCATGGAAGGTGAAATTTTGAAGGACTTAATGACCTCGTTATGAAGCATAACAGACATGTAAGCGTTCAATTTTGTGACGGTTCAGATATACGAATTCCAAGCAAGTTTTCCGCAATTTAACAAAGAACTAATCAAACCAAAATACTGAATTCCACGATTTGTGACTACTAAACCGATGTCAAATTGGGTGGTTAATTCATAAATTCAAAGACAAAAAGAAATGCGAAATTCGTCTGTTTTCTATATGTTATAATTATACTTTCATTTTTATTTCTAAATTTGTTTCTCTCTGATTCTTACAGCATTGTCGTTATATTGTGTCAGAAATATTGCAAGTCATTTTTATCTGAACTAAATAACATTTTCATCGCGTTTAGTCATCCAATCATCGCTTGCTTTAACAAAATGATGTAATGGGTTTACTGATTGAAATTTTGAAGCAGTTCAATTTCTATTCATAATGATTAATGACCATATTTGTTTTCTTAAAGGAAAATAATCATTGAAATATTTCATTATCATGCATCAAATACATGTTGTAACAAACAAAGAAATGAATATTGTATAAACCTTCGAGAGATCCATATGGTTGAATAACACATGCGCACAATCTCATTAAATGATCGCACGATTGTGCACATTTTACCTGTATATTCACATGACGTTTGCCCACAGGATAACTTAGAAAAAATACTACGTTTACGTAGTTGTATTCGAAATAATTTGATCCGAAATTCAGATCTGAATCAAATGTCCATACTCAAACAAAGCTACCACAATCTATCAATTATATATAAGAACATCCAATATGTACCATGTGTGTTCTTTTTGCTTCTAAACTAGAGTAAGCAAACGTATATAAACATGTTCCAGCTTCTCAATGCTTCCTGATCTGGAGTTTATGTTGATCTAAACAGGCATAATAGGTACCATAATGTACTTGTAAGTGGAACATATTATGTCTGGCTAACGGAAAAGGTAAATATAACTATTTACGCAAGTGTAGAAATAAAAGTGTGTGCAAGTGTCATATGTGCGCATGTGAAAATCTCTCAGATGTGCACAACATGTTTCTCCCATCCATACAGCATACATGTACATGTATAATCATGAAATTAAGTCATTGAATTTACATACAGAAAAAAGCCAAACAGAATATCGGTTTAAAGATATTTTTGCAATATATTTTTTCCTAAATGTCATTGTGTTTATTTTATGCCAATAATGGTAATTTATACTAGTTTTTCAATTCCAGTTCTAATCGTGCTAACCCAAATGTCGATTTCAAGCAGATACCCTGGGCTCATGTTCAAAACTTAAAACACAACAAAATACAAAAACAAAGTAAAAGCAAAAAAGCCCCCCCACCCCCACCCCCCCCCCCCCCCAAAATAAAAAAGAAAAAGATAAAATAAAAAAAAAGAAAAGAAAAGAAAAGAAGAATAAAAAGAAAAACAATATAAACTTATAAAGAATAAAAATATTCTTTAACTTTAGATCTATGTACTTTTGGAAAAAGACAATACCACACTAACTTAACACAGACTCTAAACATTCTATGCACGGCGTATGTAAGTACATAATTATAATTATTAATTGTCGTGATACGATCAGTAAATTGTATAGCATGGTCATAGGATGAAGCATGATAATTATGAGAAACATCAAAATATAAAAACATGTTCCATTAAGACATTACTGTGGTATAATTAAGGGATGTAAATACACGTCATTATCTATACTAAAGTACATCACATATTTATATTCGAGAGATTTCTGACTCGTCAGTATTCTACATTTTTTATTTGGATAATTTTGACAGAGTTGCCTCCCATTTTGGCATGTATCCAATGGTTAATATCTTTGATATCTATAAATGTAGGCGAAATATTATTGAAAAAAAAAAAAACATTTCATAGTAATCCCATGTTGGAAACAATTGAATGCTTTTTACTAGACCAAGACACTAGTCCAGAAAGAAAAAGTTTTATCATAGTTTTTTAACCAAAAATATTTTTATAATAATAATACTTTATTTCAAAAGCGATACTGCTTATAGAGTACAATACATAAATCATATAATTAGTGGCAATTTATCACATAAATATTAAATGTAAATATACATTAAGTATATTTAAGGACTCATAGTCAAAAATGGGTTGTTAATCTTTTGTCATATGATAGATATGGATTCATTCACTGTTTAATTCCTTACCTTTTACGTTGATGGTAAATGAAACATACCTACATTATACATGTAGTACACATATATATGTAACAATAGCGTAACAACATTGCCTATATATCGACTTAAAGACAAAAGAAGCCGATAAAATTCGTTTATTTTTTAATCACTTTTTAGAAGAGTAAAATGTACTTTTACAATGTTAACGGACAAATTTTCAATATCAGCTGATCAATGCAGTTAAATGTTATTTTTGAAAATTTTAAATTCAGTAGTTAATTTAAATTGATGATACATTTCCATGTTACGTTTTAATAAATAATACATTAAGATAGATATCCGGGAAACAATATGCGACACAGCAGTACTGTGAAAAAAAAAACTAACGGGAACTAATAAATATGTCACCATTGATTTTCATGAGGTATATTATGCATTTGTAAAATAACAACAAAAGAACAATATTATAAACAATTCAAAGTGGATTTCAATTTAATTTCTTTTTTAATTCTCTCGCCTCCAGATAAATTTGATTAAAAAATATCATGATAAATTTATATGATGCAAAATGGAATTGAAATAATATATGGATTTTTCTGCAGGGCCTTCCATAATAAGAAATTTACATGCAATTTTCTTCAGCTTCATAATAAAACGTATCACAAAATACCGAAATAAATTTGATGCACTGTATGGTCATTTCGTTGACTGGCAACTCATCAGCAGTGCTCGAGATCAAAGTATTGGAAAACCGGTTAAAGATATAATGAAGAATTAATAAGCACAACCATAAAAAATCAGAACAATTAAAACAAACAGGAATCTAAACTCAGCTAAGGGTTACCTCTGCATCAAAAGGAAGAGCCTAAGACATTTAATTTGCCCTTTTCCCTTCCAGCATCGACATAAAGGGTATTACATGTAAATGTACTTTTCAATTTTTCAAATTATTTGTGTCCTATTAGTCGAATCCATTCAACCCACTTTTTTCATATTTAAAACATTTTGCGTTTTTCGATTGGTTTCTACACGAGGCGTGTTTTATTGGAATACGTGTATAACTTGCATCGAAATCGGTATCATAGAAAGTTACGAGAGTATATTTGACCCCTTAAGTAATCACTGATTTGACAACGACATGGTCTGTTTTTAAGTTTCATACAATTTTCTGCGCTAACATACTTCACATATCTAATAACAAACATCTCTTTTGTTTCAATGTCAGCCTATCCAAAAATTGATTTTAAAGAATATATCTTAATTTGTTAATGTTATTTTTGTTTAATATAAATCAAATTTATTGTTTTCTGGGAAATGAGAGGATTCGATTAAATCTATCCATTTAGTAATACACTGCGTTGTTGTGAGAACCCAGTAGACTCAAGAGATTGCAGATAACCTCTACGTTATGGAAATCTTAATGTGACAAATATGTCAAAGCCAAAATATATTTTTAAAATTTAAACTTGACTTTGTCGTAACAATATTTGATCACAACGTAGTGCGTATACAATCATGACAGTCGCGTTATAAATGTCTTCAAACAACACGTCAACAGACTGACAGTTCATTTACCTTTCTTTCACAAATATTTAAGGTATCCGGACCATAAATGACCACGTAATTATTCAAAAGTTCCCGGATGTTCCATACAACGCAATTGAAATGACCTCGGTAATTATCGGCAAACTTCGGAAATGCCAATATAACTAAATTATTTTCACAGACTCTCCATATAAGCAACAAATTGTGTTTCAACTTTAGAAAAATATATATACAAAATCCCAGCTTTAAATTGTTTGGTTCAGCCATTCACGGTCAAAAAGAGAAACAATTTTCGATCATGATCTATTATGGTCCGGATACCTTAAAAGTAAAGCCTCGTTGTCTCATAAATTGAATGGATCTCAAATACATTTCGAGACATCAGTAGGAAATATACATGTAGTCATGATATTGGAGTACCAAATACATATATAATATTGAGATCAAAGAATAGCCTTGAGATTTCAAAGGTGTTGAAATAAATGAGTTTGAGATAACTTTTTGTTACATTTTGTTATTTAAAACACAATCGCGATTCAGATCCACACAAATTAAAGCCACGGTGCACGCTTCAGCTGCTGTTTACTGTTTACTTGTGTTGTAATGTTCACCTATTTGTTTAAAAATTCTCGACTGTTAAAAATAATAATGGTTGTTACTAATGAAGAGGGTACAATCGTGATAAATAGACTATGCTCAAAGAGCAATATGTACTTTATCTTTGATACTACCCTCGCCTCCGCCTCGGGCATTACCACTGTTTCAGTTACTGGGAAGTCTATATACTACGATGAATTCCCTGTCCATAAAACATAAGGAATTAAAGATGTTTGAACATGGTGTAAAATATGTACATTACAGAATGAATATAATATTTCAGAATCATACCAAGTTCCATGTGTAAATGTACTTCCTTGAATGTGTTGGTCATATTAGGGATGATACTGGTCTGTCATGTTAGTGAAATTATACTAGAAAATCGGATTCACAATCTGCAAACATATGATGTGTTGCTGTAAGTCCTATTTTTCCGACACATGGTGTATTTTAACAAAGTACCCGAATTAATTTCTTCTTTTAAATATTGACATTAATTTGATAATTTAAAGCTGAATGTCATAAAATGTCAAAACAGAGAGAACTTTTCGTTTCTTTCGTACACAGTTATATTCGAAGTATTTGGTCACTAATATACATAAACTTTCCAGATGCGTACATGTTGTATCTATGGGATTTAAATAGTATAACAGAATGCTTAATGGCATATAAGCTAAAAACTTCCCACAATAAAAATATCCACAAACCTCACAAACATACGAATAAAAAATAATATAATTCTATAACAATTAAAGCATATTAGTTTACATAAAACAAACCACAAATAATTGCTGTTTTCATAATATATTTAATTATAAATTCTGGCAGTTTTACATTGTCCGTCTGTGTTTTCAATATTTAAAAAACAGGTTAATGTTTAAAATGCAAATAATGCATTTCTTTAATGCTCCTCTGTGTACAATAACGATTTCCAGAGAAAAACAATTGCGTCATCAACGCAGAATTATTACGATGTTTTCAATATTATTAACGTCGAGGTACCCAATTAGCCCATTTCGGAGGGTGGTTTCCGACCATTGCGGAGAAACTGCTATAAAAATATTGTTGATTTTTATTTTTGAACAAGTAGACTACACAATTGTTTTCCACATTTGGCGTGTATAAACTTACTGAATTTCTGCCAGCAGCGGCTCAAGGGTCGCGTTGTTCCGTGATTTTGGAAGGGAACCCAAATTGGCAAGGTAGTGAATAGATCCAACGAGACTTCAGTGCACAAAGTTTGTTCCCGTCTGTTAAAGCTACAAATCATCCGCAGAAGAAAATTTTCCATCAGTGTTTACTGTGACAAAATAAAAGGGATGGGCGATCTGGGTACACTGGGCGATTTGGGTACCCTGACGTTAGATGTTGATAATATCCGAAAATCACTCGGAATACTAGATGTGCACGTACAAAATGTAGTACATGTATATGCACACGTGAAGAGTACAGCTAACAAGACATAAATTGTCAAAATATGCATCACTGTCAGTGTAATTGAATGGACGCAGTGTGCAATATCAACGATTTTTGTAGGCTCTCTTTTGCAGCTAAAACATTGTCGACAAATACAAAATTTATTTGTACGAGCTTTAAAAACGAGAAACACCTGTTTCGAAGCAAGCACAATTCAGATGTGCGTATTATATATTTTTTTCGTGTCTTTGCCTTATACCAATAAGTTGTGGATTTACCGTTCTTTTTTTGTATGTTTGATCTTAGTACCTATATACAGGTATATAATTTTCACATTTATTCGTACATGCAACTACTCGGTTTGGAGTATAAAAATAAGAAACATATTGGAAAGTCGGAATCACTTGACAGTGCTTCGCCTAAAAGATTTTTATCAATATAATAATGAAGCAGCTTTTTATATAGTTGTATCAAATGCAAGGATTGCTGAAGATTTCTATCTGATTTGCAGCCAAGTACACATAAATTTTATATCTACTAAATAAGGTTATAAAACAACATTTGGAACTTGAAGTTTAAGACATTAAAATTGTGTAAAGCTGTATTACTTCATTACACTAACAATATAATAATCAGTACGTTATTGAAAAGCATCCCCAAGTTCACCATCAGTGATTTACTCTATCACTGACAGAACAGAACAAGAATTTACATGATCAAACAATCTGCCTCCATAAATATTAGCATTATAATGACTATAAAATATCATTTTAAGCAATATTTTATGAGATTAGCTTCAATTTTACATCCTCGTTCTGCATAATAAAAGAGTATAAGGATTTTTTAAAGAAAAATCTTCTTAATATGAAGAACACTTTTCAAATATACACAGCCTTCAAAAGAAATAACAATTCCTTTGCTTATTTAAAAAAAATGCTTGACACTAAATAAGGTTCTTTAATTTTTTTTAATCTTTAATGACAGTTCTAACATGCTATTTATCCATGCAATATCTTATTCAGAATAGATATTCGTATAGAATTGATACATCAAAGAGTTGAATGAAAACTGAAATTCATAGATAAATGGGACAACACTAGAAAATTACAAAAGAACTTTCAAATCGAAAGGTCCGCGTTTCGATCTAAAGGATAGATGCTTGTTTGAAACTTGAGTTTTAAAATATTGTCTATTGTACGAATTCACAAGGAAAATGTCAAACACAGGGCAAACCAATCAAAAGAATCCAGAATAATTAATAAATAAATAAATACAACTAAATTAAAAGAAACCTAATACGTAAAGAGATAAGCAACGTAAAAGAAAGAGCGGATACTAGCCACATATTCTTTGAAGCGTACTTCAGTCATTTTCGTAATTATCGAATGAGTTACACGATATAATCCATGTAATCTGGTTTGAGAAATGCTATATCTGGTGAACCAAAAAATCATAAAATGAACAAATCATGTTAAAGAAGTATATCTTGTTTAAAGGGATTGACTTTGTGGAACTTCACGACGGGTGCCGTATACGGGACAGGAACTGATTACCCTTCCGGAGCACCTGTGTTCACTCCTGCTTTTTTTATAGCAGTTCGTGTTGTTCATTTTTTTTTAGTTTTCAGTGTTTATTTGTTGTGCTTGTGGTTGTTCATTTGTCTTCCCGGTTTTGTCTGTCTAATGGATTGCGTTTTTTATTGCCCTTTAGGTATATTTGTTCTCTTTGAAACAATCACTACATTTTATATTATCAGCAAATTTTCTATGAAGTAACTTCCATTCAGATATATATTGCCACTCAATCACCTGTTACATACATGTACATGTACCTTTAATTAAAAAAAACTTTCACATGAACAAATGTACAATGCACAATATACCCATGACTAATTTTAAAAGAAAAAGTTCTCGTATTATGAAAGGTCTCAAGGGTATACGTCCAATACAAATAAAAGCAGAAACTCTTTTTGAACTGGACTACATTCAACCTTACACGAATATTCCATATCGATTCTTATTAAAATTCACGAGGAATTGAAAGTTAGAAAGGATAATCAGGGTAATGTCAAAGAACAGATGGACGACGGGCATTTACATATTCTCCGGTTTACGTCTAGAATCTTTAAATTAATTTCATGTATGAAAATGAAGAAAATAGCTATGATCTATTATTATGTTTAAAAGTATAGTTAATACTATATTCTACAAATCATGAAGCAAATAAATTTAGACGAATAGAAAAAAAATAATCAATTTGATTTGACTAAACATAAAGAAAAAGTTTGGCTTTCTTGTATAATGATTTTGATTTGGGTATTCCAGTGGTAAGAAGTGTGCCTCCTATCTCGATTTTTTTACTCTTGAATTAAACGTAATTCCGGGAAAACAAAAGAAACCCTTCTTAAAGTTTCACCTTCCGCTATTCGGACCGTGTTTAATAGAATTTAAAAAAAAACGTGTATTTAACGGCTTTACGTTTTAAGATATTCGTCGAAGCTGCTAGAACTATTTAACATACGACAAGCATGACCACCATAAATATTTTTTTCTTTTAAAGTTGTAATGTATTAGCTGTCACAACGTATTATTTTTTTTATAACTATGTTCTTTAAATTCTCTTATAGTTTGGTATAATTCTATATACAGATAAAGAATTTAAATAAATTTAAATAACAAATTATGTATATTTTAACATTTAAACCCGCCTACACTCGGATAAAGTCATATTTTTAGAATATTTTTCAAATTTCTATTTCAAGAATGTCACTTATATTTCATTGATTTGATAGTGTTAAAGATTTCAACCCAAAAATAAAACAATTCTAATTGAATAATTGCTTACAAGATAATTCGATTTCTGGAATCTTATTTCTAAATCCACTATTGACGTCAGTATGATTATCAGGAAAATTTTAACGTACTTCTATTGCTGCAGTTCTGTGAATTGCAATCTGATTTTAGATCCTGATTCTTGACATAAAAAATAAGTCGTGGCATAACATAACTTCACGCAATTAAACGTATTCTGCAATTAAAGAATAAAGTTTAAACTTGACAAGTGTTAAAAATCTTAAGCGAAGACAGCATTGAAACGTTTTTGAATACGAAATAATAATAATAGGATTATATAGAATTAATACCGGTTGTCATCGAAACAGATCAACTTGGCTGTAAAGCAAATGACGTATGAGATCAACTTAGGGTATCCGGACCACAAAATACCACGTGATTGTTCGAACTGTCCGGATGTTCTATAAAAAGTAATGGCAAGGACTCTGGTAATCACCGGCATACTTCGGAATCGTATTTTTAAATAGGCTAAATACAAAAAAAAAACGAAATGGGAAATATATATCTACGCTATTCCTGCTTTAAGGATGATCGCTGGTCTAATAGTAAATAAGTAGGATTTGAAATATGTGTTTTAGTTTGAGAGAACATATGAATAGTAAACAAATAAGCAAGAAAAAAAATATAGGTTCATGTGCTCATTTTAGTGCTATAAAGCCTTGAAATTTGCAGGAAGTAGGTTTTCTCTGGATTTTTCATTGTCTTTGTATTGGCAACTTCAGTCTCTCAAAAATGTATGAAAAAATAAAAAGGAATTCATAAAATTTTGTCAAATACCATTTTAAGGTATATATGATTGAATTATAAAAGAAAAAGTGGGGGTTCACGGGCAAAAAATTTCATGTTTAAGAAATGGATAAAACCCGAGGATTCCGAAAATCTGACAAAAAGACCAAAACATGACCAGCAAGCATCCTTAACGTGTGATTTAATTCATTTCTCATAAAAAAAATATATAATTGGTGGTCATGAACTGATATGGCCAGATACCTTAAACTAGACGAACTTAATGACCTTTGTACATGTACTTGGAGTAGAATTAACTGTTGGAGATGGTACACTAGTTTGAACAGCTGTCGAGACACATTCCATGTTTAAAGTTGAGAAATTCACATCTTCGGGTATTCAGTAATGTTTAAAGGCTTTTAAGGGAATTTTATCCAAAAATATTATGTGTTTCGCTTCAGTAAACAACCATTTCTTCAATAAATGTAATTATTTCTTACACGAATATAATTATTTAATGTAACAGGCTTGTATAATAAAGCGTATCACAAAATACCGAAATAAATTTGATGCACTGTATGGCCATTTCGTTGACTGACAACTCATCAGCAGTGCTCGAGATCAAAATGTTGGAAATCAGGTTAAAGTTATAATGATGAATTAATAAGCACAACCATCAAATATCCAAAAAATTAAAACAAACAGGTATCCAAACTCTGCCAAGAGTTACCTCTGCATCAAAAGGAAGAGCCTAAGAATTTCTGGTATTTTTTGTTAATTTTTGTATAGCTGACTTAAATTCTGCTTTTTATTTTCATGTTAAGAAGACTGTACTGACAAATACATGAAAAACAAATTTTCCAGGAATCTATAACTGTTTTCCGTGTGAAAGCTGAACTTCCAAGTTTTATAACTGCCTGTTTTAATCTCGACTATCACGATGTTCTGAAAGTTTTAAGAAAAGGAAACGTTCATTTGATTTCAATTTTATAATCCTTTTGTTGAATGCTCAGGCTGTTTTTTATAATGCCATGAAGGACATATATCATAACCAACATCATTTCTGTATTACCATAAAATGCAAACCTCATCTGTTTTGTGTGCATCCTTAAATAAATCAGAATAAATTGGTGATAAGGCATTTGCTCATTGTCTTTATACATTAGGTAAATTGAAACCATTATGAAATAATGACTTATTTTCCAACCGGGATTAAATACTACGGATCCCGGCCTTGTGAAGACGTATATCTTTGTTATTGACTCAACACATGTCATCTTGGGAAATGGCTTGCCTTACTAGCCATACTGGAGAACAAATATTATTGTTTTTGTGTCAATTGTTCATTCCAATCATGAAACTATCAATAGGGGGTTAGATAATTTAGATTTCCATAACAATCAACAGAGAACACTAAATTCAATTTTAAGTGAAAGTGTTCCTAATAACTATTTTTCTTCCAATTTCTATAACAAATAAGGAGATAAAACAAAATAATATCAATACAAATGTTTTGTTTATAAAAACTCAATTGAATTGGCGTAAGTGATATCATACAAACAAAGGGAAGAGATTTATTATGGTAGTCATGTACTTATAGTCGTAACAATGTGTTGGAATACAATGCACAAGAGATACATTGTATCATAACAATCCAAAGATACTAATATTAGATATAGTAAATTTATACTATGCTGTATACGACGCATTTCAAGGCGTTACCTCTCATCAGCAGCATTAAAACCGAAACATTTGGAAGAGCAAAACCCAAACTTATATTAAACAAGAAGTAATCAACCAAAAATACCGAAATAGGAAGCCAAATTTCAGCTAAGGAGATCTACCATGTGCAATACAAAGAATGAAAACAGGATTTGGCCTGACATTTGGCACTTTGATTTCAAAATAAAAAAGTAATGAAAAACAGCTATCATTAAAAAACTCTTATAATGTTGTATTTGAAGGAAATTTTTTGTTTTCAACAAGAAATTTCTGCAATATGCTGTCAAAGATGGATTATTTTGAAGGAATCAATTTTAATCATTTTTGGACCTTTGAATTAAAATTTTGATATGATCAACAACCTTGACCAAATATATATTTCACTGAAATGTGTCTTTATGTAAGACAATCATTATGTTAAAATGTCTTTTTGGGCAAGGCTGTTGCTAATAGTTGTTTTGACAAAATCTTGGGAAGGAATTTTGTACAATGATTGATAGATTGTTAAAATTCGATAATCTTACGATACAAATGATACAAATTTGAATCTGAACTCTTACTTTTAAATTTTCATATCAAATGGGGCCAAATAATGGTTGAAGTCAGACCTTCTCTTTTTCAGTAGATCTGGGCTTTTGACAACGAACAGAATGTTCAGTAGAACTAAGCTTTTGACAATGGGTAACACTTTTAAATCGGCCAGGCATCTTAGCATTACGTTTGATAAAGGGAAAACAACGTTTCTATTGATATTTTATAGACGTTATTAAGACTTACCCGAAAAAAAACTTTTTCGTGGGACACACCGTAGGATAGATCATAGCGTAACTTTGAGATTTTAACAACTTGCCGTACAGTGTCCATCCAGCCACTGTTTAAGGTTTACCTCAAATATATACTTTTTGGAATGCGCATTAGTATTGATATCTAATAGAAATTGTATTTTCAAATATTAAACAGCAAACAAAGAGGCACAAATTTTGCCAAACTAACTTTATATATCTAAAAGTTTCGGCATTAGAAATAAGATATGATTAAGAATTAAGTTTAAATGCTGTACATATGGAGGAAGGGTTATGATGGATTCATTCCATAGGTCTCAAAAGTTTTAGCAAAGAACAGAATTAACTGAAATATTCCCATAAAACGAAACAAAGTTTGAATGTATTAAGCACGTCAGTTTCACTCTTACACAAACATCCCTTTCTGTTTGTTGGGACATATACACCTTACATAGACATCCCTTTCTGTTTGTTGGGACATATACATCTTACACAGACATCCCTTTTCCGTTTCATATACACCTTAACTTAAGCTTCTACAGCCGATTTAAAGATATATTTAATAGACATCTATCCATAATAACAGTGTTTATGTACTTTCACTTTTCAAGAAAGACTGGATCAGTCCTAAAGTACTGCTAACAAAATATCTGAAATTATATGGCCTTCTACATTGGATAGAGCTATTAGTCCTCCTGGCCAGTATCTTATGGAAAACTACTTAATAATCACATATAGTTATCTCCAAGAGAAATTAAATGGGGGAAAGTATAATATAAACATTGGAATACAATTCTGTGGTACCAATTTTGATGCAAAAGATGTGCACATTTCGACAATTTACGATTAACCATCTGTGCTCAACGGCGTAAATGTTAAAAACCAAAACAACAATCCAAAAAGCAAATTAAAAAATGCCAAAATAATAAAAAATTGAGCAATAATAATAGAAACATAGATCTCTGGACATCTCATGGAATACTGTCTTGGCACTATCTTTTGAACATTATCCCGGGACCATAGAGATTAATCAGTCAGAAAAAAATCTAATAAAAAGTTAAAAATACGATAGTCCTTAACTGAAAAGTCCAGGGAAAACTCTCGGACCCAAAGGTAGGTTAAAACTATCACCAGTTAAAGCTACCATTACTGTCTGTTGTTAGCATACCAGAAAATTGAGGTTCGTAAAATATGACAAGGTTGATACTGATTGTCTATTGTTTATTTAAAAAGACTCCTCTTTCATTTTAAACGAATGAAAATTATTCTGTTTTCTAACATAAAAGAAACATTTAGGGGAGATAACTGTTAGTCCTTATTTCAGACAACAGTTACAATGTGGTAAATTGGGTGCAGGTTTATGTGTTATAAAAAAAAACTATCAATGTTAATTCGACTCATTTTTTTTTCTTACATAATTTTAAATTTTGAAACCATATGTTATAAGTCTGAAACATGAATAAAATAATCTGAAAAGCCCAAAAAAAGAAAAGAGATTCACAGAATTCACGATCAAAACGGAAGATGAAATGGAAAGCTAATAAAAGAATGTGCTTTGATGAGATCTCACATTTTTGCGCCTGTCTCAAGTCAGGAACATCTAGCCTTTGTCAGTCTTGAGTGTTTTTATGATTTTGGTTCATTTGTATGTTTCGGAATTAAGTGTGCCCTCCATTTCGCTGAACTAGTATGCATTATTGTTAATTTGGCAGATTCCTGCTAATATCCGTTTGGAAATGATCGCATAATTTTATGATAATTTTGCTTTTGCAAAGTTTTAGAAATGAATGTATTTAATTAGAAAAGCGCACATGAACGTAATTTCATATCATAATTAAAATTGTTTACTTACCACCAGCCTATAGCCCTTTAAATCACGAAGTTGACTGATCTGTTTCAGATTGTGATAGATACATTGGAGATCGTCAATGACCACACGGTCCTGAATTATACTTAATGTCCATCTCCCATAATTGTTACCTCGGTTAGTTCTTTTCCAACTGAATTACTGAAGAACGAACTAACAGATTTAATAGAGAGAAATGTTCTATTTATCAAATCACAGTATCCATCATTTTAACGCTTAAATGGAGAGAACTGTATGATAATGTCAAAGTCAATCACACAGATAATAAATTGTTTTAAGCATTGTACCCTTGGGAATGAAACCTCCGGTGCAGACTGAAAACAATTAACTTCTAAATCTACAATAATAAGATATTATGCCGGAACCATTAAAAAGAATCTGCCTTCGTATGTATTGTTCACAAAACGGGGATTTTAGGACAAAAGACATAACTTTCAAATAAAAAATGGATATGTTTATGAAATAAGTGCTTAATACTTATTCAAATGAAACAGCTGGAAACTAAGGTGGGTGTTAGTGGAAAAAACAATGATAATTCTATACATGCACATGCACATCGATCAATCATTATATATTATATTAAAACATACGGAGTGTAATTACGGGTTACTTACAATCACTTTCAGCCTTAATTTTAACATCTCAATCCGTAATGGAACTTTGAAATTCCTTTAAGAAAGACACGTTTGTTTTAAAATCGTTCGAGTTTTATTTACTACATAACATATGCATACGTGTGACTTAGATTTGGTTCGATTTTTTTTCGTTATTTTTCTTACAATTTCATTAGCCTAAGAGTTGCATTCGCTTTTGCTTTTCCTCAGCATAACTCTATTGTACCGATATTTAAAAATAAGATTCAACATCGTCCAATTATTTGTTTTTAACATTCAATTTTATTATTTATTAATGTGTCAACTTTCATTAATAGTCTTAATTATCTCACAAAAAATTACAGACAAATTTCTAATTTCTTTCCCTGACTTAGTTTACCTGACCTGGTGTCAATATATTTGTACTGTGACATCAAAGCATATGTCACCTTGTGTATGGAGTTAAATTTCGTATGTAGATACCATAATTATCTAACACTGTACCTACAGCTTTCGTTCTTAAGTCATTTTCATTTGTATACAATGTAGGCATTTACATTTAAAAGGAGTAGGGCTACTTTTCCTGTATTACTTTCATCATAACCATTATTTTAAATCTTAAACATTTATCTAGCTACTTTTTATCGTAAAGATTTTACGGCAATGTATTGTATATGTTAAGAAACAGTTTACTAGTCGCAAAAGTCGTGTATTAGAGTCAATTGCCGAGTATTTTGTATTTTTTGGAATACTGCCATGAAGTGCACACAGAACCAAAACCACTCTACTGTCGTATGAAAGAAGATAACAAAACTCACAACAAAAGTCGTTTTGATTCTGAGTGTCCTTTACTTTGAAAAAACAATTTAAATTTGGAAGATTTGGGTTAAAAAGTGTCTCCCAAAGCAATAAGCAAGTATGTTGAAAATATTTTAGTAAATTATTTGTTAGTTATCATTAGCAAGTAAAATCAAGAAATACCAAAGGGATATTAGAAGGAGGGAAACATCGAAACAACTGACAAACTTCAGACCCCACAAAAAACCGGAATCTCAAATCACCACATACCAATCCGCCCCCAGACTTTTTGAAAGGCATTATGTGACTTTTTGAAAATGGTCCTATAAATGAAATAAATACATGGAAATAAAGTTTACAGGTCAAATAGTAGAATTGCATCCTAATTCATTAGTACCATGAATTTGGCCTTAAAGTACTAAAAACGCCCTTGAACTATTTGTCACTTTACTAACTAGTCGGACACATGGTCTGTTATATTGAATAGAACACGCGATATTCGAGTCTCTGTAGTATAATTAAAGTAAAGTGAAGCCCCATGTAAGCTTAGTATCAGACATTGTCTAACCGGTCTATTCTGTGATCTAAAGTCTTATCTAATAGATATGTAATTAATCAAACACAGAACATACAGTAACACTATATAATCTACTTAGAGACCCCCATTTGAAGCTAAAATTACATTTCGCTCAAATATTATACCTATGAGATTAAAGATTGGTAAATAAGAAATATTGTATTTTCGTTAACGTTAGCTGATTTATGTTTTTTCTAACCCTAGTGTAATAGTTATCTGTACATCCATCTTGTTAAAAACAAAATTATGACATTTCAAGACTTCTGGACAGCAGACAGATCTACAGGACAAATTAGATATGTATGATAGATGAAGATGACCACAAGTGGATCTAGTTCAAATTATAATTTAAAAATGGAGACGAACATACACACTTCTTAATGTCATTACGACCCTCGAGGATAAAATACAAGAAAAAGTAGAACACAATGTAAAATGATGGAAATATTAAATCTATTAAGTTCTGTTTAAATTTAGATAGCAGGTTCAGATCTGTTCAGTTTCGCTGTAGCACTAGCTCAATTCAGTAAATCTTTAACTTCATGTTTTTTTCAACTTTGTTATCGATATTAACATAAAGAAGTTTCCTTGATGACGCCATACTACAGTCATGATATTACCAAACCGCACGTTACGTCCAGGATGAGTGATATGCTTTTATACCTTAGAGCTTTTAACTTTGCCAATGAGGTGACATGGACTCTACTCACCTTTCGATAAGTTTCAATACGTGTATATACTGCCTCTCTTTGCAACTGTCATGACAGTTAAGGTTCATATAAGATAAATTCCGAAGACAATGCAAATTCGTGAGCACTACAAAACAGATATTACAAAACCTCGGGAACAGATATTACAAAACGTCGACAAAACTATATACCTAACTTAGTTTTAATACATACTCAACTATTTTTCTACTTGGAAATGATACACCTAAGAATTCCCTGCATTCTCAACTATGGTTGGGATATCTTAATTGTAACTTGTAGTCATTTACCAATGATACTACACGAATCACTAATTTACAATGGCCATACAGTGCATCAAATTTATTTCGGTATTTTGTGATACGCTTTATTACACTAGTACACTATTACGCTAGTACTTGTAAATTAATACATGTAACCTTGAATGAAAGATTCAATTTACCTCTTTTTCACAAGCAATTAGCCTCTGTTTCTATAAAATAAAATTTATATGTTACGCTTGGAACGTTCAACATGATTTTAACATCATATTAGCCTTAAAAGCACATTTTACTTCATCGCAAAAAGTCTAAAATTAAAAGTAAACGGAGCGTAGGAAATTTAATAGAAAGCACTTATTTGTGTGATGCATTCACGTACTTTGACATTTTGTTCAAACTGCTAGATCAAATTTACAATCTGCAAATTGTATTGAAAGCTTTAAACGACTAGTTGGGGACAAATTTAATCTGAATAGATAGAAGACAAAAAAAAAATCAGTATTCTTAATGTTCGAACTAAATCCTGTAAATTGATAAAATAAAGTCTGATCATACCGGTTGGTCAAAAATATGTGAACTTTGGACATAACCATTTAAGATTTTAAACTGTCTAAAAATGTAAAAAATATAGGAACATAGAACCGGGTTGTAAAAATATTTTTCGGAGAGAATAAAATACATCACACATTTTAAGCTTATTAAAGATATAGTTCTCTGTATCAGTGATTAAAAATACAACGCAGTGCCAGACAATATTTTAACAATTAATAGTTAAATACTCTTACTTTTTTCTACTCTATTTACTACACTTCCACACGATGAACTAAAATCTGTTCTTGATGAGCTATTTCTCCAATGTTCCTGGAATAAACAAGGTTTACAAACGAACCATCTCGCACACAAGCCATGCCAGTTCCAAAGAGAATTTCGTGCCAGGGTTTCAAAAGTGGTTCAACATTTCTAGCTAAATGTGTATTATAATTCAGATGTTTCAACATGAAAGAGGGGAAACTATTTTAAAACTTTCCTGAGCTGTTTAAATACCTAGATGAAAGTTGTTACGCTTGTTAGAGTTATTAATGAACAATTAAGCAATAACCTTAAGCTAGAGTGTGTAAAATGTCATACGACATTTAGTTGTAAAAAGTCTCGCACAGAAATAAGATTAAACGCTTTAGTGCAGATTTTACCCCATTTACAATGATTATATGACATCCGAACATTATAATAATATTTTTTTTAAAATTAGTTGTTTTGGGAAATTACAAAAACCCACAAAACAGAATTGGTAATCAAATCAATTGAGCAAAATGAGTGATTGCAATTTTTAAATTTTAACATTTAATCAATCACTAAGGTGAAAGAATGATGTGTGATTAGTGTTAACCCATGACATACTCCATTTGAGAGAGTGTTTTCCGTGAAAGGTATTAATGACATGGGGAAGAAAAATTTCTGCCCCCTGTTAAGGGAAAGCAACACTCTAAGCACACAAAAGACTCCTTTGTAGACATGGTTGATGTAAAAAAAAAGATCAGGCTAAAATGCATCTACAGAGGTCAATCTGGCACTCGCCAAGTACGGGAGGAATTAGCACAGGTTGGTATTTACTATAGGTAAATAAGTTTAACCTAAGATAAGACAAACATGAGGTCACGGGTGCAATGAGTTAACAATTTAATTGCAGGAACACTTGACAGAGGTAATTCAGGAGGCGTTGATATTTAAAAAAAACTTAAATATGTTTTACAGAATTTAAATCACACTCAAAATGTGGATTGAAAGGTACATTTGTAAGAGATTTTAATTCTATCATGGAAAGCAGTGCACAATTAAGGAGTATACATCTCAAACCGACATTTCAAAATAGACAAACTCTAATAAACAATAAAGCGAAATAAGGCTATTATGACTGAAAACTCTTACACATTAATACGGTTTATCATATATTTGGTACTAAATACAGGAGTTTTGAATATACGATAAAGCCCATGATGTTGGTCCGTATCTGACGTCTATGACGTCATACCCTTTATCGCATATCCTTTATCGCATGGCTTACCCTTTAACACATAGCTTTTTTCAATTGTTTTTTCAATTTAATTCCGATTATTTGACTTTTTTCAACCCCCCCCCCCCCCCCCCATATTTTTTTCACAAAAAATTTTCCCCAATCAATTTCTTTTGTGGCAGTAGACTTTAATTTGGAATATTTGAAGTCCTCTGTTTAAATATACTCTTCAAAAAAAGAAACGCATAGACAAAATATGTATGATTGAGATTTAATTTTTCTCTGTTTATGTCTATTTTAAGCAAAGGTGTTTTATGAGGCAATAACTCAATGCTAAATGATTTCAAATCAAGTGCAAAAAATTTGTTACTACTGATTATGGCGTCATTTCACGAAATATTCGAAAAATAACGAAATTGACAAAAATCACCCAAAATATGAAAAAGAAAACTTTATTAATGGCCTTGATTATGTTCACCATAATTCGTAAACTTAAAAAAACAACGGAAATGAACCAATTTCCATGATAATCTGGACCATTTGCCCTTCAATTGTCCGTTCGAAAAAACACGAAATCGGTGTTTCTTTCTGGAAACTTTCCAGAAAAAGAAAATTTTAACTTTATACAGCTGGGTAAGTTGTTCCATATCTATTCTTTCAAATGAGACTGTTGGTTTTAATGTTTCGACGTTCACGTCAGTGAACAGGGACAAATAAGGGTAAAATTGAAAATGTCCCCTCTGGGGCCTCAACTTTGATAAAAATTGTTCAAAGTTTGATTTTTCGATAGATGAAGTTTTAAATTACCCCAAATAATCACATGAAGAGGGGATGGGTGCATTCCAGCGTAGCTGTATAATATCAAAAGTTTATGCACCAAGTTTACTGGTTAGCCGGTATAATGAACATTAATTTTCTATTGAATTGAATTGGGCAATTTCCGTTTGTTTGAAAGTGTTTGTTTTTGAAGCAAATTCTCTGTTGGTAATTGTTTTTATTGATTTTTTGGACCGAACCATATTGATATGCATCATGATCTATCTACCAACCACAATTTGAATGATGGTTATCAATGCTGAGGCCCGAGAGGGGAGATTTTCAATTTTACAGTTATTTGGCTCTGTTCACTGACGTAAACGTCGGACCATCAAAACCAATAACCTCATTTAAAAGAGTAGATACGGAACAACTTACCCAGCTGTATAAAGTTAAAAATTTCTTTTTCTGGGAAGTTTCCAGAAAGAAACACCGATTTCGTATTTTTTCGAACGGACAATTGAAGGGCAAATGGTCCAGATTATGATGGAAATTGGTTCATTTCCGTTGTTTTTTTAAGTTTACGAATTATGGTGAACATAATCAAGGCCATTAATAAAGTTTTCTTTTTCATATTTTGGGTGATTTTTGTCAATTTCGTTATTTTTCGAAAATTTCGTGAAATGACGCCATAATCAGTAGTAACAAATTTTCTGCACTTGATTTGAAATCATTTAGCATTGAGTTATTGCCTCATAAAACACCTTTGCTTAAAATAGACATAAACAGAGAAAAATTAAATCTCAATCATACATATTTTGTCTATGCGTTTCTTTTTTTGAAGAGTATATATGATAAAGTGTATAATACATGTTAAAATCTGTATCACATGCTGTATCAACCTCGACCAATATCAGCCCTCGGGCCAAGGCCCTCTGACTGATATTGGTTTCTCGGATTTATGCAGCATGTGATACATGTGATAATCATGTATTATTCTCAATTAACTAGGCCCTTTCAATTGTTAATCAGAAGGCCATATATTAAAATTTTATTTGCCAATTATGCAACCATTAACCTATTTACATTTTGAGACCTGATCCCGGAACTTTCTTTAATCGCTCAGTTACATGATATCAAACGTTTTGTAAACGACATTGATGCAATTTGTGCTGACAGTATTACTTAATTTGGAAATGTCCTCCATGCACTGAACTTTATTTTGCTAACACCTACAAAATAATAGGCCGCTTATCTGCAAAGGAAAGCAATTATCATGCCAACAGTGAATTTAAATCGCTTTAAATCTTTATCTTTTTGTAATTGTAAGTTCTTTTGAAACATCAGCAAAAATATTGTGCATTTTTTTAAAGAGTATTAAATTATGGTTAGGTAATTGGGCCAGTCGGTACTTAGTATGATTGTCCTCATATGACAACTAACATTTCTTTGGCTCAAAACTAAAAAAAAAAAATGAAAATTGCAGAAAATTATTTACTGTAATTTTGCCATTACTAAAACAAATGGATTTTCCTATAGTACGCCAGAGTAGAAAGACACATTAAGTCAATTAGCTGATAGACGAAAAACCTAAACCATGCAGATGATGCGTTACACCTAATATTTTGAATTGACAGTAGAGCTATCTTATCTGTACGTCGTTGCAGGCATATGTGATTTCTTTGTATGATATAAATTGCATGTTTTCAGCTTCCATACAATTTGTCGAAATGATATATCCATGATAAATGGCGTCAACGTCAAGATTGTTGACTGTCTAAGTATTGTGGTATTCTGTACTTTCTTCTACAATTATATGTTGACGATATCGTGTTTCAGCATACGAAATCTATATGGAAACATTCCTATTAATATTCTATTTTCAACATTGTTTGAGCTGAATAATTTGAAACCAAACTACAAATATGCTAACTGCTGATGGGGATAAAAAATAAACATGGATGATGTTTTCTGAGATATTGTTCGAATCTTTAGTGCTGTTATGTCACTAGAAAGTCTATATCAGGAAAAGATAACTCTGACAATCAGATATAAACCATTGTCTTATAGCAACTTTAATGCAATGTTTACTCCCATTTCAAAAATATACTAGTATATAATATCTGTAGTGCTCAAGGTCAAAAATATGGAAATAAAAAAAAATAGTATTAATATCTGATTCAAATGAAACAACGACAGAAAAGATTAGAACAAAAGTTATCGAAGCACAGGGATATGTAATAGGGATATACATATTAGTTACTTATTAGTTTATGTGTTTGTAAAAAAAATTTACGGTAAATCTAAATATTATTACGCAAAAAAGGGATTAAAAACAAAAACGCATTAAGTACTTACATCCCAAAATACAAAAAAGAGATAAGTTACTCTATACTATAATGTTTTTTTAATTCATACATATAAGAGGACATATCAAAGATCACGCTTAAAACACATACTTCATGTCGCATAACTATAATAGAATAGTTTCATTGTAAGGGTGAAGACTGAGATTACCAAAACGTTGAGAATTCGATGAATTTCGAGTTATACGGTGAGAAAAATGTGTACTAACTTGTAGGAATAAATTTTGACGATATCATATTTCACCATACAAAATTTATAGAGAATAATATATATTAATTATTCTATATTCGGTGACTTTATTTTAAACACTGTTCGAGCTGAGTAATTTGAAACCAGACTAAAAATATACAAACTGCTGATGAGGATATAAAGTTCTGAGATATTCTTGGAATATATAGTGTTGTTACATGTATGTCACGACGAAATCGATATCAGGAAAAGACAACCCACAGAATGAGATATAAAATATTGTCTGATAGTAAGTTGATTCATTGTGTGCTCACATTTCAAAGATTTATATCCTATCAGGGGTGCTTAAGGTAAAACTAGAGGCTCTCAAGAGCCTGTATCGCTCACCTGAATTTAACTTTTCACCTTGAGCAGACCTAAAAATTTAAGTGTTGCAGTCAATTTGGTTGGTTTTTCTATAGGATTCTATGTTAAACTAATCGGACACATTTCTGAAAGAGGACCTCCTAAGGACAAATGCTGCCAAGTCTGTCTCCAATATGTCAAGTGGTTTCAGACAAGAATAGTTTTTCAGTGAATTTTTTCTTAGGGCCCTATGTTAAACTAAGTTCGGGTGTGGCAGCCATCTTGGTTGACAGACTGGGTCATCGCACAAAATTCTGAAAGAGGACCATCTAAGGACCATTGCTACCAAGTCTAATTCTAATTGGCTAAGTGGTTTCAGACGAGAAGATTTTTGAGTGAATTTCCCATAGGGTTCTATGTTAAACTAAGTTCTGCTGTGGCGGCCATCTTGGTTCACAGTCCACGAAATCAGAAACATTTCTGAAAAAGGACTTCCTAAGGACCAATGCTGCCAAGTCCGGCTCCAATATGTCAAGTGGTTTCAGACAAGAAGATTTTTCAATTAATTTTCCTATAGGCCCCTATGTTAAACTAAGTTCGGTTGTGGTGGCCATCTTGGTTGACAGTCCGGGTCATCGGACACACTTCGGTAAGAGGACCATCTAAGGACCATTGCTGCCAAGTCTGGTTCCAATTGGTCAAGTGGTTTAAGACAAGAAGATTTTTCACTGAATTTTCCCATAGGGCCCTATATAAAACTAAGTTCGGCTGTGGCAATTGGCCCAGTGTTCTGAGAGGAAGAGATCTTTAAAGGAAAGTTTACGCTGGATGCCGTCTTTAAAGGGCAAAAACCCCTATAAGGGGTCAATCATTGATTTTGGTCATGTTGACTTATTCGTAGATTTTACTTTGTTGAAAATTTTTGTTGTTTACAATTTGTTTAATCTATAATAATATTCGAGATAATAACCTAAAACTGCAAAATTTCCTTAAAATTAACTATTCAGGGGCAAAGGGTTGACCAATTCGTCTGATGAAAATTTTTATCCCTGTCAGTTTCGCTCTAATTGCTTTAGTTTTTGAGATATAAGACAAAAACTGCAGTTTAGAGATATAAGACATAAACTGCAGTTTAACCCAACAAACGGTTGACCGATTCGTCTGATGAACATTTTTACCCCTGTCAGTTTCGCTCTAATTGTTTTAGTTTTTGAGATATAAGACAAAAACTGCAGTTTATCCCTATTTTCTATTTTTAGCCATGTCGGCCATGTTGGTTAGCAGGCGGGGTCATCGGACACATTTTTTAAACTAGATACCCTAATGATGCTTGTGGCCAAGTTTGATCCAATTTGGCCCAGTAGTTTCAGAGGAGAAGAGTTTTTTTTAAAAGTTAACTGAGGACGACGGACGACGGACGCCAAGTGATGAGAATAGCTCACTTGATCCTTTGGGATGAGGTGAGCTAAAAATGAAATCAAAAACGATAATGTCTGATTCAAATGCCAAAATGGCAAAAATGCTTAGAAACAAAAGTTATCGAAGCAGAGGGCTGTGTAATAGGGGTATACTTATTAGTTTCTATTTTTTTGTAAATTTATTAAAATAAATTTCATGGATAATACCTAAATACTAGCAACTCCGCTGCTGACCGCCTCAGAGACTTGGGGGTTTCAGTAAAATCATTTACACGGAGGGACAAATAACATTCTCCAATACCAGTCGAAGGAGCACTACACCAAAATCTAAAAACAAAGCTAATGAGGGAAGGACAATTTATTAATTGAGCAGGCCGTTCCTACTCGTTTTAAATGACCAATGCAAGTAGACATAAAATGTAAAATATACAGGTAGGTAGTTTACTAAGACAATTATAAATCCATTGGTCGTGCATAAAATGTTTCCGTGTCCTACTAACCTTTAAAAATCTGGGTCTTGGAACTTTAATTTACGGACGACACCTATAAAATAGCAGGCCGCTTATCTGCGAAGGAAAGCAACATTAAAGCGTAGTGAATTTAAATATTTATCTGCTTTTTAATTGCATGTTCGTTTGAAAAATCAAGAAAAACATTGCACAGTATCTTTTGTCTAAAAATATTACGGCTTGATGATATAATTGGCCATCACTAGTGATACACTTTAGTGATGTCTGTTTCAGGGGTAATTGAAAATTATTTGTTGTATAAAATATTGTGCTCGCCTGATGGGTCTAAACAGTTAAGTAAAGTTTTAATTATCTGTAAAAAAGTTTCTTCTCAGAAATTTATTTTTACACGTAAGAGTATATGAAAAATATTAACGTCACAAATCAGATAGCAGATAGAAGTTGATAACGACATAGAAAATATATTGCTATTGCGTCGATAGATTTGAACAGAATGAATCAATTAATATTATTCCATATTATAAAATTAAATATAGAAATGAGATCATTTGACTGGTCTAGAGCAGCCCATATCATCGAGTCACTCTCTCGATTTTTTTAACACTAATGTTACAAATCAACAGCCGAACTGAAAGAAATTTTGAAACATTTCCATGTGTTATTTATGTTATGTCATTATTGTTTATTTTTCATAAAATGTGTTCTTGTTGAAATATATTTTTTTTCCTTTCAGAATCCACAATAGGGATAGTGGAATAAATCATTAATTTCCCTTGCATTAGTGAAATCTTCATATTTCACTAATGCAAGGGAAATAAATGTATATTATGCCAGCAAGAAAAAAGTTTAAAAGTAAAGAAGCAGTAATTACTTACATCCAAAAATATAAAAAAATGAAGAATGATATATTTACCTTATTAATTTATTAGCTGATATAAATATCTTAACCAGGGTTTTATCAGGGACAAGTTGATGTCAATCCCCGTACTGCACAAGGCAAAAAACAATTAACAGTGAAAAATTAGCAATTTAACAATTTCAGTCTGAAAATTGGAACCCTGAATCAAATTTAAAAATTGAAAACCTTATTGCACAATATTATTAAAAAACTGTTTAAATTCACGACGGGTGCCGTATACGGAGCAGGAACTGCTTATCCTTCCGCATCGTCTGGGTTCACTCCTGGTTTTATAGGAGTTCGTGCTGTTCATTGTTTTTTTAGGTTTCTGTGTTTATTTGTTGTGCTTGTGGTTGTTCATTTGTCCTCCCGGGTTTGTCAAGCAATGGATTACGTTCTTTTGATTGCTCCTTAGGTATATTTGTATACAAATAAATTCGTTAAATCGAAATGAAAACTGAAAGAGGAGTTTAAGGCACAAGCTTAATTCACTATTTCCGAAATTCAACCCCTGTGGGCCAAAATTATTAAAAATCAAAATTCCAAGACCTTATTTCGCATCTACATACAGTATGTGACAATACTATATAAAAACTAAATCATAAAACGAAAAATGTATGAGGAGCTTAGGTCACAAGTTTAAATTTCCAATTTTCGAAATTCGACCCCTGTGGGCCCCTATTTTTGAAAATCAAAATTCTAAAACCTTATTGCTATCTACATACAGTTTGTGATAATACTTTATAGAAATTAAAAGCATAAAATGAGAAATGAATGAGGAGCTTAGGTCACAAGTTTAAATTTCCAATTTTCGAAATTCGACCCCTGTGGGCCCCAATTTTTGAAAATCAAAATTCTAAAACCTTATTGCTATCTACATACAGTTTGTGACAATACTGTATAGAAATTAAATGCATGAAGTTAAAAATGAACGGGGAGTTCTGGAGACGAGATTATCTAATGGGCGGACAGACGGACGGACGGACAGACCGATTACAAATATCCATACTGCAGATAAGCATATAAAAAACATGGATGATGTGTTCTGATATTATTGGAATCTATAGTGCTGTTACATGTGTATGTCACGAGAAAATCGGTATCAGGAAAAGAACCCAGAGAATGAGATGTAAACCATTGTCCGGTTGTAACTTTTAATATCTGATTCAAATGCCAAAATGGCGGAAAAGCTTAGAACAAAACGCAATCGAAGCACATGGCTGTTCAATAGTTATTTACGTGTTTTGTACTTGGACGTTTCTATTTTTGTAAACGTTTTTACGGTTAATCTCATGACTTATACTAGCAATTCAGCTGATGACCTTACAGACTTGAGTCTTTCAATAAAAGCATCTACACAGACGTACAAATACCAACAATATTATACATATATAAAGCTATAGAGAAACCGAATAATATATATCCGTCCAGTAGTATGATTACGTGATCTAGTTTTACAATACAATTGTTTTATCCTTTACATATAAACCACCTCGGTTGTCTCGTGGTAGCGTATTCGCCTTAAGTGCGGAAATTCACGGGTTTGATCCCCGACCGGGTCAAACCAAGACATTACAATTGGTATTTGCTGCTTCTCTGCCAAGCAAGCGGCGTCTATGAGTAAGAGCAAAGAACTGGGCGGCTCGGGTCAGTATAATGTTTCCGAGTGGGGTGATATGTCACCCTGCGGACTGTTACCTCGTGAACTAACACATTATAAATCCGAATCAGAGTGTCGGTCTTGTACAAGTCAGGGTTCATATTCATATCATATAACATGTTCTCGTCCTGATATGCACTTAATGGTTGACACTGGACGTTAAACAATAATTCATCCATCCATTCGTCCTTTGAAAATATTTTAATTAAGTCCTTCACCTCTTTTTAAAATTTCAGTTAGTGGTGTCTATGTTGGATATCATACTGCAATGTCATTTACCATTTATCCATACCAGGGGAGGTTTGGGAATTCATGAAACCTGTTTAACTTTGCCGCTGTTAAGTGTTAGTGACAGTACAAAAACTTACAGAAATGGAGGAAAAGAATTAAAAAGAGCAACAAAAATACTGAAAAACAGTGGACGGGTGTGAATAGAGACGGATAAATTGGCCTTTTGTGGCGGCTATTACATGTAGTCTATATAATCGATATCTACAGGAATGACCCTGAATTGTAAGTTACGTGGCATTTTTCACACACATCAAACACTATCGTCCATGGCTAGGAGATTAATTTTCCTACAGGTCACAAGGGAAGAATATATTCAGGTAAAAGGAATTATCATATACACCTACTTACATATAAACCGTACTAGCAATTGACATAGGTATAAAGAGGACAAATATACCTAAGGAGCAATAAAAAAAAAACGTAATCCATTAGACAGACAAAACCCGTTAAGACAAATGAACAAAACAAAAACAAGCACATCAAATAAACACAGAAAACTAGAAAACAATAAACAACACGAACTAGTATAAAAACTAGGAGTGAACCCAGGTGCTCCGGAAGGGTAAGCAGTTCCTGCTCCGTATACGGCACCCGTCGTGAAGTTCAACAAAGTCAATCCGGTGGTAGTCACAAATCGTTGGAGATATATGAAATGTTACGACAGTGGGAACAGGACCAACATCATCTTAGATATTGGAACACTGTAACGGTCAAATCAATTCGTGAGGACGACCGTAAATTTCATAAGTGATGACATCAACTTTTCCCTGATAAAACCCTGGTTAAGAAGTGTGAAAGATGAAAATTAAAAAGCAAGTTTTGATATCGTAATTATTGGTAAAATGTCATTTAGTCTTTTTTCTAACTCTGTAGAAATTTTCAATTGATATCTTTTTGAAATTCTGTTAAAAGTAGGCTTTCAACTCTGTTAAGCAAATTTGACTTTCCCTGGATCTGTTTTATCCTGTTTAGTTGTATTGCGTGCAGTGATTTGATATTGTTTCGCTTTTCAACGGTTTGGTTCAGATCTCGAGCGTACCTAATGGTTAATTGTCACTTGTTCATTTTATGCAATGAATTCTGTGTTTCTGGATTTATCTCAATTGTGAAAGGAATGTCAATGTTGAAAAATTGTCTGATTAGGTTTCCGTAATATTTGTCGTAATCGTTAAAATATGTAGTTATAACAAGTCTTTTTATAAATAAAAATGGTATTAAACACGTCTAAATATTTAAAATATATACACAATATACAATGATATATATGTTGCAATTTAAGCCCATTACACTCTTCTATAGTTTCCGAAAAAGTAGGCTAATGCCGCTGCAGAAGGCTGAATTATCCGACCCTATCAAACCATCCTCCTTTTACAGCGGTAGTCAAAATTGATTCCCTTTATATATGTCCCACCCTATTTGAATTGTTTGATAAATTGAACTGGTTCTCGTCCTGAAAAAGCATGAACGCTAAGCAACAATCAATCAATCAATCAATTACACTCCTTAAGTCTTTTTAGTTCAATAAACTCCTCCGTTTCTGAAAATAAATATATATCCGTACGAATTGTGTCTGTGTTTAGATGAAACATCAATCTTGAAGCGTTCAAAGCTGCTTACGTGATTTTTTAAAATTTTGATTCTAAAGTGTCATCTATGAAATTTTTTATTTTAGTTTTTATATTATTACTTTTTTGTTGTTCGTTTTATTTTGCTTTTAAGATTAGCTTTTTTTACACAATCCATTACATGTATCATTGTACGTGGTATAACAGCATGCAGATAGTCTATTGTGATAATTGTCTTTTATAATACAGCACATTAATAGGCATGAGTAACTAAAGACAGATCAGACCTAAGTAATTTTATGTATCAGCTTGTATTACGAATTGTAGTGAATAAACGACGTTTTCTTGTCTTGAATTATCAATATTTCCATTATTATACGTGAAAACTGTACATACTGTCACGCAATATTGTCTGGCCACAAAATTGAAAAGGCAGGCATCAACATGGCATCCAAAAATTGGTCAGACTCAATGGACCGGGTGATGCTCAACTTGTATCAAAGCATTACATTAAATATTTACTACACCACATGTAGGTACATGTTGTATATGTATACGATGACCAGTAATGTTGTATGCATGAGAGAAAAAAAGCTTTACATATGCCCTGTTTAAACTAGAAAAAATACAGCACACTCAACTCATATCAAAATCATATGTTAAATAGGTAACCTTCATAAATAACTTTCTGCTAACAATCGAAGAACAAAGAATTTCAGTATTCATATAACATCCTAGATGCGCGTCTTCAATGTGCCCATAAACAATCTGCAAACTTTCAAATATCTTAGTAAAAGTACTTTCCATTCACAATTTATGGAAAATCTGGAAAATATTTTTCATATGGCATCATACTCCTTCATACACATCTTCACGGTGGCCATAAATACTATGCATAGTTTTATAGATTTGGGCTGAAAGCTGTAGTAGGAGTTGATTACACAATTAAAGACAATTGTTACAAAAAAGTTCCACAACACGGAAAATCTGAAAAAAAAATGTTCAAAACGCATGATACGCCTACAATTGTCCATAAACATTCTGCAAAATTTCACAATTCTGGGTTAAAGGCTGAAGGAGGAGTTGATTACAAACGTTGGTACCCTATTTTCTCCAATTGCCAGTCGGACATTTATCATATTACGAGCAGAATTTGCATTGAATCCGACAATAGTTAGACAATTGATATTCGGACAGTAAAAAGTTATAAGTAAACAATCCATAGATTTACAATGTAATATATTTTTACTGTGTCTCATAGATACTGTCTGTTAAAGATTTACAAAAATGTCTATAAAATTTTAACGTCAGCTACTGTACTTTGGTACTGTTGGTCTTTACTCCCAGTCTATTTTTCTTTGTTGATTATTTTTATCAAATTGAATAAGCTTAGAATTTTCAAAATAGGACTTTTCTGGATTTTATTTTTTTATCTGTTTTTAAGAAAATTACATCTTGAAGTGCTATTTTTGTTTTCCTTATTTTGCGCTGCATAAACGTTATTTTTCGGATATCAAAAATATTTGTGATATCAATTTATTTGCTTTCAAAGACGGGAATTAAATATTTGGTAATAGAAGCAAGCACAAAGGTCCTGTCGATACTCAAAAATTATATTTTTCGAAAGAGTAAAACATTTGTAGTTTATATTTGTCAATAGCTTGGACCACTATAACAGTGTAATTAGCACGTGTTCAAGATTCTGTATTAATATAGTAACAAAAGGATATAATTCACTCATGCACGAGACAGACGTTTAAGGATGTTCGCTGGTCATGTTTCCGAATTTTTATCAGATGTTCAGAATCATCTGATTTTATTCATTTGAATGCCATAAATTATTTTTCCTGCTAACACCCATTTTTCTTTTCATAATTTTATTTCACGCAGAATAATAAGCCATTTGTAAAAATCTTATAAAATCCTTATTATTTTTTAACGGTTTTTGAGAAATAAGCTAGGTAAAATCAAAGGAGCAAATTTTCAATGGCCGATATCTCGAAAACAAGCAAACGGACCTATATCTTTTTTCGCTTATTTAGTTCCTTTATTAATCCACTATCAATATTTGCCAATGTTATGAAAATCTTGTTATTTTGAAACTGAGCAGCGAAAATCCTTAAGATAATTATAGGATAACTAATTCAAGAATCTGAATATCGCAAAATATTCAACAAGTGACCAAAAAAACAGCCTAATTCACGAATGCTTGCAGCGCATGGGTGAATTGTTAGTGTTTTCCGGTCAGGAGTTGAATATTTTCGATATTCAAATTCTTGAATTAGTTATACTGTTTATTACATTGATAAAATATGCTTCAAAAGTGTCATATTTGCCTTAGATCCTTTCCCGAATCTTTCGACGTGACAAACAACATTTTTTAGTAACGTCCTTGACGACGTTAAATAAAAACCTATCTTTCACTGAGTGAAAATATCACAATAAATCACCATCATCAATAAATAACGTTATTATCGCTGCACGTCATCATAACGTCAAAATAGGGCTTTATACATAGATGTAATAAATATTGCTTCTATTTTACATTAGTTTGCTTTGTGTATGAATTCTTTTTTGCTATATTTATATGGTGAAGTTTCTCCGAGTTCTGCCCACAGGAATTCACCTTGTATGCGGCAAATATGGTGCTGGATAAAGTTATTGAATTTAAACAGAATGACGGTGTTGCGCAACACGAAAATGAAATAGGAAGAAAATTAAACTGTACGTTCAACCTTAAAGATATCTATTTTATTATAAAGTCTACTAGAACTCTAAATTTAATTACTTTTCCTGCTAATCCAATTCCGTGTTTCCAAAACTTCATTTCATTATTTACGTAACGAAATTAATAGAAAAACAAATAATTTCCAACGCCATTTATCTTATAAACAGGTTTACAGAAAAACATATACGTATAGATTAAATAACAGTTCTTATTTAATCTAAAATGAAAAACTCCATGAACAAATCTTATTTTTTTGTAGAAATGGATTATCTATTTCATACATGTGGTTTCGAAAAACCTGTATTGTTTCGGACAGCTATGTTTCATAATAAACTGTATCACAAAATACCAAAATAAATTGATGCACTGTATGGCCATTTCAGGTCAAAATGTTGGAATCGGTTAAAGATATAATGATGAATTAATAAGCACAACCATCAAAAACCAAAAGAAAATAAAAATAAAAATAAAACAGGAATCCAAACTCAACTTAGGTTTACCTCTGCACCAAAAGGAAGAGCCTTAGACAATGCTAGATATTTCTAGAAATTTTTGTCAAATTTTGAACGGAAAATTTTAAAGGCATTTAAATAATGAATCATACCAGGACAACAACTCTAGCTACTGTGCTGATAATGCCCGAAGGAACTTACAGTCCACCAAAAGTGTAAGTCTTTTCACATCAAATGTTTCAGGCATATAGTACATTAGTACATGTATCACGATAAAAAGAAAAATCAATACAATGCAGATAATCAATATCTTTGTCTATCAGGATCATTTTCTCTTGACTTGGTTTAAAAACGCAAATTACAGGACGGAGATTCAAAATGGGTGTACGTTCCGCTTACAAAATACAAAAATGTACTTGTTTCTTTCAGATCTCCGAAAATACTACGACAATTAGTTCTATAGGTCACTGAATTATCCGTCCGTAAACAATTCTATATACATCTATAAGTAATTGGGGTGTGTGGGTTGATGTTTCCTAAATGGTCATATATATATAAATGTAATTTTAGGTACCACGGAGACAACTTACTATTAGTTAGATTAAAGTTCGTAAGAATGCTATGTGTCATTTTTCACCTCTGAGAGACAAGCACTACACTGTTAGGCTCTTTGAAAATAAAGATACATATGTATATGTTGGTATTTTTACAAAGTATGCTTTGTTTTGTATCGTTCTTTTATTATCCAACTTTATAAATGTGTATACATCATGATTGTGTGTCATTAAGTAATCGATAACTATTGAAAGATACAACAGAGACGTCCAAAGTCGAGATATATACAAGAGATCGAGTAATAGGGGACATTTAATAATATTTCTATTAGTTTGTTGCACAGAGACGTCATAAAACAAAAGCACCAATGGTAACAGAATAGTCTAATATTGAAAATTAAATGAAATGGTAATTTTCATACCAGTGAAAATTCTCAAAGGTCAGTAAACCAAACATGAACGAAACTCCTAACATGATATGATTTTTCAAGAGACATTATAGAAAATTTCATTTCCATTAAAAAATGTTAATGTCGCTCAGGGCAATACCGCCCAACGGTCATGATGTAAACCACGGATATTGACATGACACGATATGGACAGTCCGTACCAAAACATTGTACCCGTATAATTTTTATAGCAAAAGTCACAGCTTTAGTCAATTAGTCCAGTCAATCTAGCATAAATTTAACCCTAACCTTAACATAATTGCAACAGAAGATTTTAAAGTTTTAATCTTTAGCATTATACCCCAAATATACACAGAAAAAAGTCTAACAAAATCTAACTTGAGGAAGACTAAAAAATCACGATTTTAAAATTCCTATGGAGATTTGCATTGAAAATGGGAGATAACTCTGCAAAAAAGGCAGAAATATCAATAAAAATTGATACAAAATTATAACTTTAACGCTTCTTTTCAGCAGAATGTATTGATTCTTGATATTTTAGCCGTCTTTAGAGTATAAAAAACAACTCTAAAGGTGTTTTTATATCTTTTATCAAGCTACAACCTAGATTTCGTAATTAATTAGTTGACCATTTATTAAATTTTTCAACATGTCAAGGTAAAGAATCTCAAATTTAATAAAAATAATTAAGCATACATTATTCTTTTTGTGGTTTAAAGTTTCTTTAAACAAGGTAGATGCTGAACAAATATAATTTACAGATATAAACAATACCAAAATTTCACATTATTTTTTCAAAATGGTCGCAAAGCCACAAATTTGCAATTTCTTTAATGAAAAATGCGCAAAAAAAAATAAAAATACCCATAACACTTTGGTTTTGTACATTTCACGAGCAGAAGATTATATAATATAGTCAAATACGAACTTATAACCCCATCAAAGTATCATACTTTACACAAATTTTAAATAAATCAACCAAAACCTGACAAAAAATACTCATTTTTGCGCAGTTATCTCCCCTTTCCAATGTTAATTTCCATAGGAAATTAAAAATGCTGATTTTGAGTTTTCCTCAAGTTAGATTTTATGGGACTTTTTTCTGTGTATATTTGGGGCTTAATGCTATAGATTAGAACTAAAACATTTTCTTTTGCAATTAGTTTGAGGTTAAAACTTAGTTTGACTGGACTAAATTGCAACCATTTATTTTTACTGATGAAATTACAGAACATTATAAAGATCCAATACACACCAAATATTAAAAGACCCTTATTTGGTTGGAAAGTGAAAAAAAAAAAAAAAAAAAAAAAAAAAAAACAATTGTTATGCAATAACGATTGGTGAGTTACATGTATTTCGGAATGTACGGGACAAAAAAAAAAGAACTAACTTTTATATTATTTATCTTGATTGACCAACTAAATATAAAAAGATAGCATCATTTTATTGAGATATATATATCAAGTACATAATTTCCTGCCAAGATAACTCTGTTCTATCCTGTTATTTCAGTAATCTCGGACAATTGAATTGCATCCGTTTTCGCATAAAACATCTCACACAGGACATGTCACATCATTTATATCGTCTAGGATCAACAATTAAACATATAATGAAAACGATTTGTTTGCTGAAGTTACTTTTTATGGACTGATTAAATTATGTCTAGGATGATAAAAATGGACTAGATAACAAATATGGTATTAAATACGTTGGGAATTTATCTTGCTTAGAAATCATGTGAAAAGATATCTGACACGCTTGATTGAATGCTACACGCTTCATTGCATGCAATTTAATTTCATCCTCCATTCATTAACAAATCTACAATTTTATTTATGTGTGTGCTACAAAATAGATCTTAAACCGCAATATATTGCATATATGGTCGAATTATTAATACGGTCGTCTTATATATTTATTGATACTGTTGTTTGCTATTGGCTAGTAATACATATATTAATATTAGAATAAATATATGCAATTTTCACAGTACTTTTATCATACAAGATCTGCATAGCTTTTTCCTGCTGTTTTTCTCAGTCACTTTGGGTCTATCGACCGTCATCAGTTTACAAATACCAAAACGATGAAATCTCAGAAACGAAGGGCTACTGGGAACCCAGCTTTTGTGTAACGGTTTTGAATGAACTTCGTTAGTCCAGTATGACGAATTGAGACAATTTGTACTCTACAAATTTCTATATTGCTACTCAAGAAAGGAAAGTTAACAATAGGAAAGTTGAAGTCATCACGTGAGTCTTCAGATGTCTCTTATTGTCTATTTCGAGACGCAAATCTAATTATGAAGCGGATTTTGATGTATCTGTAGTATCCTCAATTTCATGTTCACTGGGGTAAATGAGATGCAGAAAGTCATGGAATTTATTGTTATTTAACGACAACACGTCATCTATATAACGAAAAGTGAAATTAAAGAATTGGGCTAGTTTCTTTTTGTTTTCACGTAGAAGCCCTTGAATGAAGTCCGCTTCATATGAGTACAGAAACAGATCGGAGAGGAAAATGTGTTGCTTTCTGTCTCTCAACTTTCTTGATTACTTGTTATGTATTTTTGATTGCTTTTGATCCAGAAAATGCATAAACCATTTAACATTTCGCAAATAACATACAATGCTGCAAATCAACCAATCAACGAATTCTGGTTCTTTATTTAAATCTAAACGAGAGTCTTAGATGTGAAACAGTAAATCTTCCATAAAATATTTAATATTGTTTTGAGTGGGTTATCCATGTACCTTTTCCATATAAGATATAATGTAGTTTCTCTGCTTCCATTTTATTATATCAACAGAAGCTGATGCTTCAGGACCGAGGATATCGGTTTTGCTGTGAAATTATATTTACAGTTAGTGTTATCGGAATCATGAACGGGAATAATGTCATTATAAGGAATCTGAAATCTTTATATCTGTCAACACAGTCTTAAATTTCAATTTTATGATCAATAAAGCACGCTTACGGACATTTTATCTTTTCTGAACTTTGTTTTATCACTTCATTTGTCTAAGATAGTGCAAACGATCTCAGAATTTGTTCTATGGCTTTAGTTAGTTAGGTTAATAGCCTAAATGATAGAAATAAAGTCAGATATTCAGATTTTATAGCTTTAAAGGGCGCATGGTCGAAAATATACAGAACACATTCCACTGCAACTTGTCCGTTTTCCAGTTTGCCAAAACTTCAAGGATTTAAAACCCCGGCCCCTAATGGTCGACATAATACCCATAAGCTTCTAGAATAAACAACTACCAACTCATCAAGAAAAAAAAATATTTTGTATATTCTCCAAACGTTTAATGTAACGATATATAAGGTTTACAAAAAAGTTTAAAGATATTGACTTAATTTTGTCACCTTCTTTACAAGGAGGATGTATAAAGTAAGTCAAGATAAGTGACTGAATTCATTCACTCAGAATTAAACTCGAAAAGAAAAACTTATCATAAAATTGTTTACAATATGAGGATGACTGAATTCAGTCACTCAGAATTAAATTCGAAAAGAAAAAATTTTTAGCATAAAACTGTTTAAAATATGATGGTGACTGAATTCATTCACTCAGAATTAAATTATAAAAGAAAAACTTGTTATCATAAAATTGTTTGAAATAAGATGGTGACTGAATTCAGTCACTCAGAATTAAATTCGAAAAGTTTATTTTGTACCTTTAGGTTGGTAAAAAGGAAATTCAATTGCAAATAAAGAAGAAACATTATACGTAACTGCTGCACAAAAGGATGAATCCAGCTTTGGTTTGGCAAAAAATAAACTAAGAACTGACATTTCTTTTGTTTGTTTAAAACTGCTAAATAACCTTTTAGTTCCTGCTTTACTGTCTTCTCTACACTCTACGCTACCATACCACATTCTCGATTAAAAGATCGCTTAAAGCAACTAGTTCATCAATGTTTTTTTTCAAGAAAAATTGCACACGCAGGTATAAATTTCTATTTGTATGTAGTGAAAAGGCTTATTTCGTGAAGAACCACTCTGCTTCTGACAAAAAGTATTCTGAAGATGAAGTAAGAAACATGTTAGATTTTCTCATGGACAACATATTCGTTGAATTTGGCGGTCTAATTTTTCAAAAAACAATCGGCATTCCAATGGGAACCAACTGTGCTCCTCTCCTCGCCGATCTGTTTCTGTACTCATATGAAGTCGATTTCATTCAAGGGTTACTACATTAAAACAAAAAGAAACAAGCCCAATCCTTTAATTTCACTTTTCGTTATATATATGAAGTGTTGTCGTTAAATAACGACAAATTCCAAGACTTTCTACATGTTATCTACCCCTGTGAGCTTAAATTAAAGATACTACAGATACACCAAAATCCGCTTCATATTTGGATTTGTTTCTTGAAATAGACACTGAGGGACATTGAAGACAAAACTTTATGACAAACGTGATGATTTCAATTTTCCTATTGTTAATTTTTCCTTCTTGAGTAGCAATATACCAGCATTGCCTGCATATGGCGTCTCCGTTTCTCAGCTTATCCGATTTTCAGGGGCATGCCTGAGTTACCCTGACTTTCGATAAAGAGGATTATTGCTGTCACAAAAGCTTCTTAACCAGGGTTTTATCAGGGATAAAATGATGTCATCACATAGGAAATTTTATGGTCGTCATCCCGAATTGATTGATCATTACGGTGTTCCAATATCTAAGATGATGTTGGACCTGTTTCCACTGTCGTAACCTTTCATGTGCCTCCACCGATTTGTGACTTCCACCGGATTGACTTTGTTGAACTTCACGACGGGTGTCGTATACGGAGCAGGAACTGTTTACCCTTCCGGAGCACCTGGGTTCACTCCTGGTTTTTATAGGAGTTCGTGGTGTTCATTGTTTTTTTAGTTTCTGTGTTCATTTGTTATGCTTGCGGTTGTTTAATTGCCTTCCCGGGTTTGTCTGTCCAATGCCAATGGATTACGTTTTTTTTTTATTGCTCCTTAGGTATATTTGTCCTTTTGATTGTTAGCTTTCATTCAGTTCAGCGATATAGCAATGGGAGAATCTGATTCGCTTTCAACAAAAGTATAATCTAAATACTTGCATGAATGGCGGGGGGGGGGGGGGGGGGGGGTGATGTATGATGAACGACGAAGCTCAATTAATTCTTATTTTTCTATTCCAGTAATAACTTTTAGTGACTGAATTCAGTCACCATCATATTTTAAATAATTTATGATAAGTTTTTTTCTCGAATTTACTTCTGGGTGACTGTATTCAGTCATCATCATATTTTAAACAATTTTATGATAATAAGTTTTTCTTTTCGAATTTAATTCTGAGTGAAAGTTTTGAAAATAAGGATTTTTTTTCTTGAAATTTAATCTGAATGACTGAATTCATTCACCATTTAACGTGGCTTCGCTTGTCCAAACATTTATTGTTAATGTCCTAGTACAATGGAATTTTATTTTAAATAGTGACAGAATTCAGTCAGCATCTTGCTTTGACCAATTTTATTCATTACTATTTCTTGTATTGGATGTTTTGGAAAATAATTTTGGGACGTACAATTCAAATACACAAAATAAATTGTTTGTTTTTCTTGATGAGTTGGTATTTGTTTATTCTAAAAGCTCATGGATATTGTTTTGACCATTAATGACAGTTATAATAACTAGGGGGGGGGGGATTTAAACAAAAAATCCTTCAACATGTTCAAGTTTTGGCAAACTGGAAAATGGACAAGTTGCAGTGGAACAGTAGTTTCAACGAAATACTAGAACATTATACTGTAGGCCGTTACAAGTGGGACTAATGATCGTACTATCATTATTTTGGTAATCGGCGTTTCCAGCAGGGATATAAATTCCACGCCGTTACTTTGGAGACTAAAAAGAAATAACATTCCAAAGATACTAATATTAGATATAGTAAATTTATACTATGCTGTATATAACGCATTTCAAGGAGTGACCTCTCACCAGCAGCATTAAAACCGAAACATTTGGAATACCGAAAACCAAACGTATTTTAAACAAGAAGTACTCACAACCAAAGATACCGAAATAGGAAGCCAAATTTCAGCTAAGGAGATCTACCATGTGCAATACAAGGAATTAACCCTTAGTATTTCTATTATTTTTGAATTTTGCTAAATACTGGTAATTTCTGTAATTTCTAATTCACTCGAAGTTGGGTGGTCATCCCATTTGACTTATTACGTTTATTTAGTAAATACGGTTAATTCAAAGATTTCGCATAACATTAAAATGCGGTTCATTAAATTTTAAAAAGATAACATAAGAGAGACTATTACTTTCACGGCTAAACGAAGCTTTTTTACGGCCATGATTGGTCCGAGTATTAAGGGTATTAAAATGGTAATTTTAAAAATAGTAGAGTTCTGCTCAATTTTAATTTTAGATTTTCTTGCAAATAATTTCAAATTTAAATTCAAATATTAAAAATAAAAAGCAGAGCTACAAATTTAATATTTCAATTTTAAAACACAGTAAAAAATTTAAAAGTGGAAATGCACATTTGAAATTAATTTTTAAATTTCTAAAATTAAAATGAAAAATAGCATACACTATTAATTATCCATCGTTAATAATTTGTCAGAAAATGAAAAATGAAATTAAGAGTCTATCTTTACTATTTTTCAAGTTTTATTTATAAACTGAAATAACATTTGGCTGCATTGTACAACGTCACAAATATATCGTTCTTGTAAGTTTCTTACTAAGTTTTATTTTTATAGCACCATAACAATGTGTCCTTCACCAAAAACAGATTTATTAGAAATCGTTTCCAGATTTTGGTTTACTCCGCTCTAAATGTCAATACAGTTCACATTCAAGTATAAGTAACAAACATCCGTTATCTAAATTGCCTCGAGAAATGTCTGAATATGTCTCAAAAGGTCGTTTAGCAATGGAGAGTGTGCTTATTTCAGCTACTTTTTCATCTTAATTGCCGAATTAGTCAGAAAAAATATAAGTTAATGGTAAAATAAATTGTTTAGGTAAGACACGTGACACCGTAAGAATCAATTATTGTACAAATTACCCTATTTTGCTTCAGTAATTTGCAATTGTTATATAACATCGGATTAATCTAAATAAACCATCTAAATACCGCATGCATTTCTTTAATTCTCTGGCTGCCTATACGTGACAGGATTGCTTTTATGTTGACGTTGTGTTTAAATACACATTAATTTGTATTACAATATGCAACATTTAAAACAGAAATGCTCCGGTTGTAATACAATGAAAACCCCTAATAAAAAATATTAATACATGTATAAAGTTCACAAAATATCTATTCTAGAATCTTTTTTCCTCACAAATTCTTGGAAAAAACAATTTAATTTATATCTGAAAAAGCAGAGCAGTTTTTTAATCATGGTAAAATACTTATATAAATGTATACATGACCAAAAGCATCTAAGATTAAATACGATACATGAATTTGTTTTCTTTTAATGTTTGCTAAATATGTAGGTCAAAGCCAAAAACTAAATGTGAAAACAAACTTACAGATGTCAGGAAAAGACATTCATTTGACCTCATTACTCCAATCTTTCCCCGGCAATCAAAAGGGTTGTTATATGTACCTAGTGTTAACATTTACCAGTTCAGATTGTAACCATTTTTCTCCTTTTCTTGATGTGTTTAATCGGTGGAATAAAAATGCATTATATTTTTCATCACTTCCCGGTAACTAAATTTCTACGTGGGAATTACCGCCGTTTTTCTACAGTTATTGGAACTATAAACCAGAGAAGTCCCGAAATGACGTCTATGTAAACAAACTACGTAGCAACGACATTTTCTTGAGGTTTTTGTCGAAAATCATAGGAGAAGCAGATTCTTCTTCAATTTACTCGTTAGTTATAGAATTTCTCCACCCTCAATAGTTAAATTTTAGATTTTAACACGCTCGAAAAAGCTCGCGTGTTGAAAATCGAAAATTTAACTATGTCGGGAGGAGAAATTTCATAACTCACTCGTACCTGAAAGAGAATCTATATAAACACTTTAATGTGTTTGTTATTTTGATTGATTTTTTGTGCGTCCATTTTGCATTTATGGGTTACATTTGATTTTGAACACAAGACTCCTCGAGAATGTTTCTGAACGTATCACCACCTATTTAAACAGTAGAAAATACTTTCCGCTGGAAAAAGTACGAAGTCAACATACCTAAAACAAGCACCAGTAAGGGAAAAGATTTAAAATAACAATCCAAAGATACTAATATTAGATATAGTAAAGTTATACTATGCTGTATACGACGCATTTCAAGGAGTAACCTCTCATCAGCAGCATTAAAACCGAAACATTTGGAAGACCAAAAACCAAACGTATATTAAACAAGATGTACGCTACCAAAAATACCGAAATAGGAAGCCAAATTTCAGCTAAGGAGATCTACCATGTGCAATACAAGGAATGAACCCTTAGTATTTCTATTATTTTTGAATTTTGCTAAATACTGGTAATTTCTGTAACAAATCAATGAATAATCATGTCAGACAAGTCTGACGACTGGGTTGGCGAATACCCTCGGGGACCTAGGGTCCACCAGCAGAGGTATCACCCCAGGAGTTTCAAAATAACAATCCAAAGATATTAATATTAGATATAGTAAATTTATACTATGCTGTATACGACGCATTTCAAAGAGTTACCTCTCATCAGAGGTATAGTTATTCTATTTGAAGAGTTTTCCTGGAAATTGTTTAAACTATCATTGATTTACACAATTTATTAATAATGATGAAAATAACAATAATACGCTGACTTCTTTTGACAAATTTCTTAGTTATATAATTACAATACGTCTCAAGAACTTTCGCCTTAATATTATGACTAAGGTAACTTTATCATTAATAAGATGCAATGATTCGAATTGAATATTTGATGATTGAATATGATTTGTTGACACAATGAATAAAATATTTCAAATACCTTACTGTTATGTGAATTACAGAAGCCAAAAGCCACTATGTCATGTCCAGTTCTGAATATTTCTAATACAAAATATAATTAACTCTAATACAGCTTCCCATTTAATTTCTGAAGATGTCGTCAGTTCCACCTTTTAGGATTCCCTGTTGTATAGTATTCGTACTGTAGCGTCATTTCAATTATCAAAAATACATATAATGAATGCCCGGATGGAGTTCATCATTAGCCAGACTATTAACTTTCGGTATAATATATTTAGCAAGTTTCTATTTCTGATGAAAACTAGCAGGACCATGCTATTATTACGTTTGTCGTTGCTTTATCAAATTTACTATATGTACGATTTTGAATGATAGTGAATTGTTAAACATGTTTCCGGCATCGGTGAACATATGTTACCTTCCAGGTCCTTTTGATTTTGCTTCTACAATGTACATTTGTAGTTGATATTTAAACATCAGTTAGTTTTCTACATAAGAAAAGTTGATGGGATTATGTTTTTTTTAAAAGATCACAAATATATGAACATTATTTACTATACAGCTTGCGTTAAACTTTAATATATGATTTTTTTAAATCCAAGTTCATTAATATTTACAAATGTATGTTGGCCATGTTGGTGTTAACAAAGAAGACAATATTCTGTATATCCTTTGTTGTTGTTGTTTAGTCATATACTTAAAAAAAATTTATCTGTACATGTTTTGCGTACTTGTACTATAAAATTGGTAATGAAAGCTTATTATAAGCAGAGACTGTAAGACTGTAATTGAAATTGTTTCGCCTTAATCCAGTGTAATTTTGCACTTCTGTCAGAAACTATAACATTTAGGAGAAATCACCATTTGTTTGTCAGTCTCATGGGACATTATTTTCTCATGAACGGAAATTACATAATATTCTGGTGTCAAATATGGCAAGCCGTTCACGTCAAAAGTAGGCTGAAATTACTGAATAAAAATACACTTAGATTGTAAATAAAAGTACAGAAGTAGATTTTAAGTAGATTTTAAAGCTAGATTTAAAAACATTGCTAGATTATTAATAATCATGCCTACATTGTAAAATCAGATTAAAAGATACACTACAAGAGGAAAACTGTTTATAAATAGCTAAAAAGTTTGTGCAACATTTCCACAGATATCACGAATTTTCATTCAGAAATGCAGATTACAATTGTTCCAAATTATAACCAAGACCAAGCACAAGTATCGGCCAAAATATAACTGCGTTTGGGACAAACATATGTTTTATCTGTTATTACAGGTTTCTTATACAATAACATAATAAAAAAAATCATTTAATGAATAAATATAAACATTTTAATTCATGTTGTACTTGTTCTGCTCCTTGTGGGCGTCCTCACTGACAATAAAAAGTTGTTGTTGGGGATGGAAAGTGTTCGTTTCTAGCCTCATCTTGACTTGTAAATAAAATGTTTCACCTTTAATTTCAGTTTAGATTAGGTGGATGACAAATATTGAATGGTTGAAAATAAAAGACTACATGCATGTATACTCTCTCAAAAAAGAAACGCAACATACAGAAAATAGGAAATTTACTTCATATATTATTTTCATAATTTATGATATAAATAATTTACACAGGAATGCAAAAATTGGCACACTTCTTGTTCATGAGTTCTTTTACCTTGGAATATCACAGTTTGTCACATATTGTCAATAAATCACTCATAAATTGTCAATATCTGGTATGTCCACCATTTGCTTGTAACACAGCCCCGACTCTTCTTGGCATAGATTGAATTAAACGCTGAGTTCGAACACGCGGTATCCTTTGCCACTCAAACTGAAGTGCCTGCTGTAATTGTTGCAGATTTTGCGGTGGTGGTTGTCGTTGGCGCACGCGCCGATCCACTTCATCCCACAAATGTTCAATTGGATTAAGATCGGGTGATCGTGACGGCCAACGGATCACATTGACATTCTGTTGTTCTAAAAAGTCTACTGTTACACGTGCTGTATGTGGTCGGGCATTGTCGTGCTGAAAAATTTCTCTCCGAATGTCAATTACGGGCAATAAATGAGGTCGTAAAATTTCGTCTCTATACCTAACAGCGTTCAGATTGCCTTGGATATGTATCAGCTGTGTGTTTCTGGCATAAGAAATAGCGGCCCACATCATAACACTGCCTCCGCCAAAATTGTCTCTCTCCACAACACAGTTTTGCGCAAAACGTTCGTTTCGGCGCCTATACACACGTATGCGACCATCTCGCTTTTCCAGTTGAAAACGTGACTCATCGCTGAACCACACTCTTCTCCAGTTCTGTAAATTCCATGAACGAACTGTAGTACACCATCTAACCCTCGCTCGGCGGTGTTGGCGTCTCAGTGTTGCTCCAAAGTAAGGTCTTCTTGCCCTCAATCCATGAGAACGTAACCGATTGCGTACTGTCTGTGCTGATATACGGCGCAATCCAGGGACGTTTACAGCTGTTTCTGTTGCAGCAATAGTCCTATTCCGCAGATGGAAAAGTCTGATGTAACGATCTTGCGCCCTGGTTGTAACACGCGGGCGCCCTGAACGTGGCCGATCTGTCGTAGTACCAAGCTGCAGGTAGCGTCCCCAAAGGCGTGAAATTGTGCTACGATGAACATTGTACGTTACAGCAACAGCATTCTGTGATTCTCCGGCCTCTAGTCGTCCGATAGCGATATTCCGGGTAGCAGCGTCTAACCTTGGCATAGCGTCACCTCATCAGAATTTTATTTTACGAATGCATTCATGAAAAGAAATACCGGGTTTTTATACCGACTGACTGAGCTAAAAAATAACCCATGATTTGCACGTGAAAGTCGACCCAGTTTTTGGCAATGCGTAAATCGTAGGGTGTCCCAGATTGCGACCAAAGTCGTTTACGGGTGGATGAATTTAAATGATTGTACCTGGAAACTTTTTATGAAGGTGTAATTATGATCATGTGTACATATATTTTGATATTTATTGGTTATTTGTCCGGAAAAATAATATTTCAAAAAGATAATCTGATGTTGCGTTTCTTTTTTGAGAGAGTATATTTTGTTATGGGTGAAGTGTAACTAAGAAAATGATCGTCGGTTCTGGCCGAGTTTGCCTCTCACCCTTTGTTTCAAACTATTACGAAATCTGTAGAAAAACAGACTGGTAAAAAGCTGTAAACCGATCGAAATTCTTCCTATGTAAAATTCTGCTCCAATTCAGGATCAATCATCAGGTCAAGAAAGATTGATCATATATGTAACAAAGTTGTCAATTTCATTATACACATTCGTATCTTGTGGCTACATGTACATCTTGGTTGTCTTGCTTTTGTCAAAAGCAGAACAAATGCAGAGATGTACGTATTAAAATATTGTATTATTGAAGTGCCATTAGAAATCACTTTATCGCATCGTTCAAATACTTTTTCGGCATTCTTATCATGTATCTCTTCCATACACATGGTACATTTATCCTTTGAGTTTTGGACTTAAAATCAATTTGATGGCCCTTAACTGATTTTTATGGATTTTCACATGTAGTTTTATCGAATAGTGTCTGTTATTAGCAAATGATCAATTATATCCATAATCTTTCAATTTTTTAGTGGCGTTATATTCCCAACTATACAAACAAACGATTGCCTTATTTCACAGGCATCAGTTGTATTGTACATCCAACTATCCCAGAAAAATTACTTTAGTATAAATTGAGGTTCTTAAATGTTTTTTGGATTTACATGTATATGGTGAAATGTATTTGTATTTTAGAAATACTTGCTAAAATATAAAAGAGGAACCAGAGTGAGTTATCTTTTCCTAACCAATGTAGGTAAGGGAGATAATTAAATTCTTTCCCTTTTGTCCTCAGGCTAAAAGGGAGACAAATTTATTATCTCTCTTACCTACATTGGTTACGAAAATATAACTCACTCTGGTTTCTCAATGTTTTCTATACAGAATGTGTATATGCCTATATAGATTATGAGGAGTTGATACTTGTATGTGTTGAGATTGTTTTCGGTCTATTTTCATACAGGCATGGGTTCAATTCTTATTTATAACGATTACTTGTTATTTAAGAACGTTTTCATCTCATCAAATCGCAGATATCAATATTATAACCATAGCTTCGACTACATTTTAACAAATTTAAGTACAATTTTATGAAAATTTTATTTTTCTTTGCAATTTTCACTAATTTGCTACAGATTCACCGAAATGCATTTCATATTTAGGTTTATGTCTCTAAATTGACTGTAACCATTTGAAGTTAAAAGTTGATTGTTATGAATAGTAATGACCTGCGCATTACATCCAGATTAAAGATTAAACATGACATTACTCAATGCCAAAAACCGTCTAACTTTTTAAAGAAAAAAGACAGATTGAGCGAGTCTTTATAACATATTCTCAACGACATAGACATTGTTTTCTGAAAAATAATTGATAAAAAAAGATTGATAAACTAATGAAAAAATGCAAATTTAAACCAAATTAGGAATATTGATAATAATTTGGTAATTACAGTGTTCCAATATCTCAGATGATGTTGGACCTGTTCCAACTGTCGTGACCTTTCATGTGCCTCCACCGATTTGTGACTTCCCCCGGATTGACTTTGTTGAACTTCACGACGGGTGCCGTATACGGAGCAGGAACTGCTTATCATTCCGGAGCACCTGGGTTCACTCCTGGTTTTTATAGGAGTTCGTGTTGTTCATTGTTTTTTAGTTTTCTGTGCGTATTTGTTGTGCTTGTGGTTGTTCATTTGTCTTCCCGAGTTTGTCTGTCCAATGGATTACGTTTTTTTATTGCTCCTTAGGTATATTTGTCTTTTTTTAGAAGCATGTAGACAAAAAACCTGTACATAATTTCCTTTACATTGTAGTATAAATATCTTAAAGTATTGAATTTTTGTTTGAAAAAGAAAAGAGTTGGGTCCATGTGTTTATTGCAGAGATATTTGAGATAAAGCCACAAATTTAAGGGTTTTTCTTAAAGGGCACTAAGACTTCACAACGTGTATCTCTTGGCGACTTCATTATTCCCCCTACTACGGAATCGTATTCCCTTAAATTTCTTTTCTTCTGTTATTCGTTGAATGTTTTATAATCTCTCGGTTTTGGACCAGAATCTTATTGAAACAACTTTTATACGGTTTTATTGAAACAACGTTTATACGGTTTTATTGAAACAACGTTTATACGGTTTTGGACCAGAATGTTATTCAAACAACTTTTATATGGTTTTATTGAAACAATATTTATACGGTTTTGGACCAGAATCTTATTGAAACAACTTTTATACGGTTTTATTGAAACAACATTTATACGGTTTTGGACCAGAATCTTATTGAAACAACTTTTATACGGTTTTGGACCTGGATTTAATTGAAACAAGGTTTATACGGTTTTGGACCTGAATTTTTATTGAAAAAAACGTTTATACGGTTTTGGACCAGAATCTTATTGAAACAATGTTTATACGGTTTTGGACCAGAATCTTATTGAAACAACGTTTTTACAGTTTTGGACCAGAATCTTATTGAAACAACATTAATACGGTTTTGAACCTGAATCTATTGAAACAACGTTTATACGGTTTTGTTTTTTTTTATGTTATATACATTTTGACCTATGTTCTAAGTAATTGTGTGGAGATGTCGATTAAGGAAAAAGACTCAAATGTTAATGAGCAGACAGGCGACTTAAGAATTAAGAATTAATTAATAATAATTAAATGTCAGGAAACAGATTTGTTTATTGTCAGATAATCAGGAATATATGTATTTACCGGGAATAAAAAAATAAAAATTATTACGCAGACATTTTTATAGTAGTCTGATATAAACGATTTATTTGTACGGAAGCGTATTGGGGCCATTATTAACTTTGATTTTGCATTTTCTGGATTTAATGTTATAAATATCAGTTTAATCTCGACACTTCCGACTTTCACTTGAGTATACTTTCCGAGTTTAAAGGTTGGAAATTTCAATACTAAACTAGAAATTTTAGAGATTAAAGTATTACATTTCAAAATTATATACAGACACGAAGACGCAACCACGCTACGAAAGTTATACTATGACGAGGTTAAAGCTTGTGGGAAACTTTATTATGACGTTGCCAGACAAGCCGTCTGAGGTTTGTGACGTTGTAATCAAAATATCCATATCGAGTACATTACACAATCTATAGCAATGACAGTAAACGCCAGGTGGAGCTGTTTTGGGGGGAAGTTATTCGAAAACTGGATTCCGCTTCTTTACAACCTTTTCCAGCCTATTTTGGGACCAGTATACTGTAAACAAACTGTGGTTTCCGCCAAGTGGCGCCCTTAGTGTTTACTGACATGCTACAATCTACTGTCGGTTTTATGTTTCCAAACTGTGAATTTTAGCTATACATGTATCTTCAGAAAACAGTCTCTACATCTTTCATTTTGGACATGTCTTTTAAAACATCATTTTCACGATACCCACGCTCTGTGGGTGTTGTGTCATTAAATTTTAAAACATGTGTGTACAGACACTTTTGAACAATACGACTATAAAAACGTGATATAATGTAATTAAAAAACCTTTTAGGGGACAAACGCGTATTACTGCTACTTCCAATTTACTATGGTAAAAAAAAACAGATTTTCCTCGATTATTTTCCCGAATCTACTATGTAAACAGGATCATTCTCCGTAATATGTTATTATGTCTCATTTTATTACATTAACCGAGTTATAAATGCCAAAAGGCTTTTTCAAACTGTTGATATATTTGAAGAAAACAAACAATAAAAAAGCTTTTTCTGTATTGAAGTTATTAACTATAGAACTATTAATATGTAGAACATTTTGTTTATTGCCAAATACAATGTAGACGTTATTGTCAAATATTTATTTTGTTTAGCAAAATAACATTAAAAAATGTTTATTGTGAAAATGTATTCTATGAAATCCCCCATTTGAAGCTTTTACCATGTTTACTACTACATGTACTCAAGTTTGCACGTTGCCAGTAATATGTATTAGATTTATGCCACGTGCTTGGTGGAGAAGCAGCAAATACCGATTTTGATGACTTTGGTTTTATCCTGACCGGGGATTGAACTCGTGACCCTCAGCACTCGAGGCGAGCACGCTACCACGAGACCACCGAGGCGGTTAAAATACACTGTCACCATCTGGCAAAATATTATATCTCTTTATTAAAAAGGAATCATTAAATTCCATTACTTACCTTGTAACTACATAGGATGAAAAATACATTACTGAAAAAAACCCAAAACACAAAGAACACAGACTGCTCCAACATTAACATTGTACACATGACTGTAGTGGTTATCTGAATTAAACAAAAATCCATACAAGTTACGTTACATTTCTGTCTCTAGTAAATGGGCCAGTATTAACTTGAAATATACACTACTTAGTCGTTTGCTATTCTCACAAGTGCTCTAACATACAAAAAGGACTCATCGTTACTTATTGTACAAAAGAGGTTTACATTTTGTTAATCATATTAAGTATAGATTTTACTGGATAACCGATGCCTTTATTAGGGTCTTACACTTTTTGCTAAACAATCATAACAATGTTGTATTCGTTTTGATAACACTGTACATGTGTATATCGACAGATTACTGGAATTCTTGAGTGTAAAAATTGGGCTTCTCTTCTTGTGGAAATATAGGGGAAACTGTGGCCGTCCTTTCGAAATGAATTATTGCCAGATGGTATATTTTTTCCTCAATATGTATAATTCTACTATCAAATGGTATTAACGAGAATAAATAAAGTTCATGTACGATTTAATGTTCGTATCTGATATTGTTCAGAATGTAAACCCCTTGAAACTAGCGAGAACAGCAAAAATATTGGTTTCGGATGATAATTTCAGTTTACCTTATCTTTCTTTTTTCAATGACTAACTCAAGTTCGATTTGATCGTTTATGCCCAACACAATTCTCAAGCGTCTTGTCTCTTGAAAATAAAAAATCAGCTACAGTGATCTTTTCCGGACAATTGTTCATTGTTTAGATAATGTACCTGTTGTGGTTACCAATATTCTTGAGAACTATTAATTATTTCGGTATTTTGTGATACGTTTTATTAACCACATTTTAGTTCCATAGGTATAATTGAGTCGGGTCACTTTTTGTAGTCAAAAATTTTTGGTGTTTTTTTTTCTTCGTTGTTCATTAAGTCTAATTGACTTTAGCAGTAAAAGGCTATAAAGATATCCTATGTAATGATTTCCACTCCGGAGATAATACCTTAAAGTACGTACATGTAGATATACATTAGTCGACTTGTCTGCCAACTGACTAATATTTTAAGAAGTAATTTTATGGTCTTCCTTCCTTCAGGAAAATAAATCTTTTATTTATTGAAGTATTACGTGTGTAAAGCCCAAAACTGATTGCACAGAAACATTAATTTCCGTAAAGAGCAAACTGATTTCCCCCAATATGCATGGATTGTAGTAAATTTCTGGCTGAAATATCTTTATCACTTTTTTATTGAGTCATAATTATCAATATCACACACCATTTAGCAAATACATGTAAATATACCTACTTTTATTTCCAAAATAGAAGTTTTTATTTTTTATGATTTGTTATTAATTCTGGCATTCAGAATATATTGCACCTCTTATCTTACTTTTTATATATTAATAAAACATGATGGTACAATTAAATGCATCCATAACATTTTATTATTGAATCTCATATATACAACAACATTAAATAATGCATGTTAATTGTCTCAATTATATTTAAAAAAAAGTTTCTGTCATTAGTTTGTACTTCTGATATATATGCAGAATAAAACTGCCATCATTTTTTTGTTATCACCAGGAGATATTGGACCGAAATTGATATTTTAATTTTACTGTAAGAAAAGTGTTAAATTTAATGAAAAATAAGGAGTATCTCATCCGTGCATAACCTGTCTTTAAATGGTTTTGACTTTACCCTTTTTGGTCATTTTGGCATTTTTTGAATTTGTCCTTGATGGTTTTGATTGTTGTTTTGGTTTTCACCTTTTAATGTCTAGAGCACAACTGTTTAGTCGTAAATCGACTAAATGTGTAAATCTTGTACACCAAAATCCGTATCATACAAGTAATCTTAATAAATTTAATACATTCACATACATGTTATATAAAATTACAAGTAAATAAAGTTTAACAGGATAAGATTGGTTTTAATACCTTTGTTTTTAAAAATATATTAAAAATATAGAAGATACTAACACCACAATTATGTTTTAAACAACATTATTTGGCTTGAATGTTTCAGGTGACAATATGTTTAAATTTTGAAATATCCTGCTACATTGTCCTCTGAGGTTTGTCCACACTCAGGTGTTACATGCAGTTTCCATATTTACTGTAAAATGCTAGGCGTCAGTTACTGGAAAAAAAAGGAAATACATAGCTTGAAAAAATATTATACATATTTCGTTGAATTACGACTAACCAGTTGTGCTCTAAGCCAAACATATTGAAATCCAAAACCATAACTTTAAGTAATAAAGAGAAGTCTCAATAATCCTTGGTTTCCTTCAAAAACAATTTCAAATCATTTTAAGATTTAAAATATCATTTTCACCATAGTATTGAAAAACTAGTCGATCTAAGAAACTGAACATAGCTTTTTGGACGAAAATAAACCACCAATTTAGATGGCCTTGAATATATCCATAGATATTATGTGATACATTTGATGTAGAATTTATACGTATTTTCCGTAATACTCATTGTCCATAAATGCTGAAAGTCTAAAAGAAGTTGGAATGTGGAAGAGCAGATTTCAATTCCAATGTTAACAGAAAGGGAGTGGGCCTTAGAAGCAAAACACGCTAGTAGTATTCCACGTAACGTGGTACTGAAGAGTAAAGTAGACAATATCGAGTAAATTAGTGTTCTGAAAAAAGGACAAATATACCTAAGGAGCAAATAAAAAAAAAACGTAATCCATCGGACAGTCAGACCTGGGAAGACAAATGGACAGACACAAGCACGACAAATAAACACAGAAAACTAAAAAACAATGAACAACACGAACTCTATAAAAACTAGGATTGAACCCAGGTGCTCCGGAAGGGTAAGCAGTTCTTGCTTCATATACGACACATAGTTCAATAAAGTCAAAGGAACCTGTAGTATTACATTTAGTTCAGTCCACCTTTTCTGTCCCGTGCTCATATATTTTGCTACATGTTTTAGATTTAACAATTGCATTATACTAAATTCTTTGATACCAATATTTATGCAAAAGATTTAGCAGTTGTGCTAAAGGCCTAAAATGTTAACAACAATCCAAAAGGCTGAAGAACTAATTCAAAAATACAAACATGACCAAAAAGGTAAAAAGGTAAAGCCAAAACCATCTATGGACAGAGTTTTGCACGAGGGAAATATTAAGAAAAAAATTATTGTAACATAGATTTAAAGTATCCAGTATCTAAATATAGCAACTGAGTTGTTGATACCCTCGAGGTCTTTGAGCCCAGCAGCATTTGGTATTGACTGGGTGGTACATGTAATAATTGATTCTTTGATACCAATGAATTTGTGTGTAAGATGTGCACATTTCGTCGATTTACACGACTCATTAGTTGTTTTAACGAGGAGATGGTAAATCCGTTTTGCCCCAACTTTACTTTTTATTTTTTCATACATCTTTGAGAGACTGAAGTTTTCAATACAAAGACAATGAAAAATTCAGAGAAAACCCATTTCCTGCAAATTTTCAAGGCCTTATAGCTCTAAAATGAGCACATGAACCTATATTTTTTTTCTTGCTAATTTGTTTACTATTCATATGTTCTCTCAAACTAAAACACCTATTTCAAATCCTATTTATTTCCTATAAGACCAGGGATCATCCTTAAGAAGTGACAACCGGTATACATTATCAGACGTGGTTTTCAGGATGGTGTACTTTTTTTCCAGTCTAAAGATTTCCCTGTGGGTCTTAATTATCAGACTTTTATGCGGGTATTACTTGTTTTTTATTGACTTTTACGTACGCATTCAGTCTTGCTCTGATTTCCAAAGGTCAGCATCTTTTTTTATTTCTTCCTGCTCGTGAACATGGCCATATTGGCCGAAAAGTTAGGCGATTTTAACTTTTAGCTTTTTTTTGTTTTGTTATTATTTTGATTTGGTTTCTTCGGCTTTTTTCTTTTATACGTTTTAGTCATCATATACCGTTTTAACGGCTCACCATTTCCATTTATATATAGTCCTTGTATTTTATTGTCTGTTTCACAACGTATTATTTTCTCCGTGTTAAAGATTTGTAACAGGGGAAAGGTAGATAACTAACTGATGCTTCCACTGTTCGATTTCAGTAACTGAAATTGTTAAATGTAAGTGTGTAATGTTTTAAATATTTAATTTTTAGTACCACAATGTTAATCATTGATTAGTTTCTAATGTCAAACCTGCTTTAAAGGGCATCACTGTCTAGAAAGGGCACTGTGGAAATGTCCCCGTTGTATAGATTACACTTTCTCATAAAGGTCACATTTTTTGGTCCTATGGGTAACCTTTATACACAGGTTGGGCAGTATTTAATAAAACAAAATAAAAAGAATAACGCAAAAAAGATAAACTGAATATTGAGTATATATCATAAACAATTTACGCAACACGATTCTTAGGAGGTTTTTTCAGAATAGAATATGTTAAAATTTAACAATGAAGATTTTAAACAATTAAATCTTGATTAAATATGTCCTCGGTGCAAACCACAACTACAATAAATGTGATTCAATGTGTCCTGGTGGGAATAGAAATAAAATGGACTGTATAATTTCAGTCATCTGGGGTAACGGAATATAGTTTGTTTTGAAATTGAACGTCAGTTATGCAAAATATATTACTGTCAAGGGTCTATCATTTTGATATGATGATAACAATTTGAGGCAACAGTTTTAATAACAGTTCCGGAGAAGCAAACCATAAACTATTTATTAAATAAAAATAAATTTAATGATTGATCTATAAATAAGATATTTATGTTGCTGGTTATATTAGTTTTCATTTCGTTGCTAAACAAAAACAAATTAAGATATGCCAGGAGAGTAATTTGTCCATCAATGATAACCAACACGTACACCCACGTGTTCTATATTCAAATAAAAAAGTCACTAATCGTGGAATATTATATTAGATCTGAAAATAACAAATAGTTTATTAATTTTGTGGGCAAGGTTAGACTTGATATATGAAAGACTTTAGGCTCCCTCACATTATGTCTTATTTTTATACGACAAAGCTCTTGCAATGATTGCACTGGTATCTGCCATTCATGAACGAAATTCAAAAGCTCATTATGATAGTTTTTACACTGGCCATCTTTGATATCTTTGTCCTTGTATGGAAGCCATTTTGATTCCCTTGACCAATCAATTTTGCATCGACACATAATTTCCACTAATTGAGTATAGCCCCTGTCTACTGCCCTTTTCAGTGCTGTGATTCCAAACGGTGACGAGAGGTTTGGATCGGCTCCATGTATTAGAAGCGTTTTAGCTATTTCAGTTTGACCCCTATCAATAGCTCTGTAAAGTGGTGTTTCCAACGTGCAGTATGCTGTACGGTTTAAGTCGCACGCACCTTTTACAAGTTCTTTAAATAATTGATGAAACATATTGTACGTTTTTGAGCAGCAGACGGCAAGATGTAGGGGTGTTTCATTGGTGTATTTGACAGGTATATTTACATCACAACCTACAAAATAATTCAAATACAGTTTATGTTTTAATGCATACATTCAACTATCGAATAGAAATATCAACAAAAAGTTTATCTGCTAAAAGTGCTTTATTTGCACAGCAACTGAGCGATGTTATGCCTTCTCGTAGTAAAGCTGATTATTTTCTGCCATACATTTTGGGCCTTTACTATTTTAATGATATTTGTGACGGTGGGAACCTAACATATACTGAAAATTACATAATGAAAATTTGTGGATTTTATAATCATCATCTAAAGAATCTCTGGTTAGTAAGAACAGGGAGGGCTTCGTCAAAACCTAAACAGATCAAGATCTTTTTTTTTCTTAACACTTAAGGATAATCGCTGGTCTGATAGGAAATAAATAGGATTTGAAATAGGTGTTTTATATGGCAAGCCGTTTTACTATTTATTCTAACTTCAAAATATCTAATAAAGTTTATAAGATATCTTATATAGTTTATAAGATATCTTATATAGTTTATAAGATATCTCATATAATTTTCTTTATAAGATATCTTATATATTATATAAGATATCTTATAAACTATATGAGATATCTTATAAACTATATAAGATATCTTATAAATTATATGAGATATCTTATAAAGTATATAAGATATCTTATATAAAAAATATTTATAAGATATCTTATAAACTTTATAAGATATCTTATATACTTTATGAGATATCTTATATACTTTATAAGATATCTTATATACTTTAGAAGATATCTTATAAAGTATATAAGATATCTTATAAAGTATATAAGATATCTTATAAAGTTTATAAGATATCTTATAAAGTCTATAAGATATCTTATAAAAACTAGATTATATAAGATATCTTATATATTATATGAGATATCTTATATATTATATGAGATATCTTATATACTTTATAAGATATCTTATATACTTTATAAGATATCTTCTAAAGTTTATAAGATATCTTATATAGTTTATAAGATATCTCATAAAGTTTATAAGATATCTTATATAGTTTATAAGATATCTCATAAAGTTTATAAGATATCTTATATAGTTTATAAGATATCTTATATAGTCTATAAGATATCTTATATAGTTTATAATATATCTCATATAATTTATAAGATATCTCAAATAATTTTCTTTATAAGATATCTTATATATTATATAAGATATCTTATAAACTATATGAGATATCTTATAAACTATATAAGAGATATCTTATAAAGTATATAAGATATCTTATATAAAAAATATTTATAAAATATCTTATAAACTTTATGAGATATCTTATATACTTTATGAGATATCTTATATACTTTATAAGATATCTTATAAACTTTAGAAGATATCTTATAAAGTATATAAGATATCTTATAAAGTATATAAGATATCTTATAAAGTTTATAAGATATCTTATAAAAACTAGATTATATAAGATATCTTATATATTATATGAGATATCTTACATATTATATGAGATATCTTACATATTATATGAGATATCTTGAAGTAAGAATAAATAGTAAAACGGTTTGCCATAGTTTTAGTTTGAGAGAACAAATATATAGTAAACAAATAAGCAAGAAAAAAATATAGGTTCATGTGCTCATTTTAGAGCTATAAGGCCTTGAAATTTGCAGGAAATGGGTTTTATCTGGATTTTTCATTGTCTTTGCATTGACAACTTTAGTCCCTCAAAATGTATGAAAAAATAAAAAGGATTTCAAAAAATTTTGTCAAATGCCATTTTAAGGTATATATGATTGAATTATAAAAGAAAAAGTGGGGGTTCATGGGCAAAATATTTCATGTTTAAGAAATAGATAAAACCCGAGGATTCCGAAAATCTGACAAAAAGACCAAAACATGACCAGCGAGCATCCTTAATATAAAAATAGATAACCTCCAGATTAACTACTCTTCCAACTTCTCTGCTTAATTAAGTTGTAATATATTAACTCATGTATGCTCGAAATAAGCACGCTATGTTTAAATAAATAGATTGTCGTATTGTACGTGTTAGGATATCTTAGAAAAGGTTGGGAGTTCAGTTCGATTTGAATTTGACTTTCAGATAACAAAACAAATATACAATATATAAAGTGTTGAAAACGCCGTTGTATTAACAGGAGTAACTAATAAATTTAAAAATAAGAAATGTATACATCTATTTATATCATAAAATTTTATTTATTTACGTTGTAATTATTTTAAACAAAGCATTATGAAATCTTTGAAGAATAGCAAAATATGAAGACTTTTCAAATCTTCGGTTTCAAACATTTTTAATGTACTAGTTTACTAAAACGTATTTATATTATTAAATACCAAATACATAAAATAAGATTTCAAAAATATATTTACAAATTAGGTTACCATTTTTTTTGTTGCTCATTCTTAGAATGCAAATTCTACATATATGTAGTCATAACACATTTGAACGAGGAAAATATTCTTAATGCCTTCAGGAACACCTGATATGACTTTCTTGATGAAATCGACATAATGTGCATCATTTTCTAAAATGATTTTAAATATAGGCAAGTTTTAAACAAATCTTAAATGAATGCATTTAACTGAAAATTGAGATCTAACCACACCATCTTTTTGAAACATGTTTTCTGAATATAAAGATAACACATCTGATTAACGGCAAGTTCGTATATTTTACCTTGATCTACAAGTATTTGCAGAATCTCTGGTGACTGTGACCTAATGGCTATATGGACAGCATTTTCAGCTCTCACATTTCCTGCGTTTATGCTGCAGCCTAATCGTAAGGATAAAAGCTTTTACATATTTTTGGTTTGCCTTGCATATTTCAGTTGAATTTCGATTCTTACTGGAATTTACACTTCACCTTTTCTTAAAAAGCATGACATGAGTACCCTTTCGAAGCACTAAATGTCACAAATTATTGTGTGCTGGTCGTGTGCATACTGCCAGTGTTTTAATTCTGTTTTATTTGTTTGTTTCTATTTAGTCTGTTATGTGTTTTAATTCTTTTTGTTATAGCTTTGCAATACATAAGCATTTGTTTCTTGTTTTGGTGTTCTGAAGACTTCGGTTTGTCTCTGGCTTTTTGGTATTACAGTATTTCCTATTCACCTGTATATTATGTCATTCGGTTTGTCTCTGGCTTTTGGTATTACGGTATTTCCTATTCACCTGTATATTATGTCATTACTGTTTCCGACATGTTAAATACTTTATCTTGACTTTAGTGAATTTTTTCCGTAGACTCATAAGTAATACACATTTTACTTATTAATGTTTTCACCAAAGGATAATTCTTATTCGTGGCAGCAAAATATATCGGTAAGCTACATGATGTTGTCTCTATCTTGTAATAAAATTTCCCCGTTGAATCTTATGTAATAGTCATTTTTTACCTGCACTTATTAATGCTTTCACCAAAGGATAATTCTTATTCATGGCAGCAAAATGTATCGGTAAGCTGAGATCGTCATGCCGTATGGGACAATTTATGTTGGCTCCGTTGTTTATTAAACATACTGCTGAACAGGGAAAGTCGTTCAAAACAGCAGATCGGAAAGCAATTCTATAAAAAGTAGAATATTAATTAAAATGACCCGTAAAAGTGACAATACTATTTTATTGTTATTGTACGTAGTATGGTGAACGAGGACTTCTCACAAACATGCATCACTTCAAACCCTTTAAGGCATTTTACCTATTTATCCCAAATCCTTACAAGTTTATAGTTGTGTTTCTCGATTCCCAATAATAGTTTGGCTTTCTAAGGTTTGGTATGACCGTATAACTGATGAAAGGTAATAAAGAAATGCCAATTTTTATGCAATACATTTTAAATAATAAATATTATTTCATTGCATTACATGAACCACTGCCAGGTTACAAATTTCATCATCCATCGGTTTTCATGTTAATTTTTTCTAAACTCATTTAAAGACAGTTCAAAAGTGAAGAGGTGTTTGTTTCTGGGCAATGTGCTTATCACGTTTTTGATGCACTTTAATGGAGTTCTAGAAATAAATCCGCAATGAAACACTATATTGGATGGAAATTATTATTTTTTGTGTCAAAACGTGATTTTTATGCTGGTTTTAGAAATGTCAGAAAACTGTAGACTAACAGCGTTATCTAGTCGGTTCGCTGAGATCTTTTTATTTACTTGTAAGCTTTTCGTTTCAAGTGCCAAACTCTGATCTAGTTGCTTTTTGTAACTGATTTTTATGGGGTTTTTTTTATTTATTTGCCCAGCAAATGTCACAAATGTATGTAGCGGAGCTTCCCTCATGTACGATAGAAGTTATAACCACCCTCCATTAGCTGCGCTAGTGGAGTACTACTTCATCTAAGTTGGTAGAGTGGTGGAATACTATACCAACGTTAAGGGTTCGATCCCCGATTGGTGCGGTAGGTAATATTTGGCAGACAAAGTATGTTCTACTATTACATTAGCGCCCAACTAAATATCCACGGTTGTCAAAAAAAGCTAGTTGGACGATGACTCTTGAGGTTGAGGATATGTAGCGGGCTTCCATTGTGTACGACAGAAGTTATAGAACCGTAACATGTTTATATCCACCCTGCATTAGCTGCGATAGTGGAGTAGTCCTTTAGCTCAGATGGTAGAGAGGTGGACTAATGTACCTAAGGTTCTGGGTTGGATCCCCGGTTGATGAGGTTAGTACTTTTAGTAGACAACATAATATTGTGTTTTAAATTATGCTCTACTGTTTCATATATAAAAGGGAGGGTTAATAACTGGTTTAACTATTTCTCCCCATTTTTATGAGACTCCTTAGTCACGAGTATGTAGGTTAGTATTTCGTTTAGATAAATTTAGTATAATAGATTATATTTCAGATATACTGTGGTTTCGGTTGAATGTTTTTATATTGAACCATAAAAATTTTATTATGCGGATTTCGCACATGTGCTATGTTGAAGGCTGTACGGCGACCTATTTTATGCACTTTTTAAAATTTCCTGGTTAGTTGTCTCATTGCAAATTACCTTATATCTCCTTTCGTTTCTATCCATGGACGAAATTTATAAGCTAGATCTATTTTTAGATGTAAAGAAATAAAACTTTTAACGATTTCTAGCTTTCCACACCAGTTTCTAAAAACAATGTTTTAGACAGTTTGTTATCATATATAAATATACCCTACCCAATTCTCTTCTTCCAATTGTCTAGTTCCATTACACAGGAGTTCTTCCGCATTCGTCAAGACACCATTACATAAGTGTAATAAAAATCAGTCTTTAAACATGTTAAATATTCATTATCGCAGTAGGATATACGCTGACGAACACATAATCGATTTAAATGTACGGTAAACACTGACTCAGTTATTGTTGTTCCGCCAATCTGGTTAGTGTTACATGTGAATAATTTTATTTTTTCCGCTATGTTAGTTTTATTACTAAAGAAGGGATATGGGTTAGTCCATATCCAATGATACATTCGACCTGAGTTTTATTGTACTTGAACACATTTCCTGTTAATGCGCGGACCATTCATCTTTTGTGTGTGTGTTGGGGGAGAGGATATGATGGTTTCTGTTTTGGGGTCAATCTTTTTTTTCGACAAGATTTTTTTTTCAGTATCGAACAGGATCCTAAATGGGCTTCCGTAGCAAACAATTTTTTTCAAAGCATTTCAAAAACAAACTTTTATTTTTACTAGTTGTGTAAACAATTTTATTAACAATTTTAGTGACAAAAACATAAAATGTATCACATATTATTTCTTCAACAAGGTTTTGCTACCATAAATTACTTTTAAATAAAATCATCATTTTGTGGTGTTTATTTGTTGTGTACCATTCTCCTGACTTTGTCTTGTCGTTTGACTTCGAGTTTGTGGACTTTTCCCACTGTTTTGTCGGTTCGGTATTCTTTTGCCGAAATTTATGGAATATGGTTACGTTTGACATCACTTGTAGCAGGTATAAAAGGGTGAGTATAATTGAAGAACTGTGCATGCTCAGATTTACTATTCTGTGCTGAATCGGGCATGCCCAGTTCCATATAATTTCAATAAGCCCAAATATATAAAAATCTGTCGATTTAGGCATACATTGTATGATACAAATACCACCAGATCCACATTGGCTTGTGCAAATAATTGTATAACTGTGCATGGTCAGATTTACTATTTTGTGTTGAATCGTACATGAACAGTTCCGCATAATTTTTTGAATCTACTAAGATGGTAAGTACCTATAGACTTATCTGCAGAAGTATTCACCCATTGTTCACAAAAAATCAATGTGGTATAAGATATACAAACTTCTTCAACAAAGACATACTTAAAGATTAACCAAATGACGACTGATTCAATAAACATTTTTCTGACACCTACATATGAAGATTATATTATATGTAGCTACATCTTATGCATAAAGGCTAACTATATTGTCAGAATTTAGACACATAAAACTATTCAAAACTGAAAGAACAGATTTTTTTTTATATCAAAATGTTTGAAAAGCAAATTGAAATAAAAAAAGGAAAGAAAATGAAACATTTACAATGAAAACAATTCCTAAAAACGTATATTTAGGGGTCAGCTGAACCCCTCTTCCGGCTGCTGGATTTTCTCGCTGCGTTGAAGACCCATTGGTAGCCATGCGATATATGATAAATACATGTATCATATATTTGATACTAAATACAGGAGTTTTGAATATACGATAAAGCCCATGATGTTGATTTATCATATATTTGGTACTAAACATACTAAATATAGCAGTTTTGATTACGATAAAGCCCATGATGTTAGTCCGTATCTGACGTCTATGACGTCATAACCTTTATCGCATGGGTTACCCTTTATCACATAGCTTTTTTCAAATTTATTTTTCAATTCTATTTTTGGGGGTTTTTTTTGGGGGGGGGGGGGGGCAAATTTCAACAAACAAATGTTTATTTTTCCCCCGATTATTTGACTTTTTTACTTTTTTTTCAAATCCCCCCCCTATTTTTTTTCACAAAATATTTCCCCAATCAATTTCATTTGTGACAGTAGACTTTAATTTGGAAAATTTGAAGTCCTATGTTTAAATATATGATAAAGTGTAATTTGTATCACATGCTGTGACAACCTCGACCAATATCAGCCCTTGGTTTCTCGGGTTGATACAGTATGTGATACAGATTTTACCATATATTATTCTCTATGTATAAGTCACGTTTTACTGTTTCATATATATGACCTTTAAAGCAGGTGTCTTGATTTCACCGATTAAGTAAAGTCGATAAGAGGGTGAATATTGCATCTTAATACTCTGTGAATTAATACAGATATAATAAGTGTGATTATCAGTCAATTTTTTATATGTAAAATTGTTTTGTTGTTTTGCAGTTTCTACCTGGATTTTCTTCTCAGCAGTTGTTACAGAAATTTTCTCTGCATTTTATCTTTCGGCTTGGTCATAGATTGAGAGTGTAAGTACCAATATGTATATATATCTCCTGTGGATTTTTTCATTATTTCGAAGTTTAGATGTTCATTTTTATTTGTTTCGTAAAGTTTTCATAATGAAAGTTGAAAAATTATATAAGAACTTAAAACGAAATGGTAATATATACAAAACAAGATTTCCGCTTCGCATTGTATAACGGAAACCACGACACCTGCTTTAAACCCCATTGACATAAAAATATCCCCATGTTTACGCTACTGATTTTTTATGGTTGTTTGTTTGTTTGTTGTCAATATCGGGGTTTGAATTTTTAGTGTTAATTTATTAAGCTTTTGTCAAATACTAAAATTATATGTGACCATTACAAAGCAATAAGATTTGTTTTCACGAATTCCTAAATGTCATAGCTTACTAGCATTTTGAATTAGGGTAATTGAAGTTTGTTTTTTTTTTTTTTTTTTTTTTTTATCCTTTAATATTTATTTGTTTGTTTCTTGAATTGTTCGTATAGGGTCCTTTATTTTGAGTTTTAACATTAACTTTGTTTTTAAGCTACAGAGCCAATGACTTTAGCGGCAATTTTGAAAACTACCAATCTTTCATTTACGCCAATATATTTTTTTTTATTTGCACCAGAGAATAATTGTTTTCATTTTCACCATTTATAAAGGTGTGGTTCTACAATTTTATAATGAAATATAACTGTTCATGAATATAAACGTGAAATATATGTTTTTATCTAAGTTCAAATATTTTTGAAAGTAAAGCAGTCTCAGAATACATATAGAATAATTCCATAGTACTGCAGTTTGTGCATCAACTGTCTTATAATTAGTTACCTGTAAAATGGCGCAAATGACTAATGTATTTTGTGGCATACATAAAGCATTCCGGCACAATTGAATTCTATGCACAAATTTGGCTGTCTCAGAATTAAGACGTTTATATATACCAGGGTACTATACAGGAAATCCAAATATAACCAAGATGATGAGTGGTATGCTTTCGTTATGTAATGTCAGAGTTCTAAATAATATTGCAATGTTTGTCAAAAAGCTTAGTATGTTGTTATAATATTGTGTTTATTTTGCTCTTCAATCTTTTCAACTTGTTCATCCTGTTATTTCTTTATGTAATGTATCATTATCTGTCCTCATGTAACACTTTATTGTGTCTGAGTGTACCAATAAAATCTTGAAAGGAAAAAATTGGCGCATATGATACATGTATTGCATAACGTCGATGGTAAGAAGTTATTATGATCGTCAAATTGAAAAGTTGATTTTAAAGGTATTAATTTGGGCCGGTCATGAATTTTAGGGTCAGAAAAAACCGAAGGACCCAAGAATCATTAAACCCACGACAAAACCGAGATGTGAAAGGACGAGATCAAATAATGAAAAAAAAAAAAAAAACGGAAGAAAAAATTAAAAATAATAATAATAAAAAATAAAAAATAAATGAAATAAATAATAATATTAATATTTAAAAAAAATTAATAAATACAATAAAATAAATAAAATTGAGATTTTATAGTAATAGATAATGATTGTGCCTATAGTTAATAATTCTTACATTAGAACGACAGAACAGTCTTAGACTCGTATGTACATTTACGCGATAAATTACCGATAATTGTGGTATTTTATTGTGTAAGTTCATTGGTAAAACAGTTACATGTATTTGATTGTGGTAAAACCAAACAATAATGAATTGCGTTACAATTTACAGTTGGCATCAGGACAGATGTTATACATCTTGCCTATTCAAAGTGTCATTTTCAACAGTAAAAAGAAGTTAGAAATTAAAAGAATATCTGATATTAAACAAAAAAAAGATAATAAGTAGATAAAATGAAATGAAATAAAAATAAACAGCAAAAAAGACAATTCATAATAATAAATGTACTGTAGCTGAGACTTTTTAGATGAAAGAGAGCAGTTGAAGACCAAATTTTGTATTCAAATCTGCAGATGATTTTTGTCCAGGTAATTTTTTATATTTGCGAGCGTGTTAAAATCGAAAATTTAACTATCTCGGGTGGAGAAATTCCATAACTCACTCGTACCTGAAGGAGAATCTATATTTCTTCTATTCTTGACGTGCTTAATCGGCGGGACAAAATTACATAATATTTTTAACCACTTCCGGGTGATTAAATTTCTGCATGGGAATTCCCACCGTTTTGTTACTTTTATTGGGAAGTTCCGGAATGGCGTTCATGTTAAAAAAATTTGAACTATCTCGGGTGGAGAAATTCTATAACTCACTCGTACCTGAGGGAGAATCTATCTTTCCACTGATGAAATGTCCCAAATACTTTACAAGAGCCAATTTTTCAATTTGTGAGTCCATTTCACTGATTTTTTTTTTTTATCATATATGACGTCATCACAAGCAAATGTGACGTTGCAGAGTATGTGCAAGTTTTGTTCCAAAGTCTGATCCATGTTGACTATCAATTGTTCTTTTAAACATACAGAATAGTAATGGCGTCCAGAGATTTTCTTCAAGAAAATAAGTTGCCGAAGTATGCCAGACTCATAGTAGTATTATACAAAATGTATGACATAACTTTCAGGACTAAATATTAATTGGATACTCAATGGCGAATAAGGAAGATCTTGTCAGATATTTAGGGTCAGCATCAAGTTCCATTCGAGGATCAGCGGCTTTACTTGAGTTTGGCAATCCAGCATTTTTTGGAAAAGGTAGGTTAATATAGTTTGATACGGTACTGTGTAATATAATACATTATGTTTATTTAATACACTTTCTTGCCTGGTGAAATGATTTGATACACGTAACCGTTGTCCTTGAGTTCATAAGCACCACGAACTGTAGCTTAAGCTCCCCTGATAATTCCTTTGTAATAAAAAGTTTTGTCATGAAATGTTAATTGTATATTATGAAAGTATGATAAAATGTCAGTTCTGATTGTTTTGAATGTGTATAAATGTGAATGAAAATGTAAGGTGATGAAGTCAACGTCAATGAGACAACATCACTTAGAATTGTACAGGTTCATTCCCATTTATCCAACTTTTATGGAATTGAGGTATTTCAGGTAAAAAAATAAAAGTTGGATAAATAAGATCAAAGCTTATTAAGGACAAAAGACCATTAATTAGTGCTTGTGTTGTGTGACACATAGAAAAGAGGACTGAAATTTTGCCCTAGACATTTTTCTTCTAATATTACATTGAATGGCTTAATGTGCATACAATAGATATTTTAATAATTTAATTCATCTGCAATAACATTTTTTATATACATGTATACGTATTTGCTTCAAGTTTATCAAAATACATTGTATTGGAAAAAAAATCCGACTGGAAATTTGATAACTTTCCTGAGTTAAATAGTTATGCTTTTCAATCTAATTTTTAAAAGTATTCTAGCCATCAATTACTAAATTTAAGGATATTCTGGTCAATTTGCAAGTATTCTTAACTTTGTAGGAAAGACACCATGTTAACTTATATACAACAATTAAGATTTTCCATGCCGTTTTGGTCATTTTATAGTAAGAATAATAAATATTATTGTTATTTATGTCAAATGGCGAAAACAACTAGCATGGAGTTTCTTCCTTATATGATTTGAAAGATCTTTAAAATCTAAATATGTTTTTACATAATTATGACATTTGACAATAAACACCAGGATTGGCTTCAAGAATATGAAAGAATCTGATAAACATTTTTATCGTACTTCCCTGCTTCTATATCACCTTAAGGCTATGTGACGTATTAGGAGACATTATCCGCGACAGCAGGACTTATCAGCGACGTCACAATATGAGAGCAGGACTTATTAGCGAAGTCACAATGTGAGAGCAGACGTTATCAGGCTTACCTCCAGAAGTACAAAAAAGCGTAAAAAAGTCTTACAGAGGCGACTAAAATGTACAGAATTTGTACGATAAACAGATTATCGGGTTTTCTGCGTAAATATATTGTAAAATATCAGCTGCTCGACACAAGATGAATCTTTGAGGCTCGTTCGCTGCGCTCACTCGCCAAAAATCTTCAGATTGTGGCTCGCGGCTGATATTTTACGATATCAATGTTCAGAAAAAAAAGGAGAAATCCCCGATAATCTATACACATATACTGGAAGTAGGGTTTTATTCTACACTGTGCAGTGTATTACATGTGCAACAGACTTGTCAGTTTTTCATCCTTGGCGTTACTGATCATGGAACTCCCGTTTTTTTCAAACAAAAATTAATTTGCAAATGATGGTGCTGATAACTTGGTTTAAACAAGATAAAAATTATCATGTGGTCTTGTATAAGATGATGTTCAGTGTATGTTTGAGTGAGTCTGATGTAAATGGAACAAAGTGAATTATTTTTAAGTATGTGTTAGAAATTGTTCAAGATTAAAAAAATATATATTTATTTATGTTTCTGTCTGTCTATTTATTCTTATTAACATTTTTACTTCATACATTAATGAAAAGTGGAACAAATTACCTGTTGCAATTATTTACCTGACACCTAATTAGTGCTACATGTATATAAACAATCCAAAAAGGTAAGAAAATCAAAGTCGAGTAAGTTGGAATACCAAATTTTCAGCAGTTGGATAAATGGGAAGACACCATGGTACACGGGGAGGGATTGAGTACATCTAAGTACATCTACGTGTATTAAACACCCAATCTACAGGACAAACACGAAATGACCCCGGACATAATGGAACCCAAATTCAACAAAAATTATAACTAAAAACTGTATCCCACGCAATAATCGTACAAGAATAAGTAGATAAGGGACAATCACTAACAATACAGAATCCTGTCGAGAAACAGCCAAATATAGAATGTGGTGGGGTAAAATATTTTTATGAGTAGTTAATAAAAGTATCCCCCAATCTTTTTGTATTGTTAAACAAAAACAAGCGATAGGAATCAAAACAAATTCTGTACAAGAACAACGGTTCTGACAAAAAAAAAAGAAGACAGACTGGACTTAAAACACCTGTTGATAACTGATCAAAGGCTCAAAGTTTTAGATTTTAATATCAACTATGGTACTTTGAAATCGATAAAAACGGTAAAAAACGGACAACAGCAATGGTTATCTATGACACACTTATAAATTTACACTATCAAATAGACAGATCTTTAGGCAAGAACACATTACTTGTAAACGAGCACAAAACACAAACATAGGATCAATGGAAAGTTTGGATAGTTTGGCTTCGGAAGACAAACCCTTTACTGCGATAGTAATCTGTATCATTTTATTTTCATGCATTGGTATATGTTTACGATTAGGTTGGAAAGCCTACCAATATGCATCACAAAATACATGCATTTTATTGTCATGTTGACTCTTACTAATCGACTTGAAAGATCTTCAAGCACGAAATTTGCATTTAATTTCAGGAATTTGTCGTGATGAGCCGTTAACCCGGTCTGGTAAGAGAATACAGTTGTTTAAGATGCTTTGTTTGAATGTCTTGCCTATTATGGGACTTTGGGCATACACAGTATATACCCTTGCAGATACCATTGGCTTCAGAGAGGAATACCAGAAGGTAAAAGATAGCTCAGATTCTCAAGTACAGTTGAATCTCATCTCAAACTCTTGTATCTCAAAACTCCTGATATCTCAAAAAAATGTTTTGGTCCCTAGATTAAAACTCGCACTATATTTCCTTCTGATATCTCAAAATCCTGTTATCTCAAACTATTTTTGTTGGCCCCTTCCACTTTGAGATAACGAGAGTCAACTGTACCTAATGTTTTATAAAATATATGACGTTTTTTGTCATTTTGGATATTGAGCCTTCCCTAACACCATTGGTAATTGTAAAATTTACTCGTATACAATATGTTAAAGTATTTGTCGTTTTCTTCTACTGTTGAGAAACATGAATTTACTCGTATACACTATGTCAAAGTATTTAGCGCTTTCTTCTACTGTTTGAGATACATGTGTACTTGAAAGATAGTTCGCCATACAACGATGGTTACATACATGTAATATTTTTTCCACATCTAGTGAAAACTTCTATGAATGTGTAGAAAACAGTCAAAAACCAAAGTTCTTCTTTCCCTTTGAAATAATAGGGAAATAGATTTAGATTAAATTAAATTTGTTAAGCATTTAATTGAATCAAGTAGTTTTTAATTTACAAACAATCTTAGTTTTGGTATATATTTGTGTAAAATTAGAACTGTTCTTCTGTTGTTACAGAGGCGTGTTTCCTTATACAACAGCATAGATTTAGGGAAGCTAGTCCATCGTCTTCAAGTTGAGCGCGATATGAGCGTCCTTTATTTAAGTGCAATTGGACCAGAAACGAAGTCATTTTTACTATCAGAGTATTCTAAAACCGACAGCATACTTGACCAATTAAGCTGGCCCGACGACCTAAATGACAGCGCAATGGACGTCATGTTTTTATCGAACCGTAATTTTAAGCTTTATCTGTTAGAGCATCGCAAAGTCCTCACCCCAAGCGTATTTTCCATACAACAAGAGATAAACTTCTATTCTTACCTGATTGACACAATTATTACTTGGCTTTATAATACCATAACTGAATCCAAATTCTCTTTAATCTGGAGGATATTGGTGGCATATCAAAAATTGTCCAGTGCTAAAGAAAATCTAGGAGTCGAACGCGCCCTCGGCACTATGTTTTACGCAAGAGGAGGATTTGAAACTAAAACGTATTTCGAAAATTATAATAAGAGATTACACAGCTTTCGAGCGTATATGAGCAGCATCGGGATGTATTCTAATGTGGTGAACGAAATTTACAACACAAACGAAGCCAAACTTCCTACTAATTTCACAGAGACACTGCAGGATTTTAGAACAGAAATACAAACATCAGTTTCCAGTTTAGCAACAGCAGATCTACGGAAAGCAAGGTTTTTCTTCGACAACATGACGTTATATCTGGATGTTCTTTTTTATATTCAGTCAGAAATGGCAGAACATGTTATTGTGAAGATTAATGAAGAAGTTGATGATCTGACACGAGAACTTGCTGTCAATGCTGTCCTCTTGGTGATTGTAATTCTTATATGTCCAGTGGTTATCATAGCAACTGAAAGTCTGACCAGTAGTATTCAGAGATACGCCCTTACTCTTGTCGACAAAACCAAAGAACTCGCCAATGAAAAGAAGAAAACGGATGGATTACTATATCAAATAGTACCAAAGCCTGTTGCAGATTTGCTGAAACGTCGGAAAAAAGTTGACGCAGAGTATTACAAGTCTGTGACCGTATGCTTTGCTGATGTAAATGAGTTTGATAAACTTACAGTAGACCTAACTCCATTGGAATTGGTGGACCTTTTAAACGCCTTGTACAATACAGTTGATAATATTCTTGACGGTTTTGACGTTTACAAGGTCGAAACAATAAATGATTGCTATATGGTTGCATCTGGTAAGTCACGTGTTTCTTTGCAATCATATATAATTTTTATAGACTTATATATTGCAGAAAAGAAAAACAAATAATAATACTTGTAGCATTTCTATCATTGCATATTTAAGAAGCATCACATGACTTTTGAAAATTTTGTAAATTAAATGATATTAAATCAATATTACATTTTTTCAAATATTGACTATGGCTATCACGTTCTCTGCTTTGGTTCTAAAATCGTATATATATATATATATATATATATATAAGGGTGTGGATGTAGTTTATAAGTATAAAAAAAATAATGAATAGACAATAATTGCGTCAAAAACAAAGAATAGAGAATAACGAGGTTTTTTAATATCAAAAATATTTTTAAACTGGATAAAAATGTAAGATAAAGTAGAGAAATCTTGTTAAAATTTAGAGAATAAAGAATTTGAGGTCCATATCAAGACCCCATATACGTGTTTTCAGCCTAAACGAAGTATTCTGCTATGAACAATGATGTATATAAAGCTAACTTTTGTGTCAATACCAATATCGAAGCGGGAATAAAATTGGCAAAATGAATTAGAGATCATTTCAAATAATTTTTCTTTAATCCAACAAAACCACTCTAAGTAGATACATGTATACAAAGTATTTTATACTACACAAGAGAACAGGTAGTGCAAACTATGTTATGCATGGGAGTAAAACATATGTGTACTACTATTGTAGGACTACCGAAGAGAAACAAAGATCGGCATGCAACAGAAATAGCAGATTTTACATTGAAAATGGCACGGACTGTATCCAAGATGAAATTTCTGAACGGAACCAGAAACGTAGAACTTAGGATTGGAATCAATACAGGTATGGGAGCAAAAACTGTATAGAACAGATTATTTTTTAAAAGACAAAACTCCCTAAACAATATCGGAAATAACCATACATGAGAGAGATAGTTCCGACGGTTTTACGCGTGTCAATTTTTCTTTGATCTTGTTCTGTAATAAATCACATAAATTTTGAGAGAGAGGTAAAATAACAATCCAAAGATACTAATATTAGATACAGTAAATTTATACTATGCTGTATACGACGCATTTCAAGGAGTTACCTCTCATCAGCAGCATTAAAACCGAAACATTTGGAAGACCAAAAACCAAACTTATATTAAACAAGAAGTACTCAACCAAAAATACCGAAATAGGAAGCCAAATTTCAGCCAAGGAGATCTACCATGTGCAATACAAGAAATGAACCCTTAGTATTTCTATTATTTTTGAATTTTGCTAAATACTGGTAATTTCTGTCACAAATCAATGAATAATCATGTCAGACAAGTCTGACGACTGGGTTGGCGAATACCCTCGGGGACCTAGGGTCCACCAGCAGAGGCATCATCCCAGGAGTTTCAAAATAACAATCCAAAGATACTCATATTAGATACAGTAAATTTATACTATGCTGTATAAATTATGGTACAATATCCAAATTATAATATTATTCCATGGGTTTGAGAAAATGTATATTTTAATGGAGGTGAGAGGGGCAAACCACGGAATAACATGCAAAATCTGGCGTTATTACATGGAAAAAGCTCCGCCGTCTAATTTAAATATTTGAGATCCTTTTTTTCCTGGAACATGCTAATACAATGAAAATGAACCACACACATGGAATATATAAGTGCTTTCATACCAAATAAATAAATATGATCTAAATTATATAACATTTCTTCCCTACTACATACGAGGACTTTTCTAAATTATTGTCAATATTAAAATAAGAATTAAACATTATCAGATTAAAAAAACAAAAAAATAAATTTTCTAGTTCAATCCTTTCAATAATAAACGGAACCCCCATCTCTTTGAATATTCATATTTTACGTGTCAGTCAAAGACATTTCTGTTAGAAATCATTTACAGCACGCCTACTCGTTAACATATTTAAACAACTCGCGCGATGCGCTGCTTTTTTTTTAAAATATTTAACTCGTGAAGGCAATGGTGTAAATGATACATAACATATCGAAATACTGGAAATGAGTCGGTGTTGCGCTGTGAGACTTGAGTGTATTAGGAGAGGCATTTATACAGTGGTAGCAAAACATTTTGATGCAGACATGCATATTTTGACATAAAGGTATAAAAGGGGTATGCTTGTCACATTTTTAAAGATTTCTTTTTTTTCCACTTTTTTAATCAATTATAAACTCATTATTTTCTTTTTTGTTTAGTACCCCGTCCTTTCCATAATACCATTAATTGGTAAAAAGAAGGTTATCAAAGATTTCAATGTTTTAAATTCAAAAAACTTCATTTTCGATTTTTATAATAAACAGGTCCATGTATGGCAGGAATAGTTGGAACCCTGATGCCAAGATATTGTTTGTTTGGTGACACTGTCAATACTGCGTCACGTATGAAGGCTTATAGTGACCGTAAGTACATGTGCACTATGTTTTCATTATTTTTTACGAGCCAGATTGATCATTAGATCGGATATTGGCTCGAACAAAATTCCTTCCTATGGAAATAGATATCTATCTTTACATTTCCCCCTGTATTATTTCGGAAATTGATGTTTGACTTGGACTTGATAATAATTTTCCATTAACTTAAATTATTTGAAAACTATAATTCAATGTAAAAAAAACACGTTCCAATGTATCACAATCCAGGAGCACTTTTTTCATCAATATACAGATACATGTATATCAAGTCCAAATGTTAAAATGAAGATACACGTATATCGTTTTGTTTGACACCTAGATTTGCTCATTTCGTAGACTGCTATATAATACATTGTACATGTATTTATCATACCACCTTAATTTTCAAATTTACAGCGAACAAAATTCATGTCAGTCATTCAACTTACCAAATACTCAGAAAGACAAAGGCATTTACAGTCAAGAAAAGAGGAAGCGTGTCAGTAAAGGTAAGATACAAATTTGTACCTTTTTTTGTTCATACTTTTATTTCTAAGATATTTAAATTATGTAGAAGGGATATTCAAAACAGCAAAGAGAGTATGATCATTTTTTCGTGTATTTTGTTTTTCACTCATTACCATTAATCAATATTTTAGATATTTGATCATTCTCTAGCGTGTGGACTTACAGCTTATTTGTTTTAAAGACTTTACAACGACTTCAAGATGAGAAACGTGCATTCTGTATTATGTTCTTGTATTACATGAGTTTTATTCTCATATAATTATAGATGTATAGTAATCCCACATCCATCTTTTATCTTAAGGATGATCGCTGGTCTTATAGGAAATAAATAGGATTTGAAATAGGTGTTTAAGTTTGAGATAACATATGAATAGTGAACAAATAAGCAAGAAAAAATATGTATGTTGATGTGCTCATTTTAGAGCTATAAGGCCTTGAAAATTTGCGAGAAATGGGTTTTCTCTGGATTTTTCATTGTCTTTGCAGTGACAACTTCAGTCTCTCAAAGATGTATGAAAAAATAAAAAGGATTTCATAAAATTTTGTCAAATACCATTTTAAGGTATATATGATTGAATTATAAAAGAAAGAGTGATGGTTCATTGGCAAAACATTTCATGTTTAAGAAATGGATAAAACCCGAGGATCCCGAAAATCTGACAAAAAACCAAAACATGATCAGCGAGCATCCTTAAATACAACAAAATCTTTGAAATATTTGATAAGGTTAAGATAGCAACATGTTTGTACAAAGACACCAATGTGCTGTTATAATGGAAGACAGGATAAACTTTGTTGCCTTTCCAGTTCGAACAATTTCTCATTCTGTGTCTGGTAATCATGATTTTATCCAAACCAAAATACTATACACACATTGTTACGAATGATTTTGTATGTAAAAGAGAACCATTATTGAGGAATATGTTAAGAAGTACATTGTATTAGCATTTCTTTGTTTTTGTTAAACTCATATTCTAGTACTGTTTGTGTATAAATATAAATATTTTAAACTTAAACAAGTTAAACAAATAAATATGAATAAAAAGAATATTGTCAGTAGATATGTAAATAAATGATCCGATTGCACTTAAGTTTACTCATCTTGAACGTAGAAATTCTGAGAAATTAAAAACTACCGTCTTTTTGGCGTTACCTGGTGATAACTGAATCAAAATATGCATGTATATTTTATCACAACTAGTATTATATAATATCATTAAAACAATAGGGCAAAGGAGATATGCGGACCTATTGGCTGATGGGTAGAGTAGAGGAATTTGGAAAAAATGACTTGGAACCTGATGCAGAGTCTGAAGGACAATGGTTAAATCTATCTAAACTTGAAGATTGTGAAATGCCTGGTGAAATCACGCCCTTTGAAGATCTTGCGCCTATTGAGAAGGAACATGGAACTAACTTAGAGTTCAGACATGAAAACAGAGAAGATCTCCCAGGAGAAATTACTACTATAGAAAGCCCAACATACAGTGCTTCTCTTAACTATCCAATGCCAGGTAGACCAGCGAAAAGAAAGAAATCAATTTTAAAAAAGACGATTGAAAAAGACGAAGGCAGAAAAGAGGCAAATCTTGCTAAGAAATAAGAATCAGCTCGGGACACTTATAAAAATAGCTTGTATGGTAAATGGTAATTTAATCATCATGTGTTTTTAAGTTACAGTTTTTAATGTTGTGAATATTTGTTCATTTTATCTGTTTTATTTATATACTAGTATTAAAATGTGGCAAAATAAACCAAAACATAAATATATTTACTGTCACAACAAATTAAATAGGGTTGGAAAAGCACACTGAACAGAGCTAAAAACCTGGTATTTTTTTAAGTTCCAATGCCTTGATTTTTACAATGGTATATTTGATGACAATCCTCTGAATGGATTCCAAGTCATTTTTGGATAGAACATAATAATCCCTTTTTTAATATACAGTAACATGAATAAGTAATCTCCCTTTCTCTTATCTGTCTGGACGCTTGAAATGTCTACATCAAGATTGCGTTTTAGTATAAGCATTTGTTGAGGGAACATCTTATTTTGATATTCGCTGCAATTAAACAGATATATATATATATATATATATATATATATATATATATATATATATATATATATATATATATATATATATATATATATATATATATGTATGTTCGGAATTGGTAATTGCGAAAAATACCAGTCTAGAGACGAAATTTCGCTGGTCCATTGATCTCGTGAAATTTCACATCTTTCGACTGGTATTTTTCGCAAATACCCCTCCCGAACATGATATATCTGTTCAAAATTTTGATACAGATTTGACAAAAGTTCAAATAACTGTGTTTTTAATGTTTTTCTTCGTATTTAAGGCATTTCAACGCCTTCAGCGTGGAGAAAAATCTCGCACGAAATGGCTTTTAGCATTGGGTTTCGATGGAATTCTGTCTAGGTGACAAAGGTGGATAAACAAATTTGACATTGACCTGCAATGAATTTTCACAAAGAAAGTCATCCATTTGTAATGTACCAAATCATTATTTGTGAACTTTATTTTTGTAATGATTGTTATTCTCTTGGTTCATTTTAGTTCATTTGTTTTATCATATTTTCTTTCTTTTGACTTGTTTTAAAATTTACCAAAGTAACGTATGTCATACTATTTATGCATTATGTAAATTAATTGGTCAATTATTTTAAATATACAGTAAATATATTTGCTAAATATATGACTACTAATGATCACTAGTCTGTCAACGCTGAGGTTGTGAGTTCGAATCTCACCTGTGACGGGGTGTGTTCGACTCCGATCTTAATTGACAAGAATTGCCAATTTTCCTACACTGTCATTTTCATTATACCTGATAAATTAGGTGATATGTCTATAGGAAAAGAGTAGAAATGTTACTAAGTAGTCAAGAAATACCAAAGGGATTTTCAAAGGAGGTAAAAATCAAAACAACTGACAAACTCCGGAGAATAACGAAGACAACACCAAAACAATACACGCACTACAATTAAAAACTAAAAACATATGAACAACATGGACCTCCACAAAAAATCTGGGGTAGACTCAGGTTCTCCGCAAGAGTAGCCAGTCTCTGCTTCCTGAGGGACACCCGCCATGCTGCCCCTGTCGAATACGGTATGAGGAAGGGATAACATCAATGGAACAGGTCCATTTTCATTTCGGAACGGTTCTTTCATACCTGTCAGTGAACGTCATGATGACGTCCATAAAACTTTAATGATGATGACTCAAACATAGGAGCAACATACCCGTCTGAGCAACTTTTCTGTCAGGAGCCGGGCTCTGTCCAGGAAGTCAATGTATATGTCACAAGCTCTGGAATAACGTATGAGTTGTGAAATATATACTCCATACGCCGGCGCTTCTGGAATATTGCCGCTCAAAAATGAGAAGTTGACGATTGGAAAGTCAAAGTCATCCCGTTTGTCGTAAAGTTTTGTATTCAACCTTCCTCTTTTGTCAATTTCGAGGTGAAGGTCAAGATATAATGCAGACTTGGCAGTGTCTGCGGTATCCTTATTTCGAGCTCATTGGGATAGATGAGATGTAAGAAATTCTCAAAACGGGAATTGTTTTGTGATAAAACATCATCTATGTAGCGGAATCTGAAATTAAAAGTACGGGCTAACTTCTTCTGTTTCTCCTTAAGAAGCCCGTCAAGGAAGTGAAATACAATGTGTAAGGAGGTTTTTTTTCTTAAATATGTTGGACCTTTCCTTTTGGTGTTTCTGGTGGAGCTTGTGGATTTTAGTTCAGCATGTTCAGCACATCTACAGATTGAAAATCGACCATGTAGGGACAGTTTTGTGCAAATTTGCAGATTTCAGCGAGTCATTATTAGTCATTATCCTAAGAATAAAAAGCACGATAATAAACATGTAATCTTTAAAACCATTTTATAGAAGAATAGCTGCAGTAATTTGATAACCAAGTATATAACACAAATCTAATATAATATAAACAAAAAGGAAAGACTGGTTCTACAACATCTATATGATCTAGTAGGCAGAGTCAGTAATTACACCATTTTTTATATTGGATAAAGAATTTTAAAAAAATCTAGGTTATCACAGTATATAAGAGAATGACAAAGCAAACAGTGTGTGCTTCTATGTCTACTGCGAAATATTTGTTTAAAATATATATATCAAAAATGATAAAATGGGGTTAGAAAAACAAGATGGTATCACCATGATAATGACGACTAAGCAACACGATGGAGAATGGTCGATTCAATTTCGCTTGATGCAAATTACTTATTATGTAATATAATTACATACAAAATCGATAATGCCCATACATCTACAGTTTGTGGAATGGATTTTTTTAATATTTTTTGGCTTCAGAAATTCTTTAGGGTAACAATCTCAATGTACACGACTATCAACGTACTGGATAAAATATAATGCACTTGAAAATTTGAAGAAAAAAAATTTAAATGAAATGACTAACACGTACCTATCCTTAAATTTGTTAAGGATGTTCGCTGGGCATGTTTTTGAATATTTATCAGATTTTCAGAATCATCTGGTTTTATCCATTTGAATGCCATAAATTATTTTCCCGCTAACACCCATTTTTCTTTTCATAAATCTTTTGCATGCAGAATAATAAGCCATTTGTAAAAATCTTATAAAATACTTGTTATTATTTAATGGTTTTTGAGAAATATAAATTGTCAATGATAAAGCTATGTAAAATACGTGTATTTCGTGCAACACGGGGATGTAATACTTAATAAAACGAAATCTTATTAGAAGAGTTATCTCCCTTTACATTGGAAATTCCTTGGGTAAAATATTGAAAAATGGATTGAACAAAATACCAGGTAAGTTCAATTAGCGAACTGAATCTATCAGCCGATCAGACAATTCACATTAATTGCGGTACTCAAATTTTAAAAACGAAATTCCGGTGACTGAGGGTTACAGACAGCAATTTAGAATCGACAAAACAGTAGATAAACGCCATAACTCCCTGTAAAAAAAAACATATAAAACTACATATTTTTCAAAATATTTTCCTGATTTTTATTCTTATCCTTATAATTATGAATTTTTTATGATCAATCTCAGAAATTTTTAAAGTTTCTTTGGATAATTTTGATTTTCTTCTGTGATTCCGCATTTTGGAGAAATCATTATTTAAACACGAATAATATTTTATGAGTATCAAAATGGTGTCTTCCTGCTATTCCTACATTTTGAAAATACATATTCCTTCTATTCCTACAAACAAAGAACAATAGGTGTTTGTATAAGGTAATTTGTTGTTTTGACAATTTAATTTAAATTAATATACAGGGAAGTACAGGTAAACAGATGCAAAATAAATGATAGAAATGTATATTTGTTTCTAAAGAAATACAATGTATATTAAAAAAATCAAAGTGGAAAAAGGAAAAAAATAATAGGAAAGATATATAAAAAAACGTTTTAAGGTTGAAATAGGTTAATTTTATTATCAATTGGAATTTGAAAAATACATGTATTTATCATTTCTTTATTAAGAATACCTGTACAATACGCAGCTGCTGCATCACACTTACTTCACATAGACTGATTGTGTAATTATGACAATTTTAAACTGTGCTATTCATATATATTATGTTTTGTGATTCAATGTAAACCTTGTTTCTTGCGATTCCTTGTTTACTTTAGTGTTTTATCTTATTATTCATGAAATAAATATATCAGCATATACCAATTTGTTTTAATTTTCAAATATATATATCCACAAAATAAAAAACATTTTCACTAAAAAAATTATGAAACAAACACAACAGGAATTGAAAAGAAAATAAGTTCCGACAATTTCAATGAAATAACAACATATATTCTTATGTGATTTAAAAAAATGGTGTTTAAAATTGCACATAAAAAGGATTTTATTACATTTTACCTGTAGTTAATTAGTTTGATGTTTTTACAACCTAATCCGATGTTTATACATGTATTCCAGTTATTCCTACATGGATTTCTTACATTTTACATACGAGATTATAAAATGTACGAATAGCAGGAATAAACCGTCAAAATTACAAGTTTCAAATGTTTTAAAAAATTAATATTTGTATTCAAATTGAGGATTAAAAACAGTAATAAAATAGTATAATATTTTGATATAATCAGTACAATTAATAGAGATTTCTCTGTCCACCAATACAAATTTCATTAGACAGTCAGACAGACAAAAAATAATTTCAAGACTATTTGTTTTTAAATGTGGTCTTATATGTAAGGCAAAGGAAAATTTCCAAGCGGGAACTCATTTATGGACACTAACTCTAGAAATCAGTTAAAAATAGTATTTATTCTTTGTATTAGGAAGTATTAACAACTTTCTGTATTTTCTAACCAAGAAAGAAAAATGTGGACAGTGTTTTTTAAAATTTGACATAAACGAAAAGACTCAATGACAAACAGGGTGTAAGAATTTAAACAAAAACGGTTACATCTGGATGTCAAGATTACATGGCAACGGGTTATATACATTAACCAAGTCAACAGCACGATAAAAATTTCATCGAGTAAAATGATCAAGCACGATCAGAGATATCGATAACTGAATATACAATGTTATAACCTGTAGAGGTTGTGTCATATATCTACATTGTACATGTAAATACAAAGACGATCTACTTTTAAAATATTATAAATATTACATAATAACAATAGGACAGCTTAAGGAAACATTATTTCTTCGCTCTTTTTGTTCTGGGTACTGTTGTGTCTATCTTTCTGTAGTTTCGGCGTTCAACCTCTTCAATCACTCCCATTATCTAAAATTGGATGAATTAAAGAATTACAAATTATGGTGTTTTACTTTATGATTGCATTTACAGCTTATAGATACACAAAAAACATTTGCCACTGATATCCGAGTTTATCTAAGAAAATAAAAGAATCTAGTCAGTATAAAAGTTTTTGACAATCAATGCTCATAGTTCTGACTCTGTCATTATACCCATGACCCCTTATGTAAAGATGACTGTGAGACGTTTGGGGAAACTCCGAAAAGAACCACAATTAAAGAACTCTTAGAATAAGTATAAATGAAACAAATTCATGCAAACAAATCTACACTGGAAAAAGGTACAAATAATAAGCATGAATATTAAGCGAAAAATCTTTTGAAATAACCCTGGACGTTCAATATTATTTAGGTTTTTTTTTCAAATAATTACAAGAAATTAAAAGATATCAAATTTTATGCGTACGATTATCCTTTCTTTACTGAATTTCCTAGGGTTTGCTTATAATTCAAATGTCCTAAAATAAATATGAAACCTTTAAGAACAGAAGGACCGTAAAACAGATATGAATAACTCTTTGCATGTATATATGCAACATGATTTTGCATGTACATGTAAATTCCACAAAGCATGTCATTGTAAGTTCATAACTCTGGTCACATGAAAATATCTCGCCCTGAATATGCGGGGGAATGTTGCAATACAGTTTTAAATTGGGACCAATTTTCAAAATCGGATAAAAGATAGAGCGGTTTATCAGGCCATAATCGACCAATGCAAATGACCGTTCCATCTCTTATTCATCCCAAACAGTTTTGTCATATTATTGTGTCGAACATCTTTTCGCTAAGCTGGAGCGCATTTAAGTGTATAGCAGCATGATACCGAAGTCAGTGATACCGAGCTCGAGGCTGACCTTAATTTAGCCAACCGCAATTGTGAAATATATATAGCTGACCTAAATCAGCTCGTCTCACCAGTATTTTCTTATTATAGGATATATAATTTTCAATTCAATTCAACTTTATTGCAAACAAATAGACCATTTGGTCCATAGCAATACAGACATATCATACAAATACAGACATATATACATATATAACACAAAAAATTAATACAGTTTAAATGTCTCCTTTCCTCAGTTTTAATGACTGTGGTATAAAAGACGCTACTGTCTCAATATCATCAGGTGTTGATGGATTCAAAATAGTTTTCAATTGTTCTATATAATTATAAGTGAAATTAAGATAATGTCCTATACTAGTATAACTATTTAAAAAAAGTTTCTCTCAATTTTGTATTAATCTTACAATTGAAGAAAAAGTGTGATTCGTCATCACAAATATTACATTGCTTACAAAGTCTCTGTTCCCTTATAATGTTTTTGTACTTCCGTTTCAATCAACAACTCATGATCAGACCCTCTGAATTTTGTAATTATTTTACGTTTCTCTTTATTTGGGTGAGATAAATACTACAAATTTTCTTTAGTTTCTTTTTTTAAGTATTTATATAAATAATTCTTATTACTTTCATTTAGAGTAGATACTTTATTTTTTGCAAGTTTTTGGTCTCTAACAGATAGGTTAATTTTAGCTTTTATTTGTTTCTATTAGCGTTTTACAATTTGAAATTTGATTTTAATCATTTTCAGGTTACTATAGTAACTGCATAAGTGTACCACGAATAAGTTCTCTCATATATTTTTTTTTGTAGGGAGAAAAGCTTCTTTAAGGATAGGGTTAATTTCACAATTATTTAGTCTTGATAAAAACATTATAGTTTGACTTTTTATAAAGGCCTCAACAGGATGTTTAACTCTTCTCTGACAACTAAATTTGTTGAACATCATTTTGTGCCCAGAGTATTTTTTATGAAATTAAGCTGCATTTTTTCAATTGGAGTTTTGTCAGCAAAACTTAACATATCAGTGGTAGAGTTGTTTTTGCTAGCTCTCATTTTTGCTCTATAAACTTTTAAGTAAGAGTCCATAAAACATATTTCAGAATTATAAGTTAATATTGGACGTACTAATGTTTGAAATAAATTGCAAGCCACTTTATCGGGAACTTGACTGAAATTTGATGTGTAACTTTTAATTGGAAAAAAGGCATTGCGGGCTTTATTTGCCAGATCCAAAATACAATTTACTAAACTTCCATTACTTGAAATGACACAGCCTAAATACTTATATTCATTTACATTTTCTAGTAGTTGGCCCTTATAAATAATGAAATTATTATTTTTATTGTTGGCATGATTTTGTATTATCATAGTTTCGGTCTCTTTGGTGTTCACTGTTAACTGTCATTTGTTGCAGTAATCAGACAATGAATCTAAACTGTTTTGTAATCCAGACGCTGATTCTGACAGTATTATAAGATCATCTGCAAATAATAAATTGCCAATATTTGTATCAATGAGTTTTGGTGAATTGCAATTTGCTGCAGCGAACATTTCACTTTTATCATTACTAAAAATATTGAAGAGTGTAGGACTAAATGGAATCTCCTTGTCTTACACCTTTATTGATGTTAAAAACGTTTGAATTCATCCCTTTATACTGAAATACACTCTGAGTGTGTAAAAGTTGTTTATGTATAATATTGAACAGGTTTCTACCAATGCCTAGATTGTATAATTTGGTAAGTAAGCCTATTCTCAAAATTGAGTCAAAAGCCTTTTGAAAATCTACAAAGCAAATAAAGAGTTTTTTATTGTTTTTATGAAGGTTTTTATTAATTAAAGACTTCAGAATAAAAAGGCTATCTGAAGTTCTATGATTCTCTCTAAATCCAAATTAAGTCAGGTTATATTTGTCAAATATAAAATTAATATATTATCATATATAAAATTTATATTTAATATGATGAAGAGAAGATAATGTATATAAAACATATCAGCACATGTTTCAGCATTTAATGCATAGTTTTACACCATTCCGTTATTTGACGCATTTTGATATCAACAAGCTGTTAGATTATTACTGGGTAACAATAAAAGGGAAATAGCTCAAAACGTTAAAATTACGTAACACTTCAATTTTAGTAATATTTTAGAAAATAGTAAATAATTATAAATAATCAGATAAGATTTAAAATATCCAGCGTTCAATGGTTTTACAAACAGTACTATAAAAAAAATGGTATATCAAATATGAAAATTTACCAACAAACGTTATTTTAAAAACAAAATTTAGTACACAAGATGTTATTAAGGAAACACTGGTTAAGAATGAGAAAACTGATCACACCACTTCGTTTGTACCCCTCTATTCTTTATATATCATGAAGAGCCATATACTCATTGACATCCAACACCATCTGCAAAGGATTGCCTTCTCCACCCATCAGATGGATTCTTGGAGGAACTAATCCAATCATATCAGAATATCTCGTTTGCATTTCTTCAACGATCCCTTGTACCTTCAGAATAATTATAATTTCAAACATGTAGCATGTATGACGCTGGTGGTTGTGAGATTTTGGGTAATCACGGAAGGCTTTACATCGGCTTTCATTGTAAACAGCAAATGTCCTATTACAAGGATAGGTAGTTGTTATCCATTCACATTTTTTTTTCGAAATACATGTATCATAATACTTAATATGAGCTTTGTGAACGATTCGTTGTTTTTAAGGTATCTGGACCATAATAGATCATGATCCAAAATTGCATCTCTCTTTGACAGTGAATGGCCGAACCAAACAATTTAAAGATGGAATTTTGTATATATATTTTTCTCAAGTTGAAATACACTTTGTTGCTTATAAGCAGAGTCTGCAAAGATAAGTTAGTTATATTGGCATTTCCGAAGTTTCCCGATAATTGCCGAGGTCATTTCAATTGCGTTGTATGGAACATCCGGGAACTTTTAAATAATCACGTGCTCATTTATGGTCCGGATACCTTAATTGTACCGTAAGTTGATTTTCAGCAAATGTCACCGAATTACTACATTTAGCATCTGTATTTGACTATTTATGTGTCTTCTGTATAAATAAAGCTTCATAACAAAACATGGAACCCCAATGGAACCCCAAGGGAAACGTCACAATCAAAGTCCGACAAACTGGGAAAGTCGAGAGGTAAGCAAATACCCAGAACATCTGGAAAGCAACAATCATACTCCTGACTTGATACAGGCATTTTCAAATGAAATTAGTAGGTCCATAGTATGGTAAAATTTACTATGGTCCACATCTTGTCAATCTAATGCCAAGACCTACATTTTATGCAACGAGCTGCATGTAATTCATAATGCGAAAAGGAGCCTTAATATTATAAACATGTATAATAAAACGTATCACAAAATACCGAAATAAATTTAATGCACTGTATGGCCATTTCGTTGAGTGAAAACTCATCAGCAACATTGGCACTAAGCATCACGGAAAAAACATACTTATTCGAGTTTGTTCGAGCATACTTGGTACGATGGAGATTCTAAAGTGAATATAAAAAGAAACAACAATTGACAGAATACCACAAAGAGGTTTATGGGAGAAATTCTAGGATTTCTCCCTACTGGTATTATATCATGGATGGTAATATATATATATGTATACATACCCATACATAAAAAGTAGCAGCTCCAACACTGGCTTGTTTTACATTGTCAATAAGTAAATTTCCAAGTAACTTCCTTGCTCCAAGGGCAATGTCCAACTCCAGTTTGTCAATATCGAATAGGCTTATTCGTCTTTTGATAGACTCTTTTCCAATTTTACCAAGTATTGCCTGGACATTATCCCAGTACTAAATAGACAAAAACAAACTATATTAAGGGTAATAGTAACATTTTACCTAGTGTAAAAAAGGCAGAAAAATATTAAAAATCCTATAAAATATTTAATTCGTACGCGGCAAGTACAAAATGTATGAATTTAAAACTATTATTAGATATAGTCAATTTTAAGAGGAAAGCAGAGAATTGTGTAATTTGTTAATTCAATTTAATGTGAGAAAAAACGTATATTGAGTGAAGTTACAAAGAAAGCACAAAATCAAAAGTATATAACTAAATAAACATCCAGAGATTACAACATGGTATTCAATGGTGGAAAACCACACAATGCCACAAGATTAATTCCGGAATAGTTAATATCATGTCCGAAAATCAATAAATAAATAAACATAAAAGTTTACCGAGACAAAGACATGGAACAGGTTCATAAAATGTGGCGGGGTAAAAACCAGTTTCGTGGAGCTCCTACCCTCCCCCTAGACCATATTATGGTTATAATATGTTGATTCGCTGCAGTAAAGTTTCAATGCACTTTGGAAATTAGCAGGACCCTATGCTGGAAATATTGAAAGGCAAAACGTTTAAGACCAGATTCAAAATGCACAAAATATCAAAGCAAAAAAATATTCTCGACACAGTTATCCATGAGTTAGATGCTCCTTTTCCATATATTCAAAATGTGTTCAAGGAGCACATTTCAACATACGAAATATCTAGGTTTTTTCGTGGTAATAACTCAGAACCATGTGTACCTACAAATGAGACGAATCTCTCAAGGTTTGTTAGAGTCGGAGTATTATAACTAACCTTTGTTTCCTCTTCGAAATTTCCTAAAATCAATAGTGCTGCCTTCATAACATCATGTATTTCTGGAATTGGACTAGGGTACGATCTGATCTCGGCAAACACTCTGTTGTCCAATGCCAGAACATCATGCATCAGTCTCTGTATGTTTCTAAGACGAGCAATAAGATCCCTTGCAGTTTCAGTTTCCGTTGGCATGTGTCTTTCATAATTTTTGGTCTCGACTAGGTCAACTGCCCGTTCCAACAAATCCAGCTTCTTCTGTTCAATTGCCAACAAAAGCGCTACAAGAGGAGAAAAAACCCGATATTATTTATTTTGATGAAAGGAAAAATTTACTTAAAAACGGCAAGTGATTGCTGCTCTTCAATTTGACATGACAACAATATAATATTTTACGTATAAAATTTTGATAGAAAAAACCCATATACAATACTGGAATATAACACAAAATGCAAATCAACAGTTATTTTATTGCTGTTCTTCGTCTTGAAAATCACTGTAAGGCATTTAACAACAATACTAAGGTTACAGAAAGAATGCAACATTTAATACGGTCCATATAAGCGGAAATACTTGCTTTTTACCAATAAATCCGTGATAAGTTTTGTCAATTGTTTTTGTTTTCACACATGCCAGAGTATATTAATTTCTAAAAGGAACTATTGTTAAAGTGTTCCTGTAAAACCTTTCATTCGTTTACCTGACAAAAATAGAAATAAAACAGAATTCTTGATATTAATCTTGGACAATTAAGAGTCTCGGTATAAACTTACTTTTCCTTGTGGACTCAATGTCTTTTAATGTTATTTCGTCAATCGGAAAACTGACAATAAGATAGTTACAGATATTGACCTCAACAGATCCATAAGTTTTATCTTCAATTAATGCAAATACACAAACTGCAGATTCTTCTCCAGGCGTTGTTTCTATATCAATCACGTGTTTGTCATGTGATTCTACCCGAATTCCCTCAGTTTCCGTTGGAACTTCATCCATAGATTCCTTTACAGATATCATTTTATATGATAGTTGTAGATCCTCTAATTCTGGTTGCGTAAACGAAAATCTCAGTTTTGTAAATCCATCTTTCGCAAAAATCATCCCTTGTGTGTGTTTGACAGCAGTCAGACCGAGGTCTTCTAATCTGTGGCCACTGTTTGGACCCCAGCCCGCAGCTCCAACTCTAGGAAATCCTGAATATGGATTTGCAGCTTGCTCTGACTTTATTTTATAAATAGCTATCCAGTCAAAATCATAATTCTTAAGTTTCTTCGTAGTATCTTTCCCTACAAGTTCCAGTCGATAAATACCTCGTTTTGGAAAACGTAATTTTATCACGAGTGCTTCCGGTATAGGAAGATGAATCAAATCGTGCTGAACTTTCTTATCCTCAAGTGCCTTCCATTCATTGAATTCCTTCAGATATAAAATCACCATGAACGCTAGATCTTTTCCTCGCTTTCTTGGAAGAGCAAACATCATCTCTATTTCTCCGTTGTCAGTTGTGATTTCGCACTGATTATGAGACAGACACCGCAATTCTAATTCAAAAAATCGTTCTTTTAAATATGCTCTTTCCTCCCATTCTCTGAAAGGGATAGGGTCTTCTAAAAGCTGCCATTTTTCTTCCTCTGGAAAGTGTGTATAAATAAGTTGCTGAGGGTCCGGCATGAAGTAGTTTTCATCGGGTATATATTGAGCGGCATCTACTGCTTTCTCGCTCCCCAGTGCACATGCTCCCCAAAATGCGTTTACGAATCGCCATTGGTTACTTAACAATACAGCATTCCATTCCCCGTAATGTGCCTTAATATCCAGTCTCTGTCCTACCTCATAGTTATTACCTTTTAAGTATCCATGAATGACAACACAAGGAACGCCAGCAATACTAAAATACAGAAATTCGCCTTTAATGAATGTAAAGTTATGACATATTCTTAATTGTCCATAAGTTTTGACGTTTTACATATTAAAAAACAGGACATATAATGCCATAGAAATGTGGTTGAATGAGTTCTTAGATATAGTAAGTGATAATATTTTGGTGCTACTTATAGTATTGTACATTATTTTCTATATCTTGAAGTCATGTGTTTTGCATGAGTATTTTTTTTAAGCTATTCAATGGTTGTCCAGTGGTTTAGGATATGGCTCATACTTTAATTCAAAATGATGACTCATATGTATATCTATATTATCTGGCGTGACATTGTTGCATTCACTAATACCTTATTTTATAAATCGGATGTTTAAATTTTCGTCGCTCTCATAACAGTGAAAACGGCAAGCGGATTAACTTTTGCAGGTGTTTATTTTTCAATAATATCAAGAAATTTAAACACTTAAACTCAGAAGGTTCAATGAATTTAATTATACAATTTTGCTTGATTAATGAACAAATACATGTAATACAATTTTGCATGTATTTGAGTATAAATATACTCACTTGCACATTCTGTTGAACATTTGAGCATAATTTCCAAGTCTCTCTTTCATTTTCATCAGATAGAACATTGTGTAGCCGACCTTGGGATTCTTTAGCGGATGAGATAACTTGTTAATGTTAATAGAGGTCAGCCAAGCATATATTGCCCTGACTTTCGACATATCATCTTCGTATTGGTCAGTCAACAGCGCTACCAAACTTTTTAATGTTCCTGATGTGACTTTCGACTTTGGGATCTGGAAATAAGATGATCTGTGAAAGTTAAATTGTAAATGCAAGAGAAAATGGCGTATAAAATATCTGTTAAAGAAGCATCCTAAGAATAAGATCACACTTAGTTCCGTACATTCTGTTAGGAATGAAGAACATTTTTATTCTTAGAATTTTCTATGAGAGGGTGTAGGCTACCTGACAGGTGTTCAGTATCTGTTTTTGAACAAAAAGGCAAACGAAGAAAAGTTTTTGTTTAAAGATGTGCGGGATTCAGGCATACTGTTTTGGTTAACATCACTTAACGAAACATAAATTTAATTTTGGTACCTATATGCAACCAAGTAAATGTTACCCGTCCATTTGTTGTATAATTGCAAGTTCCATATCCATTTCCCGAACTACTATCTTTAGAAATAAAGATAGTAAAATAACGAATCGCTTAATTACAAATATTTGAAATTGTTCATATCTAAAGTGGAAATTCAAAATAAATGAAACTTGCTAATGCTGCATAAAAGGTGAATTGAAATATATAACGATTTTGAAAACATACCACAAACTCCATGTTTTTTTTTTATACTAAAGATTCAATAAAGTTTGACGACCTCGCATTCACTCAAATCGATCCTCCTCTTTTGAAAGTAACCCATCTCTTATTATTATGTAGGATTTACGCCAGTCAGCCCTTTGGTTTTGGTTTTTGGTTCAATGTTTTCCATCAGTATATAGATTTGGATTTTAAAATTATCGGTTTTAGATTCACTGAAACATTTTCTAAACAAACTGCATCATAATAAACATTTCTCACTTTATATTATGTCATGTATGTGAAATTATACATATACATACACTCGACGCTCGTTTATCCACTTCAATGTAATCCTCAGGGTCAAAGAACTCCTGTTTCCTTGAATAGGGTGGGTGTGGCGGAGGAATTTCTTCAAGTGTTTTGTCATCTTCATCTGTGTAAAAATGATGCAGATCAGAATACTTCAGATTTCTGAAGTCCCCAAACTTGAAAGTCGCAAATTTTAGCGATATTCGTCGCCCATCCTAAAACATTTGAAGAAAAATAAATTGTAAGAAAAGATTTTAAAAATCAGTTATAAATCTGTAAGGTATTAAAACACTGGTTGAATGACACAATGCTGCATTAAGTATAAACATATAAAATACTAGAGATAAGCCCACAAACTTTTTACAACATACTCCCGCCTTCGAAAGCTTGTTTTGATAAATCTAACATCATGCATTTCTCAAGACAATCTACATGCAACTTGAACAATCTCAGTAACCATGATAACCGAAGAATTATACAATAACTAGAATTACGTTTGTACCTAAGGTTATTAGACAGTGAAATTTGATATAAAATGGAGAAGCATCGTCTCTGGATTTCAGTACAGATATCCATTCCTTGCACAAGGTGTAAAAAAGTGGGATAAAATACTTAAAACATGTAAAACGGACGCTGTTTTACTTCTTAATAAAATAATAACGGTGAACGTCATATCAAAATATTTTCTCTAGTAATCTATCACCCTAAAGAGCAACATAATCAAACAAAAACTTGTTAGAAAGTTTAATGTCGAGTTATATTTGACTACAATCACAACAGACATGATAGACAAAGGTTGCTAGTATTCTTGCCGAGGGTCAGTGTCTTGACCGGTTATTTCCACTAATGAAAAATGGCTAAAAGATAAAGTTATCATAATTGTTAGGTTTGGCATTCAAAACTATAACCGGTGAGGTTTAAATTATTTTATCAAAGCACCATATGACAGGGTGCACGTGTTGACCTCGCAATATATCTCTTCACGTAGTTATGATACTATAGAGTTTAAAAATACAATGATATTAAATGTTTGTGACTGTACTACGTAAGGACTGATTTATATTAACAATACACATTAAACTAATTAATAATTATCATAAAATAAATCAACCAGCTAATCTATATAGTCTAGTATATTTAATAGCAATACTATTGTTTTTATTCCAACATGCTCATTGTTTGCAAGATTCTTCTAACCTAAACTGGTTCTTTTTCGAACTTGGTAGGACAAATTGTGAGTTTGACGTCGGGGGAATCTCTCAATATATGCTAATACAACCCTCCAGGACAAAAATATATGTGAATATGCAAGGCGTAATTTTTCTCACGCAATATAGGTTTGGCTATGTTTTATTCTTAATATCATATGTTTCAACAATAGACCAGAATAAAAGTGTGTTCCGAGTAGGGGTACGATATAGGGTAGGTGATGCAGGTCTTGCAAAGTCATGAATAATGCATATTAAAAATGTATGTATTTTACTATATATATGTATATATATAAATCATATTTCTCATTGGTAAAATTTAACAAATATTGTGCTCTGAAAGCGTATAGCCAAATAACCTGAAAATTGGTATGACCTTTATAACTTTTGCGTTTTTTCCCCATTTGGACAACTAACATGGCTGCCATGAACAAATAATATTTCTCATTGATCAAATTGAAAACAAAATCTTCTCTTCTGAAACGGTATAGCCAAATGAACTGATACTTGGCAAGAAGCATCTATGGAAGGGCCTTTTAAAGTTTTCATATTTTTTCCCGATTGGACGACTAACGTGTATGAAGAACTCCTATTTCTCATTGGTCATCTTGTGCTCTGAAACTTGGTATGAAAAATTTATGGAAGGAACTTTATAGATTTTGCACGGTTAAACATACAACCAGAGGTAAAATCTATGGAAAAACCTCAATAAAATATGGATATATCTCCTCGAACGGACAACTAACGACGCCATGAACAATTTCTTATCTTTGATTGGTCAAAATCTCTTAACACTGAATAGCTAAATGAACAAATATGACACGTGGAAAAGGATGCCATTTGAGCGATACAGGATCACCACTTTAGCCGCCAGTGAAAAAAATTTCTTTATAATGCTAAACATAATTCCCAACTTATTTTCATCAAAATATTTTTGTATGGACAAATGCTTTGGTGAAAATGGAAAAATGTACTTTGTAACTCATGAATGAATGTTAAAGGTCTCCGAGTTCAAATTCCATAAAAGGAAGTAGTTATTTTGAAATGTAACCCACCTCACATAAGTAAAAATTAAATAGCCTTATTATTTCACTCCTTTACATGCAATTTTTTAAAATTTATCGAATAATGATTTAACAGTTTACGATAAATCAGGACAATTACGTACTGTTCTTTTCGTAAAATTGTAATACTCTTAAATCATTTTTTCTGAATGGAATTTTTATATATTTACCCCTTATTGAGACTTAAGTTCAAGTGCGTTTCCTGTTGAATGTTATATTCTGTAAAGTTTTCCATGTGATATATTGAAATATGGCTTTGTTTTATGTTACCTAATGTCGGACATTTTAACTCGGCTGGAATGTGTCATATATACAATAATTATTTAATAGCAGTCTGATATCAGCATTCGATCTTTGAATTCAAATCAACACTTTGTTAAGAAGAATACGTGCATTAATAATAACTTAGAATATGTTAGATCATAATAGATTTTTTAGGTTGTTATATAATTTTTTTGTCATTATTAATTTATATATAGATATACATTATATTTTGTATAAGTATTAGGGTCACATATTTAATGATATTAATGGCGCATATAATACACTTCTATTCGCGTCACAGGCACCATGCGTCTACCCTTTATTCCTCTGCCTTCCCGATTTTCTCTGCAACACCTTAAAAATAGATACTGTATCAGGCGACAAAATTTGGAAACAGGAATTTGGCTACAGCAATGTGATATGGAGTCTATTTATTCCATGAAACGAAAAACATTTAAAGGTTTATTGAAAATTGAGGGATGTTGCAGAGATGAATGGGGCCAAGTAAAACGACTTCCATAAAACTATCAGGTTGTCTGTGAGAAAGTTAATCAAATATATATATACCTGGCGTTTTTACGTTCATTTTTTGGCCGAACATTTAATTATGTTTTATGGCAATCAACGGAAAACTGGTAAAAACGAGTATGATTTATACCCTTTAGTATTCCCACATTTGGAATAACTTTATCGTAAAACCTGGTAAACATATTGGATTTGATTGTGTCTTGGCATTATACAAAACATATAAGGATATGTCAAAGAGACAACATTTATCAGTAAACAACAATGTAATATTTAATATATTCCGGTAAAATAGAAATACCAAAATAGGGAACTGAGAGTAATATGATTATATATATATATATATATATACACACACGCAATGAATACCCATGATTACCAACAAGATGACTGCTGTCTAAAACAACAATAGGAACGAAACGGTAATTAATTTAAATAACAGGGTCAATATGTCCGACCGGTACACTTGATACATGTACTATATTTGTCTACGAACAAAAAATCTCTAGAAAACTATTTTCTGTATATCTAGACTAAAAACTCAACCAGAATTTTAGTTAGAGCTCCATTAAAATTGTTTTCTTTGTCCTAAATTGTGTAGATCAGATACTTACGTTACAACATTAAAATTTTTAGATTTTCTGATAAAGGACTTACCATTCTGACAACTTTTGAAGGTACATAGTTTTCTCCAGATGATCTACTATGATCTGATCTGTTTGTTCTGGCACTTGCTGATGGCCTTGGTCCGTGTCCATTTTGTACATTTTTTACCGAGGTACCAGTTCTGTCCCGTTTTGTACCTGCCTTGGTGGGAGTTATATCAACACTAGCTCCGTTTCCCATTTTTTCATTTTATTTTGAATTATACATTGAGATTATAATTCTCGTCACAAATGATTTTGAAATTTCACAATATGGTGTTGCTCCGTTCTCCGTGTCAAATATAACAGAATCGTCGGGGCATTTACAGTTTAAAGAACACGGGTACAATGACATATTGTTTATTCTTGCGTGCGTAATTAAATTACATAAATTTAAAATTAGATTGCTTGATATCATTTATTGAATCTCGAATGTTCCGATAGGTGCCATAAAAGTTCACAAAGCTGTTCTGGTTACAAGTCAAACTTATAACATTGGAAAAGGGATCGAATTCAAGAAGAAAGTTCATTTTTTGAACAAAATTAAGAAAGTCTAAGAATAATAAGAAAGTCTGGGAAGAATAGGTGAAAGCCCGTAAACACCAAAAAAAAAATGAAAAAGAGCTGACATGTGGGAAAGCCAATGTCATGTGTAGAGTCCTAAATTGCCATAGCAACCAGGTAACCCAGTGTATATATATCAATTGAAACAACTCTACTTTCAATCATTAGAAAAAGGTAAGAAACTTAAGGATTTTAAGAGAAAATACATGCCAAATTATTCCACCCCTTGGACAGGCGAAAATGATAGGCTGTGGAGTTTTGTTTTGTTGAATCCAAAAGTGAGGTTGTCAAAATAAAAAAGTAGATCACGTGGTTAATAAAAATTAATGAAAATAAGAATGAAGCCAAAGAGGTAATCCTTTGAAGAATAAGAGACAAACAGGTGGAGAATAAGAGGCAAACACGTGAAGAATAAAAGGCAGACACATGAAGAATAAGAGGCAAACATGTGAAGAATAAGAGGCAAACATATGAAGAATAAGAGGCAAATATGTGAAGAATAAGAGGCAAACATATGAAGAATAAGAGGCAAACACATGAAGAATAAGAGGCAAACACGTGAAGAGTAAGAGGCAAACACGTGAAGAGTAAGAGGCAAACACGTGAAGAGTAAGAGGCAAACAAATGAAGAATAAGAGGCAAGCACGTGAAGAATAAGAGGCAAACAATGCAAAATAAGCGAGAACCTTTTAGAAATAAGAAAATAAATTAACTTCATAAAAAGTATGCACTAATGATGATAGTGCACTCATCCGTAGAAATATATATACATTTGTACATGCACAAATGTATTATATTCTTTCATGTCTAAATTCTTTCACTTATGATATTTTTTCAGTGATTGGATATGTATAAAATGTTAAATGTTTTAAAATAATATGGGAAAGATGAAAAATTATTTTATGATTAATAACAATGTGAAGTCTTGTCAGGACCATATTTAAAAGCGTCTGTACAACTGAATGAACAAGATAACAAGTCAACTTTATATATTTGCCATCGTAAAATATGAAATAATATGTGAATTGCATGATTTTCAACTATTTGATCTTTCGTGCTTTTATTCAGTGACTAAGTTTGAAAAGAATACCCCTTTATCACATCTTTAAAAGACTTTATTGTACGATGATTTTGTATCGGGCAAAGGAACGAATAACGGGGTATTTAAACGCTCGTTAACCAAGAGGTTCTCTGTGTGAAGTTAGCATGCTTCTTTATACATTTGTACTATGTATAGTAAACTTTTCGCTGTAAATATGGATAAGACCCGTCACTTCATTTATCAAATTCATATTAAAGACCCGAAGGGGCTAAAAATGTCTGAGATCCCCCACCCCAAATAGTATTAAAGGAAATAGACGAAAAAAATACATAATTTATTTGAAAAGCGCTTGATTTCTGATGTGAGCTGTTGTCCATCGCTGAAATACACAAATACGACTCCTGTCTAACTGAATACTGTCCTATATAAACATTATCCTTTCATTTTCATAATACTCGAATGTGACATTTGTAATTTCTTTTAAATTCTATGGTCCGGGGTCCACGTTGTCACCTCAAATGCATCATTGTAAAATGTGCATCTAGTCCATGCCAAGATTTTTTTTATATCGGGCGAAGCCCGACTAAGTGTAGAATATTGGTCTCAAATCCAGATATCAAGTAGACTGTAGTTTCAAACCGGAAGTAGCATTTGTAAATCTATCCCAGAAACCCTCAAAAATACAGCGCGATTTCCGGTTAAAATATTTTCGCACTTGCACAAACTTAAAAAGAAATTATGTTTTTTTCGAGTTTTTGTGCGCATTGGGAACTTTATTCGAAAATTTCTTCATTGACCTACAAATATGACACCATAACAACGGCTTCCAATATATCCGTGTTTACATGACGACGAACTAAAAAATGTTGCTACGTACATTGAAATAAAAGGAATACAAGATTGGTAAGTACATTATTTAAAGAAAGTCTTTCATTCTTATTATGATATGGGCTTCGCCCGGTTTTAGGCTAAAGCCTACTCCATATTATCTTTAACTATTATAGTATTATTACTAGTTTATACAAAGAATCTGCCACAAACACAGTTTCCTTTCGTTGCACAAACGTGACTCGTTCTAATGGAGTTCTGATGTGCGACTAATCTTAGTACCCTGCAGTGTATTACGGTAAATAGAGACTATCATATACTTAGTATTTGATATGAAGGATTTTGCATATTTATAACGACGGGAGGTGAACATGCCATATTGCACACCTCAGGCTGATAAACCATTTTTCGAAAACACCCGGTTAGATATGGCCAGACCGGGTTTGTCACGTGGTTTGGGCTGATATGGCCATATCAGAGCGGGTGAATTCGGAATAAGTACATGTTCAAATACCACATGGATAATGCGCGTTATTAGAGGGTTGTACAGATATGGGTTGTTTACTTCCGCTCGTTACAAATGTGCAAAACCATCATATTTAGTACTAAGTATAAAATCAGAATCAGAATATTTATTGGCGGAAAATCCAAAACACAAGGATTGTCACCAAAATATAACAAACAAGAACATAAACATGATTAAAGAAACAAACATATACATGTACATTTATAGAGTAAACATAGGTGTATTAATATACAATCAATCAAACCTTGGACGCATGCCTCCATCAAATTTCAATTGCTTTAATACCAGTTTAATATAAAGGGTATCTATTAGACTAACTATAAATAGCATGTCATATATGTTCAATTAGAAACGATTTGAAACAATGAATGGGGGAGATGCAGCAACAGGGACTCGGGAGTATGTGTTGCACCTTCCTCATTAACATCTGATTAGAATCAAATTTGGACCAATGAAAAGGGGTAGATGCCGCAACAGAGTATATGACAAAAGTTTTTATAAATGTCCAAATACGTGTACTACATTCTACAATTAAATATTGTATACGTAAAACTCACTACATGTCTATCTGGAATACGCTTAAAGTCTCTACGCAAAGACAATATACAAAACAAATGCCGCGATGTCTTTTCTGTTCGACAAAAGTGCATGTGAGCCTTGACCATGACATATTTATTCAGAGTTTTGGGAATATATATTACATAACACTATTTTGACTTTAAAAAGCATCCCTTTGATTTTAAGGGGACTGGGAAAGAAAGGATTTCGGATCCTGGATTTTTTTTCCGCTACATCCATGAGTCTATATTTTATTCATCAATATATAAGCATTTGATTCTAGTTTTATCTCAATTTTTTTTCTTAGTTTTATCCGGAGAAAACTTCCTGGTTAAATTCTCATATGACACAAAATAAGTTTTGTTCTTTTTTTTTTTACCGGAGTTCAGTTTTGCGTAAAATATTAATCGACTTTTATTGAAAATTAATTTTGATATTAAGAAATTAAAACTTTTAATTAAATAACATATTGGTCCAGAGGTTAAACTAATACATCTGAAATTAGCTATAATAAAACTTAATTTGCCTAAACTATTAGCAGCAAACCAAGGAGTTGTTAGAAGAGGTGACAGTCTTATCAAGGTACGATATGGACCTTTGAACCCAAAGACAAATGCAGCTTTCTCTTTTGTTAACGCCCGTTAACAGATTATAATCATCATATTTATATACCACCAAAGTAACAGTTGTCTATACAATGTAAACATGACTGAAATAAAAGAGTTCCTTATTTATGTCTACAATGGTGAACTTATTCTAATCTCATTTAATTTTTAGTTAGTGCTCTGCATCTTCTTGGGTCTGCGATGACCATCAAACAAACTGTCATAATTTTATGAAAGTTGTGAACAAAGACGAATGGTCTGTAAAATTAAACTAAATACTTGAGACACACCTTCTAGTGTAGGAGACCAATCATTGACAGTATCGTTATTGAACTTCAGGCAGTAATGAAGACTGAGAATGAATACCGTTTGCTAACTTACACTTACATGTATGGTCTTCAAAAGTTAAACTGAGTCTGTGACAATGACCTTCAAAGTACACATTCAAAGGTGTACCTGAACTGTCATACAATCCATCGTTTAACTCTTATCATTAATAAATATGTAAATTTTAGAATTAAATTTTAGTTTTGTTAAATAAATACTTACCATCACAAATTTAGATAACAGGTACAAGCGGCTTACATGAACCGGAAACCAGACAAAAGAAAACTGATAACCTCTGACGCACCTGCGCACCAAATCTACATCTTTTTTAATCCAAACAAGCAGACCAAAAAAGGGGGGATGAAGGGGAGGTGGGAGGGACCTCACATTTGTGATGGTAAGTATTTATTTAACAAAACTAAAATTTAATTCTAAAATTTACATTTTTATAGAAATAAATACGTTACCATCACAAATTTAGATAACAGAATGTGACGAAGCGCTGAATCCCCCTACAGACTACTGGGAATCCACAGGAGGGAAAACAACTTTTTGCGCCGAAACTAGAGGCCCCAAGGCATAGAGGTTATCAGAATGCTGTTGCATAGACCGAAGGTAATGATAGAAAAAAGTATTTTCAGACCTCCAGAAACCTGCTGACAAGATCTCTGATAAAGAGGCAGAATTGAAAATACTCCAGGAAGAGGCAACAGCCCTAACTTCATGAGCTTTAACCTGATCTTTCCTTAAGGGAATACCTTCAGATTTGTAAGCCTGAAGGACAGTATTACACACCCAACTAGAAACAGATTTAGCTGAGATGTCTTTTTGTCCTTTTTTGATAGGCACAAACAGTCTAAGGGAATCTTTGTCCCTAATACTAGAAGAGCGTTTCAAATAAACCTCCAGTATATGAACGGGACAAAGACTTCTGGAAAACTGAGAAGGAAGAGCAGGCACTACGATCAAGCCAGAACCCTTATCGCTCAACTGATTTTTAGCTAAAAAAGCTGGATCAGTTAAAAGAGTAACTGAGGACTTGTCGGCTGAAAAGCGAAGACAAGAGTCGGAAATAGAGAGAGCATGGAGTTCACTTCTTCTCCGACCCGTAGCCAAAGCCAATAAAAAACAGCATTTATATGACAAAAACTTCAAAGAAATGCTGTCCAAAGGAACGTAAGGAGACAACTGTAACGACTTGAGAACTAAACCCAAATCCCAAGAAGGAACAAGGCGCCTTTGTCTTGGACGTTCAATAGAAAAGTTTTTAATCAACATAGATAAAAACTCATCTTGACCGAAATCAGGACCTCCAGAAAGGTGTATAGTCCGAGCAATGGCAGATCTATATCCCTTTATAGTGGAAGGAGAATAATTTTTCTCTTCAAAAAGGAACACGAAGAAATCTGCTAACTGCTGAACAGAGATTCTGAGAGGATCAATCTGTTCTGACACACACCAAGAAGAGAAGATTGACCATTTGGAGTCATAGACAAGTCCTGTTGACTGTCTAACTGATCTGCACATGCGATTGGTTGCTCTTTCAGAAAATCCTTTCTGACTAATGGATCTCCTGACAGTAACCAAGCGTGAAGATGAAGCTTTTCGAGATTCTGATGCACTTTTCTTCCTTTGAATTGAGAAAGAAGATCTTTTCTTAAAGGAAGAAGAAGAGGTCTTGCGCAAGACAGTAGAAGGAGCTCTGGAAACCAAGACTGTCTTGGCCAAGCAGGAGCTATAAGAATGGTCTTGCAAGCATCTTGACGAATCTTGAACAGAATTTGAGTGAGGAGACGAAAAGGGGGGAAGATGTAATTGAACATCCCTTTCCAAGATATGCTCAGTGCATCTACCGCCCATGCCTTCTGATCTGGAACAGGGGAAACAAAAGTCTCCAGTTTGCAGTTCAGACTGGTTGCGAACAAGTCTATCAGAGGGCGATCCCATCTCGACACTATCGCCTGAAAAACTGAGGGATGCAATTCCCATTCTGTGTTCACTGGGACACAGTTGCGCGAGAGAGCATCCGCCAAAATGTTCTGATCCCCTGGAACATGTCTTACTGAGACTACTGTCTGAAGACTGTTGCAGAGGAGGAGAATCTCCTTTGCCAGAAGATAAAGGGAAAAAGAGTGAGTTCCCCCTTGATTCTGGAGATAAGCTACCACTGTGGTGTTGTCTGATGCTATCAGTAGAGATTGACCTTGAATGCATTCTTGAAAATGTCTCAAGGACAAAAGAACTGCTGTCATCTCTAACACATTGATATGTAGACCTAGATGGGAGGAGTTCCACTGACCCGAGATCGTCCTTCCCTCTAAATATCCCCCCCCAACCTGTCATTGATGCATCCGTAAACAGAGTCAGAGAAGGAACAGGGGGTTCTAGAGGTAGACCTCTTAACAGGTTCCACCTCTGAGACCACCAAAGTAGATGAGGGAATAGTCTCGGAAAAACTGGAATTGAGGCATCCCAGAGTTGAGAAACTGGGTGCCAAAATTCCTTCAGATACCACTGAATGGGACGGATATGAAGTCGACCCAGAGGTACCACATCCATGAGAGAAATCAGGAACCCGATCAGTTGAAGAAACTGACGAGCTGGAACAGACGACACTTGAAGAAAAGTGTTGATCCGAAGACTTAGAGCTAGAACTTTCTCCTCTGGAGGAAAAACTAGGCCCAAATCCGTCCTGTAATGTTCCCCCAAAAAGATGAAATTCTGACTGGGGGAAATCTCCGACTTCTTCCAGGAAATAAGGAAACCCAACTTGAGAATCAAACTGATGGTTTGCCGAGTATGAACTTTCAGAAGAGAAGCCGAGCTGTTCTTCAGAAGCGAGTCGTCCAGATAAGAATGAATTAGGATCGATTGACTGTGAAGATGAGAGACCACTGCCTGAAACACTCTGGTGAAAACTAGAGGGGCAGTAGACAGGCCAAAAGGCATTGCTTTGAAAGCATAAACCTTCTCTTTCCAGACAAACCTTAGAAACTTCCGGAAAGAAGGAGCTATAGGAATATGGAAATAAGCATCTGTGAGGTCCAAAGAAGTAGTCCACATCCCTGGCTGAATGGAGCCCCTGATGGACCTGTTGGTTTCCATCTTGAAATGAGGGACAATCAAATGTCTGTTCAGTACAGACAGGTCTATCACTGGCCTCATTTTCCCATTCTTTTTCGGAACTAAAAACAGACGGGAATAAAATCCTGGAGAAAGAGGAAGACTCACTTCCTCTATAGCACCCTTCTGAAGAAGAGTAAGAATTTCCTCTTCCAGAAGAAGATTTCTGTGAGGATCCCTTGTCAAAGAAAGACTGAGAGGAACTGACGATAAAGGTGGGAACTCTTGAAACTGAAGTTCCAGACCCCTCCGCAGTACAGAGAGAACCCATTTGTCTGAAGTGACCAGTTTCCACTGGTCTAGGAAATGGGTTAATCTGCCTCCCACTGGAACATGAGGAAGAGGTGCAGGGAACTCCTCCTCTGTGGGAATCTGTACTGACAGAGGGGCAAGACCATCATTTTCCAGACTTACCACCTTTCTCCACTTTAGCTTTTTTTACCAGAAGCAGGAGTAGATTTAAAAGTGCCAGAACGCCTTTTTTGACCAGCAGTGTTAGAACCTCTCTTGTTAACAGAACTAGAATGAGAGGAGGTAGTTACAGACGTGACTTTCCTCTGATTACCCGAAACCTGAACGTTAACCTTAACGTTCTGAGGACCTTTGTTCACCTCTTCCTGGAGCTTGCTGATAGGAAAACCAAACAGTTTATCCTTCACCAAAGGAGAGAATAATAGAGACTCCTTAAGGTGTTCAGACAAAGAGGTCTTGTCTAAAATCTCCTGTCGTTTAGACATAGAGAAATTAGCCAAGGTACCCATCAACAGCAGTTGAGTAGAACCAAGACTTTGATCAACCTGAAGAAGAAAAGTCTTGAGCTCATCAAAACCTTCACCCTTGTCCTTCAGCAAGGAACCAGCAGCAGCCAGAAAATGCTCTGCTGTGCCAAGAATACTGGAAGCTAATCGAAGATTACCCTCCGACTTAGACCAAAGGGACTGGTTAAGGGTAAGACCTTCTACAGGTTTAGTACCCAACAAGGAAGAATAAGCCCTGTCGCAAGAAGGATAACCTTTACCCAGAGAGGAATCATGGATGGCAAAATCCTTAACTTTTACTTTAGACACAGGAAAAGTAGTAGGACCAAAGCCATTAAACTTATTCCCAGAACCCTTGCTTGAATGAAACTCTCCAATAGACTCATTAACAAAGTCAAGGGAAGATTTCGTGTGACCAGATTCTGGAAAGGATTTATACCCTTTAGGTTTATCCTTAACTAGCCCAGAACAAGACATGAAATCTGAAGGTGCCAAAACCTGACGAGGAGGAGAAGACATAGGAATCTGAGAGAGTTCACGCCTAATAGCGTAAACTCTAGACCTCAACAATTCTCTGTGTGACAAAGGAGGAGAAGGACCTTCATCCTCTCCCGAAATTGCCTCATCACCAGAAAGGTCACCAGTAGAACCCGAAGCACAGGGCCTCGAACGTACTGGTGAACTAACCTCCTCATCAACCTCAGAAAAATTTCCTTCCTGACTCCTAGGAGCAATGGAAATAGAATCATCCTCAATCTCCATACCAGAAGCACTGGAAGGAAGATTACCACCTACATCACTATTTCCACTAGACCTGTCCTCCACAAGCTTAAGCCTGTCACCTACCTTCTTAAACTCTGTCTTAACTGTAGCCTGAAAAGAAGTTAAGGAGGTTGTGAGTTTCTTAATGGACTCTGACAAAGAAACATCTAGTGCACTAGGTTGACTAGGCTGACTGTAGGGAGGATAATACATCCCAGGCCAGAAAGGAGGCATAGTGGAAGGATTGGGATAGGCAAAAGGTGTAGGCCACCTAGACCTGGCAAAGGTGGAACTTCTGACCCCTGAACAAGTAGAAACAAGCGTTGTTTCCACAGGCCTACCTAATGTATGCGTGGTTCTGGGAGGTGGGCGGATGAACCTAGCCTGAGAAGTCCCAGGTACAGAAGAGGAAGGCACATGGCTGGTGACAAAAGGAGAAAACTCCTGTCTGGGAACCTCTCCGAAACACTCTACTGACCCAGGGAAAGCAGAATTGGAGGAAGGTATGGCCTGTCCTTCCCTTCCCCACAAAACATCCAAAGAGCTGGTGTATGTTAACTGGCTTAACAACTCACCATTTAAATCATTATCATGGCTTTCATAATCAAAATCCTCATTATTGTCCATGGTTAAATATTACCTGACTTTTATATACTTATGTTAATTGTCTAGTTTCCAAAAGTTGGAAAAAAATCTCTCTCCTGTGTATTCACGTGCTGCCGCAAGGGAAACCGGAAAAAAGATGTAGATTTGGTGCGCAGGTGCGTCAGAGGTTATCAGTTTTCTTTTGTCTGGTTTCCGGTTCATGTAAGCCGCTTGTACCTGTTATCTAAATTTGTGATGGTAACGTATTTATTTCTATAAAAATAGAAAGCCTACACAGTTAACATGCACTGATAAACTTAGTTTGTGCCATTTGCCTTCAAGGGAGAGATTTAAAACAAAATTGGAACACCCCGTCTAGTACCGGAGAAGAATTATACAAATTATCATTTAACTTTCAGTTTGATTGAAGATAGAGAGCAGACATGATTTTTAACATGGACTATGGTAATACAAATTAAACCAAACGAATTACTTGAAACATGAATCCACAAGCAGGAACATCTACAAAATACTGTCAAATCAATCATAAAATTATATCTCTTCATCAACAAGTATCAATATTCAAAAGCGAGAGGATCATAGGCGCCTGCATCGCTCACCTGGATTCAATATACCAATCAACGCCCATAAAAGCAATAACTGAAATGTTATTTGGTTGGTGATTGGGACCAATTCACAGTGTTCTTATATTGTATTCTCTACGTGTAAATAGCGTTGCGGCAAAAATGTGTTTAAACTGGATCCAGTTCACAGAAAATACTTTAATATGAAGTGTATTTTCACACCCAGTCAAATGTTAGGCATCTTATTTGATAGCCTTGATCATAAGATAAATTTCATTGCTGCCGAATTCAGTTCCCTTTTGCTCGATAGTTTCAGGGTAGACTTTTCAGTGAATTGTGCTATAAGTAAGTTCAGGTGTGAGAGTCATCTTGGAAGGTGGTCAGGGTCATCAGACAATTCTGAAAGAGGACCTAAGGACCGACCATTTCTGCAAATTCTAGTTCCAATTGGCCAAGTAGTTTCATAACAAATTTTTAAATGAATTTTCCTACAAAGTCTTATTTTAAACTAAGTTCAGCTTCGATGGCAATTCTGGTTGACAGTTCGGATAGTTTGGTTCCTATTGACCGCTTGATTTCGTGAATTTTCTGAAAGAGTCCTATGTTAAAATAGTTCGACTGTGATGAACTAGTTGACAGTCCATGACATTTGTTGTGTTTATTTCACAACAGAAATAGAGGTGGTTGCAACGATAATCCTTATTGACAAGGATTCCTGATTTTCCTGTAGTACAAGGATATCTCAAACACAATATAGCTGAATGCTCTGTGATAGCTAAAAATCCCAATAAACCTAAAATTCAGACTTTTAGTTTCCATTTTGAGTCTTCTCTTTGAATATTGATATTCTATGGCCATTCAGCAATGGTACATGTATACCTTAAATGCTTTTTAATCGGGTTTTCAAACAGAAACGTCTGGTTCTTACATAAGGGATGCACGGTGGGTGGCCGATAAGATAGACTGCTGAAAACCGTGATGAAGGCAAATCTGTTTCGTTGTTACTCAGTACTTAAAACTCAAATAACAGTGATTTGTTACGAAATATCACATTAAGATGAATTATTTCTTGTTTATTCATAAAAAATAAAAAGCTCTTTTAATTTACTTAACATTGCTGCGAGCTTATATATTATAAACATACAAAAATAGTGTTTGTAACTATACAGTCTTGATTATACATCAGTACCAATGTAACAATGTTTAAAGGGGAAATGGTACATTTACAGGATAAAAGGCTTGTATCTTATAATGTGGTTCACCTGATTTTGAACTGAAAATATTTGCATTATATTCACAAGCCAACAACTACAAGTTTTTCTCACATAACTATTGGGTAGCATTTTACAGATGAAAGAAAAGTTCTCCATAATTGAAACAAAACTTTTTTAATATTAATTCTGTCAATTTAAATGATTCAAGTGAAAATATTTGGCATGTTCTTTATCCATGCCTTTTTCTCTCCAATCAATATTTGCTTCATTTCCAGAGAGTAACTTTATAACATTAGCTCAATATCATGATATGTAATTACACAACAATTACAATGGAATGTCAATTTTCATTACATAGCAATGTCAGTAAACACTAGAGGCGCCACTGGGCAGAAACCAGAGTTTGTTTACAGTATACTGGTCCCAAAATAGGCTGGAAAAGGTTGTAAAGAAGCGGAATCCAGTTTTCAAATAACTTCCCTCAAAACTGTTCCACCTGGTGTTTACTGACATTGCTACATAACATCAACAAAGAACAACCCACTGTTTATATATTGCTCATTTTCAGTAAACAACAAAATGGATAACAGAAAATGTCAAAAAAACATACAATTAATCAACAATAACCAACAGACATTTCATTAAAATGCTGTAGGGCTGACAAATATTCTTAGATGTTTTTGGTTAAAATCATCCTATACAAACTACAGAACTCTCTCTTAACAGGCTTTGTCTTCAGACTGAGTCTGAGTACTATGAAAGGTGATCACAAAAGAACTTGTAGATACAAAAATTTATTATCACCAGAACAAGCGACCTCAAATGTTACTGACACCATAAGAATGGCAACATAGAGATTCCTAATCGAGACTGGGTATGTGCAATTGATCAATGGCATTATCCCTTTTGCTGGGATTTTCATTAGTGTTTCAAAAAAAATGATCTCTAATCATTTCTGATTTGCATAGTCTGAGGTGTGTATCTATTTTTATCACATGTAAAGTTCAGAAATCGTAAATGATAAAACAAAAATCCCTTAGTGTATACCGATTTTACTGTTACAAAACTTAAAAGTCTTACAACATAAAATACTAGCCCCAGGTTTCAGGCTAGTGCTATTTTCAAACCCTGCAAATTTTCAAAGACATTTACGATAAGGATCACTGGGCGAATGTACATGTACATGCATGATTCTCAATGAATTATTTAGTAATGATGGACTGACAAACAATAGACACAATGTAAAGACAAAAGCTCTTTTTGCAAGATTTAGATGATGTAGACTTGTACCAAATGTCAACAATCTTAACCACAACTGCTTGATTATCTTCTGTAAAATTCTTATTTCACTATAAATTTTACATAAAAAGTGAGATCATCCATGAAATTTCTTATGGCAAAATAATAGTTGATTTTGATTTTTTTTCAATATGGATTATCACCATAATAATGAATATGGTGGATTAATTCTATATATAAAATCATTATATGCACGTTATAACGGTATAAGCTAAGAAACGGGGCTTTTTACAACTGCTGCCTTTTTCACATCTTTCAGTCCTACTCTCTTTCCAAACATTATGTTACCATATTATAATCTTGAAGTCCACAACTATCTTTTGTAACGAAGTTCCAATTTCTTTCCATACAACTCTCTTCAACACTCATGTCAGAACTTGCCTATAAATGTTTTACAAAACTCCCATCAAAAGTCCAAAAGACCATGTTTCTTCACAAGTTTAAATTGATCTGGAATTTCCATTAAAGCATGCAGAGCAAATGCAGCCTGTGGATTTCTAGCTGTTGACATGATTTGATGAAATTCTACAAACTGAAAATTGTCAAATTTTCTAGCTGGAATTCTGTCGTCAAATTCTTGCATTGTATCCCATGGTCCATCACCAACTCCAACCATTATGATAGATAATGGCCATCTCGAAGCCTCAACGATAGCGTCTATTGTTTCTCTTTCACTAGTGACTTGACCGTCAGCAACAATCACCAGTATGTGGTACTGAAATGAATTAAAACAGATTAAGTCTATTTAGCTTTTTGTTAAATTCTTTTTTCATAAAATGACACTTTGTCTGCTTGAACTCAAATTGTTTGACTACTTTTTCAGTCAGAGACCAAAATGTCTTTCTTTTGAACCCTATTTATTCTAATAAGACAGTCTTTGAAATTAACTACAAGCCTGACGGTGCCTAGGGACATTAGTCCACCCAGACTTATTTTACTATGACCATGGACGCAAAAACTGATCGGTAAGTATTGAGAACTTCCGATTGTTCATTCATTGTCACCTGTGTGTGTTTTTCAGAAGGTGAAATTTAGCTTGATAAACAAAATTTGGCATGCTTTTTAAGATTGTAGGATAAAAACTTTAAACAAATTTTTCACTAAACCATACATCTAAAATCAAATTGACTTTAAAGGAGAATCAAACAAAATAACTTTATACAACATGATGAAGACGATGAACATTATTGTGACGAGGAGGAAGACCCAGAAGTTGATATTTTCCATGTTGATATAAATGAGAATAATACTCCGGAAAAATATTAAATAAAATAATCAAATAAATTTTTAATCATCTTCGATTTTTTTTCGGGTTATGCCAGTATATTTGATTTCGGACTCATAATTCCTCAGCTTTCATAAGCCAGGTTGGCTTGTGGCTTGTGGCTGGAAAAGTTTTTCGTGAAGACTGATATGAGTTTGGAATCCTGCCATCTTTTATTAATAAATATCAATTTTGTGTTTGTTATCTTGGAGAAGTATCTTATCCTCTCCATCATATGGGGTTTGTAATTAAGACAGTTATGTAATTTTATTTGGATGAGGTTCATTCTTATAGCAAATGACCGATTTGCTGCTTGATGGAATCTGATGTTGCCCGGCATACAGGCTTGCCTAACAAACCGTAAATAATGTTATAAAGACAAACATAAATGACAAGTTTATTTGGTGGCTGACATGATTTGCAATCTTTGAAAAAAGAATTTTTCAGTAATGTAAGAGAATTAACTCTAATGAAACCAAGATATTTGACATATATTTATACCCTTACCGATTTTGTTCTTTTCACAATATCTATGGCCTGGCGTATTAATGGAGCAAAACTTGTTGGTCCACTAAGTCTGATATTGGGTGTAATCTGATTGTAGGCATCCAATACATCATGAAATCCTCTACAGTATCCCTAAAATAAAGTTTACTTATACATTTTGTTATATTTGCAAATATGACTGTATGTCAAATTTTGTGTGTATGTACTGTATTTTCTGGACTATAAGTCTATGTGGACTATAGTCTCCATAGACTTATAATGGTAAAATGGTCATTTTTAAAGTGAAAATGTCTCGAAATATAGAGGCAGGAAAATATGGTACATGTATACACTGTTACACAACATTTATCATGTTTATATACATTTAGTAGATATAAATAGAAGTTTAAAAATAATATATTTGAACTTAAGCTAAAACCAAAATTCTGGAATAACAACATTATACTGAGGATTACACATCAGGGCTCACCACAGTAGAAAATAACAGGGAGACTCAGAGTCTCCCTCAGGGTAGCAACAGGGAGACTTCAGGGCATGACAGGGAGACTTCAGGGCATGACAGGGAGACTTCCAAGTCTACCAGAGAGACTCTGTTTTTTCCCCCAATTTGTCGCCTGTGGAGTAAATACCTGTTATTTTGTGTCTTATAGTGTATACTATACATTCCTTTATTGTGTTTTATCCTGTATTGTTTGAGATTTTATCTACATTGACTCCATATCCTTCCATTTTAGTCTTAATCTGAGATTTTGTCTCATGTGCATTTAATTAATATCCTTTGAGAATTTTTCATGATGAGTCCTGGGACTTTTTTAACGTACATTGCTGCATGATTTTGACCATGGTAGGCCTATTGTACTATTGTTAAAGTTTAATTAAAATCATGTGCTGCCTTACAATACTAACGAATATAATTTGAAACAAAAAAAAAAAAAAAAAAATGAAATTATGCTGTGGTGCTCCGAACTTGGAAGAAAATTTCTGTTACAGATATGAGCAAAAATATTTGTACCTTTTGACACAACTTATTTATTATTGCCATTTTATTTTTTAATATTTATTTATCTATACTCTTTACTATTATTTTTTCTCAAACATACTCTTAAAATCCTCCCATTCACCTGGCTTGAACACCTTAATAATCAATACATGTATTGACAAAATTTCCATTTGTGCATAGATATGTCAAAATCCGCTAAATTTATTTTTAAATAAGGTCTACATATTGTTACCGGTCGGTAAAAAACACTGTGACCAATGAAAAATCACGAGAATTCCGATTGGCGCCATTTTCTGGCTTACTTCTTGTCGTTTCTTTCCCCTTTCTCCAAGAAAACAAAAAATGGCGGCTCTAGATTTTTAATGAAAATAACGGTTTTCAGACGCAGCTGATTACGTACGTTGTTCGGCGGCGCCTTACTTAAAAACACAGGGCGACTCGTTTGTCGCTCTGGAGCCGATGACAGGGCGACATTGGCGAGCATTAGGCGACTTAATCGCCCTAATCGCCCAGTTTGGTGAGCCCTGCACATGTACAGAAACCACAATATTTTGTAATTTAGTGCATGCCGCAGTCCCATGCAATTAAATTTTGATAAAATTCATTATTCAAACTGATTTCCTTGTAAGAATGAATTTGCATCTAACCAGAAAAATTGATACCAATTAAATTAAATGCATCAGAAACTGGTGAAGGAGGCTGGATTACACCATATATACATTGACTTTGTGTTCGAAAAATTTGTACTGTAAATTAAGAAATAAATACAACCTTTTTATTATTTCATAAAATGCAACAGACTGAAGACTGCAATAATCAAATTTTAAGTTTTTCTCATAACATTCTTTTGAAACATGTACAGCAATTACATGTATTAATACTCAAATTATTGTCAGTATTCAGAATTTACAATAAAAAATAATAAGTGAATGCAATGATTTCAAATTTACCATAATCATGTTAGTGTCTAACACACCTTGGATTGGTTTAGATTTGGACTTGTGATCATTATTACTGTGTGTCTTTTTAAAACTGTAATTTGTTTTCACAAATATCTCAAATATTTTATTAAAATGAAAGTAAAAAGTTGTAATTAATTATTGTCTTTTCTACTGCTGAATTGCCTAAAATATTTTACAAGAGCAGATTTTCCATTTTTGTGTTAAGTTCGTTGATTACTATGTAAATTATGACGTCAACAAGGAAATATGATGTTAACGTTGTGGTAATCTTTTTTCTCTCCGAAAGTCTGATCTAATGTAAAATGTACTATATACAGAATAGCTTTAAAGTCACAGAGATGAGTTTTATCAAGAAAACATTGCCAAAGTATGTGAAACACACAGCAGTTATGTTTACATTAATGAAAACCTTCGATTGAGGTATCAATTGCAGCCAGTTATCGCAAAATACCGTAGATTTTCGTCAGTCCTTTTTTACACCGAGTTAAAAAATAAAACTTGTTTATTCATTATAATTTAATACTGCAATAAAGATTTTAATTTGAATTATAATCTTAAGATTTCACTATACCTCAGTTCTAAAAGAAAATAATGATCTATCCTTTGTAGATGCATCACCAAATCCAAAAGCAGGGATAATTCCATCATCATCAAATGGTTCCAATGTTTCTCCTAGTATACATATTACCTATATAATAAAGGTATAAATTACTTCATTTGCCAAGAACATAAACTAATACTGATATAGATGTGTTTTTCAGTATACTTTTTACTCTGCTGCTTTTTACAAAATATCTGAAGAGTAATTTACATGTAACTTGTTACGTCCTCAAGTGGCATTTGTAGCTAACATTTTTTTTTTATTACAAGTTTGTTCTTTCTTTTTATTTTAGTAAAAATGAAAGCTAATTATAACAATCTTGAATATATGTATTAAAAATTTGAAATACTGTCAGCATGGTCATTCAGTAATTATTTATTACTCGTATATATTATATATGTGGTGTTTTTACTACTTTCTCATTGGTTAGTTTGGTCACATGATTACCAGGACATTCATGTATTGACCTCTAGTAAAAGCATATTGACTCCATAAAAGAATATTGACTCAATATTACTAAAATTATTAACATTATTCGTTCCTAAAATTTGTCAATAATGTCAAAAATGTTGATTTTTTTTCAATTTACTTTGATTAAATCTGCTTCATTGTCTATCTGTTTTAAGGAAGGTTGACTGAAAACTATCAAAATCCACATTTTACACATTTTACATCTTTTGGTTTGAAAGTGCTGAGGGTTTTTTGATTGATAACAATTAAGGACTTTTAATTTGGTCAATACATTCTACCAGGCTCATGTATAATGTATTGACTTCATTAAAATTCCATAATTGATAAGTGTTTATACCTGTTAATGAGGAACCAGAGTGAGTTATCTTTTCCTAACCAATGTAGGTAAGGGAGAGAGAATTTAATTATCTCCCTTACCTACATTGGTTAGGAAAAGATAACTCACTCTGCTTCCTCATAGCCTTATCATTTACAATTTCCCATATTGGCTGTATTAATAAATAAATTATTAATAAGTTAATAAATAACCAATGAATGTTTACATATTAATTTTTATTTCTAATTGTGAAAAGTATATATAAATACACAACAACACATACTTTAAGCTACAGAGATTACCTTTAATTTAAAGTTAAGCTACAGAGATTACCTTTAATTTAAAGTTAAGTAAAATTTTTGAAAAAAAATAGCCAAATAATGAAAATTAATTAAAATTTTAAAATCATAGCAGTGAACTTGTTACTCAAAGTTATGAAAATTTATCTAATTATAATACATGGAAAGGGGGATAACTGGAGAACTTATCTTTGAATGAAAATATTAAGTGCAGCATGATTATATTTTTTAACAAATATGACAAATTAACAGACTTATTTTAGCAATCATCATACATGCAATCACATAGTGAAAGGCAAACATAAATTAAAAGCAAGAAGTGTTTATAAAAGCAAAGTTTACCTGCTGATAGGGATTCATAAACCTGGGTTCAATTGCATGTAGACTGTTACCCCCAAAACTTGAACGACCCTGTTGGACGTTGCTGACAGTATAATCTATACCTAAAAAATTTTGATATTTTTGTTTTGATAATGATGACATATATGTAAGTGAAAGAGTTAGTATAGTGTAGTATACATCGACCTTACAGTAGGAATTAGTTATACTGTAAATATAAGGCTATGCAAAACAAATAATTTGGTTCTCAGTTCTCTTCATTTGACAGATTTTTTTATGAGCAGAATTTTTTTTTATTATCATTATAATAATTTCTACATTTTTTTTTTGAATTACTTTTAGGAAGGCTTAAAGAAGAATTTTTTACCTAGATGAAGTTGGACCCACAAGTTTCTAAATACTGCAACATTTTACTCTTGTGACTTTAGTTGACAACTAACTGATTTGATGTTTTTTCTGAAAATTATTTTTCTTTACAATAATCAACTTTCTGAGACAATGTACAGTTTTTAGAACATATACCATAAATAAAATCCAATATTTTCATACAGAGATTTCATATAATTTTCGTCCATATCTTAAAATAGAACTTCAAAGGTAAATAGCAGCTCAAAAGTTAATAACATCTATTATAGTTAGACAACTTGGTAATCTGAGAGCCAAATAATATATTTGGATAGCCCTAGTTCTACTGTGCCTACTTTTTGATAAGGATTCATTTCATAAGGAACAATTTGATGTAAAGATCTTCCACCAAAGGTTCTCATACCCTGCTGAAGATTACTAGCTGTGTAATCCATTCCTAAAATATCAAGCAGCAAATGAACAAAATGACTCTAATAAGAAAACTAAAATTATCAGTGTTCTAGCTAGGATTTATGGCCAGAGGGGCCTATTTTTAGGATAAGGGGCTCATTAACAAAGTTTAAATTTGGTTTCTGGTGTGAAAAGAGCAAAAAAGGTCATGTCATGTAAGAAATAACAATTATTCACTTAACTTAAGGATAATCGCTGGTCTAATAGGAAATAAATAGGATTTGAAATAGGTGTTATAGTTTGAGGAACATACATGTAACATTGTGTAATATAATGATGAATAGTAAACAAATAAGCAAGAAAAAAATATAGGTTCATGTGCTCATTTTAGAGCTATAAGGCCTTGAAAATTTGCAGGAAATAGGTTTTCTCAGGATTTTTCATCGTCTTTGCATTGGTAACTTCAGTCTCTTACTAATGTATGAAAAAATAAAAAGGATTTCATAAAATTTTGTCAAATACCATCATAAGGTACATGTATATATGATTGAATTATAAAAGAAAAAGTGGCAGTTCACTGTTAGAGGGCAGAAGATGCATTGAAATAGTTTTTCTATTTTAAGCTAGCTAGCTATAACACTCCAAATAAATAACCAGATTCATGTATAACTGCAAGACCAATTAAACTTACATGTAAAATGAAATGTGTTTCAGCTTAGCGTAGCGACAAAACTTAATAGTAGAAACAAACATCCCAACAACAATACTCTAACGTAGGTTTTCATTGGTTTACACAGTCTAATCAATATCAAAAGGCGGGGCGTAATTGCAGATAACTACATTGTAAATGGGGAATATCTTTGCTAAAAATAACAAAGTTAGGTCATAAGAAAACTGCTGAAGTTTTAAATGGATGAAATAGATTATTTTGTCTATAATTTAAACAAGTTCGGCTCTTGAATGTTAAAAATACAACTGATAATAATTCACAAGATTTTGTTGAGACATGATCCTTTATATAACATGTTTAATGAACAATTACTAGAAAACATACGAGCAGTCAATAAAATACAAATAATGCAGACTCCCTCACACCCAATTCATTCTTTCATCATTTAATCTGGTTTCAACCATATAAAAAGGGTAGAGATTCCAAGGAATAGGTGTCCCATCTCCAAACTATTTACAACATATATTTTGGTTACATTTTCCAACAACGAAGGGGGTACCTATGTAAGAAAAAAAATTTCTGATTCTCATTTTGACGGAAAAAAAAATATGTTCGAGGCTCTTCTCAAATTTTTTTTCGGATATTTCAATGTCTAAAATACTGCGAGTAAAGTATATATAGTATTAATATATTCTTTGTTTTTTTATACATTCCACTGACAGAATCGCTACTTTCTTATTTGAAAATCTCATGTAGTCTGTCTATTTGATTGTTTTTCGTAAAGACTGCGGCCAATGAAATTCCATGTTACAACTTTCGTGCGTTGGCTGAAACTTTGTTTGTAAATTTGAAGCGTTCATAGAAACACTAAGATGAAACGCATTTCCTTGTAATATGTAGATTTCCATTTACCTTGACCAAGTCAAATTGGGGTGTGTGGGAGAATTTTTTTTTAACTATATATCTGATTATAAAAAAACCATGCCAAACAGCAAAAAATAAGAGAAGTACACAAAAAAGTATGTACATGTACCATTATTTTGGATTTCGGAAAATGGACATGAAAAATCCTGGAAATTATAACTTAACAAAAATACTCAAAATTTTGGATGGACAATTTCTGAGGGATAACTGGTATAAAAATCTACAAATGACTTGTAACTGGCATAAAAGCTACATGTAACAAGTGGAATCAACAAAAAGTTAGACATATTATTGCTTTAAGGTATTTGGACTATAATAGACCACAAGATTTTCCTAGCTAAAGGCTATAGCTATGACCTTGGTAATTATCTACAAATGTATTAGTTTCCTGATAAAAATACAACTGCAAACTTACTAAATTTAGTGCTAAAATCATTGCATTTCTGTAATCTGAAAAATATGGTTGGTCAGGATACTGTAAACAGATAATTTGTGTATGCCTTACTGGAGAATGTTTAAAAAATGGGTCAAAGACACAAATGGCCGGGTTGCTGGGTGTTTACTGTAGTGGTGACAAAGGTGATTACAAGATCATATTGCATATTGGCAGTCATGAATATTTATATAGACAAAATCAGACATATTGTATGTTGGTGTACGAGCACAGAGGCAGCCATCAATTTAATTAGAAATATGTGAAGTAAGCAATATTTGATTTGATTACATGTTGATAAACACTTGTTTGGAAAAATGGGAAATAATTCCTGAAATACTTCCATAAAGTGAGGTGCACATCTTCAATATATATAGAAACATTCTATGAAGTTTCAAGGATGTGGGTGAAAAACTGTAGGAGGAGTTGATTTCACAAAATAGGTACCCTCTATTGAAGATGTCAATAAAAAACGACTAAGTTCCAAAGTTTGGAAAAATGGAAAATAATTCCTGAAATAATTCCATAAAGTGAGGTGCATATCCTCAATATATATAGAAAAATTCTATGAAGTTTCAAGGATGTGGGTGAAAAACTGTAGGAGGAGTTGATTTCACAAAATAGGTACCCTCTATTGAAGATGTCAATAAAAAACGACTAAGTTCCAAAGTTTGGAAAAATGGGAAATAATTCCTGAAATAATTCCATAAAGTGAGGTGCACATCTTCAATATATATAGAAACACTCTATAAAGTTTCAAGGATGTGGGTGAAAAAATGTAGGAGGAGTTCAGTTGATTTCACAAAATAGGTACCCTCTATTGAAGATGTCAATAAAAAACGACTAAGTTCCAAAGTTTGGAAAAATGGGAAATAATTCCTGAAATAATTCCATAAAGTGAGGTGCACATCTTCAATATATATATAGAAACATTCTATGAAGTTTCAAGGATGTAGGTGAAAAACTGTAGGAGGAGTTGATTTCACAAAATAGGTACCCTCTATTGAAGATGTCAATAAAAAAACGACTAAGTTCCAAAGTTTGGAAAAATGGGAAATAATTCCTGAAATAACTCCATAAAGTGAGGTGCACATCTTCAATATATATAGAAACATTCTATGAAGTTTCAAGGATGTGGGTGAAAAACTGTAGGAGGAGTTGATTTCACAAAATAGGTACCCTCTATTGAAGATGTCAATAAAAAACGACTAAGTTCCAAAGTTTGGAAAAATGGGAAATAATTCCTGAAATAATTCCATAAAGTGAGGTGCACATCTTCAATATATATAGAAACATTCTATGAAGTTTCAAGGATGTGGGTGAAAAACTGTAGGAGGAGTTGATTTCACAAAATAGGTACCCATTTTCCCCGCCCGCCTGCCGCCCGCTGCCGCCCGCCCGACATTCACCATACTATAACCCTGATTTGCACTCTGTGCAACCCGGCCAAAAAAGATCGTGGGAGCTTGACTTTCGGACCATCAGAAACCAAAGTATTTTTTCTTGGCCTAACTGTATGCATTAAATTCTAAATTTGCAGTAATATAATTTTATTTACTCTTTACTTTCTGTAAATTCTTACCAAATATAAGATTACAGGACTCCAAGCCTGCCTGTCTGATTGCATTTGTCACATCTTCAAGGGAGGTAAATCTGTCTAATATGGCATTATTACTGGATCCCCCTCCAAACAAGTTCCATATGCTGTTCTGCTGATTCTTTAAACTAGATAAATCAGGATACAATTTGTTTGTACTTGACTGGTTTTCAGTTCTGTTTCTGGTACCACTACTACTTGATCCTCCATAAAAATACCATATGAGGAAAACAATTACACAGAATATTACAATACTGATGAACTCCATGCTGAACTTTATTTTGGAATGAGAAAACAAATATCCTAGAAAAAACAAAGAACACATCTATGGATTAGATACATGGTTTGTAGTTTGGATTTCAATTATTTTATCCACTAAAGCACTTGGTATTTATAAATATATACTCATGATAATAGGATCCTTCTACATCAAAAGGGTTCACCTTATACCATGACTTGTTTCTATATATATAATATTCACATCAGTATTTTGAATTGGTAATAAAAACGTTTGTATTTTATTTACATTAGGTATCTTTCTCCAAATGTATTCATGAAGAAAGAATCAGTTCTACATATACTTGTATTTCTATTAATTATGCAACACATGAAAAACAAATGCAGCTTCTGTATTGAAAGGCAAAAAACGTATTTATGTTACCATTAGACCCGGGGTCATTACATACCCTTACAAGTTTTACAAGGGTATTTTAAGCCAAAAAATGTGTTTATGTTATTAACATACCCTTAAGTTTAACAAGGGTATCTTGAATTCCTTCAAAATAATTACTTATTTTATAAAAAGATGAAACAGCTTAAAAGTCTAAAGTCTGTGTCAAACATGGTGAAGTGGTCTGAATACACACTTCATATATCCGAAAGTATCAGGTATTAAGGTGTTGAATACTCTATTGCCATCAGTAGTAAATAACCTGTGTTTGCTGATTCCGAACTTATGCCTGAAAAACGCTTAATTTAAAGTTGTCTACTTGTCATGTAATACAATGTAATCATCAATATTTAGATTCTTTGCTATTATTTTTCTCGGTACAAAAAACCCCTTCAACCGAGTGATTTCAGTACAGTCATTTCGGGTAATTCTGCGCATCATCCTATTCGGCACATTAACATGAAAATGATTTGAATGCGCCTAATTAAACGATGTGCCGAATTACCCGACAACATAGTACCCCAATGTTAGATGTACTAAGCAACACCGTGTGATTTACGGTGACAGGGGCTCAACGTTAAAGCATTTTTTATGTAAACAATGCCAAAGATATATGAAAATAAGCTTTACCATGTTTACAACACCTATTTTTTTTTTTTTTAAATTCATTTATAAAAAATAATTTTGACCCTATGATCTGGCGGCAAGCTCCTTAAAATCATATTACCTTACCTCTGAATTTTCTTATGCAATGTTCTTAAGAAATGTGGTCTTAAATATCATTTTTATCACACGTCAGCTTACTTTCTGACTCAAACTAAAGGCAAGTTGTAATTTCGTTTTCTAAAAATAGTATACATTAGCGCTTATCAGCACTATAATGAAACTCCTACAAGATAAACGTTCAAAGGACTAAACAACATAAAACAGTTTATTCTGGTATAGAATAGTATATTTTCCGGAATGACACGTCGCATTTTAGGGGGCACGGTTTGGGGTTTTCGCAATAGGTTTTTATGTTTGCATCAACCCAGGTTAAAAATGGAATAAAGTTGACCGTGGATTGCCAAAACGCGGACAATAAATTTAAAGACCGCAGGCGCTTCGGAGGTATCTAATTTCTGTGCAATTCATTCCATGAACCCCAAGAATGTTCTTAAAGATTGAGTTGTCAAATTTTCATAATTATAGACCCAGGCACAAACCTTTTATGGTTAATATGTAAACACAAGTGTGAATAATATCAAAATTTTAAAATTTAGCATGCACATTCCCAGAAATTATTTTTAAACACATGTAAATCTAAAACCATTTTCACAAGGAGTTACAACATATTATATATTTACATTTGATTATTAAATGATTTGTTTATTACAACGTATGTATTAATTGAATAAAGAATCAAATCAAACCAAACTTTTATTGCCATTTAAATCATGAAATATGATTTGTGACAAACATAATAATGAAATACAACAAGAAAGAAAAAACGTTATTGTAAATACAATAAAGTAGATCTTTAGTCCCCTGTCCTCAGTTCTGATGACTGTTTTATAAAGGAACTTAGTTTTTCTACTTGCTTGGGTTTCGATGGCGTTAGAATAAATTTCAACTTTTCTATGTCTGTAAGATTATCAAAATTGATGTCTTTTTCGTTACATGTAATAGCGAATAATTTTCGTTACATGTAATAGTGAATAAAGAATAGAAACGAATTTCAACATTTTAGGCTTTCAACACAACTGATCAGTCGGGAGACATTTGCACATCATGTCCATCAAAATGGTATTATGGAATATCTTTTATTACAATAAAACCAAAGTTAAGTCCGAGTATTATTTCATAATAGTTTTATTTTACTACTTCTTTTTTCTATACAAACTAGTATGTTGAATGAAAAAAACGTATTACCTAGAAATTTTTGAAACAACTGGTATTCAGTCGCGTTCGGTTATTTTAAGAGTATGCATGGGTTTTCACTCGTATTTAGTCTGATTTTACAGTGTTCTAATATCTAAGATGATTTTGAACCAGTTCCCACTGTGACAGTCGTAACATTTCATGTACCTCTACCGATTTGGGACTACCATCGGATTGACTTTTTTGAACTTCACGACCGGGGTGCCGTATAAGGAGCAGGAACTGCATACCCTTCCGGAGCACCTGAGTTCACTCCTGGTTTTTATAGGAGTCCGTGTTGTTCATTTTTTTTTTTAGTTTTCAGTGTTTATTTGTTGTGCTTGTGGTTGTTCATTTGTCTTCCGGGGTTTTGTCTTTCTGATGGGTTGCGTTTTTTTTTTATTGCCCCTTAGGTATATTTGTACTCTTTATTAGCTAATCGGAAAACAGATTTTTAATATGCCCGATCATCTGCTGATTATTTGTTGTTCACTGTTGAAGTAATACACATAAAACTTTAAATTGTTTTATGTTTCACTACAGCATGTAGTTTGAAGGAAATGGCTTTTCATTGAATATCATTTTTCTCTGAGTATGGAATAAAACAATGACTGTTTTGGGATTCTGTAAATATGTGGATTAACTGACTTTTAAAAACCCGATATTTACTTTGCCTGTTAATATCTTATAACACAGTTGACCATGTCATTTCAAAATCACAATGTCAAATAATTAACGATTATTCAATTACTGAAGACCCTCAATTTCCAATACATTTTATACAGTGTTTACAGAACAGAAAATTCATGCAGTTCTATATATATTTAACAGTTTGTCAGTACGTAGTAATCGGACGGAAAACCCTGAAGATAATTTTGATCAAATTGATATGTATATATCTCCTGATTAAAATTACATAGCAATTAAAATATTTGAGTTGAATAAACAAACAAAAAATGGATAACAGGAAATACCAATCGATCAGTATCCCAACAGGCAGAATCCCGGACAAAAAATAACATAAAACAGCAGAAAACACAAACATAAACAAAGGAGAGAGTCAGGATAGTGTCATGTATGACTTGATAGAGACACCGAACAGTGCTTGGATTAAACAGGTTTTATGGATACCTATTATATATATTTTTTTCTGAAAATAGTATAAATAAGTGCAAGAACTGTACATGAAGGATAGTATTATATGATCCCTGATAAGTGTAAATTCACTAAAGTTAGATTGGTTTTTATCATTATAACTGCATTAATGGTAGAGAATATTTGCCAGATAATAGTAAATTATTCCGATTGGGGAATAGAATACCGAAAAAATAAACCGAGAAGGGGAATTATGAAAAAATATCACAGCACAAGAACAAACCGAAAATTGAAAATAAAGAAAAGTAGCATAAAAAACAAATACTGCATTACAATAAAGTAGCGTACGTAAATACCATAGCTGTCAAACCAGATATACAGTATAAGGTACCAGTATACAAATAGGTTTTTTTTATTATGTAAGTTTCGAATTTTGATCTCCCAGTATAAAATAAATAATATTCTATATTGAAGTTTAAGTTGCTGACAATTAAGAATAAAGGTTAATATATCAGTGAATTGGGTCCACAAGATAGGGAATAGTTCATAGAAGAGTTTCATTAATAATTTATTTAACATTTACCCACCCATCCGTATTAAAATCATCATTTGCCCAGCATTGTCTCAGAGTGTATATCCAATGTGTTGAACGTTTTTACGAAAGGGATGTTTACATGCGAAAAATGTGAAGTAATTTGCTTGAAAAAACAAGGTGAAATGTACCAAATTTATTTCATCTTAATTGAAAGGGGAGATTTGAACTTTCTGGGAATATTTAAGATTATGTGATTGACGTTTTAGAAATTCGTCATTTTAGAAGTCAAACGTTTGTATTGTAAACCACAGTAAAGTACTTTTTTACAGATATTTCGAAGAAAATTGTGCAATTTATGCCATTGGTAAAACTTCATGTCAAAATTGTTTTATAATTAATTTGGTGAAATGAAATCTGTAGAAAGAGAGGATTTCATACATATACATGTATGGCTGAAAAATCAAGATGCCCAAAGCCAGTCAAGTTATTGTGAAGTATGTTTTGAACGCAACATCACTCAAATTCGAATACGTATATACTTGCAGTCCATTTTTCTAAAATTTGAAAACCGCCTGGGGTGGTCTCGTGGTAGCATGCACGCCTGGAGTGCGACAGGTCCGCTATGAGTGGCCATTCGTGTCATTGGCGGCCTATTTTGGCGCGTATATCAGATATGCGCGTATATTCTTCAGTTTAGCGCGCTATTTGTATAAATTAGCGCGCCCTTTTTTTATCAAATAGCGCGCCATTTTTATTAATTGCGCGCTATTTTTTTCATTTGTATATACTTAAGTATAATTTTTATTTGCGCGCAATTATTAAGAAAATGGCGCGCAATATTTCTTATTAGCGTGTATATTGCATTCACTTCTGAGCCAACAAAATAGCTCGTTTTAACGTTGATGATTGATGTTCGGAAGTCATTACAATTAAGCAATGACAGACAGTGGCGACAGAGAACGGTTTTTAATTAGAATAAAAGAGACAGTGGATTATTGTTGCAGATTAAGTGAGTCTGATTCAATAGACAATGACCTTATAAACAATATAGACAGAAGGTAAAGTATAAAATTTATTATTCGTAGCCAATTTTTTTATGAATGTCCCTGTTTTTTGTTTGTTTTTAAGTTATCATGCACAGAAATATGATGTTGCTTCAAATAATCCTATTTTATTTATAATTTTAAGAAGTGTTTAACTGATTGCTAACAATTTTTTACACCATAAGTGAGTGGGAGGAGGAAGGGGGAGCAACTCCCGAAAATTCAAAAATATTTTTCACACGGGGGGGGGGGGGGGGGGGGGGGGGTGTGGCTAGGAGGCTTTCTAATCCCGAGTTACCGTTGAGATGAAGTGTTGTTTCCCAAAAATTAAAACACGAATAAATTAAATTATAATAATAATAAGATAATAATATTAAATTCAAATATTTTTATACATTGGGGAGGGGTAGGAAGGGGTCCAATCCCCAGTTACCGTTGAAATGTAGTGTTGTTTCTCGAATCCCGAAAATTAAAATATGAATAATCACATGACCTACATTTATTTTTTGTTCAAAATTACCAAGAATCAAATCAAGGTAAGATATATTTCCTGCATTGTTTACGGTCCCGTCTTGTTTCTATATTAAGTCAAGTAAAGTTTGTAAAACCGGTAAAGATGGATGGTATAAATCTTGAAATCTGATTAGTTACCATTAAATATTAAAATTTCATATGAAGTGGCGTACAGAAGAGAGGGTCTTATTGATGTGTCTGATATTCTACGATTTCTTTAGATGTTTATTCTTATACATCCTTTAACCTTAATTGATAAATCAGATTAATTTTCAATCGAAGTGGCGGTTCCTGGGGAAAAACTTCAAGAACGGTCCTAACTATAATTTGTAAATTAAATCGGGAAACTGAAGCTAAACGCCAAGTGATCCAAATTTAAATCGAACTGATGAAGGTATATTATATTTGGGATTTGAATAATTTTCGATACCATAATAAAGTAAAACAATCAATATATCTATTTAATTATGATATTTTTGTTGTTGTTGCAGACTTGATGTGTTACATAGAGACGTGGAAAGAAGTGCTGATGATTTATTAACGTCTGATGAAGCTACTGATTTTAAGGGAACCATCGACAAATTGAAGAATGAAATAAAATGCAAATTACACGTTTCACGTAAGTCAAAACATATTCTAATGCAATATTTATGAAACAAACTTTTTGATTGGCCAAAACTGACTGTCACAAATACTCTATCTACATGCTGTGGCCAGAGTAGGGTTCCCGCTTTCCCGCCATTTGGTAGCCATTTGAAACTACAAAAATCGGGCATGCTGTATCTCAACAATAAAACAATATTATACATGGTCTTACCGTGTAAACATCTTTAAATGGTATTTGATTACGATTTGAAGCGAACAGCGAACCAAATAACGTCCGATAGTTGTGAAAATACACTTCGAGCGCACCACTGACGTCACGTTGTTATGACGACATTCAACACAAAAGTCGTCGACGTCATTTCGCGGAATTTTTATTTTTTGCTGTTTTAGACAAAATTACGGCATAAGATTCCTTGATTGCATTAGAATCGCAATAACAGTACATTATTTGAAGAGCCGAGGGCGTCAATCGGCGATTTGACGGTCAAAATGCAGTTTACTGGGCACGCGACGGTAAGACCATGTATAATGGCGGGAAAGCGGGAACCCTACTCTGGCCACAGCTCAGGGCCACAGCATGTAGAAGGAGTATTTGACAGTATTACCTTGATTTGATTCTTGGTAATTTTGAACAAAAAATAAATTTAGGTCAAGTGATTATTCATATTTTAATTTTCGGGATTCGAGAAACAACACTTCATTTCAACGGTAACTGGGGATTGGACCCCCTCCTACCCCTCCCCAATGTGTAAAAATATTTGAATTTAATATTATTATCTTATTATTATTATAATTTAATTTATTCATGTTTTAATTTTCGGGAAACAACACTTCATCTCAATGGTAACTCGGGATTAGAAAGCCTCCTAGCCCCCCCCCCCCCCCCGTGTGAAAAATATTTTTGAATTTTCGGGAGTTGCTCCCCCTTCCTCCTCCCACTCACTCATGGTGTAAAAAATTGTTAGCAATCAGTTAAACACTTCTTAAAATTATAAATAAAATAGGATTATTTGAAGCAACATCATATTTCTGTGCATGATAACTTAAAAACAAACAAAAAACAGGGACATTCATAAAATAAATGGCTACGAATAATAAATTTTATACTTTACCTTCTGTCTATATTGTTTATAAGGTCATTGTCTATTGAACCAGACTCACTTAATCTGCAACAATAATACACTGTCTCTTTTATTCTAATTAAAAACCGTTCTCTGTCGCCACTGTCTGTCATTGCTTAATTGTAATGACTTCCGAACATCAATCATCAGCGTTAAAACGAGCTATTTGGTTGGCTCAGAAGTGAATGCAATATACACGCTAATAAGTAAATATTGCGCGCCATTTCTTAATAATAGCGCGCAAATAAAAATTATACTTAAGTATATACAAATGAAAAAAAATAGCGCGCAATTAATAAAAATGGCGCGCTATTTGATAAAAAAAAGGCGCGCTAATTTATACAAATAGCGCGCTAAACTGAAGAATATACGCGCATATCTGATATACGCGCCAAAATAGGCCGCCAATGACACGAATGGCCACTCATAGGTCGCTGGTTCGACCCCCGGCGCGTCCAACCAAACATATTTGCTGCTTCTCCACCAAGCTCGTGTCATCTAGGAGTAAGAGCAAAGGGCTGGTCGATTCGGTGTCAGTATAATGTGTCCGGGTAAGGTCACATGTCTCCCTGCGGCACGTTAAAAATCCGGCCCAGCATGTCTGTCTAGTACAAAGTAGGGTTCATATTCATATCTTATCGTATTTCCCCATGCCTATATCGACCTGCTGAGGCCTTCAGAATTTCCCGTATTTCGGCACTGTGACGTCGTAAAGAGTTGACCCGGCCCTAATATGAGCTGACCCGAATATATCAGCGACGTCATAATGTTTGACCCAACGTTGACCCGAATATATAAGGAAAACATCCGTTTATAGGCAGATGGCCATTGAAAAGTAAGAAATTCCATTAAGATTGCTACTTAACAATACGATAAATTTATCATCAAGTTTTCTTCAAACAAATATTGTAAAATATCAGCCGCTCGACACAATATGAAGCTTTTTAGCTCGTTCGCTACGCTCACTCGCCGAAAAAGCTTCACATTGTGTCTCGCGGCTGATATTTTACGATATACGTTTGCAGAAAACCTGATAATATGTACATATTAACATGTTCTAGCCCTAATTGCCACTTGACGTTACACAATAATTCATCCATCCATCTCAAATTGGGATAAAGTTGTTTTTGCTTACATAGTCAAAAGACATGTTTTGTCGTTAATTTATTGTTTTTTTTTCTTCTTCTATTGTTCTGTCTGTATAGTGGATGAAGCAAAAAATTTGAATACCTCGGGTCTCACTAAGTCTCATTAAGGACATAATCCAATAAATAAATCTCCAGTTCATAATATACAATTGTCATGTGGGGTTTTTAAAAGTTCAATATCCGGTCACTACACATGTATTGTGAAAGACTACCTTACCGTACACATGTACATGATCAGAGGCGTTGACCTTCAAATGGTTTTTTTTGACAGATTTTCCCGTCTAAGAAAAGGTCAGATGTTTATCTAGAATATTTTTTTCTGTAACACATGTAGTATAATTCCAATTTATGGCAAAAGATGTAACATTTAAATCTTAAATAGATATCATTTAAAGTTCATTCAGCAGTTTTATTTATAGACAGCTGCATCTGCTTCTGACTAAAACTGTTCATTGCGAGGAATGATATTCTTAACAACAGTCAAAATTGAATTAACAACCACAGTTCTACGCGACAGTTACACATTAAATAATTATTATAGTTATTATATTGATTGTAAATTTTATTATTATCTACCTTTTATTAAAGATTCATAATTAAAATCTGTACCATATTTTATATATATTAAATGTGGATTATTTATCCCTCCCTTTGCCAATACTTCGGAGCTCTGCCTCCTGTTACATGTTGGACCAGTACGAGTACAAAAGTCGGATCATTGTACTTGTTTGATATATATGTACCACATTTATTATAATTATTTTCCTCTTTGTCAGTTTTCATGCATTCCAGTCAATCAATCAATTTTAATCAAGTGTATAAATGTGATTTAATATTTTATTGTACAGCTCATTATTGGGCGTCGTAATTGACAATAAAGTATTTGTTGTTGTTGTTGTTCAGGCATATTCGATATAAACTGTATGATGCATGAAATGAGGAATAACTAAGTTCACCTTAACATGATTTGCTATGTGAACCCCCAAAAATCAATCATGTAAAAACACTTCCGGTCTTGCATAACTACACAATTGGTAGGCAGAATTTAATTAAAAGGTAAAGTTTATGACATTTTATGTTCACACACTTACACTTACGTGAAAATAGCAAAGTCCACTTTTTGATGCGGCGAAACCTAAATATTCAACCCAGTGAGAGGACCCTTTATGTTCTGCACAACTACACATGATAAACAACAAATTTGTTAACGTTCATTACATTCTAATGTAGACTATATATAGAAATTGCTAAGTCTTTCTTGTGCTATGGGAAACAACAAAATCAATCTGAACAAAAATATGTCTGCCTTGCATAACTGCACGTAGTAGGCGGATATTTTATCAGGTTTCATCTCATTCCATGCAGTGCAAACAGTAGATTTGGCGTTCACAAATATTTGTGACTGACAGATTCACGGAAGGCGAAAACAATATGTCTCCCAATGGCATGAATGGAAACGGAGACGGCATTAATACATTTGTTCTCTTAAAAAGGGTTAAATAAACAACAACATTAATATTTCATTTTCCAGCATTAAGTTATGTTATTCAAACGTGCAATTTTTATTTACAAAGGTATTGGTCGAGAGATAGCTAAGAAATTAGTTGAATGTGGGGCAAAAATCTATGCCCTTGGCAGAACACAAGAAGATCTGGAAAGTCTCCAGAAAGAGGTACATGTATACGTATTCTCAGATTTGCATTCTGTCTTTAAGGCATATAAATAATTCAAATTTAGTAAATGCATCTCCTAAAGAAGATAACTATTTATCAAGAGTTTATGATTAAACATATTTTATATGTTATGTGAAGGAACAAACTTCAGAATAAGCTGCCATCTTACTGGAATTTGGATTTATTCTTTAGCCCATTTCTTTCAATCATATTTCCAAAACTTAGAAATTCTTCTTCTCAAATCTTAAGTTTAATGTTACTTAAACTAGAAGCTCCTAGGAGCCTATATCGCTCACCTGGAAATCATTTGCAGAATAAATTGTTTACATATGTTCATCTTGACTGGTAGTCTGGAACCTTACTCTTAAATTCCAATTGGCTCACTGGTTTAGCTAATTTCTTGAAACAAGAAGATGTTTCAGTGAATTTTCCCATAACATCCCATGTTAATTTATTTTTGGTTCAGGAGGCCTTCTTGCATGGTGGGCAGAGTCATTGAATACAACTCTGAAAGAAGACAAACTACGTGCCATTGCTGCCAAGTTTTGTTCCAACTGATCTTTAAGTAAATTTCCCATGGGAACCTGTGATAAACTTTTTTCGTCTCTGGTGGCCATCTTGGATGGCAGGTGGGTCATCGGATATAAATCTGAAAGAGGACCACCTAAGGATCATTGCTGCAAAGTTTTATACAAACTGGTCTAGTAGTTCTTTAAGTAAAATTTCCCAAAGGGGCCTATGTTAAACTATGTTCGGTTCTGGCGGCCATCTTGGATCGCAGGCGGGGTCACCGAATAAATTTCTGAGAGGACAACCTAAGGACCATAGTTGCCAAGTTTTGCGGTTTCAGACAAGAATTTTACATATGTTCTTACGTTTAACCATGTTCGGCTCTGACGGCAATCTTTGGATGGCACGTGGGATCATAGGATACAATTCTGAAAGAGAACCACATAAGGACCATTGCTGCCAAGTTATGTTCCAACTGAACTGACTGTTTGGTTTCAGACAAGAAGATCTTTAAGTAAAATGTCCCATAGGGTCCTATTTTAATCTATGTTCGGCTCTGACGGACCACATAAGGACAATTTCTGCCAAGTTTTGTTCCAACTGGCTTTATGGTTTCAGACAAGAAGATCTTTAAGGAAATTTCCTTTAGGGTCCTATGTTAAACTATGTTCGGCTCTGACGACCATCTTTGATGACAGGTGGGGTCATCGAATACAATTCTGAAAGGGGTCCAAGTAAGATCCGTTGATGCAAAGTTTTATTCCAACTGGCCAGACAAGAAGATCTACATGTATAAGTATTATTTCCCATAAGGTCCTATTTTAAACTATGTTCGGCTCTGGCAATCGTTTTGGATTGCGAGCGGGGTCATCAGAATTCTGAAGGAGGTTAACCTAAGAACCATGCTGCCAAGTTTTGTTCGAAAAGGCCCAGTGGTTACAGAGGAGATCTTTAAAGGGAAATGTACGACGGACCACGGACGCCAATTGATGGCTAAAAAGCGTTTTGTAATAATTATTTTTGATATCTGTGTTTGAATTAACTTTAAGAAATATACTTGAACTCTCATGTATATGCAATTGAAACAGTGTTTTAGTACAGAAATAAAGTTTTGTTTTTTCTTTTCTGAAGGTTCCAAGCATTCATAAATTGCAAGTAGATTTAAACGACTGGGAAAGATCAAGACAGGAGGTGAATAAAATAGAGAAAATAGATTTATTAGTGAATAATGCCGGTGTTATTAAAGTGACAGAATTTCCAGACGTTACAAAGGAGGAATTAGATTGGTAATTCAAACCATCTCAAATTAGTTACTTCTTTTTGACATGGGCAGCATGGCAGGTGTCCTGCAGGAAGCAGAGACTGCTTACTCTTCTGGAACACCTGAGTCTACCCCGGTTTTTTGGTGGGGTCCATGTTGTTCATAAGTGTTTAGTTTTTAATTGTAGTGCATGTATTGTTTTGGTCTTGTCTTTGTTGTTCTCCAGAGTTTGTCAGTTGTTACGATTTTTCTCTCCTTCGAATATCCCTTTGGTATTTCTTGACTTTACTTCTTCCCTATTCTTTGTCTATTCAAAGTAAACACTGATATAAGACATGAAATACTTTCAGACATTGTCCGAATCAGTCTATAAAAAATTCTGGAACAGTCCAATGATCTGGCAAGAAATGATCCATTCAGCGCGAGATTTTTTTTACATAAATTGTACCTATGGAAAACATTTAAATCGGGGGTCTCAAAAATAAATATACACCCAGATCATGGAGAAATTAAATTTGCCTTCCGAGAGGCGCCAGTCAAGATAACATTGGATATGAAAAGCATACAAGAACAGTAAAACAAGATTTAAAAATCTGGTTTTACTTAATTACTGTGTTATGAGTTGATCATTATATATTTTTAATCGGATTTCTAACATCTTGATCTCGAGCACTGCTGATGCGTTGTGAGTCAACGAAATGGACATACAGTGCATCAAATTTATTTCGGTATTTTGTGATACATTTTATTATTCACGAGCTAGTAACATATGTACATGTAATCTATTCCAAATTCGGGTTTTCAGTTTTTTTCCTAACAATATTAAATGGTTCTGTTTATCTTTAATTTTCTGTAGGACAATGAATGTTAACTTTACAGCAGCCTTTAACATGTCACAGGTAAGATTTCAGTGCTGTTAAGTAGAGTCTTCTAAGATGCATTTCTTAATAACCCTGCAGAAAATGCAATTGTAAATTTTAGTGCATGATGTATCCTTTCAATTTTTTCAGAAACGTATTTACAATGTATATAAGAGGGCAAATATATCCAAGGAGCAAATCGAGAAACGTAATCCATTGGACAAACAAACCCGGGAAGACAAATGAACAACCAAAAGCACAACAAACAAACACTAAAAAACTAAACAAATCAATTTGTGAACAACACGAACTCCTATAAAAACCAGGAGTGAACTCAGGTGCTCCGGAAGGGGAAGCAGTTCCTGCTCCGTATACGGCACCCGTCGTGAAGTTCAACAAAGTCAATCGAGTGGTAGTCACAAATAGGTGGAGGTACATAAAAATGTAACGAAAGTGGGAATATTTCATTTTCCTCTCAGAAACCATTAGGTAATTAGTCGGATCTGTGACTGATATACACAATCAAATTCTTTGATACCAATTTTGATGCACAAGATGTGCCCATTTCGTCGATTTACGACTCATCAGTTGTGCTCAAGGCCTAATTGTTTAAAACCAAAACAACAATCCAAAAGTTTGAAGAGTAAATTCAGAAATACAAAAATGACCAAAAGGGGTAAATGCCAAAACCATTTAAGGACAGAGCTATGCAAGTGTCAAAAAAGTCATAAGCATTTAATCAGTTTCAGTATCAATACTATGTACAAAACATTTCTCATACAAATCATCATGGATCCATAGTCCAACACAACCTGAACCATTTCTAGCTCGTGTATGTATCTGTTGACGATTCAAACCGAACCATTTATATCCATTAACACAAATTTCAGTATAACCTGTCAGATAATTTTCTGCTAGTCCAACAATATGCAGGTCGTTATGTTTCAAATATGTTAGTAAAATATTACACTTATCATTAACATTGTTCTTTGGCTAACGGTTAATGTTCCAAAATCCTCATTTCACTTATGACCATCCTCCTCGATGGAAGCCTCTTCGAAACCGTTTCCACGGGGTATGTTATTAAAATTACGATTATTATGGTGTATGTATCTGTAATTAATGATATCAAAAAATTCTTATTGATAATTGTTTAACACGGCTGACAAACGGTTTTCATCCAAAGAAATTAATTTTTTTTATTAAAAATTTCAATGTATGACATTCCCTGATTATCCCCTCACTTCGAATGAAGTTCGGGGATATTTGTAATCGGTCGGTCTGTCCGTCCGTTAGATAATCTTGTCTCCAGAAGTCCTCGTTAATTTTTAATGTCATGCATTTAATTTCTATACAGTATTGTCACAAACTGTATGTAGATGCGCAATAAGGTTTTAGAATTTTGATTTTCAAAAATAGGGGCAAACAGGGGTGGAATTTCGAAAAATTGGAAATTTAAACTTGTGACGTAAACTCCTCATTCATTTCTCATGTTATGCTTTTAATTTTTATACAGTATTATCACATACTATATGTAGATGCGCAATAGGGTTTTCGAATTTTGATTTTTAAAAATTGGGGTCCACATGGGTCGAATTTCAAAAATTTGGAAGTTTAAGCTTGTGACCTAAACTCCTCATACATTTTTCGTTTTATGCATTAATTTCTATACAGTTTTGTCATATACTGTATGTAGATGTCCAATAAGGTTTTTTTTTAATTTTGATTTTTAAAAATAAGGGCCCACAGGGGTCGAATTTCGAAAATTGGAATTTAAGCTTGTGACCTAAACTCCTCATTCATTTTTCATGTCATGCATTTAATTTCTATACCATATTGTCACATACTATATGTAGATATGCAATAAGGTTTAGAATTTTGATTTTCAAAAATAAGGGCCCACAGAGGTCGAATTTCGAAAACTGCTTATTAATTTTTCATTTTATGCTTTTAATTTCTGTACATTATTGTCACATACTCTATTTAGATGCGCAATAAGTTTTTATAATTTCGATTTTGACAACTTGAGGCCCACAGGGGTTTTATTTCGGAAATAGTGAATTTAAGCTTGTACCTTAAACTCATCTTTCATTTTTCATTTAGATTTAACAAATTTATTTGTATATATATATATAATATTGTTCTTTATTTTATGTAGATATGCGAAAGGGTTTTTAATTTTGAAAATCTAGTACGGGATAAAATTTTGGGACCGAAAATGGTGAAATTGCTAATTTTGCTTTGTCTCTGGAAATACTCATTATTTTTTTGTTTCAGTGGTTTCATTTGTGTATAATATTGTTCTTCACTATGTGTAGATGTGCGATAAGGTTTTCAGTTTTGAAATTTGATTCAAGGTTCCAATCTTTAGACTAAATTGTTAAATTGCTATTTTTTCACTGTTAATTGTTTTTTGACTTGTGCAGTGCGGGGATTGACATCGTTTCTGATAGCACCAATTTCTAGTTTCGTTTATATCGTGTTTTAATGAAATAAAAGGATGAGGATTCAACAGTGGGTGTTTTTATTTAAATATAATGAATATCATTGTTTGAAAAACACGTCTAGTGGATTGTATAACAATATAGATATTGTATATTTAATATAAATTGAGGTTTGTGCAAATAAGGGAAAATTTCATTGGATTTGATGAAATTCATTAACTAGATGCTACATTTTAAAGTTCGTACTAGAATTGCCATTCGTTTATTGACTGATATAAAAGGTAAAATTAAGTAGGCATGGGACTGCATCATATAAGTGATTATGTTAAAATCTATAACGGCAGAAGAAGAAAAGGAAGCCAAAATGACTGATTTATAAATTAATGTACCAATGTTTAGATGATTATAATGGTTACGATTCAGAGAAAATCAGGAATTTCGTTGCTGTTTATATTTTCATGTAAGTAGATAAATAAATTTATCAAAACAGTTTACAATATAATATATGTAGATTTCTCCGACATCAAACGGCATGAAGTTTTGGCTGTGTCCGTGGGACGTTAAAACGCACTCTGTATACAAAACTGAGAAATATTGGAAAATTAATCAACATTTTGAATATTACATAAATTTTCCCATTTGAATACATTGTACGTTTCATTGTCGTTTTAGAAGATTCAAATTATGATAGTGGATGAAACAAATTCATCATCTATACTAACCAGTCATATAACCATTAATGTGTTTGTTTGTTTATTTGGGGTTTTACGCCGTTTTCAGCACATTTGGCTGAGAGAACCACCGACCTTCGGTAGGAACCCTTATCAATTATTATCGGAGTCGAACACACCCCGCCACAGGTATGATTGGAACTCACAACCCTCAATGTTGACAGGCTAGTGATCATTAGTAGTCATTAGGAACTACCTAGACCACTCGGCCACCGAGGCCCCTATAACCATTTAAACCATGAACTTTTTAAAGAGAAAAATAATTATAAAAGAGAAATATATTAGATTTTCTGCTAGAAAATAACATTATTAGTCGTTAAACATTAAACTAGGTTGAGGCAGTCAAAAACGACAGCTACATGTATCCCCGCACTCCCCACATGTTGTATCCCTGTGTACCTTTTTCACAATCATATCTTCGAATACAGGCCAGAATTTTGGAAAATCTAAATTCTAAACCTTACTGCGCATCTGCATACTTTGTATGACAATGATGTATAGATATAAAAAGCATAAAAGGAAAAATGAAAGAATATTTTCAGTCACCAGCTTATAATTCCCCAATTTTTGAAAATCAAAATTCTTAAACCTTATTGTACATCTACATACAGTGTGTGGTAATACTGTAAAGAAACGAAATGCATAAAATAAACTAGAAAGAATCGACAGTTATACCTGCACCCCTGCTAAAACTTTATTGCACATATACTTATTGTGCTTGGCAATACTGTATAGATATGAAATGCATAATTTGAACATGGTAAAGGAGTTTACGTCACAAGCTTAAATTGACAATATTCGAAATTCGACCCCTGTGGGCCCTAATTTTAGAAAATTAAAATTATACAACCTTAGTGCGCAACTATTTAATGTGCATGTCAATACTATATAATAAAAATGCATATATTGGAAAATTAGACAAGTTTATGTCACAAACTTAAATTGACAATTTTTGAAATTCGACCACCTGGGGTCCAAATGTTAGAAAATGAAAAAAAAATTTGAAACTTTATTGCGCATCTATACACGTCACTACGGCATAAAAACAAAATGCATAAAACACAAAACGAAAGAGTTTAAGTCACAAACTTAAATTGACAACTTTTCAAAATTCGACCCCTGTGGGCCCCAATTTTAGAAATCTTATTGCATATCTGCGTATAGTGCATGACAATACTGTATGGAAATAAAATGCATAGATTGAAAAATGAAAGATGAGTTTAGGTCACAAGCTTGAATTCAAAATTTTCGAATGTCGACCCCTGTGGGCCCTTTGTTTAGAAATCAAATTCTAAAACCTTATTGCTCATCTATAGGCTTCATGCAACCATACTATATAGAAATTAAATTCCTAAACGAGTAAATTTAGTAGGTAGTACAAAAACACAAACACTCAATGAAATACAAGCATTTACGTACGGGCAAATGATAAAACCACGAAATAAAATATTAAATATCATTTTTTGCCAAACAGTAAATATTGCTATAAACATCTGATTGTTGTGCAAACAAACCCAAACAAAACCAGTCAATTCCACCTACATTTTTAAACTAATTTATTTATTTGGGGTATACATAAATATTGGCAAAAGAATATCGAAGCGACCAAATAGTGTGGAAGTCCGTACTATCAAATTCCACGAGGCAAAGGCACAACCAAAGGAGAAAAACATGTAGCAAACTAGAAGAGAATCATATTTGAGATGTAGATAAGGAATCACCTAATCTTCCAATTCTTTTCTTCTCCTAATTTCGGAACTGTCGCATAAATCTCAAGATCAAATTTGATAAATGAATTACTACGGTAACTTTCTTGGTAGACAATCACCATAAAAAATCTCTTCTTGAAGGAAAAGTAGGATCTAGTAAGTGAATGTACAATTCAGACAGGATAAAAGAAACATTCTGCATATAAAATCTGAAGTTATCTTTAGTGTTGTCGGCAGATATAATTTTATAACCAGAAAATTGTGATGTCGGATTCGACAGAGATCCCTGCATCCCCTATAAGTAGTTGGGGGTACTTACCTATAGTAAAAAATATAAAACCTTATTCCCATCTAAAAATAGTATGCAACCATTACATACAGAAATTAAATCAATAAACGTAATGAAAAATGTAAAAGCTTAAACTTACAATTTTTGAAATTTGACCCAAATGGGCCCCTGGTCCGAAATTATAAATCCTTATTGTGCGAATACATATAATTTAAGACAATACCATATATAAACAAAATGCATAAATTGCAAAATGAACGACGTCACTTTATGTCACAAGCTTAAATTGATAATTTTTTAAAATTCGACACCTGTGGGCACCGATTTTAGCAAATCAAAATGCTAAATCCTTATTGTGCATCTGTATATGATGTTTGCCAATACCGTATAGAAATAAAATGTAAAAATTGAACAAGAGCCTGTATCGCTCACCTGGCAGTCACAAACTTTTGATTTGATTTGACAGACCAGTTTGATTTCTGTAAACTTTGTAAATGATCTTCCATAGATGCTTCATACCAAGTATAAGTTCGTTGGCCAAACAGTTTCAGATGAGAAGAATTATAAAATTTGACCAATCAGAACATATAATGGCTTCTGACGGCCATTTTGTTTCACTGTCTAGAATGATTTATGCAAAGTTTATAAAGGACCTTCCATAGATCCTCCATACCAAATATCAGTTCATATGGATTTTCGGTTTCAGAGGAGAAGCTGTTTTAAATTTGCACCAATCACAACATGTAAATGCTCATAGCGGCCATTTCGTTTCGCGGACCGGACTGATTTATGCAAACTTTGTAAAGGACCTTCCATAGATACTCCATACAAAAAATCCGTTCATTTTGGCTTTACGGTTTCAGAGAAGTTTTAAATTTGGATCAATTAGAACATGTAAATGCTCATGGCGGCCATTTTGTTTCACGGATAGGGATGATTTATGCAAACTTTGTAAAGGACCTTCCATAGATGCTCCATACCAAAAATCAGTTCATTTAGCTTTACGGTTTCAGAGAAGAAGTTTTAAATTTGGATCAATCAGAACATGTAAATGCTCATGGCGGCCATTTTGTTTCACGGACCGGGATGATTAATGCATATTTGTAAAGGACCTTCCATAGATGCTCCATACCAAATATCAGTTCATTTGGCTTTAAGGTTTCAGAGGAAAAGAAGTTTTAAATTTGGACCAATCAAAACATGTAAATGCTCATAGCGTCAATTTTGTTTCACGGACCGGGCTGATTTATGCAAAATTTGTAAATGACCTTCCACAGATGCTCCATGCTAAGTTTCAGTTCAATAGGTGCAGAGGTTTCAGTGGAGAAGATGAAAATGTAAAAGTTTACAGACGGACGGACGACGGACGCCAAGTGATGACAAAAGCTCACATGGCCTTTGAAAATTTGATTTTCAAAAATTAGGGCCCACAGGATTCGAATTTTGAAAATTATGAATTTTATCTTGTGACGTAACCTCCTTTTCATTTTACAATTTATGCATTTTATTTCTATACCCTTGTCATGCTCCATCTGTAGAAGAACAATAAGGTTTTAGAATTTACATTTCAAATGTTTGGGGCATTAGAAATGAATTTTCAAAAATGATGAATTTAAACTTGTTTTCTTAACTTTTTCATTTTTCGTTGGATTTAGTGATGCAATTTCTTCATAAAATGATTGCAAAACATCTGTAGACGGGCAATAGGGTTTCAGATGTTTTAATTTTAGGTAAGTGTCCGAACTAAATGCCGGGGTGCGGGAATTACCGTCGATTCCGAGAGTAGCTTTCTAGTTATCGACAGACTTCGAAGAAGTTCGGAGATATTGTTATCGCCCCCGTCCGTCTATCCGTCTGTCACACTTTCTTGTGACATGAACTCCACGTTCTTTTTAAACTTCATGTTTTTTAATTTCTATTTAGTTTGTCACATACTGTATGTAGATGCGCAATACGGTTTTAAAATTTTGATTTTCAAAAATTGGGACTCGCATGGGTCGAATTTCGAAAATTGGGAAATTTAAGCTTGTGAGCTAAACTCCTCTTTCATTTCATCTTATTCATTTATTTTCTACCCAGTATTGTCACATACTGTATATATATATATATATATATATATATAATTGAAAAATTAAGCTTGTAACCTACACACCCCTCTTTCTTTTTACATTTTATGCATTTCTTTTCTATATAGTTTTGTCATACACTATATATAAACGTGCAATAAGAAATTATAATTTTGTAAAAAATTGTCAATTTAAAAAAAGGGACAAATATACCTAAGGAGCAATCAAAGAAACGTAATCCATTGGACAGACAAACTCGGGAAGACAAATGAACAACCACAAGCACAACAGATAAACACAGAGAACTAAAAAACAATGAACCACACGAACTCCTATAAAAACCAGGAGTGAACCCAGGTGCTCCGGAAGGGTAAGCAGTTCCTGCACCATATACGGCACCCGTCGTGAAGTTCAACAAAGTCAATCCGGGGGAAGTCACAAATCGGTGGAGGCACATGAAAGGTTACGACAGTGGGAACAGGTCCAACATCATCTTAGATATTGGAACACTGTAATGGTCAATCAATTCGTGATGACGACACCGTAAAATTTCCTAAGTGATAATATCAACGTTAAGGTCACAAAATCCTCTTTCATTTTTCATTTTATGCATTTTATTTCTATAAAGTATTGTCACACACTGTATGTAGATCTTCAAGTAGGTTTTAGAATTTTGATTTTAAAAGTAGGGACGAACAGGGGTTGAATTTTGATGTTGTAAATTTAAGCTTGTGACCTAAAATCCTCTTTCATTTTTCATCTTACAGTACGTAAATGTGCAATAAGGTTTTATAATTTTGATTTTTAAAAATTCGGGTTATTTTTTTTAAACATATGCCTCTGAAAGTGGTGCACAGGAATTTAACATGTGGGGAATGAGTGGATAGCTTGTCTCCGACTGCCTCCATTTAGTAGAATTTGGGTATGTGTCCCGACTGTCAGTTCAGACAGTTGCTTTCTAGTTCGAAATGCTAAAGAAAAGACAATCACGACAATGGAACATAATAAACAAATGAGACAAGGATACATGTATAACTAAATGAATTATAAAAAAAACAGACAACAAACTTTACAAAAAATATAAAAAGACCGCAGAGAAACCATAGGACTAGCAATGTGAACTCTACAAAAAACTGTGAGTGACATCAGATGCTCCTTTCTGTATTTTTTCCCAGATAATTTCCCCGATGAAAATATTTACAACAGTTCCACTTGGACATGATGTCTCTTTGACACAGTCGGCAGCATATATAGAAAATTTATTTATATGTTGAAATTTGTCTAAAAGACATTTCATCAGGTCGAATCTTTTGTTAGTGTCTTTCTCGTTGGTCCTCTTGTAACCAACAATTTGTACACTGTCGCTCTCTCTACATAAGAATGGGATAACGGGAGTCTTTGAGACTGAATTATTAAAATTATTAAGCACACCTTTGTCATATACAATGAAATTAATTGCGATACTGTAAATTCGGAAATTATTGCGACTGGGTTGTACATGTAATCGCAATAATTTAAACTCGCATTTTGGATTTTTTTTTTATATGAATGAAGCGGGATTTTTCTCAATATCGCATTTTGGTCTAAAATTACAAAATCGCAATAATAAATTCGCGTTATAATATCTGAATATACAGTACATTACAACAGAAAAAAACAAGGGTAGAGGAAAAAACATTTTTCACACGGCGACCGGTGGTTTAACTAAGTTCGCTTTATCATAATTCAATGAATGGTTTATGAATTATATATTGTTTGTTTTAAAAATATCGTTTTATTTTGATAGATAAACAAGTGGTTTAATTGACTTTTTGAAATATGTTTTTACAATGGCCATTTGGGGTCTGTGAAAATCAGCTTTATCTCAATGTCATTAAAACGACGTGTTTACCTTATTAAAATACACTAATTGTATACTATATTTTGCTGTTCCATAGAGATAAGAATAATTAAGGTTTTTTGATTCAGAAAATTATGTTTGGAAAACTTCGTCCGTCGGGTTCGGTGAATATAGGTCCTGTGAAAGTTTATTTAAAACACGTATTTACTTAATCAGGACTGATTCTTAAGGCGTTATAAATTACAGATTGAATTGCTAACTTTCATCTATTTGCCTTTTTATTGCAATATACATGGGGATTATAACTTTTAGCACTAAAAACTTTGACCAAACTAGCTGTTCTTATTACACTTACATGTGTATCATAGGTTTTCTAGATTTGTAGGACACGTGTACAAATACAAATAATAATGTATATAAATAACATTTTGACTAGTTTTTAGCTCACCTGGACTAAAGGTCCATGTGAGCTTTTACCATCACTTGGCGTCCGTCGTCGTCGTCGTCGTCTGTCGTCGTCTGTTAACAATTTTTCAAACGTTAACTCGTCCGACACCATAAGTCCAATTGCAACCAAACTTCGTACAGTTGTTTATTGGTATATGTGCTACAAAACTATCGTTTGGATTTTTGATTCGTAAAAAAACATGGCCGCCATGGCTAAAAATAGAACATAGGGGTAAATTGCAGTTTTTTGCAAATAACTCAAAAACCATAACAGATATCAAAATTCTGGCAGAGGGTAAAAGTGTTCAGCACCTCAAGATCTACCTGCCCTGAAATTTTGAAGAAGATCCAACGACCCATGTAGGAGTTATTGCCCTTTTTCTGCATTTTTTCCAAATTTTGCACTTATTAAGCTCAATATCTTGGATACTATAAAGGAAATTTGAAAAATTTAAATTTCATATTGTTAGGCACACAAAGATCTACAAAATTTGTAACAGGATCGAAGTTGTAGGTTCGTTCCTTTTAGGAGTTATTCCCCTTAGATCGTCAAAATTGACCATTTTTGCAGTCTTTATTCATTGTAATAAAATCGTTAACTCCTCTTACACCATAAGTTTAATTGCAACCAAACTTAGTGTAGTTGTTCCTTGGCATGAGTGCTACTAAACTATCGTTTGGATTTTTGATTTGTAAAAAAAACATGGCTGCCATGGCTAAAAATAGAACATAGGGGTAAATTGCAGTTTTTTGCAAATAACTCAAAAATGGTGACAGATATCAAAATTCTGATGGGAAGCTAAAGTGTTCAACACCTCAAGATCTACCTGCTTTGAAATTTGAAGAAGATGTAACCACCCATGTAGGAGTTATTGCCCTTTTTCTTGATTTTTTTTTTTAATTTGTACTTAAGTTGTATGATCATTCCTTTTAGGAGTTATTCCCCTTAGAACATCAAAATTGACCATTTTCACAGCATTTCCCTTAGTTTGCAAAATGTTTAAATGAGCCCTTTAGGAGTTAAAGTTTTGTCCCTTAAATGTCAAAATAACTGTTGATGTCTTATAGATGACCCTTTAAATGTCAAAAATAGCGTTTTCTCTTGTTTTTGCCCTATAGAATGAAAACTATTGTCGATAGAGAAAAGCTGTTGTTTGCTTAAACAATCAGCTCATTGAGCTCTACAAAAGTCTGAATTGGGTCGAAGTTGTCAGATGATCCATTATAGGGGTAATAGCTCATGAAAGACTCCCTTAAAGCTTAAGGACCAGGTGAGCGATTCAGGCTCCTGGGAGCCTCTTGTTCCTGAAACAATAGGCTGAAAAAAGTTTCATGTCCTAAAGGTTGTATAAAATCTAATTTCACAACTTTCTAGGACTCTAATTCATGTACAACGTAGTTAAAAATCTAAATTCTTTCATTCATCTTTTCAATGTCTTATCATAAGAATTGACGTGTTTCAGTTATATCAGAATTTATTTTTATCAGATTTTTTTATAGTAACATACCAACGTATCTAGCTTATGACGTTTACATTTCATTGTATGGAATCTTATACAATATGGAAGGTGTAATCATTCACTGAACTTTTCATTGCAAATAAAATAGACTTTTTTAAAAACGTTCTACGTTTGGTTGTAGATTGTATTTACCTTGTTTCCCCCTATAATGTAAGTGTTGCCAACAGTCTCCACACAGCTCTGTTTACAGGATATAACAACCATGTTTTACCAGACTATCCAGTCAATATCAAAGCTGAGTATAATCTACTTACAATTAACGCATTGGTAAGTCTAATTTACATTTATATGAAATATTATTGACTAACTATAGAATATAAGCCTAAATATGATAAAACCTGTCAATACAATACAAAATGTCAAAGTACGCCAATTCGACACATACCCGTCCAATATGCCGTATTGACTAGTCAATATGACATATTGGACTGGTTAGTCAATAAAGTATCATATTTGCACTAGTCAATATGACATATTGGACTGGTTAGGCATTAAAGGATCATATAGGACTGGTCAATATGACATATTGGAATGGTTAGTCAATAAATGTATAATTGCGCAAGGTTTTCCATATTGGCTTAGTTATTGGACTTTGGCTTCTGCTCAGTCCAATATGGCTTGCCTCGGACAAATAACTAAGACAATATGGAAAACCTTACGCAATAATACTTTAGTATATTTCGAAAAATTTGTAAAACGTATATTATTCACATGATGATATTACAAAGTCCATCGCTGTAGATTGAAAGTCCAGCGCTTTAGATTTAAAGTCCAGTGCTGGAGATGTAAAATCCAGCGATGAAAGATTTTTTTAATTGTCCAGCGCTGGAGATTGAAAGTTCAGCACTGTAGATTTAAAGTCCAGCGCTGTAGATTTAAAGTCCAGCGCTGTAGATTCAAAGTTCAGCGCTGCAGATGTAAAGTCTAGCGCTGTAGATTCAAAGTACAGCGCTGTTGATTTAAAATCCAACGCTGTAGATTGAAAGTGCAGGGCTGTAGGCGTTAACCCACATAACCCCTGGGTGAAATAAAGGCTATGGTGTTAACTATTATTTAAACTACAGGCGGTTAAAACCTTTGCCTGTCCGGACCCGCCCACCCCCCCCCCCCCCAACTCAAATTTGAAAATCTGGCGTGGGCATATAATTTTCACAATGTAGATTTTTACCTCAATATCAAAATCACATTTGTTAACTCATTGTTGTGTTATATGTACATAGAAGCTCTCAATACCCTGCACAAACCCCAAAAACCTTGATGCCTTGATTGACAAACATTTGGAAGAAACTGCTGACATATTGTGATGTTACAGTCAGGCTGCTCAGTGTGCAATATTATAGACCATAAAACGTAGAAAAGGAATCATCATCATCATCATCATCATCATCATCTTTATTTCCTCTTTTCAGAGATTATATTAAACAAGATATATACAAAATATCGACATAAAAATATTTGCAATAACTAGAGTGTTCAAGTTCAGACAAAGAGTATATTTAGTTGGATAAGAAGTTAACGTTCATTATTTTCAAAAATTTAAATGTAACTCTGACAAAGTCATCTTGTGTAAAGTTGTCAAGTAGATCATCTGGTATAGCTCTGCCAAACATGGTTAATAAAAGGTCTTCACTGTCGAGATTGTCAAGAAAAACGAAAAGGTTTACTCCAAACTCATTAATGATACAGTCCCAAAATTGTTCACGTAAAGTAGCTGTGCTAGAGCAGTCTATGACACTGTGAAAAATTGGATCCTGATAAATCTTATTACACTTTGTACATAGTTTGTCACTGTTCTGAGGGGTACAAGTCAACATTTTTGAGACATAGTATGCTGTGTTGAGTTCTGTATTTGTTTTAGGCAACGTCCATACGATTCCAGGACTGTAAGTAGAGTGAATTTGTCTAAATCTAACAAAGTCAGAATCATTATCCATTCGAGTACACAGTTCATCACTTTCGAGTCTATATACAGCAGTATTGACAATCCTCTTCCATAAAGCCTTACATGGAAAGAAATATCGGTTAACATAGTCATTAAAGATTTGGCAGAGGTCGTATTTAGCAAAGATTTTAAAAATGTCTGGTATAAATCCCATTTGGTTGTTCGGTTTGTAAACGAATAAATATAGTCTTTTTAAGAATATCCTTTTAACGACAGATGTGTATGGTAAGGTTGTCAGTTTTTGGAAGAAAAGTAGTTTCCTTTTGTCAATCTCAGTCAGGATCCGATGTACCCCGATCAAACTCTCGCACATATCAGAGCGGGTAAGTTGACGAAAGTTCTGAATTAGCTTTAAAGAATAATGCTGGAAACGATTAATGTTCTTAATGTCTATCTGTCGAAGGTTACTCCATGTTTCACAACCAAATAGTACCGATGGTATAACAACTCGCTGATAAAGTTTTGTGTTAGTCAATGGATTTATATCAGATCGTCGCTGCTCAAAACCAACCAATGAATGTAAAGAGTTCCTTCCTTTTTGACAACCTTTTTCAATTTTTAGTCTATGTTTTAAATTGTCAGTTATATGAATACCAAGATGACACTGGCTATCCGTAATGTTAATAAGTTCACTTCCCATCTTCCAAGAAAATTCTTTAGGTTTGTTGTTAGTTCCGAAGATCATGATGGCACACTTGGACGCACTAAATGTAAATTTCCATTCTAGAGAATATTCATAACAACAGTTTAACATAGATTGTAGGTTTAGCGGGGTTGTTGCAATAAGTGCGATGTCATCGGCAAGGGTTGGTGAACCAGCGAATGTCATATTAACAGACGCTCCAGCATTCAACTCCTGAAGAATGTCTAACAGTTCATTTACATACAACTGGTATAAAAATGTCGACAATACACCTCCTTGACGAACGCCCTGGTGAATCGGGAAATTAGGAGAACATATTCCATTAACCAAAACATTTCCAGAGATATTTTGATATGCATTATGTATTAGTTTATGAATATCACCAGCTATTCCAAATTGATATAATTTGTTCATAAGTCCTGAGTGCCACACGGTATCAAAGGCTTTTTGTATATCGAGAAAAGCTACATATACTTTGCTGTTATTTTCTAAATTGTCATAAATAGTTTCGTGAAGTACAAATGAAGCGGTTGAACATCCAAGACGTTTCCGGAACCCATGTTGTTGTTCACTGGGAAAGTCAATCTCATAGGATTTACACCAGGTATGGATTCTGTTCAGTATGACCCGTTCTAGTAACTTATATAATACAGATAGTAGAGTGATCGGTCTGTAGCTGTTTGGATCTGTTTTACTCTTTGGGTGACCTTTATACACTGGAATAATGATGCCTGTTTTCCATTGTAAGGGAATATATCCAATCACTTTAATAGCGTTAAAAAGCTTAACTATTATGTCAATAAGTGTTTTTCCTCCATAACGAATATTTTCCGAACGTATATTGTCAGCGCCGGGGGCCTTAGAAAATTTCAATGTTCTAATAGCTGTATTTATCTCATCAAAACTAAACTCCTCATTTAATATTCCAGTATCATGAAAATAGAAGCTATATTCCGCCTCACTGAATTTATTATCAGATTCTGTAACCTTACTGAAAAATTCCTTGAACATATTGGCGATACCATCTGGAGAGCGTGTATTAACACCGCGAAATGACAGTTCGTTACAGCTGTTTAAATTACGAGATTTCCGACTGCGTAAAATTTTCCAAAAAGTTTTAATATCACACTCAGAGGCTTCCTCTAATTCTCGATTCAGTCTTTCATGATATTCTTTATAGGCTTTAACTTGAAGAGTTTTGAAATTTCGTTTGGCTTGTTTATAGTTTTTATAACTATCATGCTCCATTCCACGAGGTTGACCATTTTCAATCCAGATTTTACGTTCCATCCTAGCATTTTTATGGGCAGATCGTACTTCATAAGTCCATTATGGCTTTAAATGTGGTTTATTTTCAAATATTGGTATAGAGCTAAGTTCAGCAGATTGTAAAATACTGCACAATATATGCACCCCATTCTCTATCCCACCATAGTTAAATGTGAGCCTATGATCGTTTAATTGTAACATATTATCGACCATGAGTTGATAGTCCACAAGGTTTTGAGTAGAAGCTTTACACCATGCAGAATGCGGAGTAGAGTTATCAATAAAGTTTTGTTGGTTTTCCTGGGAGTAAGGCATGTCAAGAGTACACATAAGTGGATTGTGATCAGACGCAATACATGTATCTGGGCTATCAAACACGAGACAATCCCTAACATATTCGAATAAGGACCGGGAGCACAATATATAGTCAAGTGTAGAGTTTGTCGTATTATAAGTGTGAGATAATCCTCTACCCAATGTGGATTTATTAATTGGCACGATGTCATTTTCCTGAAGAAAGTTGTGGAATATATTGGATTTTTGCCGCAGGATGTAAGATGTTGATTCATTACATATAAAATTAGCATTGAAGTCGCCTGCTATCAATAAATGTCCGCGTTGAGCATAATAATAATAGACATCATTCAAAGCATGAATACTGTCCTTATAGCAGCTAATGTCACTTTCGCTCGGTAAGTATAATCCCGTTACGATAATTGGAAGCTGAGAGTTATCACGTGGATTAATCTGTATGCCAACCATTTGATTAACATTATGGAAAATCAGTTCAGTAATATGGTAATATAAGCGTTTATTTACGAAGATCACGACCCCTCCCCTTCCATTAAAGTCCCTGTTCTCTTTCGAGGGAAAACACAAATATTCCGGGTGAAGCGTATCTAATATGTCTGAATTGTGTGGTTTAAGGTGAAGCTCGTTAAAAACAGCTAGATCGCACATTGAATTGTTCAGAAGATTGTATGTACTTAACGAAGAGGAGATAAGTCCCCTGACATTCCAACACAGTAATGATAACAGGACAATAAGAGAGATGATCGTATTAAAGTATTTTTTTATGGTAATGTATTTATTCCCCATTATGATAGTCATTGTTACCAAATGAAGATCTTTGATTCCACGAGTTTGAGCTGTACCAGCGACGACAAGTGACATTAAGTGGCCAGAAATCAGGAGACAGTATTTGTGGAGCGTTTTCACTAGCTACGTTGAGTTTTGCAGATAATGAACCATTCTGAGAGTTAAATAACACCAAGTGGGTAACTTTTACACCTTTATTTGTCAGAAAGTTTAGGATTGCATTCTTTGTTGACCGAGAGTCTATGTTACGTATATAAAATCTTGAAGTGCGATGTTTCGTAACACCAACAAAAAAGTCGACCGATGGGTCGCAAGGTTTTGCTGTGGGTATGTTTTTATCAATGCAGACCGGTATATGATAAACAATGTCCTTTTCGTTCATTTGATGAGTAGAACAAGTTTGACTATCGGCTGATTTACTTTCAGCGTTCTCACAAAGTTCCGACGAATCATCACTTCTATTAACATTTAACGGTAAGGTAGGTTGCGGTGTCGTACAATTAGTTTGACCTGTTGACGGATTAACGGTTTTATTTAACATGACATGATCACTTGAACTGTTTATATTACCTTGCGATTCGTGAGTACCTTTCGACAAGGGTGCACTATTGGGGCTATGTGCAGGTGAAACAGTTGACGCATAAGTTTGTCTGTTCACTTTCATATCAATTATTGTTTTCTCTAAATACTGTGCATATTTACTAATTCTATCAAGCTCTGACTCAGTCTGCGATTTTAATACATTAATGTCTTTCTCAGAGACAGTACCAATTTTTGTAATAGTGCTTGATAATCGTTTGTCTAAGGTTTCAATGATATTGTTTTTGGACCGAAGATTTGCTTCTAGGGTTTGTATACGATCTGTTAAGGATTTGATTTCGTTCTCATGACGAACACATTGTTTCATTTTATCGGCAGTTTCACGTTTATAATTTTCTAGCTCTTCTATTCGTTCTACTAATTCATGTATAGTACAGTTTATATCAACAAGAGAGGGAGGGGTCGGTTTATCATTTGATCTTTCTGGGTTTTGTCTTTGTGAAGTTTTGCAAAATACGTCTTTAATTTCCGTGTTATCACCATGTAGAAACAAATAAATACTATGACAGTCTTCGGAATATTTCTCAATACTGGTATATCGGACAGTTGTTCTGCGTGTTACCAATTTCCCTGTTGGACACCCCGGGAGTGACCGGGCTCGGTTAGCTAGAATAGTGCGATACCAAGTAATTGTATCTTCCATATTGGCTTAGTTATTGGACTTCGGCTTCTGCTCAGTCCAATATGGCTTGCCTCGGACAAATAACTAAGACAATATGGAAAACCTTACGCAATAATACTTTAGTATATTTCGAAAAATTTGTAAAACGTATAGTATTCACATGATGATATTACAAAGTCCATCGCTGTAGATTGAAAGTCCAGCGCTTTAGATTTAAAGTCCAGTGCTGGAGATGTAAAATCCAGCGATGAAAGATTTTTTTATTGTCCAGCGCTGGAGATTGAAAGTTCAGCACTGTAGATTTAAAGTCCAGCGCTGTAGATTTAAAGTCCAGCGCTGTAGATTCAAAGTTCAGCGCTGCAGATGTAAAGTCTAGCGCAGTAGATTCAAAGTACAGCGCTGTTGATTTAAAATCCAGCGCTGTAGATTGAAAGTGCAGGGCTGTAGGCGTTAACCCACATAACCCCTGGGTGAAATAAAGGCTATGGTGTTAACTATTATTTAAACTACAGGCGGTTAAAACCTTTGCCCTGCACAAACCCCAAAAACCTTGATGCCTTGATTGACAAACATTTGGAAGAAACTGCTGACATATTGTGATGTTACAGTCAGGCTGCCCAGTGTGCAATATTATAGACCATAAAACGTAGAAAATGAATCAATAATTAATAAAATAAAATATTTTTTTAATTTGAATTTAAAGAGAGAAAAATGTAATTATTATATAATGTTATATGGCAGTTTAAATTTGTTGCATTTCTTGAAGTAGAAGTATATAGTCATAATGAAGTGTAATGTTTTAGATAAAATTGTGCGGTCAATTGATCAGTTCCTTGCTGCTTGATAACCAGCTGATATAATTTCGTGAATTACAGTGTGCAAAAAACAAAACAATGCTTAGAAAAATATCAGGAAAATATTCATAGGAAAAACTACTTATTCAGTTTGTCACATACAGGTTTATAATCCGTTCCTAAAAAGTTATCATTCGCATCATTTGATTTGATCTAAATTTCCCATTTGCCATAAAATTTAACAAATAATTTATAACATTTCTTATTTATTCAATCGATTATTACATACGGTTTAATTTCTGCTGTGTAATCACTGAGCATTCTAAATACCATAACTTTGTTATTACAGTCTTAATTAAGTATGACAATAAACTTAGATAATTACGGAAGCCCATTTGGACCTCCCAAAACATTTATAATTTGAATTAGATATCACGAATTGTAGAATTTGTTATCACAGATTAAATTCGTGATCACGAATTTCTGGAATTGGTTATAACAGTTTTTGAAATTCATAATAACGGATTAAAATCGTTATCACAATTTTTTTTTAATTATTGATAACGGATTAAAAACGTGATTACGAATTGTATAATTCGTTATCACGGATTAAATTCATTATCACGAATTTGTGTAATTTGTTATCACAGTTTCTTTTTGTAATTCATGACTACGGATTAAATTCGTTATCACAAATTTTTTATGATAACGATTTAAATTCGTGATTTCGAATTCAAATTTATATTTTTGGTAGGTCCTAAATGGGCTTCGTAGATAATCAATTTCTGGGCACAATGCATATTTCTTTATTAGTCTATTTCAAGAACGCTCTTGATCAAAACTTTAGAGAGCTTAACAATCATAAATAAATTCAAACTTCCTAAAAGTCCGTTTATATCTTCTTTTCTACAGGCGTCCGGGGAATGGATTTAATATGTTCTACGAATGTACACCCATTTCTATTCTTGCAAAAATTGACGCGGAAAATAACGTCTAATATTAAACTAATTCATTGGTGTGTGGTACTCATATGGGAACGGTGTCCAAGTAAAATTTGAGATGGGATTCCATAGGGACGTGAGCGATATGAGATCATTGAGCTGTAAACTTCTCTCTTTTACTGTGCCAGTTGACAAAATTTTGACTGTTGATTTTTGTTATAATATTGAGATATTGCGTATACATGTGCTTTCTTTACCTTAGGAAGTTGAATCCCAACTTTCAACATAATTCCAAAATTTTCATCTTTAGACATACAACTCTTATCATTTGAATTGTGTGCACATCTTATGCATCAAAATTGGTAAGATATAATTCGCCATGATTTATCGCTGGGAGATGTGTGTGGTATGGCATGAATTTAGCTTCAATTGCCTTTCATGAAGTAAAACCAACATCATAAACAATTTATTAACATTTGTAAACATTTTTTATGGAACCAAGAAATATAAGGATATATTAAGGAAAAAAAATGAGTAGAATCACTTTCCTCTGTATTTGTTTCACTCATAATTGTTAATTTTAAAATGTTTAATATTTACTAATTTCTATCGCAAACGATGATATATAATGTACAAAAAGAAATTATAAGATTAATCACTAATACGTTCGAGTTGTCTATCCGTAAAAAGTCGTGAATAGAGGCAGTTTTGGTCATTGTCAAGAAGTTTGTATCATTTGATAGAACATTCTCATGAAGGACACTTAAAACCGAAACCAATTTACTGATTAAAGGACACATATGTCATTTGTATACGTATCAACTTACAGCAAACACTTGGTTTTAGTTCTGAGTGTCCTTCGTGTTGAATAAATCATCATTATATCTTTCACCGGATTTCCAAAATTTTGATCTCGAGCACTGCTGAGGAGTAGTCAGTCAACGAAATGGGCATACAGTGCATCAAATTTATTCGGTATTTTGTGATATATTTTATTGGTACCACTGGTTCTTTATCACTGTTGGTGGACTGCAAGTCCCCGAGGGCATTATCAGCCCAGTAGCCAGAATTTTTGTCCTGGCATGATTCATTACTTAAATACCTTTAAATTTTCGAAGCTTAAGGATGTTGCTTCTTAGTTTCAAAAAAACAAGCTTTTCATAACACTGTTAAATATTGACAGTGGATTAATATAGGAACTAAAAGAGCGAAAACAAATATAGGTCCGTGTGCTTGTTTTCGAGATATAAGCCATTGAAAATTTGTCGGGGAAATATGCTCTCTTGATTTTACATAGCTTTATCATTGACAAGTTTTATTTCTCAAAAACCATTAAATAATAACAAGGATTTTATAAGATTTTTACAAATGGCTTATTATTCTGCATGCAAAAGATTTATGAAAAGAAAAATGGGTGTTAGCGGGAAAAATAATTTATGGCATTCAAATGGATAAAACCAGATGATTCTGAACATCTGACAAAAATTCTAAAAATGACTAGCGAATATCCTGCATCATTTTTTTTAATTTGTTTTGTTGGATGTTTGTTTTGAAGTTTTTTAATACTTACACAATGTAATAAGTAAAGCTCATTGGGATAGATGAGATGTAAGAAATTCCCAAAACATGAATTGTTGAGTGATAAAACATCATCTTTGTAGCAGAAGCTGAAATTAAAGGTACGGGCTAACTTATTCTGTTTTTCCTTAAGAAGCCCGTCAAGGAAGTCTGCCTCATATGAGTAAAGGAACAAGTCGGCCAGTAGTGGCGCACAATTAGTACCAATAGGAATGTCCACCAAATTGAACAAATATGTTGTCGATCAAAAATTCAATCAACAGGACAATTTCGTCCTATGTATATTTTTTGTTAGATTTAGAGTGGTTTTTAACATAACCATCAGATTGTGGTCTTCCATGGAGCAACTATAAATATCTTCACTTCAAAGCTATGGCACGTCAAACGTTTCAATATTCAAACAAAAATATTGATTCAAAAAATAAAATTTATGTTCAAAACCTATAAATATATATGCAATATTTTTATTTATATATCAGTCCAAAAACTAATTTGTGTTCAAAACTTACAAATATATATGCAATATTTTTCTATTTATATTAAACAAATTAAAATTTTTCAGGAATTTTAAACCTTTCGTCTGCTATTAGTCTGTTTTTATAGTACACGGCAAGAATTGGTACATATTCAATTTTACTGACAATGTAACATTGGTTAGATACATTTTGCAGCTGACAGACTTCTAAAATTATCCTAAATTTTGCTTCGTTTGTTTCAAATGACATAAATGTAAATTTACGTCTCTAATTTAGTTATTTCAAATGTCATTATTCAAAGAAATATTAATGAGATGACATTGAGGTTCTATTAAAATCAGAGAAGCAATTTAGATATTTCCTTTAAACTGACGGAAAATCAATAGAATCTGAGAACATATTTAGGAGAAATGAAAAATAGGGATATTTGATATTTAGCCCTAATATTGATAGAGCAAAACAATTATTTTACAGCAAATTAAAAGTTCAATAATTAATAATACTATGATTATGTTTAGAAAAAGTCTCGTACTCTGAAATCTATAAACACTTCTGACAAAGTGAATTGGTAGATTATTTGGATTCTATTAGGTCATCTTACTGCTTACTTATTCATGATTTTTAACATCTTTGAAATAAAGAATCATTTCAATTTCAATTAATTAAAAAAAACAACATTGGTATCAGAAATTAAATCTTACAAAAGCAATTCTGCATTTGAACTTAGCAAAAATGGTTAGCTCAGATTTATTTTTTCATAATTTGTTCCTTTTCACAATGAAGTTACTTTTGCATCAATCAAAGCAGAAAATAGAAATTACAAGCACCTAAAAAAGGTTTTCATTGAACGTTACAGTTAAAAATATTTTATAAAATAATGTCAACCATGTTTTTTCAGGAAATGAAATCTCAAACATTTACGACATCAGGATGGTTCACAGTGGTATGTATATGGTTAACAGATAATAGATGAAATAAATAACATACTCGGAGGTCTTTGATAGATTCTTTGTCTCGCGAGTTTAACTCAGGGCCCTGGTAAACGATGACTTTGAAACTGGTACCACCTGCTTCTCCACTAAGCACGTAGCATTTAGGTATACAATCAAAAACTAGTCAACGTGAACATGGAATAAAGTGTCCGTGTATTGTAATATTTGGAACTGAAATCTTTAGCAAAGACAGGTTTTTTATACATGAAAGGCGATGAAGTGGATTTTGTGGTTCTGTTGAGTCAAAATTTTGAGAAATTCGTGAGAAGAAAATATTCATGTATGGTAAACGCAAGTACCTTCCTCTGTTATTATAGTCCTCTAGGTATCTCAGTGAAACAAGTGTATTTATGATTAAAAAAAACTACTGTAAGTATGTTGCGAAACAGCTCATAGGACAATAGAAAACAAGGAAGATCAATGGAAATGATGAGCTGTCAAAATGGGCATAAACCGAAAAGTCGAACAAAACCAAATATAAAATCGTAAAAAACAACAATCAAACTAAAAATTTAAATGACTAAAGTTATGAATTAGCATATTGAAGACATGTCTCGGCGTGTCTGTCTAATTAAAAACAGGATTTAATAATTAAGTAACAATCACTTAATTAACTACTGATTTTTCCTAGTGTACTGGATTTTGTATAAGTTAGATTTCTTCGAAATTAAATCAAAACTAGATATACATATTTTAGTTTATAAAGTTTTACCAGTAAACTTGTGTAAAAATTGAAAGATCGTATATAAAATAGTCTGAAATTCAAAATATTTTATTCAATTGGCCATTTAAAAATTTTCAAACCATGAAAATCATCGCGTATAGGTTCTGTTTAGAAGATTTTACAACATTCATGTTTTTACACCATTAATCTTATATAGGTTCATTTTTACTTTGTTTTACAAAAACCAATTTAGTATAGTAAAAAGCTGAAAACATTTTATCCATGAAACATTTAGTCGCAATAATTCATTAATCTGTAGGAAATTTTGTTAGAAATATAGAAATCCGGAAGTTTAGTAGTCAAAATTTATTTTTTAGAACTCACAATTAAAGCAAAAGAATATAACTCAGTATATCACTGAAAATGTGACATGACTTTACATTAAACGGAAGTTTTTAAGTATCATTCTTTTTATAGGTATGGAACGACAGTCGTCTGACGTGGACAAAATCGTCGTACGGAGACATTGAACATATTTATGTTTCTCAAAAATATATCTGGCATCCTGAACTGATCGTAGAAAATTCGTAAGTATAACATAATCAACGACATTTCATATATATTACAAACATGTACATATAGATTCTCCTTCAGGCACGAGTGAGTTATGGAATGAGTTCTCACCCGAGATAGTTAAATTTTCGATTTTCAATACGCGAGCATTTAGCTAAATTTAACTATTGAGGGTGGAGATATTCCATAACTCACGAGTAAATGGAAGGAGAATCTGTTTCTCCTATGATTTTCGACAAAACCTCAAGAAAATGTCGTTGTTATGTAGTTTGTTTACATAGACGTCATTTCGGGACTTCTCTAGTCTATCGTTCCAATAACTGTAGAAAAAAAACGACAGTAATTCCCACGTCGAAATTTTATCACCGGGAAGTGGTTAAACATATTATGTATCTTTATCCCACCGATTAAACACGTCAGGAATAGGAGAAAGTCTAATAGACATAAACCAATGCTAAATATGAAAACCTCCTTCCAAAAGAAAAAACACACAGTATATACAATTCAATTCAATTTAAAACTTATATTGCCATATTAGTCAACTGACTTGTGTCAAAACATATATACATGTACAATGTAAGTATGGCAAACAAAGAACAAGTAAATACATAATGAAATCATGCCAAAACATGTTCAAAGATTCTATGTCCTCAATAAACATGAATATATTAGCCTATTATATATATGATATTTGACTGAAAAAAAAATAAAATTAATCTTCAAAACATATAAGATGAGTAAAATCTGACAGTCCAATTGTTTGATCATCAGTATATATTGTGATGTCTAAAAACAAGATTTGCAATCTATTGATTTTGCATATGGCATGAAAGAAGGTTCGATTATACTTACTTTTTAGAATGGAAACGGGGAATACTTCCATTTCTAATGCAACTGGTTTGTAACAACGATTCTGATTGCTCAACGTCATAACTTTTAAGGGTGGATATTAATTGTTACATTTCGTAAATTATTGGTCCGTACTTGCTGACGTTTCAGTTTAAATTTTAATGTAACTGCGTGTCATTTCAGCTGGCGACAGTAAAAATCACCGATGTACCATTGTCAAGTATAAAATTCAATCAAAAGTTACTATTTTATAGAGTAATTGGATTAACTAATCTGGGTGAAGATGATACACAAATACGAATACAGTATGATGGTGAGATCAGATGGGAACCACCGGCCATTTTGACTACGTCATGTGACATGGACATCACATTCTTCCCGTACGATGCTCAAACATGTGAAGTAGAGCTTGCAAGCTGGGGTTTTCCTACAAATGCTGTTACACTAGAGTTTTACAAATCACATGTAAATTTACTTGATTACAGAACAAACGGGGAGTGGACACTGCTCTCGACATCCCAACACACAGGGGAGATTATAGAAGATAACCTGACCTATTCGGAATTGCTATTTACTATACACGTGGAACGACTTCCGGGATATTACATCATGAGTGTCATATTTCCTATTGTCATTACTGCGGTTCTCACATCCGTTACATTTATTTTACCCGTGGAATCAGGAGAAAAAGTTGGATACATTTTGACGGTCCTTCTAGCTTTGGCAGTACTTCTCACTCTTTTTGCGGACAGTCTACCCACAACATCAAAACATACATCAGTTCTAGGTAAATTTGTTAATATGTTTATTTACAAACATATAACTTATTCAACAGAAGTTCGTATCTATATTGTAGATTTACCTGAACGACGATTCGAATATCCGAGCTAACAGACAAACTTACGGCATGCTTCAAATGCTCGGAAAGACAATAACAAACCTTTATCAGATCTAGTATTTTACACGTTATTCTTGGTAAAGTAGATGAATGGAAAGTGATATTGATCCGTAGAGTCATAATTTTAAGTAAATTTTCTTTCTGATATTGTTGAAATTCTTTCAGTAGTAAAACTGAAACTCCATATGTAATTAATCTTCATACATCTACATATAAACATCTTTGAAAAATAAGAGCCACAGTTTCTGCAAAATTAATTTTCCGTTAAAAAACAAGATGATCGGCAACTCAACGATATACTTTCAAAATAAAATATCGTTTCTTTTAATGTACATATATATACACCCCTTCTTCAAACTTGTGTCAATCACAATTTAAGTACATTTTCCAGTACAATGGCCATAATATATCATCTGGAAAGAAACAAAAAGTTTCTACCTGCTCATTATACATCTATATATCTCAAAATTTTGGAATATACACATATAAACAAAACACCAAGCCTTTCTGTAACTCATCACTGAACACCTTGCTGTCAATCTTTTTAATATTCATTTACGTATGCGTTTAGAGTGACGGAACGATGAACATGGGATAAAACAATTACTATTGGGCGAATAAAAGGGGGAGACGGATGCCATTCGGAAAGCATTTTTAGAGGTTTTATGACATTTAAAATAGCTTTTAAGGGAATAAGAAAGTCTTTTCTGATAAATAACTTTGTATTTTTTACTGGAATGTTTTTTAAAGGCGAATCATAATAGGCATGGAACCTGATACAATTGCAAGTCAAAATTTATATCCAATTTGTTGAACAACAATAATATGTTACGTTCTTTCCTACACATTATGATCATTAATGGTCTATAAGAAAAAGGCTTTACAAAGGTGTGAGCAGATATACACCTATCTATTCGCTACGGTAACCCTTCTTGTATAAGTGTTTCAATTTTGGAAAAAAAACAGAAATTACATTTATTTTATTTATTTTCGCCTTTATTTTTGTAATTATTGTAATTTCTGTTTTTATAATTCTGAATAATGTGTTTACTTTTTCAGTATTATTTCTTACTATCAACCTTGGACTTGCCTCGGTGGTTATAATACTTACGGTCCTTATTATCAGACTACATCACAGATCCAATGATTATCCTGCGCCAAATTGGATTAGAAAGATCAAACGGCTCTTCAGTGGATGTTCCAGTAAAGAAACGAAGGTTCAGTCACTGAAAAATAATGGTTCCTCAAGGAAATTTAGGAAACCAATCGAGAAACCCTACCAAGAAAATGAGAACTTTGATGAAAGAACAACAAATCAAGAAATGGCTCAGTTTCTAGATAACCTGGGTTTCTTGGGGTTTTGTGTGTTTTATACCATTGTCATGTTGGGATTCACAATGACCCTAGGTCTTTCTGGATAAAAAGTCACAACAATAACGACTATAAAACACAAATTAAAAAAAAACACATGTTTGCTTCTCTTATCTTCAGTAACCACCAAATGCTGACATGCACGTACACTGTGTATATATGACATATAAATTCATGGACCCTGTATGTGTAAATGTCCTGTTCTTAAGGCAACAATTAAGAAATTATCTCTGGAAATTTATGTACATAGAATTTTGAAAATAAGTGCAAAGCAATAAAATCCATTGCAAATTTTGTTATTTCATATATTTAATAGATTTAAACGTAATAATGAGTTCTCAATTGGAAATTTTCCTTTATATTACATGTAAAGAACAAGTTTTCAAAATTTTGCCCTGAAATTATTTTTGTCTGATTTTAATGAAAATTTTATTTGTGGTTAAAGAAATATATTCACAAAAATATAAAAATATTTATTTTTTTTTTATATCCACAATTTAAATAAATATATTAATTTTCAAAATTATTTTCTCCATTAAACCTATGTAATTTTGACACGCATACAATCATATATGTGTTTAAATAATGCGTTTTCCAAAATTCAGAATCAAATAAAGATTTTAAAATGATCTAAAGAAACTTTAAATATTTATGAGATTGATCGTAATAATTTCATAATTATAGGATAAGAAATGACATCAGGGCAGTTTTTTTTTAAATGAAGTAGTTTTATATGAATTGTATAAGGAAATTAATAAATGGGAACTCATTCATGGCCACTGAGAGTACATTGCCGGATTGGTCAATGTTCAGCATTAGCTACATGTTGCAAAAATATGTCATAATGAAGTCCGTTTTGACCAATAGCTACATGTAGCTGTGGGTGAAAGTCTAAACGTTAAACCTCTCTAAATGATTGAAAGTGTGTAGACGGCAGTATATTTTGCAAAAATACATTACTAGTGGTTTAATTTATGATTTGTAAATCGACTCGAGTGTGTGTCCAAAATTAAATTTTACACTATTCCGATTTTGAGTATATACGTAGGAGAACATTAAGTATGGAGCAAAACGTTTTTTTCCGAACCTCACTTTAGAAATTTATGGCTATATTGTCCCAGAAATGGAATGCTGCGAGAGAAAATTAGATCTACAATAAGCGTCAAGGGTGCTAGAGGCTTATTTTCGTCACTGACAGTTTTTATTTCACCTGTGTTTCATGCAAATTAAAAAAATGCAACATGCAGACCAATTTCTTATTTTCCGTTCATAGTGATAGATATTTTTTTATCGTTCTTCCGTCCGTCTGTAAACTTTTACATTTTCATCTTCTTCTCTGAAACCCCTAGACCTATTAAACTGAAACTTGGCCTGTAGCTTCTATGGAAGGTCATTTACAAAGTTTGCATAAATCATCCCGGTCCGTGAAACAGATTGGCCGCTATGATAATTTACATGTTTTGATTGGTCGAAATTTAAAACTTCTTCTCCTCTGAAACCGTAAAGCCAAATGAATTGATTTTTGGTACGGAGCATCTATGGAAGGCCCTTTATAAAGTTTGCATAAATCATCTTGGTCCGTGAAACAAAATGGCCGCCATGAGCATTTACATGTTCTGATTGGTCGAAGTTTAAAACTTCTTTTCTGAAACCGTAAAGCCAAATGAATTGATTTTTGGTATGGGGCATCTATGGAGGGTCATTTACAAAGTTTGCATAACTCATCCCGGTCCTGAAACAAAATGGCCGCCATGAGTATTTACATGTTCTAATTGGTCGAATTTTAAACTTCTCCTCTGAAACCGTAAAGCCAAATGAACTGATTTTTGATATGGAGCATCTATAGAAGGCCCTTTACAAAGTTTGCATAAATCAACCCGGTCCGTGAACAAAATGGCCGTCGTGAACATTTACATGTTCTGATTGGTCGAAATTTAAAACTTCTCAACTGAAACCGTAAAACCAAATGAACTGATTTGTGGTATGGAGCATCTATGGAAGGTCCTTTACAAAGTTGCATAACTCATCCCGGTCCGTGAAACCAAAATGCCGCCGTGAGCATTTACATGTTCTAATTGGTCGAAATTTAAAACCTTCTCCTCTGAAACCCTAAAGCCAAATGAACTGATTTTTGGTATGGAGCATCTATGGAAGGCCCTTTACAAAGTTTGCATAAATCATCTTTGTCCGTGAAACAAAATGGCCGTCATGAGCATTTACATGTTGTGATTGGTCAAAATGTAAAACCTTCTCTGAAACCGTAAAGCCAAATGAACTGATTTTTGGTATGAAGCATCTATGGAAGGTCCTTTACAAACTTTGCATGAATCTTCCTAGTCCGTGAAACAAAATGGTCGGCAGAAACCTTTATATGTTCTGATTAGTCGAAATTCAAAACTTCTCCTCTGAAACCGTAAAGCCAATGAACTTATACTTGGTATGAAGCATTTATAGAAGATCATTTACAAAGTTTTCAGAAATCAATCTAGTCTGTCAAATCAAATCAAATGTTTCTGACTGCATGGTGGGCGATACAGGCTCAGCCCACTAAGCCTCTTGTTTTTTAAAAAGAGGCTCTCCAGAGCCTGTATCCGCTCACCTGGAGTCTGGTTTTCATTGGACAATTAATCAACTATTTGACCAAGTTTGTTGCAATTGATTCAATTGTTCAGGGAAAATTTTTTGATTTATTTTTCATAAGGTTTAATGTTAAAATATGTTCCCTGATGGTGGTAGTCCTGGCAGGAAGTTGATAAAATTGACCAGGAATAAGGGTGAACCTTAAATAAATGTAACAGAACCCGACCTCAAATTACACAAACCAATAACTCCTAAATAGAATTAGGGATTCCCTTCAAAATTCCAGGATAGGTAGATCTCAACATGGCAAATATTTTTCCATTTACATTTCACTTCTATCTCAAATAATTTTGGAGATAAATGCAAAAATGTTTAAATTTTTAAAATTTGACCAAAAAAGGGCAATAACTCCTAAATGGGTTTCGGGATTTCCTTTAAAATTTTAGGGTATGTAGATCTCAACATGGCAAACATTTTTCAAATTTACATATCACTTCTATCTCAAATAGTTTTGGGGATAAATGACGAAAAATGTTAAATTTTGAAAATTTGACGAAAAAAGGGCATTAACTCCTAAATGGGTTTTAGGATTTCTTTCAAAATTTCAGGGTAGGTAGATCTTGTCATGCTAATCAATTTTACCCCATGTCAGAATTTTGATATCTGTAACGGTTTTTAAGTTATAAGCCAAAAACAACACATGCACCCCTATATTCTATTTTTAGCTACGACAGCCATGTATTATGTCAGATCAAAATAAATTGCGAATCTTTTGTAGAGGACGTGTCATAGATCATTGCTATCAAGTTTCAAACCAATAGGCCCTGCGGTTTCAGAGGAGAAGATTTTTTAATGAAAAAATTTTGAAAATTTGACAAAAAAAGGGCAACAACTCCTAAATGGGTTTTGGGATTTCCTTTAAAATTTCAGGGTAGGTAGATCTCAACACGGCAAACATTTTTCAAATTTACATTTCACTTCTATCTGAAATAGTTTTGGAGATAAATGACAAAAAATGTTAAAATTTTGAAAATTTGACGAAAAGAGGGCAATAATTCCTAAATGGGTTTTGGAATTTCCTTCAAAATTTCAGGGTAGGTAGATCTTGTCATGCTGATTAATTTTCCCCATGTCAGATTTTTGATATCTGTAACGGTTTTTGAGTTATTAGCAAAAAACAGCAATTTACCCCTATGTTCTATTTTTAGCAACAGTGGCCATGTTTTTCATCGGATCAATATAAAATGAGGATCGTTTGTGGAAGACATGTCATATATCATTCCTATGAAGTCTCGATCTAATCTGCCCAGCCGTTTCAGAGAAAAAATTTTTTGAAAATCAGCCAATCAGAAACAAGAATTGCCTCTGGTGGCCATGTTTCTTGACCAATCAGAACTAAATGAGGAAACTTTGTTGAGGACCTTCCATACACCACTCATGCAAAGTATGGTTGGAATTGGCCAAATGGTTTCTGAGGAGAAGATGTTTGAATGAAAAGCTAACGACGGACGGACGACGGACGGACGACGGAAAACGGACGGACGACGGACGCCAAGTGATGGCAAAAGTTCACACTGGCAATAGCCAGGTGAGCTAAAAACGCTGTTGACTTACATTTTGTATTGTGTCCTAGTTTTACAAGCAAATTAATTACATATTATCCTTTTTTCCCCTTATTTCGAAAAATGGTGTTCCATCAATAGCAATGAATTATAGGCAGAGAGCATAGGCCACTCCAAATCAGTTTTTAGTTCTTTAAATTGTTCATGATAAAAATAGGTGCGAGCGATCGAAATTTTAATTTTTATGTTTTTTCTTTAGTTTTTTCAGGCGAAGATGAAATGGACACACATATTTCAAAAAAATTAAATTATTGCAAAAATGGACAAAATCCATATTTTTTGGCCAAATTTTAGGAACGGGCGAATACGTTTTATTCTTAATTTCCTAAAAAATGAAGAACTTGATACGAATTTTAAGCATTTTTTCAAAATGAACCGACAAAAAAATTCTTATTATTTAAAAAGTTCAAAAGTCGGAGCGGCGAAATCAAAAGAACAAAATATCAATTTGGCGTGGTCTTTAAGTGAATATATACATGTATATCGACAAAAGAATAGCTTAACGACAAGACATTGGGAAAAGTCAATAACACCGAAATCTAAAGGCATCTCATGAGAATACAACCCAACAGACAAATAAAACAAGCATATATGTATAACTTCAATTTTGAAATATTAGAATTAACAAAAAAAATTCAACTTTCAATAATATGCAAATACAGGGATAAAAGCCCTGAGCATAGCAATACAAAAAACATTAAGTATACCAGTTTCATGATTAACTTTCAAGTATATGCACATATGCATATTCGACATATTTGTGAATCCAGTCAGTAGAAGTGCTAACTGCTTCATATCATTTACTAAATAATGCAAGTATGCTTAAGGAAAATATTTAGTTCTGTAGTTACTCAAACTAATTAAGTATATTTTGATATTTCCGGTCGAGATCTACAGGAGCACTTTTTGTTTAAAAACAACGACGCGCAAAGGCAAAATGAAGTATGCATTAAATCGAATCTACCTGTATCTAGGACCGACGACCCGAGAGTATACCACCTTTGTTGTTTTTTTATGATTACTTTTACAATTATATTTGTAACTGTCTTTTTCGTTGGAGTTTATTTAATATTACAAACGTTCTAGATCTGCATTATAGATGATTTGAATGCAATATAAAATATTTTCAAGTTACTATGGAGAAGATTTCCACGGTGTATTCAGTGCTATTTGTTTCTTTTGATTTATATGCTCTAACAGAGTTTTCATTTAATCATTAATACATATTGAATAACGAATGGTTAATGACTCAAAACATTAATCAAAATAACTCCAAATGCAAAACTATGAATAGCTCAAATTCAAAAAATATAAATGACATAAATTCTTTTCTTGATACTCCTAAATTTACTGATTTTGTTTAAACTTAAGGAACATGGCACGGTCAGTTTGGTTATAACTTTGTTCTACATTTTTCATGGTTATTGTTTCGTTTTTCTCAAGTTTTCAGTTTTAATATGTTACTGTACATGAGAAACTAATCCAGGAAACAATGTATATATAATGGAATCGGACAGCTATTCATTATGCAAATCGTGGTAAGGTCTGCGACTGAAAAGAGCGCAAACCTAGCACGAAATTTAAGAATAATCCCGACTTTCCATTTACCGATACCCATATAAGAAATTGTTAATGTACCTAGAATTCACAGAGGAGAAACATTTAAAATGTTGTTTGGTTTATGAACCTTTAGTCTGACCCTCTTTTTGCGTGTGTTTGTTAAAACTGTTCTCAGGAACACTCAGATATTGTTTGCGATGTTCTTAACCATTCTCTGTACTGTAGGTGTCTTTTATCACACATAGACAAATTTCGCCTTCGATCATACAGGGTTCACTATTCGCAGTAAAAAAACTTCTGTCGGGACTGTGTAATGGAAGGTGACTTTGAAATGAGCGAAGTGACTTAAATAGAATGATATCATTGTGGAATTAATTTATCACTTCCTAGATTAGAACATCAAACTATTTTATTTAAACTAAAGATCATATAACCAATAAAGCATTATAAAAATATTTCTTTGATAACGTACAAATTAATTTACCTCTGTGTAAACAGTCGAGTAGGTATACATACGTACAGCTTTATCTTATATTTTTGATGGATGCCAGCTGTTAATTTTCCAACCTTTGCCGCATGCAGAGAAAAAAATCTTCATTTAAATCTGACTTGTAATCTAAATCGGCTACCTTTGGACACGCCAGATAGCTCAAGGGGTTGAGTTTCCATTACCGTTCATTTACACTTGCTGGCATGCAACACATTTTTTACGAAACTGATATATTCTTGATTCTTTATTAATCTTATCCGGAATTCGCGTTTTGATCTTATGGAGACTCGCTTCCGTATTCTCTTTCACGATATTGAAGGAAATATTCTATGATATGGTCCACATTTTTAAACGTTACTTCCCCATCGATGCTAAACGCCAGAAGTAAGGAAATTGCAAAAACTCCTAAAATACTAGTACCGCTTCTTTCAAATTGTAAACTTCCCCTTTCTTAGCAGTAAAACACCAAAAGTCTCCAGCTTATGGTGTGTGTATTTCACAGATAGTTCGTTACTGTCATGCATGTGATATAAACGACGACTTTCTGGGCAGAACGAGATTGCTGTCACATAAATTTCCAGAACAGGGTTATGTTCAGTCTTTGCTGATGTCTTCACCTCAATAGTTTTTCGGTTGACATGACGAATGTATTGGCTGTTACAATGTTTCTATCTCAAAAATGAAATTAGATATCGTCCGTTAGATTTCACGTCTTCCCTGATTTGACACCTCTCTGAAATTCACATTCACCTAATAGGTAAAGGTGCAGTTAACAGAACAGGACATGTTTACCATTCCGGAGCACCTGATGAAACTCCCAGCTTTTTGTTGAAGTTCAAATATTTAGTGCAAGAAAAATGGAACACGCCGGTAAAAAATTCTAGTTCCAGGTAGAGAAAAAGCTTATTTCGTGAAGAACAACTCTGATTCTGGCAAAAAGTACTCTGAAGATGAATTTATTTTCTCAAGGGCTACTACGTAAAAACAAAGAGAAACTAGCCCAATCCTTTAATTTCACTTTTTGTTATATAGATGACGTGTTGTCATTAAATAACGTCAAATTCCAAGGCTTTCTAGATCTCATCTTCCCCACGGAGCTTGAAATTAAGGATTCTACAGAAACACCAAAGTCCGCTTCATATTTGGATTTGTTTGGACAATGAGGGACATTTGAAGACAAAACTTTATGACAAACGTGATGACTTCAACTTTCCTAATGTTAAAATTCCCTTAATGAGTAGCAAAACTATACCAGCATCGCCTGAATATAGAGTCTACGTTTCTCAGCTTATCCGATTTTCAAGGGCATGCGTGAGTTACCTTGACTTTCGACAAAGAGGATTACTGCTGTCACAAAAGCTTCTTAACCAGGGTTTTATCAGAGATAAGTTGATGTCATAACTTTTTACGGTCGTCATCACGAATTGGTTGACCGTTACTGTGTTCCAATATGTAAGATGATGTTGGACCTGTTCCCACTGTTCCCACTGTCGTAACATTTCATGTGCCTCCGCCGATTTATGACTTTGTTGAACTTATGCCGTATACGGAGCAGGAACTGCTTACCCTTCCGGAGCACCTGGGATCACTCATGGTTTTTATAGCAGTTTGTGTTGTTCATTGGGTTTAGTTTTCTGTGTTTATTTGTTGTGCTTGTGGTTGTTCATAGTTTAACATTGGACCCTATGGGAAATTTACTTAAAGATCTTCTTGTCTGAAACCACTAGGCTAACTGGGACAAGATAAGCAGCAATGGTCCTTAGATGATTCTCTTTCAGAATCAGCCCGCCATCCAAGATGGCCGCCAGATCCGAACATAGTTTAACATAGGACGCTATGGGAAATTTACTTAAAGATCTTCTTGTCTGAAACCACTTGGTCAATTGGAACAAAACTTAGAAGCAATGGTCCTTAGGTGGTCCTCTTTCATAATTATTATCGATGACCTCGTCCACCGTCCAAGATGACCGCCAGAGTCGAACATAGTTTTTTTTAAATAAAATAGTTACTCCAATGACTAATTGACTTACTATATTAATCGGTATATAAAATATCTGATTTTCGAGATTAAATCAAGTATGGCAATTGTTGACAACTGTACTGATATTTGAAAAGTCTCATTAAAAGATATTTGCGTAATTCGTCTCCCTGTGAAATAAGATCGATTTATATAAACAATCTATATCATTCATGTCATTAAGACTTTTGTCTAAATGGACATTGTACGCGCTCTTTAATTTTTAATTTAAATATGTTTACTTTCATTGCATTTGGGATTATAGCCATTAAATATGAAAAGAAGGGTTAATTCTGGTAGCATCATATATAGTTAAGTATATAATGAAGTAGAGAATATTTTATCTTTCTGTATTTTGATGACAAGAACGACTCAATGTAAGTATGGTTTCAATTATTTTTATTTCTTAATCATGCATTTTTATTATTTACCTGCAGTTTAAAGAGTCTATGTTATTTTTTATTTTAAGCATAAGCGCCTTTTTCTCTCTTTTTGTATGTCTTAAATAATAGTTTTGGTTTTACCGTTTTAGTCTTATTGGCCTTTTTGAATTTGCTTTTCATCGTTTTGTATTATGGTTCTGGGTTTTCAAAATTTTAGGCCTTGAGCACAACAGATGAGTCGTAAATCTACGAAATATGAACATGGTGTGCATCAAAACTGGTATCAAATAATTTATTATCACTGAGTCGATATCTCTGCTGGTAAACTCCATGTTCCCCAGGGTGCCCCTTCAGCTCAATTGCTAGTATTTCGATACTAGCCCGAAATTGATAATTTAAATTTACAGTTACAGAAATATTAAGTTTTGTGAAAAATAAGGAGTATCGTCCTCTTGTATAGCTTTACCCTTAGATGGCTAAGGTTTTACGTGTTTGGTCTTTTTGGCTTTTTAGAATAACGGTAAAGTCAAGAAATACCAAAGGGATATTCGAAGGATAGAAAAATCGAAACAACTGACAAAATCTGGAGAACAACGAAGACAAAACCAAAACAATACGTGCACTACAATTAAAAACTGAAAACAAATGAACAACATGGACCCCATAAAAAAAACCGGGGGTAGACTCAGGGTGGCCTTTTGTTTTAATTTACTCTTCAGCGTTTTAGATTATTGTTTTGGTTTTTGAATATTTTAAGCCTTTAGCACATTGATGAGTCGTAAATCTACGAAATGAGAACATGTTGTGCATCAAAATTGCTATCAAAGAATTTACAGTGTGTATTATTACTGAGTCGATACCTGTGCTGGTGACGGTGTCCCTTGAGCTCAGTTGCTAGTACTTCGATACTACCCGAAATGGATACTTCAAACTTACCGTTACAAAATCTTAATTTTTGTGTAACCAAGGAGCATATCCCTCGTGCAAAGCTTTGTCCTTAGATTTTTTAGGTTTTACGCTTTAAGTCTTTTCTGGCCTTTTTGTCTTTGCTCTTCAACGTATCAGATTATTGTTTTTGGTTTTTAAATATTTTGGACATTGAGCACAACTGATGAGTCCTAAATCGACTAAATATACAAGGATGTGTCATTTGGAGTATACATGTACAATGTACTACTCTACATATACCCGAGAGATTAATATTTATATTTATAAGCTATACATAGATCTTGTTTATTGGATCGGATTAATTATAAAACTGAGTACGCTTGTTCAAATCTACAATATATTGTTAGCTTAACTATGTTAAAGAAGTTGGTACCAGTATAAACAAATATTTATATGTTGACTTTGTTATCTTTTCCATTATAAACTAACACGGCATGGGTATTGTTTTTATGCCGGGTTGTTTCAAAATATGGAGTAGAACGACTGTAAAGTCATTGATATAAACTACGTGTAATTTGGTAAAACGGTCCTGTCTGGTTCCAAGTGATGTACATGTAGTGGTGCTCTTGTTCGGAGCGTAATCTCATCTTCAAAACAATACTTGGATTCCAAATAATTCATCATTATAGATATTAATCAGAAAAGTAAAAAGAACAGTCTCATTAGAAGCCCAGTTTTTAACGTTTCTATTTCTCTTTTTTTATAACGGGGGCACGCGACCTAGCATGAAATAAACATATATTTTAAATAGCAAATTGGTATCAACTTCTTTAACATAGTTAAGCTAACAATATATTGTAGATTTGAACAAGCGTACTCAGTCTTATAATTAATCCGGTCCAATAAACATGATGTATGTAAAGCTTGTATTTTTCAATTCTAATCTTTATAACAAAGGAAATAATTTAATATAAAGTCTTATTACTGTTTATATTAAACTTGCTATGGGTACGAAATTATATACCAGAAAAATAATTTCATCTTATATAAATGTTTAAGTAACACTCCAGTTTAATGAATCATTTTCGGACTAGTAAAACATTATTTGAATTTCGGTATTACGTTACTTTATTTTTTTTTTTATTAAGTAGTTGAATTTGGGTCTCAGTTTAAAAAATGGTTTGAAATACAATTTAAATTTATAATTCGTTATACCGTCACAATTATGTTTAAAAAATATGTCTATTCGTTAATATCTTTATTCTAACAAACCAATTATACATTATTATTAATTAATGTGTTGAAATAAAGTACAAACTGTCCTTCTAATACACAAGAGTGGACACACTGAAATGTCTCGCCTGACTTTTAGTGTTCATAACTGAATTTATGTTGAAAGTAAAAAAAAAGTTTACATAAGCTTCACATTAAATTAACATTTTAATAATGATTAGATTAGATTAGATTCTTTATTATAACCCCAGACACATACAGTGTACAAGAGGACAAATACATATAAATATACAAACATAAGTGTACAATGACAGACAAGGTGAGTTTACATAAATTTAAAATAAACATTTCAAAACGATATATTTTTAAAATCTATTACAATAGTTTACTTATACATTTTAAGAATTTTGCAATATTTTTGTATAATTGAACATTGCATATTTTCAGTAAACCAAACATTTTGTTTTCACTAGGATATGTTCTATAATAATCCGGGATGAACTTTTCTTGTAGAACTGTAATTCTTTCACGGCGACACAAAAACAAATAATGGAATTCGTTACCAATCCCTGTTTTACATAAATGACAAATTCTTATATTCTTTTCAATGCCATACCATCTGCCAGTTTCTATAGGAAATTTTAAATTACAACATCTAAATTTTGTTAAATATATTCTCTCGTTTTGATATAATCTAATTAAATATGGTTCTATTTTAAATTCTGTTTTAAACTCAGAATAAAATTCGCCACGTGAACTATTTCTAATTTGAGATACCAAATTTTGCTGAAATTGATCTTGTAAATTTTGTTTTATCAATGATTTCAAAAATAATGTATTCTGATGCAACTGATCATTCCAAATATAACTTAAACCAGTTTCATCAAAAATAGATTTAATATACGAAATCCACTTGAATTTAGATGGCGAAGAATTGTGCAATTTTAGCATAACTCTATACATAATACTTGATATTTTTTTGGTATCATATAATAAATTGTTCCAAAATACAACCATTCTTTGTTTCACAAATAGTTCCAGTGGGAACCTTCCCAATTCTCCATAAATCATAAAATTTGGAGTAGTATTCCTTACAAAAAGTATTTTTTTACAGAACTGAAGATGCATCTTTTCTATATTATTTTTATTTTCAAAACCCCAAACTTCACAAGAATATAATAAAATTGGACTAATAAGAGCATCAAACAGTTTTAGCTGAAGATCTAAAGGAATTTGAATACTTTTTATTTTAGAAAATAACCCATATAATGCCTTTTGAGCATGTTCTAAAAGTTTTTTTCTAGCTGTACAAAATGTTCCATTGTAGTTGAAAATAATACCAAGATATGTGTATGAATCTTTGATTTCTAATGAATAAACATGAAGTCAATTAATCTTTATGAAAAGACTGGAGTGAACTTTATTCTATGTTAAACATTCATTCATGAGTGACCTTATTTTAACATTTTCACACCTTCCAATGTTTTTGTTAATCACTGTTTAGTAATGATCCCTTAAAAGTTTTTATTATTTATTATCATTATTAATGTTATTTAAAGATTTTTATAAAATAATGAGACTATTTTAATATAAGTAATCAGCAGTTAAATAATAAAATTCATTACATACAGCAATTATAGTTGATCTAATACTTATAGCATCTGAGAAGAAGACCAAACAACAGAAACTTAACATTGACCAATGAACCATGAAAATGAGGTCAAGGTCAGATGAAACATGTCAGACAGACATGCACATCTTACAATCATTCCATACACCACATATAGCTGACCTATAACTTATAGTATCTGAGAAAAGGACCAAACAATAGAAACTTAACATTGACCAATCAACCATGAAAATAAGGTCAAGGACAAATGATACCAGCCAGACAGACATGTACACCTTACAATCCTTCCATACACCAAATATAGAAGAACTATTGCATACAGTATTCGAAAAACAGGCCAAAATACCAAAACTTAACTATAACCACTGAACCATCAAAATGAGGTCAAGGTCAGATGACACCTGCCAGTTGGACATGTACACCTTACAATCCTTCCATACACCAAATATAGTAGACCTATTGCATACAGTATTCGAAAAACAGGCCAAAACACAAAAACTTAACTATAACCACTGAACCATGAAAATGAGGTCAAGGTCAGATGACACCTGCCAGTTGGACATGTACACCTTACAATCCTTCCATACACCAAATATACTAGACCTATTGCTTATAGTATCTGAGATATGGACTTGACCACCAAAAATTAACCTTGTTCACTGATCCTTAAAATGGGGTCGAGGTCAATTGAAAACTGTCTGACGGGGATGAGGACCTTGTAAGGTATGCACATACCAAATATAGTTATCCTGTTACTCATAATAAGAGAGAAATTAACATTACACAAAATCTTAACTTTTTTTTAAAGTAGTCACTGAACCATAAAAATGTGGCCAAGGACAATGCACATATAATAGATGGAAACTTCGTAACATAAGGCATCTATATACAAAGTATAAAGCATCCAGGTCTTCCATCTTCTAAAATATAAAGAATTTTCAAGCTTTTAAGAAGTTAGTTAACGCCTCCGCCGCCGCCGGATCACTATCCCTATGTCGAGCTTTCTGCGACTTAAGTCGCAGGTCGACAAAAACCAGAACTGGTCATTAATACTGGTCTAATACAGGATTTCCTGATTTCCTGTATTAGACCAGTATTAATGACCAGTTCCGGTTTTTCTGTATACAAAGGACACATATACCTAAGGAGCAATAAAAAAAACGTAATCCATTCGACAGACAATTATGCTGATCGCTCTAGTTAATTATCTTGGGAACAAAATATGATGAATATTATATAGTTTATGCAAACCCATCTGTTTTAATCAAATAAGAAACTATGATTTAGAGAGACAATTTGGTTATATTGTAAAATGATTGTCCGAGGGGAAAATCATGGTATAGTTATATTTCTTGTTTTTATCACTTTTCGGTTTGAATAATCTCTGTTTTAATATATTTTTTGCAAAATTTACAAGATTCGGTCAAACAATTATTAAAAACATTTGGATACAGTTTCAAAAAATATACAAAAACTAAATAAATAACGAATATGATAAATAATAAAAAATCAAGCCAGTAAATTAATAACTGAAAATAAAAATTCCTTTTATTGACTTCAGTTCAAAAGCTCGTGAAGTATTATTAGTTGGTAATAATAATAAGACACATAATAAAAGTTATATTAATAATATAATATATTGATAATATATAGTTATTTCATGAATATTGGTGAATATTGCGCGAGTTTGGTAGTATGATATATTGCGAGGGACATTGCGCGAGCTTGATAGTATGATGTATTGCGAGGGACAATGCTCACCGATCTTCATGCAATAATCGTATTATTGTATATATAATAAATATTGGCAAAAGAATACTTAAACGACAAAACATTGGGAAAAGTAAGTAAATTCGAAATCAAAAGGAAAGTCGTGAGAATGGGGAAAAAAACAAACAAATGCCTCAATGATATATATGTATAACTAAAAGAATAAAAAAACATATCACAAACTAAATGAAAAATAGAAGACAACACAGAAAATCCAATTAAAAACCGAGAGTGGCATCAGGTTCTCCGGAAGGGTAAGCATGTCCTGCTGCGTCACCGGTACCCATCACATTGCTAGTGAGTAATATCCAGTGAAGTGTCAAGGCCGGTAAGGTATACAGAAGCACGTGAAATCTAAATGAAGATATCTGGTCTCATGAGACTTCGTATCAGACAATCAATTTGTGATGACGACCGTAAAATTAACAAAGACTGAACATAGCCCCGTCTTAGAAGTTTATATGACATCAATCTCGCCCTGCCGAGAAATGTATATCATATGCACGGCAGTAACAAATCAACTGCGAAATGTACACATGTATAATAAATATTTTCTAATTTTTCACATTTCTTTCAAGAGCGTCAATAAATAGTATACTGAGCTAGTGCGAATAAAGAGGACAAATATACCTAAGGAGCAAATAAAAAAAACGCAATCCATTGGACAGACAAATCCGGATGACAACCACAAGCACAACAATGAAACAATGAAACAATGAACAACACGAACTGCTATAAAAACCAGGAGTGAACTCAGGATAAGCAGTTCATGCTGCGCATACGGCACCCTTCGTGCAGTTCAACAAAGTCAATCGGGGAAAGTCACAAATCGGTGGAGGCACAGGGAAAGGTTACGACAGTGGGAACAGGTCCAAGATCATCTTAGGTATTGGAACACTGTAATGGTCAATCAATTCGTGATGACGACCGTGAAATTTCCTAAATGATGACATCAACTTATCCCTGATAAAACCCTAGTTGAGAAGCTTTTGTGACAGCATTATTCTAATACCTGTATTAATAACCCGTTTCAGACACATGGGATTGTATTAAATAACAATTTATAATGTATTTTAAGTCATTGGTTAATAAAAGTACTTTACTTTTAAGTCATTAGTTAATAAAGGTGTCATAAAATTGGTATTTTTATATAAAGCCTGTTTCATGTCCTCGTACCGTTGTCTCGGGTCTATACAGTTGACCTCGACCCAATAGGACTGACTCGGACATAATACAGGCTTTATATGAATATACCCATTTAATAACACTATAGTATAGAAGATACATCAAATAAATACATCAAATAAATCTTATACAAAAGTAGGACAGAGAAGTATATACTGGAAAATACTTATCCTGGAGAGTGATACTTACTGTTAATTGCCCTTATTATTTTATATAAATGTACCAAAAACAGTCACATCTTTGTTTTCATCAATTTAGAAATTTCAACCTTCACAATTCCTTCTTGTTGGCCTGCAAAGAAAACTTTGTTTGGTGTAAAGTACTTATATGTTATGTAATACAGGACATTGCCCTGATGCTCTTGATTTGCAATGTTATATAACAAAATATCCGAAATTTTAAATTTAAATTAAAACAGTATATTGATTTTAAAGTTAAAGAAAGTAAAATTGTAAACATACAAGGGCATTAACCTTGAAAAAATATTTGAAAAAAAAAACATTTGCAAGAACAGATCTATTTGACTATACGAATAAGACACATCCGTACTTGTATGTAACGGTTTTTTATAACACATGCAATCAAGCGTAACTAGCATGTATACATTACATGACATTATGCGTGTATAATAGTATAGACGGTTAAAGAGCTTATCAGAGATCATGGTTTATTGTTAACTGTATAAATATGTCGATTTTAAATAAAATTTACTTACTTACTTACTTACTTTTACCCCTTGCCACACTATATAACAGTTAGAAAAATACATTAATTAATTAATTTGGACTAATTTATTTATGGTATGTTACATTTTTTGTATGAGAAGACTTGTTTTTCTTCTGCATAACCTTTTCATATATAGTTTGGTTCATTATTAGGGACAATAACATAGTAATTCTTTTAAAGATTGACATTTGAAATTATCATATTCTCATTTTTTTTAAAAAACCATTAGAATAAAAAGTAAAGAGTCTTTTGAATGTAATGATAGTTGGTATTGATGCAGACAACCTACTGATCACGTTTTAATGATTTATCTAAAGATAATATTTTTTAAACCCAATGCTCTCATGTGTGTTTCTATACTAAATAATCATAAAGGTGTAATGAAAAATTCTATTTTCTAAACAAAGTGATGCTGAAGTATCATGCAGTGGTGTTGTGTATTTTAATTAAGAAATAAAAACGTGATTTCAGTACTTTCTATTCGATTCGGTTTATTGTTTATGAAAATTTAATAACTTAGTGACTGGTATATGAAATAACATTTAATTAGTAAAGCTATTTATTTACAGACGAGTGACTGGATTATTGACCATTGTACCGTCTGTTCGAGTTAGGACATCCAGAAGTGTTAGTTTTAACTCCGGAGATTACTGGAAGAAACATTGCGTAGACGACGATTTCACAAAAAACCTTTTTTAAAACTGGAATATTATTACTGGCTGTTTCCATAGGTGAGTGTTTTATGTTCTTTAATAGTGTAATTATATTATATAAGTGCACACATTTTTAAAGACTTTTAATGTTAGATGAATTTTTCCATTTTTTTTTTTTCGTCTCTCATAATTCTTTTAAGAATAGCATTAATATATTTCAATGTTTTATGATACTGTTTATATTAATGGTGAGACGTTAATAAACTATCTATCTATCTATCTTAATTGAAATTTAAAATTATTTTAAAAATTATGGTAGTTTGGCATGTAAAGTGTTTGTTTTCTTTAAAACACAGTATTAGTGCTGTTATAGAAACCTCAAAATTTAGGAGGAAGCATTATGAAATTAATTAAAACAATTCTAAAATAAACTTAGATAGCAAAATTTCTTGCGTAAAATGATAATCTTCATCAGGTATACTTGTGGGTACAAAATACGGAACATGTATATTATATAAAATGGATGCAAGCATATGTGACTACAAACTGCGCAAATATTTAGGATCTTTAAGTAAATTTATATAGGGAATATTTGAAACGTCAGATTCTGTATATATTTTCAATCATAATATTTTATTATGCAGCTTTTCAAAATTACAAAAGTATGTCAAGTATTTGGCTTTTTTCCAGTTTTGATAAAATAATCTTATGTGGTCAGTTCTAAAAGATAATTTGATTTAATCAAGGAATTAATATAGCTAACTTTTTTTTCAGAACAGGCTTTTATTGTAATTGTTATTAAGGAAGTAAAAAATTCCCACAGCTTTTTTCATAGTAGACGTTAATTGTATTTAGAGAATGTTCATATTTTTCTTATGATATGTCTGGCCAAACTGATGTGTAACTATCCGAAACACATTTCATTATTCGAATGGAAACTAATTAGACTACTGGGGGTTTCTCTTCTTCTCTTTCTTTTGAATTTGCTTTTATTTTGATTTTTCCGCTTATTTTTTGAAAATAGAATGTTCGATTACAATTAGCAATGTGTTTTAAAAAAATAGTTCAACCATTTTCATTCTATTTTCTATATGATGTACATGTAACTCTATGCAAAATTCGAGAACCAATTCTCAGTTTAAAAAAAACTTCATTGCAGTTAAAGCCATATAAATAGTTTGCGTGATTGGTTAGATTTTTACAAAATAATAATTTTCACTCCATTTTTATAATATCATCATACTGAAAATCAGGTGTGCGCGGAGAAAACTCATCGTAAAATTGTTTGTATGATGTAACATGCATGGTGTTTTGGGTAACTGGGTGCGTTACATGTTCAAAGTGGTTTATACACCATTGCTAGACACCTCAGTCTTAATAATGTATTGTTTACATGTATATATGAAAAGGTAAGTGTGTAAAAAATATAAATGTCAATAAATTGTTATAAAATAAATCCTGTACAACACGTTTTAGGACAACTTATTTTCGGGAGTAAACACTTGCAAAAATTATATTGTTAAATGTTTTAATAACAGACAAAACAAAATTCACTTTTAGTCATTTACTCAACAATGATTTTTAATAAATTTTGAGCCTGTGAAACCCTTCATGTTTACCTGTTCAAAAATAATGTTTAAATGTGTCAGTTGATACTTTTTAATATTTATTCTGCTTAATATTAAAGTATATTTCCTTTTGTGATTATTACTTAAACTGGCTTTTCAAAAATATTAAATGCCTATGGTAACATACACACATGAAATTACATTAATTGTGAAATATCTGTCAGTTCAAAGATAACTAAATGTCAAGGTAAAATGGACGAAGAAAAGAATTTAAAAAATGAATATCGTTTGACATAACCGAGCTTTTTATTTATTGAAATATATGTTTACGGAAAACCGGGTTTTATGCATATTAAAATATTCTTTATGATAATTAATGAAAAAGTCAGAAGTACAAATTTAAGCTTTCATACCTTTTTTTAAACGGTTTCAACTTGTAACATGTATATGAGAAGTTTACTTCTGTAATACACGATTCCAAAATATGTTATTTTGGCTGAAATCTGATACAGTTGTAAAGTTAACTTAATTGGACTAATATTGATGTCAGTTGAGATAGGTATTGTGTATTTGAGTTGGTAAATTTTAAAATCTGTGGGATATTGCAGTTTAAAGATAAAAATATTTTTCTCCATTTACAATGATCACTCAAACACCAAATAATTTTTTCACTATTTATAACATACAAAAAATGTATATAATCGTATTAATGAGAAACCAGAGTGAGTTATATTTTCCTAACCAATGTGGGTAAGGGAAATAATAAATTTGTTTCCCTTTTAGCCTCAGGAAAAAGTGAAAGAATTTAATTGTCTCCCTTACCTACATTGGTTAGGAAAAGATAACTCATTCTGGTTCCTCATTCTTTATAAAAATTATTTCACGGACGCTCATTATATCTATCATTGTTACATTATTACTTGTGCCCAAACTATTCATGGATCAGGTTACTCTCAGACAACTCATGTTCACCCATATTATAAATACAATTTGATTAATTTTTATTTCAATATATCAACTAAAATTATAACATTTAGAAAATATTATGCTGAATTATATTATCATTTTTAATATCTATATATATTCACAAATCTACTTCAGAATCTAGTCTAACATTAAGTTTTAATACATGTATTTTTACCTTTACCTGTAAATCTTATTTCAAAAAAATTATAACATTTAGAAAATATTATGCTGAATTATATTATCATTTTTAATATCTAATATATTCACAAATCTACTTCAGAATCTAGTCCAACATTAAGTTTTAATACATGTATTTTTACCTTCACCTGTAAATCTAATTAGGAACTAATTGTTATAACAACACTATACATTGTAAAAACATCTTTTGTTCTTTCCATGTTGGAGAAGCCAGAATATAAAATTTTAAAACGTTGGCATAGCCAGAAGACACCGTTCACCTTAGTTTGTATAATTTAGATCTCTGGTCACTATGATATGAGATAAATAGTTCTGTAAAGGGAACCATACTATTTTGATAGATCAACTTCTGATACAAATGGAAATTTCAAATTAAATCACTGCCCAAGGCAATAAATATAGATTCTCCTTCAGGTACGAGTGAGTTATGAAATTTCTTCACCCGAGATAATTAAATTTTCGATTTTCAAAAATTAAAATCTAAAATTTAACAATTGAGGGTGGAGAAATTCCATAACTCATGAGTAACTGTTTCTTCTATGATTTTCGACAAAAACCTCAAGAAAATGTCGTTGTTATGTAGCTTGTTTACATATAGGTCATTTCGGGACTTATCTAGCTTATCGTTCCAATAACTGTAGAAAAAACGGCGGTAATTCCCACATAGAAATTTAATCACCGGGAAGTGGTTAAAAAATATTATGTTCTTTTATCACGTCAAGAATAGGAGAAAATACTTTAAATGGTTTATTTGAACATACATGTATGTGTGGCAAATTTTCACAAATCTTATAATAAAATATACTTACATGTGTTTGTTTAAGATGAAAGAAAAAGAAACATCAGAAATTCAATCTTCGAGTTCAGATTACTCTAAGTTTAATTCCCCATATAACACTTTTTACAATGCCCATGCCATTTCTCACAAGAACATTGTAAACATATATTAAGACAATCATGTCAAATGAAATACATGTACACTTAATTTCTAGCATTAGGAATTAGCCAAATATACACTCAAACTTGAACTGTTATAAAATTAGGAATTGTTTGGAAAGTAAGCTGTTTATGCTTTGATTTGTCCTAAGATGGTCTTTTGGTTCTATCCTTTTCTGTCATATTTTTAATCTGATTTATAGTTTTTTGGATTTTAACACCACTGACGAGACATTAATGTTTTAAATGTTCAAAATGTGCTTACAAATTGATATCAGGCAATGTTTATTCATCACTTTCCAAAAGCACTTTAGATAATCATATATAAAAATAACAATCCAAAGATACTAATATTATATATAGTAAATTTATACTATACGACGCATTTCAAGGAGTTATCTCTCACCAGCAGCATTAAAACCGAAACATTTGGCAGACCAAAAACTAAACTTATTTTAAACAAGAAGTACTCATAACCAAAAATATCGAAATTGGAAGCCAAATTTCAGCTAAGGGGATCTACCATGTGCAATACAAGGAATGAACCCTTAGTATTTCTATTATTTTTTAATTTTGCTAAATACTGGTAATTTCTATAATTCCGACGATAGATAAATTTAGACTTTCTGTTATGGGGTTACAAGAATGTGCCCTCATACTTTTTCTTTGTCTATGAAAATTAAAACTAGCAGGGGTTCATAGAAACACAAACAATCAACAGATCCATCATTTATTTCTAGAATTGCTTCAACGAACCACAACCTTATTATATGATGTATAATATGTTCCTTTTCAATATAAATTAAAAAAATTGTTTAAAAAAACAAGAAATTCATTCTATATGCTATTAGTAACTCTGATATACGAAATCGCCTGGAAATTGTTACCTGCTAATGCGCGAAAAATAATTAATAAGGAAGCAACACTTTGTCACTTATGGTTGATTCTTTACTTTAACAAAACAAAACAATGTATTCACATTGTATTAAGTATCATTTCATTTGAATTTAAGAACTTTAGAGTTTAATAAGCACTATCGGATTCATTTGTAAGAGTAAAATAAATGAATAATTAAGTACGTATACCGTTTTGAAGGACCTTATTAATAGGTAGGTTGTGGTAACACAGCAATTCTGGCACTACAAAGACCTGATGTTAAGCACTTTAAATTAAAAAAAAAAAGGATAACGTAGTCATTCAATAGTGTATAAATAAACTTCCACAAAAAACAGTTTGTTTGTTTAGTTGGGGTTTTACGCCGTTTTCAGCACATTTGGCTATTTCGCGGCGACCAGTTTTAATTGGAGGAAGCTGGAGTACCCGGAGAGAACCACCGACCTTCGGTAGGAAAATTAGCAATCCCTGTCAATTTAGATCGGAGTCGAACACACCCCGCCACAGGTGAGATTCGAACTCACAACCTCAGTCTAGACAGGCTAGTGATCATTAGCAGTCATGACGACCTACCTAGACCACTCGGCCACCGAGGCCCGCACAAAATACTGTTGTTTTACTGTACTGTGCGTTATCTATAAATGACAATACTAGAATAAGGGATATTTAGAATTGTAGATGTATATTTTGATCAGCGTTCTGAGATGTTTTGTATATATGCTTACCATTCCGGAGCACCTGTTGTTACTCCCGGTTTCTAGTGGGAGTTCACATTGCTTTAGTTTCTTTGCTGTCTTGTTCTAATTCTTTTTTGTTTATCATATTTTTTTTGGTTCGTTTAGTTATATATTTATCCTTGTGACTTTTGTTTGTTATGTTCCATTCTTTTGAATTGATCTTTGGTTTGGATATCGATCTTACGGACTCTTCCCACTTTTTTTGTCGCTTTGGTATTCGTTTGCGGATGTTTATAATGGTTGCATAAATTTGTCATTTAATAAAATCCTAATCTTGAAGAACACTTTGTGAAAATTCAGGTAATGTGAAAAAAAAAATTAATGTGCATTTTGTTTTCAGATCTCATGAAGCATGCGTCGACTTACACCATTACTGACGCAAACAACATTCACACAACAGTCTTCGCTGGTTACAACAGTCTTGTATTGCCAGATTCCCCGGTTATTGTACAGGCCGAATATAATCTTATGACCGTAAATTCATTGGTAAGTTGTTCAGTCTGTACGGTCAGAATATAACCTACTAACAATCGATTGGTTGGTAAATTGTTATTTCTATTTCTCTTATGGTGGTGCGTTGTTATCTATTTCTCGCGCGATGAATTATTTGTCATAACTAATTCCCCATCATATGATATGAACAACTGTTACGAGAAATTCTTTTATTTGATTGGCCTTTGATCCAAACGTCGCTGTTTTCTCATTTGGTTAAAATCTGCGCGATCGTCGTTGAAAGCCACCGTTGCATAGAAACATTTGACGTCACATAAAAAGTGAACGTTAAGATTTCAAGCGGTCGGACGCCGAATCACAAACAAAAAAATATTCTTGAAGAATCATAAGAGAAATAGGTTGAACAACTCGTAAAAATTAGATACCGCTTGATATCAACTTCATTATTTAATTTGGACTTAATAATAAACTCGTCAAAGGCTCGTTTAGTATTATATCCAAATTAAACAACTCGATTTGATATCAAGCGATATCTAATTCTTACTCATTGTGAAACCTATAAATAACAGTATAGGCATAATTACATTTTGTAAAGTAACTTACTTATCTCGATACCAAGTCGGAGAGTATTTTCCCTGATTGTGATTTGTGCTATCAAAAACCTATTTATGAGAGATAAAACAACTGATGTTTATTATCATTTGAAGAAAAGATAACTGCCACAATATAGTTGGTTTGGCATGCTTTATTTTCATCAAAACATGGAGTATAAAAATATAGTACAGGTATGATTGAAGTAGCATTATTACACATGATCTGATGAGAGGGGATCAAAATTTTACCTTTGTCTGTCAAGGGGGGTAAAAAAAATTAGAGATTTTGAATGGGGATCACAAAATTTTGAATATGTCATTTTCAAAATGACCAGCCTATTTTCCGATAAAAAATGATAATTCCCTTCTATGTACAAATATAGCGGCCGAACGCAATAAAAATGTATTGGCTGAACATATTCTACTGATCTTGGTTTATCGGTAAGTTGTTGTCTGTGTACAACTGTAGGGACTGAATTTAACATACTGACCAACGATATATTGGTAAGGTATTGCATTTGTTCCTCTGTACAACTCTACCCAACATTGGTATAATGTCATGCTCATCCCTTATATTAACAATTGTATTGCCAATTTATTGATATGTTTTTACTGTCTAATTCTGCACATGAAAAAAAACCATCAGTTTGTTAAGAATAAAACTCAACAACAAGCAATTTTTTGCTATAATTTTACAATTCCACTGTAAAAAAGGTAATATTCGCAACATCAATTCTTTGGTCCTAAATACCCACTCTTAGTTAATATCAGTGTAAGGCAAACTATATAATATATCTATGGAGGATGTGCACTAAAGGGGCAAAATCCCAAGGTGAAGCAATGTATTAAATAAATAATATCTAGGCATTATCGGTGACTATTTTTGATAGCAACATAAACTTTGGTGCTGGCAGTATAAGAGAAAACTACCATACCTCACTTCAATTCGTTGTCATAATATTTGCATTACCAGTATACTCTAAAATATACCAAGTTACCATAATTTCATCGAACTATGATGTAATAAATATACAATATATGTACATTGTCAGAAAATATAAAGTTTATTTGTACGAGCCTTAGAAGAGGGTACAAATGCGCGGGAGTTGCAGGATAAATTATTGTACATTGTTGAGGTTTTGCAACCAACTTCAAGATGAAGAACAGCACTAATATAAGGCTCTTTTCATTTACCTTCATATTGTACTATAGTAACACAATGGTTAATCCATTATGTGCATAAATCAGATGTCCATTTTTTACCAAGTTATGGCAAATCACAAAATGTCAAAACTTATATTGTATGTGTATATTAACTATATGACCACAACATATGCAAGTATAATATATTTCGGTAATAGTTAAAGTACAATTTCAACGTCAATGACTATCTAACCTCCACCCTCCGCCCCACCCCCCCCCCCCCCTCACCCCCCACACACACCAGAAATGGAAAGTACAAAAAACAGTCTGAACCATTAGCGTGGTTTTTTTGTTAATGACTAGAATCTATTATTGATATTAAGTTTCTTTATCACGGATTGTGTCCCCATTAAAATATTTACATGGATGAGAGTAGCCGAATGCTATCTCTTCAAATAATGTCTTGTCAATAGGCGGGCTTTGATAAATGTTTACAAATTTCATTACTGAGGCAAATAATCCATTTTCCAGTAAGTTACTGGAACTGAAATTTGCAAAATGAATATAAATTTATAGTTTCTTAATTGAGACGTGTAAATTGTACTGTTTCGCAAACAGAGTGGAAGTAGATAATATAATCAAATACTGTTATCAGGTTTTTCTTTTAAGTTTTTATTCCTCCATCATTAGTTATCTGTCTGACCACTTAATATTTTACTTCATTTGATTAAAATATATCGACATTGTATTACAAATCGTTACCTAACTGCACACTAGGGAATAATCATTAGTTTCCTTCGAGGCGATGGTGAATTACAGACTTTGCTTGGTCAGGATAATTCATCAAAAGCATGAAAATTAACTATGTGTATATCAGTTCCGATCAACTGTCATTACATATTTTTGTAATATTCATATATTCTGAAATTCATTATTGAAATCGATTATTAATACGTGTATATTTGCTTTGTGAATCTGCAATACACACAGTTTGTTTTACTTAATCGTATACACTATAATGTATGTATACATTAAAAAAATGTATGATCTCTACTTTATAACTTTTGCCAATCTAGGCCCACCTCCAGAGTCGTGCGTATTTGTTGTTTTCGCGCGGAAAATTTTACTGGTCAACAGAACGCTTTAAGATATACTGGGTTTGCAGATATACAAAAATTGATATTGCAAGTCTAAGACACATTTCATATCAATCAATATCTAAGAATAGCACAATTCCAATACTAAATCAACAACCACAAGCTCACATATTACCATAAATTAAGATACAGCGAAGCAGTCCACAGCTTTTTAGAAAGCTAAAACTTGTTGTCGATTGGATTTGTTCTTTTGTATTCGCACCAGTGGAACGCTTGTAACGTCTGTATCATCGGTGTGTTTTAGTAAGATAAAGCGATCGGGATATTTGCCAAAATAGTAGTCTTGAGACAGAACATCCCTCGTTCGGTGACTCTCGACTAGTAATTTCGTAAATCATGATACATCTTTTTAGAAAATCAGTTATCTATTCGTAAATCATGATACATCTTTTTAGAAAATCAGTTATCTATGCGTTCTATTTCTGATACGAGTGGATAAACATTTCAAAATATTCTATCATCTCGTTGATTCGTGTTCTGTATTTGTGAAATCAAAATGTAAATACTTTTTATCATTTTCTACATCTTACGATCTTATTTAAAATTATTTATAGACTGCTTAGTAGAAACAACATCTTTTAAATAATCTAGAATCAATACAACAAGAATGTTTATAAACTGAGAAAAATTGCTCATAGAATTTTTTTTTTTTTTTTTTTTTTTTTAGTTTTCGAAACTGCAACTAGAATTTTTTGTACGTCATTTTTATCCTTTAGAGTCACTGTAGGATAATGATGATGATGATGATGATGATGATGATGCATTTCAACAAGACTTGTTATCCCTTGCGATGTTTTGATTTCGATTTTTAACAAGTTATTGGCCGCCACCTTTTATACAATATTCGTTGTTACAACAATTCTAGTTAAAGAACAATTAGTTCACACCATACATGAAACTGAAAAATTGGCGTTTTCAAACGATGAAATATTTTTGATGACTTATTTACATGTACATGGTCATCAAAGCGTTTACCGTGATTTAGAAACATAGAATTTGTAAGCTCATTAGTGATATTCTAAAGTTTAACAATACCGAAAAACGCTCTTCAAGATTTTTGTAAAGTTTTTATACATAATATAATAGCATGTAAGGTAAGAATTGAAAGGAGTAGGGCCAGTTTCCCCTTTATTTGTTTCAATCATAACCATTGATTGTTTTAATCTTTAATATTTACTTTTTATCGTAAAGGATTGTTTGCAATTGCATTTTTAAGTTAGCAAAGAAAAATATTATGCTTAATCATTAATAAGGTCAAGTTTTCTACCGACCAAGTTCGTGTATATAGGCGATTTGGATCAATTTGCATCACTTTTTGGAATATTGCCAAGAAGGACATTCAGAACCAAAACCATTATACTTTCGTATGAAAGGAGATACATAATCTCACTTACAGCCAAAAAATTCGTTTTGGTTCTGAGTGTCCTTCACGTTGAAAAACTGTCTTCAAGATGTTAATTTGGCAAAGTGATAAATCTGTCTCCAAAGGCGATATTTAGGTATGTGGAAATTTTTTTAATAACTTACTTGTTAGTTATTATTAGCCATTCTTTAGCGACGACATAGCAGGCTGTGCCTCCAGACATTTTTAAAGGTTTTAGGTGACTTTTTGAAAATGGCCCTAGAAGTGAAATAAATGCAGGGGGAAATAACCCTACTTCTTTACACCGATTTATATACACCATTGCTAACCAAATCATGCTACATGTATTTGTAATCTTGTGGTTAAAATCTATACAAATGTATGCTTGGTATCATTTGTGTGTCTGTGGATCATTTGTATGTCTGTGGATCATTTCTTTGTCTATGGATCATTTGTGTGTCTGTGGATCATTTGTGTGTCTTTGGATAATTTGTGTGTCTTTGGATCATTTCTGTTGTTTCCAATTTTTAGATATTGCATCTCCTTATGTGTGGATATAAAATTGTTTCTTGTTATAGTCTTTTGTTGCAGTCTCATAGAAACTGAAATTTTCAAATGGTATTCATAATGAACATTCATCATTTTTAATTACATCTTGAAAATGACAAATTGTTTACGTGTTAGATACAAGGTAACCATTACATGCATTTAAGTTTAGTCAATATGTATTTTAAAAACTACTTCATATATTTGCTTTTCCTGCCAGAATAAAAGTTAGTAGCAATTAGTGTCTGTTGAAAGAATACAAAAGCAACCCAAGTGTTTATTTAAGCAGTGCAATAGTCATGTCTGATATTTGCATCTAAGAATGATAGTTATCAAACGTTTTTAATAATAAACGTTATGAAAATGAATAATGATTTATGATTCCTCAGCAGAGTACAGGTTCTGTCAAGTAATCATTGCATATTAATTCATCATTATATCTTTAACCGGATCTCGAACACTGCTGATGAGTTGTCAGTCAACGAATGGCCATACAGTGCATCAAATTTATTCGGTAATTTGTGATACATTTTATTATTTATTTTTCATATAGGAACCTAACATGGGCCATTTTCTTGTACACCGATACTGTAGTGAAATGCTACTTCAAAATTATCTGATTGTAAAAAAATGTAAATCTGTTGGAAACAAAGGAAGAGCATCTAACTTGCCACCAAGTATGCCAATAGAGCTACATAGTTAGCAATTGAATCTGTTCAACTGCATATTTGTAATATCATTTACTAAAACGCAGTAATGATAAAGGCGTTACAAGATTTCCGTTGATAGGGAAATTTTCGTACCCCTCTATAGGGGATAAGAAGTGACAAATACCATGTTAATGCTTGGAATTTGCACATATCCAGTCTCGCGCGCGTCTGTTATGACAAAATTGAACTGAATATGCTTATCTACTATATTTTTTTGCAGTCTATGAAGAAATAACCTCAATCACGCGGTGCACGCTAAAAACCCGCGTAACCCTTTAATTACGTCATTGTAGAAAAGAAAATTATGTCTATGAAATGGTAGACGAAAACAATTTGACCAATCAAATGATGTGTTTCATCCAATATTAAATTTGAGTTGATAGTGTATAACATTGGTATAACAAACCCAAGTTTTAAATAAAGCGGAATTCCAAAGCACATTATTATTACCTTGACAAATTTTCGTAACCCAAAACAATATTCCATACGTCATCAACCTTGAATGCATTCCAGCAAGTCATTTGGTTATAAAAGCTAATGGAAAATTCTAATTCAAGCCTTTGAATCTAACGGACATTAAGCATAATCTAATACATGTAAGTATAACATGCCTTAATTGAAACATTTAGTATAAAAGCTAGAAAAGTATTTATTTCTGTCTGATTAAAGTTGATACGCATTTTTTCATGTACTCTTCTGAATTGAACAAGATTCCACTTTCTCATTTTGTGGCTGGTCTGTTCTAACATTGTATGTTATCAATCAACATCAAAAGCATGGTTTATCTATAAAGGACTAATACAAAGCTCTACTAATTACTTCCAGTTAATTAAACAGATGAGGAAGAATAAAAAACATTATGGGTTATTGACAAATAATTTAATTTGATTTTAATACTGCATTTTAATTGGTGGAACAGCATAGAGCAACATTGGTTATTCTGTATAACCTGGTTTGTTCTTGTGACGTAACCAACGGATTAATTTGCCACTTGTAAATTCAAATAATCCTATGACATTATTGATGCTTGAATCGACGAATTTGGAAAGTAAATTACAAGGAATGTTTCCAATATTTGAACATGTTATACTTCAATAACCTGGTTTGGGTCAGTTTACGGCATTCATAAATCGCTTCGCGGTTTATTATGCGTAAACTGACACAAACCATGTTATATCGTATAATTTGTTCAAACATTGGAAAAATTACTTATATGTTTTTTGTTGTTTTTTTGGTTGTTTTTTTGGTGAAAATAGGTACATCAGTTGTAATTAACCGATCAGATTTCGTTTGCATTATAGGCACATTTCTGTACGATTTCTTCAAAAATGACGTCACGATACAACTCGAAAGAAAAAATTGCAAGTTAATGGAAAGGAAAGATATGATTGATAAACTCTTGACAAAATCCATACACACACGAGACAATAGTTCAAGCATAGAAACATCGTTTGTATTGCTATAATTGATCTCAAAGGAATTGTATGTAGATAGAAATCTTTAATGCAAGTAAAGGTAAAACCACTAAATTACAGATTTTTATGACATTGCAATTATTTTATGCAATTAGAAAGTTCAAAACTGTCTCTACTAAAACATATCATAAAATACCGAAATAAATATCGAAATTTTTTTTCATCTTTAACTTTTATAATTCTTCAATAATGTTGATTTAAAATCCTTAAAATAGAGGTCTTTTACTGTAGATTTCATATAAAAACGGCCGAAAAAAAATTGTCATTTCTCAAAAACAAATCCCTAGAATTTTCTATAAAAATGATATTTGATTACTGTCAACTTTTCTGTTCATTGATGCAAAACAAATATAGGGTCACAAGATTCATTTTCGCTGTGGAAAACATTCAAACTTACCTCCTGTCTATAAGAACACTAAAAATGTACATTTTTCACCGCGACGTCACGCTTATTTTGGCTTTTTGACGCCTTTTTTCGCTCTACACGCAGTGGTCAATTTAATATACCGAGGAAACAAATCTGGTGACCCCTAATAAAAATTATATGAATAAAAAGAGAATTTCAATGGCAATAATATATCATTTATTAAAAAAATCATATGGACAGGATTTTGAGAAATCATTATTTAAAGTCTAAAATTTTAATGCTTGGAGCCATATCGACGTGCATTCTATGTTTTTACACATTCTATTTGCCAAAACTTAATAACGACACGAAAAACTAAAACGGAGTCGGGAAGATTCAGGGGTCCAAATGACTGAAAAAGTTAGAACCTTACCTATTTTCTCTTTTCGCAGTATTCTAAGAAAATTAATAAATTCTTTGATATCAATTTTGATGCACAAAATGTGCACATTTCATCGATTTACTAATCATCACTTCTGCTCAAGGTCTAAAATTAAAAAGAAAAAAACAAAATCAATAATCCAAAAATTTGAAGAGCAAATTCAAAAATGCCAAAATGACCAAAATTCTAAAGCAGAAAAACCATTTAAGGGCAGAGCTATGCACAAGCGAGATACTGAGACAGAAATGGTGACGTTATATTTTGTATATAAATGTTTAAGCGACATTAAATGCAGATATTAATTTCCTTTTGCAGAATCTAAAAGTTCAAGTATTTTTTACTTGCCATAGTTGCTTATTTACAAAACCAACATTTACATTATACGTGTTAGATATTGCCTTTCTGTTGTAGGACATGAAATCGCAAACATTATCATCATCAGGATGGTTTACCGTGGTAAGTGATGATAACACATACATATACTTAATAGATGTGTTATTTTAGCCAGACTTAATCCGTGGTTTTACATGTATGTAATTTTGCAATACGTATGTTACATATCCTGCGACAAGCAACCTACAATACAATAACCATATTTTGCATTCTTGACCACGAACAACTGTTCTATATTAAATTATAATTATGTACTAATTTATTTGTCTTGTTAGGAATATCGAAACATCTTTACCATTTCTTTAACTTCACTACATCAACACATTAAAGAAAAAAATGGTTAATATCAAGGTTACCTTTTTGAGCATTACATCCGGTTTTGTTTTGATCATCAGCCTGGTATAGTGTATGGAATCACGGGAAAATAAATCTTATAAAGGTACCCCCTCAGTACCCCCTCATCTGCTTTATGAGAATGGTTTAAACGAGGTAGTAACGTTATTCTACTAGATGATGATTATTCACACATTGACACTTGATGAATCAAGCTACTAGTTGTGCCGGGATATAGGCTAGCCTAACACATTTATAATGTTGAATATCATTGTAGGTATGGAATGACACCAGATTATCATGGGATACCGCAACGTATGGAAATATAGAATACATTTATGCATCTCAGAGCTCAGTATGGCACCCCGAACTTATTGTAGAAAATTCGTATGTATAAGCATATTACCTGCTATTATTTTATGTATCTGAAAATATATTAATGATGTTATACGCCAGACTTGTTATTCTTCATTATATTAGAGCAATTTTCATACTTTTTATAGACAACTTTTTACTCGTGCTCAAAGGTCGTCCGCTCGACCAAATAAGTTAAAGGAGAGCTCAAAACAGCTAATGGAGGGTGTTTATAAACCTTTTATGGTTCTAGAACTTAGATAGGTCCAAGGGAAACCTTGTTACAGCTATAAAAAAAATTCAACTTTTTAATTATGTCATCAGTGTATATTAACATTCAAATACATTATATTCCTTAATATACTGTAGAAATGGGTAAATACTTAAAATTTAAAAATTCATTATTATCATTAATCAACGGTCACGGTAGTAACGAATGAAAGGAAGACTTGCTCTGCTCCCTTTAACTAATCGACCAAAAGGGATACCAATAGAGGGAAATTATTGGTATTTGATTCCCTATGGAATTTTGATAGGGCTTATCAGAAACCATCGTTCACGAGACTATAAAATATTTAGGGCGAGTAAGCTTCATAATAATAACTGATAATCACGCAAATGACTTTCAAAAGATATGTTATAACATAAAAATGTTTCTCCTATTCATGACGTGTTTAATCGGTGGGATAAAAATACATAATAATTTTAACCACTTGCGGGTGATTAAATTTCAACGTGGGAATTACCGCTGATTTTTCTACTGTTATGGAAACGATAAAATAGAGGAGTCCCGAAATGACGTTTATGTAAACAAACTACATAGCAATGACATTTTCTTGAGGTTTTTGTCGAAAATCATAGGAGAAACAGATTATCCTTCAATTTACTCGTGAGTTATGGAATTTCTCCACCCTCAATATTTAAATTTTATATTTTAACACGCTTGCAAAAGCTCGCGTGTTGAAAATCGAAAATTTAACTATCTCGGGTGGAGAAATTCCATAACTCACTCGTACCTGAAGGAGAATCTATATGTATATGACATCCATCGTAATAATAGGGTTATTGTATAATTTTTTTTAACTTTTAATCGCCAATAATGAAGAGCATACAGTCGAGTGAAAAGAAGTCCATAATAAAGCTATCCGCTATGAGCAAACACACATTTGTTTCACCTTTATTTCAACCTATTGAAATACTTTAATACTTCGCATTTATGTTGACCCATTTGCAATGGTATTAAGCTGTTACAGCGTAAACGTTGGTAGAACGTTATTTCCTTTCTCATCATCCCTCTTAAATTTGTTTCACTGATCAACTAGAAAAAAAAAAACGGTTTGTTGTTTCAAATTTAAACTATCATTTTAAACGTAACCTTTAAACTAGATTCTCAAAATCTCCTACTGGTTTACAGAAAGCTGCAAATTATTATACCTTCGCTCCAAAAGAAAGGTGCGTATACTGTTTTACCCTTATGGTTCCGTGCGTGCGTGCGTCCGTAACAAAATTGCCGTTATCTGCAACTATACACAGCCACACGATATTTTTCACAACCCTTCTATAGGTTCGCCATATCGTGGGACACGTTTTCTGACCAAGGCGACCTCAACTTCCTGTTTGAAGACTTCGTGTATTTTTCGACTTTATCGCGGTGGGGATGATCAATGGTTCTCAGTACCCTTTGTTTTTCAAGGTTTTTCAATATTGTAAAAATAATAAAAAATTTTAATCTGTATTTTTAGAGTACTAGACTTAAGTAGCTTAGGAGATGATGACATACAAGTCAGAATAAGATATGACGGCGAGATACGTTGGGAACCACCGGCCATTTTATCCACATCATGTTCTATGGATGTTACATACTTTCCTTACGACTCTCAAACATGCGATATTGAACTTGCCAGTTGGGGTTTCCACACTGATTCCGTTAATCTCACATTTCTCAAGACTGGTGTCAACCTCCAGGACTACAGAACAAACGGAGAATGGAACCTTTTCTCGGTGTCTCAGTTTAGTAGTGAAATTACAGAAGACGGCTTTACGTATTCTGAACTTTTATTTAGGATTGTGTTGGACAGACTTCCTGGATATTACATTATGAGTGTTATTTTCCCGGTAATCCTAACTTCAATATTAACAGTAGTGACATTTATTTTACCTGTAGAATCAGGTGAGAAAGTAGGATACATTTTGACAGTCTTGCTTGCCTTAGCTGTTTTACTGACTTTATTTGCAGACAACATGCCGACCACATCAAAGCACACATCAGTACTTGGTAAGTACAGTGTGTAATTTTGGGTATTTATCCAGTACTTCTATTTCAAGGTTAACTGGCATTATTCTTATTGATCAAAATGTATTGCAGTCATAAATGACAATGTTATGCATGTAAATTATATTATAGAGGATTTTAAACAACAAAAAAACACTTAAGTTGAACGAAAAAAGTTGACTCCCATTATATCATTTACATGAATATAACTAAAAATTTCGGATTTGTCAAAGTTATCTGTAGGTCCGAAGAAAATGCCTGCACGATATTTACTTCTAAAATCTGAAAAAACTCTTAAACTATTTTTAGGGTCACAATTCAAACGTAGAATATGTATTTAGTCAAAGAAAGATAACTATTAAAGATTGCCGTCAGTGCTATTTTGTCATTTTTCAGTTGTGTTCCTGACAGTTACCCTTGGAATGGCATCAATTGCAATCATTTTTACCATTCTGATCATAAAACTTTTCTACATGCCGAAGGAGTACATCCCTCCAACATGGATGCAAACGTTCATACACAAATTCAAAGCGATGAAATGCAAGGAAAAACCAAGAAGTGGAAGTGTGGTTGAAGTTAAAACTACAGTGGAGGAAGACAAAGAAATTGAAAAGGTTGCCTGGAGTGATAATAATGGTTTAAATGACATTAAAGTAGCTATTAAATACAGTAATAGAGAACTAGCGGAGTCATTTGACCAGCTGTTGCTTTATATTTTTACTGTCATATACGTATTAGTTGTATTATGCTTTACAATAACACTGAGTGTTGGAGATTGAACCAATGCATTCTTGTTGTTACATTAATACAAATGTTCAGAGTATATTCAGAATAAATTTAAGAGCTAAAGAGGACAAATATACCTAAGGAGCAATCCAAAAAACGTAATCCATTAGACAGACAAAACCCATGAAGACAAACGAACAAATCCAAGTACAACACATAAACACTGAAAACTAAAAAACAATGAACAACACGAACTCCTATAAAAACCAGGAGTGAACTCAGGTGTTCCGAAAGGGTAAGCAGTTCCTGCTCCGTATACGGTATCCGTCGTGAAGTTCAACAGAGTCAATCCAATGGTAGTCACAAATCGGTGGAGGTACATGAAATGTTACGACAGTGGGAACAGGTCCAACATCATCTTGGATATTGGAACACTGTAACGGTCAATCAATTCGTGATGATGACCGTAAAATTTCCTAAGTGATGACACCAACTTATCCCTTATAAAACCCTGGTAAAGAAGCTTTTGTGACAGCAGTAATCCTCTTTGTCATTGTAACTCACGCAATCCCTTGAATATCGGATAAGCTGAGAAACATAGACGACATATGCAGGCGATGCTGGTATATTGCTACTCAAGAGGGGAAAGTTAACAATAGGAAAGTCGCAGTCATCACGTTTGTCTTCAGATGTCCCTCATTGTCTATTTCGAGAAACAAATCCAAATATGAAGCGGACTTATGATGTATCTGTAGTATCCTTAATTTCAAGTTCACTGGGGTAGATGAGACGTAGAAAGTCTTGGAATTTATCGTTATTTAACGACAACACGTCATCTATATAACGAAAAGTGAAATTAAAGGATTGGGCCAGTTTCTTTTTGTTTTCACATAGAAACCCTTGAATGAAGTCCGCTTCATGTGAATACAGAAACAGAAATTACTTTTGAATGAAAGTAGGAGGATAGAAATGTGACTTTTTTCTAATCTCCCTAATGTTTTAAATGAAAATATAAGCTTTTACATTGTATCTAAAGTTTTAATACTAGTATATCTTTAAGTCTTCTCGTTTGAAACGCTAATATATTTTTGCACGTTTTGATCCCGTCGGAAGACAAACGAGACCAAATATGGGAAATACTCTATAGTTTAGGTTCCAGAAACGTTGCCCATTTCAACTAAACTTCGTAGCTATATTAACTAAAACTCAATAATGCATGGATGAATTATTGCTTAGCGTCCTGTGCCAACCAGGATAAATTCTTCCTTTCGTGATGATTTGTTATCACATATAAATAATGTTGTCACATCCTTGAAGAAAATTAATTATACAGATAAGTTAAATATATTATGTCACATAATACATTAGAACCTGATTGTCATACTGGAGTCGTCATCACGCAGTCTAAAGAACTGAGGGCATCAGACCCTGATCAGACAGCTTCTTAACGTTACTGAAACACTTTTTACAGGTTTTTTCATTGTGTAGTTATATTGTGTCTTGTATATATTACTTTGATGCTAAAGGGTGTAATAATGCAAATAAAGATTTATAAAAACTATTTGTTTATTGTAAAGAATTGAAACAATGATCCGACATTACAAAGTATGTTATTCAAAATGCGTTGTTGAATCAAAATATCTGGTAATCATTGTATTATTCAATCTAATTAAAAACCGATCTCTCATTGCTCCCGTTTTCTGATATGTCGCATCAATCTCTCATCGCTCCCGTTTTCTGATATGTCGCGTGGGAGATCTAACGAAACCAGAAAACAGGAGCGATGAGAGATCGGTTTTTAATTAGATTGTGTATTATTATGCAATGTATTATAAGAAATTATGTTGATGTATTATACTGATAATATACTGTGAAAAATATAAATTATAATACCTACCCATTTTAAAATAGGCATAGAGCATAGATTCAGTATATTATATCTTCATTATATTTTTAAATCGAATTACCTTGTTTAATATGGCCATTAAAAGATATTACAGCATGTGATTATTCATGAATAAAAAATATGTTACTTTCAAGCCAAGGAGTACGTTCATCGGACAGAACTCTGTCTATAGACTGATATTGTTTGTGATACCCTTATTTGAAGCAGCTCCACAAAATTTTAACTGTCAATTTTAAAATATTATAATGTCTGAATAGCTAGAAGACATCCGTTTTCTATTATATGATTGAAAATGTACACAGTTGGTAACGAAGGAAATGTTTGTATACCCACTTCACATATATATATTTACTTGTCTATTTTAATAGAAAATAAATAAGATTCTATTCTAATAGGAAATAAATAGGATTTGAAATATGTGTTTTAGTTTGAGAGAGAATATGAATAGTAAACAAATAAGCAAGAAATAAATATAGGTTGATGTGCTCATTTTAGAGCTATAAAGCCTTGAAAATTTGCAGGAAATGGGTTTTCTCTGGTTTTTCATTGTCTTTGCATTGGTAACTTCAGTCTCTCAAAAATGTATGAAAAAATAAAAAGTATTTCATAAAATTTTGTCAAATACCATTTTAAGGTATATATGATTGAATTATAAAAGAAAAAGTGGGGGTTCATGGGCAAAAACATTAATGTTTAAGAAATGGATAAAACACGAGGATTCCGAAAATCTGACAAAAAGACCAAAACATGACCAGCGAGCCTCCTTAAGAAACGAAAGCATTTGTCCGGTCTAGTATCCATTCAAGTATTATAGTTAAATTATTTGTTTTGTCGATTATATTGAGTCCTACAATAAACAATATCCGATACAGCCTCTTTTATTTTGCCACAATTAAGTTAGATGATACCTAAAGCTTTTCGGTTATTTTAAAATAGGCCCGTAGGGTATGTTCTCTTAAAGCTGTGATGAATAGTATTATGCCCAATTTTTGAAAAAAGCAACAGCAGTGATTAATATTAGTATTGGTGTAATATTTTGAGTATTTAGAAACATACACTTCCAAGTTTTATACTTGCCATTTAACTTTACCTATCATCTATAGATGACTATACCCGAAACTTTTTTGTAGATATGATATATGAGTTTTTGCGATATAAATATAACAATTAGTTTAATGGTTTAAATGTTGACATCCTAGTAATATTTATAGAACCGGATTTAAACATTCCTTCCTTGTACACTGAACCCTACATCAGAAAATATTAGGTATATGCAAGCAAGTACAAATACCTATTTTCCCAGTTATAATGTGTTTCGTATTGCAAGAGTGTAAAACTCCATAATATGAAAGCTCGGATATGATGGATTAATTCTTGACAAACAAATCTTTTACAATAATTCTAGGTGAACCATCGTGTGTCCTTTTGCTCCCGAAGCTAAATGTCTTATTTAGTGGTACTTTTTTTAAGTCACAGTCTAAAATATTCAGCCTCTATCGAATTCTGATAAAACTCTGGTAAGTTCAAAATTATCTCCTGAATGGATATGTCAAATTTGGCGGAAATTATACAAATGTGGGTCACTTCCGGACAGTGAAGTTCTGATTTCATCAGAAATTGGACTAAAATGAGCCAATACAACCGATTGGAACTTGCCAGAGTTTTCCAATCCTCACATAAAAGACTCCAAAGGTATTCCGATAAAAAGTTAGTTCCAAATCATCTCCGGAATGGATATGTCAAATTTGGCGGTAATTATACAAATGTGGGTCACTTCCGGACAGTGAAGTTCTGATTTCATCAGAAATGGGACTAAAATGAGCCAATACAACCGATTGGTGGGAAATTAGAGCTAAAGGTAGGCATTTTGTTAAAATAAAATCATTTTACTGCAGAAATAAGCAAAAAAGCAGACTGGATGGAGAACAGAAAAAAAAGTCTGACGATTTGAAATTTGGCGCTCTCGGAATTGATTCCTCCTTTTTGTTATGGTATTATAGATCGGGGCCGGATCAGTCACAGATAACATACTGTGTCAATTGTAACGAGCCCCTGTGTTTTAATCGTGTAACGTGTATGAGATTTCATTGAACTCGAATTAAAATATTGTTGGAACGAACTTTCATCGGTGTCAAATGTTTGAAAATAATCCCGCTACACATTGTAATTTTTTTCTATTACTAATGTAAATTATTGAGTTATTTGGTTTGAAAAGAATAAATTAAATAAAATGTTTCCTAAATTAGACGATGGTACAACTTGCATTCAACATCTGCAAATTTAAACATAGATTTGAACTTAATCTTGTTCGTAAAAGTATCTTAAAGTACTTTTAAAATATGGCAAAATCTATAATTTTTTTGACAAATATCATTTATTAATTATGTCGTAATAGTACATCTTTTACATAAGTAATTGTTTGATCTGGATAAACGAACATCTAATTTAGACAAGGGATCCTATGAAGATAAAATGTATATTTATCCGTTACAGTTAAATATGTTTCCTTATAAAGTCAAGTATACATGCATTTACTGAAAATAAAATAGATCACTAAAGACAATTTATTGACAAAATAAATACCATACATGTATACGTGTACACAAAAGGACAAATATACATAAGGGGCAATCAAAACAACGTAATCCATTGGACATACAAACCCGGGAAAACAAATGAACAACCACAAGCACAGCAAATAAACACAGAAAACTAAAAAACCATGAACAACACGAACTCCTATAAAAACCAGGAGTGAACCCAGGTGCTCCGGAAGTGTAAGCAGTTTCTGCTCCGTATACGACACCCGTCGTGAAGTTCAACAAAGTCAATCCTGGGGAAGTCACAATTCGGTGCAGGCACATGAAAGGTTACGACAGTGGGAACAGGTCCAACATCATCTTAGATATTGGAACACTGTAATGGTCAATCAATTCGTGATGACGACCGTAAAATTTCCTAAGTGATGACATCAACTTATCCCTGATAAAACCCTGGCCAAGAAGCTTTTGCGACAGCACTAATCCTGTTTGTCGAAAGTCAGGGTAACTCACGCATGCCCTTGAAAATCTTATAAGCTGAGAAACGTAGACGCCATATGCAGGCGATGCTGGTATATTGGTACTCAAGAAGTGAAAAATAGCAATAGAAAAAATGAAGTCATCACATTTGTCATAAAGTTTTGTCTTCAAAAGTCCCTCATAGTCTATTTCAAGAAAAAAATCCAAATATGAAGCGGACTTTGGTGTATCTGTAGTATCCTTAAATTTGAGCTCACCGGGGTAGATAAGATGTAGAATGTCTCGGAATTTGTCGTTATTTAACGACAACACATCATCTATATAACGAAAAGTGAAATTAAATGATTGGGCTAAGTTCTTTTTGTTTTCACGTAGTAACACTTGAATGAAGTCCTCTTCAAATGAGTACAGAAACAGATCGGCGAGGAGAGGAGCAGAGTTGGTTCCCATTGGAATGCCGAATGTTTGTTGAAAAATTAGACCGCCAAATTCAACGAATATGTTGTCTATGAGAAAATCTAACATGTTTGTAATTTCATCTTCAAAATACTTTTTGTCAGAATCAGAGTGGTTCTTCACGAAATAAGCCTTTTCTCTGCCTAGAACAAGAAATGTATACCTGCTTGTCCCATTTTGCTTGAAAAAACATTGATGAACTAGTTGCTTTAAGCGATCGCTTAATTGAGAATGTGGTATGGTAGTGTAGAGTGTAGAGAAATCGAATGGTTTTATGCTGTTGCATGTAGACAAAGATTTTGATGTTAGATATTGAAGTAAATTTTTGGAGTTTTTAAGAATCCACGCCACTGGTGGAATATGATGTTTCACAGTAATTCTGAAGGCCCTCTCTAATACATGTCAATATGAATGTTAAAATCTTTGAAAGAGGTTTTGTAGAGAAATTAGCTGACCCAGCAATGTACCTTTGTTTAAACAAATTCTTATGTAGTTTAGGAATAAAGAACAATAAAGAACAGGAAGGTCAATTTCTTCACCCTTTGTAGACATGCCAAAGGAATGAAGAACGGTCTTGTGGTTATCAAGGACTTCCTGCTTAGTGAGTGTGGTCGGTGTATAAGTTGGGTTACCGGCAGTGTTATCTATTCCCAATTCGTTTCTAAGACACTCAAAATAATAGTTCTTGCAGACAAAAACGATGTTATTGGGGGCTTTGTCAGCTGGGACAACTACATATTTGTCATGGACGCGAGTCAAGTTTTCAACAACCTTAGGGTCTTTAAAGATGGATTTAGCTTTAGTGCTCATAGACCCTTGGAGCCTTTTATTCGGATTTGTATCATTGACCTAATAGCCTTCACCCACTCTGAAAGTGTATCAGCAGGTTCCTGTTCCTACAAATTATACATTTAGAGTTAGTTTTAGACAGACTTCAATTTATATTATAAATATATTTAATGTACAAATATTTTACATAGAGAATATTAATATGGTTTAATTATAATTTGAATGAATAAATAATAATAATAATAATAATTTATTAATATAAATTAACAGTTACCAATTTATATTATATATTATACATGTATCATTACGGAAGGGTATTAGGGACATGCATGAAAAAAAATATTTCACCACGGCGAGTTACTATCTCGCCGCCGCGAATTGCTATCTCGCCGGGGCGAATTACTATCTCGCCACGGCGAGTTACTATCTTGCCGCGGCAAGATACGTTTTAACCTTGGAAAGTTCATATTTGCGCGGTAATTTCCCGCCAGGATTCAGCATCGTTGTCCTTGGTCCTTGGGTGGTGCCCTTCAAAAGCTGTGTTTGGTTGTCCGAAATTCCGATCAAGATGGCTGTTGTTACTAAAAATTGAAAAAGAAGGGATGAAATTTAAAAGATCTCCTTCGAAGTCACATGGCCAATTGGAACAAAATTTGGTGGAATGGTCCTTGGGTGGTGCCCTTCAAAACTTGTGTTCGGTTTTCCAAAATTCCATCCAAGATGGCCTCCATTGCGAACATAGTTTAACAAAAGACCCTATTGGAAAAGCACTAAAAGATCTTCTCGTCTGTAACCAGCAGTGCAATTTGAAACAAACTTTAGTGGAATGGTCCTTGGGTTGTGCCCTTCAAAACTGGTGTTCAGTTTTCTGAAATTCCATCCAAGATGGCGGCCATCGCAGAACATAGCTTAACATGGGACCTATGTGAAAAACATTAAAAGATCTTTTCGTCTGTAACCACAGGTAATTTTGAACCAAACTTTGGTGCAATGGTCTTGTTTTTTCGAAATTCCACACAAGATGGCCGCCATCGTGTAACATAGTTTAACATAGGACCCAGTGGGAAAATCACTAAAAGATCTCTCATCTGAAACCATCAAAACTTTGATGATATGGTCCTTTAGTGGTTCCCTTACAAAATGTATTCAGATGAGCGATACAGGCTCCTGGAAGCCTCTGGTTTGTATTAATATACAGTGCATTGTAAAATTGGTATGATATCGTAGATTGTTATTTGAAGGTCGTCTGTTGATTGCTAGTATACTAATGTGTGTTTTGTAATTGTATATATAACATGCATGCAAAAGATGAAAACGAGCTACCAGATCTCAGTGTTAAACAGAAACAACTTTAAAAGTCTACACAGAAAAAGAAATTAAAAGATACCATTCTGATGATTTCGATGAAGAAGATGTGACCACGCCAAATAAGACTTTTGAGAAAAGCAGAAACGTAAAAACCACCAAGTCGGTAAGAAGCACGATTCTAAAGGTGTAAGAAAGATAGCATTCGGCTGGATTCATAATTCTACGCCAGTCAGGAAAGTAAATGGTGGGGGTGCACGTACAATACCAGTATCCAATGATGCGAATGTAGCGGCCATACTACAGGAAGGAAAAAAACATGTTTTTTCCAAATGGACAAACAATCAAAGGTCTAAAAGATGAGGAATACACATTTAAGCTCTACGATTTTAGTTATACTAAAATTTGAGAAACTGAAGCTGAAACAAATACAAAGGCAAGTGATTTACCAGCTAGTGACCATGACAAAATCTCAAGCAGACCACAGAAAGGCGTGAAAACGCAAAGTGAGCCCAGGACAGATCAAGATGGTAACTACTGAAAGCTCTGAATTCTTTACAGTCCTAAGTAGCTATGACAAAGACGGATCTACATATCTGGTATTAGATGCTACTGGCAGTGATGCAGAGTGTTTTAGCATAATTAATACGTTTTGTGCATTTAACATATTGCATTTTCAATTAGTATGTCGCAATTATTCCTTTTTATTGTTATAGTTTTTGTTTCTATCAGATGCAAAATCCTAAAAATAAAGTTGCATTTAATTATGCATTTTTAATTCCGATCAAGGGGCTTCTGATACGAAAATATAATAAAAGTTAATTAAAACAAAACTTTGGTGGAATGGTCATTGGGTAATCCCATTCAAAATATATGTTCGGAATTTTGAAATTCTTATCAAGATGGCTGCTGTTACTAAAAAAAGGTATGCATTTTTAAAAATCTTTTTTTCTTAAACTAAAAAGATTGAATGGATCTATATACTATATACCTTGATGTCTTCTTTCACAATTATGTTCGATGACGAAGTCCGTCACCCAAGGTGGCCGCCATACTTAGTTTAACATAGGACCTATCGGCATGAACATTTTTTTAGAGGCATATTTAATGATTGTTCATGCTACAAATCAATTCAACCGACGTGGTACTTTCTTACAACTAAACTACAAACCAATAAATATACAATATTAGGTTATGACAAAGGAAGGACATAGGGCATGCATCAATGAGACATCATCTCGATTCAAAAGAATATCATGGTAAAAGCTATATCATCTAGGCGTCGTCATGTAGCCTTCAACATTGAGCAACAGCCCAACACACACAGTAAGCACTAAATTGCCCCGACATAAATGTCAAACATTAAATAATAATCACCACAAATCCAAAATTAAACAAAGCAATTCACATAGAAACAAACAACAAAAAACAATAAGAAGACGCATTACAACCACTGAAAATACAGGGTCCTGGCAGGCACGTATAGAACGTGGCGGGGATAAACATGTTTGTGAGTACTCAACCCTCCCCTTAAATCCTGGGTCAGTGGTCAAAATATGAAGACCGAAAAATTTCCTCATTGATGATAAAAACCTTTCCTTGATAAAATCCTGTTGAAGTAGCTTTTATGACGATATATGAAACCTATAAACAGTTTAGTATAGAATAGAAAAAATATTTTAAACATTTAAATAATATTGTTTTCATACTGCACCTACAGTGTATATATTGTAATCAACCTAAAATTATTTACACAAGTAAAAACATTCTCTTTCCCTGAATGAGACAGCGACTGTAAAGCACTGCTATATGAATTTAAATGCCTAAAAGTACTGAAGAATAAAGAGTAATTACAGTACGACAGCTGGCCTAATATATATTAGGCAGTATCGATTGTCGTAATGTAAGATATAATCGTTTGGCTTCATCCATATCTGATGGAAAATCAAGTCTTTGCTCTAACATAATCAAACAACAAACATCGAACACGTCTTTATCACACGGGTAACATTTCCTCTTCGCATTCACTGCTACATGCATCTATAGTGTGTTGTGGAACATCTTTTAAATGATTCATTCTACCTACAACTTCTGGCGTGTGGTACATTAGAAAAGGTCGACCACCTGGCATTAACATATTTCGACATTTTCGTATTGGATGAATATTCCAAACTCTGACTACTTCATTTAAACTTGACTGAAAAGCAAAATATGAAAAAAAGTTAAATCTAATTTCTGTAATAAAAGGGGCATCAAAATACTGGACAGATCATTCAAAATTCGTAAAGAGCTACTCTTCTTGTTTTAGAATTTCTTTTTCTGTTTCTGTTAAGTGGAGGTGCAGATTCGACATTGAAAGAACTTGAATGCTACGTATCTGTAAAAATTGAACATTAGGAAAACTACCAAGCATTGTACACATCTGCGATATATAATGAAGACTTGGTTTGGTTAACAATTAAGCGGTTTAGGATGATATGCAGATAATGGAAGTATAACGCCTCTGATAATATTCAGAGAAAATAGTTAAGTCTAACATGTCTAAGACAGTTGAAAACAATGTTATAATTAATAATACAAAAAAATAAATTGCATGGTGCATATCTGCAATAAAAATGAAGAATTCACGGAAGTTTGTTTAAAAAGTACCAAAGGGTCTAGCAGATAATACAGACAATGCTATAAAAATTAAAGGCCATACTGACGGACGGACGTACAGACTCAAAACTACGGAAAGTGATCCTTACGTGTCAACTCTGCAATAGGTACAGGCTACACAAAATGACTGAAATTGTTTTAAGGTAAACCCGTATATACTAAAGCCATGAAAAACTCTTTTCGAGATATATTTTGGTAAAAATGTTTTTATGCTATAATATATGTGTTCATAATTGTTTATATGCTTGCAAATTGTAAACATGTATGCTATGACCTATTGGTCTTATGTTTGAATTAATAAAGACAAGTTGTTCAAAATGCAATATTTATATAGAAAATTAATGAAATTGTTTATTTCTTATAAAATGAGTGTCCCAGCAGACCACCTTAATTTTGGCAAGTGTCAAAATTATTAAAATTGTATCAGGAGGTAGGTAACATAATAATCATGTGTTAATACATCATAAACATGAGGTTTCACGCGTTCAACATATTACTTATCTATATAAAGCAAACATACCAAATTTGAAACCAATCCATCAAGTGGCAGCCTAGATTTTTGTGACAAAAATTTTGTCCTTTCTTTCATATAAGGAAAAACACCAAAGTCCCATGAAGCAGGACGTTAATATCGGACAGCAACAAAAATCGATTACAACGTATTTCTTATCTATGTAAAGCCACATACCAAATTTGAAACCAATCCAACAAGTGGCAGCCTATTTTTTTTCGACAAAAATTTTGTCTGTTGTTCCATATAAGGAAAAAACGGCAAAGTCCCACGAAACAGGAAGTTAATATCGTGCAGGAACAAAAATCGATTACAACGTATGCCCATCTATATAATGCCACATACTAAATTTGAAACCAATCGATCCAGTGAAAGCAGAGATTTTTGTGACGAAAGTCGGACGGACGGGCGGACGCACAAGGTGATTCCAATATATATATATATATAATTAAGTATCCATAATATGTCAGTTAGCTTTTCTACGCTCAACATCCTGCTTTTATCAACTTACCTGTAGATATTTCATGAAGCAGGTCAGATTGTTATCAAGAAAATCACCGCCAAATTCGCCGTTCTTTTTCATCTCACTGAAAATGTTCATCCAGTATTGTGACCATTCTTTTCTGAATGTGCACCACCAAGATTCAATACGCTGGTTAGAAATGCTTTTTTCCATAAATAAAACTATGTCTCCCGGCTAAAGCATCGTTGTGGTTGCTTCTCCTGATTCTCTGAAGCACTTGCACCTGACCTTTTTCGGTCTCTCTATCTGCCCTTACCAATACAGGGCATCCACCTTGTTTATTGATTTAATCCATGAAATGCCCAGCTTTTAACTTTGGATTATGGTTTGAATGGTATGCTTCTAACCATAACATAAACATAGAACATCCGTCGATACAACCGCTGATTCCAATACCATAGGGGGAAGTTTGTCATATCCATCCAAATGCCAACACCAATTAGGCCCTCTACTACTGTATGCGCGTCTTCGCAAGCGCCCTGCACGCCAGGATGCAATTCCAACAGGGTCTAAAATATGGAGCCAACGTCGAACAGTCTTCTGACTAACAACGATACCTGCTTTGATGCATTTCTGATGCATTCACCTATGGCGTAATGTTTATTTTCCTAACAACTTTATTCCTATGATATTAATGATTAATATGCAATAGCTAATAAGATAACAAAAATAACATAAAAAGGTTTATTGATTTTTAATAAATTTAAAAATATAACTTAACAGTTTTGTTATAAAGTTTGATAAATTTCCTATTAAATAAATAGCATATGCAAATATTTTTTTTTATGAAACAAGTTTAATGTGGACCGTTTAAAACCGACTTCATTTCATCGTTCTTATTTATTTAAAATCAAATGCATTATAAATATTCGTTATATTCCGTTCGTATCTTACAAACACAATTCTTTAAAATCGCACGATCGGAAATCGTGTATCTTGTAACGTGCATCGCGTGGTTTACGTGTAACGTGCGAATTGTGTGCCTGTATCGTGCGAATCGTGTGTGTGTAACGTTCGAACCGTGTGCGTGTAATATGTGAATCGTGTGAATGTGGTTTGGTGAGTTAAACGTTCAACCATGTGTACCAGTAATGGTTACTTACTTACAATAAGACCTCTTTCAATTATAAAGTCCGTCGGGTAAAATTAGATAGAACGAATAGTATCATAGAGAGAATACTTGACTAGATCAACATTATTTCCTTTTTAAAAATCTGAGACTAGAATGGCTATAGCTGAAAAAAATATCGATTTCGTAGATACCACTGGCTAATTGCAGTTATTAGATTACGGTAACAACATAGAAAATTGGTAACGGGGTGTAGAAAAATAAACGAGAACAGTTTGATTTTGTAATTCAGTTTTAATCCTGATACAAAAAGGACATGCCATAATATAAACAAGAGAGCTGTCTGAGTGACAGCAAACCGGGTTTTCCTTCTATTTTATTTTTACTGAGTAACTTTTCTCCAACAAAGAGGGCAAGGGTCAAGGTCAGATGTCAACATCTTTAGTACACGACACATCATCTTGAGGTACACTACCCACACATCAAAGATCTAGGTTTTAAGACAAAACAGTTACAGGCTGGACATGATTAGCAGTTTATTGACATTGAGGTCAAAGTTCAAGGTCAACATCCTTAATATGCCACACATCATCTTGAGGAAAACTAAGTACACAACAAATATTTAAGGCCTAGGTCTCAAGGCAAAAAAGTTACAAATGACCAATTTATTGACTTTGAGGTCAAGGGTCAAGGTCAATATCCTTGGAATGTGAAACATCGTCTCGAGGTAACCTACCTACACACCAAAGATCCAAGGCCTAAGTCTTTAGACAAAAAAAGTTACAAAAATGACCTATTTATTGACCTTGAGGTCAACGGTCAAAGTCAATATTCTTGGTACGCGACACATCATCTTGCGATAACCTATCTACACACCAAAAATTCAAGGCCTAGGTCTTTAGAAAAAAGTTACAGCCCGGACACGAAGATGATCTAAAATGACCTATTTATTCACCCTAAGGTCAAGGGTCAGAGTCATAGGTCAACATTTTTGAAACATGACACATCGTCTTGAGGTGACATATCCACATACCATAGATCTAAGGTCTAGGTCTTAAGACAAGAAAGTTATAAGCCGGACACGATTGGCAGTTGCCCAAAAATGACCTATTTATTGACCTTGAGATCAATGGTCAAGGTCAATATTCTTGGTACTCGACACATCATTTTGAGATAACCTACCTACACACCAAAAATGCAAGGCCCAGGTCTTTAGACAAAAAAGTTACAAGCCGGACACGAAGATGATCTAAAATGACCTATTTATTCACCCCAAGGTCAAGGGTCAAGGACATAGGTCAACATTTTTGAAACATGACACATCCTCTTGGGGTGACATATCCACATACCATAGATCTAAGGTCTAGGTCTTAAGACAAGAAAGTTATAGGCCAGACGGCCGACCGCCCGCTTTCACCAATTCAATAACCGGATTTTTCCAGAGGGAAAAACCCGGTTAAAAATATGAATAAAATGCTTAGGAACGCTCTAAAATAAGATGGTTTCACAAAAATTCGAGAAAAATGACGTCTTGACATCATACGTCTTCACGTCTTGACGGAAACGTTCAATAGTCGGTTGAAATGGAAGACATTTGAAGACAGGTCCCATCTTCGCGTTTTATGAAGTGGTTTATTATATATAAATGTACATATCATGCATTTTGTTTTGATACTAGTAAATTTTTAGTTTAATTGTTAGTTTTGATACTGATATTGAATTCTGGCATTTTTATTAATGCTTTTTACGACAATCATTTGTTGTGTATTTTTCAAGCGAACATATCGAACAGCTAGGTCATCTGTGTCACCTGAATATGTGACAAAAACATTTAAAAATACCCCCTCAGCGAAAATAATTATAGCTATATAACTATAATAGAGGAAATCGCTGAACCCAATAAGGAAGTTGTGCAATGTATTTAATCATCAAAGATTGATTTAATTAATTTTTTAAATTTATGAAAATTAATTTAAGAGTAGCTTTAGTGTGACAAACTCAAAATAAACAAATAAAACTTACACAAAATAAAAATACCGAGACAAGAGAAGAGTCCTGTTTAATAAAGGAGTCCGTTCTTTCTTTTTGATAAAGATTAGAGTGGTTTATCAGGAAAACTCGCTAGGATTTTCTTTATAATTATATCATTAAAAAGACTATAACATAAAATTTTGTTATTTTGACAGTATAATAGAACTTGATTTTCGTCTTCTACGTCTTTGCAAGTGGGACATGTTCTCTAATTCTCATTTTAGTAAGGTGATGACTTATTTCAAAATTTGGACATTTTAAATAGAATTCTTGGTCTTATTGTGCTTTTATAAAGATATAACTTATATTTTCATTTAAACAATCCTTCTTATATTTAAATCTGAGCAAAATTGTTCATTCTTTATTGAAGTCTTCAGGTTTTTCTTTCTTTCATATTTTAACAGTTATCAATTTTTTGTGTATCGAAATTGACTCCTTGTAAAGAATCTTTAAAAAGTTCTTTGCGCATCTAGATATTCCCTTTACTCATAACTTTCTTTTAGTATCGGGTTTATTTCATCTGTATTTAATTTGTCCAGACATAATATTGATAATTAATGGATGTTGGGTTATCGTCATTTTGGTTTTAAATGGCCAATTTAGTCTTGTTTAATCTTGACTGACTTAATTTTTAGTATTTCTGAGAGTTCAAACAAAATCAAGATAACAAGACCAAAAACAAGATATAGTGCCCTGCTGTCAAGACTGGTTAAGGCCAGTTCATTAGAGTAAAGAATGAATTATGGAATAACGTTACCTGTGCTGAATTGAACTAAACTGATCTTGATCGATCTTGATTGACTGCAAGGCAATATATCTTGAGTTGATCTTGTTATCTTTACTTAAGGATGATCGCTGGTCTAATAGGAAATAAATAGGATTTGAAATAGGTGTTTTAGTTTGACAGAACATATGAGCAGTAAACAAATAAGCAAGAAAAAAATATAGGTTCATGTGCTCATTATAGAGCTATAAGGCCTTGAAAATTTGCAGGAAATGGGTTTTCTCTGGATTTTTCATTGTCTTTGCATTGACAACTTCAGTCTCTCAAAATTATGAAAAAATAAAAAGGATTTCAAAAATTTTTGTCAAATACCATTTTAAGGTATATATGATTGAATTATAAAAGAAAAGGTGGGGGTTCATGGGCAAAAAAATTAATGTTTAAGAAATGGATAAAACCCGAGGATTTCGAAAATCTGACAAAAAGACCAAAACATGACCAGCGAGCATCCTTAATTGAAAAATGTGTTGATGTAGAAAATCAAGACGAAATAAGAATAAACAAGACCGCAATGGCCGTTTAAGTGTGTTACTAGTGACATTCAATTCAGTTGTGACCGAGCACCTTCAACAAGACAAATTACTTGATAAACTGCTTCCAAAACATCAATTTGATCACTAAAAAATTACATGCTTGCCTTTAAAAGTTGTTTTCTAAGGGGACTATTAGTTTAGAAAGACATACCTTGCAGTATAGACATCTCTAGGTCTATACGGCAAAATTATGATTAAATTTTCTCCTTTTATTTACAGATTCTGCGTAAATGGCAACAAACCTTCGTACCAAATCCATATAACACGATCAAATTTATAAATGGTTCGACTTTTTTTTGGTATCGAATTGCTTCTCCTCTGAAATGGGTTAGTAAATAAACTGACAAAGTCTTGGAAGAGAGTCAACTGTGACATTTATATCCATGTAAGCTCCATGAATATCATTGTCAAGAAAAAGGAAGATTGAAAATTTGAGCATTTAGCTTACCTTATGAATTAATAATTATATGGAACTCCATCAAAACGGACAATTGTTCGCTTTAATAATTTTAAGTTCCCTTACATAATTTTGAATTGTATCTATTAAGTAGAAAACTGTTTAATAAAATGAGTTTTATTAGTTTCTACCGTTTTCTAGAAGCTTCCGTTCTACAGTTTTCTAGGAGTTTCCCTTCTACAGTGTTGTAGAGATTTCCGTGACAACCATATATATACAGACACTAAAGTTAGACTTTCAGATTAGACATTAACATTCTTGTGTTCTCAGATGTTGTATTGACACTTTTATTTACGTTAACTACATCATACTAGATTGTGACTTATTGGACATAATATTCTGTTTGGATTCCCGCAATAGTGAAGAGAATTCCGGATAAAGAAAAGACAAAAGGATCGGACATATATTTTAACAGTTAAGTTGACATTTCAATTTGTATAATTCTCTCTGAATTTTAACCAATGCTCTTGACGTTGCGTTTTCTAATAGCTCGACGGACAGTGTTATTAATCCACGAGGGGCTGGATTTCCTGACAGTTACGAAATTATATACCAGAAAAATAATTTCAATTTACACTTACATGTAAATTTAATAAATCATGTTCGAACAGGTAATATATTATTTGAATTTCGGTATTACGTTACTTTGCTTTTATTTATGTAATATTACTAAGTAGTTGAATTTAGGTCTCAATTTAAAAAATGGTTTGAAAGTTTGGCACCATGTAGCTTACGAAAAAGGAAATTTTGTACCCTTGATTGTAATAATAATGTTGTCCATAATGCATTTAAATTTAAGACATGTCTTCCTTGGTATGTGCTGCCTGTGAAATAAATATTTGAAAAGGCTATATCGTTTATTATAATATCAATTTTAAAACTTTGATTCTTGTGTTTTTCGAATGGAACATTGATTCTCTAATAGTCATTGATTGATTGATTGATTGATTGTTGCTTAACGTCCAGTAGCAAATATTCCATGCTTCTTCAGGACAAGAACCAGTTTAATTTATCAAACAATTCAAATAGGAGTGGGACAGAACACAAAGGGAAACCAATTTTGATTGCCACTGTAAAAGGAAGATGGTTGGGTAGGGTCGGATAATTTAACCTTCTGTGGCGGTATTAGCCTATTCTTTTTCGAAAACTACAGACGATTTATCGTGCCATGAGTGTGGTATTCTCTAAAAAGGTTACGTACTATATTCCGCGGTCAGGCTTTCTGTATTGTGACCTGACAACCCCCCTCTCCCCTCCTCCAACGAGAAGGTCTCTCCTATTCGCCACCTGGGGACGGGCTAGGCAGTTCTATTGGTTGAGCTCCCTTGATCCACAGGTGCCTAGTAATTCATTGATACCGCACTCGGTAAAGTTATTTATATTATAGGTGGTCTACATGAACTGCTGTCCCTCTTATTTATAAACATGGTGTAGCTCTAGATCATTCTTATTCTAGTATTATGAAGTACATGTACCATATCCATTGGCTGTTAAGACTTTAACCTCGTAATCAAATAAAAACAAGCATTCTTGATACGTTGATTTTTTTAACCTGTCTCATATTTAGCTCACCCCGACCTTAGGTGCTATATTGCCATCTTCTGTTATCTGCCAACGGTGTTGTCCATAAACCTTTATTTTAATGTTTTCCTTTGAAACTACCGCGTAAATTTGAACCAGACTTTGGTGGTCCCTTTTGAAATTATAAACTTTGATTGAATGGTCTTTGAATGTCGTCTCATGTCAAAGGTAACTATTTTGTAACGGTAAATGCTAACTACACAATAATTATACATATAATATTAATACAAACTATAGTATTATAAAGTAAACAAATATTATCAACATATATCCGAGCAATTATGAAGTGTTCTCGTTAACGGAACCAAGTCATTTTCCCAGGACGGTGTAATCAAACCTTTAAACAGACTTATCCACAAGGGATATAGTTACGATACTGTTGTCAGGTCATTAAAGATGTCATTTTTTGGAATTAATATTGATTCACTTATAGGGTCTTTGCATCGGAAATAAACACATTTATTATAAAACCAGTTGTTGCCATAATACGGGTTATGTTCTTCTCGTATAATTTATGATGCATGATACTAAACCCCTAACGGGAGGGATTGTGGCTGATTTTCTTGTTTTATATAACATTGGTTTTTGGTCTTCCAATTGTTTCGGTTTTAATGCTGCTGATGAGAGGTAACTCCTTGAAATGCGTCGTATACAGCATAGTATAAATTTACCACATCTAATATTAGTATCTTTGGATTGTTATTTTGAAACTCCTCGGACGATGCCTCTGCTGGTGGACCCTAGATCGCCGAGGGTATTCGCCAAGCCAGTCGCCAGACTTGTCTGACATGATTGATTTGTTACAGAAATTACCAGTATTTAGCACAATTCAAAAATAATAGAAATACTAAGGGTTCATTCTTTGTATTGCACATGGTAGATCTCCTTAGCTGAGATTTGGCGTCCTATTTCGGTATTTTTGGTTGAGTACTTCTTGTTTAATATAACATTGGTTTTTGGTTTGCCAAATGTTTCGGTTTTAATGCTGCTGATGAGAGGAAACTCCTTGAAATGCGTCGTATACAGCATAGTCTATAAATTTACCATATCTAATATTAGTATCTTTGGATTGTTTTTTTTTTTCCAATATGATCATAATCTTGCGATCAGTTTAATTGAGGTCTGGAGCTGGCATGTCAGTAACTGCTAGTAGTCCTTTGTTAATATGTATTGATCATTGTCATTTTGCTTAGTTTTTTTTAACATCGACTGACATCTTTTGAACTGAGTTTTACTGTGTGTATAGCTGTGTGTTTGTTTATTCCACATTGGCTAGAGATGTAGGGAGAGGGTTGAGATCTCACAAAACATATTTCACCCTGCAGAATTTTTGCCTTTCTTATTCTTGTGTGTTTTTTTAATTTTGGTTCATTTTTATGTTTCGGAGTTTAGTGTGCCGTCCGTTTTTCTGAACTAGTATACATTATTGTTTAGGGGCCAGCTGAAGCCCTCTTCCGGGTAAGGGATTTTCTCGCAGCGTTGAAGATCCATTGGTAGCTTTGAGCTGTTTTCTGCTCTTTGGTCGGGTTGTTGTCTCTTTAACCATTCCCCGTTTATATTCTCTATTGTATGGTTGTTTACTTTCAAATCAAACATGTCAAAGCAGTCAGGGAATTCATACAACAAAAGATTAATTGTTTAATCGTCCCTTTTAAAATGAAATGGAAGCATCCTAACACACAATATTACGCGACCTTATCAAAGTTACATTAAGGTGATCCCAAAATAAAACATACCTAATTGTTTATATTTCGTCATGTATTAAATATAGATTCTCTTTCAGGTACGAGTGAGTTATGGAATTTCTCCACCCGAGATAGTTAACTTTTTTATATTTTCAACACGCGAGCTTTAGCGAGCGTGTTAAAATCTACAATTTAACTACCGAGGGTGGAGAAATGCTATAAGTCACGAGAAAATTGAAGGAGAATCTATTTCTCCTGATTTTCAACACTCAAGAAAATGCCGTTGCTACCCATTTTGTTTACGTGAACGCCATTTCGGAACTTCTGTAGTTTATCCTTTCAATAAGCGTAAAAAAGCGGCGGGAATTCACATGTAGAAATTTTATCACCGGGAAGTGGTTAAAAATATTATGTATTTTTATCCCACCGATTAAATAATTCAAGAATAGGAGAAATATTTTTTTGTGTTTTAACATGTTTAAAATTTACTTCTGATGCAAATTTCCAATGTGTTGAAATATGACCATGCTTGTCATTCAATACATCAGTTTCAGTGCATCAATAAAATACTATGAAGTACATGTACGTAAAAATATAAGATGATGAACATGGATTGTCAATCAAAATTGAGGCGACGCTTCCATAAGTTCAGAGCCGTACATTGCACATACTTTATATTTATACTTTCTAATAAATATGCACCATAACAAATATAACTTGTAAGTAGGTTGTATTTGCTATTATTCATTGTCACATTTAAAGGTATGTTTATGAATTTCGTTAAATTGAGAGAGATGTCATCATCAAATCAATTTAACGTTCAATACAATAAAATGTGCCCTGGCCTTCAATACATCTGTTCAGACAGAGATTCCTATACAGGAAGTCTAACCTATATATGTCGTCATGACGTCAGGCGATGATAACAACTGTCAGCTATCTGGCTATGTTCACTGATTGGCTACAAGACAAAAGTCTTCCTGATTAATATGTATAGCATAGAATAAGAAAAGATAATTGCTTAGTGACTGGTATATAAAAGAACATTTAATTAGTAGATATTTATTGGCTTAGGACCTTCATTATTGTTATTTTTAAGGCGATTACAGGAAGAAGCATTGCATAAACGATGGTTTCACAGAAAACCTTTCTTAAAACTGGAATATTATTACTGGCTGTTTCCACAGGTGAGTGGATCAATGGTACAGCATTTCAGCTTATATAACACGCCGAGGAAGAAAAAACTCTTGAAATTTAATGGAAACAGTTTGGTTAGGCCAAATAAAAAAAATATATGTGTGCACTTGTTTCCATGCTTCCAAATATTATTGTAGTTTGATAAAAAAAATATTTTGCAAACTTTTATATCATGTCTTTCGGGGGAATTTTCGATTTTTAACAGTTCTTGAACAAAAATGCAAAATAAAAACTTAAAGGTAGACATAAGGTTTATAGGAAAACCCAAACACACATATATTTTTATTCGGCCTTAACAGTGAACCCTTTATGAAGTGTTTGTTTCCTGGTTTTCTCATTTCACTATATCTTAGGATATTTCTATTATGATATTTTCCTTTTTTGCTTCTGTTCCATTTTCGCTATTTAAAACATTTAAAATGTAAGATCATTTTTTATTTGAACGGGATCGTTTTTTCTAATATGCTGTTGGCGTGGCCAATGATGCGAGCACAGCAATAGCCCGTTCCAGAAACTCATTTTCGGTATTACGATTCTGACTCTAAAATTATAATTTGAAATAAGTTTTTCCCTTACTCCCGTTTCCGGCGAACGAAACTTATTCTAGCATTAGTATGTAGCACAAATAAATTCCCTTCGGATTGCATAATGGCTGCCCCATTTAACAAAACTTTTCTAAATGACCCATATGTAGAAAATGCATTATGCTCCTATAGCGCTCGCTACGCTCGCTATAAATCTTATATGTTTTTAATGTCATTATGTAAGGAAAAAAGACATTCATTATGGATTTTAAATGTTGGGTCACTATTTCTGACAGGTCATTCTTTTTGCCGAAATTTGTTTTCGCTTGATTGAATCAAGACACACGAGTTCATCAAATTTGCATGTTTTTCGCATGAAACCCAAATCTGAGGCCTTTAACAATAATGTTTTAGAATGTATGACCCAAAATTCGCCGACTTTTTTGTCACGTTTATCAATGGAAGGTGCAAACCTGTAAATAGTGGATTAGTGTATGCAAACCGATAAAACAGTTGACTGGTGTTCTGTGCGAACTGGTAAAACGGTTGAATTTGGCTTTTTAACAATAAAAAAGAATTTTGCTTCAAAAGTGTTTGCATACAGATCGTAAAAGGCAAGTGTAAGTTTAAAAATATTGTTAATCGGGGAATAAGCGCCTTTGTACAAAGGCTTTTTCTAGGCAACCCATAGAGCTGCCCAGCGCGTCCCCAGGTGGCGAATAGGAGAGATCCTCTCGTTTGGGGGTTGTCAGGTCATAATACAGAAAACCTGACCGCGAACCATAGTGGGTAACGTGTTTGGAGAATGCCACACTCCCTGTACGCTAAAGACCCCTTCTGTAGTTTCGAAAAAGAGTAGGCTAATGCCGCTACAGAAGGCTAAATTATCTGACCCTACCGAACAATCCTCCTTTTACAGTGGCCGTCAAAATTGGTTCCCCCATGTGTCATGTCCCACCCCTATTTGAATTGTTTGATAAATTGAGATGTTTCTCGTCCTGAAGAAGCATGAAATATTTGCCAATGGAGGTTAAGCAACAATCAATCAATCAATCAAACAATTAAAGGTTTTTTGTTTGAAGTTTTCATCATCAACATACAATTTTTCAGTCTGCTATAAATTCTGTTGGTAAAAAATGTTATCTACTTAGGAGTTAAATCCAATCTTACAGGAATCCTACTCAATTGTCTTTTAATTCATATGTTCTTATGCCTTTTGTATTTCCCCATTTTCCACATGAACAGACATTTTGGACTAACGGACTTCGGACTAACGGGCCCTCGGACTATCGGGCCTTTGTACTAACGGGCCTACGGACTATCGGGCATTCGGACCTCGGACTATCGAGCATTCGGGCTAACAGACCTTCGGACTATCGGGCATTCGGACTATCGGGCATTCGGACTAACGGACCTTTGGACTATCGGGCATTCGGACTAACGGACCTTCGGAATACTGGGTAGGTACCCTCAATCCAGACAGTCCGTAATCGCCTTCGTGAAACCGGAAAACGTGCCAGAAATCCCGTTAGACCTGTTGTTTTGACACACCGACACCTTCAAATCCGACTTCAAAAGGCTCAAACAAACATCGTATGGCCATTGAAACGCTGGAGAATAGTTCGGCACAGCAACGAGCCACGGTTCCTGTTGCAGCGAGACAATATCAGAGCAAGGGTATACGACCACGGAATGAGCGCTTTGCCGTTAACTGCATTCAAGAAGTCGACAGATTCTGTGGTGGCAGTGTACTGATGTTGGCTGCAGTATCGCATACTGTAAAGACAGCATTAGTGCACATGCAAAGAAATCTTACAGCCCATCGGCATTGTGATTTAATCCTGTAGCCACACGTTCTATCGTTAGTGCAACAGAATGGTGCAAGATTTCAACATTACAATGCCCCAACCCACACTGCCGGAAAAAACAACCGCACTCCTCACGGGTAACAACGCCGTGGTGCTTGCTTGGCCGTCCAAATCACATGATCTCAACCCCATTGAGAATCTTTGGGACGACTTAGACATACCTTTCCGGCAACGACAACCACAGCCTTAATCCTTACAACAATTTGTTCATGAGTTACAGGAGTGGAACAACATTCCGCAACAGGTGATTCGGAATTTGATTTCGTCAATGGAGCGGCGCTCTTATTCTGTTATTGATGCTCGTGGTGGACATACGAGGTTTTGTGCGATTTTATTTTGTAAAATCCTTTTTCTACTGGCTGTTAAGCCTATTGCTAAATCCCCATGTCTGCACTACAAAACCCAATGACGTGAACAACCTTACAATAAAATCATTTCTATCCAATCGAAAAAGTTGTTACAGCTTGCAGATAGTCAAAACAAAAATATTTTAACCATATTAGTATGACGCGTGTTATGTCTGAGTGCAATACACATAAAATATATTTGGATAATTCACCACAAATCATTGCATGTTACACGCCACATTAAAAAATCAATCAATCGTCGGAAAATCCTCGATCAGATTTCAAACTCACCTTTTATTTCAGGTTTGGATATTATGATTTGAAATAATACAAATTTCATCGTACATGAAAATATTAACGTTTTTGTCTATATGTTAATCACAGGTACGATGATGTATCCATCATAGACTGTTACATGTACCACACACGCTAACAAATGTACACAATCACCAAATAAAGTCTTTGTAGGCGGTCCGTTTCTGTATATAATAAAATGTCCAGCGACCTTCGTCTTGAGCCAAATCTAGGTCAACGCATTATTTACGGTTTGTCTATTTATTCTTATTGTAATGCTGCTTAGAAAATCGTACTAATACGCTATGACGTGTCTGTAGTACCATGGAAATCTAGACGGTGGACAAAATTGTTGTACGGTGAAGCTTGAAAACGTTCGCAAAAATTGCGACGTTGTAATAACGTCATTGGGATAGCTGGATATCTGTCAGGAGATCGTCCCTATTTTGAGCGTTTTTCATGCAAAGTAACCGAGCACTTGTAAGTAACTTATTAACCAATTTTGTATAAAACTGCATTTTATAGTATGATAAATGGAATCACTTTATATACTTTAACGGTAACATTAATATTATGCCCTTTTTACACCAGGCAGTCCTTTTGACAGAAGTATATCTACTTAGCTATCAAAATGGAATCATCGCTTCATAAATTTTACGGCCTTCTGCATCACTGAATTCGATGATCACTATGCTCGTCCTTCGCAACCATGCAGACATCCCAGATTATCATGATAATTGTTTCTCCTTATCCTCATAAAATGTATTTCTTAACTAGGTCTGTTTTAATTTATTTTTGACACTACGCAACATTAACCAAAGTTACTCAGCTATCAGACGTTTTCACAAATATGTCGTTTATTTACGCCAATAATATGTTTGCACCAATACATTTTCTGAATTACACATATCAAAAGCGCTAAAAATGAAACAATACATTTGGGCAATTATTTTAATTCCTTCCTACTTTATCTGGGCTTGGTCTCGGCAGATAAATTTTTGATGATTAATCCCATGAATGGGGTATATGTCCCATTTACTATATGAACACATGAGATGACCGTTTTGATTTTAGAGGAACATGTTTTTACTGTACATAGCCAATATTTCGACACTTATCTTTATGAATTACTTCCTGAATTCGACCACGTATTTGGTTTTCCTGCATACATCTTGTCCGTTCTTATTTGCGATTTGAAAAACTAGATAGTAAGTGAACATTCAATAGGATAGTGAATATTACATACCAGTCGTATATTTTAATAGTATCTGCAGGTATAAAAGTACAGGTAAACTGTATATGTAAATTTGCGCTTTTGATACTTAAATTTTGACGCTTTTGATACATGCGATTTTTTAATTGTGCTTTTCATACAATTAGCACAAATAAACGAGGCTTGAAATGTAGGTAAAGATCAGTGAATGAAGCTGGATGCGCTGGGAAATATTTTATGATTATACCTGTAGAACATCATTGGTTTCTGAAACATTAACAAACGCAAAATTAAACCAAATGGATCGGAAGTAAAGGTAATCATTATGGACAAGGGTGATCTATTGCCATTTGAAGTCCGTGGTTGGGACAAAAATACTTTTTTCTCAATGAGCATTTTGAGTACATGCATTTATAATTGTCTGTGTAGTAACCAGGAGAACAAGAAAAACGTGCATACGTAATATTTTTGCACCTATTCTCATGCATAAGAATATATCTTCCCAAATAATACTAGTATTCTGTAATATAATTTTCAATTGGATGAAACCATGACTTTCCCTATCACCCAGTTTTGATATACCATGTTGGCGTAGGAATTCTCGAACCAGGAAAATGGGATCTTTAAATAATTATAATACTGTAAATTTGAAAATTATTGCGATGTTTTTATTATTGCAAAAAATGCAACAGGGTTGTAATCGCAATAATTTAAACTTGCATTTTGGAATTTTTTATATGAATGAAGCAGGATTTTTCTCAATATCGCAAAAATTAAAATCGCAGTTTGGTCTAAAATGACAAAATCCCAGTAATAAATACACGCAATAATTTCTGAATTTACAGTAAGTAATTTATATTTAAAGTGGGTTGCCTCATTATCCTAAACAAATCTTCCTGTGGGTCCTCGAATTATGACATAATGTTTGAGAACCAAGATACAAAAATTTTCTTTTAAAAAATGCATTGTTTGGTCAAGGTAAATGCACAAAATTTGCAACGACTAAACGTAAATCTGATTTTAATTTTCAACATAATGAAATTTAAGTCGTAAATAATTTGACACCATTGTTCCGTGATTTAAATAAGAATTGATTTGTGATATTCTATATCAGTTATCAATATTATTCATCTTCAGCAATTAGATAAGAATAACGAAGAAGAAAATAAATTAGCGTATAAAATAACTCTAACCGACTTTTTTTAATAGCTTCTCAAGTTTTTCAATGCTGCTTATATTACAGTCACCCCATGTTGTGTAGCAGTAATCAAACAGTAGAAGAATATATGCATTAAAATAAATCAAAAGGATATGCATATGTAAAAACTTTCGAATATGTTTTAACAAATTTATTCTATTTGAAATATATAGAATAAATAAATAAGATGTATTTTCAGCTGATAAAAATATTTATCAACTTTGCGGAAATATCGTTGAAATGTAAATATGTATGTAGACACGGCTTTTTTTTCTTTTTCTTTCTTTTCAGCCGGCTGATAGTTATATGAGAGTTTGAAGAAAAACGAACTCTGATGAGCTTAAAAAATAATGCATCATGTTTTCATAACTTTTTGATACATTTACTCGGACTTTTTAAAAAATAATCTGTGGAAAAATCTAAATGTATAGTCTAAGATAAGATTAAGTATATTTAGATCTCTTTTCTTGTTTTTTTTTTTAATTATTTGCCATTCCTTGACCAAATAAAATCTCAACCGAACCTATTTTTTTTCTAGATGGAACACGCCCGACATACAGGAGATAGCTCTTATTGTTGTACACACTTTTCGTGGTGATAGTACTGAGACGTTGCGCGATTCTACAACGGTCATTACGTGGCGCTCATTTTCTTAATCTTGAACTTAATTAAATTTCGGCCAAATATTGTTTATTTTTTTACTCGCATGCATTCTGATAAAATTTTTCTGCCTAGTGCATTATCTATAAATGACAATACTAGAATAAGAGATATGTAGAACTGAAGTGGTATGTTTTGATTCAAGTAATCACAACGCGTTCTGAGAAGTTTTGTTTATATCGAAATGAAGGTTTGTACAAATTTGTCACTGAACAAAACCCTGATTTTGCAGAATGTTATGATATTGTAATTATTATATTATTTATCTTGGCCTAATTTGTTTTGTATGGTCTTATAACATGTATAATATGCTTACATAATACTTATAGTTGTTTACCAAATAATGTTATGACTGCGCAGTTTAGAAATCACTGCAACAATAATAGATACTGATGGAATGACTAGAACTTTCTATTTGACTTACGTCATAATTCTGGTGTAATTCAAACTTCTACCGTATTCTAGAAGGATTTTATGGATTTCCGTGGTGGTTATATATACGGACGAAGGTTGGACTTTCAGAGCAGAACATATCGGACCAGACATTAACATTTTTGCGTTCTCAGCTGTTGGATTGACACACTTTTATTTACGTTACACACATCATACTTGACACACTTTTATTTACGTTACATGATACTAGATTGTGACTGATTGGATATAATATTCCGTTTGGATCCCCGCAACAGTGACGAGAAGAATTCCAGAGAAAGAAAAGACGAAAGATTTTGAACAGTTAAGGGGGTAGGCCTGGGGTATGGGAGATAACTCCTATTGATGTTTTTTTCTTTGACGTCAAACAATAGGAATGACGTGGCATTACTATGACGTACAAAATTTCTTCGCATTAGACGAAGTGAAGAGGTTCGGTAAGGGGCATCTCCGTAACGAATCTAAAACTTTCTCGAAATATGTGCAAAATCGATAATTACGTAGAATTTGATATATTGATGAATTATTGTTTAACATCCAGTGGCAATTATGAAATGCATATCACGAAGAACGTAGTATTTGAACAACTGTACGTTCGGTGTCCATGGATTACGCTAATCTATTTACTTACCAGTTATAAACAGACAAAGTTCGAAGACATGTTTTATTCCAAATAAAAATCAGATATACCCGAGCATTACCATAATAATTGCGTTATTAAATAGCATGGATTATCAAAATTTAATGAAATCGATTTTTTTTCTTTTGAACATTTGGTCAAAATGTTCTAGTGGATATATTGAACATTGAAATATGTTGGCTTATTAAAGTGAATGAGGAAAACTGGACTAAATTAAATAATATTAAATTGAAGATATATAATTTTCAAGTATATTTATATTTTACACCACACCGGCAATACTTACCCTTGCAAATCATTTTTTTAAATAATAATAATAAAAAAAACGAATTGTAATACAAATGAAAAATAATACATAATAATAGATTATTTATTGGTAAAAAGTTTTGCTGGTAAATTCGTCTATGTGAGACAAGGTTCCATTTTAATGTGCAGCTTTTGCGAACGAGCTCGTAGAAAGCCCTGCGGATTTTATCTCTTCCAAAGCCAGTCAAGATGGGAACAATAAACAGAAAATTCAAAACTTTTACAAAAGTTTATAGAACTATACCTCTTGATCACTTCCGCGGCTTTCGGATGTATTGACTACCCCGGAAGAATAAATTTTTCGAATATAACGCGATTTCAGGGTTTTTTCTTTTTTTTTGCTCTCATTCTCTCTTTTCCTCTCACAGCTTTACCTTTCCTATTTTGTATTTATAAAAACTTTTAGTCACTTGCGATTTAACCATCATATTTTGTAATTTGTTAGATTTAGGAGAATATCAAGTCTTTCATGACAGTCTATATTTTTTCTGTAATGTTTTTTAGATCATGTATTTTATAAACAAAACCCAGTTTTGACAAATATAAGTAAACTTACAAAACTATCGCCGTGGGCGCCGTGGTTTAGTGGTCAGCGCATCGGACTACGAAGCCAAAGGTCCCTTGTTCGATTCCCGTTCGATATGAAAATTTCAAGGATCAAATTTGCGACGGCACTTATCGACACCATTTGCGAGGATGGTTTCGGTATACGATGCTAATCCATCGGATGGGGACGAAAATTGCTGTCCCGTGTTAAGGAAGGGAAACACCCTTAGCACGTTAAAGACTCCTGTGTAGATGTCGAAAAAGAGTATGCTAAAATGCCGCTACGGGGGCCTCTCTCGCACCCACCAAGTGGAGAGGGATTGGTATAAGTGGTATCACTTGTTTCCCAATCCACTATAAATAAATAAGTTTAAAAGTATCACATTACATAAGAGAGAATGCTTGGTTTTCAGTCATAATAATTATATTTTCTTTAAATTTATTTCCGTTTATAATTTAAGTCATCATCGTCTTCTATTCAATCTTCTTCGCGTTTTTTGAACATATAGAATAGGTTTATACTCGATAACGTCAGGAACGATAACTCTTATCGTAACGTCGTATTGCCAAACAATGACGTCCTACCTTAAAAATTGATCGAGTATTTTGTGAAAACTTGTGGTTAGAATTTCATAATTTTTTGTCATATAACACATATATATATATCATATTTTTTGTAACATTTTTTTGTAAGAATTAAACGACAGAATTTTTTTACAGCAGTGGTTGAATATTTAATGAGGCAACTGAAAATGAACGAAATTTCTAACATGTCCGGTACTTTTTACCTTTGAATTTGCATATAAAGAATGAATTTTACCATCATATTTCATTTTTGATTAAGACTATATCCCTGTTCTTCAGTTCAACAATTATAACTATTTTTTATTAAACATATGTCCTATGAGAGGTAGTAATATTCATTAACTTGTGTCATCTCAGGAATGAAGGGTACCCCTTAAATGACCATTTTCAATGAACCCTGTGAAGGAAACGCGTGGTTGAATTTCAACAAAATTTTCTCAGGTGGTGTATTGAGACATATATATTGCATGACGAAAATATGAAAAAAATTAAACGAGCGGAAAATTTTGGCCTTACCCAGGCCTACCCCCTTAAGTTGACATTTTAGTTTGTGTAATATTTTTTTTGTAAACTTGTATATAATAAATCCTGTTAAATTTTATTATTGATTTGTGTCTTTTGTTGGCTACAATTGAAAGGTGATTTCGGCCGTAACAGAAATTGGGGGCTCATCTCGGGAGAACGTTAATATCTTATTTTTTTTCAGTATTTTTATTAGAATTAGCCAACAAAATTCTATAAAATGGCATTTGATGCTGGTAAATTTTTGAAAACGCCAGACCTGGAAGGGTGTGATAAATTAAAGAAAGAAGAATTAGTGTTGCTTGCTAAACATCTAAAAATAGATTTTAGAGCATCTATGAGAAAACAAATTATAAAAAAATTTGGTAAAAGACAATTTAGTTGACTTAGAAATTTTTGGTGAAGAGGCTCTTGATGTCGATGCTTTCAAATTATAACAGCTTGAATTAGTGATTTGTGTCTTTTGTTGGCTACAATTTAAAGGTGATTTCGGCCGTAACAGAAATTGGGGCTCATCTCGGGAGAACGTTAATATCTTATTTTTTTTCAGTATTTTTATTAGAATTAGCCAACAAAATTCTATAAAATGGCATTTGATGCTGGTAAATTTTTGAAAACGCCAGAACTGGAAGGTTGTGATAAATTAAAGAAAGAAGAATTAGTGTTGCTTGCTAAACATCTAAAAATAGATTTTAGAGCATCTATGAGAAAACAAATTAAGAAAAATTTGGTAACAGACAATTTAGTTGACTTAGAAATTTTTGGTGAAGAGGCTCTTGATGTTGATGCTTTCAAATTAAAACAGCTTGAATTAGAACACGAACTTAAATTAAAACAGTTGGAAAACGAAGTTAAATTAAAACAATTAGAAAAAGAAGATGAATTTAAATTAAAACAATTAGAAAAAGAAAAAGAAGAAAAACAGGCAGAACTTGAAATGAGGGAAAGGTTAGAGATGGAGAAAATAAAAACGGAAATGGTCAAAGTAGAAAGCAACACTAAATATGAGTCAAAATCAGAACATTTTGATGCAGCAAGAAATATACGTTTGGTTCCCAAATTTTGTGAAAAAACAGTTGATAAATTCTTTCCACAGTTTGAGAAAATTGCTCAAAATCTGAAATGGCCAAAGTCTTATTGCACTACAATGCTGCAAAGTGTTTTTGTGGGCAAGGCCGCTGAAATTTACTCAGCACTTTCTTCAGAAAAAAGTTCTGATTATGACACTGTTAGACTGGAAGTTTTGAAAGCTTATGAGCTAGTGCAAGAAACATATAGACAGAAATTTAGGTCTTATAAAAAGTTTGAAACACAAACCTATGTTGAATTTGCTAGGGAAAAAGAAGATCTATTTGATAAATGGCTTACGTCAAAGAAAATAGATAACAATTTTGATAAATTAAGACAATTAATGATATTAGAAGAGTTCAAGCAGTGTGTTAATTTAGACTTAAAAACACATTTAGATGACAAAACTGTTGAGACATTACAAGATGCAGCTGTTGCTTCCGATAATTATACCCTTTCACATAAAAGAAATTTCAAAGGTCAACATTTTAATACTTCCAGCGGAAATCACAAAATTCAAAGCACTAAGCGTACTGATAGTAAGCCTGTTGCACAGAATAAGAGTCCGTTTAGTTATAATATGTCTGGTCTAAAATTTGATACTTTTGAGAAGAAGTCACTAACTTGTGCTTATTGTAAGAAAAATGGTCACCTGATGGCTGATTGTTTTAGACTCCAGAAGAAGAATGAAACAGATCATGGAGGATTATAAACCTTTTATGTCTGATGGGTTTGTTTCTATTGTTGATAATACTACTCCTCAGCCTATTAAGATTTTACGGGACACTGGAGCTTCTCAGTCTTTGTTGGTAGAAGGTGTGTTGCCTTTGTCCGATGAGACGTCCGTTGGTGACTCCGTTTTGTTACGAGGTGTGGAGTTAGGTTGTATAGATGTTCCCCTACTCTCCCTGTTGAGGGTGTTTCATTATTGCTGGGAAATGATCTAGCTAGGAACAAAGTGGTTGCTGAACCAATTGTTACAAGTGAAACGATGGTGGATGTTAAATCACCTGAAGATGATGCTGAACTGTATCCAGCTTGTGTTGTTACTAGGGCGATGGCAAGAAAACAACAAGACGAGAATTTAAAAGAAGGCCAGTATGATTATATGGACCTTTCTGAATCTTTCTTCGCCGACATTGAAGGTCCCGGTAGCTCAGAAAAGGCCATAAGACCACCTCGTACTAACAAGCATGTAATTATGCTATGGCCAGACGTGAACAGCCATTCATTAGACAAAAGAACATTTAGGGAAGAACTGAATAAAGACCCTGAGGTTCTTCAGCTCTGCAAGAGGGCTCTACCCCAAGAAGAAGGGGGAGGTAGACAAAGTGGCCGAATGTTACTATCATCAAGACGGCATTTTGATGAGGAAGTGGAGGCCCCCTGATGCTATCCCAGAGGAGGAATGCAGAGTGGTATACCAAGTGGTGGTGCCTAAAGTCTATAGGCAAGAAATTATTGGTCTTGCCCATGACACCCCCTTGGCTGGACATTTAGGTATAAGGAAGACTTGCCTTAAGATATTACATTTCTACTGGCCCAGACTTAGAAATGATGTCAAAGAATACTGCAAATCATGCCATATATGCCAGGTTGTTGGCAAGCCTAACCAGAAAATACCACCAGCACCACTTCTGCCAATTCCAGCCTTTGAAGAACCTTTCAGCCGAGTACTTATTGATTGCGTTGGTCCTTTACCAAAGACCAAGACTGGAAATGCTTATTTATTAACGATCATGTGTACATCCACTTGCTTTCCTGAGGCTATTCCCTTAAGGAATATCAAGACACCAACTATTGTCAAAGCTCTTATCAAATTTTTCACATTAGTAGGACTTTCTAAGTCTATACAGTCCGACCAGGGTTCAAACTTCATGTCAGGTTTATTTCAGCAGGTCGTTTACCTGTTAGGGATTGCTCAGTATAGATCAAGTGCTTATCATCCAGAATCTCAAGGTGCATTAGAACTTTTTCATCAAACATTGAAGAACATGATTAGAACTTTTTGTCTTCAATTTGACAGGGACTGGGATGATGGTGTTTATTTTCTGCTTTTTTGCGGTCCGAGAGGCTGTTCAAGAATCCCTTGGTTTTAGCCCCTTTGAGTTGGTGTTTGGTCATACTGTAAGGGGACCTTTGAAATTGATTAAGGAAAAATGGCTTACTGAACACACTGACTTGAATCTTCTAGACTATGTATCTAGATTTAAAGAAAAATTGTATACTGCTTGTCAAATTGCTCAGAAAATCTTAAAAACTGTACAGAATAAGATGAAAAATGGTATGATAAAGATGCCAGGGACAGAGTTTTTGAGCCTGGTGATAAGGTACTTTTACTTTTGCCAGTCCCTGGGCATTCTTTACAGGCTAAATACTGTGGTCATTATACAATTGACAGTAAAATCAATGATTTGAATTATATTGTAAAAACTCCAGGTCGGCGTAAACAAAAGAGAGTGTGTCTCATTAATATGTTAAAACCATATTTTGAGCGTACTAATGAAGGTGAGAGTAAACCAGTTGCCACTTTAGCCATGGTTAAATTGGAGAACGATCATGACAAACCAGACATAATTGAACCATCTTTTGATTCAAGACTATGGAACAAACTGTTAGATTGAAAAATTCAGAAATTTTGTCAAATTTAGACTCAAAACTTATACATTTGACTTTCGATCGGAGAGAAAAATTGAAAACTTTGGTATTTTCTTTGATCAATCTTTTTCCAGATGTGCCAAACAAAACCACTGCTGTTTGTCATGATGTTGATGTAGGCGATCCTTCTCCAATTAAGCAACTTCCTTACCGGCTCAATCCATTTAAACTTGATGTTATGAGACAAGAAATTAGATATATGCTTGACAATGATATTATTGAGCCGAGTAACAGTGAGTGGAGCTCTTCTTGTCTCCTTGTGTCGAAACCAGATAAAATCTTTCGTTTCGTTACTGATTTCAGAAAAGTAAACTCGGTTTCAAAATCTGACTCCTATCCGATTCCAAGGATAGACGATTGCATTGCCGTTTAGTATGAAAAATGCTCCAGCTACATTTCAAAGAATGATCAATAATGTTATAAAAGATTTAGACTGTTGTTATGCTTATATTGATGATCTTATTGTATGTAGGGATAGCTGGGAAGAGCATTTAACACATTTATATGATACTTTTGATAGATTGTCACAATCAAATTTGACTGTTAATCAATTGAAACCTATTATGGCTAAAGTGGATGCAATTACCAATTTCCTCCTCCTATAAATAAAAAACAACTTATGAGATATTTAGGCATGATTGGATTTTACAGAAAATTTTGTTCAATTTTGCTGTTGTTCAACCATTGACTCATCTTTTACGGAAAGATTCTAAATTCATCTGGAGTGATAATTGTCAAAACGCTTTTGAGAAAAGCAAATCACTTTTAATTAACAGTCCCTTTCTTATCACTCCAGATTTCAAAAAGCAATTCAAACTTGCCGTTGATGTAAGTGATGTAGGAGTTGGAGCCGTTTTATATCAAGAAACAGGTGATAATGTTGAGAAACCTTTATCATATTTTTCTAAGAAATTAGATAAACATCAGAAAAATTATTCCATTATTGAAAAGGAATGTTTTGCACTGTTGTCTGCACTTCAACATTTTGATGTATATTTAAATCCCACTATGCATCCTATTCTGGTTTATACTGATCATAATCCTCTCACCTTCATACATAAAATGAGAAACAAGAACCAGAGGTTGACTAGGTGGAGTTTATTGTTACAGGAATATGATATTATTGTAAAACATATTAAAGGTAAAGATAATGTAATAGCAGATGCTTCATCTAGATCTTATTAAAACACTGTATACATACTATATATTTTTGTATATATTGTTCATGAAGTTCTCGTTACACTCAAACTCTTTTAAGGGGGGAGGTGTTATGATCTTGTAATTATTATATTATTTATCTTGGCCTAATTTGTTTTGTGTGGCCTTATACCATGTATAATATGTTTACATAATACTTATAGCTGTTTACCAAATAATGTTATAACTGCGCAGTTTAGAAATCACTGGAACAATAATAGATACTGATGGAATGACTAGAACTTTCTATTTGACTTACGTCATAATTCTGGTGTAATTCTATGGATTTCCGTGGTGGTTATATATACGGACGAAGGTTGGACTTTCAGAGCAGAACATATCGGACCAGACATTAACATTCTTGCGTTCTCAGCTGTTGGATTGACACACTTTTATTTACGTTACACACATCATACTTGACACACTTCTATTTACGTTACACACATCATACTTGACACACTTTTATTTACGTTACATGATACTAGATTGTGACTGATTGAATGTAATATTCCGTTTCGACATCTGCAACAGTGACGAGAAGAATTACGGAGAAAGAAAAGACGAAGGATTTTGAACAGTTAAGTTGACATTTTAGTTTGTGTAATATTTTTTTTGTAAACTTGTATATAATAAATCTTGTTTATTATTGATTTGTGTCTTTTGTTGGCTACAATTTAAAGGTGATTTTGGCCGTAACAAGAAGACTTGTATAAATGCAGGTAATGTGAAAATAAAATGAAAGTACGTTTTGTTTTCAGATCTCGTGAAGCATGCGTCGACTTACAACATTTCAGACGCAAACAGCATCCATACCAAAGTCTTCACTGGATATAAAAGTCTTGTCTTGCCAGATTCCCCGGTTATTGTACAGTCCGAGTACAACTTACTCACAGTAAATTCATTGGTAAGTTTTTATACTATGAACAACTGAACACACAGAATACAATCTACTGGCGATTGTTTGGTTGGTAAGTTGTTACAGTTGTATAGCAGTATAGGCACAATATGAATATATGTTACCTAAAAAAAATATACAGGCATAATACAGTCTGCTGATCAAAATTCATAGGTAAGTTGTTGCCTCTGTACAACGAGACTTAACCTACTGACCATGTTTTCCTTTCAACAAATTTGTAGAGGCAAGCTATAATCTAATAATCAATTGGCAAGGGTTTATCCATTTAAAACTATATGGTGGAATATAACATAATAGGCCATTTATTCATTTGCACATGTTTACCTTTCTAGAATCATAGGAATGGAATATACATGTATCTACCAATCAGTTGGCAGCTTTTTATCTCAATATGATTTTGTTCCGAATATACATTATATATTAACTTTATTTCCTTCTTTGCGGAGATTTATAAGGTTCACATTAATAGAAACAAGAAAAAGCAGCGCCATTCACAGTTCATTAAAATCAATCAACAGTTTGGGAAGACGTTGCACATTCTATGTGTATAAATAATACAAGTTCTTTCAAAATTAATCATTAATGTCATCCATTTCATAGTCAGTGTCACATGATAAGACCGTTGCAGTTAATGGCTCTGGAGTCAAGTTTTCCAGATGCACACTGAAGTATTTGGGATCAATTCTAACCAACTCGTCCCATAATTGTTCTCTTATAGAACCAAGTCTATCACAGGAGCATAGAATGTAGTCAACTATATTAGAGAAGGATCGCCCATTTTTTCGCATAATAAAGGAGCGTCTTCGTATTTTACTATCGCGCATAAGTCTACTACATATTTTGCTCATTGATAGAGCTCTGGATTGTGTCTGGCAACGATCCATGCACGATGCGGCACAAGATGTCTATGGATCAGTCTAAACATTTCAAGGTCCGTGTCTGCAAAAATACTATGTACGTTGAAGCCATGACTTTTCCTCGACTTCTGCAATAGTTGCATCACGATTCTAGTCCACACATTACTTGGGAAATGTTTAGAATTTACCGAACGTCCGACACACACGTGACCAAGTCGTATTTTATAGTAATTCTCATAATATCCGATACAAATCCGTTTTGTCTTTTGACACAGTAATTCCTAAACTCTAAAAGTCGGAGAAGGAAAATGCGTTTTGGCAACAAAGCTATGGTCCATTCTACAAAGTCTAGCCAGGAACATCCACTTGCAGTCGTCTATGGGAAGCCATCCAAACAAAGTTAGACACTTATCAGAACGTGTCCATTGTGGTTATCCCTGTAATCTTGCAGATATATCTATTAGAACGTTTTAACATCATAATCCCGTTTGTTGATACTGTACCACAATTCGCACCCAAAACAATGCTTTGTGTAATACATATTCAGTATTATTTTAGAACGTGTCATTGGATTTAAGATGGATACACGACTTTAACACGGGTAATACGGACGCACGAAGAGTCCTACATGCGTTAGTAGTTCTGTCAGTTAAAGTCAGTGTTCAATAATATTGTACTATTGTATCTCTGTATAATTGTACTCAACACTGGTAAATTGTCATGGTCGTCTAAACTGTATTTACAGCTGTATTATCAATATTTATTTATATTTACAATTGTATATACCTGCTACAACTGAACATGCTGAATAAAATCCACTATAATACATGTGTCAATGGTTATTGAAAACTTGTTTTTAATACTGCAATGGATATGAAGAATAAAACGCAATTAGAAGCACTTTCTTGGTACAAGATAACAAGTGCACTGAAAAAAATTTAACATCAATCCTTTGGTGTTTTATCAGAATTAAAACGCAGTTACCGACAGTTCAATGCATTGTAGCCATTGTCGTGCAAATCAAAATTTCCTGAATATCCACTCTTCGTTAAAATAAGTGTAAAACAGGCGATTTAAAATCACCAAAGGGATTAAATCTCAAACTGAGGCAAGGTATTAAATAAATATTACCGAGGGACCCCCGTCAAGTCCAAAACAGAAATGGTGAGGTTATACTGTATAAACATTTACTCGAGATAGATTAAAGACATTGATTTCCTATTTGTATAGCAAAGTTACTGTGTGTCTTTTTTCAAACAGCAAGTGGTTTTTCCGGAATATCTGAAAAGTTTCTTTAAAATGAAAATAAAATGTATTACGATGCCTTTCTTCTTCAATAGTCTTAATGAATTCTGTCGTTCTCACTGCTTAAATGCCTTATATATTTTACGAAAGCTGATTGTTTTTATTTTTGTAAACATTTAGTTTATTACAAATGTGACGTTGCAGAATATTTGTAAGTTCTGTTTCCGAAAGTTTAATCCATGATGTCTTTTATGACATACTTAGTACATTATTATTATTTTAAAACTACAGTATAGTTATTAAGTGTGGAGTATTTCATCAAGACATTTGAGACACACAGTACGTAAATCTAAATTTTCAGGTATTTCTTTCTTGCAGAACATGGTTCCATATATACAAAACCAAGATTTATTTGATACGTAATAGGATTTGTCTTTCTATTGTAGGACATGAAATCGCAAACGCTATCAACATCAGGATGGTTTACTGTGGTAAGTGACAATTACAAATACTTAATACATGTAGATGTTGGTATTCTAACCAGACGTAATCCAGGCTTTTACGTGTAACCACCGGTAACAACATTTTGATCTTAAGCGGCCAACATGGTCTTGCTTATTCTTACTGTGTTTTGATTTTCTGCATTTTACCATAATTTCAAGAAAATTAAGATAGGAAAATCAAAACAAGATAGCGAAATGTTGTTTTGTATTGAATGAAGATCGGACGAGACAAGTTTAGATAAGTTAAACACAGGCAATTTACATAACAAATTCTGAACTTTTATAAAGGACAAATATACCTAAGGAGCAATCAAAAACACTTAATCCATTGGACAAACAACCCCGGGAAGACAAAGAAACAAGCACAACAAATAAACACAGAAAACTAAAAAATAATGAACAACACCTATAAAAACCAGGAATGAACCCAGGTGCTCCGGAAGGGTAAGCAGTTCCTACTCCGCGTACGCCACCCATAGTGAAGTTCAACAACGACAGAAATGGCCGGTTATGATTAAAAGTGTGTTACTAGTGTACGTTTAGTAAATAATCGTATCAGTATATTATATAATCTGTGACATGCAAAACTTTAGGTTTATATACGTCATCAAGAACGTACGTCGATGAAAAACGTATATGATTTTATTCATTCATATACGGTCGTCATCACGAATTGATTGACCGTTAGAGTGTTCTAAAATCTAAGATGATGTTGGACCTGTTCCCACTGTCGTAACATTTCATGTACCTCCCCCGATTTGTGACTTCCACCGGATTGACTTTGTTGAACTCCACGACGGGTGCCGTATACGGAGCAGGAACTGCTTACCCTTCCGGAGCACCCGAGTTCACTACTTGCGTTAAAGGAGTTCGTGTTGTTCATTGTTGTGGTTGTTCCTTTGTCTTCCCGGGTTGTCCGTCTAATGGATTGCGTTTTTTAGTTTGCTTCTTAGGTATATTTATCCTCTTTTCTCTCTGTTTCTTAGTATTGAATAATGCATGTTAATTCAGAATAACGGAAACTGTGCATTGTTCGATTTATAAACGATGATTTTTCATATATGACGCCTGATAAATTTGTATAAACAGTGTCAGTATACATGCTGGACTCACCAAATGGTAAATGTTCAATATCATTGTAGGTATGGAATGACACTAGACTATCCTGGAATACAGCAACTTATGGAGATATAGAATACATTTATGCATCTCAGAAATCAGTATGGCACCCAGAACTTATTGTAGAAAATTCGTATGTATAAGCATATTACCTGCTATTATTTTATGTATCTGAAAATATATTAATGATATTGAACGACAGACTTATTATTCTTCATTATGTTAGAGCAATTTCATACTTTTCATAGACAATATTACCTGCTGTTATTTTATATATCTGAAAAAAGATCAATGCTATTATGTGCAAGACAGACTATTCATCAGTATATTACAGAAATCTACATATTTGTGATAGACAACTTTTTACTCAGTAGTCAAACACTCAAACAAATAGGCAAAATGATAACTCCAAACGGTTCTATAACGTAGATAGGTCCAAAGAAAACCTCGTTACAGGAATAAAAAGAAACTTTTACCTTTTTAATGCCTTGACATTTAATCAGTGTATATTAACATTCAAATACATTAAATACATTATATTCCTTAATGTAGTGTGGAAATGGGCAAATACTTAAAGCGTAAAAACATTTATCATACTTAATACTTAATAGCCAAGGGAGACACAAATCAAAGGAGGACTTGCTCTGCCCCTTCTAACTAATCAAACTTGGTTACAATAGAGAAAAATTATTTGTATTCTGATGCAAAGAAGAGAGATACAAAATGTACATTTCTAAATGCTCTCTGGATTTTTGACAGGAGTTATCGTAAAATATCGTTCGGAACATTATAAAGTTTGGGGTAGGTCACGGCACCAATGCTTCATGTTTTGTCGAGATCTATTAATACCTAGATAATCAGGCAAAAGACTTTGAAAATATGAATCTTTTAAGATAAAACTGTCTATTGCACTTTTGATTAATGTTTTTGTCATCACCTAGGAAATTTTACGATCGTCATCACGAATTGATTGACCATTACAGTGTTCCAATATCTAAGATGATGACGTAACATTTCATGTGCCTCCACCGATTTGTGACTTCCACCGGATTGACTTTGTTGAACCTCACGACGGGAGCAGGAACTGCTTACTCTTCCGGAGCACCTGGGTTCATCCTGGTTTTTTTTAGAAGTTCGTGTTGTTCATTGTTTTTTAGTTTTATGTGTTTATTTGTTGTGCTTGTTGTTGTTCATTTGTCTTCCCGGGTTTGTCTGTCCAATGGATTACGTATTTTTTATTGCTCCTTAGGTATATTTGTCCCTTTTTTGGACATCCAATGGGGTTAAGGGGTTAATTATTGTATTAATTTTAACTTGTAATCGCCCACAATGAAGACCATACAGCCGAGAGAAAAGACGCCCCTATTAAAGTTGTCACATATGAGAAAAGGCACATTTTTACAATTTAACAACTCGACCAATTGAAATCATTAACGTTGTCCCATTTTATAATAGTAATAAGCTGTTACAGTGTAAACATTTGGAGGACGTTATTTCCAGTCTCTCTATCCCTCCTAAAGGAGAAGGTTCACGAAGTATTGAAAACGGCCCTGTTTTTTGTCAAATTTTGAAATTGAACCATGGATTTTCATTTCTGGCCAAAAGATAGTTAGACATGTTTATTTATTGATATGATGTTTTTTCTATATTATCACTTACATAACAACGAGCCAAATAACAGTCTAAAATCGGGTACAGTTACGGAAAACATCGATTTTTCTGCAATTTTCCTTACATATTAGCAATTTTTACTTGGGCCGCCAATCACGATCCAAAATATTCTGTTTTTTTATCAATTTGCATGTAATTGTCTTTTCAAATTTATAAAGAAACATTGGATCGTAGAGGGCGGCCTTTGTTAAAATCGAGTTTATAGAAAATTCCGGTATCCGGAAAACGCGAGTACATGTACATTTATTTATTTTATCGCTTGAAATTATACTTTATTTTTATTCTTTAACATTAAAACAATCGCATACAAATTGATAAAATTAAACGAAAAAAAGAAAGAACAAATTTATACAGTATATTGTTGATTAAGTACAAACAAGTCAGAAAAATGAAAGTTGCAGACGACAAGCCATCAAGTCAACGGTAAATATAACTATGCAAGCCGATGCGATCACACATGGACGCGTTCAATATCGTAGCTGCTACGCAGGGCTAAGTAACTTTTTACCATTGACCGCATAGCTAGCCTAGCTGCTACGTAGAGCTAGATAGCGGTAAAAATTAGTAAATCTATTATGATGTAAAAGAAATCAAAATGACGTCATATTTATCTAAATTAATACAAACATAAAACAAATATTATAAATGATTAAAGCAAGCGTGTACGAGTTACTTCATCACACTGGTCTTTGGTTGGTAATTGGGGGGGGGGGGGGGGAAGGGAGTCCTCAAGTAAATGTTTCTTTTTAATAATCGGAGTTCTATAAATGATTGATGAATTACACAAAATTATAAATAATTCATCGTATAATAAACAGACAAACTGTGCGTTGATATTCCCACCAAAAATCTGCTTGTATCGCTCGGGACACACCATCTAGATAAAAATGACAGTTTCTAGCAGGGGAACTAATAGGGATGATCACTTCAGTCTATTGTCTTGCGTTCGCGTCGTACACGTCACATTTTTTTTATCAGTAGCTCTTCGCCTAAAAATGTCTTGACGGACATCAACGAAGTGTTGGGACGTTATAAAAAAGTTAAATATCAAAAATACTGATCTCCAGTCCAAGAAAATTCAGAAGGGAAAGTCTTAAAAAAAAAAAATAACTGGCAAAACTAAATGCTCGAACACAAACATAACTGACAGTTTCTTCTTTTTTTTTGTATTCTCCGCCTATGATTTTTAGGGACACTTTGTTTTCTGGACTGTGTGTCCGTCTGTTTGTTCTTTAGTACTTCCTGTATGATTAGATGAACGTTTTTGCTTATAACAAGGTTATGATCATGGTTAACAAAACACCAACATGAAAGTAACAGCGGGTCATAGTATCCTATTGATACATATTTATTCTTGCTCTTTTCTTAATTTTTAGTTTGCCTCAACGAAGTTGAGGGGACTAATGGAGTACCCCCGGCGTCCACGTCCGCGTGCGCGTCCACAGCCAGTTCTCAGTTACTAGTTGACATAGGGTCATATATTTCAGTGTGCATGCGCACGTTGAAAAGATGAAGGTCACATGACCCATACTCGCTTTCAAGTATTACTAGTATGTCAAAAATTAGTTTTAACATACAAATTGACCTACAATCATACTAATTGGTGTGAAGATGCATCTCGGCGAGTAACACAGACTTCCACCAAAATTAGTTTTATATGAAGACCAATAAACTTAACATGTGGAACAAACCAGCCCAAACTAAGCACAAGCTATATACAAAAACTCATAGAAGGTGACTGTGACATCCAGGTACATAAGGACCAAGATCACCTTTTTCGCGTAGGACTTGGAAGTAGACATGTTGCTTCTAGGTCTTACCCTATGTGGATTCGATACACAGAATCAAATGTTGCCTCGTACTATAAATGTCAAGCAGGAGTCAGAATTGTTGGTGTGTGCTCACATTTAGCATCCATTATGTGGTATTTGGGTTTTGCCAGGCATCGGAACCTCACTTAGTATGGAGTAAGAAATTGGGGGGCTAGTGTTTGTGACGCTGCTGCTTAAATTCCGATAAATGCTTTGAACAGTGAGGATGATGATGCAACTGCCGTTGAAACAGGAAATGAACAGTGACTAACCAATGATTAATTTTTATATGTATAAAATGCAACTGAGAAATAAATACAGAGTTTTCAATTATTAAAATATTTATATTACAAACTACAATTTGATTTTTTTTTTTTTGTTGTGAATGTCAAACTGTTTCACTGGACAAGCGAAAAAATAGAAAAATAAGAATTTCCATTAATATAAGTGATTTTTTTTCAATTTTGACATTTTTACTTCAAAAATCGTCAATTAAATGACCACACTTTTGATCTATTGGCACTTCTTAAATGGATATTTAAATGAAAAGAAATTCTTTCCAATAAAAAAAATAATTTATAAAAAAAATTCAGATATTGAGTTTTTTTTCCCATTTGTACTATTTTTGGACCCAAAACAATGAAAATAGCAGGAATTGACTTTTAAAATATGTTTTTGTATCTGTCAGTTTGATTCTGTTGTTGTGAATGTCAAACTGTTTCACTCTACAAGCCAAAAAAAAAAATGAAAAATGAGAATTTCCCAAAATATGTGATTTTTTTTTCAATTTTGACGTTTTTATTCCAAAAATCGTCAATTAAACGACCACACTTTTGATCTATGGGCACTTCTTAAGTGGATATTTAAATGAAAAGAAATTCTTTCCAATGAAAAAAAACAATTTATAAAAAAATTCAGATATTGAGTTTTTTTTCCATTTGTACTATTTTTGGACCCAAAACAACGAAAATTGCAGGAATTGACTTTTAAAATATGTTTTTGTATCTGTCAGTTTGATTCTGTTGTTGTGAATGTCAAACTGTTTCACTATACAAGCCAAAAAATTGAAAAATAAGAATTTGCAAAAATATGTGATTTTTTTTTCAATTTTGACGTTTTTACTCCAAAAATCGTATATTTTTCATAAAAGTCCATTAAGCGACCCAACTTTTGATCTATGGTAATTTCTTAAGTGGAAATTTAAATGAAAAGAACTTCTTTCCAATGAAAAAATGATTTTAAAAAAAAATCCAGAAATTTGTGTTTTTTCATGAACAATTAGAAAAACGGTTTGTAGTTAAAATGTTTATTATCATCTAAAACGTAACCTTAAAACTAGATTCTCCGAATCTCCTACGAGTTTTCCAGAGGCTGCAGATTATTACGTAAGGCTCATCAATATTGTAAAAATAATATTTTAGTTAATCTGTATTTTTAGAGTACGGGACTTAACTAGCTTAGGAGAAGATGAGTTACAAGTTAGAATAAGATATGACGGCGAGATACGTTGGGAACCACCGTCCATTGCATCCACGTCATGTTCTATGGATGTTACATACTTTCCTTACGACATCCAAACATGCGATATTGAACTTGCTAGTTGGGGTTTCCACAATGATTCCGTTAATCTCGAATTTCTCAAGACTAATGTCAACATCCGGGAGTACAGAACAAGCGGAGAATGGGACCTTGTCTCCGTGTCTCAATTACTAGTGAAATTACAGACGGCGACTTTACGCATTCTCAACTTTTATTTAGTATTGTGTTGCACAGACTTCCTGGATTTTACATTATGACTATTATTTTCCCAGTAATCCTAACTTCAATATTAACAGTAGTGACATTTATTTTACCTGTAGAGTCAGGTGAAAAAATAGGATACATTTTGACAGTCGTACTTGCCTTGGCTGTTTTGCTAACTTTATTTGCAGACAGCATGCCAACCACATCAAAGCACACATCAGTACTTGGTATGTACAATGTATACTTTTGGGTATTTATCCAGTACTTCTATTTTTCATCTTAACTGGCATTATTCTTATTGATCCAATAGTATATGGTTATTGAATGGATATTGGTAAATATTGTCCCAGGAAGACTTTATATTGCACGAGGTTGCGAGTGCAATATAATGTACTGAGAGGGATAATATTCAATAACAACCATTTTATTATATGATAATATTTTCTACTATTTTCACATTCTGTCAAAAGAAACAACATATCCGCTGTGGATAGAAAATACGGCTTCATGGTAATATCCATGTGAATTCCAAGAGAAACATATCTAAAAAATCGCAAAAAAAAATTTTCATGGGGGGGGGGGGGGGGGGTCCGGTATCATAGGTGTACCATATGGGGGTCCTGTACACGAGTACCTATGACAATTTTTGAGTCGATTTCTTTCCCGCCATTTTAATTTCTGTACACATGTAAATTTCGGAGCTGTCAAAAATTTCTGTTGGTCCCAGGAAAATGATTGAACGATATTTATTTCTGAAATCTGAAAAATTCTAGAACTAATTTTTAGGATCCTAATTCAAACGTAGAATATATATTTAGGTAAAAAAAGATAACTCTTAAAGACTGACGGCAGTGCTATTATTTCATTTTTCAGTTGTGTTTCTGACAGCTACCCTTGGAATGGCATCAATTACAATCATTTTCACCATTCTGATAATAAAACTTTTCGACATGCCGAAGGATTACATCCCCCCAAGATGGATGCAAACGTTAATACACAAATTCAGAGCAAAGAAATCAAAGGAAAATCCCAGAATTGAGAGTGTGGTTGAAGTTACCACTACAGTGGAGGAAGACAGAGAAATTGAAAACATTGCTTGGGGTAATAATAATGGTTTAAACGACATTAAAACAGCTGTTCAATACAGTAGTAGAGAACTAGCGGAGTCATTTGACCGACTGTTGCTTTATATTTTTTCAGTCATATACACGTTCATGGTGTTATGCTTTACACTAACATTGAGGTTTGGAGATTGAGAAATTGAACTAATGAATTTTGTTGTTATATTCGATTTGTACCAATGAAGAACTCAAATGAAAGCTGTTCTCCTTATAACAAATTACACACGGACAGAATCTCGCGGTTTAGAGTAATTAATTCTTTGTTGATCATAAATGCAAAAGTGATTATTATTAAGCTTATTCATTTGTACACGTTCATAGCCAACTTTTTTTAAGGATAATGTACAAAAAGATTGCTTACATAGTTCATGGTATAAGATTTATAATTTACTTAATATATCTATAGTCTTCTCGTTTAAAACGCTAATATATTTTTGCCACTTTTGATCCTGTCGGAAGACAACCTAAACCAAATGTAGAAAATATTCTATAGTTAAGGCTCCAGAAACGTTGCCCATTTTTAATTAAACATCATAGCTATATGAACTTAATAAACAATGATAGAAACTTCCATAGAGAGGTGGATGTACACCATATATACTTTAATTTTATTAGATTTAATTCGGTATAGAAACTGCATGGAAGATATAAAAATATACACAGAGAATATAGACTTTGTAAGAAATGCAAAGTTCTTGACGATGAGAAATATTTTCTTTTTAACTGTACGATTCTGCCCTACGTGATGATTTCTTATCGCATATAAATAATTTTGATTCATCCTTTAAGAATATTAATAATACATTATATATTAATTACCTAATACAATAGAAGGGAGTCTTCATCAAGCAGTCTTTAGAACTGAGGGCATCAGACCCTGGCCAGACAGGTTCCTAATGTTACTGAAACATTTTAATTTTTACATGTCTTTTCATTATTGTCATTATGTGGTTTTCTTATATTGTGTCTTGTATCAAGACATTTAAATATTACGATGTAATAATGCAAACAAAGATCTATAAAAAAATATTTGTTTATTGTAAAGAATTCAAACAAATGATCCGGCACTACAAAGTATGTTATTCAAAATACGCTGTTGAATCAAAATATCTAGTAATCATTGTATTATTACGCAATGTAATATAAAAAAAGGAGTGGGGGGCACTTTGCCCTGTATTTGTTTCACTCAAAACCATTGTTACTTTAATCTTAAATATTAACATAATTTTTTCTTAATTTATGTGTGTGTTTTATATCTTTTTCCTGGCTTTCAATTGTATATATAACTTAATTATTGTATGATTCGTCATTAATGTAACTCAACAATGGAAATAAAGAGAATCAATCAATGTTAACAAACGAAACTCTTATGCTTAATCATCAATAAGTTTCTACCCGCATAAATTGTGTATATGGGCGATTTGTGTCAATTTGAATCGCATTGTGAAATATTGCCAAGCAGGAAATTCAGAACCAAATCCATACTACTGTCATATGAGAGGAGATATATAAACTCACTTACAGCGAAAAAATCATTTTATAAATGATCTCCCGTTTACATTAAAACACACAGAGTCTGAATTATATGCTGATGACACAACTTAGCATATATCGTCCAAATCTATTTCAAACTTAAACTCTTGTTTAAATGAAGACTTTGAAAACGTAATTGAATGGTGTGCTGAAAACAATATGATAATAAATAACATGAAGTCCAAATGTATGCTTATGGGAACTGAGAGAAAACTTGAGAATTGTAATGATGTCTTGTGTGTATTATCGCAAAATCAGACTTCCTTTGACAATGTGGAAGTAGAAAACTTCTTGGGATCCATGTTGATAAAAATCTATCATGGTCAATTCACATAGATAAAGTATGTGAGATTTTTTCAAGCAGATTATACCAGCTAAATGGATTAAAACGATACCTGCCTCGCAAAGGTCTTATCCTTTTTTAGAACAGTTATATATTACCAATAATTGATTATTGTTGCACCATATGGGGTTTTACCGCAAACTGCAACATTGAGCGGATTCATAAGCTGCAAAAGCGCACAGCAAGATTAATTTTGAATAAACCTTTTGATTATCCATCAATATCAATGTTTAAAGAACTTAATTGGATGACCATTTTTACACGGATAAAATATTTTCAAGCCATTTTAATGTTTAAATGTATGAATGGACTAGCGCCAGATTATCTTAGTATCCTAGTAAATTTACTGCGTGCAGTGATCTATATAGTTATTCTCTTAGGTCAACAACATCTGGACATCTTCATTTACCAAGGCCAAAGTCTATATACTTCAAAAAGACTTTTCAATATTCTGGTCTAATTATATGGAATAGTCTGCCAAATGATATAAAGGATTCAAGTCATATAGAAAGCTTTAAGGTGAAATGTGCTAATCTTTTTTTCACAAAACAAAATGAGTAGACACACTTTTTTTTCTCTTTTCATTCTTGCCATGCTAGTTATACAGTCTGTTTTCATGCTTGTGTATATAGATTTGTAATTGTGTACATCTCTATTGTTTATTGTGTTATATGCATTGATTGTTATATGTATTAATTGTTCATTTTAATGTGTGAAGGCCTCGTGTGAGATTAACAATTGTATGTTAAATGAGTTACCTTCGTTAAATAAAGAATTTATTATTATTATTATTATTATTATTATTGGTTCTGATTGCCTTTCGTGTTGAAACACTGTCTTAAAGACGTTAATTTTGCAAATTTGTGCTCAAACTGTCTTCAGGAATTTTGAAAGCTATAAAATGGCCCTAGAAGTGAAATAACTGCAAGTGAAAATGGCCCTTCTTATATAGTTGTATTTTTTCGAAATACGGGCCTCGGGACCAATACAGCTAACCTGGAATAGATACAAGGGTCAATAAAGAATCAGCAAATTAGTAACATATTTATTAAATAATCTAAACAGTCCGTACCGCTGGTCCGTATGACAAGGCTGTCTATGCAGCTGCCCATATGACAAAATAGTCTGTAAAACAGGAATTCCATATTGCCCTGTTTCCATATTTACTTTAAAATCTGTATTGAATTATTAACCGGATAAATTTTAATATAAAGACCAGTGGAACGTAAAAATATTGGTTGTGCCAAATTTGCCATATTAAGGTTATTTTAATCATATTATTTAATAAGTACTTGTACGTCCTACCAAAGTTTTATAATGAACACATTAAGGACTTTAATAACTACACGAGCACTTACCCCTACTTTTGTTCTTCCACGTCAATCCAGTCATATAAGGTCGTAGTTCTAGCAAGCGGTCACTTTGTTGGTAATCATACTCTATTGGTTTTTATAATGTGTTTTATACATGTGTCATGATAGATAAGGGGGAAGTTTGGTACAGTCTTTGTACCAGGACAGACTTTATGTTCATGTTTGTGTTTTGTTTTCTTTTATTTTGATTTACACATCGCTATCGCTTGGTGAAAAATAAAATAAACATAGTACATGGATTCAGTGTGTTATATCTTAATTATCTATTTAAATGAAATCACCTTATTTGATATGGTCGTTAAAAGATATCAGGGGATATTACAGCATGTGATTATTTACGGATAAAAATTATGTTACTCTCAAGCCAAAAAGCATCTCAATCGGACAGAACTCCGTCAATTGACCTAATTTGTTGGTGATACCCTTATTTGAATCGGATTCGCAAAATTTCAGCTGTAAATTTTGAAATGTGTGAATAGCTAGAAGACACTTGTTTTCTATTGTTTGGTTGAAAATCTACACAGTTTTTAACGAAGGAAAAGTTTGTATACCCACATAAATATATTAAAAAACGAAAGCATTTGTCCAATGCATTCAAGTATAATAGTTAAATTATTTGTTTTGTCGATTATATTGAGTCCTACAGTAAATGTAACTTTCCGATACAGCCTCTTATATTTTGCCACAATTAAGTTAGATGATACCTAAAGCTTTTCGGTTATTTTAAAATAGGCCTGTAGGGTATGTTCTCTTAAAGCTGTGATGAATAGTATTATGTCCAATTTTTGAAAAAAGCAACAGCAGTGATTAACATTAGTATTGGTATAATATTTTGAGTATTTAGAAACATACACTTCCAAGTTTTATACTTGCCATTTAACATTACCTATCATCTATAGATGGCTATACCCGAAACTTTTTGTAGATATGATATATGAGTTTATGCGATATAAATATAACAATTAGTTTAATGGTTTAAATGTTGACATCCTTGTAATATTTATAGAACCGGATTTAAACATTCCTTCCTTGTACACTGAACCATACATCAGAAAATATTAGGTATATGCAAGCAAGTACAAATACCTAGTTTCCCAGTTATAATGTGTTTCGTATTGCAAGAGTGTAAAACTCCATAATATGAAAGCTCGGATATGATGGATTAATTCTTGACAAACATATCCTTTACAATAATTCTAGGTGAACCATCGTATGTCCTTTTGCTCCCGAAGCTAAATGTCTTATTTAGTGGTACTTTTTTTAAGTCACAGTCTAAAATATTCAGCCTCTATCTAATTATGATAAAATTTGGTAAGTTCCAAATTATCTCCGGAATGGATATGGGACAAGCCGCGCAATTGTTTCCTGTTACAGAAGTCATGAAATAATAGGCTGCCATTAAGTCTGTACATTTCGTTGAAACATGGGAGATGGCTCAAAACGATCGCCATAAACTGGCACATATCCAGTTAAAATTTCGGGGTGTGAAGTCAGTCTAGTTTTTCCGTAATTTCAGAAATCACGAGCCACGGTAAAAAAGTCTCCTTCCGCAAAGTAAAATGTACCTCTTTCATGCTCTCCATGTAGAATAAAAGCTCGGATATGATGGATTAATTCTTGGTTTTATTCATTTAATCCTTTCAATATTTCTATGTCAAATGCCTCAGGTAAATACACTTTTAAAACAACACTAGTTATTCAGTTATCATGGTTGGTTTTGTTACAGTAGGTCCATATATCATGGTGCAATTATAATTTTTTTATGGACTTCTTTCGTATCCCTTAGGTCAAAGTTCATTGCAGGTCTTGGGCCATATATCAAATTTGGCGGAAATTATACAAATATGAGTCACTTCCGGACAGTGAAGTTCTAATTTCATCAGAAATTGGACTAAAATGAAACAATACAACCGATTGGCACTTGGAGTTTTCCTATCCTCAAATAAAAGACCCCAAAGGTATTCCGATAAAAAAGTTAGTTCCAAATCATCTCCGGAATGGATATGTCAAATTTGGCGGTAATTATACAAATGTGGGTCACTTTAGGACAGTGAAGTTCGGATTTCATCAGAAATGGGACTAAAATGAGCCAATACAACAGATTGGTGGAAAATTAGAGCTAAAAGGAAGGCATTTTGTTAAAATATAATCATTTTAGAGCAGAAATAAGCAAAAAAGCAGACTGGATGGAGAAAATAAAAAAAATTCTGACGATTCGAAATTTAACGCTCTCGGAATTGATTCCTGCCTTTTGTTATGGTTTTATAGATTGAGGCCGGATCAGTCACAGATGACATACTGTGTCAATTGTAACGAGCCCCTGTGTTTGAATCGTGTAACGTGTATGAGATTTCATTAAGCTCGAATTAAAATATTGTTGGAACGAACTTTCATCGGTGTCAAATGTTTGAAAATATTGATATTAATTATCCCGCAACACATTCTATTTTTTTTCTATAAATAATGTAAATTATTCAGTTATTTGGTTTGAAAAGAATAAATTAAATTAAATGTTTTCTAAATGAGACGATGATACAACTTGCATACAACATCTGCAAAATAAACATAGATTTGAGCTTAATCTTGTTCGTTTGTTTGTTTGTTTGTTTAGTTGGGGTTTAACGCCGTTTTCAGCACATTTGGCCATTTCGCGGCGGCCAGTTTTTATTGGTGGAGGAAGCCGGAGTACCCGGAGAGAACCACCGACCTTCGGTAGGAAAATTGGCAATCCTTGTCAATTAAGATCGGAGTCGAACACACCCCGCCACAGGTGAGATTCGAACTCACAACCCCAGCGTTGACAGGCTAGTGATCATTAGTAGTCATGACGAACTACCTAGACCACTCGGCCACCGAGGCCCCTAATCTTGTTCGTAAAAGTATCTTAAAGTACTTTTAAAATATGGCAAAGTCTATAATTTTTTGACAGATATCATTTGTTAATTATGTCGTCATAGTACATCTTTTACATAAGTAATTGTTTGATCTGGCTAAAACAACATCTAATTTAGACAAGGGGCCCTATGAATATAAAATTTCTATTTACCCGTTACAGTTAAATGTATTTCCTTATAAAGTCAAGTAAACATGGATTTACTGAAAATGAAATAGATCCCTAAAGACAATTTATTGACAAAATAAATATACATGTATACATGTAAAAAAAAGGACAAATATACCTAAGAAGCAATAAAAAAAAACGTAATCCATTGGACAGACAAACCCGGGAAGAACAATGAACAACCACAAGCACAACAAATAAACACAGAAAACTAAAAAACCAATGAACAACACGAACGCCTATAAAAACCAGGAGTGTACCCAGGTGCTCCGGAAGGGTAAGCAGTTCCTGTTCCGTATACGGCACCCGTCGTGAAGTTCAACAAAGTCAATCCCGGGGAAGTCAAAAATCGGTGGAGGCATATGAAAGGTTACGACAGTGGGAACAGGTCCAACATCATCTTGGATATTGGAACACTGTAATGGTCAATCAATTCGTGATGACGACCGTAAAATTTCCTAAGTGATGACATCAACTTATCCCTAATAAAACCCTGACCAAGACGCTTTTGTGACAGCAGTAATCCTCTCTGTCGAAAGTCAGGGTAACTCACGCATGCCCTTGAAAATCGGATAACTGAGAAACATAGACGCCATATGAACTGCTGTCCTTCTTATTTATAAACACGGTGTTGCTTTAGATCAATCTTATTCTAGTATTATGAAGTACATGTACCACATCCATTGGCTGTTGGGATTTTGACATAGTAATCAGATAAAAACAAGCATTCTTGATACGTTGATTTTTTTAACCTGTCTAATATTTAGCCTACCACGACCTAAGGTGCTATATTGCCATCACCTATTATCTGCTAGCGGTGTTGTCCATAAACTTTTATTTTAATGTTTTCCTCTTTGAAACTACCGCGTAAATTTGAACCAGACTTTGGTGGTTCCTTTCGAAATTATAAACTTTGATTGAATGGTCTTTGAATGTCGTCTCATGTCAAAAGTAACTGTTTTGTAACGGTAAATGCTAACTACACAGTAATTATACATATAATATTAATACAAACTATAGTATTATAAACAAATATTATCAACATATATCCGAGCAATTATGAAGTGTTCTCGTTAACGGAACCAAGTCATTTTCCCAGGACGGTGTAATCAAACCTTTAAACAGACTTATCCACAAGGGATATAGTTACGATGCTGTTGTCAGGTCATTAAAGATGTCATTTTTGGGAATTAATATTGATTCACTTATAGGGTCTTTACATCGGAAATAAACACATTTATTCAAAAACCAGTTGTTGGTATGATATGGGTTATGTTCTCGTATAATTTATGATGACATGATACTAAACCCCTAACGGGAGGGATTGTGGCTGATTTTCAATATGATCATAATCTTGCGATCAGTTTAATTGAGGTCTGGAGCTGGCATGTCAGTAACTGCTAGTAGTCCTTTGTTAATATGTATTGATCATTGTCATTTTGCTAAGTTTCTTCTGTTACCTTTTTTAACATCGACTGACATCTTTTGAACTGAGTTTTACTGTGTGTATGGCTGTGTGTTTGTTTATTCAACATTGGCTAGAGATGTAGGGAGATGGTTGAGATCTCACAAAACATATTTTTGCAGCATTTTTGCCTTGTTATTCTTGTGTGTTTTTTAAATTTTGGTTCATTTTTATGTTTCGGAGTTTAGTGTGCCGTCCATTTTTCTGAACTAGTATACATTATTGTTTAGGGGCCAGCTGAAGCTCGCCTCCGGGTACGGGATTTTTGAAGATCCACTGGTAGTTTTGAGCTTTTTTCTGCTCCTTGGTCGGGTTGTTGTCTCTTTGAAACATTCCCCTTTATATTCTCTATTCTATGGTTGTTTACTTTCAAATCAAATATTTCAAAGCAGTCAGGGAATTCATACAACTCTTCAACAAAAGATTAATTGTTTAATCGTCCCTTTTAAAATGAAATGGAAGCATCCTAACACACAATATTACGCGACCTTATCAAAGTTACATTAAGGTAATCCCAAAATGAAACATATCTAATTGTTTATATTTCGTCATTTATTAAATATAGATTTTCCTTCAGGTACGAGTGAGTTATGGAATTTCTCCACCCGAGAAAATATTTACAACACGCGAGCGTTAGCGAGCATGTTAAAATCTAAAATGTAACTATCGAGAGTGGAGAAATGCTATAACTCATGAGTAAATTGAAAGAGAATCTGTTTCTCCTATGATTTTCAACACTCAAGAAAACGCCGTTACTGCCCATTTTGTTTACGTGGAAGCCATTTGGGAACTTCTGTAGTTTATCTCTTCAATAAGCGTAAAAAAGCGGCGGAAATTCCCATGTAGAAATTTAATCACCGGGAAGTGGTTAAAATATTATGTATTTTTATCCCACCGATTAAACACGTCAAGAATAGGAGAAATATTTTTTTTGTGTTTTAACATGTTTAAAATTTACTTTTGATGCAAATTTCCAATGTGTTGAAATATGACCATGCTTATCATTGAATACATCAGTTTCAGGCATCAATAAAATACTATGAAGTACATGTACGTAAAAATATAAGATGATGAACACGGATTGTCAATCAAAACTGAGGCGGCGCTTCCATAAGTTCAGAGCCGTACATTACACATACTTTATATTTTATTTAGGTGTCTTGCTCTGGGTTTCAAAGAGTCACCATCTTTTTATTTTTATTTTTTACATATTGGTCGAAACTTTGGGTATTTTTAACGTTCTAGTTTGTTGTTTTTTTACGATTTTATATTTGGTTTTGCTCGAATTGTGTATTTTTTACATTTTAGTCGTTTTTTTGCCCCTTTTGACAGCTCACCATTTCCATTTATTTTTCTTGTTATCTACTTTATATTTATACTTTATAACAAAAATGCAACATAACAAATATAACTTGTAAATAGATTGTATTTGCTATTATTGTCACTTTTAAAGGTATTTCTAATGAATTCATCAAATCAATTAAACGTTTAATACAATACAATGTGCACTGGCCTTCAATACATCTGTTCAGACAGAGATTTCTATACAGGAAGTCTAACCTATATATGTCGTCATGACGCCAGGCGATGAAACAACTGTCAGTTATCTGGCTATGTTCACTGATTGGCTACAAGACGAAAGTCTTCCTGATTAATATGTATAGCATAGAATAAGAAAAGTTAATTGCTTAGTGACTGGTATATAAAAGAACATTTAATTAGTAGAGATTTTTATTGACTTAGGACATTCAGTATTGTTATTTTTAAGGCGATTACTGGAAGAAGCATTGCATAAACGATGGTTTCACAGAAAACCTTTCTTAAAACTGGAATATTATTACTGTCTGTTTTCACAGGTGAGTGGATCAATGGTACAGCAGAAGAAAAAAAACTCTTGAAATTTAATCGAAACAGTTTGGTTAGGCCAAATAAAAAAATATATGTGTGCACTTGTTTCCATGCTTGTAAATATTATTGTAGTTTGATAAAAACAAATATTTTGCTAACTTTTATCTCTTGTCTTTTGGGGGAATTTTCGATTTTTAACAGTTCTTGAACAAAAATGCTAATAAAAACTTAAGGGTAGACATAAGGTTGATAGGAAAACCCAAACACACATATATGTTTATTCGGCCTTAGTAGTTAACCCTTCATGAAATGTTTGTTTCCTGGTTTTCTCATTTCACTGTATCTTAGGATATTTTTATTATGATATTTTCCTTTTTTGCTTCCGTTCCCTTTCCGCTATTAAAAACATTTAAATTAGTTTTAAAAGTTAGTTGAGGTTTCTAACGATTCAAAAGTAGCATTGGGACACAGATTGACAGTGATATACCGACAAATACATGTACATGTATCAGACAAAATAAAATTGTCAGATGATACATCAAATACATGTTTAGTAACAAATAAAAAAAAATATATTTGGGAGATGTTTACTACGCGTTGTTTTGTAAGTTTGAATTGACAAATTCAAAATTTTGACATATACTATAACACAGTATTAGCTCTCTTACCAAAATTATTTGGTCATATTTTTATCTGTTACAATGTTTGGTTTACAAAATTATGAAACATTCTGATGTTGAATTGATTCTAAAATAAACCCAGATACAAATATGTCTTGTATGCAATGCCAATTTCTGGATAAATCTTCATCAGAACACTTGAAGGAACAAAATACGAAAATGGATGCCGACATTTGTAACTACATGTACAAATTGCGCCAAAATGTAAGATCATTTTTTATTTGAACGGGATAGTTTTTTTTTGGCCAATGATGAGAGCACAGCAATAGCCCGTTCCAGAAACTCATTTTCGGTAACACGATTCTGACTCTAAAATTATAATTTGAAGCAAGTTATTTACCTTACTCCGGTTTCCGGCGAACGAAACTTATTCTAGCATTAATATGTAGCACAAATAAATTCCCTTCGGATTGCATAATGGCTGCCCCATTTAACAAAGACTTTTCTAAATGACCCATTATTTGTGACAGGTCAGTCTTTTTGCCGAAATTTGTTTTCGCTTGATTGAATCAAGACACACGAGTTGTTCAAATTTGCATGTTTTTCGCATGAAACCCAAATCTAAGGCCTTTAACAATAATGTTTTAGATTGATTATAAACAATGTATGACCCAAAATTCGCCGACTTTTTTGTCTCGTTTATCAATGTATGGAAGGTGCAAACCTGTAAATAGTGTATGCAAACCGATAAAACGGTTGACTGGTGTTCTGTGCGAACTGGTAAAACGGTTGAATTTGGCTTTTAACCAGAAACATCAATCAACCATTTCGTCGGTTCGCAAAGAACACCAGTCAACTGTTTCATCGGTTCGCATCTACCAATCAACTATCTACAGGTTCGCACTTCCCATATATGTACATTGATAAACGAGAAAAAGAGTTCGGAAAGTTAAATTGGGTTTATTTAACAATAAAAAGAATTATTTTGCTTCAAAAGTTTTTGCATACAGATCGTAAAAGGCCAGTGTAAGTTTAAAAATATTGTTAATCGGGGAATAAGCGCCTCTGTACAAAGGCTTTTTCTAGGCACCTGTGATGGATCACGGGGCCAACACATAGAGCTGCCTAGCGCGTCCCCAGGTGGCAAATAGGGGAGATCCTCTCGTTTGGGGATTGTCATGTCATAATACGGAAAACCCGACCGCGGACCATAGTGGGTAACGTGTTTGGAGAATGCCACACTCCCTGTACGCTAAAGACCCCTTCTGTAGTTTTCGAAAAAGAGTAGGCTAATGCCGCTACAGAAGGCTAAATTATCCGACCCTACCCAACAATTCTCTTTTTACAGTGCCAGTCAAAATTGGTTCCCCCATGTGTCCTGTCCCACCCCTATTTGAATTGTTTGATAAATTGAGATGGTTCTCGTCCTGAAGAAGCATGAAATATTTGCCACTGGAGGTTAAGCAACAATCAATCAATCAATCAATCAAAGGCTTTTTGTTTGAAGTTTTCTTCATCAACATACAAATTTTCAGTCTGCTACAAATTCTGTTAGTAAAAAATGTTATCTAGTTAGGAGTTAAATCCAATCTTACAGGAATCCTACTCAATTGTCTTTTAATTTATATGTTCTTATGCCTTTTGTATTTCCCCATTTTCCACATGAACAGACATTTTGGACTAACGGGCCTTCCAACTAACGGGCTCTCGGACCTTCAGACTAACGGGCCTTCGGACTATCGGGCCTTCGGATTGTTGGGCATTCGGACTAACGGACCTTCGGACTATCGGGCATTCGGACTAACGGACCTTCGGAATACTGGGTAAGTACCCTCAACCCAGACAGTCCGTAATCGCCTACGTGAAGCCGGAAAACGTGCCAGAAATCCCGTTAAACCTGTTGTTTTGACACACCGACTTTAAAAGGCTCAGACAAACATCGTTTGCCCATTGAGAATAGTTTGGCACAGCACGAGCCGCAGTTCCTGTTTCAGCGAGACAATATTAGATCAAGTGAGACGACATAGACAGACCTCTCCGGCAACGGCAGCCACAGCCTTAACCCTTCCAACAATTTGTTCATGAGTTACATGAGGAGTGGAACAACATCCCGCAACAGGTGATTCGGAATTTGATTTCGTCAGTGAAGCGGTGCTCTTATTCTGTTATTGATGCTCGTGGTGGACATACGAGGTATTGTGCGATTTTATTTTGTAAAATCCTTTTTCTACTGGCTGTAAAGCCTATTGCTAAATTCCCATGTCTGCACTACACAACCCAATGACGTAAACAACCTTACAATAAAATCATTTCTATCCAATCGAAAAAGTTGTTACAGCTTGCAGATAGTCAAAACAAAAATATTTAACCATATTTGGATGACGCCTGCTATGTCTGAGTGCAATACACATAAACTATATTTGGATAAGTCATTACAAATCATTGTTACACGCCACATAAAAAAATCAATCAATCGTCGGAAAATCTTCGATCAGATTTAAAACTCACCTTTTATTCCAGGTTTGGATATTATGATTTGAAATAATACAAATTTCATCGTACATGAAAATATTAACGTTTTTTATTTCTATATGTTAATCAAAGGTACGATGTATCCATCATACACAGTTACACGTACCACACACGCTGATTTATAATGTACACAATCACCAAATAAAGTCTTTGTGTGCGGTCCGTTTCTGTGTATAATAAAATGTCCAGCGACCTTCGTCTTAAGCCAAATCTAGGTCGACGCATTATTTACGGTTTGTCTATTTATTCTTATTGTAATGATGCTTAGAAAATCGTAAAAACACGTTATGAGCTAGTGTCTGTAGTACCATAGAAATCTAGACGGCGGACAAAATTGTGGTAAGGTGAGGCGTGTCTACACGGAAATTTAGACGGCGGACAAAATTGTTCTACGGTGAGGCGTTTAGACGACGGACAAAATTGTTGTACGATGTTTTTATATCTCCCCCCAAATTTCACTATACGTTTTAATGATATTATATGTCCTTTTTCTGCGAATGTAATGATGTAAAAAAAATAATATGGTCACCGACTTCGTTTTCAATGTAGATGCGTTTGAAGCTTGAAAACATTCGCAAAAATTGCGACGTTGTAATACGAAGTTGCGATAACGTTATTGGGACAGCTGGATATCGGTCAGGAAATCGTCCCTATTTTGAGCGTTTTTCATGCAAAGTAACCGAGCACTTGTAAGTAACTTATTAACCAATTTTGTATAAAATTGCAGTTGATAGTATGATAAATGGAATCACTTTATATACTTTGAGGTAACATTAATATTATGCCCTTTGTACACCAGGCAGTCCTTTTGACAAAAGTATATCTACTTAACCATCAAAATGGAATCATCGCTTCATAAATTTTACGGCCTTCTGCATCACTGAATTCGATGATCACTATTCTCGTCCTTCTCAACCATGCAGACATCCCAGATAATCATGATAATTGTCTCTCCTTATCCTCATAAAAATGTATTTCTTAACTAGATCTGTTTTAATCTATTTGTGACACTACGCAACATTAACCAAAATTACTCAGCTATAAGACGTTTTCACAAATATGTCGTTTATTTGCGCCAATAATATGTTTGCACCAATACATTTTCTGAATTACACATATCAAAAGCGCTAAAAATGAAACAATACATTTGGGCAATTATTTTACTTCCTTCTTACTTTATCTGGGCTTGGTCTCGGCAGATAAATTTTTGATGATTAATCCCATGAATGGGGTATATGTCGCATTTACTATATGAACACATGAGATGACCGTTGTGATTTTAGAGGCACATGCTTTTACTGTACATAGCCAATATTTCGACACTTATCTTTATGCATTACTTCCTGAATTCGACAACGTATTTGGTTTTCCTGCATACATCTTGTCCGTTCTTATTTGCGATTGAAAAACTAGATAGTAAGTGAACATTCAATAGGATAGTGAATATTACATACCAGTCGTATATTTTAATAGTATCTGCATGTATAAAAGTACAGGTAAACTGTATATGTAAATTTGCGCTTTTGATACTTAAATTTTGACGCTTTTGATACATGCGATTTTTTAATTGTGCTTTTCATACAATTAGCACAAATTAACGAAGCTTGAAATGTAGGTAAAGATCAGTGAATGAAGCTTGATGCGCTGGGAAATATTTTATGATTATACCAGTAGAACATCATTGGTTTCTGAAACATTAACAAACGCAAAATTAAACCAAAAGGATCGGAAGTAAAGGTAATCATTATGGACAAGGGTGCATCTATTGCCATTTGAAGTCCGTGGTTGGGACAAAAATACTTTTTTCTCAATGAGCATTTTGAGTACATGCATTTGTAATTGTCTGTGTAGTAACCAGGAGAACAAGAAAAACGTGCATACGTAATATTTTTGCACCTATTCTCATGCATAAGAATATATCTTCCCAAAATAATACTAGTATTCTGTAATGTAATTTTCAATTGGATGGAACCATGACTCTCCCTATCACCCAGTTTTGATATACCATGTTGGCGTAGGAATTCTCGAACCAGGAAAATGGGATCTTTAAATAGTTATAATACTGTAAAATTGGAAATTATTGCGATGTTTTTATTATTGCGAAAAATGCGACAGGGTTGTAACCGCAATAATTTAAACTTGCATTTTGGAATTTTTTATATGAATGAAGCAGGATTTTTCTCAATATCGCAACAATAAAAATCGCAGTTTGCTCTAAAATGACAAAATCCCAGTAATAAATACAAGCAATTATTTCTGAATTTACAGTAAGTAATTTTTATTTAAAGTGGGTTGCCTCATTATCCTAAACAAATCTTCCAGTGGGTCCTCGAATTATGACATAAATGTTTGAGAAACAAGATACAAAAATTTTCTTTTAAAAAATGCATTGTTTGGTCAAGGTAAATGCACAAAATTTGCAACGACTAAACGTAAATCTGATTTTAATTTTCAACATAATGAAATTTAAGTCGAAAATAATTTGACACCATTGTTCCGTGATTTAAATACAAGAATTGACTTGTGATATTCTATTTCGGTTATCAATATTATTCATATTAAGCAATAACATAAGAATTACGAAGAAGTAAATAAATTAGGGTATAGAATAACTCTAACCGACTTTTTTTAATAGCTTCTCAGTTACCCAATGTTGTGTAGCAGAAATCAAACAGTGGAAGAATATATGCATTAAAATAAATCAAAAGGATATGGGAATGTAAAAACTTTTGAATATGTTTTAACAAATTTACTCTATTTGAAATATATAGAATAAATAAATAAGATGTCTTTTCAGCTGATAAAAATATTTATCAACTTTGCGGAAATATCGTTGAAATGTAAATATGTATGTAGACACGGCTTTCTTTTTCTTTTTTTTTAGCCGGCTGGTAGTTATATGAGAGTTTGAAGAAAAACGAACTCTGATGAGCTTGAAAAATAATGCATCATGTTTTCATAACTTTTTGATACATTTACTCGGACTTTTTTAAAAAATAATCTGTGGAAAAATCTAAATGTATAGTCTAAGATAAGATTAAGTATATTTAGATCTCTTTTCTTGTTTTTCTTTTTAATTATTTGCCATTCCTTGACCAAATAAAATCTCAACCGAACCTATTTTTTTTCTAGATGGAACACGCCCGACATACAGGAGATAGCTCTTATTGTTGTACACACTTTTCGTGGTGATAGTACTGAGACGTTGCGCGATTCTACAACGGTCATTACGTGGCGTTCATTTTCTTAATCTTGAACTTAATTAAATTTCGGCCAAATATTGTTTATTTTTTACTCGCATGCATTCTGATAAAATTTTTCTGCCTAGTGCATTATCTATAAATGACAATACTAGAATAAGAGATATGTAGAATTGAAGTGGTATGTTTTGATTCAAGTAATCACAACGCGTTCTGAGAAGTTTTGTTTATATCGAAATGACGGTTTGTACAAATTTGTCACTGAACAAAACCCTGATTTTGCAGAATGTTATGATATTGTAATTATTATATTATTTATCTTGGCCTAATTTGTTTTGTATGGCCTTATAACATGTATAATATGCTTACATAATACTTATAGTTGTTTACCAAATAATGTTATAACTGCGCAGTTTAGAAATCACTGGAACAATAATAGATACTGATGGAATGACTAGAACTTTCTATTTGACTTACGTTATAATTCTGGTGTAATTCAAACTTCTACCGTATTCTAGAAGGATTCTATGGATTTCCATGGTGGTTATATATACGGACGAAGGTTGGACTGTCAGAGCAGAACATATCGGACCAGACATTAACATTCTTGCGTTCTCAGCTGTTGGATTGACACACTTTTATTTACGTTACACACATCATACTTGACACACTTTTATTTACGTCACATCATACTAGATTGTGACTGATTGGATATAATATTCCGTTTGGATCCCCGCAACAGTGACGAGAAGAATTCCGGAGAAAGAAAAGACGAAAGGTTTTGAACAGTTAAGTTGACATTTTAGTTTATGTAATATTTTTTTGTAAACTTGTATATAATAAATCCTGTTAAATTTTATTATTGATTTTTGTCTTTTGTTGGCTACAATTCAAAGGTGATTTCGGCCGTAACAGAAATTGGGGGCTTATCTCGGGAGAACGTTAATATCTTAATTTTTTTCAGTATTTTTATTAGAATTAGCCAACAAAATTCTACAAAATGGCATTTGATGCTGGTAAATTTTTGAAAACGCCAGACCTGGAAGGGTTTGATAAATTAAAGAAAGTAGAATAAGTGTTGCTTGCTCAACATCTAGAAATAGATTTTAGAGCATCTATGAGAAAACAAATTATAAAAAATTTAGTTGACTTAGAAATTTTTGGTGAAGAAGCTCTTGACCTGAAGGTCGAAAATGTTGATGCTTTCAAATTAAAACAGCTTGAATTAGAACATGAACTTAAATTAAAACAGTTGGAAAACGAAGTTAAATTAAAACAATTTGAAAAAGAAGATGAATTTAAATTAAAACAATTAGAAAAAGAAAAAGAAGAAAAACATGCAGAACTTGAAATGAGGGAAAGGTTAGAGATGGAGAAAATAAAAACGGAAATGGTCAAAGTAGAAAGCAACACTAAATATGAGTCAAAATCAGAACATTTTGATGCAGCAAGAAATATACGTTTGGTTCCCAAATTTTGTGAAAAAACAGTTGATAAATTCTTTCCACAGTTTGAGAAAATTGCTCAAAATCTGAAATGGCCAAAGCCTTATTGGACTACAATGCTGCAAAGTGTTTTTGTGGGCAAGGCCGCTGAAATTTACTCAGCACTTTCTTCAGAAAAAAGTTCTGATTATGACACTGTTAGACAGGAAGTTTTGAAAGCTTATGAGCTAGTGCAAGAAGCATATAGACAGAAATTTAGGTCTTATAAAAAGTTTGAAACACAAACCTATGTTGGATTTGCTAGGGAAAAAGAAGATCTATTTGATAAATGGCTTACGTCAAAGAAAATAGATAACCATTTTGATAAATTAAGACAATTAATGTTATTAGAAGAGTTCAAGCAGTGTGTTAATTTAGACTTAAAAACACATTTAGATGACAAAACTGTTGAGACATTACAAGATGCAGCTGCTGCTTCCGATAATTATACCCTTTCACATAAAAGAAATTTCAAAGGTCAAAATTTTAATACTTCCAGCGGAAATCACAAAATTCAAAGCACTAAGCGTACTGATAGTAAGCCTGTTGCACAGAATAAGAGTCCGTCTAGTTATAATATGTCTGGTCCAAAATTTGATACTTTTGAGAAGAAGTCACTAACTTGTGCTTATTGTAAGAAAAATGGTCACCTGATGGCTGATTGTTTTAGACTCCAGAAGAAGAATGAAAGAGATCATGGAGGATTATAAACCTTTTATGTCTGATGGGTTTGTTTCTATTGTTGATAATACTACTCCTCAGCCTATTAAGATTTTACGGGACACTGGAGCTTCTCAGTCTTTGTTGTTAGCAGGTGTGTTGCCTTTGTCCGATGAGACGTCCGTTGGTGCCTCCGTTTTGTTACGAGGTGTGGAGTTAGGTTGTATAGATGTTCCCCTCCATCGTATTTATTTGAAGTCCGATTTAATTACTGGACCAGTTGTTGTGGGTGTTCGTCCTACTCTTCCTGTTGAGGGTGTTTCATTATTGCTAGGAAATGATCTAGGAACAAAGTGGTTGCTGAACCAATTGTTACAAGTGAACCGGTGGTGGATGTTAAATCACCTGAAGATGATGCTGAACTGTATCCAGCTTGTGTTGTTACTAGGGCGATGGCAAGAAAACAACAAGACGAGGATTTAAAAGAAGGCCAGTATGATTATATGGACTTTTCTGACTCTTTCTTTGCCGACATTGAAGGTCCCAGTAGCTCAGAAAAGGCCATAAGACCACCTGGTACTAACAAGCATGTAATTATGCCATGGCCAGATGTGAACAGCCATTCATTAGACAAAAGAACATTTAGGGAAGAACAGAATAAAGACCCTGAGGTTCTTCAGCTCTGCAAGAGGGCTCTACCCCAAGAAGAAGGGGGAGGTAGACAAAGTGGCCGAATGTTACTATCATCAAGACGGCATTTTGATGAGGAAGTGGAGGCCCCCTGATGCTATCCCAGAGGAGGAATGGAGAGTGGTATACCAAGTGGTGGTGCCTAAAGTCTATAGGCAAGAAATTATTGGTCTTGCCCATGACACCCCCTTGGCTGGACATTTAGGTATAAGGAAGACTTGCCTTAAAATATTACAACATTTCTACTGGCCCAGACTTAGAAATGATGTCACAGAATACTGCAAATCATGCCATATATGCCAGGTTGTTGGCAAGCCTAACCAGAAAATACCACCAGCACCACTTCTGCCAATTCCAGCCTTTGAAGAACCTTTCAGCCGAGTACTTATTGATTGCGTTGGACCTTTACCAAAGACCAAGACTGGAAATGCTTATTTATTAACGATCATGTGTACATCCACTCGCTTTCCTGAGGTTATTCCCTTAAGGAATATCAAGACACCAACTATTGTCAAAGCTCTTATCAAATTTTTCACATTAGTAGGACTTCCTAAGTCTATACAGTCCGAACAGGGTTCAAACTTCATGTCAGGTTTATTTCAGCAGGTCGTTTACCTGTTAGGGATTGCTCAGTATAGATCAAGTGCTTATCATCCAGAATCTCAAGGGGCATTAGAACGTTTTCATCAAACATTGAAGAACATGATTAGAACTTTTTGTCTTCAATTTGACAGGGAATGGGATGATGGTGTTCATTTTCTGCTTTTTGCGGTCCGAGAGGCTGTTCAAGAATCCCTTGGTTTTAGCCCCTTTGAGTTGGTGTTTGGTCATACTGTAAGGGGACCTTTGAAATTGATTAAGGAAAAATGGCTTACTGAACACACTGACTTGAATCTTCTAGACTATGTATCTAGATTTAAAGAAAAATGGTATACTGTTTGTCAAATTGCTCAGAAAAACTTTAAAACTGTACAGAATAAGATGAAAATATGGTATGATAAAGATGCCAGGGACAGAGTTGTTGAACCTGGTGATAAGGTACTTGTACTTTTGCCAGTCCCTGGGCATTCTTTACAGGCTAAATACTGTGGTCCTTATACATTTGACAGTAAAATCAATGATTTGAATTATATTGTAAAAACTCCAGGTCGGCGTAAACAAAATAGAGTGTGTCACATTAATATGTTAAAACCATATTTTGAGCGTACTAATGAAGGTGAGAGTAAACCAGTTGCCACTTTAATCATGGTTAAATTGGAGAACGATCATGACAAACCAGACATAATTGAACCATCTTTTGATTCGAAGACTATGGAACAAACTGTTAGATTGAACAATTCAGAATTTTTGTCAAATTTAGACTCAAAACTTGCACATCTGACTTTCGATCGGAGAGAAAAATTGAAAACTTTGGTATTTTCTTTTATAAATCTTTTTCCAGATGTGCCAAAGAAAACCACTGCTGTTTGTCATGATGTTGATGTAGGCGATGCTTCTCCAATTAAGCAACATCCTTACCGGCTCAATCCATTTAAACTTGATGTTATGAGACAAGAAATTAGATATATGCTTGACAATGATATTATTGAGCCGAGTAACAGTGAGTGGAGCTCTCCTTGTCTCCTTGTCTCCTTGTGTCGAAACCAGATAAAACCTTTCGTTTCGTTACTGATTTCAGAAAAGTAAACTCAGTTTCAAAATCTGATTCCTATCCGATTCCAAGGATAGACGATTGCATTGATAACATTGGAGAAGCAAAATTCGTTAGCAAATTTGATTTATTAAAAGGTTACTGGCAGGTCCCCTTGACACCGAGAGCTCGTGAAATATCAGCTTTTGTCACACCGGACGGCTTATGTCAATATACTGTCATGCCGTTTAGTATGAAAAATGCTCCAGCTACATTTCAAAGAATGATCAATAATGTTATAAAAGATTTAGACTATTGTTATGCTTATATTGACAATCTTATCGTATGTAGGGATAGCTGGGAAGAGCATTTAACGCATTTATATGATACTTTTGATAGATTGTCACAATCAAATTTGACTGTTAATCAATTGAAACCTATTATGGCTAAAGTGGATGCAATTACCAATTTCCTTCTCCTATAAATAAAAAAACAACTTATGAGATATTTAGGCATGATTGGATTTTACAGAAAATTTTGTTCAATTTTGCTATTGTTGTTCAACCATTCACTTATTTTTTACGGAAAGATTCTAAATTCATCTGGAGTGATAATTGTCAAAACGCTTTTGAAAAAAGCAAATCACTTTTAATTAACAGTCCCGTTCTTATCACTCCAGACTTCAAAAAGCAATTCTAACTTGCCGTTGATGTAAGTGATGTAGGAGTTGGAGCCGTTTTATATCAAGAAACAGATGATAATGTTGAGAAACCTATATCATATTTTTCTAGGAAATTAGATAAACAGAAAAATTATTCCATTATTGAAAAGGAATGTTTTGCACTGTTGTCTGCACTTCAACATTTTGATGTATATTTAAATCCCACTATGCATCCTATTCTGGTTTATACTGATCATAATCCTCTCACCTTCATACATAAAATGAGAAACAAGAACCAGAGGTTGACTAGGTGGAGTTTATTGTTACAGGAATATGATATTATTGTAAAACATATTAAAGGTAAAGATAATGTAATAGCAGATGCTTTATCTAGATCTTATTAAAACACTGTATACATACTATACATTTTTGTATATATTGTTCATGAAGTTCTCGTTACACTCAAACTTCTTTCAAGGGGGGAGGTGTTATGATCTTGTAATTATTATATTATTTATCTTGGCCTAATTTGTTTTGTGTGGCCTTATAACATGTATAATATGTTTACATAATACTTATAGCTGTTTACCAAATAATGTTATAACTGCGCAGTTTAGAAATCACTGGAACAATAATAGATACTGATGGAATGACTAGAACTTTCTATTTGACTTACGTCATAATTCTGGTGTAATTCTATAGATTTCCGTGGTGGTTATATATACGGACGAAGGTTGGACTTTCAGAGCAGAACATATCGGACCAGACATTAACATTCTTGCGTTCTCAGCTGTTGGATTGACACACTTTTATTTACGTTACACACATCATACTTGACACACTTTTATTTACGTTACATGATACTAGATTGTGACTGATTGGATATAATATTCCTTTTGGATCCCCGCAACAGTGACGAGAAGAATTCCGGAGAAAGAAAAGACGAAGGATTTTGAACAGTTAAATTGACATTTTAGTTTGTGTAATATTTTTTTTTTTTGTAAACTTGTATATAATAAATCTTGTTTATCATGTTTATTATTGATTTGTGTCTTTTGTTGGTTACAATTTAAAGGTGATTTTGGCCGTAACAAGAAGACTTGTATAAATGCAGGTAATGTGAAAATAAAATGAAAGTACGTTTTGTTTTCAGATCTCGTGAAGCATGCGTCGACTTACAGCATTTCTGACGCAAACAGCATCCATACCGACGTCTTCAATGAATATAAAAGTCTTGTCTTGCCAGATTCCCCGGTTATTGTACAGTCAGAGTACAACTTACTCACAGTAAATACATTGGTAAGTTTTTATACTATGAACAACTGAACACACAGAATACAATCTACTGGCGATTGTTTGGTTGGTAAGTTGTTACAGTTGTATAGCAGTATAGGCACAATATGAATATAACTTACTGACCATTATTTCAATGGTAAGTCGCTACCTACGTACAACTAAAGATACCTAAAAATAAATATACAGGCATAATACAGTCTGCTGATCATAAATTCATAGGTAAGTTGTTGCCTCTGTACAACGAGACTTAACCTACTGACCATGTTTTCCTTTCTATAAATTTGTAGAGGGAAGCTATAATCTAATAATCCATTGGCAAGGTTTTATCCTTGTAAAAACTATATGGTGGAATATAACATAGTAGGCTTTATTCATTTGCACATGTTTACCTTTCTAGAATCATAGGAATGGAATCTACATGCATCTACCAATCAATTGGTAACTTGTTATCTCAATATGATTTTCTTTCCGAATATATATTATATATTAACTTTATTTCCTTCTTTGCGGAGATTTATAAGGTTCACATTAATAGAAACAAGAAAAAGCAGCGCCATTCACAGTTCATTAATATCAATCAACAGTTTGGGAAGACGTTGCACATTCTATGTGTATAAATTATACAAGTTCTTTCAAAATTAATTATTAATGTCATCTATTTCATAGTCAGTGTCACATGATAAGACCGTTGCAGTAAATAGCTCTGGAGTCAAATTTTCCAGATGCACACTGAAGTATTTTGGATCAATTCTAACCAACTCTTCCCATAATTGTTCTCTTATAGAACCAAGTCTATCACAGGAGCATAGAATGTAGTAAACTATATTAGACAAGAATCGCCCATTTTTTTCGCATAATAAAGGACCGTCTTCTTACTATCGCACATAAGTCTACTACATATTTTGCTCATTAATAGGGCTCTGGATTGTGTCTGGCAACGATCCATGCACCATGCGGCACAATATGTCTATGGATCAGTCTAAACATTTCAAGGTCCGTGTCTGCAAAAATACAATGTACGTTGAAGCCATGACTTTTCCTCGACTTCTGCAATAGTTGCATCACGATTCTAGTCTACACATTACTTGGGAAATGTTTAGAATTTACCGAACGTCCGACACACACGTGACCAAGTCGTATTTTATAGTAATTCTCATAATATCCGATACAAATCCGTTTTGTCTTTTGACACAGTAATTTTTCTAAACTCTAAAAGTCGGAGAAGGAAAATGCGTTTTGGCAACAAAGCTATGGTCCATTCTACAAAGTCTAGCCAGGAACAACCACTTGCAGTTGTCTATGGGAAGCCATCCAAACAAAGTTAGACACTTATCAGAACGTGTCTATTGTGATTATCCCTGTAATCTTGCAGACATCTATTAGAACGTTTTAACATGATAATCCCGTTTGTTGATACTGTACCACAATTCGCACCCAAAACAATGCTTTGTGTAACACATGTTCAGTATTATTTTAGAACGAGTCATTGGATTTAAGATGTATACACGACTTTAACACGGGTAATACGGACGCACGAAGAGTCCTACATGCGTTAGTAGTTCTGTCAGTTAAAGTCAGTGTTCAATAATATTGTACTATTGTATCTCTTTATAATTGTACTCAACACTGGTAAATTGTCACGGTCGTCTAAACTGTATTTACAACTGTATTATCAATATTTATTTATGTTTACAATTGTATATACCTGCTACAACTGAACATGCTGAATAAAATCCACTATAATACATGTGTCAATGGTTATTGAAAACTTGTTTTTTTATACTGCAATGAATATGAAGAATAAAACGCAATTAGAGGCACTTTCTTGGTACAAGATAACAAGTGTACTGTAAAAAATATAACATCAATCCTTTGATGTATTATCAGAATTAAAACGCAGTTACCGACAGTTCAATGCATTGTAGCCATTGTCATACAAATCAAAATTTCCTGAATATCCACTCTTCGTTAAAATAAATGTAAAACAGGCGATTTAAAATCACCAAAGGGATCAAATCTCAAACTGAGGCAAGGTATTAAATAAATATTACCGAGGGATTCCCGTCAAGTCCAAAAACAGAAATGGTGCGGTTATATTGTATAAATATTTACTCGAGATATAATAAAGATATTGATTTCCTATTTGTATAGCAAAGTTACTGTGTGTCTTTTTTCAAACAGCAAGTGGTTTTTCGGGAATATCTGAAATGTTTCTTTAAAATGAAAATAAAATGTATTACGATGCCTTTCTTCTTCAATAGTCTTAATGAATTATGTCGTTCTCACTGCTTAAATGCCTTATATATTTTACGAGAGCTGATTGTTTTTATTTTTGTAAACATTTTGTTTATTACAAATGTGACGTTGCAGAATAGTTCTGTTTCCGAAAGTTTAATCCATGATGTCTTTATGACATACTTGGTACATAATTATTATTTTAAAACTACAGTATAGTTATTAAGTGTGGAGTATTTCATCAAGACATTTGAGACACATAGTAGGTAAATCTAAATTTTCAGGTATTTCTTTCTTGCAGAACATGGTTCCATATATACAAAACCAAGATTTATTTGATACGTAATAGGATTTGTCTTTCTATTGTAGGACATGAAATCGCAAACGCTATCGACATCAGGATGGTTTACTGTGGTAAGTGACAATTACAAATACTTAATACATGTAGATGTTGGTATTCTAACCAGACGTAATCCAGGCTTTTACGTGTAACCACCGGTAACAACATTTTGATCTTAAACGGCCAACATGGTCTTGCTTATTCTTACTGTGTCTTGATTTTCTGCATTTTACCATAATTTCAAGAAAATTAAGATAGGAAAATCAAAACAAGATAGAGAAATGTTGTTTTGTATTGAATGAAGATCGGACGAGACAAGTTTAGATAAGTTAAACACAGGCAATTTACATAACAAATTCTTAACTTTTATAAAGGACAAATATACCTAAGGAGCAATCAAAAACACTTAATCCATTGGACAAACAACCCCGGGAAGACAAAGGAACAAGCACAACAAATAAACACAGAAAACTAAAAAATAATGAACAACACCAATAAAAACTAGGAATGAACCCAGGTGCTCTGGAAGGGTAAGCAGTTCCTGCTCCGCGCACGCCACCCATAGTGAAGTTCAACAAAGACAGAAATGGCCGGTTAAGATTAAAAGTGTGTTACTAGTGTACGTTTAGTAAATAATCGTATCAGTATATTATATAATCTGTGACATGCAAAACTTTAGGTTTATATACGTCATCAAGAACGTACGTCGATGAAAAACGTATATGGTTTTATTCATTCATATACGGTCGTCATCAAGAATTGATTGACCGTTAGAGTGTTCTAAAATCTAAGATGATATTGGACCTGTTCCCACTGTCGTAACATTTCATGTACCTCCACCGATTTGTGACTTCCACCGGATTGACTTTGTTGAACTTCAGGACGGGTGCCATATACGGAGCAGGAACTGCTTACCCTTCCGGAGCACCCGAGTTCACTACTTGCGTTATAGGAGTTCGTGTTGTTCATTGTTATGGTTGTTCCTTTGTCCTCCCGGGTTGTCCGTCTAATGGATTGCGTTTTTTAGTTTGCTCCTTAGGTATATTTATCCTATTTTCTCTCTGTTTCTTAGGATTGAATAATGCATGTTAATTCAGAATAACGGAAACTGTGCATTGTTCGGTTTATAAACGATGATTTTTCATATTTGACGCCTGATAAATTTGTATAAACAGTGTCAGTATACATGCTGGACTCACCAAATGGTAAATGTTCAATATCATTGTAGGTATGGAATGACACTAGACTATCCTGGAATACAGCAACTTATGGAAATATAGAATACATTTATGCATCTCAGAAATCAGTATGGCACCCAGAACTTATTGTAGAAAATTCGTATGTATAAGCATATTACCTGCTATTATTTTATGTATCTGAAAATATATTAATGATATTGAACGACAGACTTATTATTTTTCTTTATATTAGAGCAATTTCATACTTTTCATAGACAATATTACCTGCTGTTATTTTATATATCTGAAAAAAGATCAATGCTATTATGTGCAAGACAGACGATTCATCAGTATATTAGAGAAATCTACATATTTTTGATAGACAACTTTTTACTCAGTAGTCAAACACTCAAACAAATAGGCAAAATGATAACTCCAAACGGTTCTATAACGTAGATAGGTCCAAAGAAAACCTCGTTACAGGAATAAAAAGAAACTTTTACCTTTTTAATGCCTTGACATTTAATCAGTGTATATTAACATTCAAATACATTAAATACATTATATTCCTTAATGTACTGTGGAAATGGGCAAATACTTAAAGCGTGAAAACATTTTTCATACTTATTACTTAATAGCCAAGGGAGACACAAATTAAAGGAAGACTTGCTCTGTCCCTTCTAACTAATCAAACGTGGTTACAATAGAGAGAAATTATTTGTATTCTGATGCAAAGAAGAGAGATACAAAATGTACATTTCTAAATGCTCTCTGGATTTTTGACAGGAGTTATCGTAAAATATCGTTCGGAACATTATAAAGTTTGGGGTAAGTCACGGCACCTGTGCTTCATGTTTTGTCGAGATGTATTAATACCTAGATAATCAGGCAAAAGACTTTGAAAATATGAATCTTTTAAGATAAAACTGTCTATTGCACTTTTGATTAATGTTTTAGTCATCACCTAGGAAATTTTACGATCGTCATCACGAATTGATTGTCCATTACAGTGTTCCAATATCTAAGATGATGACGTAACATTTCATGTGCCTCCACCGATTTGTGACTTCCACCGGATTGACTGTATTGAACTTCACGACGGGTGCCTTATACGGAGCAGGAACTGCTTACCCTTCCGGAGCACCTTGGTTCACTCCTGGTTTTTATATCAGTTTGTGTTGTTCATTGTTTTTTAGTTTTATGTGTTAATTTGTTGTGCTTGTTGTTGTTCATTTGTCTTCCCGGGTTTGTCTGTCAAATGGATTACGTATTTTTGATTGCTCCTTAGGTATATTTGTCCTTTTGTTGGACATCCAATGGGGTAATGGGGTTAATTATTTTATTACTTTTAACTTGTAATCGCCCACAATGAAGACCATACTGCCGAGGGAAAAGACGTCACTATTAAAATTGTCAGATATGAGAAAACGCACATTTTTTACATCTTTAACAACTCGAGCAATTGAAATCATTAACGTTGTCCCATTTTATAATAGTAATAAGCTGTTACAGTGTAAACATTTGGAGGACGTTATTTCCAGTCTCTCTATCCCTCCTAAATTTGTTTCACTGAACAATTAGAAAAACGATTTGTAGTTTTAAATGTTTATTATCATCTCAAACGTAACCTTAAAACTAGATTCTCCAAATCTCCTTCGAGTTTTCCGGAGGCTGCAGATTATTACTTAAGGCTCATCAATATTGTAAAAATAATATTTTAGTTAATCTGTATTTTTAGAGTACTGAACTTAAAAAGCTTAGGAGAAGATGAATTACAAGTTAGAATAAGATATGACGGCGAGATACGTTGGGAACCACCGTCCATTGCATCCACGTCATGTTCTATGGATGTTACATACTTTCCTTACGACATCCAAACATGCGATATTGAACTTGCTAGTTGGGGTTTCCACAATGATTCCGTTAATCTCGAATTTCTCAAGACTAATGTCAACATCCGGGAGTACAGAACAAGCGGAGAATGGGACCTTGTCTCCGTGTCTCAATTTACTAGTGAAATTACAGACGACGACTTTACGCATTCTGAACTTTTATTTAGGATTGTGTTGCACAGACTTCCTGGATTTTACATTATGACTATTATTTTCCCAGTAATCCTAACTTCAATATTAACAGTAGTGACATTTATTTTACCTGTAGAGTCAGGTGAAAAAATAGGATACATTTTGACAGTCGTACTCGCCTTGGCTGTTTTGCTAACTTTATTTGCAGACAGCATGCCGACCACATCAAAGAACACATCAGTACTTGGTATGTACAATGTATACTTTTGGGTATTTATCCAGTACTTCTATTTTTCATCTTAACTGCCATTATTCTTATTGATCCAATAACATATGGTTATTGAATGAATATTGGTGAATATTGTCCCAGGAAGACTTTATATTGCACGAGGTTGCGAGTGCAATATAATGTACTGAGAGGGATAATATTCAATAATAACCATTTTATTATATGATAATATTTTTTACTATTTTTACATTCTGTCAAAAAAAACAACATATCCGCTGTGGATAGAAAATACGGCTTGATAGTAATATCCATGTGAATTCCAAGAGAAAAATATCTAAAAAATCGCAAAAAAAAATTTCCATAGGGAAGGGGGGGTCCGGTATCATAGGTGTACCATATGGGGTCCTATACACGAGTACCTATGACAATTTTTGAGTCGATTTCGTTCCCGCCATTTTAATTTCTGTACACATGTAAATTTCGGAGTTGTCAAAAATTTCTGTTGGTCCCAGGAAAATGATTGCACGATATTTATTTCTAAAATCTTAAAAATTCTAGAACTAATTTTTAGGATCCTAATTCAAACGTAGAATATATATTTAGGTAAAGAAAAATAACTCTTAAAGACTGACGTCAGTGCTATTATTTCATTTTTCAGTTGTGTTTCTGACAGCTACCCTTGGAATGGCATCAATTACAATCATTTTCACCATTCTGATAATAAAACTTTTCGACATGCCGAAGGATTACATCCCCCCAATATGGATGCAAACGTTAACACACAAATTCAGAGCGATGAAATGCAAGGAAAATCCCAGAATTGAGAGTGTGGTTGAAGTTACCACTACAGTGGAAGAAGACAGAGAAATTGAAACAGTTGTTAAATACAGTAATAGAGAAATAGCGGAGTCATTTGACCGACTGTTGCTTTATATTTTTTCAGTCATATACACGTTGATTGTGGTATGCTTTACACTAACATTGAGGTTTGGAGATTGAGAAATTGAACTAATGAATTTTGTTGTTAAATTCGATTTGTACCAATGAAGCACTTCAATGAAAGCTATTCTTCTTATAACAAATTACACATAGACAGAAGCTCGCCGTTTAGATTAATTGTCTTTGTTGATCATAAATGCAAAAGTGATTATTATTAAGCTTATACATTTGTGCCAACTTTTTAAAGGATAATGTACAAAAAGATTGCTTACATAGTTCATGGTATCAGATTTATAATTTACTTAATATATCTATAGTCTTCTCGTTTAAAACGCTAATACATTTTTGCCACTTTTGGTCCTGTCGGAAGACAACCAAAACCAAATGTGGGAAAAATATTCTACAGTTACGGCTCCAGAAACGTTGCCCATTTTCAATTAAACCTCAAAGCTATATGAAGTTAAACTCAATAAACAATGATAGAGACGTCCATAGAAAGGTGGATTTACACCATATATACTTTCATTTTATTAAATTTAATTCGGTATAGAAACTGCATGGAAGATATAAAAATATACACAGATAACATAGACTTTGTAAGAAATGCAAAGTTCTTGACGATGAGAAATATTTTCTTTTTAACTGTACGATTCTGCCCTACGTGATGATTTATTATCGCATATAAATAATTTTGATTCATCCTTTAAGAATATTAATAATACATTATATATTAATTACCCAATACAATAGAAGGGAGTCTTCATCAAGCAGTCTTTAGAACTGAGGGCATCAGACCCTGGCCAGACAGGTTCTTAATGTTACTGAAACATTTTAATTTTTACATGTCTTTTCATTATTGTCATTATGTGGTTTTCTTATATTGTGACGATGTAATAATGCAAACAAAGATCTATAAAAAAAAATATTTGTTTATTGTAAAGAATTCAAACAAATGATCCGGCATTAGAAAGTATGTTATTCAAAATGCGCTGTTGAATCAAAATATCTAGTAATCATTGTATTATTACGCAATGTAATATAAAAAAAGGAGTAGGGGCACTTTGCCCTGTATTTGTTTCACTCAAAACCATTGTTACTTTAATCTTAAATATTAACATAATTTTTCTTAATTTATTTGTGTGTTTTATATCTTTTTCCTCGCTTTAAATTGTATATATAACTTAATTATTGTATGATTCGTCATTAATGTAACACAACAATATTGGTGGAAATAAAGAGAATCAATCAATGTTAACAAACGAAACTCTTATACTGAATCATCAATAAGTTTCTACCCGCATAGATTGTGTATATGGGCGATTTGTGTCAATTTGAATCGCATTGTGAAATATTGCTGAACAGGAAATTCAGAACCAAATCCATACTACTGTCATATGAGAGGAGATATGTAAACTCGCTTACAGCGAAAAAATCCTGTTGGTTCTGATTGCCCTTCGTGTTGAAACACTGTCTTAAAGACGTTAATTTTGCGAATTTGTTCTCAAACTGTCTTCAGGAATTTGAAAGCTATAAAATGGCCCTAGAAGTGAAATAACTGCAAGTGAAAATGGCCCTTCTTATATAGTTATATTTTTTTTCGAAATACGGGCCTCGGGACCAATACAGCTAACCTTGAATCGATACAAGGGTCAATAAAGAATCACCAAATTAGTAACATATTTATTAAATAATCTAAACAGTCCGTACCGCTGGTCCGTATGACAAGGCTGTCTATGCAGCTGCCCGTATGACAAAATAGTCTATAAAACAGGTTTGTATGGAATTCCATATTTAATTTAAAATCTGTATTGAATTATTAACCGGATAAATTTTCATATAAATACCAGTATTTATAAAGACCAGGGGAACATAAAAATATTGGTTGTGCCAAATTTGCCATATTAAGGCTATTTTAATCATATTATTTAATAAGTACTTGTACGTCCTACCAAAGTTTTATAATGAACACATTAAGGACTTTAATAACTACTACTTCTGTTCTTCCACGTCAATCCAGTCATATAAGGTTGTAGTTCTAGCAAGCGGTCACCTTGTTGGTAATCATACTCTATTGGTTTTTATAGTGTGTTTTATACATGTGTCATGATAGATAAGAGGGAGGTTTGTTACAGTCTCTGTACCAGGACAGAATATGTGTTCATGTTTATGTTTTGGTTTCTTTTATGTTGATTTACACATCGCTATCGCTTGGTGAAAAATATAAACTATAATGCCTACCTATTTTAAAGTAAGCATAGAACATGGATTCAGTGTGTTATATCTTGATTATCTATTTAAATGAAATCACCTTATTTGATATGGTCAGTAAAAGATATCAGGGGATATTACAGCATGTGACTATTCACGGATAAAAATTGTGTTACTCTCAAGCCAAGGAGCATCTCCATCGGACAGAACTCCGTCTATTGACTAACATTGTTGAAGATACCCTTATTTGAATCGGCTCTACAAAATTTTAGCTGTAAATTTTTAAATGTGTGAATAGCTAGAAGACACTTGTTTTCTATTGTATGGTTGAAAATGTACACAGTTGGTAACGAAGGATGGATGAATTATTGTTTAACGTCCAGTGGCAACCAGGTGCATATCAGGACGAGAACATGTTGATATGATAATGAATATGATCCCTGCTTTGTACTAGACCGACACGGTAAGTCGGATTTTCAATGTGATATCTCATGAAGTAACTGTCCGCAGGAAGACATATCACCTCAAAAATACCGAAATAGGAAGCCAAATTTCAGCTAAGGAGATCTACCATGTGTAATACAAGGAATGAACCCTTAGTATTTCTATTATTTTTGAATTTTGCTAAATACTGGTAATTTCTGTAACAAATCAATGAATAATCAAAATAGACATGTAGGGTATGTTCTCTTAAAGGTGTGTTGAATAATATTACTTCAAATTGTTCAAAACAGTGCTTAATATTCGTATTGGTGTAAGCTAAATGTCTTATTTAGTGGTACTTTTTTAAAGTCACAGTCTAAAATATTTAGCCTCTAATCGAATTCTGATAAAACTCTGGTAAGTTCCAAATTATCTCCGGAACGGATATGTCAAATTTAGCGAAAATTATACAAATTTGGGTCACTTCCGGACAGTGAAGTTCTGATTTCATCAGAAATTGGACTACAATGAGCCAATACAACCGATTGGAACTTACCAGAGTTTTCTTATCCTCACATAAAAGACCCCAAAGGTATTGAAATTTGGCGGTAATTATACAAATGTGGGTCACAGTGGAGTTCTGATTTCATCAGAAATGGGACTAAAATGAGCCAATACAACCGATTGGTAGGAAATTCGAGTTAAAAGGTAGGCCTTTTGTTAAAATATAATCATTTTACTGCAGAAATAAACAAAAAAGCAGAGTGGATGGAGAACATAAAAAAAATTCTGACGATTTGAAATTTGGCGCTCTCGGAATTGATTCCTCCCTTTTGTTATGGTATTATAGATCGGGGCCGGATCAGTCACAGACGACATACTGTGTCAATTGTAACGAGCCCCTGTGTTTGAATTGTGTAACGTGTATGAGATTTCATTGAACTCGAATTAAAATATTGTTGGAACGAACTTTCATCGGTGTCAAATGTTTGAAAATATCGATATTAATAATCCCGCTACACATTGTAATTTTTTTCTATTACTAATGTAAATTATTCAGTTATTTGGTTTGAAAAGAATAAATTAAATCAAATGTTTCCTAAATTAGACTATGATACAACTTGCATACAACATCTGCAAATTAAACATAGATTTGAACTTAATCTTGTTCGTAAAAGTATCTTAAAATACTTTTAAAATAAGGCAAAATCTATAATTTTTGACAAATATCATTTATTAATTATGTCGTCATAGTACATCTTTTACATAAGTAATTGTTTGATCTGGATAAACGAACAAGGGGTCCTATGAAGATAAAATGTATATTTACCCGTTACAGTTAAATATGTTTCCTTATAAAGTCAAGTATACATGCATTTACTGAAAAAGAAATAGATTCCTAAAGATAATTTATTGATTGATTGATTGATTGATTATCGTTTAACGCCACGTCGACGCAAAGAGGTCATATCGTGGCGGAATCACATTCATTATCATAAAAATAATCCAAATAAGATAAAGTATAATAAAACAAAATATATATTCACAAGTAAAAAGGCAGATTAAAAAGATTGCTAAACAATAAAAACTTTTTTTATATCAAAGATAGATTAGTACCACGATTTCGGTTATTAAAACAGTTATAAACAGTTTGAGAATATCAAGTGTTAAATAATCAAATTAATAAACTATCACAGATAAACCGGTAAATTGAAAACCAAAAAAAAAAAAAAAAAAAAAAAAATAAAACTATTAAACATTTGGTTTGTACTATATTCTAGAATATAGTCCAACATCCTTTAAATATTGTAAAAGACGGTCGCCAGCGACCTTGGTAAACAATTCTTTAATATTATCGACTGTGCAGTACCGACGAATAATGTCGGATTTATCTACACAGTCTATTAAAATGTGTTTGACATTGTGTTGGTGTATCGTAAAAATCGCAAGTTCCGTAAAAAATGCAAGCACGCATGTGCAAATATATAAAGCACTTCCTGTGTAAAAATTGGAAGTTTCACTTTCACAAACCGTTTCCGTTATATTAACAATTGATAGGAAAATATACTTTTAACCAACATTTGAGCAAATAACTCAAGATTAATTCCCGAATGTTTAATAACTTGAGGACACAATTTTGAAAATTTGTGGTTTTATATGTAATTTATAGGAAAATTTCTAAGCGGGAACTCCGTTATGTGTACTGACTGTATATATGTAATTTAAAAGAATTGTAGATTATCAGGGCTTTAATAAACACGAATAAAATACTGTTGATAGCTGTGTCTTATAGTGGTCAAAATAGAATTTAATATGTTAATTTATTCTACTGTAGTTGTTTACTTGGCCAAAATAGGGAAGTACAGCTATTATTTCATACATAAATTGATTAATGGTAATTAAATTATCAGACACAGAAATAAAAATATATCAAGTGATATCAACAATAGGATAAACTTAAAAAACATTTTTTCCTTTCCCCATCTCTGCCTGTACCTAAGAAAGGGTCATGTACACTATTTGACAAGTATCCAGTTGAATATAGTACATGTGTACTCTTCACAATTAAGAACTTGTATGTAAAATATTTCTGCCATTCACAATTTGCTTAATGTCGTCGTGTTAGCCACCTAGCATGCTGTTTTGGCTTCTTTTGCATTTTGAGCATTGCATACATTTTCATGAACTTCAAGAGCCATGTAAAATGTAGCCTTTTGACTTTAATACAGATTTCGTCACTTTTGAATAAATCTCCATCAAACTGTAGTTAGGGACCGGGCAAAATTTATCAGGGGATTGACAGCAGTTCAAAAGGCCATGGGGACAAACACTTCTTTGGTTACTCTATTTCATTGGACACCAACATTTTTTATTACCATATTTTTATATATTTACATAAAAAAATTGCTTTAAAGCACACATTGTACCTTACTGTCTATGAAACATTAACACTATTGGAATTACTATATTTTTGTCGTATATTAAAAGTTTTTTTCTTATATTTGCAATGATTCAATTAACTTGGCAACTTGTATGGTATGAGTACATAATATAAGCAAGGTTTTTTCAGTTTATATCAAAAACCTTAGAACTTCCAAAATTTAAGAGCTGTTTTAATACTTGACAGACTTCATGCATGAAATGCCTTAAATTGCTCAGTTTTGTCAATACAAGAAGGATAATTATTTTCAATTCTTTTATCTAAACTGTAGGACATCTTGTATATCCTAAATATAATACATTTACAATTTTTTTACAAAATTTTATCAAATTTGGTTATAAAATGTTTTCTTTGTGGCAAAAAGTATACCTTACTGTCTATGAAACATTAACACTATTGAAATTCCTGTATTCTTACCATATATTAAATTTTTTCCCCACATTTCAATAATTCAATGAACACAATATCTTGTATGGTATAAATACATAATATAATCAAGGTTTTCAACAAATTATATGAGTAACCATAGAAATTTCTAAATATTAGAACAAATTTAATACTTGACAGATTACATATCTTAGGCTGTAAAAATTGCAAGTCTCTCCTTGGGTCTCAAAATACTTAGATGTATGGACATAAAAAGCATCAGAAATTAATTATTATACCTCACTATATAATAATAAAGGGAAATAATACACTTCTCAACATATTTTGGTCATTTATTGTTCAAAAATATTCCAAATCCCATCCTAGTTACAAATCTTAGGCCGTAAAAATTGCAAGTCTCTCCTTGGGTCTCAAAATACCTAGATGTATGGACATACAAGACATCAGAAATTAATTATTATACCTCACTTTATATTAATAATTGGAAGTAGTATACTTCTCAACATATTTTGGTCATTTATTGTTCAAAAATATTCCAAATCCCATCCGAGTTAAAAATCTAAGGCCGTAAAAATTGCAAGTCTCTCCTTGGGTCTCCAAATATCTAGATGTATAGACATACAAGGCATCAGAAATTAATTATTAAACCTCACTATATATTAATAAAGGGAAATAATATACTTCTCAACATATATTGGTCATTTATTGTCCAAAAATATTCCAAATCTCATCCTAGTTACAAATCTTAGGACGTAAAAATTGCAAGTCTCTCCTTGGGTCTCAAAATACCTAGATGTATGGACATAAAAAGCATCAGAAATTAATTATTATACCTCACTATATATTAATAAAGGGAAATAATATACTTCTCAACATATTTTGGTCATTTATTGTCCAAAAGTAAACAAATTCCCATCAGAGTGCCATATCTTAGGCCGTAAAAATTGCAAGTCTCTCCTTGGGTCTCAAAATACCTAGATGTATGGACTTAAAAAGCTTCAGAAATTAATTATTATACCTCACTATGTTTTAATAAAGGGAAATAATATACTTTTCAACATATTTAGGTCATTGATTGTTCAAAAATATTCCAAATCCCATCCTAGTTACAAATCTTAGGCCGTAAAAATTGCAAGTCTCTCCTTGGGTCTCAAAATACCTAAATGTATGGACATACAAAGCTTCAGAAATTAATTATTATACCTCACTATGTATTAATAAAGGGAAGTATTATACTTCTCAACATATTTTGGTCATTTATTGTTCAAAAATACTCCAAATCCCATCCGAGTTACAAATCTTTGGCCATAAAAATTGCAAGTCTCTCCTTGGGTCTCAAAATACCTAGATGTATGGACATACAAAGCATCAGTAATTAATTATTATACCTCACCATGTATTAGTAAAGGGAAGAAGAATATTTCTCAACATATTTTGGTCATTTATTGTTCAAAAATACTCCAAATCCCATCCGAGTTACAAATCTTAGGCCGTAAAAAGCGCAAGTCTCCTCTTGAGTCACTAAATTTCTAGGTGTATCTTCATGAAATGCTTCAGAAATAAATTATTATGGGTCACTATATATTAATAAAGGAAATAATATACTTCTCAACATATTTTGGTCATTTATTGTTCAAAAATATTCCAAATCCCATCCGAGTTAAAAATCCTAGGCCGTAAAAATTGCAAGTCTCTCCTTGGGTCTCAAAATACCTAGATGTTTGGACATACAAGACATCAGAAATTAATTATTATACTTCACTTTATATTAATAAAGGGAAGTAGTATACTTCTCAACATATTTTGGTCATTTATTGTTCAAAAATATTCCAAATCCCATCCGAGTTACAAATCTTAGGCCGTAAAAATTGCAAGTCTCTCCTTGGGTCTCCAAATACCTAGATGTATGGACATACAAGGCATCACAAATTAATTATTATACCTCACTATATATTAATAAAGGGAAATAATATACTTCTCAACATATATTGGTCATTTATTGTCCAAAAATATTCCAAATCTCATCCTAGTTACAAATCTTAGGCCGTAAAAATTGCAAGTCTCTCTTTGGGTCTCAAAATACCTAGATGTATGGACATAAAAAGACATCAGAAATTAATTATTATACCTCACTATATATTAATAAAGGGAAATAATATACTTCTGAACATATTTTGGTCATTTATTGTACAAAAATAAACAAATTCCCATCAGAGTGCCATATCTTAGGCCGTAAAAATTGTAAGTCTCTCCTTGGGTCTCAAAAAAAATACCTAGATGTATGGCCATACAAAGCATCAGTAATTAATTATTATACCTCACTATGTATTAGTAAAGGGAAGAAGAATACTTCTCAACATATTTTGGTCATTTATTGTTCAAAAATACTCCAAATCCCATCCGAGTTACAAATCTTAGGCCGTAAAAAGCGCAAGTCTCCTCTTGAATCACTAAATTTCTAGTTGTATCTTCATGAAATGCTTCAGAAATAAATTATTAAACCTCACTATATATTAATAAAGGGAAATAATATACTTCTCAACATATTTTGGTCATTTATTGTTCAAAAATATTCCAAATCCCATCCGAGTTCCAAATCTTAGGCCGTAAAAATTGCAAGTCTTCTCTTGGGTCGCAAAATACCTAGATGTATGGACATAAAAAGCATCAGAAATTAATTATTATACCTCACTATGTATTAATAAAGGGAAATAATATACTTCTCAACTTATTTTGGTCATTTATTGTCCAAAAATATACAAATTCCCATCAGAGTTCCATATCTTAGGCCGTAAAAATGCCATACATGTTGATATTTTTAAAATCAAGGGGAGACTTGCATTTTTTACGGCATAAGAATTTTGAATCTGGTGGAATTTGGTATATATCTGGATGATAATTGATCAAAATATGTTGAGAGGTATATATAATCCCTTTATTAATACATAATCAGGTCTAATGATGAATTTCTGAAACATTTCATGTCCAAACATGTTGATATTTTGAAACTCAAGATGAGACTTTCATTATTTACGGCCTAAGAATTTTGATTCTGGTCGAATTTGGTATATATTTGGATGATAAATGACAAAAATATGTGGAGAAGTATGTAATTTTCCTTTATTAGTACATAGTTGTGTATAATAATGAATTTCTGAAACATTTCATGTCCAAACATGTTGATATTTTGAAACCCAAGGGGAGACTTGCCTTTTTGACAGCCTAAGAATTTTGACTCTGGTGGAATTTGGTATATATTTGGATGATAAATGACCAAAATATGTTGAGAAGTATATGAATTCCCTTTATTAATACATAGTCAGGTATAATGATGAATTTCTGAAACATTTCATCTCCAAACATGTTTGATATTTTGAAACCCAAATGGAAACTTGGATTTTTTATGGCCTAAGAATTTTGATTCTGGTGGTATTTGGTATATGTTTGGATGATAAATGACCAAAATATGTTGAGAAGCATACGAATTCCCTTTATTAATACATAGTCGGGTATAATGATGAATTTCTGAAACATTTCTTCTCCAAACATGTTGATATTTTGAAACCCAGGGGGAGACTTGCATTTTTTACGACCTAAGAATTTTGATTCTGGTGGAATTTGGTATATATTTGGATGATAAATGACCAAAATATGTTGAGGAGTATATAAATTTCCTTATTAATACATAGTCGGGTATAATGAAGAATTTCTGAAACCATTCATCTCCAAACATGTTAATATTTTGAAAATCAAGGGGAGACTTCCATTTTTTACAGCCTAAGAATTTTGATTCTGGTGGAATTTGGTATATATTTGGATGATAAATAACCAAAATATGTAAGTACTGTTTACGATAGGTAAATCTGATGGAATTTGGTATATTTTTGGACAATATTTGACCAAAGTTTGTCAAGAAGTATATAAATTTCTTTTATTAATACCAAATTTGGTATAATAATGAATTTCTGAAGCATTACATGGTCATACACATTGATATTTTGAAAGCCATAAGGAGAGCAATAGGGTCAGACTTGCACTTTTTACGGCCTACGATTTGTGACTCTAATGGAATTTGGTATATTTTTGGACAATAAATGACCAAAATATGTCGAGAAGTATTTTTTCCCTTATTAATACATAGTGTGGTATAATAATTACTTTTTGTAGTATTTCATGTCCATACTCATAGATATTTTGAGACCATGGGGCAGACTTGCAATTTTTATGACATAAATATGTAACTCTGATGGGATTTGATATATTTTTGGAAGATGATTGACCAAACCCTATTGAGAATATAAAGATTTCTTATATTAATATATAGTTGAGGTATAATGATTTCTGATGCATTTCATATCCATTGTCGGGCATGTGTATTGAAAAAAAAATTTAATGGCTTGAGGTAGGCAACCCTCACATGTGCCCTGGTTTTGACGTAGCGTGAGGGCTTAAATCATGTTTTATGATATACTATATTGGTTGTATGTCTTATAGAAGTGATGACTAACAGGGCCTTTTACTGTATGTTGCTGAGCAATTCAGTATTGCATTTTCATTGTGGCTTTGAGCAAGTTATTATTTTTCTTGTAGATTTATTCACAACTTTTCATTGAATGTTATAAATCTAGATCTATTTTAATTATACCATATTCCATACACCTGTTAATTTACGGCTTGGCTTATCTTTAATTTTGCCTGAGACTACTATAACACAGTGTTATAGTAGTCTCAGATTTTGCAGTTCCCTCGGACAGCGCCAACAGTCCCCCCCCCCCCAAAAAAAAAAAAAAACCAAAACCAAAAAAAATCAAATTTTATATCGAATACGGATTGTGGCAGCTTTAAAAAAAAACTCAAAACAACGCCCCGATCCTAAGCGCCGATGTTTTTTTGTTTTTCAAAGCTGCCACAAGCATATTTATAATTTATTTCATTCATTCATAAGTTAAGTAAGTACTAATTCATACAATTATTGTGACACAGTGTAAATGGTTTGTAGTCCTTTGTATATACGTTAAAATTAACAGAATAGTTTGTGTTTCTAACTAGCTTGTGAATTTTACGACGACTTGCGAAATTTACAGTAAACAGCGTAAAATTTGAAAGACAAACCGGAAACCGGAAGCCGAACTACCATTTTTACGGACTTGTAAATTTTACGCTACATCGGCATTGGCACGGGATACACTGTGGGGGCGGCTCATTCTCCAAAATAAAAGAATGGGTCGTCCTGGTGTGGCCAATGCGACATCTTGTTAAAACAACTTGACCTCTTCGGCTTTTGCCTGCAGAGTACATAAAATTATTCCCAACAATAGGCTCGATTTCATGTAATTTGTTGTCCGTTAGCTCATCCCACTGGGATTGCCACAGACGTAAAACGTAATTAAAAATTGAAGGTTTAAAATCTGTGTATGGCACTGACACGTTACAAATTGGGCTATTCAAAGCAATCTTCGCTTCCTGGTCTACGACTGTGTTTCCTCGGATACCGATGTGACTTGGTATCCAGAAGAATATTATATCTTTACCAGACAATGCAAGTCTTTTGTAAAGTTCAATTATATGTGATATTAAAGGATTTTTATATTTTTTGGATTCAATTATTTGTAAACATGAAAGAGAATCTGAACAAATTAAAAACTTCTTGTTATCTGAGGATTTAATGAACTTCAGAAGTATAATAGCTCTGGCTTCAGCTGTAAAAATTGAACTGGAGGATGGTAGACGGAGAGTCGCTGTTTGCTGCCTATGAACAGCAGCAGAAGCTACTTTGTCCCCGTCCTTTGATCCATCAGTATAGATAGTTTCAAACTATTCAAAATTTGATTTTATTTCAGCAAAGTATTGTTGAATTTCAAGATGGTTTGTGTCCGATTTTTTTATGTTTCCGAAGGTCAAAAATAAATTGAGGTTTTGGTATTAGCGAAGGGGGAGATTGAGGAAAATCTATAGAAGCTATATCATCAAGATTGATACCAGAGGCAGAAATATGTGGTTTCATACGTATGCCAAAAGGAGGTATTTTATTTTCATGTTTTTCAAAAATATCCCCATAGAGAGGATTAAAAGCACAGTCGTAGGCAGGATTTGAAGGATATGCTTTTAACTTGGTCAAATACTGTAAACCAAGTTTAATTCTACGGTTAAAAAGAGACGGCTCGTTTGCCTCTACATATAAACTCTCTACAGGAGACGTTCTGAACGCCCCCAAGGCCAAACGTAGGCCTTGGTGGTGAACAGTATCTAAAACCCTGAGGTAAGATTTCCTAGCAGATCCATAAATAATTGAACCGTAATCAAGTTTCGATCTCACTAGAGATCGATATAAATTTAACAAAATATTTTTATCAGCATCCCAGTCAGTGCTGGAAACAACTTTTAAAATATCCAATGCCTTTAAGCATTTAGCTTTAAGCATTTTGATATGGGGAAGAAAGGTGAGTTTGCTGTCGAACAGAAGGCCAAGGAATTGGGTTTCTTTCACAACTTTAATGGACGTATTATAAAGTTTTAGTTTGGGGTCTAAATGCATTTTTCGTTTATTGCAAAAATGCATACAGACCGTTTTGGAGCTGGAAAATTTAAATCCATTTTCCGTAGCCCACTTTTCAATTCTATTAAGAGACAGCTGTAGTTTCGTTCAATAGTGTTCATATTTTTGGCTCTAAAACAAATCTAAAAGTCATCAACATAAAGGGAGCCCTCAATGTTATTTTGTAGTGTTTTAGCCAAACTATTCATTTTAATGCTAAAGAGAGTAACAGAGAGAATGCTTCCCTGGGGAACACCCATCTCTTGCTCAAAAGGGTCAGACATTGTAGTATTTACCTTGACCTTAAACTGTCTGTCTGACAAGAAATTGTCAATAAAGGTAGGTAACCTACCTTTCAACCCCATATCATTTAGATCCTTTAAAATACCATATTTCCATGTAATGTCGTATGCTTTTTCAAGATCGAAAAAGACCGACACCACATGTTCACCCTTAGCAAACCCGTTGCGTATAAAAGATTCAAAGCGAACAAGATGATCTAACGTGCTTCTGCCTTGTCGAACCCACACTGTATATTGGACAGGAGACCATTTGTCTCTAGGAACCAAACAAGGCGGTCGTTGATCATCCGTTCCATTGTTTTGAAGACACAACTTGTGAGGGCAATTGGCCGATAATTCGACGGTTCAAAATGATCCTTCCCAGGTTTTGGAATAGGGACAACTGTAGCCAGCTTCCACATAGAAGGCAAGTCACCAGTTTCCCAAATGTTATATTCAAAAGTGTTTGTAATGATGTATCAGGAAGATGTTTCAGAAGTTTATAAGGAATATCATCAGGGCCACATGCCGTGTCGTGGGCCTTTGACAGAGAATTTTTGAGTTCATCCAAAGAGAAAGGGCTGTTGTAGTCTTCTGTGTTTTTAGATCTAAAATTAAGTTTAGTTTTCTTAATGCGATTTTTGATTTGTTGAAATTCCTGAGTGTAATTTTGAGTGGAGGAATGCTTAGAAAATGTGTCTGCAAGTTTATTGGAGATGTCCTTTTCGGATGTTAGAAGAGTCTGGCAATCTTTAAGATGGTGGAGATTGTTCTTTCTGTTTTTACCGTTAATTTTTTGTATGAAATTCCAAACTTTATTCATTGGAGTATGGGAGTTTAATTTAGAGACGAAGTTTTGCCAAGACTTGCGTCTCTTTTGTTTGAATGTTCTACGTGCTTTCGCACGGAATATACGGAAAATACTTAAATTATCTTGGGTTGGATGCAAGTTAAACCGTAGTTCGGCCTTTTTCCTATTTTTCTTTGCTTCCTCACAATCATCATCAAACCAGGGCTTGCTGGATTGTTTTGGATTTGTCGAGATTTTTGGAATGGTTCTCTCAGCTATCGAAACCAACGATTCGTTAAATTTGAGAACTGGATCGTTCACATTATGAAAAACATCTGATCTTAGTTCATCTCGACAGAGTTGTTCGAACAAAAGCCAATTGGCTTTGTCAAATTTCCAGCGAGCAACTCTCTCTGACGACGAGGGAAACAAGTTTTGGAAAATGGTCACTTCCGCACAGATCATCATGTGCTCACCATGAATAGTCCGTCAGCAAAGAGGGGTCACAAATCGTTAGATCGATAGCCGAGTAACAACCATTCCCTGGATGAAGGTAGGTGTCCGATCCATTGTTAAAACACAAAACTTTCCTGATTTAAAAAATCTTCGATATTTTTGCCTTTATCATTTTGTGAACGGCTGCCCCAAATAGGATTATGCGCGTTAAAATCGCCCATAAGCAGAAATGGTATAGGTAATTGATCAGTTAAAGATTTGAGTTTATTAGGTTCCAGGTTTGTATTTGGAGGAATATAAACAGAACATAATGTAATAGTTTTAGTTAGAGAGAGACGAATAGAAACTGCTTGCAAATCAGTGTTTAAATTTATTCGACTGTGAATAATGTTGTTGTTAACAAGGATAGAAGAGCCGCCCGCAGCTCTCGCATCCTTTTTAACTTGTGTGCTGTAAATAGAGTAATTGTTTACATTTATGTTATCGTTTTCCTTTAAATGAGTTTCTTGGGGGCAAAAAGCAACAAGAAGGAAAGTTTGGGCTAATAAGGTTAATTCAATTAAGTTTATTTTTAAACCCCGACAATTCCATTGGATGATGCTGTTCATTTTTCTGGTGCACGGATGGGAAAGAAGTGTTTATTTCGATCACGTGAACAACTTCTCTGCCTGCCACCCTTAGCATTTCAATTGCTGGGGGGATTGTCGTCCACAGTTGGAACTAGTGGATCGCTCCAGATGTAATTCAAACAATCTATTGATGTCGTATCCATCTGCTCAGAGTCGTCATCAAAATCTGAGCAAAGGTCTCGGAACTTGTTAAACTTTAGATTTTTCTCTGCCATTGATAGGCGGTTTGAAGATTGTTTGACTCTAACTTTATCAGATGATGATGGTCGTGAGTGCTTTTGTGATGAAGATTTCTGGTTGGAAGAGGCTGAAGTCTTTTGATTGCGCCGAGATGAGTTTTTAGGTTTCTGTGGAGAGGACGAGGGCTTGTTGGTTGAAGTAGACGTCTTATGTGGGATAGAGTTAGAAGCCAGAGAGTTTGTGGTTACAGTTTGTGTTTGCGAAGAAATGGATGACGAAGATTTTTGTGATGTTGACTGTTGGAAATTTGTGGATCGAGACTGAGGTAACAGTATGGGAAATTTTGTGTTGTTTGGCCAGTTATAGACAGTCTGTGTTTCAGATGACTTGTATGTTATGGAATTTTTTACTTTTTCAGCATATGTAGACTGAGATGAATTATTCGTGGCAGAGACTATTTTGCGGGCTTCTTGATAGCTAGTACCGTGCTGTGCTTTTGTCTTTTGAATTTCATATTCTTTTTTATAAAAGTCACAATTCCGTGAGTTTGCCATATGGTTGAGTCCACAATTTGAGCACTTAACATCGCCGTCACAATCAAAACTAGAATGTCCCGCTATAGAACATTTGACACACTTTTCAGTACCCCTGCACGAACTCCTACCGTGTCCAAACTTCTGGCATTTGAAACAACGAGTAGAGTTTGGTACATATGTGTCAACCTTAATTCTATAGGGTCCAACGTAGATGTATTCAGGTAATGTTGAGAGCTCAAATGTTCAGAGGTAAGTGTTTAACTTGATGATGTTGTTGTCTATTTTTTTGTAAATCTTTTGGCCTTGGAGACATGTTGAGATTTCAGTTCATCACAAATTTCTGCTTCAGAGAGTTCTAGTAAATCGCGGTCGCTGTCACGAATACTACCTTGACGTGAATTTAAGGATCTGTGGGCAGTAACGGAGATTTTGACGTCCGAAATGGATGTAAGAGATAAGAGATTTTTAGACTGTTGTTTGTCTGGAACATTCGACCAGTAAACTTCCACTTTTCATCTTGGTGACTTTATTCACTGATCCACCGCAACCTTGGATCGTTTTCTGTAACATAAAGGGGGATATTTTTGTAAGTGGTTTCTCCTCGTCAAGACTTGTCAATACCAAAAATTTCGAAAAAGTTGTTGCAGTTAAATTTTGTAATTTTGGATTTGGACCATCATCACTTTCTGTCAGCTCTCTTTTGGAACATGTTAAAGTTTGATTTTGAGTATTCGCCATGGTGATAGCATAATGGTTCGTCACCCCTGCTCCCCGCCCGTCTCGGAGCAGCACCAAAACGATGTATGCATGCCGCATTTGCGACAAGCACTAGGGCTACAGGGATGAGATACTCGTATAGAGCCCTTCTCTACGGACGGGGGTTGCCTAGCGAAACAACCGCCGGAAGTATCATCTACACCGATTGACCCATAAGCCACCGCCTTCTTAAACCGTCCTATGTAAATGGTTCCATTGTTGAACATATTGGTAATGGGACAGTTCAAGGGCTTGGCGTGACCAGCCGATTGGTCGCGACCGGGCCCATCGACCTCCCGTTTCAGATAAAGTAAGGGCCAAAGTAGCGTGTTTCAGCCACCAGGATTCCGTCCTCTATCCTTACGGGTATCCACACACGGCAAACATGTGGCCTCATTAAGCCGAGGAAGCTTTGTCCCATAAGCCACCGCCTTATCTGTGCCTCCATCAGTGGTTATCATCCAAGACCCCAGAACCCAAACATCAACCTCAAACGATACAACAGCAGACCACCTTTCCAACCCAGTGTATCTCGGTTTCATAAAGGGTTCATCTGGGTCTTTTCAGACAACCACGAGAAAACAGCAGAGGGCTAGACATGACCAGTTATTGGCTAGACCGGGACCATCGAGCCATTCATGAGCTGGTTGTATTCCTGAGTATTAATTTATCAAACTATAATCAAACATTTTAGAATTAAACAAAATGTACCGATGTTGCCTAAAACCATTAATTACATTATTGTGAATTAGGTAAATAAAAAACATAAGAAAAAATAAGAAAAATAAACAAAAAGCCAAATACAAATGTATGAAATTTGTCACATGTTGAGGTTTGGCCCATAAGCCAACACCAATCCATTATACATTTAGATTTAGTTTTAGATAGACTTCAATTTAAATTATAAATATATTTAATGTACAAATATTTTACATAGAGAATATTAATATGGTTTAATTATAATTCGAATGAATAAATAATAATAAATTATAAATTTATTAATATAAATTAAAAGTTACTATTTTATATCATATATTATACAAGTATTATTACGGAAAGGTATTAGGGACATGCATGAAAAAATATTTCGCCGCGGCGAATTACTATCTCGTCACGGCGAGTTACTATCTCGTCGTGGCAAGATACGTTTTGACCTTGGAAATTTCATATTTGTGCGGTAATTTCTCGCCAGGATCCAGCATCGTTGTGTGGTAAGTACATAAGTACATTATCTTTTTTAGCTCATCTTACCTAAAAGGTTATGTGAGCTTTTGCCACCACGTTGCGTCCGTCTTCCGTCGTCGTCCGACGTTATACTTTGCTCTATAGATCTTCTCCTCTGAAACCACTGTGCAAATTGAAACTAAACTTTAATGGAATGGGCCTTGGGTGGGTGCCCTTCAAAACTTGTGTTTGGTTGTCCGAAATTCCGATCAAGATGGCTGCTGCTACTAAAATTAAAAAAAGGGGGGTGAAATTTAAAAGATCTTCGAAATCACGTGGCCAATTGGAACAAAATTTGGTAGAATGGTCTTTGGGTGGTGCCATAGTTTAACAAAAAACCCTATTGGAAAAGCACTAAAAGATCTTCTCGTCTGTAACCAGCAGTGCAATTTGAACCAAACTTTGCTGGAATGGTCCTTGGGTTGTGCCCTTTAGAACTTGTGTTAAGTTTTCTGAAATTCCATCCAAGATGGCCGCCATCGCAGAACATAGCTCAACATGGGATCTATGGGAAAATCACTTAAACATCTTTTCGTCTGCAACCACCAGGTCATTTTGAAGCAAACTTTGGTGGAATGGTCATTGGAACTCGTTTCGGTTTTTTCGAAATTCCATCCAAGATGGCCGTCATCGCGTAACATAGTTTAACATAGGACCCAGTGCGAAAATCACTAAAAGATCTTTCATCTGAAACCACCAGGGCAATTGGATCAAAACTTTGATGATATGATACTTGGGTGGTGCCCTTACAGATGATGTTCAGATGAGCAATACAGGCTCCTGGGAAGCTCTGGTTTGTATTAATATACAGTGCATTGTAAAATTGGTATGATATCGTAGATTGTTATTAGAAGGTCGTCTGTTGATTACAAGTATACTAATTACTGTCTGTGTTTTTAATTGTAGATATAACATGGATGCAAAAGATGAAAACGAGCTACCAGATCTCAGTGTTAAACAGAAACAACTTTACAAGTCTATACAGAAAAAAATAGCATTCTGATGATTCAGATGAAGAAGAAGATGTTACCACACCAAATAAAACTTTTGCAGAAAAGCAGAAACGTAAAAACCACCAAGTTGATAAAAAACACGCTTCTAAAAGTGTAAGAAAGATAGAATTCGGCTGGATTCATAATTCTACGCCAGTCAGGAAAGTAAATGGTGGTGATGCACGAAAAATACCAGTATCCAATGATGCGAATGCAGCGGCCATACTACAGGAAGGAAAAAAACATCTTTTTTCCAAATTGACAAACAATCAAAGGTCTAAAATATGAGGATTGCACATTTAAGCACTACGATTTTAGTCATACTAAAATTAGAGAAACTGAAGCTGCAGCATTGCCTGATATACACGAACGAGTGAAACCTTCAGGTATCCTAATATTTTATGCTTATACAACTGGACCTAAGTTGCCACTTCCGACAGATTAGAAAGTAGGTGATTTACCAGCTAGTGACGATGGCAAAATCTCAAGTAGACCAGAGAAAGGCGTGAAAACTCAAAGTGAGCACAGGACAGATCAAGATGGTAACTTTACTGAAAGCTCTGAAATCTTTACAGTCCTAAGTAGCTATGAAAAAGACGGATCTACATATCTGGTAATAGATGGTACTGACGGTGATTAAGAGACCCACCCAAGGTACCATGACGAATCTAACACTAGCCTGTGACTTACACTACTTTTAGATGATGACAATCATCATACCTATTCTGAGGGCATAGACTAAGTAATGGAAGATGTTAGTCTTATCCCACCAAGATCGCCGACACCACCACCACCAAAAGTAGGGACATTTCGCAATGTCAGGATACACAGAGTCAACATAGAACAAGAAACGATTGCAAACTTTATTGACCCAAATATCATGAATGATGAATTGAAATTTCATCTTGTAGATTGAAAAGTGGTAGACGCAAATGAACTTTCACGAGAAGCATATGCAAGCTTTTGAGCGGAATTCGTAGAAACATCAATAAAAGGCGAAGGTGAAAGAATACCGTGCATAAAGCCTCACATGCAGAAGGCAGAGTGGAAGGCGGTTGGACGAATCCTGTGCTAAGGTTTTGTTGACTAAGGTGTCTACCCTTTGAAATTCAGTAAGGCCTTCTCCATTGCCATAGTTCATGGCGAAGAATCTGTTACAGATGAAATTCTTCTATCGTCTTTTATGGACTACATTGCCCACATGGAGAAGGATGTAGTAAATAAAGCTTTGACAGGTCAGCTTCAAGACGGAGAAGATAAAGAAGAATGTCTGGATTTACTCGACCGTATAGGGTGTAAAACTATACCAAAAGATAATGAAGTTAAGCCAGCTATCTTGAATATTGCCCGCAAAGAACTATTCCAAACAGCAAAGTATGCTTCGGACGCAACTGTGTCAACTTCAAGACATAATGTTGTCTTGAAATTGCCAAATCTCCAATCTATTTGTAGTACGTATGCTGCTAAAATGGCAACAAACCGCAAAGTTATCAAATTATTGCAACCACAAGAATCAGGTCTTGAACAAGACAAATGTTTTGGATATCTTAAGCAGTTTGTCAGAGGACCCTACACTGAAACTATTTCTACGTCATGTTACTGGTGCTGATATGATATGTGTGGATAAGATAGAGGTGCAATTCAATAAAAGACGTGGAATTGGTCGTGTGCCCGTGGTACGCACCTGCAACCCTGTGATTGAACTGTCTACGTCGTATGTATCATACATTGATCTTCGTGCAGAATTCTTAAACATTTTGGCAGTGCATCATCTACTGGATATGGATTAAACTTTCCATTGATATAAGTCTTAATACTGGTGTACTTAGGAACTTTTAATTGGTTTATTATATTTTATTTATTAGGGAGATACGACGGCCTTTTCTGTTTTATTTGTTGTTTGTGACTGGTGATCAAAAAATGATGCGTTTGCTAAAAATTAGTGACAATTCAATGACGACTGCGACTGCGACTGTTAAATAAGAATTTTCGTTTATGTAAGACTGAAATCACAACTTAGTATGCTTCTAAAACTAAGTTTTTGTCCATACAAACAAATATAATACAAATATATTTAACTTTAATTTTGGTAAACCTAAGTACTGGGCGTGCTTAATTGTATTAATAGTGTTTTAGCATCATTAATACGTTTTATGCATTTAACATATTGCATTTTCAATTAGTATGTCGCAATGTTTTATTTTTATTGTTATAGTTTTTGTTTCTATCAGATGCAAAATCCTACAAAATAAAGTTGCATTTAATTATGCTGTTTATTTGCCAACATAGTCCTGTATATAGGTCAAATTTAAAAAATCCGGAGGGGTGACCAATGCCCATAAATCCAGAAACAAGAGACAACATCGGGATAACAAAGGCACGAAACAAACAGGCAACACAATAGAAAGAATGTAAAAAAAATTATGACCAACATGGACCTCACTACAAAAACGAAGGTGTAATCAGGTGTACCGGTATGAGTAAGCATTACCTTCCCCTCTAGACGCATCTGCAGTGTTGGTCATTGTCAAGTCCGATAAAATGTCTTGTTCGGTGAGAGAGATAAAATATATGTACGATAGATGGAATAGATCGGTTTTCATTTGGGAAACAGATATTCCATAACGGTTTACAAGGTCTTGATACCAACCATAGTATTTTTGAATAGGACATAGTTATCAACACGAGAACTTGAAACGGTATTAAAATAATACAATAACCAGAGGCTCCACCAAACCCGAATTGCCCCATGTTATTTTTTGTCATGTATGTCTGAATTGTACTTCTGTTCTGATGCTTCGGTATTTTTTGCCGATATTTGATGACCACAACTGGCAAAGTTTGTTTTAGCTCGCCTTGCGCGAAAGTTCATGTGAGTTTTGCCATAACTTAGCGTCCGTTGTCCGTCGTCCAGCGTTAACTCTTGCTTTAAAGACCTTCTCCTCTGAAAATACTTTGCCAATTTAACCACACTTTGATGGCCGACTGTAGAGCACTGATATATGAATTTAAATGCCGAAAAATACTGAAGAATAAGATTTGTATAAAGAGTATTTACAGTACGACAGCTGGCCTAACATATATTTGGCAATATCGATTGTCGTAATGTAATATATAATCGTTTGGCATCATCAGTATCTGATGGAGAATCAAGTCGTTGCTCTAACATAATCAAACAACAAATATCGAACACGTCTTTATCACACGGGTAACATTTACTCTTTGCATTCACTGCTACATGCATCTATAGTGTGTTGTGGAACATCTTTCAAATGATTCATTCTACCTACAACTTCTGGCGTGTGGTACATTAGAAAAGGTCGACCACCTGGCATTAACATATTTCGACATTTTCGTATTGGATGAATATTCCAAACTCTGACTACTTCATTTAAACTTGACTGAAAAGCAAAATATGAAAAAAGTTAAATCTAATTTCTGTAATAAAAGAGGCATTTAGAATTTCTTTTTCTGTTTCTGTTAAGTGGAGGTGCAGATTCGACATTGAAAGAACTCGAATGCTACGTATCTGTAAAAATTGAACATTAGGAAAACTACCAAGCATTGTACACATCTGCGATATATAATGAAGACTTGGTTGGGTTAACAATTAAGCGGTTTAGGAGGATATGCAGATAATGGAAGTATAACGCCTCTGATAATATTCAGATAAAATAGTTAAGTCTAACATGTCTAAGACAGTTGAAAACAATCTTATAATTAATAATACAGAAAGATAAAATGCATAGTGCATATCTGCAATAAAAATGAAGAATTCATGGAAGTTTGTTTAAAAAGTGCCAAAGGGTCTAGCAGATGATAGAGACAATGCTATAAAAATTATATGCCATACTGACGGACGGACGTACAGACGCAAAACTACGGAAAGTGATCCTTATGTGTCGACTTTTCAATAGGTACAGGCTACACAAAATCACTGAAATTGTTTTCAGGTAAACCCGTATATACTAAAGCTAGAAAAAACTCTTTTCGAGATATATTTTGGTAAAAATGTTTTTATGCTATAATATATGTGTTCATAGTTGTTTATATGCTTGAAAATTGTATACATGTATGCTATGACCTATTGGTCTTATGTTTGAATTAATATAGACAAGTTAAAAATGCAATATTTATATAGAAAATTAATGAAATTGTTTATTTCTTATAAAATAAGTGTCTCATCAGACCACCTTATATTTGGCAAGTGTCAAAATTATGAAAATTGTATCAGGAGGTAAGTAACATAATAATCGTGTGTTGAAACTGACATTAATACATCATAAACATGAGGTTTCACGCGTTCAACATATTACTTATCTATATAAAGCCACATACCAAATTTGAAACCAATCCATCAAGTGGCAGCTTAGATTTTTGTGACAAAATTTTGTGCTTGTTTCATATAAGGAAAAACAGCAAAGTCCCATGAAACAGGAAGTTAATATCAGACAGCAGAAAAATCGATTACAACGTTTTCTTATCTATGTAAAGCCACATACCAAATTTGAAACCAATCCAACAAGTGGAAGCCTATTTTTTGTGACAAACATTTTGTCTATTGTTCCATATAAGGAAAAAACGGCAAAGTTCCACAAAACAGGAAGTTAATATCGGACAGCAGCAAAAATAGATTACAAGGTATTTATTATCTATGTAAAGCCACATACCAAATTTGAAACTAATCCAACAAGTGGCAGCCTATTTTTTGTGACAAAAAGTTTGTCTATTGATCCATATAAGGAAAAAAAAACGGCAAAGTCCCACGAAACAGGAAGTTAATATTGTGCAGCAACAAAAATCGGTTACAACGTATGTCTCATCTATATAAAGCCACACACTAAATTTGAAACCAATCGATCCAGTGAAAGCAGAGATTTTTTTGACGAAAGTCGGACGGGCAAGGTGATTCCAATATACCACCCACTAGAGTGGAGGCATACTTAAGTATCCAAATAAAAATACCAGCATAGTTCAACATATCGAAGAATAATGAAGAATTGAAGCTGGGAATGGAAGTTACATATCACTGCATGCCATCTTTTAATATTCACAAACCACGTTTTTCAATTGGAGATACCATATGGGCTAGTTTGGACATAACTCCCATTTAGATACAATTAATTCCACTAACCTGAAGGTATCGATCGTTTTGAATGAAAGATGCTTAAATTATGACCCATGAAAGAAAATAACGGGGTGCGTCGTCCTTCGGTAGCAGATCTGTTATAATTTACCGTTGATAATCGGATGTAGTTGTGTCAGTTCATGAAAAATGCAAAATCTGTATTTATATACGAGGATTGAAAGTGTGACATGTAATATAATTATACGGCGAATTTCTACGAGTGCTGATTGTATAAAGTTAGTTATTTCCATTTTCCATTACTCCCAATCCAGAAAATATAAATACGGTGAGTATTTTTTACTATTATAAACGAGGTCAATGTGTGATGAGGGATTCCCTTCCGATCAATTTTTTTCTTCTTCTATATTTTTATTGACTTTTTGGTAAAAGCCCCGTTAAAATACTAAAATTTCTTACATAAAATAAACATTTGTAAGTCTCCCAAACGAAGTTTGGAGACTTATTGTTTTTGTTGCGTTTCTTCTTATTATTATAATTATTAGTCTTTCTCGCGACGCCAACTTTGTCCGGGGCACTTTTGTACTTTATACTTCACCGATTTCAATAAAATTTTGCACAATGATAGTACCCCATGAGATGTTGCTTCTAACTATTTTTCAAGTGTAGGGGGATCCCAGGGGCAGTGCCACGCCCCTTCAAATACCTCAAAAATTAATATTTTTTGAATATGTCAAAAATAGTTTACATTCCTACCCTATAACCATATATATTATTACTGCTTATGATAGGACGAAGGATTTGGTACCTAAGGGGGGTCTGAAGGGGTCATGCCCCGCCCCACTCAAATGACAAAATACTTTATATCTTGAAAACCATTGAGATCCCCACCCTATAACCATATATATTATTACTCCTTATGACAAGGCGAAGCATTTTGTATCACATGGGGGTCTGAGAGGGTCATGCCTCGCCCCCCTCAAATGACAAACTACTAATTATCTTGGAAAACTATTGAGATCCCCACCCTATAACCATATATATTATTACTCCTTATGACAAAACGAAGCATTTGGTACCATTGGGGGTCTGATGGGGTGATGTCCCACCCCCTCAAACGACAAAACCCTTAATATCTTGAAAACCCTTGAGTTCCCCACCCTATAACCATATATATTATTACTCTTTATGAAAAGACGAAACATATGGTACCATTGGGGGTCCAAGGGGGGCGTGCCCCACATGCCCTCAAATGAAAAAATACTTAATATCTTGAAAACTATTGAGATCCCCCATCGACCCCCTCAAATGACAAAACCCTAAATAGGTCAAAGATCAGTTTCTAGAGCATTACTGGATTCATAGAAACTATGAAAACATGAATCTTTTAATAATATGTGGGAGTTATGTTTGGGAAACTTCGTTTGGGAGACTTAGTAACAGTTCACTGTTACAATTATTACTTGTTTTAAAAGAAAAATAACCTACCTATTTTTTAAAAATAAAAATGATACCCTAACGGCATGCGTGTCCGAGATTTTTCAGACGGCTTGAAGTTCGCTAAAGCACATCGAAGAAATTTTTGAAACCTTTTGAGAATAAAAACGTATCAAGTCTTCATGATTTGGCTTTACACTTTTGGTCATTTTGGTATTTTTTAATTTGCCCTTCAACTTTTTGGATAAGTGATTTGGGTTTACATTTGAGCACAACTGATGAGTCGTAAACCTACTGAAATACGACTGACGCATAACAATTTGATTTGCTATTCTTTGTAGTGATTTCTAGCTACGTTGGATTCATTTATTTTCGTGGTAAAAGGAAAAACGAGCATTTTTTGCGAGAATTAAATTCATGGATTGTTATTTCATCATCGTTTTTATGGAATATTTTATTTTATGGATCAGCAACTCATAATTGCATGGTAAAGTGTTGAGTTTTCTAGCCAAAAGAAGACTATCAAAATCCTTATTTGTAAGTAAATGTTCTACGTGTTTACTACTTAATTACAATAAATTGAGAAGATCAGTTGAGGGAATTAAGACAATTTGAAATATCATACCCCAAGTCTTTAAGTGGGGCTATACTGCATTCAACGCCTTGTCCGTTCGTCCGTCCACACACTTTTTGTCATTTCTTCTCAGCTTCTACTTGGCAGAATGATTTCATAATTGGTATGTAGCTTTGACAATATGAGTTGTACGTTATCTCCTATTTATGCCCCGCCCGGAATGCGGCTAGGGCATATAGATTTGCCCTTGTACGTCCGTCCGTACATATGTCCCGATTCGGTAATGTTTTGCGTTTAGCTCAATTTCTCAGAAACCTATAGTAATATATCAATAATATTTCACCACTACAGTCCTCTTGTATAATACAACACAGTTCAGCAATACTTGGGTCGCTATGACCTACATTTCATGCATTAGTGACTGGTTAAGTTTTGCGCGTAGGTTCAGTTCTTTGTGTATAGTGTATCAATGAAACTACATCAGTGGATGTGCCTTGGATAGTACTGAGCTGTCATACAATAATTTGGTCATTGTGACCTACATTTATGCTTGAGCGACTCTGGTTAAGCTTTGCATTTAGGTTCATTTCTTTGGAACTAAGCATACTGTATCAATAAAACTTCATCAGTGGATGTGCCGTGGGTAGTGCTGAGCAGTTATACAATAATTGGGTCATTGTGACCTACATTTTATGCTTCAGCGACTCCGGTTAAGTTTTGCATTTAGGTTCATTTCTTTTGAACTAAGCATAGTGTATCAATGAAACGTCATCAGTGGATGTGCCTTGTACTGAGCAGTCATGCAATGATTGGGTCATTATGACCTACATTTTATGCTTGAGCGACTCTGGTTATGTTTTGAATTTCGGTTCATTTCTTTTGAACTAAGCATAGTGTATAGTTTAAGCTAGTCTTTTCTATTATTTTAGTTTTAACTTTGTGGTACATATACTGTTACTGTTCTTATGAATTCATTTTGTGTTTCATTCCTATGGACTTTCAGTTTAATCCCTTTGGTGTTTCTTTTGCAAATGTTGGGATTTTAATACAGTATTACGAACCAGTAAACTAAGGTTGATTTTGAATTTGAAACATTTACATTTAAGTCATTCTGTTATTAAGTTAAAAAAATAACAAAGCTATCTCATCTCAATGTTATATGTCTGCAGTTTTTTCTCTTTTTTAATTTTTTTCCCCAAATTCAAAAAATTAAATATGTTAAATAACATTGAATAAAAAATATTTTGTGCTAGATAAGATAATATTGTAGCACATTGTTAACATCTTTATTCTTTGAAAAAAAAAGATCGTACATTGAAATTGAAACAATAAATTTATTCTCTGAAAAACAAAGCTATATGTTTAACTGCATATTTTAATTTGAGAATAAATTTATTCTCTAAAACACAAGGTTGTGTATTAAAATTGCATATTTTAATTTGGGAAGAAATTAAATCTCTGGAAAATAAGGTTGTGTATTAAGATTGCATATTTTAATTTGGGAATAAATTTATTCTCTTGAAGACAAGATTGTACTTTTCGATTTAAAGAATAAATTCTGGAATGGAAGGTTGTAAACTCAGATTTTAAGAATAAATTTATTCTCAATAAAACACTAAAGATGGATATCACTGAAATTGGGTCACATCAGAGTTACGAATAAATTTATTCTCAGTCTACAAGCCGTTCATGACCCAAGGAATAAATTTATTCTGATATATTTGTCTCAGAAAGAAACATTTTATAACGAATTTTAATAATAATAGTATATTTACATGTACTGAGAACAAATTAAGAAGAAATTTATTCTCTAACAACAAAAATTTATTCTGATTTATCTGTAAAAGTAAAGCTTTTTTTAAAGTTTTTATTAATTTTCAGAATAAATTTATTCTTGGGGTCTTTTCTCTAATAATACCACCAATTTAAACAAATCCAGGGACAAAAAATGACGTTTTTGCCATTTTGATGGAATTTTCCAAATTCATACCGGTAAAAAGGACATCAAAGAATTTCCTTTTTTATTTTGGAATGCCTTGTTAGTTTTTCTGAGCTCAACATCCTGCTTTTATCAACTTACCTGTACATATTTCATGAAGCAGAAGCGAATCAGATTCTTATCAAGAAAATCACCGCTAAATTCGCCGTTATCTTTCATCTCACTGAAAATGTTCATCCAGTATTGTGAGCATTCTTTTCTGAGTGTGCACCACCACGATTGAAGACGTTGGTTAGATATGCTTTTTGTCCATAAATAAAACTATGTCTCCCGGCTAAAGCATGGTTGTGGTTGCTTCTCATGAGTCTCTGAAGCACTTGCACCTGACCTTTTTCGGTCCCTCTATCTGCCCTTACCAATACAGGGCATGCACCTTGTTTATTGATTGAATCCATGAAATACCCGGCTTTTAACTTTGGATTATGGTTTGAATGGTATGCTTCTAACCATAACATATACCTAGAACATCAGTCGATACAACTGCCGATTCCAATACCATAGAGGGAAAGTTTGTCATATCCATCCAAATGCCAACACCAATTAGACCCTCTACTACTGTATGTGCGTCTTCGCAAGTGCCCTGCACGCCAGGATGCAATTCCAACAGGGTCTAAAATATGGAGCAAATGTCGAACAGCCTCCTGACTAACAACGATACCTGCTTTGATGCATTTCTGATGCATCCAACTATACCCATGCATCTGTCCAACCTCGGCTAGTCCTCCTTCAATATACATGGCTACCTCTAATATGACGTTTCTATATTTTCGGTAGAGTTTTAACGTTTAAGAACTCGCTTTACATGGCGTAAACTTAATACAATACCATGTCTTTGAGCAAGACAAATCAAAATTTCTTTATAATTAGGTCCAAGCTTGAACAAGTTCATTTCGATCCATTGTGAACTTTCCAAGGTTAACACTTATCATGCTACGGCGAGATAATAATTCGCCGGGCGAGATAGTAAATCGTCATTGCGAGAGAGTAACTCGCCGTGGCGATACAGTAAGAAACAAATGATCATGTTGAGAAACCTATATCATATTTTTTTAGGAAATTAGATAAACATCAAAAAAATTATTCAACTATTGAAAAAAGAGTGTTTTGCACTGTTGTCTGCACATATTGTTCATGAAAAGTTCTCGTTAAACTCAACCCTCTTTTAAAGGCGGGGGGGGGGGGGGGGGTGCTGTGATATTGTAATTATTATATTTACTTATCTTGACCTAATTTGTTTTGTGTGGCCTTATAACATGTATAATATGCTTACATAATACTTATAGTCGTTTACCAAATAATGTTATAACTGTGCTGTTTAGAAATCACTGGAACAATCATAGATACTGATGGAAAGATTTGAACTTTCTATTTAACTTACATATTAATTCTGGAATGATCATAATATACGATGTGTAATTCGAACTTTTACCATATTCTAGAACATCTGTTCTACAGTTTTCTACGAGTTCCCCTTCTACAGTGTTCTAAAGATTTCCGTGACAACTATATATATACAGACACTAAAGTTAGACTTTCAGATCAGACATTAACATTCTTGTATTCCCAGATGTTGGATTGACACTTTTATTTACGTTAACTACATCATACTAGATTGTGACTTATTGGACATACTATTTTGTTTGGATTCCCGCAACAGGGAAGAGAAGAATTCCGGATACACAAAAGACAAAAGGATCGGACATATATTTTAACAGTTAAGTTGACATTTCAATTTGTATAATTCTCTATGAATTTTAACCAATGCTCTTGGTGTTGAGTTTTTTCGCTATTTTGTTCAGTCTATTGCGTTTCTAATAGCTCGACGGACAGTGTTATTGATCCACGAGGTGTTGGATTTCCTGACAGTTACGTAATTATATACAAGAAAAATAATTTCATTTTACACTTACATGTAAGTTTAATAAATCATATTCGAACATGTAATATATTATTTGAATTTCGGTATTACGTTACTTTGCTCTTATTTATGAAAGATTACTAAGTAGTTGAATTTAGGTCTCAATTTAAAAAATGGTTTGAAATTTTAGCACCATGTAGCATACGAAAAAGTAAATTTTGTACCCTTGATTGTAATAATAATGTTGTCCATAATGCGTTTAAATTTAAGACATGTCTTCCTTAGTATGAGCTGCCTATGAAATAAGTATTTGAAAAGGCTATATCGTTTATTATAATATCAATTTTAAAACTTTGATACTTGTGTTTTCCGAATGGAACATTGATTCTCTAATAGTCATTGATTAATTGATTGATTGATTGATTGATTGTTGCTTAACGTCCAGTAGCAAATATTCCATGCTTCTTCAGGACAAGAACCAGTTCAATTTATCAAACAATTCAAAAAGGGGTGGGACAGGACACAAAGGGAAACCAAATTTGATTGCCAACTTAAAAGGAGGATGGTTGGGTAGGGTCGGATAATTTAACCTTCTGCAGCGGAATTAGCCTACTCTTTTTCGAAAACTACAGAAGATTTATCGTGCAGGGAGTGTGGTATTCTCTAAAAACGTTACGTACTAAATTCCGCGGTCAGGCTTTCCGTATTATGACCTGACAACCCCCCTCCCCTCCGCCAACGAGAAGGTCTCCCCTATCCGCCACCTGGGGACGGGCTAGGCAGTTCTGTTGGTTAATCTCCCTTGATCCACAGGTTCCTAGTAACTCATTGATACCGCACTCGGTAAATTTATTTATATTATAGGTGGTCTACATGAACTGCTGTCTTCTTATTTATAAACATGGTGTTGCTCTAGATCATTCTTGTTCTAGTATTATGATGTACCACATCCATTGGCTGTTAGGACTTTGAACTAGTAATCAGATAAAAACAAGCATTCTTGATACGTTGATTTTTTTTTAACATGTCTAATATTTAGCCTACCCCGACTTTAGGTGCTATATTGCCATCACCTGTTATCTGCTAACGGTGTTGTCCATAAACTTTTATTTTAATGTTTTCCTTTGAAACTACCGCGTAAATTTGAACCAGACTTTGGTGGTTCCTTTCGAAATTATAAACTTTGATTCAATGGTCTTTGAATGTCGTCTCATGTCAAAGGTGACTATTTTGTAACGGTAAATGCTAACTACACAGTAATTATACATATAATATTAAAACAAACTATAGTATTATAAAGTAAACAAATATTATCAACATATATCCGAGCAATTAACGGAACCACGTCATTTTCCCAGGACGGTGTAATCAAACCTTTAAACAGACTTATCCACAAGGGATATAGTTACGATACTGTTGTCAGGTCATTAAAGATGTCATTTTTGGAATTAATATTGATTCACTTATAGGGTCTTTGCATCGGAAATAAACACATTTATTCAAAAACCAGTTGTTGGCATGATACGGGTTATGTTCTTCTCGTATAATTTATGATGAAATGATACTAAACCCCTAACGGGAGGGATTGTGGCTGATTTTCAATATGATCATAATCTTGCGATCAGTTTAATTGAGGTCTGGAGCTGACATGTCAGTAACTGCTAGTATTCCTTTGTTAATATATATTGATCATTGTCATTTTGCTAAGTTTCTTGTTACCTTTTTAAACATCAACTGACATCTTTTGAACTGAGTTTTACTGTGTGTATCGCTGTGTGTTTGTTTATTCCACATTGGCTAGAGATGTAGGGAGATGGTTGAGATCTCACAAAACATATTTTTGCAGCATTTTTGCCTTGTTATTCTTGTGTGTTTTTTTAATTTTGGTTCATTTTTATGCTTCGGAGTTTAGTGTGCCGTCCATTTTTCTGAACTAGTATACATTATTGTTTCGGGGCCAGCTGAAGGCCGCCTCCGGGTATGGGATTTTCTCACTGCGTTAATGATCCATTGGTAGCTTTGAGCTTTTTTTGGCTCCTTGGTCCGGTTGTTGTCTCTTTGAAACATTCCCCTTTATATTCTCTATTCTATGGTTGTTTACTTTCAAATCAAACATTTCAAAGCAGTCAGGGAATTCATACAACTCTTCAACAAAAGATTAATTGTTTAATCGTCCCTTTTAAAATAAAATGGAAGCATCCTAACACACAATATTACGCGACCTTATCAAAGTTACATTAAGGTGATACCAAAATAAAACATATCTAATTGTTTGTATTTCGTCATTTATTAAATATAGATTCTCCTTCAGGTACGAGTGAGTTATGGAATTTATCCACCCGAGATAGTTAACTTTTTTATATTTACAACACGCGAGCTTTAGCGAGCGTGTTAAAATCTAAAATTTAACTATCGAGGGTGGAGAAATGCTATAACTCACGAGTAAATTGAAGGAGAATCTGTTTCTCCTATGATTTTCAACACTCAAGAAAATGCCGTTGCTGCCCATTTTGTTTACGTGGAAGCCATTTCGGAACTTCTGTAGTTTATCTTTTCAATAAGCGTAAAAAGAGCGGCGGGAATTCCCATGTAGAAATTTAATCACCGGGAAGTGGTTAAAATATTATGTATTTTTATCCCACCGATTAAACACGTCAAGAATAGGAGAAATAATTTTTTTGTGTTTTAACATGTTTAAAATTTACTTTTGATGCACATTTCCAATGTGTTGAAATATGACCATGCTTATCATTGAATACATCAGTTTCAGGCATCAATAAAATACTATGAAGTACATGTACGTAAATGATGGATGTAAAATATAAGATGATGAACACGGATTGTCAATCAAAACTGAGGCGGCGCTTCCATAAGTTCAGAGCCGTACATTACACATACTTTATATTTTATTTAGGTGTCTTGCTCTGGGTTTCAAAGAGTCAACACCTTTTTATTTTTATTGTTTACATATTTGTCGAAACGTTGGCTATTTTTAACGTTTTAGTTTGTTGTTTTTTTTTACGATTTTATATTTGGTTTTGCTCGACTTGTGTATTTCTTACATTTTAGTCGTTTTTTTGCCCCTTTTGACAGCTCACCATTTCCCTTTATTTTTCTTGTTATCTACTTTATATTTATACTTTATAATAAAAATGCAACATAACAAATATAACTTGTAAATATATAGTTTGTTTTTGCTATTATTGTCACATTTAAAGGTATTTCTAAAGGTAATTCATCAAATCAACTAAACGTTTAATACAATAAAATGTGCACTGGCCTTGTATACATCTGTTCAGACAGAGATTTCTATACAGGACGTCTAACCTATATATGTCGTCATGAGGTCAGGCGGTGAAACAACTGTCAGTTATCTGGCTATGTTCACTGATTGGCTACAAGACAAAAGTCTTCGTGATTAATATGTATAGCATAGAATAAGAAAAGTCAATTGCTTAGTGACTGTTATATAAAATAACATTTAATTAGTAGAGATTTTTATTGACTTAGGAATTCAGTATTGTTATTTTTAAGGCGATTACTGGAAGACGCATTGCATAAACGATGGTTTCACAGAAAACCTTTCTTATAACTGGAATATTATTACTGGCTGTTTCCACAGGTGAGTGGATCAATGGAAGAAAAAACTCTTGAAATTTAATCAAAACAGTTTGCTTTGGCCAAATAAAAAAATATATGTGTGCACTTGTTTCCATGCTTCCAAATATTATTGTAGTTTGATCAAAACAAATATTTTGCTAACTTTTATCTCGTGTCTTTTGGGGGATTTTCGATTTTTAACAGTTCTTGAACAAAAATGCTAATAAAAACTTAAGGGTAGGCATAAGGTTGATAGGAAAACCCAAACACACATATATTTTTATTCGGCCTTAGTAGTTAACCCTTTATGAAATGTTTGTTTCCTGGTTTTCTCATTTCACTGTATCTTAGGATATTTTTATTATGATATTTTCCTTTTTTGCTTCCGTTCCCTTTTTGCTATTAAAAACATTTAAATTAGTTTTAAGTTAGTTGAGGTTTCTAACGATTCAAAAGTAGCATTGGGACAAGATTGCCAGTGATATACCGACAGATACAAGTACATGTATTAGACAAAATAAAATTGTCAGATGATACATCAAATACATGTTTAGTAACAAGATTTATTATATACAAACATACAACAAATATTACACAAAATAAAATGTCAACTTAACTGTTCAAAATCCTTTGTCTTTTCCGGAATTCTTCTCGTCACTGTTGCGGGAATCCAAACGGAATATTATATCCAATCAGTCACAATCTAGTATGATGTAACGTAAATAAAAGTGTGTCAAGTATGATGTGTGAAACGTTAATAAAAGTGTGTCAATCCAACAGCTGAGAACACAAGAATTTTATTGTCTGGTCCAATATGTTCTGCTCTGAAAGTCTAACTTTCTTGTCCGTATATATACTGTAGAACGGAAACTTCTGGAATTCGGTAGAAGTTTGAATTACACCAGAATTATTACGTAAGTCAAATAGAAAGTTCTAGTCATTCCATCAGTATCTATTATTGTTCCAGTGATATCTAAACTGCGCTGTTATAACATTATTTAGTAAACAACTATGTTATGTAAACATATTATACATGTTATAAGGCTACGCAAAACAAATTAGGCCAAGATAAATAAATATAATAATTACAATATCATAACACCTCCCCGTTAAAAGAAGTTTGAGTGTAACGAGAACTTCATGAACAATATATACAAAAAATATATACAAAAAATATATAGTATGTATACAGTGTTTTAATAAGATCTGCTATTACATTATCTTTACCTTTAATATGTTTTACAATAATATCATATTCCTGTAACAATAAACTCCACCTAGTCAACCTCTGGTTCTTGTTTTTCATTTTATGTATGAGAGGATTATGATCAGTATAAACCAGAATAGGATGCATAGTGGGATTTAAATATACATCAAAATGTTGAAGTGCAGACCACAGTGCAAAACATTCTTTTTCAATAGTGGAATAATTTTTCTGATGTTTATCTAATTTCTTGGAAAAATATGATATAGGTTTCTCAACATTATCATCTGTTTCTTGATATAAAACGGCTCCAACTCCTACATCACTTGCATCAACAGCAAGTTTGAATTGCTTTTTAAAGTCTGGAGTGATAAGAACGGGACTGTTAATTAAAAGTGATTTGCTTTTTTTCAAAAGCGTTTTGACAATTATCACTCCAGATGAAGTTAGAATCTTTCCGTAAAAGATGAGTCAATGGTTGAACAACAGTAGCAAAATTTGAACAAAATTTTCTGTAAAATCCAATCATGCCTAAATATCTCATAAGTTGTTTTTTATTTGTAGGAGGATGAAAATTGGTAATTGCATCCTTTTTAGCCATAATAGGTTTCACTTGACCTTGGCCAACTGTGTGCCCTAAATAATCAACAGTGGCCTTACAAACTTCACTTTTAGCAAGATTAACAGTCAAATTTGATTGTGACAATCTATCAAAAGTATCGTATAAATGTGTTAAATGCTCTTCCCGGCTATCACTACATACAATAAGATCATCAATATAAGCATAACAACAGTCTAAATCTTTTATAACATTATTAATCATTCTTTGAAATGTAGCTGGAGCATTTTTCATACCAAACGGCGTGACAGTTTATTGAAATAAGCCGTCTGGTGTGACAAAAGCTGATATTTCACGAGCTCTCTGTGTCAAGGGGACCTGCCAGTAACCTTTTAATAAATCAAATTTGCTTACGAATTTTGCTTGTCCAATGTTACCAATGCAATCGTCTATCCTTGGATTCGGATAGGAGTCAGATTTTGAAACAGTTTACTTTTCTGAAATCAGTAACGAAACGAAAGGTTTTATCTGGTTTCGGCACAAGGAGACAAGGAGAGCTCCATTCACTGTTACTCGGCTCAATAATATCATTGTCAAGCATATATCTAATTTTTTGTCTCATAACATCAAGTTTAAGTGGATTGAGCCGGTAAGGATGTTGCTTAATTGGATAAGCATCGCCTAAATCAACATCATGACAAACAGCAGTGGTTTTGTTTGGCACATCTGGAAAAAGATTTTTTAAAAGAAAACACCAGTTTTCAATTTTTCTCTGCGATTGAAAGTCAGATATGCAAGTTTTGAGTCTAAATTTGACAAAATTTGAGAATTTTTCAATCTAACGGTTTGTTTCATAGTCTTGGAATCAAAAGATGGTTCAATTACGTCTGGTTGGTCATGATCGTTCTCCAATTTAACCATGGCTAAAGTGGCAACTGGTTTACTCTCACCTTCATTAGTACGCTCAAAATATGGTTTTAACATATTAATGTGACAAACTCTATTTTGTTTACGCCGACCTGGAGTTTTTACAATTCAAATCATTGATTTTACTCCCGATTGTATAAGGACCACAGTATTTAGCCTGTAAAGGATGCCTAGGGACTGGCAAAAATACAAGTACATTATCACCAGGCTCAAAAACTCTGTCCCTGGCATCTTTATCATACCATATTTTCATCTTATTCTGTACAGTTTTCAAGTTTTTCTGAGCAATTTGACAAGCAGTATACAATTTTTCTTTAAATCTAGATACATAATTTCGAAGATTCAAGTCAGTGTGTTCAGTAAGCCATTTTTCCTTAACCAATTTCAAAGGTCCCCTTACAATATGACCAAACACTAACCAAAGGGGCTAAAACCAAGGGATTCTTGAACAGCCTCTCGGACCGCAAAAAGTAGAAAGTGAACACCCCAGTCCCTATCAAATTGAAAACAAAAAGTCCTAATCATGTTCTTCAATGTTTGATGAAAACGTTCTAAGGCACCTTGAGATTCTGGATGATAAGCACTTGATCTATACTGAGCAATCCCTAACTGGTAAACGACCTGCTGAAATAAACCTGACATAAAATTTGAACCCTGGTCGGACTGTATAGACTTAGGAAGTCCTACTAATGTGAAAAATTTGATAAGAGCTTTGACAATAGTTGGTGTCTTGATATTCCTTAAGGGAATAGCCTCAGGAAAGCGAGTGGGTGTATACATAATCGTTAATAAATAAGCATGTCCAGTCTTGGTCTTTGGTAAAGGTCCAACGCAATCAATAAGTACTCGGCTGAAAGGTTCTTCAAAGGCTGGAATTGGCAGACGTGGTGCTGGTGGTATTTTCTGGTTAGGCTTGCCAACAACCTGGCATATATGGCATGATTTGCAGTATTCCGTGACATCATTTCTAAGTCTGGGCCAGTAGAAATGTTGTAATATCTTAAGGCAAGTCTTCCTTATACCTAAATGTCCAGCCAAGGGGGTGTCATGGGCAAGACCAATAATTTCTTGCCTATAGACTTTAGGCACCACCACTTGGTATACCACTCTCCATTCCTCCTCTGGGATAGCATCAGGGGGCCTCCACTTCCTCATCAAAATGCCGTCTTGATGGTAGTAACATTCGGCCACTTTGTCTGCTTCTTGGGGTAGAGCCCTCTTGCAGAGCTGAAGAACCCCAGGGTCTTTATTTTGTTCTTCCATAAATTTTCTTTTGTCTAATGAATGGCTGTTCACGTCTGGCCATGGCATAATTACACGTTTGTTAATACCAGGTAGTCTTATTATGGCCTTTTCTGAGCTACCGGGACCTTCAATGTCGGCAAGGAAAGTGTCAGAAAGGTCCATATAATCATACTGGCCTTCTTGTAAATCCTCATCTTGTTGTTTTCTTGCCATTTCCCTACTAACAACACAAGCTGGATACAGTTCAGCATCATCTTCAGGTGATTTAACATCCACCACCGGTTCACTTGTAACAATTGGTTCAGCAACTACTTTGTTCCTAGCTAGATTATTTCCTAGCAATAATGAAACACCCTCAACAGGGAGAGTAGGACGAACACCCACAACAACTGGTCCAGTAATTAAATCTGACTTCAAATAAATACGATGGAGGGGAACATCTATACAACCTAACTCCACACCTCGTAACAAAACGGAGGCACCAACGGACGTTTCCTCGGACGAAGGCAACACACCTTCTAACAACAAAGACTGAGAAGCTCCAGTGTCCCGTAAAATCTTAATAGGCTGAGGAGTAGTATTATCAACAATAGAAACAAACCCATCAGACATAAAGGGCTTATAGTCCTCCATGTAATCACAAAAACTGGACTTAAAAGCCTGACTCGCAGGACATTCCAACTTATTGATAACAACAGGTGACGTACAAGCACTGGACTTGGGCTTATTATGTCTTTCATTCTTCTTCTGGAGTCTAAAACAATCAGCCATCAGGTGACCATTTTTCTTACAATAAGCACAAGTTAGTGACTTCTTCTCAAAAGTATCACATTTTGGACCACACATATTATAACTAGATGGACTCTTATTCTGTGCAACAGGCTTACTATCAATACGCTCAGTGCTTTGAGTTTTGTAATTTCCGCTTGAAGCATTAAAATTTTGACCTTTGAATCTTCTTTTATGTGAAATGGTATAATTATCGGAAACAACAGCTGCATCTTGCAATGTCTCAAGAGTTTTGTCATCTAAATGTGTTTTTAAGTCTAAATAAACACACTGCTTGAACTCTTCTTATAACATTAATTGTCTTAATTTATTAAAATTTTTATCTGTTTTCTTTGACGTAAGCCATTTATTAAATAGATCTTCTTTTTCCCTAGCAAATTCAACATAGGTTTGTGATTCAAACTTTTTATAAGACCTAAATTTCTGTCTATATGCTTCTGGCACTAGCTCATAAGCTTTCAAAACTTCCTGTTTAACAGTGTCATAATCAGAACTTCTTTCTGAAGAAAGTGCTGAGTAAATTTCAGCGGCCTTGCCCACAAAAACACTTTGCAGCATTGTAGTCCAATAAGGCTTTGGCCATTTCAGATTTTGAGCAATTTTCTCAAATTGTGGAAAAAATTTATCAATTGTTTTTTCACAAAATTTGGGAACAAAACGTATATTTTTTGCTGCCTCAAAATGTTCTGATTTTGACTCATATCTAGTGTTGCTTTCTACTTTAGCCATTTCTATTTTTATTTTCTCCATCTCTAACCTTTCCCTCATTTCAAGTTCTGCCTGTAATTGTTTTAATTTAAATTCATCTTCTTTTTCTAATTGTTTTAATTTAACTTCGTTTTCCAATTGTTTTAATTTAAATTCATCTTCTTTTTCTAATTTTTTTAATTTAAGTTCATGTTCTAATTCAAGCTGTTTTAATTTGAAAGCATCAACATTTTCGACCTTGAGGTCAAAAGCCTCTTCACCAAAAATTTCTGAGTCAACTAATTTGTCTGTTACCAAATTTTTTATAATTTATTTTCTCATAGATGCTCTAAAATCTATTTTTAAATGTTTAGCAAGCAACACTAATTCTTCTTTCTTTAATTTATCAAACCCTTCCAGGTCTGGCGTTTTCAAAAATTTACCAGCATCAAATGCCATTCTATAGAATTTTGTTGGCTAATTCTAATAAAAATACTGAAAAAATTTAATAAGATATTAACGTTATCCCGAGAATAGCCCCCAATTTCTGTTACGGCCGAAATCACCTTTTAAATTGTAGCCAACAAAAGACACAAATCAATAATAAAATTTAACAAGATTTATTATATACAAAAATAAAATGTCAACTTAACTGTTCAAAATCCTATGTCTTTTCCGGAATTCTTCTCGTCACTGTTGCGGGAATCCAAACAGAATATTATATCCAATCAGTCACAATCTAGTATGATGTAATGTAAATAAAAGTGTGTCAATCCAACAGCTGAGAACACAAGAATTTTATTGTCTGGTCCAATATGTTCTGCTCTGAAAGTCTAACTCTCTTGTCCGTATATATACTGTAGAACGGAAACTTCTGGAATTCGGTAGAAGTTTGAATTACACCAGAATTATTACGTAAGTCAAATAGAAAGTTCTAGTCATTCCATCAGTATCTATTATTGTTCCAGTGATTTCTAAACTGCGCAGGTATAACATTATTTAGTAAACAACTATAAGTATTATGTAAACATATTATACATGTTATAAGGCTACGCAAAACAAATTAGGCCAAGATAAATAAATATAATAATTACAATATCATAACAATTTTCGCCCTGATTGAATCAAGACACACGAGTTTATCAAATTTGCATGTTTTTCGCATGAAACCCAAATCTAAGGCCTTTAACAATAATGTTTTAGATTTGATTATAAACAATGTATGACCCAAAATTCGCCGACTTTTTTGTCTCGTTTATCAATGTATGGAAGGTGCAAACCTGTAAATAGTGTATGCAAACTGATAAAACGGTTGAGTGGTGTTCTGTGCGAATTGGTAAAACGGTTGAATTTGGCTTTTAACCAGAAACATCAATCAACCATTTCGTCGGTTCGCAAAGAACACCAGTCAACTGTTTTATCGGTTCGCATCTACCAATCAACTATCTACAGGTTTGCACTCCCCATACATGTACATTGATAAACGAGACAAAGAGGTCGGAAAGTTAAATTGGGTTTATTTAACAATAAAAAAAATAATTTTGCTTCAAACGTTTTTGCATACAGATCGTAAAAGGCCAGTGTAAGTTTAAAAATATTGTTAATCGGGGAATAAGCGCCTCTGTACAAAGGCTTTTTCTAGGCACCGGTGATGGATCACGGGGCCAATCCATAGAGCTGCCTAGCGCGTCCCCAGGTGGCGAATAGGGGAGATGCTCTCATTTGGGGTTTGTCATGTCATAACATGGAAAACCTGACCGCGGAGCATAGTGGGTAACGTGTTTGGAGAATGCCACACTCCCTGTACGCTAAAGACCCCTTCTGTAGTTTTCGAAAAAGAGTAGACTAATGCCGCTACAGAAGGCTTAATTATCCGACCCTACCCAACAATCCTCCTTTTACAGTGGCAGTCAAAATTGGTTCCCCCATGTGTCCTCTCCCACCCCTATTTGAATTGTTTGATAAATTGAGACGGTTCTCGTCCTGAAGAGGCATAAAATATTTGCCACTGGAGGTTACGCAACAATCAATCAATCAATCAATCAAAGGCTTTTTGTTTGAAGCTTTCTTCATCAACATACAAATTTTCAGTCTGCTATAAATTCTGTTAGATCAAATCTTACAGGAATCTTACTCAATTGTCTTTTAATTCATATGTTCTTATGCCTTTTGTATTTCCCCATTTTCCACATGAACAGACATTCTGGACTAACGGGCCTTTGAACTAACGGGCTCTCGGACTATCGGGCCTTTAGACTAACGGGCCTTCGGACTATCGGGCATTCGGACCTTCGGGCTATCGGGCCTTCGGACTGTTGGGCATTCGGACTAACGGACCTTCGGACTATCGGGCATTCGGACTAACGGACCTTCGGAATACTGGCTATATGTACCCTCAACCCAGACAGTCCGTAATCGCCTACGTGAAGCCGGAAAACGTGCCAGAAATCCCGTTAGACCTGTTGTTTTGACACACCGACAGCGCCAAATCCGACTTTAAAAGGCTCAGACAAATATCGTTTGGCCATTGAGAATAGTTTGGCACAGCACGAGCCGCAGTTCCTGTTTCAGCGAGACAATATTAGAGCAAGGGTATACGACCACGAAATGAGCGCTTTGCCGTTAACTGCATTCAAGATGTCGACAGATTTGGTGGTGTCAGTGTACTGATGTGGGCTGCAGTATCGCATACTGGAAATACAGCATTGGTGCACATTCAAGGAAATCTTACAGCCCATCGGCATTGCGATTTAATCCTGTAGCCACACGTTCTACCGTTAATGCAACAGAATGGTGCAAGATTTCAACATGACAATGCCCCAACCCACACTACCAGAAAAACAACCGCACTCCTCACGGGTAACAACGCCGTGGTGCTTCCTTGGCCGTCCAAATCACATGATCTCAACCACATTGAGAATCTTTGGGACGACTTAGACAGACCTCTCCGGCAACGGCAACCACAGCCTTAACCCTTACAACAATTTGTTCATGAATTACATGAGGATTGAAACAACATCCCGCAACAGGTGATTCGGAATTTGATTTCGTCAGTGAAGCGGTGCTCTTATTCTGTTATCGATGCTCGTGGTGGACATACGAGGTATTGTGCGATTTTATTTTGCAAAATCCTTTTTCTACTGGCTGTTAAGCCTATTGCTAAATCCCCATGTCTGCAGTACACAACCCAATGAGGTAAACAACCTTACAATAAAATCATTTCTATCCAATCGAAAAAGTTGTTACAGCTTGCAGATAGTCAAAACAAAAATATTTTAACCATATTTGGATGACGCGTGTTATGTCTGAGTGCAATACACATAAACTATATTTGGATAAGTCACTACAAATCATTGTAACACGCCACATTAAAAAAATCAATCAATCGTCGGAAAATCCTCGATCAGATTTAAAAACTCACCTTTTATTCCAGGTTTGGATATTATGATTTGAAATAATACAAATTTCATTAGACGGCGGACAAAATTGTTGTACGGTGATGCGTTTAAACGGCGGCCAAAATTGTTGTACGACGTTTTTATATCTCCCCCCAAATTTCACTATGCGTTTTAATGATATTATATGTCATTTTTCTGCGAATGTAATGATGTAAAAAAAAATAATATGGTCACCGACTTTGTTTTCAATGCAGATGCGTTTGAAGCTTGAAAACATTCGCAAAAATTGCGACGTTGTAATGCGATGTTGCGATAACGTTATGTGACAGCTGGATATCTGTCAGGAAATCGTCCCTATTTTGAGCGTTTTTCATGCAAAGTAACCGAGCACTTGTAAGTAACTTATTAACCAATTTTGTATAAAACTGCATTTTATAGTATGATAAATGGAATCACTTTATATACTTTGAGGTAACATTCATATTATGCCCTTTGTACACCAGGCAGTCCTTTTGACAGAAGTATATCTACTTAGCCATCAAAATGGAATCATCGCTTCATAAATTTTACGGCCTTCTGCATCACTGAATTCGATGATCACTATGCTCGTCCTTCTCAACCATGCAGACATCCCAGATAATCATCATAATTGTCTCTCCTTATCCTCATAAAAATGTATTTCTTAACTAGATCTGTTTTAATCTATTTGTGACACTACGCAACATTAACTAAAGTTACTCAGCTATAAGACGTTTTCACAAATATGTCGTTTATTTGCGCCAATAATATGTTTGCACCAATACATTTTCTGAATTACACATATCAAAAGCGCTAAAAATGAAACAATACATTTGGGCAATTATTTTACTTCCTTCCTACTTTATCTGGGCTTGGTCTCGGCAGATAAATTTTTGATGATTAATCCCATGAATGGGATATATGTCCCATTTACTATATGAACACATGAGATGACCGTTGTGATTTTAGAGGAACATGCTTTTACTGTACATAGCCAATATTTTGACACTTATCTTTATGAATTACTTCCTGAATTCGACCACGTGTTTGGTTTTCCTGCATACATCTTGTCCGTTCTTATTTGCGATTTGAAAAACTAGATAGTAAGTGAACATTCAATAGGATAGTGAATATTACATACCAGTCGTATATTTTAATAGTATCTGCAGGTATAAAAGTACAGGTAAACTGTATATGTAAATTTGCGCTTTTGATACTTAAATTTTGACGCTTTTGATACATGCGATTTTTTAATTGTGCTTTTCATACAATTAGCATAATTTAACCAGGCTTGAAATGTAGGTAAAGATCAGTGAATGAAGCTGGATGCGCTGGGAGATATTTTATGATTATACCTGTAGAACATCATTGGTTCCTGAAACATTAACAAACGCAAAATTAAACCAAAAGGATCGGAAGTAAAGGTAATCATTATGGACAAGGGTGCATCTATTGCCATTTGAAGTCCGTGGTTGGGACAAAAATACTTTTTTCTCAATGAGCATTTTGAGTACATGCATTTGTAATTGTCTGTGTAGTAACCAGGAGAACAAGAAAAACGTGCATACGTAATACTTTTCATTCAAGATATATTCTTATGCACCTATTCTCATGCATAAGAATATATCTTCCCAAATAATACTAGTATTCTGTAATGTAATTTTCAGTTGGATGAAACCATGACTTTCCCTATCACCGAGTTTTGATATAACATGTTGGCGTAGGAATTCTCGAACCAGAAAAATGGGATCTTTAAATAATTATAATACTGTAAATTTGGAAATTATTGCGATGTTTTTTTTATTGCGAAAAATGCGACAGGGTTGTAATCGCAATAATTTAAACTTGCATTTTGGAATTTTTTATATGAATGAAGCAGGATTTTTTTCAATATCGCAAAAATTAAAATCGCAGTTTGGTCTGAAATGACAAAATCTCAGTAATAAATACACGCAATAAATTCTGAATTTACAGTAAGTAATTTTTATTTAAAGTGGGCTGCCTCATTATCCTAAACAAATCTTCCTGTTGTTCCTCTAATTATGACATATATGTTTGAGAACCAAGATACAAAAATTTTCTTTTAAAAAATGCATTGTTTGGTCAAGGTAAATGCACAAAATTTGCAACTTAATTTTCAACATAATGAAATTTATGTCGTAAATAGTTTGACACCATTGTTCCGTGATTTAAATAAGAATTGATTTGTGATATTCTATTTCGGTTATCAATATTATTCATCTTAAGCAATTAGATAAGAATTACGAAGAAGTAAATCCATTAGCGTATACAATAACTCTAACCGACTTTTTTTAATAGCTTCTCAAGTTTTTCAATGCTGCTAAAATTACAATTACCCAATGTTATCTAGCAGTAATCAAACAATGGAAGAATAAATGCATTAAAATAAATCAAAAGAATATGCATATGTAAAAACTTTCGAATATGTTTTAACAAATTGATTCTATTTGAAATATATAGAATAAATAAATAAGATGTCTTTTCAGCTGACAAAAATATTTATCAACTTTGCGGAAATATCACTGAAGTGTAAATATGTATGTAGACACGGCTTTTTTTTTCTTTTTCTTTCATTTCAGCCGGCTGATAGTTATATGAGAGTTTGAAGAAAAACGAACTCTGATGAGCTTAAAATATAATGCATCATGTTTTCATAACTTTTTGATACATTTACTCGGACTTTTTAAAAAATGATCTGTGGAAAAATCTAAATGTATAGTCTAAGATAAGATTAAGTATATTTTGATCTCTTTTCTTTTCTTTTTTTTTTTTTTAACTATTGACCAAATAAAATCTCAACCGAGATGGAACACGCCCGACATACAGGAGATAGCTCTTATTGTTGTACACACTTTTCGCGGCGATAGTACTCAGACGTTGCGGGATTCTACGACGGTCACTACGTGGCGCTCATTTTCTTAATCTTGAACTTAATTAAATTTCGGCCAAATATTGTTTATTTTTTTACACGCATGCATTCTGATAAAAATTTTCTGCCAAGTGCGTTATCTATAAATGACAATACTAGAATAAGAGATATGTAGAACTCAAGTGGTATGTTTTGATTCAAGTAATCACAACGCATTCTGAGAAGTTTTGTTTATATCTAAACGACGGTTTGTACAAATTTGTCACTGAACAAAACCCTGATTTTGTAGAAGACTTTGTATAAATGCAGGTAATGTGAAAATAAAATGTAAGTACGTTTTGTTTTCAGATCTTGTGAAGCATGTGTCGACTTACAGCATTTCTGACGCAAACAACATCCATACAGCAGTCTTCGCTGGATATAAAAATCTTGTCTTGCCAGATTCCCCGGTTATTGTAAAGTCCGAGTACAACTTACTCACAGTAAATGCATTGGTAAGTTTTTATAATATGAACAACTGGACACATAGAATACAATCTACTGGCAATTGTTTGGTTGGTAAGTTGTTACAGTTGTATAGCAGTATAGGCACAATATGTATATAACTTACTGACCATTGGTAAGTCGCTACCTACGTACAACTAAAGATACCTCGAAATAAATATACAGGCATAATACAGTCTGCTGATCATAAATTTATAGGTAAGTTGTTGCCTCTGTACAACGAGACTTAACCTACTGACCATGTTTTCCTTTCTATAAATTTGTAGAGGGAAGCTATAATCTAATAATCCATTGGCAAGGTTTTATCCTTGTAAAAACTATATGGTGGAATATAACATAGTAGGCCATTTATTCATTTGCACATGTTTACCTTTCCAGAATCATTGGAATGGAATCTACATGTATCTACCAATCAATTGGTAACTTGTTATCTCAATATGATTTTCTTTCCGAATATACATTATATATTAACTTTATGTCCTTCTTTGCGGAGATTTATAAGGTTCACATTAATAGAATCAAGAAAAAGCAGCGCCATTCACAGTTCATTAATATCAATCAACAGTTTGGGAAGACGGTGCACATTCTATGTATATAAATAATACAAGTTCTTTCAAAATTAATGATTAATGTCATCCATTTCATAGTCAGTGTCACATGATAAGACCGTTGTAGTAAATAGCTCTTGAGTCAAGTTGTCCAGATGCACACTGAAGTATATTGGATCAATGCTAACCAACTCTTCCCATAATTGTTGTATTATAGTCCTGCTGGCCATGTCACCACAGGAGACTTAAATATCATAGACAACGAGTCTCTTCGTGATGTCCTTGCAAAAGGTCCTAAGTATCGCGAACCCTCATCCATAAATTGGAAATATAATTTCAAACTACTGATGGATGCTGTGGAGGACTATGCCAGAAAATGGACCAAACGTGAACAAGAGCCACTAGATTCACTTTAGAGTGGATTAAAGCTGTGAGATCGTTGATACAAGTCCGAATTGATAAACTTAGAAGGTCTGTGAGTAAAAAAGGAAAATCAGTCTTCAGCAACCCCGATGCTGTCAAGACATTGTCCGCAATTCATGACAAATATGTTGTTGTTCCTGCAGACAAGGCCCCTAATAACATCGTTTTTGTATGCAAAAGCTACTATATTCAATGCTTGATTAATGAACTAGGGATTGCTAGTTTACTTGGCAACCTTACCTATAAAGCTACTACACTTTCAAAGGAAGAAATAACCGACAATCATAGATCAGTCTTGTCGTCATTTGGTATTTCCATCAAAGATAATGATCTTGATCTCCCTACCTTGTATTGGATACCCTAGTTACATAAGTGTCCATACAAACAACGCTTTATAGCTGGATCTGTCAAGTGTTCCACCAAACCATTGTCTCAACTTCTAACTTCTATTTTAACAGCTGTCAAAACGGGCCTCCAAAGTTATTGTGAAACAAGCAACCAAGAAGTGGTATCAATCAAATGTGGATATTAAAGAACTCCAAAGATTTAAAGGATATTTTACGATCTCGGTCCATTTCAGTCTGTAATAGCATAAAAACATTTGATTTCTCTACCCTCTATACCACCATTCCTCATTCACAACTGAAGGAGAAGTTGAAAGATCTAATCTATCGATGCTTTCAAAATAAAAATGGCAACAACAGATACACATACCTTGTCATTGGTAGAGATAAATCATACTTTGTTAAAACCCACTCTAAATCTAACAAAAAATATACAGAGGACGAGATTGTCCTGATGATTGAATTTTTGATCGACAACATATTTGTTCAATTTGGTGGACGTGTTTTCCAACAGACAATTGGCATTCCTATGGGTACTAATTGTGCGCTACTACTTGCCGACTTGTTCCTTTACTCATATGAGGCAGACTTCCTTGACGGGCTTCTTAAGGAAAAACAGAAGAAATTAGCCCGTACCTTTAATTTCAGCTTCCGCTACATAGATGATGTCTTATCACTCAACAAATTCACGTTTTGGGAATTTCTTACATCTCATCTATCCCAATGAGCTCCAAATTAAGGAAACAACAGACACTGCCAAGTCTGCATTTTATCTTGACCTTCACCTCGAAATTGACACCAGAGGAAGGTTGAATACAAAACTTTACGACAAACGGGATGATTTTGACTTCCCAATCGTAAACTTCCCAGTTTTGAGCGACAATATTCCAGAAGCGCCGGCGTATGGAGTATATATTTCATAACCCATACGTTATTCCAGAGCTTGTGACATATACATTGACTTCCTGGACAGAGCCCGGCTTCTGACAGAAAAGTTGCTCAGACAGGGGTACGTTGCTCCTAAGCTGAAGTCATCCTTATTACAGTTTTATGGGCGTCATTATGACTTGGTTGACAGGTATGAAAAAACCGTTTCCCAAATGAAATTGGACCTGTTCCATTGATATTATCCCTTCCTCATATCGGATTTTACATGGAAAGCATGGCGGGTGTCCTGCAGTAAGCAGAGACTGCTTACTCTTCCGGAGCACCTGAGTCTACCCCCGGATTTTTGGTGGGGTCTATGTTGTTCATATGTTTTTAGTTTTTAATTGTAGTGCATGTATTGTTTTGGTCTTGTCTTCGTTGTTCTCCGGAGTTTGTCAGTTGTTACGATTTTTCTCTCCTTCGAATATCCCTTTGGTATTTCTTGACTTTACTTATAGAACCAAGTCTATCACAGGAGCATAGAGTGTAGTCAACTATATTAGAGAAGAATCGCCCATATTGTTCGCATAATAAAGGAGCGTCTTCGTATTTTACTATCGTGCATATAAGTCTACTACATATTTTGCTCATTGATAGAGCTCTGGATTGTGTCTGGCAACGATCCATGCACGATGCGGTACAATATGTCTATGTATCAGTCTAAACATTTCAAAGTCCGTGTCTGCTAAAATACAATGTACGTAGAAACCATGACTTTTACTCGACTTCTGCAATAGTTGCATCACGATTCTAGTCCACACAGTACTTGGGAAATGTTAAGAATTTACCGAACGTCCGACACACACGTGACCAAGTCGTATTTCATAGTAATTCTCATAATATCCGATACAAATCCGTTTTGTCTTTTGACACAGTAATTCCTAAACTCTAAATGTCGAAGAAGGAAAATGCGTTTTGGCAACAAAGCTATGGTCCATTCTACAAAGTCTAGCCAGGAACAACCACTTGCAGTTGTCTATGGGAAGTCATCCCAACAAAGTTAGACACTTATCAGAACGTGTCCGTTGTGGTTATCCCTGTAATCTTGCAGACATATCTAATAGAGCGTTTTAACATCATAATCCCTTTGTTGATACTGTACCACAATTAGCACACGAAACAATGCTCTGTATAGCACATATTCAGTATTATTTTAGAACGAGTCATTGGATTTAAGATGTATACACGACTTTAACATGAGTAATACGTACGCACGAAGAGTCCTACATGGGTTAGTAGTTCTGTCAGTTACAGTCAGTGTTCAATAATATTGTACTATTGTATCTCTGCATAATTGTACTCAACACTGGTAAATTGTCATGGTCGTCTAAACTGTATTTACAACTGTATTATCAATATTTATTTATATTTACAATTGTATATACCTGCTACAACTGAACATGCTGAATAAAATCCACTATAATACATGTGTCAATGGTTATTGAAAACTTGTTTTTTATACTGCAATGGATATGAAGAATAAAACGCAATTAGAAGCACTTTCTTGGTACAAGATAACAAGTGTACTGTAAAAAATATCACATCAATCCTTTGGTGTATTATCAGAATTAAAACGCAGTTACCGACAGTTCAATGCATTGTAGCCATTGTCGTGCAAATCAAAATTTCCTGAATATCCACTCTTCGTTAAAATAAGTGTAAAACAGGCGATTTAAAATCACCAAAGGGATTTAATCTCAAACTGAGGCAAGGTATTAAATGAATATTACCGAGGGATCCCCGTCAAGTCCAAAAACAGAAATGGTGCGGTTATATTGTATAAATATTTACTCGAGATATAATAAAGATATTGATTTCCTATTTGTATAGCAAAGTTACTGTGTGTCTTTTTTCAAACAGCAAGTGGTTTTTCGGGAATATCTGAAATGTTTCTTTAAAATGAAAATAAAATGTATTACGCTGCCTTTCTTCTTCAATAATCTTAATGAATTATGTCGTTCTCACTGCTTAAATGCCTTATATATTTTACGAGAGCTGATTGTTTTTATTTTTGTAAACATTTCGTGTATTACAAATGTGACGTTGCAGAATATTTGTAAGTTCTGTTTCCCAAAGTCTAATCCATGATGTCTTTTATGACATATTTAGTACATAATTATTATTTTAAAACTACAGTATAGTTATTAAGTGTGGAGTATTTCATCAAGACATTTGAGACACATAGTAGGTAAATCTAAATTTTCAGGTATTTCTTTCTTGCAGAACATGGTTGCATATATACAAAACCAAGATTTATTTGATACGTAATAGGATTTGTCTTTCTATTGTAGGACATGAAATCGCAAACGCTATCGACATCAGGATGGTTTACCGTGGTAAGTGACAATTACAAATACTTAATACATGTAGATGTTGGTATTCTTACCAGACTTAATCCAGCCTTTTACGTGTAACCACCGGTAACAACATTTTGATCTTAAACGGCCAACCTGGTCTTGCTTATTCTTACTGTGTCTTGATTTTCTGCATTTTCATAATTTCAAGAAAACTAAGATAGGAAAATCAAAACAAAATAGAGCACTGTTGTTTTGTATTGAATGCAGATCGGACGAGACAAGTTTAGATAAGTTAAACACAGGCAAATTTACATAACAAATTCTTAACTTTTATAAAGGACAAATACACCTAAGGAGTTGTTTTGGTCTTGTCTTCGTTGTTCTTCGGATTTTGTCAGTTGTTACGATATTTTTCTGCTTCGAATATCCCTTTGGTATTTCTTGACTTTACATATACCTAAGGAGCAATCAAAAAACTTAATCCATTGGACAAACGAACCCAGGAAGACAAAGGAACAAGCACAACAAATAAACACAGAAAACTAAAACAAAATGAACAACACGAACTCCTATAAAAACCAGGAATGAACCCAGGTGCTCCGGAAGGGTAAGCAGTTCCTGCTCCGCGTACGGCACCCGTAGTGAAATTCAACAACGACAGAAATGGCCGGTTAAGATCAAAAGTTTAGTAAATAATCGTATCAGTATATTATATAATCTGTGACATGCAAAGCTTTAGGTTTATATACGTCATCAAGAACATACGTCGATGAATAACGTATATGATTTTATTCATTCATATACGGTCGTCATCACGAATTGATTGACCGTTACAGTGTTCCAAAATCTAAGATGATGTTGAACCTGTTCTCACTGTCGTAACATTTCATGTACCTCCACTGATTTGTGACTTCCACCAGATTGACTTTATAGAACTTCACGACGGGTGCCGTATACGGAGCAGGAACTGCATACCCTTCAGGAGCACCCGAGTTCACTACTTGTTTTATAGGAGTTCGTGTTGTTCATCGTTGTGATTGTTCCTTTGTCTTCCCGTGTTGTCTGTGTGATGGATTGCGTTTTTTAATTTGCTCCTTAGGTATATTTATCCTTTTTTCTCTCTGTTTCTTAGTATTGAATAATGCAATAACGGAAACTGTGCATTGTTCGGTTTATAAACGATGATTTTTCATATTTGACGCCTGATAAATTTGTATAAACAGTGTCAGTATACAGGCTATATTCACCAAATGGTAAATGCTCAATATCATTGTAGGTATGGAATGACACTAGACTATCCTGGAATACAGCAACTAATGGAAATATAGAATACATTTATGCATCACAGGAATCAGTATGGCATCCAGAACTTATTGTAGAAAATTCGTATGTATAAGCATATTACCTGCTATTATTTTATGTATCTGAAAAAATATTGAATATTTTATGTATCTGAAAAAATATTGAACGACAGACTTATTATTCTTCATTATATTAGAGCAATTTTATACTTTTCATAGACACTATTACCTGCTGTTATTTTATATATCTGAAAAAAGATCAATGCTATTATGTGCAAGACAGACGATTCATCAGTATATTAGAGAAATCTACATATTTTTGATAGACAACTTTTTACTCAGTAGTCAAACACTCAAACAAATAGGCAAAATGATAACTCCAAACGGTTCTATAACGTAGATAGGTCCAAAGAAAACCTTGTTACAGGAATAAAAAGAAACTTTTACCTTTTTAATGCCTTGACATTTAATCAGTGTATATTAACATTCAAATACATTAAATACATTATATTCCTTAATGTACTGTGGAAATGGGCAAATACTTAAAGCGTAAAAACATTTATCATACTTATTACTTAATAGCCAAGGGAGACACAAATTAAAGGAAAACTTGCTCTGCCCCTTCTAACTAATCAAACGTGGTTACAATAGAGAGAAATTATTTGTATTCTGATGCAAAGAAGAGAGATACAAAATGTACATTTCTAAATGCTCTCTGGATTTTTGACAGGAGTTATCATAAAATATCGTTCGGAACATTATAAAGTTTGGGGTAAGTTACGGCACCAATGCTTCATGTTTTGTCGAGATGTATTAATACCTAGATAATCAGGCAAAAGACTGAAAATATGAATCTTTTAAGATAAAACTGTCTATTGCACTTTTGATTAATGTTTTTGTCATCACCTAGGAAATTTTACGATCGTCATTACGAATTGATTGACCATTACAGTGTTCCAATATCTCAGATGATGACGTAACATTTCATGTGCCTCCACCGATTTGTGACTTCCACCGGATTGACTTTGTTGAACTTCACGACGGGTGCCTTATACGGAGCAGGAACTGCTTACCCTTCCGGAGCACCTGGGTTCACTCCTGGTTTTTATAGGAGTTCGTGTTGTTCATTGTTTTTTAGTTTTCTGTGTTTATTTGTTGTGCTTGTTGTTGTTCATTTGTCTTCCCGGGTTCGTCTGTCCAATGGATTACGTATTTTTTATTGCTCCTTAGGTATATTTGTCCCTTTTTTGGACATCCAATGGGGTTAAGGGGTTAATTATTGTATTAATTTTAACTTGTAATCGCCCACAATGAAGACCATACAGCCGAGAGAAAAGACGCCCCTATTAAAGTTGTCACATATGAGAAAAGGCACATTTTTACAATTTAACAACTCGACCAATTGAAATCATTAACGTTGTCCCATTTTATAATAGTAATAAGCTGTTACAGTGTAAACATTTGGAGGACGGTATTTCCAGTCTCCCTATCCCTCCTAAATTTGTTTCATGAACAATTAGAAAAACGGTTTGTAGTTAAAATGTTTATTATCATCTAAAACGTAACCTTAAAACTAGATTCTCCGAATCTCCTACGAGTTTTCCAGAGGCTGCAGATTATTACGTAAGGCTCATCAATATTGTAAAAATAATATTTTAGTTAATCTGTATTTTTAGAGTACTGGACTTAACTAGCTTAGGAGATGATGATTTACAAGTTAGAATAAGATATGACGGCGAGATACGTTGGGAACCACCGTCCATTGCATCCACGTCATGTTCTATGGATGTTACATACTTTCCTTACGACATCCAAACATGCGATATTGAACTTGCTAGTTGGGGTTTCCACAATGATTCCGTTAATCTCGAATTTCTCAAGACTAATGTCAACATCCGGGAGTACATCCGCGGAGAATGGGACCTTGTCTCCGTGTCTCAATTTACTAGTGAAATTACAGACGACGACTTTACGCATTCTGAACTTTTATTTAGGATTGTGTTGCACAGACTTCCTGGATTTTACATTATGACTATTATTTTCCCAGTAATCCTAACTTCAATATTAACAGTAGTGACATTTATTTTACCTAGAGTCAGGTGAAAAAATAGGATACATTTTGACAGTCGTACTTGCCTTGGCTGTTTTACTAACTTTATTTGCAGACAGCATGCCGACCACATCAAAGAACACATCAGTACTTGGTATGTACAATGTATACTTTTGGGTATTTATCCAGTACTTCTATTTTTCATCTTAACTGGCATTATTCTTATTGATCTAATAACATATGGTTATTGAATGAATATTGGTGAATATTGTCCCAGGAAGACTTTATATTGGACGAGGTTGCGAGTGCAATATAATGTACTGAGAGGGATAATATTCAATAATAACCATTTTATTATATGATAATATTTTCTACTATTTTCACATTCTTTCAAAAGAAACAACATATCCGCTGTGGATAGAAAATACGGCTTGATAGTAATATCCATGTGAATTCCAAGAGGGTCCGGTATATAGATGTACCATATGGGGGTCCTGTACACGAGTACCTATGACAATTTTTGAGTCGATTTCGTTCCCGCCATTTTAATTTCTGTACATATGTAAATTTCGGAGTTGTCAAAAATTTCTGTTGGTCCCAGGAAAATGATTGAACGATATTTATTTCTAAAATCTGAAAAATTCTAGAACTAATTTTTAGGATCCTAATTCAAACGTAGAATATATATTTAGGTAAAAAAAGATAACTCTTAAAGACTGACGGCAGTGCTATTATTTCATTTTTCAGTTGTGTTTCTGACAGCTACCCTTGGAATGGCATCAATTACAATCATTTTCACCATTCTGATAATAAAACTTTTCGACATGCCGAAGGATTACACCCCCTCAAGATGGATGTAAACGTTAATACACAAATTCAGAGCGAAGAAATCAAAGGAAAATCCCAGAATTGGGAGTGTGGTTGAAGTTACCACTACAGTGGAGGAAGACAGAGAAATTGAAAACATTGCTTGGGGTAATAATAATGGTTTAAACGACATTAAAACAGTTGTTGAATACAGTAGTAGAGAACTGGCGGAGTCATTTGACCGACTGCTGCTTTATATTTTTTCAGTCATATACACGTTCATGGTGTTATGCTTTACACTAACATTGAGGTTTGGAGATTGAGAAATTGAACTAATGAATTGTGTTGTACCAATAAAGAACTCCAATGAAAGCTGTTCTCCTTATAACAAATTACACACGGACAGAATCTCGCGGTTTAGATTAATAAATTCTTTGTTGATCATAAATGCAAAAGTGGTTATTATTAAGCTTATTCATTTGTACACGTTCATCGCCAACTTTTTTTAAGGATAATGTACAAAAAGATTGCTTACATAGTTCATGGTATAAGATTTATAATTTACTTAATATATCTATAGTCTTCTCGTTTAAAACGCTAATATATTTTTGCCACTTTTGATCCTGTCGGAAGACAACCAAAACCAAATGTGGAAAATATTCTATAGTTAAGGCTCCAGAAACGTTGCCCATTTTTAATTAAACATCATAGCTATATGAACTCAATAAACAATGATAGAAACTTCCATGGAAAGGTGGATGTACACCATTTATACTTTCATTTTATTAGATTTAATTCGGTATAGAAACTGCAAGGAAGATATAAAAATATAAACAGAGAATATAGACTTTGTCAGAAATGCAAAGTTCTTGACGATGAGAAATATTTTCTTTTTAACTGTACGATTCTGCCCTACGTGATGATTTCTTATCGCATATAAATAATTTTCATTCATCCTTTTATAATACAGAATATTAATAATACATTATATTTTATGTCACCTAATACAATAAAAGGGAGTCTTCATCAAGCAGTCTTTAGAACTGAGGGCATCAGACCCTGGCCAGACAGGTTCTTAATGTTACTGAAACACTTTAATTTTTACATGTCTTTTCAATATGTGGTTTTGCTATATTGTGTCTTGTATCAAGACATTTAAATATTACGATGTAATAATGCAAACAAAGATCTATAAAAAAAAATATTTGTTTATTGTAAAGAATTCAAAAAAATGATCTGGCATTACAAAGTATGTTATTGAAAATGCGCTGTTGAATCAAAATATCTGGTAATCATTGTATTATTACGCAATGTAATATAAAATAGGAGTAGGGGCACTTTGCCCTGTATTTGTTTCACTCAAAACCACTGTTAGTTTAATCGTACATATTAACTTAATTTTTCTTAATTTTTGTGTGTATTTTATATCTTTTTCCTCGCTTTAAATTGTATATAACTTAATTAATTATTGTATGATTCTTCATTAACGTAACTCAATTGGTGGAAATCAATCAATGTTAACTAACGAAACTCTTATGCTGAATCATCAATAAGTTTCTACCCGCATAGATCGTGTATATTGGCGATTTGTGTCAATTTGAATCGCTTTGTAATATAATGCCGAGCAGGAAATTCAGAACCAAATCCATACTACTGTCATATGACAGGAGATTACAGCAAAAAAATCGTTTTTGGTTCTGATTGTCCTTCGTGTTGAAACACTGTCTTAAAGAAGTTAATTTTGCGAATTTGTGCTCAAACTGTCTTCGGGAATTTTGAAAGCTATAAAATGGCCCTAGAAGTGAAATAACTGCAAGTGAAAATGGCACTTCTTCTTATATAGTTGTATTTTTTTCGAAATACGGGCCTCGGGACCAATACAGCTAACCTTGAATCTATACAAGGGCCAATAAAGAATCACCAAATTAGTAACATATTTATTAAATAATCTAAACAGTCCGTACCGCTGGTCCGTATGAAAAGGCTGTCTATGCAGCTGTCCGTATGACAAAATAGTCTGTAAAACAGGTTTGTATGGAATTCCATATTGCCCTGTTTCCATATTTACTTTAAAATCTGTATTGAATTATTAACCGGATAAATTTTCATATAAATACCAGTATTTATAAAGACCAGTGGAACGTAAAAATATTGGTTGTGCCAAATTTGCCATATTAAGGCTATTTTAATCATATTATTTAATAAGTACTTGTACGTCCTACCAAAGTTTTATAATGAACACATTAAGGACTTTAATAACTACTACTTCTGTTCTTCCACGTCAATCCAGTCATATAAGGTTGTAGTTCTAGCAATCGGTCACCTTGTTGGCAATCATACTCTATTGGTTTTTATAGTGTGTTTTATACATGTGTCATGGTAGATAAGGGAGAGGTTTGGTACAGTCTCTGTACCAGGACAGACTATGTATTCATGTTTGTGTTTTGTTTTCTTTTATGTTGATTTACACATCGCTATCGCTCGGTGAAAAATATAAACTATAATGCCTACCGATTTTAAAGTAAGCATAGAACATGGATTCAGTGTGTTATATCTTGATTATCTATTTAAATGAAATCACCTGATTTGATATGGTCATTAAAAGATATCAGGGGATATAAAAGCATGTGATTATTCACGGATAAAAATTATGTTACTCTCAAGCCAAGGAGCATCTCCATCAGACAGAAGTCCGTCGATTGACTTAAATTGTTGGTGATACCCTTATTTGAATCGGCTCCACACAATTTATCTGTACTTTTTAAAATGTGTGAATAGCTAGAAGACACTTGTTTTCTATTGTATGGTTGAAAATGTACACAGTTGGTAATGAAGGAAACATTTGTATACCCACATCACACACACACACACACACACACACACATATATATATATATATAAGTCTAAAGATTTGAACAACGGTACTAATATAAGATGGTAATATACGAAGATGATGTTATAAAATCGTGTTGACAAATATTTCGGCTTAACAAATAGCCTTCGTCAGTGTCGATAGTTTTTACAATACTTATTTTGAAATTTGAAATTTACACATACAATTAGTATTGTAAAAACCGAAGCCGAAGGCTATTTGTTAAGCCGAAATATTTGTCAACACGATTTTATAACATCATCTTCGTATATTACCATCTTATATTAGTACTGTTGTGCAAATCTTTAGACTTATATAATGTTTTCCGTATCTGCGCAGTATCGTCTATTCTAGACTATCCGGTACATATTAAATTTGTTGGTTGGTCTTTTTTATAGAATTCTATATATATATATAGAAACGAAAGCATTTGTCCGATTTAGTATCCATTCAAGTACTATAGTTAAATTATTTGTTGAGTCCTACAGTAAATGTAACTTTCCGATACAGCCTCTCATATTTTGCCACAATTAAGTTAGATGATACCTAAGGCTTTTCGGTTATTTTAAAATAGGCCTGTAAGGTATGTTCTCTTACAGCTATGTTGAATAATATTACGTCCAATTGTTCAAAACAGTGCTTAATATTAGTATTGGTATAATATTTTGAATATTTAGAAACATACACTTCCAAGCTTTATGTCTCGCCATTTAACATTACCTTTTATCTTTGTATTAATGACTATACCCGAAACTTTTTTGTAGATGTGATATATGAGTTTATGCGATATTAATGTAACAATTAGTTTTAAAAATGGTTTAAATGTTGACATCCTAGTAATATTTATAGAACCGGATTTAAACATTCTTTACTTGTACACTGAACCGTACATCGGAAAATATTAGGTACATCTATATGGAAACGCCGAGCTTTTGCCATGCCCAAATAACCTGACCTATAATACTTTTCGGTGTCAAAGTAATACCATCGTTTTATTTCTATACGTAATTTTGGGAAAAACCCACAGGTACCCTTTTTGTATCCATACAATTTTAAACTATGAATTCCTCCTAGTATTTATAGAACAGGATTTACACGCTGTTTCCTTGTACACTGAACCGTCCACCAGAAATTATTAAATGTGAAGAGTCCTATAAGAAAGTAAGTAAAGTTATATTTATGTCTATTTACATGTATATTGTGAGTTTCCTACTGCCATGGTGGCTACATCAGGGGAAAGCTGGCACCTGTAATGGTTACTTGCTTACAATAATACAACTATCAGTTTCCTACTGCCAGCATCATCAGGGGAAAGCTGGCACCATTAATGGTTACTTACTTACAATAATAAAACTATCAGTTGAAAGTTCTTCGGGTAAAATTGGATAGAACGAATGATACCATACAGAGAATACTTGACTAGATCAAAATTATTTCGTTTTTAAAATCTGAGCCTAGAGTGGCCATAACTGAAAAAAATCGATTTCGTAGATACCATGCACTGGGTAACTCCAGTTATTAGATGACAGTAACAACATAGAAAATTGGTAACGGGGTGTATAAAAATAAACGAGAACAGTTTGATTCCTTAGTTTAGTAACTCAGTTTGAATTATAATACAAAAAGAACATGAAATAATAAATAAAATATAATTAAAATGTTTAGGAACACTCTTAAGGGGGTACCCATAAGTTTGACTAAAATAGATTTGGCTCGTTTAATTTTCATAAAATTTTGATGAAATATTTACTTTGACCTGTTGACAAAAATAAAAAAATTTCAAGAAATTTGAACCACAAATTTTATGGGAATAATTTCATTGGTTATATAGCAGTTTAACAAACACTAATTATGATCATTGAGAAGCTTGATTTCTCTTTACTAATAGTTTGCGATTAAAACTTTCAGCTGATTTTTAAAGAGTTAAATCCCTAAGGTGTTCTGGTCCCCCTTAAATAAGATGGTTTCACAAAAATTCGCGTAAAATCATGTGTTGACGTTACACTCAGAACGGACAACGTTCAATAGTCAGTTGAAATGGAAGACAGCTTTACAACGTTTTTGCTTCATATCAAAGCAATTATTTTTAACAAAAACGGTCCATAAGTTTACTTTAATCTTCAAAATGTTTATTATTATTTAATACTGGATTATTTTTTTCTGTTCTCAGTTCTTACTCCTCTTAAACAGAGGATTTTTGCGGTTCACTCTCAGTTCGCATACATTTAATCGTGATACTAATTAAATACTCATATAAACAAAAAAGACAAGTACACATACAATTAAGAGTTAAAAGTTTAAAATAGAATTTCAATTGTGGCATTTGTATAGTATGAATGACTCATCTATGCATTTTTTATAAACCATTGGTCATATATTTATGCACTTAACTTTAATCCTGGTTGAATGCTTTTATGTGAATATTATATATCAGCAGTTTGTCCAGTTTGCAGGTATAAATAAACCTAGAAAGAAATGAATAAAACTATATGGTGATTAAATATATTTAGTAAATACCAAATTTCAATAGATAACTAACAAATTAATCAAGCATATTATTATAGTTTACATACTTGTATCATAATTAATCAACTTTACATGAAAGTCATTTGAAATTTTTACTCAAGATGCAGTAGGTGGGAGGCAGCATTTGCGTACTCTGTCAAAGTGATCCCTGGTGGTATCTGTCTTTCAGTTGTTGAAGCCTTGTGTCTATGGTCTTTTTTCATAATTATTTAACTTCATTTTATTATCATAATTATTTTAATTTCAATATTTTTTTCCTAATTTTAGTCTATTTTATCAATAAAAAGGGTAATTTGTTGTCCAGGTATACGTATAATGGTTTGCAGGAAAAATTCAAGTGACGTTTGTGTGATCAATAAAGAACAGACTATGATTGTTTAAACAAAAATGTCCATTATGTTTATATATGCACGTTATTGAATTTATGCGAACTGGGATGACACCATTTTTGCAGTTACTGACATCTGAAGCTCGAATTTACATTATCTGTGTTATTATAAATTTTCTTAAGATACAAACAACTTTTGTTCGTAACCCAAATATTATTTAAGAAACTGTATCGCTAAGGATTTTTATCTGATTAAAAATTAAATAACGACTATTCCGAACCGGTTATAGTAGAGTAATTGTTGACGCACATTCCATGTTAAAAATAACCTATGCAACAATTCCAAGAGGACAGTAGAGTGGATTTTCCATGACTGAATTACTTGACTTCCCAGTTACAGTCTAAAAGTTTTCCAACTTTCCGGCAGCTACCTAGCAAACTTCCCGTTAAATACCGATCGACCTGAATAGGCACGACATATTTTCCAACAAAATGTTGAGCAAACAACCAAAAAATTATTAGTAACAATTAACAGCATTTAGGAGGCGTTACCGTTGGATATTGTTATATTACGTAATTGAAACATAATAAAATATTCAAAATATGACAAATGATATCAACAACAGTAAATCAGGCTCTTTTCATTACATGAATAATGTATTCGTGCATGCACAAATTTCACATTCACAATTTTAACGGTTTCACAGAATAGTACAGTTTTATAAAGTTTAACTTGTATTTAGATTTTAATGTAATATTGCAATGCACATACAAAAATGACACAATGTATAATAAAAGCCTTTCAGAAGAAAACCACTCTGCTATTTGAAATATAATCATTGAAGAAAATCTATGTTTGTTCTTATAAAGTTGTTAAGATTTGTTTGGAATTCCCATATTTTAGCTCACATGGCCAAAAAGCTATGTGAGCTATTTTAATCACTTGACGTTCGTCGTCTGTCGTCCGTCAAATGGCATAAACTTTTCTCTGAAACCACTGGACCAGTTGCACCTTTGGAGGCATGGCACTTGGGTGGCCTGCTTCCAAAATTGTTTCCGCAGTTCCAGTGGCTCTTTGTTAATAAAAAAGGGGGGATGAATTGTTTAAAATGTTTTTCTATGAAACTACATGGCCAGATGGAACCAAACATTGGTAAAACTTCTCTGTAAGGTAAACTTCAAACTTTTGTCCGATTACCCGGACTGCAAACCGAGATAGTTAACTTAGTTTAACATAGGACCCTATAGGAGAATTCATTAAAAAACCACTGGGTAGATTGAAATCAAGTTTTTGTCCTTAGATGGTCCTCTTTCAAAATTATGTCCGATGACTTAGACTGTCAACCGAGATGGCTGCCACAGTCGAACTTAATTTACATAGGACACTTTTGGAAAATCCATTTAAGGGAGGATATCATAAATAATCATATTTCTGTTCTATCTTCCTTTGGTATTGCTGTACGTGAAAATTTTAACCTCCCTCCCATTTACTGGATACCAAACTTCATAGTTGTCCATACAAACAAAGGTACATAGCAAGCTTTGCCAAATGCTCTACTAAACTCCTTTTGAGACTCCTTACTTATTTACTTACAGCAATTAAGAATGATCTCAAGAGCTACTGTAATAAGGCCTACTAAACTTGTTTTGTGAATCAGATGTGGATTCTAAAAAAATCTAAACACTTACAGGAATATTTATCTTCTACTGACCTTTAAAAACTTTTGATTTTTCTACGCTGTATACAATCCTCCAACATGATAAATTAACTGTTTTTCGTGAGCTAATTGGCCAATGTTTCTGCACTAAACAAGGATTACAAATATATGGTTATCTGGTATTAGGAAAGGACAAGGCTCACTTTGTCAATAAAACACACTGATTCTAACAAAAAGTATTATGAGACTGATGTTGTTAACATGCTGGAATTTCTCATTGACAACATCTTTGTTGAGTTTGGAGGACATGTTTTTTTCAACAAACGATCGGCATCCCAATGGGGACAAACTGTGCGCCGCTTTTGTCCGATCTGTTTTTGTTTTCATATGAAGCTAAATTTTACAGGGGCTACTGAATCGGAAAGAAAAAACTAGCCCAATCCTTTAATTTCAGTTTCCGCTATATAGATGATGTTTTATCCTTTAATAATCCTTACTTTAAGGATTAACTACATCTCATCTATTCCAGTGAACTTGGAATTAAAGAGACCACTGACACAACAAATTCTGCTTCATATCGAGATAGATTTGTTCTTGTACAAAGATAATAATGGGCGTGGAAATCAAAACTTTTTGACAAGCATGATGATTTTAATTTTCCTATTGTGAAATTTCCCTTTCTTAGCGGTAACATACCAAGATCTCCAGGCTATATATGGGGTGTACATTTCACAGTTGATTCGTTACTGCCGCGCATGTGATTTATACGGCGACTTTCTCGTCAAGGCGAAATTTCTGTCACATAAACTTCTAAGACAAGGTTATGTTCAGTCTATGTTAATTTCATCAATCCAAAGGTTTAACGGTCATCATCACGAATTGATTAACCGATAAGAAGTATAAATCTCAAGTATTAGACTAGATATCTTCAGTTAGATTTCACGTCCTTCTGGAATTGACAACTCACCCGATCTAATACTTGACTGGCAATGTGACGGGTGCCATTGACAGAGCAGGACATGCTTACCCTTCCGGGCACCCGATGTCACTCTCGTTTTTATTGGGAGTTCACATTGCCAATGCTTTATTCTTTTAGTTATACATCTATACTTGTGGCGTTTGTTTGTTGTGTTCCATTCTCTTGACTTTGTCTTTTCAATTACTTCGCATTGACATTAAACACGTGATCTATGTAGACAAAACACCTAAAACTCTACCCTGAAATTAATGAGCGAAAAGGAACATACATGTTGTAACTTGGCAGCGATGATATTTATCCCATGACTAAGACTGTCAACTAAGATGGCCACCAATGTCTAACATAGGATGAGATGGGAAAATTAATTTCATAAAGTCTTCTGTGAAACTTGATCGAGTTTAAACAGATTTTGGTAGCAATGGTATTAACATGTAGATTATCCAATATCAAAAAATTGTTCATAGATTCCTACCACCAATCCGGTAGCCTTTTCATTTCTGTTTTAATGACCATTTATTTACTGTTACAAAATTGTAAAATTTGTGATAACTAAGGATTATCTCCCTCGAGCAAAGCTATGTCTAAGATGGTTTTTTGCTTTACAGTTTTTGGTCCTTTTGGTATTTTTGAGTTTTTTCTTCAACGTCTTGGATTGTTGTTTTGGTTTTCAACATTTTAGGCCTTGATTACAACTGAAGAGTCTTAAATCTACGAAATGTGCACATCTTGTGCATCAAAATTGGTATCAATGAACTGTATTTTTAATTCCTGATTTAATAATTGCCCTGGCTATGGAAAATTAAAGCATATTCTAAAGTTTGTGCTCTCTTATTTCATGTTTTGTATGAGGGTCTATCGATTGGATGGTGTTAATTAATTGGTTATTGTTGACAAATCGTGTAATCCGTTTTGTTGTTTATGTATATGCAAAACAATATATTCTAGTAAAGGTTTTATTTACAGAAATGGCAAAAAGGTGGTGTGTGGAAATTTTTGATGCCGCAATAGTTTTCCCTCTTACTGCCGGTCGTTTGTCAACAGTTGGATCCTGTGGAGCCCAGAATAGGAAAAGAAAAAGCCACGATGGAAGTATAAGCGGAACTATTTTCCTTACAAGTATTTTAGTGGTGACTTTTGTTGTCATATTTGGATTTTCTTCTTTCGAGCATCAGTCTAATATAGCGCCATCAACAACTCCAAAACGTGTTTATCTAAGCATTGTGTTTCTAATTGCAGCTATAACGTGCGCTCTTCTTTTGATATTATACCGTTTCAAAAATTGCCTTTCTGACGATAAAAACGAACACGATCAAATATGGCTGAAAATAAAATTATCTTTTTTGTGGATATTTACATGTATCAGTATATTTTACTCCATTGTAAAAGTGGTTAAGTCAGTAACTTGTGACACACAGTTCCTAAGGTTTCAACAAAGTAATAACTGTGGAAATGAAACAGTGGCGTCTTTTACTGAATACGAATCTGTAACTATCGTATACGAAGTCATACAGATTATATTTTATATAGTTCAGTCAATATTCCTTCATATTTTCATACAGAGGAAATTGAATGTCTCATGGCACATCTATTATAGTCTATTACTTGTCTTTCTTGCAAACATTTCACAATGGACACAGTTTTTTGTTGATGTCTACGTATTCGAAGATGATAATAAAAATAGTGCATACGCCTCTATGTGTACTCCGGAAACCAACACAACCGGAAAAGAAATTTGCCGAGCAAAACTTGTTTTTGATGCCGTTAAACGGTACTGTCATCCAATTGAACTGGAATATTCACTCTTAAGTATGATATTTCTCGCAGAACTGTGGCCATCGTCACAACATAATAAAATATCTACAGCTTACAAGAGACGCATAACCAGAAAAGGTGAATATGAATTACTGGGATTAGAACGCGATTCATCTACTACTGGTAGAATAAGACGAGATCCGTGTGCTGGTGACGACAATTTTGTGGAATCGGTTTCGTTAAATAATATCCGCCACGGCATAGATTCTGGTAACATAATCTGCTTACTAATCGGACTTCTGATCAGTTCACCAAATTTTGTATTTGGATTTCTTTCTAAATCGGAAAACAGATACAATTTTACTTATAATGATTTAAATATCTATGTAAAATCGTCTGTGACCGAAATATGTGGTTTTTCGTATGACATGTTTATTGCAGTATTACTTATATTATTACTTATCTCGTGTTTTCATTTTTTGTCAAAGCATTTCCATTATGATGAAGACAAATCAATTCATTTATTTAACTTACATGAAAAGATCATTATCGTAAGCTTTTTAGGTTCTGTCGCGTACGTCGCGTTAGAGCTGCTGTCTTGTTTTCTTCTCCTGAAAGTACTTGCTAAGGAAGAGAATGATCCTCCTGAAAATGATATTTATCTTTTGATAGCGAAATGGAGCATAAAGATTATTCAGTTGTACTTGCAAGTCGTATGCATCTTACAATTCAAAGATTATTACAAATCCACTATGTATAAAACAAGGGCAGCGCAGGCTGTATTTTTAATGATCGCTACACTTAATTTTTGTCTTTGGGTTGGTGACAGTATATTTGAGGCGACATCTTATGACAACAACATTCTTCAAGCTGTTTATGATAAAGGAACAGAAAGAATAATTGCACATTTTCTCTTCCCGTTTTTAGTTTTCTTCCGTTTTGAATCATTCATCAGTTTCTATGGAATAGTCCGACAGCCAAACAACGTCAACGACAATACATCCGATACTACATAACCATGACAGCTGATACTTCTCAGAAAAAACAGCTGTTATGACTTTTTGTAGATTGTGTTAAAAAGGACAAATATACCTAAGGAGCAATCAAAAAAACGTAATCCATTGGACAGACAAACCCGGGAAGACAAACGAACAACCACAAGCACAACAAATAAACACAGAAAACTAAAAACAATGAACAACACGAACTCCTATAAAAACCAGGAGTGAACCCAGGTGCTCCGGAAGGGTAAGCAGTTCCTGCTCCGTATACGGCACCCGTCGTGAAGTTCAACAAGGTCAATCCGGTGGAAGTCACAAATCGTAGGAGTCACATGAAAGGTTACGACAGTGGGAACAGGTCCAACATCATCTTAGATATTGGAACACTGTAATGGTCAATCAATTCATGATGACGACCGTAAAATTTCTTAAGTGATGACATCAACTTATCCCTGATAAAACCCTGGTTAAGAAGCTTTTGTGACAGCAGTAATCCTCTTTGTCGAAAGTCAGGGTAACTCACGCATGCCCTTGAAAATCGGATAAGCTGAGAAACGTAGACGCCATATGCAGGCGATGCTGGTATATTGCTACTCAAGAAGGGAAAATTAACAATAGGAAAGTTGAAGTCATCACGTTTGTTTAACGTATGTTTAGCTAAATGTATATGTTACTCGTCATTACAGTAATGCCAAAATTCCGAATCGGGTGAGATACACGTACATTTTGTACTTGCGAAAAATAGTCGTCAAAAGACTGTGAAATATCCCGAGTTAGCCTCATGACTTAATTGTATTTTTTGGCAAATATTCCAACCTCTTATATTATACATTGTATCTGTTTACTTACACCGAATGTTATTGGCTAAATGTTGATAAAAGACGTTACAAATGTTCCGCTGAAGGAGAAAACGTGTATATTTTGTATATACCAGGCATGGATCAAAATACAAAAAAGTGAAAACAATATATGAAAACATACAACCAATGAGAATGAAGGATTCTTATATAATGTATAATTGATATATATTTTACTTACTTGGCGTGGATTTTATTATGCTTATTGCTTAGGTAGACTCTTGACACGTCTTTGCTTTTTATGTTATAACATAACAAAGGTAACCTGTATTAACACAGACATCATGCAGATATATACAGTGTGGTTCTTAAACATTTCCAAAATGTATACCATATTACCGGCTTTCGGGACATTATCAGTTGTCTAGAAAACAAAGAAAAATAAATAAAAATGTTGCGATACAGAACGTATACTAACTTTTGTTTTTTGACATATCGGTGTTCTTTGTTGTTGTTTGTTTGTGTGTTTTTTTTTGTTTTTTTTGTGTTGTTTTTTTTTAGGTGGGGGGTTGTCGAAATTGTCGATTTGCCATTAAAAATTATTTGCAAACAATATTTTAATGTGTACATGTCTGCTTTTACATGGATATAATTAATTAAATGTTTTAACTCGCTGGTTTTCATATTTTTATTTCAAATATGTTTACATTGTAGAAGTCTGCCTATAGATATAACGGTTCAAATTGTCCTCAGTTTTTGTTTTATTCTCTGGTACAGCATCAATATCGGGCGAAGCCCGACTAAGTGTAGAATATGGGTCTCAAATCCAGATATCAAGTAGACTGTAGTTTCAAACCGGAAGTAGCATTTGTAAATCTATCCCAGAAACCCTCAAAAATACAACGCGACTTCCGGTTAAAATATTTTCGCACTTCTACAAACTTACAAAGAAATTATGTTTTGGCCAAAACATAATTTCTATACGATATAATTTTCCACCGACTTTTTTTCGAGTTTTTGTGCTCATTGGGAACTTTATTCGAAAATTTCTTCAATGACCTACAAATATGACACCATAACAACGGCTTCCAATATGGCCGTGTTTACATGACGACGGACTCACAAATATTGCTACGTACATTGAAATATGGGCTTCGTCCGATTTTAGGCTAAAGCCTACTCCATATTAAAAGATGATATTGGTTGTATAATACAATAATTAAGGTAAACTAGTTTTATAGTAAGACCATATAAGACTTTGTGCGTCGTTTCTTGTTGAAAAAACAAAAACAAACAATCCAGCACTGATGATCTGACCAGCTATAAAGTTGCTAGCGCTTTGACAATGGCATGAATTATACACTCTATGTTCAGAACTAACATTCTCGGCAATAGAAGTGGTGTATGGTACCAACATCGGGATAACATTTTTAAGGACTTATTTATGAAAGCCGTTCAAACTCCATTGAGCTGGTATTAGAGCAGAGGAATTTAAAACAATTTTTGCTAATTATCCCCGCGCTAGCGAAGCGGCAGGGATAATGTTTTGCTGTTCGCCGTACGTACGTACGTACGCGTGTTCGTAATATCCAGGATTATCTCAGGAACCATAAGAGATAGAAAACTGAAACTTTGATCATTGTTAGCATTGTTGATGTAAATTTGGAATTTGCCCTTAGGGCATAATTCTGAGCAAAAAACTTGGACTATAATGCTGGAACTGAAACCATGACTAGTATTACATATGGCAAATTCAAAAGTGGCGTGAGAATTTTTATGAAACCCCTGGGGGCATAGCAACAATAGTGTTAAAAAATCCCAAAATCGATTGTCACAGAAGTCCTCTTACACCCTAAGCGGTAGAACCATAAAACGTGGTGCATTACTAGCACTTTAAAAGTTATCTGTTCCGAAGGTTCCGGAATTTTGAAATTTGTCCTTGGGGCAGAAATATTTTCTGGAAGAGTCTCAGACTTATTAATTTTTGAAAATTACCAATCACCCATACTATCAGACACTAGCAGAATAATAGCTGTTAAATGGAATATTTTGATTTCAAAAAAAATAATTCAGACTTTGGTAAATTTCCAGAACGACTCTAAAATCTTCATTTTTTGGAAATGTATCTAATAACCATTAAAGTCATAAAAGTTAAGGTCACCATTCAATTTCCAAAAATGAAATTCCAAGTTTGGTAAATTTCCTAAAAGACTCTGAGACCTTCATTTGTATCTAGCAACCATGCATATTAATAACTATTAATGTCACAAGACTTAGGCTAACCATTTAATTTCCAAAATTGATTAATATAACTTTGTTAAATTTACACTTAATTTGTAGAACATGTCATCATAAAAACAGTTCACTATATGTATTTACATTATTAATGTATGATATCCTAATCAGTCACACTTCATTTAACATTGACTACTATCTCAACTGTCCAATTCAAGACTAACTAAAGTTATTGTCACATCTGAGTATAATTTTTTTGTCATTTGTGTTTTGCCATTCAAAGCGTTGGCTGAATTATTTAAAAAAAAGAAGAAATGGGAGTGAAACAGTGAACAAATTTTTATTGTTCTTTTGTGAAATATTCCTTTGATTGAACTCGTAGCATTTAATTTTGTGACTAACACAACAGTGGCGCGGGAATATGCAGCGTGGCTGCCGTGTTTCATTTTTCTATATTTTAGTAATGAAAGCAATATTGGTGTAAGGTCTAAAGCCCCTGACTTACTTAGGACTAATCTAGGTCAAGTAAAGCTGAATCGTGGGGTCAAGTGGTGTTGACCTTCTACTGTCAATACTTCTATTTTTTTTAGATTGTTGTTGTTGAATTCTCTGTTATAGTTTAAGTTTATGTAGTTATCCTAGATTGCAAAACAAGTTCAACGAAATTATACTAATCTCTCTACTCTTGATGGATGCGAGAGCGGCCCCTGTATCGTCATTTTAGCCTACTCCTTTCCGACATCTACAGTGGAGTCTCTAACGTGCTAAACGTGTTGCTCTCTCTCGTAACTCGGTGCAGCCATTTTACGTCTTTACCGAGATCATCCTCGCAAATGGTTACTTGTACTTGATTGTCTTTACATGTGTTTCCTATACATGTAATTTATGATTGGATCTAGTGTCCTCTGATTTATAGAAACTAACCAATGTACATGTAATACTGGAAAATGACGTCATTTTCTTGATGTTTTTATTGGAAATCATAGGAGAAACAGATTCTCCTTTAATTTACCCGTGAGTAATAGAATTTCTCCACCCTCGATAGTTAAATTTTAGATTTGAACACGCTCGCTGAAAGCTCGCGTGTTGAAAATCAAAATTTAACTATCTCGGGTGGAGAAATTCCATAACCCACTCGTACCTGAAGGAGAATCTATATGTATAAAGCAGGTTAACAACCTTTTTGTCTGTTCATCATTTTGAAAGGCACTGAAAGATCTTTTTCAAAAGGCAAGAACTTTCATCATTGCGATTTCCCCTATTCTGGAAGACTCAGTTTATGGAATGAATTTTTGACATTTTGAAAGTCTAAATATTTAAAATTATAAGACAATTTTTGAAGATGTGAGTTTAATTGTTTTAATTATAATTAATCTTATTGCATCTATCCACAAAATGATAAGACAATTTATACTGATTAAGATTATCCTATTCTGATAAATGTGTATCAATGATTGAGTCATTTAATAATCATATATAAATGTGCATGTGTATGCTAGTGAGATATAATTTGTTAAAATTTGAATATCTCCCCTTGTCTGTGTTTGGTGGGACAATGATTTATCAATTTCTCCTGGGTGCACTTTGTATTTGGAACGCTTTCAATGACATTTTAAATGTGAATCATAAGAAAACGAAATAAGATAAATAAATAAACAACGTTTTATAAGCCACTGGTGGTACAATTAATTTTAGCAAAAGGAGTAGGGCCACTTTCCCGTGTGTTTGATTCACCCATAACCATTTATTTTTAAATCTTAAATATTTACCTACTTTTTTATCGTAACACTTGTACGCAATGCATTTTTATATTAACAAACAAATATAAAATGCATTGTATGCTTTAATCATTAATAATTTCAAGTTTCTACCCGCAAAGGTCGCGTACATTGTATATAAGCTATATTGGTCACTTTGTACATTGTATCACTTTTTGGATTATTTCCCAGTAGGACATTCAGAACCAAAACCATTATACTGTCATATGCCCCGAGAGATGTTGAAAGGTTTTGTTAGACTTTTTGAAAATGGTCCTGGGAGCGAAATAAATGTCCCAAGTGCTTAAATCATCCGGTCCGTTTGTCCCTTCATTGTTTATATTTTCTACCTTAAAGTTCGTCTCCATTTACTGTTCTAAACTCGTCTAATCTAAATAGATATATTGAAAAGAAAACAAAAAGGGAGACAAAAAAGACATTAAACATGTCCAAAATATATTATTTCTACCTTCATCTTAAAGGTTGATGTAACGTCTTCAACAATGAGTAAATAGTTTATATCTTCATCGACACGACAACCTTTTCTAATTTTCGGGTTTTCTTTACTTTTTTATAAACTTTATAATAAAAGATTCATTACAGAAAACAATTAAAGGTATAAATTTTGATTTTTATGTCCGAAACCTATTAACTATAGTTAATACGTTAATATCAAACCTTCTGTTATGTAGTACCGTTCTAGCTTCTGTTAACAGCAAGAGATGTTTCGTCAACCTTCCTAAAAGATCAAGAAAAATTTGAATGCAAAATATGATGCAGTATTCAAAGGGCATGAAGAGAGTAAAGGAAAATATACAGGTAACATAAATAAAAAGAGAGATAAACCTTACGTGTAAAGCAAAATGAAAATAAAAAGGTGAGGTACACGGATCAAGGCATACTAGAGCATCAAAGAAAAGGTGTATGCTATTTAACCTATGACGAAAAACATACATGTAACGACCATTCTGAGAAATGCATGTGTGTTTGCTGTTGTTTTCATTTGTCCTTATTACTTCGAATGTGTTTCGAATATAGAGCGTGGAGATCTCATTAACTTTAATTATAGTGTTGTATTCTCCAGAAATATTATTTGTATTTTTATAACGAGTGTGGAATTTTATATACGCGTAGTTTGAGTGTTTTTGAAACCCCTGATGTAATCATCTATTAACATGTTTCAGTTGTGCACACGAATTATAATAAACATGATACTACCATTAAGAAATACTCTCAAAGAAAAACATGTCACATCATTTCTTATAATCAAGGGTGAAATGAAAAAAATAAATCAGACTTGAAATGTCCACTGCAGTTCTGTCAGTTGTCATTTCGGAAAGAAATATGTAATCCTTGATTCTATTCGAAGACAAACGTGCAATTGCAAGCGTGTTTTTAAATGCGCACTGAAAAAAAAATTGTACAATTTTATTAGGATCAAAAACAAAAAAACAAAGTATTCGGACCAGGTGATAAAAATATTTTTACTGAACACAGTATACTATGCTGTTACACTTTTGTTAACTAGAAGTCACCAAGGCACTTGTGATTGATCACAACCCATAGATCTACTAGCGCGTCTCCAGTAGGTGGCGGATATGGGAGACCCTCGTGTTAGGGTGTTGGAAAGTCATAATACGGAAAGCTTTACCGCAGACCATATTGGGTAACGTATTTGGAGAACACTCCCTGCATGCTAAACCCTTTTGTCGAAAAAGAGTAAGCTAATGCGCCTTTGTGTTCCGTTCCATCTCTATTTAAATTGTGTTTGATAAATTGTTGAACTAGTTCGCGTCCATGATAAAAATATTTGCAACTAAACATTAAAAAAACAACAACCAATCAAAATTAAGTCACGGTCGTGCAAAAAACCATTAAATTCAAGAAAAACAAAAAAATATAGTATCCTCATTGCACTGTACAAATCGTGTTTTTCATCGGTTAAGAATATTATTAAAGTTTTGTTTCTGAAATTTAGTTTAGAACACTTACACAAAATTATCCATGAAGAAATAACATTGTCAACTTTCACGGATAATATCCATGAGAAAATTTCCTTACTAATGGGTTGCATTTGTTAGATATTTGCCTTGTTCAGTTAAGATTTAATATTTGTATGTTTTGATGTAGTAGAGAACAAAAACGTAAGTCGAAAATCCAGATAAATGCTGGCAAAATATCCAAAATGGTTCTGAGCTTGACATCCAAAACGCGGGTAAGGCTAACTGTATGTTAATATCTGTTGACATTACTTGGTATAAGAAGCGGAAAACCTTGTCAATTGATATGGGTGTCGACCACACCTAGCAAGGAGTTGGATTTGAACTCACAACTTCTGTATTGATAGGCAGGTAGTCCAACGTTTTCGTTAGGTAGCTATTCTACTTTTACCGTCATTTGAATTATTTTTCTCAGAAAAAAATACCATAGTCAATTCGAGTTATCGCGCATTGACTGTAATTCCTCTTAGTACTAATTGAAATAAAATGTAAAAAAAATGTGCTTATTGGTGTGGTTAATTTAAAGTACTTATCACATTAAGACTATTATTTAGAGATTATTTTTTGTAAAAATATAATAAAATTTTTATTACATAATGTTATCGATTGTTTTTCTGACCCTGTAAATCACAATGTTTTAATTCGACAACCATCAAAGCACATTTAAAACAATGCCAAAGATTGCAGCAGGGAAAATAATTACCGGAAAATTTTTAATAGTTTAATGTATGGGGAAAAAGATGAGAAAATGACGCGATAAATATTAAAATAACCATGGTATTACACCCGCACATACTGATATCGATCGATATCAACGCGAATAAACAGAGGTATCAGCTTACAATAAGCATATGAACGTTTAATCCAAATAAATATCCAAAGAGTCCCCATTAAACAAATTCAGGACAAAAGCAGAACACTTTAAATAAAAAGGGGTAAATGGCAAGAAAATCAAAATTCTAACCTTTTCTTTGACCAGAAGATTAGTCCATAAAACTGTTACAAAGTATAAGTGAACAGAAAATAGTACTGATCTAATCTAGGTTACAGATACCACTGTTTGTCTTTTCGTGACTTTGACTTGTCGGGCTAGTAAATTGTACTGGGCTAGTGAGAGTGTCCAGAAAATGTCGACCCTGACTAAATTAATAAACAAATTATATTTCTATTGATCTCATGTTTTTCATCTTGCTTCTTACCAACTGGGGCCGTTCTTCCTACCTCTTGAGCTAATACGAATATTCCTGGAAAATTCGAATGAAAATTGATGGACAAAGTGCAATTTCATGGGACCTTTTTTAACTCAATACAAACACTCTTTGCATTTCACACAAATGTCTTCGATGTACAAGGTCAGTAATCTAGTACCTGTTTTCATGACAATTTTTCGTTATCAGTTTCGGAATTCTTTTTTAAATTTACATTTAATTAACCTCACAAAATTTTATGGATGTGTCCCAAGTATCTGTTAGTGTTGTTGAGCTATTGAGAGTTTGTTATGGCCCGTGTTGGAGAATATACTTTTCAGGTTGTTATCTCCTCCACATTTACCCAATATCACTTTTAATTTTTACCTAAGGCGCCGTTGTGTAGTTGGTATAGTGGTAAATCATCGGACTATACGAATCCAAGTGTCCCTGATTCGATTCCCGTTCGGGAAGAATTTCAAGGATCGAATTTGCATCGCTCTGTAGACACCATTTGCGAGGATGGTCTCGGTTAAAGGTGCTAGTGCGTCAGATGAGGACGGAAAATGGCTGTCCCGTGTTAAGGGAGAGCAACACGTACCCTTAGCACGTTAAAGACTCCCCTGTAGATGTAGAAAAAGAGTAGATTAAAATGCCGCTACAGAGGCCGCTATCGCACCCTCCAAATGTAAAAAGATAAGTTTGTATAACTTGTCTCCCAATCTACTATAAATAAATAGTTCAAAACTAAACTGTACCTAAATGTTATATCCTAATGTTACAAAAAAGTCTTGTGACATTATTTTTTTTATTGTATTCGTCGGTATCGTAACTTGATTGATGGTAATGCCAGCATTAAATGAATCAGGTTATCAGTTTAAGATGTATGGTCGGCGAACCGTCAGTCTCCAAACTATGATGCGGGGAAGTCCGGTTGTTAATTTTACAATAATTGTTGTTGTGTGTCACAGTTGTAGTGTTACATGAATTACCTTTCGTGCTCATTAACCAACCATCAATTTCTGACTTTACTATACATTTTTGGAAGTCATAAGGGTTGGAAATCTTCTATATTATTACATTGCTGTTTCCCCATATGTTTATATTCATTATGTAACATCTCCCGTGCTTTTAATGACAGAACCTTAAAAGAGTTTACTAGCTACTTATATTTTGATCCAGCTTGGCATTGGTTAAATTGTTAATTACAGTTTTGGACGTCTTGGAATCTGATTAAATTTTATGACATATCTAAATTGTCCAGTGTGTTGGTTCAGATGAATTCCGCCTAGCCTTCCGTTATAAGTTTAAAAGTACAGTTTGTCATGTACTCCCAGTTTGACAACACAGAGAATTTCTGTTTATTAAAGTACATTTCTGAATGCATATTGCTCCCGCTGCACTGCATTGACCCTACACATTTCAATTTGTATTGCCATTAGTCAGACAAAGTATTATACTATCCTTTTAATCTATTGTATATAATACAAGGGGATGCACACAGTTCTTGTGAAACAGTTTAGATTACAAGATAATGGTTTCAAACATGCTAGAGGTTACAGGTTTATTTACACACATACCGTCTATATTACAAATATAATATCTGTCATGCACCGTGTATTACATAAAAGATATAACTGTTATATTTATAAATGAAGAAAGAACAATTCATCTCAATACATGTACTAGTATATCTTTTTAAAAAATGAAACCAGGTTCCAAGCTGATACAGGGTAGACTATGCGCTAACGCCTGCAGGGGTATATCTAGTACTTATTTTTGCACAGGTTGAAATTTCTGAAAGACCCCCCCCCCCCCCTCCTTCTAAATTATTACAACATATCGTTTGCACAGAGTATCATACTATACATAGGATATACCCCTGTCGTACTATGCCCTCTATGGTACAGTGTATATCCAATACCTAAAATTACATAAGGTGAAAATCCTGAAAATTACTGTTTTATGTATCATTTTGCAAAGTATATTAGTATAAACCGGATAAACCCCGAGCTAACGCCCTCGGTTGTATATCCAATGCAATGTATTTACAATCAACAAGATTATATGAATCATTGTCGGTTATAAGAGTACGAACTTTGCATGTTCAGGTTATATCATGTTTAAATGATATCCGTAAAGTCAAATTTCTTATTGTTTGTAATTTGATGTCAACTGATCTGTTTGTCTATAGATTGATTATGTCAGGTTCTCCAAGTACCAAGTCATTTCAAAAGGCCAGAAAATTCATTAAGGCTTGCAATGGGATCCACCCTTTGATGATAAATGCAAAAGATAAAAGGAAAAATTAGCTGTTTGTAAACCTTCCACGATGACAGGTTACGACAAGGGTGACTGCTGCTACCGGTTAAATACAGTATATCTGCGATAATTTAGTTTTTATAAATAGAAGTAAATGTCTTGTCGGATTAAAAAATGCAATTGAATGTTATTTTACAAATGTTACAATTTTACAAGTTTGAAACCACATGTTACAGTATAACGTGGTCTCTGCTTGTTCAGTTAAAAAACCGATTTTTTTTTCTTGATTTTTAATGGATTTTAATATCATCCACTGTCAATTTTCGAGGATAGAACAAAACCTCTGACTTCTGAAGATGGCTTCTTTTAACATGTTTAAGCAAAGGCGGAGAATACCGAGGGGAAAACCCGAAGTAATAAGTATCACTTGACTTAACAGTGTTCGGAACAAACAAACAAAAATAGAAAAAACGCAAGTACCAGCTGAATACCAGAACATATACGAATGACAGATGCATTCCTATGTTATAGAATATCTGACCATATCAACAATTACATTATTATGATTTACCCTTTATATTCAAATCTGGTCATATATTTTAAAGATATTACTGTGTGTCACATAGTGTCATTCATTAAATAGAATGGGATTCGATTGATTTTTATCTAATGTCGAACAAGCAGACAAAATCTAACAAAACTTTATACAACCGTCTTTTTTTTTAATTCGGAAGTGTATTGTGAATTTGTTAAGCCAATAAGTCATAGACATCGAAATGTGAACAATAGATTATAATCACCTACATTACATCTTCATAACCTGTTTTATATTTCGGTTGAACCATTATGTCACTGTCAACTTATCTGTATATGAAATACAGATTTTAGTTGAGATAATTTGAAAGGAAATGATGAGAACAAATGAGGCGTCAGTGTTTATCCTTGATAAACACCGATGATAAATTTTAAGGTGATATTTTGACAAATTACTTCGTGTCATTCTGAATTGTCGTTCTTTATCGCAACATATTGGTCTTGTTTATATGGGAAGATAGACCATTATTCAGCCTTTTTGAACATTTTGAATTATTTGAATGAAAATATAATTATATCTTTTATATTGGAGCATATAAATGTTTCCGGCCGTCGTATAAAATATTGTTCTCTATGGAAATTTAATTGTGTTCTCCTCTCCATCATTCAGTAAAATAAACTACAAATGTATGATACAAAGGTTATTGATAAATTGTCCATTTACGTTATCAGATACACTCGCCACCAAAACTTTGGGAAGCCAAAAAATCTAGCACAGAAATGAAATAGACCTACGTAGTAGAGCCAAATTTCAGAAAATTAAATTTTTATTTGCAAGTTTAAATTTATCTTTCACGAGGTTCTAAATGTCAAAATAATTACCCACGACAATTAAGGGGAAAAATCATGTTATATGCACATGTATTCCAAATCCACATCTTACATCATACTTGTATATTATATACAAATTTTCCCAATGAAAGAAGAGTCTCTAGATAAAAAAAAATCACGATTGATCAAAAAGCAAATTCGGAATAATTTTGGCGTACATTTCGACCCTAGAAAATTTTAGAAGGGTGTTAAGTTTCTTCTGGGTCATAGCATGAAGTCAAGTCTAAAATAGATAAGTCCTGTAATCGACTCATTAACTCCTTTGGTCTCCATAAAGTAGGAAATAAAATGAACTAAACGTGTAAAAAAAATAATGAGTATTAATATTAAAAACAAATGAGAAGGGTTCAATTTCTGCATTTTTAAAAAAGGACAAATATACGTAAGGAACAAATAAAAAACGTAATTCATTGGACAGACAAACCCGGGAAGACAAATGAACAACCACAAGCACAACAATAAGTAAACACTGAAAACTAAAAAACAATGAACAACAAGAACTCCTATAAAAACCAGGGTGAACCCAGGTGCTCCGGAAGGGTAAGCAGTTCCCTCTCCGTATACGACACCCGTCGTGAAGTTCAACAATTAGAAGCATTAAAAGAATCACCAGTTCGTATTCAGAAGAGTTACATGGGACAGCCTGCCATCCATAAAGGAAGGCATGGTGAAGAACCCATGCTAATGATGCTCGAGATATATGTACCATTAGATCATTTCAGATCAGCGGTGTTTACATGCGTGTAAACTATTATTGTAAAATAGGGACACAACAATACAGTATGTTGTTTTAAAAATAGATAAAACTAAAAATAATAAATATACAGAAAACCATAGAAAGGCAGAGCAATTTCTGAGGGTGATACTACTTTGTATAAATATTAACAAACATATCTAATCAACAGTTAAACTTTTTTTCAAGTTTTACTGAGTTAGATTCATGTTAAACTCCTTATTTTTAATTCAAACAAATTTTGCGTTAATGAATACAGTATAAAAAACATTTGAATTGATGCTTCATAAAGAATGAAAAAAAAACAATCTTTCGGAATTATGAAATATCTGATTTGGAATGGTATTTGTCAAATCATTTTGACCATCGTTTATTACGTATAAAACGACAAACGCTTAGCACGTTTTGCACTTGTTTTCTATTATATTGAATACAATCCCATGAAAGTTTTATATTTCTAGAAAAATGGTTTTTAAATGTGTCTTTTTATTTAATGTGTTTTATTGATAGCAATGTTTCACATATTTTACGACAAATTAAGCAAGCGCTTTATAAACTAAAACGTCCAAGAGATGATGATTTCGACATACGGAAATGAAAAACATGGCTGATTAGCTGTCCGATTTCTGAGACAAAAATATATAAAAAGTTTTCACGTGAAAAATGTTATATTAACACCTCACATTGTATAGCTTTTAACAAAAATGAAAGAATATAGATAAATTAACAAGAGGAAAAGTGGATACACGCGTGAATCTTAGTAGTAAATGTTAGTGATTGAGTGGTTTTTATATGGTTCATTAGCTTTAATTCAAAAGATGGTTTCTGCTGACATCGGAATTGTCATTAGTGATTTAATTTGATTTGTAAGTGATACTTTGTGAAAACGAAATGAAAAAAATGTTCATTTTATTAGAATGTTATGTATTGAATTGAAAATTCCTTCATTTCAAACATTCTTTGGTATGTCCGGTTGTCATTGGAGTTGGAGGAATGATGTAAAATGATGAATAATGAAAATGAAAATATTAGCAGGTATATAGAGAGAAATCTTGTTCTATATTATTCATGGATATGCGCATCCATACGTAATTTCTTGAAACTTTCCCTTAAAGTGGAAAACATATTTCTTCATACAGACTATTCCAGTTCAACTGGAGAGAAGCGCGCACAATCTAACTCTGTTTTTGTTTTTTAATTAAGAACCATCCCTTTTTATCTTTGCTGTCTGAACAATGGTGATTTTGTCTGATATTTATTTACAAATCAAATTGGTTTAACCACAAACAACTTTACGTGTCTGTATTGCCGAGATCCAAATGCAAGGCATACACTTGAGAGTGCAACATAACATGTTAGCTAAAAAAACAAATGACAAAGATAACAGAAATAGAACAAGACATCAAAGAAACGAAAGCACCAACAATGTGTACTCCAACAAAAATACCAGGAGTGGCAACAGGTGCTCTGGAAGGGTAAATATATCCTGTTTCTTAAATGGCACCCATCACATTTCCATGAGTAATATCCAGTTAATTGGCAAGTGCACCGAGGTATAAATTTTCGTAAAAGACATGAAATCTAACTGAAGATATTTAGTATTATTTGTGAGATAGAAACTTCTATCGGCCAATCAGCTTGTGAAGACGACCGCAAAACGTTTTGAGTGGTGGCACCAAAAAGGCATGAACATAACCATGTCTTAGAGGTTTATGTGACAGTAATTTCGCTCTGCCGAGGAAAGTGTGGTTATTTATCACATGAAAGCATATGAAAACCTAGCCATCTTATTGTAACAGAAATGTCCTCTGAAGTACACATCGAAATTGGCGTATAAAGATATTTTCATTTCTGAATATCATTAAGACTTTTGCTTCATTAGAAAATAGGGGTAAGCTTATATGGTTAATGACCACTGAAAATTTGTAAGTTTTAATTTGTTTGTCAGAATATATTTAAAAAAAAGAAATGTAAATGGCTAACTACCGGTTAAGCAAATCTATGATAACTTGATACTCATTATTATCATCCATGTTCCAGATATTCGGGTGAACTTTGGGACTCGTGGTTTACGGTGCTTATTTTTCTGCATTTGGCACAAGGAGAACTTTTATGTTCTTGTGCATCGTCCCTTGGTGCCTTTTGCAGTTGAATGCATATTAACTTAAACTTACTCATTTGCTGCAATGAATAGTTCCATGTTATACTTTGTAGTTACTTGTAATTTCATGTAATAATCGATTTGTTTATGTACTTGTCTATTGTAAAACATGCTCCTTGTGGGCCCTTGATTTGGTGAATAAATATAACTATCTATCTATAGATTTTTTTCAATCTTCTTCGAAAAGCAAATAAGAAAAATATCACACTCTATAACCGGGCTGAAGTACGTCCATTATTCATTTTTCCAAATTCAAAATAGTATGAATACTGAAAAATGAAAAAAAATCATTTGTCATTATTCATAGTATTTTGAAAAATGAAAAATGAATAATCGACGTACTTCAACCCGCTCACTATATAGTAGATATTTTAAAACAACATTTTAAAATTACATTATATTTATTAAGTGTCTGCTTTATCTATATATCTTCTGCTGGAGAAAAATTTCGGAAATTCGGCTTTATATTTTTGCGTGATATGAATTAGTGTCCATTCTAACTGTCATTCGCGACACTTACCCTTTCCGATGACAAATTAGTAGAAAATGTAGCGAAAACAAGCCAAGAAGACTTCTCATTATCCACAAACTACCAACAAAACAATACAGTCACTAAGATCCGTATGATAAGATAATTAAGCAAAATTGACATCTTCCTTCTCAAAGTTGTCAATCATCCGAGAAGAATTTCAATTTCCTCATACGAAATCGACACATTTAGTTTCATCCTGTTTGCTAGATGCGTGATTATACGAATCCTATATTGCCCATTTGGAAACTGTCTGTCGCTAAAAGACACTCCGGATTGACACTTCACAACTCCTGATTATACATGACAGTGAGGAAAATTGATCCTTAAGTCGGGTGATGCTCTTTTAATTGCCATTTCAACATTCAACGGAAACAAAAATTGTGCCTTTCTCATAGACATACAGTTAATTTGTCCGGCATCGTATTTGTTTAACTGTTGTAAGAAAATCCACGCTTTGCAGTATTTGATGTTGTGTTCTTTTCAGTTTTGTTGCTTTATTTAAATTGTGTATCACCTCTCCTGACAGTAGCAATTAACACTCATTAACCCATCCAAGAAACAAAAATCACTTGCACTGGTTAGAGGCAATGAAAAATAAAATATTATTTAACGAACAAAAATCGAATTTAAAACAATAGAAAATGCGATACTAGATCGAACTTTTTTCTTTTTCTTTTTTTTTTTTTTTTTTTTGCTTTGTTAAATACATGTAGACAGCTATTTTTGAACAGTTGTTGGATTCATTTGACAGCCTCATGTAGATCATTATTTACATTTAACTTACAATAGGGACGACAGTACATGAAAGTATTGAAAAATAATTCTTTTCATATGCGGTTATATATTTTAAATATAAAAAATTTCAGGAATAAATATGACTATTTGCCCAAGGATAGAGGTTTATATCGAAGAATTATATATTTTTTTATTTGTTTTTTTTTTGTTTAGTTGGGTTTTACGCCTTTTCCAGCACATTTGACTATTTCGCGGCGGCCAGTTTTTATTGGTGGAGGAAGCCGGAATACCCGGAGAGAACCACCGAACTTCGGTAGGAAAATTGGCAAATCTTGTGAATTAAGATCGGAGTCGAACACACTTTTCCACAGGTGAGATTCGAACTCACAACCACAATGTTGACAGGCAAGTGAACAGTAGTAGTCATGACGAACTACCTAGACCACTCGACCACCGAGGCCCAATGGAGACTACGTTAGGAACAACAGAAATTCAGCTGAAACTGATAATCCTTTCAGTTAATATCGAAGTCTTAGCCTATAAATGTTGACAGGCTAGTCAGCATTACAAGTTTACTAGTTAATGAGTTCGTCGTAAATTTATACACCATTTTGTCTAACCAGTAATAGATACTCGCTAAATACTTAGGTTTATTCTAGATTTGGCTTACTTAAACAATGAAAATCCTATAACTCAAAGAATTGGGTCCTTTTCCCTGCATTTATTCCACTTTAAGGACCAATTTCCAAAAGTCGCCTAGGGCCTTCCAAATTCTTTCGCGTCATGGCCTGGTTTATTTTCTGTTAAGATTTGCTAACAATGACTAACATGCAATAAATACAATTGTTTACTATAGATAGTAGGTAAAATATTTAATATTAAAAAAATAATGGTTATGAGTGAAAAAAAAAATAAATTATCAATTATTTTCAGTACCGCAAATGTTTAAAGTCGAAAAAATGACCCAAAAGTAAAACATTTATTGTAGAGCAAATTCTAGTACCCAAATTTCCAAATGGGTCAAACAACAAATCTAAGGATGTACATTGTGTAGTTGTGCACAATTCTATAAAAAAGGGTAAATTTGAAGTATCGATTTCACGATATTAACGAAACACTAGCAACTGAGATGATGACTTACGTCCATCAGCAGATCTAGAGTTAGCTATGCAATGCAGACACTCGATGGTAGTTACAAATTTATTTTTAGTTCAACTCTATCAAAAATTATTTGAACACTATTTAATTGCAAAGAATACGTAAACTACATGTAACTCGGGGGGGGGGGGGGGGGGGGGGGGCTACAATGTCATGATTCAAAAGCTGTTTGAATTTTCTTTATTTAAACCTGTAAAATGGAGTAACAGGTTTTTATGAATAAGGAATATCCGGTATATGATAGATAGCATTTTGGAAATCTATCCAACAAAATTATTTCTTAATGTAAAATTCTTATTTTTAAATAAGTAGATGTACTTTTCCTGCAGTTTTTATATAGATTCATGATTGATTCCCTTAATTTGATACACTGACAATGCAATGCATCATATTATTTTGTGAACATTTCATTACTCCAAGAAATATAATGTCCTATCAACAGATTGTCGCACCAAATTCATTTGTTTCCAAAATAACTGATGATATTTCTCTGATCTTTAGACACTTTGAAGATGAAGAATATTATTTTCAATAACGTATTTTTGAGAAAGAAGTTAAATAGAATTATTCGATGATCAATCACAATCAGAAAATGAATTTATCTTTTTCATTCTTTCCGTTAGTATCGTTATCAGAGAAAAGAGAAGTGATTATGGCTTTTGTCACTGATCGTTTTCATGTTTTTCTATCTTGTTTGTGCCTTCTTAACGACTGTTGGCATTTGATCTTATCCCCTTTATTATGCATAATAGACAATTTCCAGAAGAAATCTATTCGTCTTTTATTTTTAGCATTATAAATTTTCGTTAAATATCTTTCTCACGAGAAAAGATTAATAAGATATATCTGAAGACTTAATTAATTTTATATTGTGTCAATAATAATTAATTTCTTAGTGCTAAACAACGGTAATCCATCAGAAGTGAATGAAACAACATTACCAAGACGTTCCTCGCCAAGTGTCACCAGCAATCAATGGCGGATGGTTAGAATCGGAGATAATACGTGATAATGAACAGTAAAACAACCAACCTCACAAAGTGGATGTCATTTAACATCAAACGCAGCAGGCACCCCGATCGCTGATGTTAAACGTTTCAGTGACTATACGAATCATTTGCTCAGCACAAAATTCCATCTAATTAACACCTGAAAATGCCTTTAATGGTTTCTTTATAAATCGAATTTATATCTCTCAGTCATAGAAATTCATTTGTGCATACTACCTGTTTTTCACGGAAAAGCTTCAAAAACGATGAGTTTTTCCTGGGAATCTTTTTGGATTAAATACCATTTCCATGTAAATTTGAAGTAATGGATTCTCGTGTTTCTGATCATGAGAAAATATAAAGTTTTTAAAGAATTCGTTAAAGACAATACATGTTAAGTGTAAAGATTTTATTCAAAGGCGAAAGGATTGTTGGAAGTCTTTGAGAAACAGATTGAATACACTAAACAGCCCTACCTATCACAATGAGACGCTAAAGAAATATATCTTTTATTGTTGGTACTCTATGTAGGAATCCAATTTCACACTAGACTGGTTTCTTAGAAATGAAGAAATTTGACATTTTAGAAACATGATAAACATATATTGAATTTATGTTTAATAAATATTATTATTCAAGTAGAAAGTGCGTTGCTGGTAGTTTCAGTTTATGGAGAAGTAGGTAATTGACATTTCAGACAAGACAAGAGGTTCTTCCAATGTGTATCATAAAATATACAGTCCTATTAATCAGTGAATACTTTTGCATAGTGGTTGACTCGGTTTCGAATGAACTGCAAATTCAAATTTCGACAAATGTCTTTAAAAGAATGCAGAGGATGAAATCAAATGATCAAAGTCATGAGCAAGAAATTAAACATGGGAGACAGCTATGTTTATCAGAAACATTTGGGGCAAATGGGTTTATTCTCTTTCTCTCTTTTCTTGTGAGAATTAACATCGCAAGTACTTTTGTTTTTGTATGGTCTTGTTTGTTTTACTTTTGCTTAATATTTAATATTTTTTTATTATTTGTTTCTTGTCTTGATCAAGAGTCAACACTTTTTTATTTTTATTTTTTTACTTGCTCGTGATCAAGACCATATTAATTGGTCGAAACGTTGGGTATTTTTTAACTTTTTAGTTTGTTGTTTTTTTTTTTTACGATTTTATATTTGGTTTGGTTCCAGTTGTGTATTTCATAATTTTAGTCGTTTTATGCCCTATTTGACAGCTCACCATTTCCATTTATTTTTCTTATTATCTATTGTCGCATGAGCTGTTTTGCAATATGTTTTTTTGTCTGGATGTCTTGATTTTGTCTGAAGATTTTAAAAATTTGAAAATCAAGACAGGAAAAAATACAAATAAGGAAAATTACTGTTTTAAAAGATTTGAAAAAAAAGGTTTACTGATGTGTTGAGATCAGTTCTAACCTCTCAATAATTCTGTTAGCAAAGACTGTCCTAGAATCATTCTAGTATGGTTCTAGGGTAGAACCAACCCTGACATAAATGGTTCTGAGGTAGAACCGTCATAAATGGTATCATTGTGCGTAGAAACAACAAGACGTTTGAACGTCTGAACTACATGTATTCGTACAGTATAGACAGTATGGCCAAGTAAATGAACTAAAAAGTTTTGTAATTTTGAAAATAACTTTTTTTTTTGAAATATTAGAGGACAGTAACAATTGAGTTTTCTTTTATATTAACATATATGTATATATATTGATAAGAATGATTCATTGATTGATTGTTGTTTAACGCCGTGCTGGCGATATTGCAGCCAATATCACGGCGATTGGTAAGAATGAAATGATTATTTTTTCTAAGAAAACTAATAGGACAATATCCTTTCGTGTGCTTTTCAGACGAGAAAAAACATAGAAAGTAAAACCATACGAAGATGCTTGAACCAAACAATGAAGATCTCTGATATAACAATAAACTCTAGTATAGAAATGTATGACAAGAGTCACTAAAACATCCCATTTGGGGCGAACAGCGTAAAATATTAATTACATCTAAGGTGGGTGAGTCGTCTGGGTTACGTTTCCCAAACATTCTTACGACTACGGTTTTCAATGTCTTCGTTCTTTTGACGTCATGGAACCAGTCTCGATCACAGTCATATGAATGTTTGTGAAACGAGACCCGGGTCTTCAACAATGAGGAGCAGCGGCTCAAGACGTATTAAAAACACAAGTGACCTCGGAAACAACTAAAATAATAGTATCAGAAAGTGACCACAAAAATAAAATAAGTGCAATATTCCTTAGTTCAAATATTAAACCATAAGTACACGAAAGATTATAGTCGTTTAAGTTCTTGGGGTTTTGTTACATGTACGATTGAGAATACAAATAAAGTTATATGCACCTTGTCCGAGGGAACCACATACATGCTATACGAAACCGTGTATTTTTCATTTTTACCCAAAGAAGACAGTATGGGTGTAGCAAAAGAGAAAACCATAAAAGCGTAGTGGTTTTTTTTTTTTTTTTCTTTCTGACATGTAACGTAACATTCTTCAAATATCTATCATCATGGTGTACCACTAAAAGAATAAATAGAAAAATAATTGCTGATTTACTGGTACATATTTTTGGTAGTGGTCATCAGTCCACAAGGACAAAACTGAAACACAACCAATACCTAACGCATTAATTACAATATGTCAAATATTGTTCAATTATCTGAATTGAGCTTCTGAAAAATTACATGTAAACCTTATTGTGTTTCTTCATTGTTTCATGATCCTTTTTGCTGTATCTTGAGTTATCTAAATGTTATCTTGATTTTAATAATAGATTTTCTGCATGTCTCGTTTGCTCGTTTTAGATGTTTTAAAATCGAGAGTTTTGTTAATTACTTAATTAAGCTTATCACCAATCAAAATAATTAATGAGGTTAAATAATTGGAGTAGGACCACAGAGTGAGCGTGGGAACGTTTTAACAATACCTTATATGAAAGGAAAGATCAGATAGGTATATTCATAAACTAGTACAGACGCGAAACTGTCAATCATACAATTGCCTGACAGTTCATTTGCGGAAATGACTAACACTTGCCACGCCTGAGTACCCCAAAAGAAATATGTATTTAATATATTTATCAAAGTAGTATCAAGGATGAGTCTTTGAAGTGTCACAGGACTGTATTACATTTATAAACTATTATCTCTAAATCGTACCGAATACCCCGTACTCCATATATTGAAATATTCTGTGCAAGACCACCCCAAAATTTACTACTGGGGTGTCAGTACAGGGTACGATCTTCGTATCTTTTTTGTACTATTTATCATAGATAAAAACAACGTTTCACGATACATCATTAATCATAGTAACACTTCTGTACATGAAAATGCTATGAAAAATGTTTCGTAGCTCTTGGAAATAGACGAAAATTTATAACCCCCTATTAGAGTACATTTTATGTGTAAATCATTTTCCATGTCATTGATTTTAAATTGGACATGTAATTGTTTATTTCTATGTTTGTAAACACTGATCTATTTTACACTTTTTACCAGGTTTTTTATTATAGTTTTGACATTTTGATAATCGTATCTATTCGCATCTATATATCATTCACAATATTACAAGAAGTCTTGATTTTGTAAAATAACTCGACCTTACATCCTCTGAATCTGTCAACCTTTAGCAGCACAAAACTTCTACATAGAAATGACACTTACACAATATGTATGACTTAAAAAAGATGCAAGCCACAGAAGTATTATCAAGTTACAAATGTAGCAAGCACACTTGATTTTTAGGAAAGTAGGTGATTTTTGGTCCAGGATCATTTTCACGTCATCCATGAGCCTGTTTTTCCTCTCTTTAGGCGAATAAACATACGTAATTTAGTTTTATTATTATCTTTTAAAATTAACTAATTGGTTCCAAATGGAAATTCCCCAAATTCCTTATATTTGAAATCAAGATAAAAATATTTTGTCTTGACTTGGAACTTATATTGCTAGCATCAACTCCCAGTAAAAAAAAAAGAAAAAATACAAAAACATTGATCCAAATATTTCATGCTATATTGCTATATTGCTAGCATCAACTGCCAGTAAAATACACCAAAAATACAAATACATTGATCCCAGTATGCCATGCTATATTGCTAGCATCAACTCCCGGTAAAAAACACCAAAAAATACAAAAACATTGATCTCAGTATGCCATGCTATATTACTAGCATCAACTCCCGGTAAAAAACACCAAAAAATACAAAAACATTGATCTCAGTATGCCATGCTATATTGCTAGCATCAACTCCCGGTAAAAAACACCAAAAAAATACAAAAACATTGATCTCAGTATGCCATGCTATATTGCTAGCATCAACTCCCGGTAAAAAACACCAAAAAATACAAAAACATTGATCTCAGTATGCCATGCTATATTGCTAGCATCAACTCCCGGTAAAAAACACCAAAAAATACAAAAACATTGATCTCAGTATGCCATGCTATATTGCTAGCATCAACTCCCGGTAAAAAACACCAAAAAATACAAAAACATTGATCTCAGTATGCCATGCTATATAGCTAGCATCAACTCCAGGTAAAAAACACCAAAAAATACAAAAACATTGATCTCAGTATGCCATGCTATATTGCTAGCATCAACTCCCGGTAAAAAACACCAAAAAATACAAAAAACATTGACCCCTGTATACCATGCTATATTGCTAACATCAACTCCCGGTCAAAAACACCAAAAAATACAAAAAACATTGATCTCAGTATGCCATGCTATATTGCTAGCATCAACTCCCGGTCAAAAACACCAAAAAATACAAAAAAACATTGACCCCTGTATACCATGCTATATTGCTAGCATCAACTCCCGGTAAAAAACACCAAAAAATACAAAAACATTGATCTCAGTATGCCATGCTATATTGCTAGCATCAACTCCCGGTAAAAAACACCAAAAAATACAAAAAACATTGATCCCAGTATGCCATGCTATATTGCTAGCATCAACTCCCAGGAAAAAACACCTAAAAATACAAAAACATTGATCTCAGTATGCCATGCTTCATGTCTACTAAATTATGTACACGTATCTGTTGCAACTAAAATTGATTTTTTTAACCTTAATAAGTCATCAAAATCATTAAACATTAGCAATGTTTGAGGAAGATGGTCTCGGTAAAAGATGCTAGTCCGTCAGATGGGGACGAAAAAAAATGACTGTCCCGTGTTAAGAGAGAGCAACACCCTTACCACATTAAAGACTCCCCTCTAGACGTCTAAATAGAGTAGACTAAAATGCCTCTACAGTGCAGCTCTTGTAGTCGCCAAGTGGAGAGGGATTAGCATAAGCTGGTATAATTTGTTTCACAATCCAGTATAGATAAATAGGTTTAAATTAAACAATAGCAATCTGAACTAATATCTGAAATCTATATACATTAAACAAAAAAAAAGGGTAAGTGTATATCAAACAATAATGTAAATCTGTCCAACAGGGTGCATTAAGTTCGCACACATTTTCATTAAACGACTGTACGATTACGCACATTTTAACCTATATTTCTGTGCATGTATTTCGTTTGACCACTATAAAACAAAAAGACTTTACTACTTTTGCGCATATGAGACCGAGTGAGTTCCTAAGTCAACTGAGTGTTTTTTGGACTTCGTGATAAAAGTAAACAGATTTCTCACTAAATGTTCTTGTATCTCGATTTTCCTGTAGCGAACCCGATGTCATCAGATGTTATTTTTTTTTTCATCTTTATAGTTCTTAAACGACAATTCTTTTTACATATTTGTAAAAAAGACCTACATGTAAGGTATTGTCGTATACCATAAGTGTACATGTATAATGGGTCGTGTTCAGTTTAATATGGAATTTTCATCATGCAGTTCACTAAAGGGATCATCTCCTTGCATGCATTGAGTGATTTACAATAAAAGCTAGTTTTTACGTGTGCTCCGAAACACCAACCACCACTGTCGTAGCCTTTGACATGCAATTATTCTGAAAATATCTTTATACTGAAGTGTAATACAAGCTTTAGGGGAATACAAAACATAGACAATTTAGGTTCATAACTTAAAGGTAACGTCTCGTGACATTCGATAAGAGATCTAACCTTAAATATCATTCTTTTTTAAAAGTTTATTTTTTACAAAAGTCCGTGTCAAAATCTACCATTGTAATAAATGAAGACAACAAATTGCCGAATATCATATAGCGTACTAATTGTTTCTAAATGAGCCGCTTATCTCCCCTTTACAATGGCGGTGTCATCACATGATACCCATTATTGCGATAACCGTCATTTATCGTTTTTCTAAATGAATAAAAAACATAAATTTAAACAGTGTCATTTAAAGAAGAAAAATGATTTAAATGATTTTAAATATGACATTTGACAATCAGTAATCCGTTCGAACGAGGACCAAATTTGTATGTGCTAGACCACCTTCAGTTTCCAATATTCCGGAAAATTGATATATTTTATAAATAATTCTTATACAAATTCGAGGATGATTCGAATATATCAATATCATAATATGAAACAGAATTTTAAGTTGTAAAGCTGAATCTCTAAACTTTCTGTACTGTCTTTACCTGAGGGGCGCGGGTGATCTAGTAAAAAAGAAAACACATTGATCATGCCATTTTGACGAACGTATGCTTCTGACTTTAATATTGGAAAATCCAAAGACATAATTTGATATTTCTACAGCAACTAGTTTTCATACTGATTACCGAGGTCTTTAATATCAGATGTGTAAATGACAACTTAAACAATTATCTTTATTGATGTCCAAGTACTTTAGATGCTTATCTCCCTAACTAGTCTTCCTATAATAAACAAACGTTTTGATGCCGTTTCTACCTTGGAAACGACTGGGTAATGATGTCGTTTTAGGGTCCTTTATTGACTAAATAAGAACGGAAGCTGACAAGAGAAAATATGGAACATCTTGTTCTGTTTGTTTAAGATGACGTCCGATTCTCATCAAATAAAATTTTATTCCTCAAAGACTATTTATTGAAAGATAAAATGACGGCAGCATAACATTTTACAGGTTGTAAAATAACGTATTCGTTTGTCCACTTTAAGGGTTATGGCTTAATTTATTATCCATCCACCATTTGATGAAAGGAAGAAACTATCATTCCTCGGTCTGTCCTCGATTCATCTGCGTAGGAAGTTAGTCTTTTTAAGTTCCCATGTTGCGTGGGGAGATAGTTGTGAATTTTATCTCACGCTGTCATACGTCAACAGTAAAAGTTTATATGGATGCACAAGACATGCATGTATCTCAGCTAATGTAGTAGATAGTATAATAAAATGCACCATCAAAAACGCTACAGCTTTAATGAAAATGCATACTGGTATGTCTTTTCATAGGACATCACTGTGCATCTTTCTCCTGAAATTAATTTATCTTATTTTGGTGATTATAGCCACAACGATTATGAAATGCATTCATTCGACCTTTTCATAAAAAATAGGTTACTAAATACATGTATATGATATTTACAGTCATTTTATTCGTGCAATAAATGAAAAAATCTAAACATTAACTCATTTCTTTCATTTGGGTATTCGATATGGGATATCTGTAAAATAATACTAAAATAATTATTAGTAATACGATTTTGTCTTAAGGGGGTACCCAACACTTTGACTAAAATATATTTGGCCTGTTTAATTTACATAAAATTTTGACAAAATATTTACTTTGACCTGTTAACAAAAATATAAAAATTTCAAGAAAATTGAACCACACAATTTCCGGGAATAATTTCATTGGATATATAGGAGTTTGACAAACACTGATTTTGATCATTGAGAAGCTTGATTTCACTTTACTAATATTTTGTGATTAAAACGTTCAGTTGATTTTTAGAGAGTTAACTCCCTTATGTGTTCGCCACACGGACAATTGCCACCCCCCACCCCCCCCCCCGTAGGACAATACTTCATGCAAACACAGTATAACAATAAGACATGTATAAACCAATGAGAATTAGAACAAGACAGCACATAATCTAAAACACTACGACTCACTCCCGGTGACATCAGGTGCTCCGGATGAGTAATCGAGTCCTGCTCCCTTAACGAAAACCGTCACACTGCAGTTTGGTAAAATTTGGTAAAGTGTCAAGTCGCGTTAAGGTTCAGTTCAAGTAAGATGTAGCACCTAACTGAAGATAACTAGTCGAGAAAGAAACTTTGTATCAGTCCTTTTTTGGGGTGACCATACCTTTGTCTTCGAACTATTTTGCTTTGTACAAGAAGTCCAAGTGCATTTAACTAGAGTAACGAATTAAGCATGGAAATGGAAGGTCGGTATATAAGTTATACATAATACTGTATGTTTACCTTCTTTCCGGCCATTTTTGATTTTAAATTACATTTCAACATTTAGGATTTTCTAAGGCACTGCTCCTGAGACCTTATAAGTTGAAATTTCGTAGGAAGTAGATGGAATCTGGTATCGGTATCATGGTAACAATAAAGCACAAATGTAACTTACAAATTATAATATGTTTTCTAATTAAATGAGTTAACATTCTTGTAGTGGTATGAAGCTAAATTCTTAATTTTTTCTTACCTGGATTGCGACGATCGGCTTATAACAACTGGGCAGATATACAGGTGCAGGATATACTTATTATTACGATTCTTGACATTGGACAATAGAAAAAATGTATGATAAAAGAGTTATCAATAAATAACCGATAACAATGAACATACCAATTAATCAACGCTACCAAACAGTCAGAACCCCGAAAAAAATTAATTACGGAGCACAAAACACGACAGAGAATCAAGATGGTCTGACTTGGTACACAATGAACAGTCGTGGTGTAAAACCGGTTTAATGCTAACCCAAAATATTTCTGCAACGAATGAGCTTATTTTTTAATGTCTTAGTGGTGTTATATCATATACATGTAATACAAATTCAGAAATTCTCTAAATAGGAACAGTCAAACTTCTATATACCGCAACTATTGCCCAAGATTATTCGAACAGGTTTGCAAATTTTATTTTGCTTTAAGTATATATCAAAGGGTGTTGACAGTATTTTTCATAGGAGTCAGTACATAATTATTTATACATGTTTTATTTTTTTTAGAATCAGAGCAGGATGGCCGAGTGGTTAAGGTGCTGGACTTTTAAAACTATGACGTCGACACCGCTGTAGGTTCAAACCTCATATATGCCTAGGTTTCCAGGCACCTACCCTAGATCGGGTGTTTAACCGATATTCCAGCCTGGAATAGCGGGGTTTCCTCCCCCACATGCCTAGCGACCATGCGGGAACCCCATACAACTGTATCTGCCAAAGGGTCGTTAATCTCGATGTGAGTAAAACGTTCTACAGAGCTTATCTTGATTGTTGAATTGTACACATATGTGTACACACGTTAAATAAAACTTACCTTTACTTGTAACAAAACCCAAAGCATTGCAAAACAATTATAAATTCAAAAAGATCCAAACGGTATTGCCAAGAACATCCAAGTCAGAATTTTGCTTAAGGTGGGTGCTTAGTTTTTAGAGATTGCAGAATTTTATCACAGAAAATGTTTTAAGTGCCAATTTCCTGAAATGACTAAATTATTATTAACTACGATGGTCACATCAGTCCAATGCATTCCAGTCCAATAGCACAATTGCCCTACCAGTTGCAGCGATAAAGTTTTATACCGGTGGAGTCAACAAACGTACCGTTTATCTAAATACCACATTATATTTCCGGTTCAGTCAAAGGAAAACGAAACGTGCACCTTTTTTATATGGGGAAGTCTTTTTTTTAAATGGTCACAGATTCTCATAAATTTTCATTTACATTAAGTGGTTAGTTATACGAGTTTACAATACGGACAGCCATGACTTATTTTATTCCAACTCTGTCCTTAGATGGTTTTTGAATTTTTTCTTCTACTTTTTGGATTAATATTTGGTTGTCAACATTTTAGGCACAACTGATGAGTCGTTTAATGGACGAAATATGCATACTTTGTGCATCAAAATTGGTATCAAAGACCTAATCAGTACGAAATGTATTTTACTCAACAGGTGGTATAACTAAGAATTAAGGTGGCGTTGTCTCCTACTCTACACCTCTTGTGGTTTTTTTTTTTTTTTTTTTTTTTTTTTTTTTTTTTTTTTTTTTTTTTTTTTTTTTTATGAAAAAGGGTTTATTTAAATCTTGCATTCATTATACGATATGAAATCCATTAATTTGATTGGTTAATATCCTGTGTATTTCAATAGCTCTTGTTTCTATGGATTAAATGACATATTGCGGTGTTTGCCAAGAAATAATCCGGTATATGCCTCTATATTATGTATATACATTTTTACCTTTTAGGAAAATACTTTGGGATTTTTTTACAGTTAACCCAAGCTAATCAACATTATTTGTTTAATTGTGAATCAGAAGGTTCTGATTTTATTTCAGAAACAAAGACGAGAAGGAGGATATTTACCAAATACCAATTCCTAAACTTGATTTCCCCTACTCTCTATCGCTCTCTCTAAATTTCTCGAAAGAAGCCTGTATTATTAAAAAGAAAGTGCGATTCAACCCCCGTTTCTAATTTAGAATTCATAATTTAAATGACACTACAATCTGAATTTATGTCAACTAAATTTCTATTTAAAGTCATTTTTGGGGTAGGAAAAATATTTCATACCTTTAGACTATTCTAAGTAGAGTTTTTTTATGCATCTGGAAAAACGTTTTTATGTTTTGAGTTTTCATTTTTGTTTCTTGTTTTATTTTCCGTAACATTGTACATACATGTAAAAAGACTAAAGTTAAATTATTTATTCTATAATGCACATCATGGTCATTTCTTGGTAAGAATCTAATTAATCGCACGAACCATTTTTCTACCATATATGCATTGTTTTAGTCATGCTTGTTATTAAAAAAAAGAACATTCCAGTTGATAAGTATGAAAAATATGGGATTAAAAAATTTACTGAAATAACCATTCATATATAATTTAAATTAAAATTTAACTATTTCTGTAGATCTTGTGATAAAATTTCACGTCAATCACAGTATCCATTTCAATGTTTTATTTCCAATATCCTACTTTGATACACACGAAAATGTGAATTAACGGTATAATTTGAACATGACAATGAAATTGAAAGAATAGTTGCTATTGGTTCGAACGGTAACGCCCACTTTTTTTATTGACAGACAAAATCAATAATATTTTACCACAATTTAATGTGAAATATGCCGGTGTAAATACCAGTAATTAGTAAAATATTCTAACAGGTGTCACGGATACCTTTTTAGAGAAAAAGAAAGTGAGAAAAGAAATAAGAAGACGAAAGAATGGAAGAAGAAGGTAAAGTTTATACTTATTAATATCCTCTTTATTATTGTTGCAAGAGTTAAACATATATCAGGAAAAATTCCTATAATTTTTTTCTTTATCCTTTTTATATATAAGATACTATTATTAATTGTATATTTAATTTGTATTACTTCGATACAGAAAGCCAAATTACAAACTGATGGAATATCCTTTCTTTTATATAAAAATACATAATATGAAATGTCCTTATTTATTGATTATTTAACTTTGTTCAATTTTGTTCTTTTTATGTTTAGTTTTATTCCCTTTTATCATTTAACACAGATTGTTGAAATAGTATTTGATTTTGAACATGTTAAAGACAAATAAGTGTTACATATTCACTTTTCAAGTATCTTGATAACATAAAGTTAAATATATAAGTGTAAAAGTTTAGTTATCTTATTTAAAACAAACTTCCCACTTTAAATCTTTTTGATGAAAAATATAAATTATTTAAAATTCTGTCAACAGTAAAAGATTTTTTGAAACAACACGTTGAACTGAAAGAAAATCAAAGTGAGGACAAAGAATAATTAATAGATATAAATTTTATTTTATCTATTTTATATAATATTTTTCAGACCTGTAAGATGTACTTGTATGAATAAAGTATATTTTTTATTATTGATTTAGCAGCATTTTTTACAATTTATTATAGAACAGCTACTGAAAGTTCCGTAGCAAAAATTTAAATGTACATATATTTTAATACGAAACTATTGTTTCCAAATGATTTTTTATTTAGAAATTTTAGTTTGAAGCTTCATTTATTTTACTTGAAATAGGTTTTCCCCAATTTCATTGTTATACACTTGTCCCCTGCATATGATCAGATTTCATCTTGAACATATATCTTATGACTTAACATGTTAAGGTATACGAAACTAAACAGTAGAGCTACCCAACATTCTCAAATATACATTAAAACGTGCAGTAGACACAATCACCGAAAAACAATCTTATTCTAAGCAAATGAAAGCAACGGACAAAGCGAAAATTGGATTTGGTTTTAAAATGTATAAATTTACTTTATTAGTGCAGTTGTAAAAATGTACAAGATTAGTTTCTTAAAGAATTCACATGACTTAAATTTGCACCCAATAACCACTGTCATGTTAAACTTACATTTTAAACGGCTTAGAACCGTTTTGTTATCGAATAAATGAATTATATTGACTAATTTTGTAATCTTCTCAAGTTTGAATGAAAATAGAACTCTCTTTGAGAAGCTTCCCGCCTCTTTTATTGACAAACTACTGTGAAGAAAAAGTGGTCTTCTAAAGATGAAATTATCAATATAAATATTTTGACAGGTACATGTCAGATGTATTAATTGATATTTTCTTAAATGGTAGGAAAAAAAATCCAGTTGAGATATTCTGTTTTAAATGTAGGGGGGTCATGACTGTGAACAAGTGATACAAACTTGATGATCATGCTAGTGTTCAAAGAAAAAAATGGTTTAGTGTAAAATAGTTATCAGAAATGTGTTTTTTTTTACAACTGAGTGGAGCCTAAGCCCCCGAGGGTATCACCACCTCATTAGCTAATATTTTAAATCTGGCCATGAAATCGATACTACTTCCTCTGTTAAAAAACCTGGAAATGTTTTGTAAACTAAAGAGTAGCTGCTATTTCTACTCGGAGCTAAGGTGGGGATTGGTTTCTACCCTTTTCGGTCATTTTGGCATTTAAAATTGTTCTTCAAAGTTTCAGTATATTGTTTTGGAGCTATGTTGATGCGACAAAAATTGTTAAAAAGTACACATATAGTGCATTAAAATTGGTACACATGTATCAGAGAAGATTACACTCTAATTGTGCGCCAAAAGTAGCCAATTTCATTGTTGTTTTAATTCAGACTTTGTCTCTGCTATGACCGTCTATTCAGACGGTTACCGTATGTATCGCTGTGTGTTTGTTTATTCCATATTCCCTAGAGGTACATGGGGAGGGTTGAGATCTCAAAAAGCATGTTTAACACCGCCGCATCTTTGCGCCTGTCCCAAGTCAGGAACCCCCAGCCTTTGTTAGTCTTGTGTGTTTTTTTTTTTAATTTGAGTTTATTTTTATGCTTTGGAGTTTAGCGGCCGTCAATTTTGCTGAATTAGTACACATTATTGTATAGGGGCCAACTGAAGCCCGCCTCCGGGTGTGGGATTTTCTCGCTGCTTTGAAGACCCATTGGTAGCCTTGAGCTGTTTTCTGCTCTTTGGTCGTGTTGTTGTCTCTTTGACATATTCGCCGTTTCCATTCTCTATTCTATTAATGGATTTTTTCCTGAAACATCAACGGTTATAAAAAAAAAAAAAGCATTCACAAATAATCAATCTATAAGATGGTTGTAAGTTGTCAAATATATAGTCTGTGTTATATACAAATTTCGAAAGCCAATACTACAAACGATGTCTCTGTAATGATGCACAACCAAACAAAAACAAAATCAATAATCCAAAATAATATAAAACAGAATTTAATATATATATATCATAATAACAATTAGTTACATCTGAAAAGGAAAGAGAGACAGATGACGGCCACATTGTGACTTCTAGATGAAGGACAACAATTAAAGCGCTAATTCTTTCTTTGAAATTTTATCACTTGCATGTTGGTGTTTCTATACGGAATTTCTTATATTTCTTCCAGTTGTGTTTTTAATTAATATTTCTTTGATTTTCAATATTTTTTTCTTATTTTATTTCATTTATTTGTTTATTTAGAAAATCAAATAAATAATTTAAATGAAGAGTTAATATAAAATTGAATTCCATTATGTGTTCATGTTGTTACCTAATATATGTTTATTACTTTATTGCAGTGATTAAGCATATATATTTGTACTTTTACATATCACACATTTTAAAGGGACATTATGATGTTACTTTTTATCGTTTTATTGGTTTAAACAACTTGTTATTTTGTTTTATCAATATTTTCTTTAAATTTGCAAGTTCTCATTTTTCGAAGAATAACAAAGAATAGAGAATCCGGTTAAGATATATATATTATTTCCAGCAACCCCTGAACTTTTACAAACTTTAATTTTTATCCCCATTAAATTCTGGGGGTGTGGGAAGGAAGCAATCAGAAAAATTAAGAATCCAAAATTTGGTTAAAAAGATAACCCTTGAATATTACTTAAAACTAAGGGCCGGCAAGCGTCCACCAAAATATCCATGATCCATTATCACTTCCTCCCATCCCATCCTTTTTCTTGCTTGAAAATCGAATGGGAAGAGGGAAATTAATATTGAAAACTTTTAAATTTCGGAAAATAAGTAGTATCACCCTAGTGCATGTATGATATTGAAGATTGTTTATCCAAACAATACTTCAGTAATATAAATAGACAAATTTTCATTTTAATGATTGGATTAGAATGAACATGTATAGTTATCATACATTTATATCAAAAAATATTGTTACCCGAGGACGTGATTGACACTTTAAATTCAATAAACAACAAGTAGTCTATATTTGTAAGTTATAATGTGTCCATTCTAATTGAAAAACATTAAAATTTAAGTGAACTTCTAATAGTAAACTACCTCCTTGGATTGATCATATACACAGACTGGGAAAGTCTAGACTTACACGATAGTGTATCGGGTCGTAATTACTTTGATCAAGTATGTATAAACTGTTATAAAGATCATTAATTACGGATATATAAGTGGATTTTAATTGAATAAATGACAAACAACCTTATTTATGTTTTACATTAAATACCTCAATGAGAGAAAGAATTTTTACATTGTTTATCTCAGCTCTATTTAAATTGGAGAAACAATATTAGAGAGTTGAAAAGGTGTTTGTTAAAAGGGGTTAAGAAAACGATGGGCTTTTAATCAAATCATTTAAAAATTGTTCCGTCTAAGAGATGTTCTAAGGTCTCGGAACCACAGTCATTCAATGTGATGAAATACAGTTAGGTCGCAGTCGTTTGTAGAGTGATAATGTTATTGCTTAATGTATTTGTCTGTCATATCTGTACGATTTGCCGTCATTTTCGTCTTGGTATCCGAATAAACAACAGATTTTTTCCTATATATATCATAGAAAATGGCGTAAAGCTCGACAAATTAATCAATCTATATGGCTTTGGCCAAAGATGAAGAAAGATAATGTTTGTTTCGATTTCCACAGTTATGGCCGTTCACACCGCTGTGTCAAAAAAGTAAAATGAAAGGGTAATAGTTATCCAATTCTAAAATAAAGCTACTAAAAATTTTGTTTGAATTTGATTAAATCTGACATTTTTAATTCGATCCAAATAATTCTTGATTTTTTCACCAGTGAAGTACTGTACGAATATTGACAATTATATTTTTAAAGCCCATCTGTTAATTTTTTCGTTGTCTGAATATTGAACAAAAATGATATGAAGGGAAAAAACCAGTGGTCACTTAGGTGTCAAGATGTCCATTCCATCACCTGCTCCGGACAATTGTCCATAATTTTTGTGATTTATGAATTATGATAATCAGTAATCTAAAACAGTGGTCATAGGATATTATTTGGTGCCCAAACAATGGACACTTTAAAATCTTTTTGGACATGCCAATCACTTAAAAAAGAAGATTGACCACAAGTGACCGATGCCACGTCCGGCGACTTATGATTAGGTCATGAGAAGGGTCAGTTCTTGCCGTGAATAACCAATGGTCAAGAGAAATAATGAATAGACAGTAATCAGATATGTTGAAAAGAGACATGCAGTTTTGAAACATTAATTATAATTGCTGAAGAGGAGAACGAAAACACATGATAAAGAAAAATGTTTGTATTATGAAAGTTGAAAAGTGCACCAAGTATTTAAATACCGAAAAAACATCGGCTTATTCGGAGAAATTCGTTGTTTTGTTTTTATTTATTTTAAATCTCGATTTGAAATTTGAAGGAAGCACATCCTCAAATTTAAGTATATTAAGTAAAAATATAATTGTTAAATTCATTTTCAATCAATTTGATACATGTACAAATGCATTATTTAAATTCAGAACAACCCTTAAGTCATCATGCAGAACTCTTTGCAATGAAGCTGTTCGGACGGATATCAACTTCACCTTTTTTTTTAACTACAATTTTCCTTAAGCAAGAAAAAAGTTTTTAGATCACCTTTAGGAGTAGCGTCTACGTATGAAAAACAATAATTGAAACTCTTTAGGACAATAATGATTTTTATGGAAAACAAAAACCGACCACAATGCACATGTATGTACATCTGCATGTTTTCTATATGAAAACCTTGTTGTATAATAGGTGCGTTGTGGTGCTTTGTATCAGGATGCGACTGGGATGGGACCCGTCCAATTAAGAAAATCGTGATAAGGAAATATTACATGAAACATTATGTCTTGTTAAGAGCCTAATTAGTAATATTATCTTCACTCTACAGACAATGGCTTGTAATCCAATTTATACCTAATTTAATGTTTTATATGGGTCACATCTTTTATGTTTGACACATTTTGTATGTACATGTACGTGTGAATCTATATGTACATTCAACTACTGAGCACAATTATACCTAGAAAGGGTTGAAGACATACAAACAAACAATAATATAAAATCAAAAACAGAATCAAATCTAACAATGCAGTATTCAGTCTGCCTTTCTCAGTCACAAAGACATTTTGATGAAGGAACTAACAAAAGCATAATTATTCTAATTGTTACAAACATAAGCTATTCATGTAAGGCCCTTTATCGGCTCTCTTTAGAACTACTGCTTTTATTCATAATAAAATAAATGAAGACTTAAATATTTGTTTTTAAAAAAATAAATTATCTGCTTATAAAATAGACAGTTTTTCTTGTATATTGTAAACCTTTCCGGCTGAAAATTTGGAATTTACGACACTTAGTGTCTACACAAGATTCCATACAACCAAGTATTTAAAATTCAAAATACCCCAAAAATGCTGCCTTTTACTACATGCATTAAGACTAAATGTTTATGCCACATGTATATGTATAATGTAATGCTGCCACAGATGGTTGGAGGTCGAAATTCCAATAATACAGTGGTCACAAACAACAACATATATTGTCGTAATACTTATTCTTTGTAAACTATAGAGTAGAAATTAATTTAAAAAGGTGTTAAATCATGGATACCACCATGTTTAACAAATTTGTTTTACTGCAGGTGTTGCATCTCCAGGTGTTATTATTTAAATATTAAATTTTGATATCAAATATAGCAATAAAAACATAAAAGGACAGACAGTAATATTTGTATCTTCATGTCATTATGATAAAGGTTATACACATGTATTATTTTTGGATTGTACTAAAAATTCAATTCTATAATATTCATTTTGTAAATATTATTAGAATTAAATTACAATTGCGTAATCAATGGATTTCTACACAATGTACATCATCCCCCCACTCAAACGATGATTTGACAAGATATGCTAGATGTGTAAAACAACATTTAAATGGAATTTAGACTGGATTTAAATGAAAATATGACAATACAAAACATGTATAAATTATCATTAATATTGAAAGGATCAGATTTATTATTCGGCAACCATGCCGGAGATTGCCTACTCAGAGAGCTTATCAACTGGAAATGATATATAGTCATATCATTTAGGCTACCTGCTATTTTGGGAATCAAATGAATAATAAGGACCTCCGAAATAATGATACTAATAATAATAATCTCTGAAATAATAATAATAAAAACTTTTATTGTCATTTAAATCATGCAATACAATTTGTGACAAACATAATGAAATACATTGAAAGAAAAACGTTATTGTAAATACAATAAAGTAGATTGAGTATATACAATTTTAGTCCCCTGTCCTCAGTTCTGAACTTATAGTTTTTCTACTTGTTTGGTGTGTCGTTGGTCGTTGAACAAATTTCAACTTTTCTATGTCTGTAAGATTATTAAAAATGATGTCACGGCTTTTTCGTTACAGGTAATAGCGATAAAATTTATAAAATTGTGCCTTATATTTTTGTTCTTTTCACAATACAAGAAGAAATGCATCTCATCTTCTAGTAAGTTACAAGTTGGAAATAGTCTATTTTCCCTTTGAATTTTCAGCTGTCTACCTTTTTCAATAAGTAAGTTATGGTCACTTATTCTTAATTTTGTAATTTGTTGTCTTTTTTTAAAGCTTTACAGTTTAAGAGATAAAAAAAAATATATAAACACAAAGAATGGAAATCGTAATGATAATAATATTGTTAGACTATTGAAGAAGAAAAAACATGATTCTAGCTTCCTCTCCGAAAAGACTCAAAACCTTAGACACTTTAAACTAATTTAATTACAACAGATTTTGAAATACTTATAATCCCATCTTATACGTATCCTTCCTCAATGATTTTTAACATAGTTACACTGCTTTGCCGTGACTGGAAAGAACCAAAATCTTTCACAAGTCATTACTTTCTGTTAGACTTGCATAAAATATCTTCACATTGATCTATAACACTGGACAGACTTATATCGTCCAAATCAGAAAATACAAAAACATCCTTACCAATGGTGTGGATAGACACCAGAATTTGATCCCTTAACCCTACGTTGCAAACTGGAATCAAATCTCGGACCCTTAACAAATGTCCAATTTGTTTATTAACTGAAAAAAATATACAATGTAATCTTTTTGTAATAAAATACATTCTGTAAAACTAATTTTAATGCAAAAAATAAGCATATGTATAAAGAAAATTCATCGCTTTTCAATAGATATAAGATGTATTTTATACAGAACAATTTGTGTAATTTTTATATTGATCACCTTTTTACAGGATCTTATAGGGCGTTATAACCTATATCAATAACATTTCGGAACTCTCCCCACGATTTCCGCTCGCAGTAATATTAAAGATCAAACCCATCCTGCTCTTTAGCTAAATATGACAGCAATAAAGATAAGACACTTGTTAAGTAATAATAAAGAAGTCCTTCATGATCCAATTGAAGACTGATGTAAAAATTGAAAGTAAACACTCGGACTCTTTCGGACTCTTTTACCTTGTCTTGCGTGAGCTTTTGGCAGATGGAAAAAGAGGTAATAAAACAATATATTTCCCTTTGTTAATAATCAATATGAGACAAGATGAACTTAAACAATTTCAAATGATGAAAACCGTCAAGTGGTACTTTATCTAAGGTAATAAATGTTTCATTTCAGTTAAATATGTCATGTATCTTCCCTTGTCCTTGGATGCACTTATTTTATTTAATCATGGGTAGTTTTATAGGTACAATTTAAGAATTTTAAATATGTTCAGGTTTTTCATTTAGGCATAAATTAAAATCTTATCTTTCTCATATCACTGTTTTATTGATATCATCTTAACTTAACAGCAAGAATACGTAAAATGGATAGTTGCGTTACAGAACTGAATTAACATTCAGTGTGCATTTGGTACCAGTTTTTATGCAGTGAATGAAAACACAAATATGTTTTATCAACAGTATGTGGAAATCCTAAAAATATTACCCTAAAATTGAAGTCTCCCTCCCCTTTCCAAAAAATGGCGACACCAAAAAGATTTTAGAGGGACAAAGATCTGCGTCAGTATAACACTTTAGTAATAGTTATTTTTTGCAAATAATAACTAATATATAATTTTAGTTAACCATGCATACAAGGCCTAATGTCAGAAAGGGGGACTATGCATGACACACAGCTGTTCTTATTATATTTTTTTACATCCTTTTTGGTGTTTTTTCGAACAATGACACCAAATGGGAATGCCATTTTCTCTTTCTGCAGTGATACCACGATAATTATTTATTCAACATTACACTTGTTGCCTACTCATGATTATCGTCTTTGATAATTTTATATTGTCAAAAAGCCATTTCGCGTTTCGTTTACACGAACACGTGTTGAAACAATCCTTAAATGGGCTATTCCCTATCTGCAGTCTTTGTCCTTAATAACACCTGAAACGGGACATTAATTAACATACATACAAACTATTGTATATATTTTTTTTCTAATTTCAGATAATTCTTCACAATGTGCACATTCTCAAAGGATATTTGAATCGGAAGATGAGAAAGGAATGCATAAAGACAGCTGTGCAATGACTCGACAAAACAGTGAAATCCAGGAGCTTGAAACCAATGAAAGGTATACATTATTTTTGAATATCAGGATCTTCTGGCTTTGTGTGGTATCTTTCGAAAATTTAAAATACATTCAGATATGCATACGTCAGAGTCATTTAGAGGTCATTGTATGACCTTCATAAATTAAATTAATGTACCTATATATCCACAATTATTTTTAAGACTCATTCCTGGTAACTATTCTTCAGTTTATATTTGTAAAAGACTATCACGTCATATAATAATTATATTTAACAAGCTAATATGGTTTATAAGGAGAGTATTTTTCACCATTCCTGCAACCCACATTCTCTTCCATATTAGACGTATAAGCTTATATGGATCTTTAAAATCTTCCAAAATTTTCTAAACCCATATCAAGATAGCATTTTCATTTCATAAAAATTATAGGAAATCAAATGTTTTATAAGCTGATATAAATTGCAAGAAATATTCTTGGCTAAGTCTCTCAGCCCACAACTTCTAGTTTGTTATCTTTGCGTAAAAGATCATCGAAAAATAACAATATTTTAGTTAAATCAGAGTAGACTATGACATGTGCGTTGTCTTATAGTGCAATAGGTACAACATTGTGCAGGTGTTTCGGACATGCTGTTGTTTGGAAATCGAAAATCAAAAACTTTTTAATGTCTTTAAAACTTGTTTGATGAGTATTATTTATTACAAAGACACTAAAACATATCACTGATATTTTACAATTACATAAGAACATAAGACAAGGAGATAGAACTTTAATCTCAGAAGCTTTTATATGCCATAAATTAGACTTCTTAAGGTGCATAAAATATTCAAATCAGATCCTTGACAAACACTTAACATGAAATAAGTTTTGGTCTTCTTTTTATCTTGTATATCGCTTGACAGTAAGGTGTAAAAATGCTTTATTGTATGGACGATGTACTTCAGATGTCAGTAGTTTATGACGGAAGATTTCGGGGAAGTTATCCAATAATTTATTCATGGCTTATTTTTTTTTAAATTTCATTGCCATATTTGGAAATGATTTTATGGGGAAATTAATAAAAAAAAGGCAAAGTTTATCAGTTAAAATTTAGGATTTTATGTCAGTAATTTTTTCTGATACATTCCAAAGGTGTTTTCTATATATTATTAAACATAATCCACTCGAAACATTGTTATTTTAAAGCTCTCTAACCTTTCAAACCTGTTAAATTAGCCGCTTAGATGTGCCGAAATAGACATAGAAGTTCAACTGTAGTCTATGTAAATAAGCCAGCCATGAAGACAATATTTCCTTCAGAGATAAATAATTAGATGTATATTCTCATATTCTCCAAACTGTGTGATTTTTCATAAACCTCTGTTTTGTTCAAAGGTTTTAAAAAAGTTATAGATTGACAACTAAGAACAATTATATAAATAAATATAAATATATAAATGAACCACTTGTGTTTTAAACGAGATATCCAAAATATATTAGTTTAGAATGTGTAAGGTTCTGGTGGATGGAGTTTACTGTAAGGGCAGGCGGGTCTGAGGAAATATCCACATTTAGTGCATACATCCAGGGGTTTTTTAAAATCAATTTCTTTAATTTATAGCATAATTTCTAATGAAGAAGTTTGTAAAACTGTCATGTCATTCCGTTTGACTTACCAAATTTATGATATAACTGATAAATTTGAAATAGTTTAAACTATGACATTTTTGGGGACAATACAAAAATATGACACTAAACGAATGATAAAAGAGAGAGTGATATGCACTCAGTGAATCTGATAGCACCGATATAAATTCTTCGCTAGCTGGGGATCTTGAAAGGGAGGTAATTCTTTCTTTTGATTTCGGAAAAAATGCCTTGTCATTTAAAATCTTAAACCACTACCTCTTAAATTTAAATGTACTTTTTATCTATCAAATAATAACTTCTAGACCCCTTCGAAATTGAACAAATGATATTTGATTTTTATCGGAAGTCCATATCGTGATGAGTTTATAATCCGGGTCAAATAAAAGCTTGTCTTATATATTATCTCAAAATCAAGTAAAACGTAAGATAGATCATGTTATCTCTTGTTCAATATCTAACTGACAATAGAAGAAATTGACATTAGATGATTTGAATTGAGATTCCGTACAATTAAATGACATTCTTTTGGAATTAAAATTAGATGTGTCCTATCAGAGGGTGATTGGTTTTGTTTTATGACATCTAAATATGTGACATTTGAATTAAATACTTTTTTTAGTTGACAAGTATTCTGGTGCACTGCACATTCATTTTAATAAATGAGATGCAAGTTCATTTTCGTGTATTATTAAATGTAAATATCAAGCAATAATGCTACCAACACTCTTGCTGAGATTTTTGTTCTATTAATCTAAGAAAGTGTACGCAATCAACTTAAATAGAATTTATAAGACAAGATCAGAGCTACGTGGGGGTTATTATCAACCATATTTTTTTTATGTAAATATTTTTATGAATGACCTAACGAAACTTGAGAGATTTTATTCTCCACAATGCATAAATGGTGAATCATGTCGGAAGGGAGGGGGGAAAGTTTTAACTTGATTTTTCAACGGCTACGTACGGCTGGCGGGCGGGAGTGCGTTTGGCTCCAAACATTGATGAAGAAAAATCTGGTTTGCTGCCACTCAGACAGCCTCTTGTTGTTTATTTTATTGGTATTTATTTATGGAAGAACAAAATTGTGTTGGTTTTTGCGGCTTTAAAATATCTTTCAGATTATATAATGTTTTCACGTTTTTTCATTCGGCATGAAAAAAGAGCGGAAACATTCATGTCGCGGGTAGAAAGCATTGCTTTATTGACATCTATCACATCTTTGGAAAGATAGCTAAGAGTCGAATCTTTCAATTCAAGGGGTGAAAGAATTCTTTCACATTGCTAATTTCCTGCTCTTTTATTCAACAGTAATGAGCATGAACTTGATGTGGATGAAGATATGTACAGTCAGGAACCAATTTCATGCGACCACTGTCAGCAATTATTTCACTCTAGATCCAAAATGATACATCATCAGGTAAATCAATTTTTTTTTAAAAAAAGAAATAGTTGATAATACTTAATTAATACTAAATCATATTTTAGAAAAGTTAAGAATATGGACTTGCCCTAAATCAGGAGACGCATGTATGCATTTGTTTTTAGTATACAAGAAACAGATTTCAACTGACCATGATGTCACCCCTTACAGTTTCTATGCTCTTTTCTTTTCATGGTTCTTGTATAAATTTATTACACATGTTATATTGTTTATAGGTTGTATACAAACAAGAAGTACATTGATTGACAAATCATTCGTTTTTCAGATCCACCATCTGACAATGAGAAAATACCCTTGCGAAAATTGTGACAAAGTTTTCACGGATCCAAGCAACTTGCAACGTCATATCCGTTCACAGCATGTCGGCGCGAGATCTCATACCTGTTCCGAGTGTGGTAAAACATTTGCTACGTCAAGCGGATTGAAGCAACACCAACACATACATAGCACAGTTAAACCGTTTCAGTGTGAAGTTTGTTTTAAAGCTTATACGCAGTTTTCAAACTTATGCCGACACAAGAGGATGCATGCTGACTGCCGACAACAAATTAAATGCAAGGACTGTCACCAGACTTTTTCAACGGTGACGTCACTTAGCAAGCATAAGAGATTTTGCGAAGGAGCTTTAAGAAGTGGAATGCGAATTGGATTGAATCAAGACCAATTTCATCGATTTGGAAATCGTCAAGACTTTCTATCACAATATGGACACCCAAACCCACTTCTTATGCACAGATCGCAGTTACCATATTGTCCTCCATTTCCAGTGTCTCAAATATTTCCGAATAGTGCTTATACACCTTTACAGAGATTTGGTATTCCTCTACCACAGGACATACCCAACGCACAAATACCACCCGCATTAAGTATGTTTTCATCTCCAGATAAAACGTTGTATGGGACAAAGCGAGAACGAAAACATTCTCTCAGTGATTCTCCTGTGAGCAGTACTACTGATCCAGACAGTTTTTCACCACAGGATGAAGATAAAAACATTCGATCGCCAAAACAGGCTCGCCATGATGAAGGAGTTGACTCAAAACAGGAAAAAATATCGCTATCCCATATTTTTGCACCTGTTCCAAAGATGCCAACCCCTCTTAGACTACCAGTTTTTAGACCCGACATTAAAGCAAACCATTATTCGTTCTATGATAGATATTGCGAATCTTCAGTTTCTAAAACATTGTCTGTAAATCCGAAAGAAAGTTTGAACATTAAATCTACAGTTGAACAGCCGTTAGACCTGACAAGTAAGACAAGGAATGAAGAAAAGAAACCGACGTCCGATAAAGTTCTTAACAAGACATCAAATATTTTGCTCAGCAATAATTTGCCTGAGCCAAATATCAATTCCAAAGTGCGTACAAAATCTTCATTAGTATACAAATCACAACAGAATGAAAATAAGATTTCAAATCTGTATGATGAACATTTCCCTAGTTTGCAAGACTTGTACTTTCCTAGGTTTCCTTTTTTTGGATCACATCAAATGCCGTACAATCCTTTCCTTCAACAAATGATAAGGCCTGATATTCTTGAAAAGTCAATGACGCCAAACCATATAAATGAACATCTTCAGTTTATAGCATCTGTGAATAAAATCAAAGAACGATATTCGTGCAAATTTTGTGGAAAGGTTTTCCCGCGCTCAGCAAACCTAACACGGCATTTGAGGACCCACACGGGGGAGCAACCATATAAATGTAAATATTGTGAACGTTCCTTCAGTATTTCATCAAATCTTCAGAGACATGTTCGGAATATCCACAATAAAGAAAAGCCGTACAGGTGTCCGCTTTGTGATCGATGTTTTGGTCAACAAACTAATCTAGATCGACATCTGAAAAAGCATGAAACAGACGGACCAATTGTAAATGATTCGCCGGAACCGGAAGTGGACGAAAAATTTGAGATGGAACAAAGTTACGAATCCAAAGATGATGACGACATTGACATTTCAGACACCAATTCTATCCCGTCATCGATTGAAGATGAAGAACAGGAGGAAGTTTTATCGGAATCAGAGGAAAAAGTCTACGAAAAGGATGACCATCCAGACAGTGAAGAGATAATTAACCCAGTAGAAATAGAAGCAGACGAGCTTCATAATAGCCTTCGAATGAACAAAACAGTTGATTTTACAAGTAGTTTAAGATCGGTACCTTGTTTTACCTGACTAGATTTAAAATAGGTGTGCAATTATGATAATAGCATTTATACTGAATACATGTAGATAAACAGATCATGTTTTTTATTTTTTCCTCTGTCTTTTGATTGAAATATATATTTCATCTTTAATTATTTGTTTTTTTAACTTTCTTATTCTCTTAAGGATGCTCGCTGGTCATGTTTTGGTCTTTTTGTCAGATTTTCGGAATCCTCGGATTTTATCCATATCTTAAACATGAATTTTTTAGCCCATGAACCCCCACTTTTTCTTTTATAATTCAATCATATATACCTTAAAGTGGTATTTGACAAAATTTTATGAAATCCTTTTTATTTTTTCATACATCTTTGAGAGACTGAAGTTGTCAATGCAAAGACAATGAAAAATCCAGAGAAAACCCATTTCCTGCAAATGTTCAAGGCCTTATAGCTCTAAAATGAGCACATGAACCTATATTTTTTTCTTGCTTATTTTTTTACTATTCATATGTTCTCTCAAACTAAAACACCTATTTCACATCCTATTTATTTCTTATTAGACCAGCGATCATCCTTAAAATAATTTTGACAGTCAATTATTTACTCGAATTTTCGAAGTAGATTATCGGATCAGAATGTACAACAAGAAAATGATATCACCCAATATAATCATTACACTTTTTAATTGCCAAACTTGTTTCTTTAATCAAAGTAAAATTTTTGTGTTCATAATTCGTAATGCATAATTAATTAATTTATTTATTTAATATTTTAGTATCTTGTATTTGATTTTACGTTTAGTGCTATAATTGTTGATGCCTGTAATTAGAAATACTCTGGTTTCTGTCTCGACCTATTTCGGTTTTTATAACCATATTTATTAATAAATAGTTACACGTTATATTGTCTCTATTTATACATAACACTCTACAATGTCCATTCTAACTGGACATGGGCAGCATGGCGGGTGTGCTGCAGGAAGCAGAGACTGCTTACTCTATTGGAGCGCCCGAGTCTACCCGCGATTTTTTGGTGGGGACCATGTTGTTAATATGTTTTCAGTTTTTAAATGTAGTGTTTGTATTGTTTTTGTCTTGTCTTCGTTGTTCTCCGGACTTTGCCAGTTGTTTTCGATTTTCTCCTCCTTCGAGTATCCCTTGGTATTTCTTGACTTTACTTTTCACAAGATTCAGATTATTCTGGTGAGATTGCGGAAGATTCAAAAGTAGTTTTCAGAGAATGGTATCTTTGCCGATTGTTATGTTGTTATTGCATTAACCTAGTCAATGGTCTCATCAATTACACAGGGTTAAATGTACAATTTTCACAAGAATTCAAATTTCCTCAAACCCCCTAAATGATATATCAGATGCTTCTGATTCAGTTTGAGGGTTAGCTTAGAGAACTTTGTATGCTGCACAGTAGTTTGCTGAAGCCATACATGCATATCACCTAATACGGTAATTTTCAGCACTTTGTATGCTGCACAGTAGTTTGCTGAAGCCATACATACATACCACCTAATACGGTAATTTTCAGCACTTTGTATGCTGCACAGTAGTTTGTTGAAGCCATACATACATATCACCTAATACGGTAATTTTCAGCACTTTGTATGCTGCACAGTAGTTTGCTGAAGCCATACATACATATCACCTAATACGGTAATTTTCAGCACTTTGTATGCTTCACAGTAGTTTGCTGAAGCCATACATGCATACCAACTAATAAGGTAATTTTCAGCACTTTGTATGCTGGACAGTAGTTTGCTGAAGCCATACATACATATCACCTAATTTGGTAATTTTCAAACAACAAAACATGCTTCATGAACTAGATTTTTGTTGCAAGATTGACATGGTTTTTATTTCTTTTGTTATAACAATATCACAGAATATTGCATAAATCATCCATTTTTTGGCAATCGGAACATCACTCGGCCATTTCCGACAAAGATCGATAAAACTAGGCGGAAATAACCGAGGATGATCCCATTGCCATATTTGGATTCAAATCGTAATCGTACTGTCAAATTTTCAGACAAAAATCAGTATAACAAAACCCAAATCCATGATAATTTCTGAACACACGTAGACTGCTATTGACAATAGAGCTGTATATGCTCTTTTGATCTTGTTATCTGTTGTCTGCACGTACGTTGTAAAAAGAATCAGATCATAAAAGATCAAGAAAATTATCTTTTACAAATGTGCAGTTTCTTCTGTTAATGCAGGCATAAAAGTTGAAGAACATTAAAAATACATATTTTTTCAATAAAAAGGAGATAGTGTCTCAAATGTTTTAATAAGAACATAAATATTTTCAGATTCAAATTTTTGAAGCTTCGTTCTTTTGTTTTTGTTTTGTTTTTTTTTCTTCTATTATTTCCCATGAGCTGGGTTTTAATGCTCATAAATTTGAGGCCATACTTTGGTTGATTGTTGAAGTTTCTTGTGTACTTGAGCTTTGTCCCATACAGTATTTCCATATGTTAGAAGTGCCTTCTCCAGTATTTTTCTCCCAGAATTCCCTTTGTCATGTGATCTTGCATTTAGTTTGCTTGGTGTTTGTTTTGTTCGGCAAACGAATGACCATGTGTTCAAAAATACTTTACCAATAGATTAATGTATTGTGCACTCCCAGTTATTTTCGAGTGAATGATGCTAATGCAACTACAGGTAAATGGAGAAACGGAAAGTAGTATCTCTTATACATTTGTATATCGACGATATGGGTTATCTTTATCATGATACATTTATAAGATCTGAGCTGTTTGCTTACTGTCAAGCACCATACAACGACTTTCAAGATGACAAACTATAAAACCTATGTTTTTTCTTTGTTTCAAAATTTGTCATGTCCTTTATATTGTCTTTGTCTCTGGATAAGGAGAAATGATTCGGTATTATCATTGCATTGTAAAAATTTAAAAAGTATACCTCGCAATTAGAAAATGCATTATCTATTTGTATTGATGACTTTCTAATTTCCTTACCATGATATCATGCTTATTCCATTCAGCCTGAATTGTGAGATTTAATTAACAGTTTATTCGTAAATTAACTAGTTCACTCGAATGAACACAGATGAGGCAATCTGTTGCTACAGCATTAGCTTTTATTTGGTAAAGTTTTTATTTTATTGTTAAGGATGATCGCTGGTCTAATAGAAATAAATATGATTTGAAATACGTGTTCTAGTTTGAGAGAACATATGAATAGTAAACAAATAAGCAAGAAAAAAATATAGGTTCATGTGCTCATTTTAGAGCTATAAGGTCTTGAAAATTTGCAGGAAATGGCTTTTCTCTGGATTTTTCATTGTCTGTGCATTGACAACTTCAATCTCTCAAAAATGTATGAAAAAATAAAAAGGATTTCATAAAATTTTGTCAAATACCATTTTAAGGTATATATGATTGAAATATAAAAGAAAAAGTAGGGGTTCAGGGGCAAAATATTTCATGTTTAAGAAATGGATAAAACCCGAGGATTCCGAAAATATGACAAAAAGACCAAAACATGACCAGGAGCATCCTTAAAATTAGCTTTGGAATTTTTAGGAGAGCAACAATGCTTCCTGGTGTCATCTGTATACTACTGTAACGGGAATTTTTCTTGAAGAATCTCCTGCTATATATTCCACTGGGTTTTGAAAGGATTTATGTGTACGCCTAAGTAAGTTCCTATACCGATCTACAATTTCCTGACAATCCAAGCTTTTGGACATTCACATCAAAATGATGTGAGAGGTATTATACATACTTTATACAGAGATTTTATTATGGCATCATTATTTTGCCATCACACAGGGTTAGAATACATCTCTGTGTTAATGTAACGAGTCTGATATTATGCTACAATGCTGATTTGTAATATGTCATCGTCAAATACAGAGAATACATGCGGCTCCTTGAAAACTATTAGCAACAAAAACTCATTTCATTTGATTTAATTCAGTAAATGAGGGTTATTTATCATTGGTTGTACAATTAAATAAATCTGTCTAGTTATCATTATTCATGTTATGCACTTGACTCATCATTTTACAACAAATAAAAAGACATTTCGATAACCAATTTATATCGTTAGCATAAATAGAGAAACATGTTTTTCTGATTGTTATATCAACTCCGCCCAATGCAACAGCCAGCTGGGTAAAAAGGATATTCTTTGAATAGAATGCAACTTGCAATCTCTCCTTGAAAAAAAAAAGTTTTGAAAATTTAATTTCAAATTTACTTTTTCACGTGAATTTGTAAATGGAAACATGACGAAAACATCTTCTTGCAGTTTACCTTTAAGAACCTCTTAATGTCTGAAATGATTTGATTATGATCTGAACTCCTCCCAAAATAATTATACCAATTTTCATTGTCTAGGATTTAAATTGGATTTCCACCTGCTTTTACATTGCAATCTGGTTGCATCACATGCAAATTTGTGACACTTTGGGCGAATGGAATGCCAAATGCATTTTTAACTATCGTTTACGTCCCTGATAAATTTCATTAAATTTTCACACTCACAAGACAGTAAAATTTTATTTGTTGAAGATGGTTTTCTATTCATACAAAACAAGGAACTATTTTAACCATTACATACTGTATATATACAAGTCTAAGGTAATACATCATTCAATGCAATGCAATACCCACTACTGATACTTCTTTTGGTGCAGGTGTTTACCCTCTCGGAGCACCCGGTTCCACCTTTAGTTAGGTTCTGGATTTCCAGGTTCTATCTGCTTTATTTATTGCTTAAGTTTCTGTGCTGTCTTGTTTTATTTATTTTATTCTTTTTTTTTAGTTTATTTTATATTCTGTTATTTATACATTTATCCTTGTGGCGTTTGTTTGCTGTGTTCCATACTCATGACTAAAATGTCCTTGAATATTAAATTAAACATTTCCCACTGTATTTTCGCTTCGGTATTCTTTAATTTGCCGATATAAGTTTCTTTGGCTTTTTATATTTTGTTTATCGCAGGTTTTATTAAAACATGATTTTGTAAATATAGCTTGACTGTTAGTTGTGAAATATTGTGTTTCATATCGTATTGAACATTTTTGACTTTTTTTATTATTACATGAACTTCTGTCTTAATTTCTATTGTTTGTCATGCCATTATATGTTTATATGTTTATATACCTATACGTTGTACGGCGTTTGGTAATAAAGAATTGAATTGAATTGACTGCTGATATTTCCTCCCTTCTATATTAATTGCTGTATTCATCAATGATTTTCATATTAACACCAGTTTATATCTTTGTTGAACTAAATGCTGTTAAGCAAGACATAAGTGTTGCGTATATGCCAGTATTCGCAGGAAAGCATATTTTCTCGTCTAAGTTTTTGTGTCATTAAATGTTGGTCTATTCTTATAGTGATAATATTCATATATATTTATATGATCCAGACCTTGATAAATTTCAATGCCCTTTTGTAGAAATCTTCTATATTTCCTCAATTATACATTGGATGTTCTCGCTTTACTTGAATTTAACCTACGAGACATGTGGAATGACCTTGTAATAATCTTGCTCACTATATGCCGTTCAGTTGGTTTCTTTACGGAATGCCAGTGGCCTTATTTAGTTAAATAAGTTGCAAGATTTCAATATTGTCTTATTCGTTTATGGTGAGAACATATTTTGCGCAAAAATCAATCAATATCGCACAAAACTACCAGATCCATTTGCCCTCCTAAATATTTTAGTCTACCGTAGTACATGTAAGTACTTTGACAAAAAGTTTTGTGCGGCTAATATATATAATTGTTTGGGACAATAGTTACCGTGTGCATTAATTCGGCTACATTCAAATGTTATAACAGCTAAAATTCATGTCGGTTTACCTCGATGTTAGTATCAAAAATTCGTACAGGACTCCTTGAACGTGTACAGGACCAATTGAACGTATACAACTTTCCATGTATAGGACCCCTTGAACTTGTACAACTTTCCAATTCTTATAACTGTGATCTTTATTAAAGTTGTTGATAGAATCAATCGTCTCATCTCTCAGTGTTAAATTGAATGTTTTACTATCACCGAGCTGTTAACCAGCTGTTAAGGTGTAAATTAGACCTTTTACCTGTATTCTCACCTGACATTGATTGCTTTGATGTTTACCTGTAGGGATGATTCATACTGGGATAATGGTGGCACTTATCATTTTATAGTAAAAAGATGATGAGAAGTTGTTTGAAATGACTTTTATTATCAAATCAAAAAGTGAACAAATTAAACGACACCTAAAAGTTTATTAAAATGTTACAACTATTGTTATAAAGAGAGAGATTTTACCTGGTTAAACTGTAAATGATGCTTTTTAAAAGGATTTTCCATGTTTGAGAAGTTTCAAAACGGGATTTGAATTAATGGTACACTTTAAACATTTTAAAATATTTTGATTTTTTGTGATATAAAAGATCAGTTAAAATTAATCAGCTTTGATATTTTTTGCAACTTTTTCTTTTAAATTGATTTTTTTTACTTCATCAAAATTTAAATGAGTCATTGAAAGAATTCTGAGTATTTCAAATATTATGAAATTATATTATGCCATGGAAGACTATAAAATAAAGGATACTTTTTTTACGTATATTTGAAGTGGTTTTACTGATCTTCCTACTTAACAATTTCTTTGTTTACACGGCGTACTTCCTTGAATATCCGTTTTACTTTGATTATGAGTAATAATTCGAAAAAAAAAAATAAAACATAAAAGATGCAACTGAACACCAAGCAAAAAACAAACATTACTCTCCGTCCAATCCAATAAACACAACATTCTTTGTCCAAACAAATAAACACAACACTCTCAGTCAAATCCGATAAACCACAGACTATACTTTCAAACCAATAAACACAACATTTTTCTTCAAACCAATAGAAACAACACTGTCACTAAAAAAACAATAAACGCAACACTCTTTTCTTAACTAATAAACACAACATTCTTTGTCAAAACAAATCAACACAACACTATTTGTCCAAACCAATAAACACAACACTCTTTGTCCAAACAAATAAACACAACACCATCCGTCCAATAAACCACACTCTACTTCCAAACCAATGAACACAACAATATTTGTTCCAAGCCGATAAACAATACACTCTTCCTCCAAACCAGTATACAGCACTCTTTCTCCAAATCAATTAACAAAACACTCTTAAACCAAATCAATAAACACAACACTCTTCGTCCAAACCACCATACAACACATTATTCTTCCAAACACATGAACACAATACTCTTCAGTCAAATTAATAAACAACACACTCTTCATCGGGAGCAATAAACATAAAACACTCTTTGTCCAAACCAATAAATAACACAGTTTTACTCTTTGTCCAAATAAATAAACATCACAGACTTCGTCCAAACAAATACACCAATACATTAATCAACCAAACCAATGAACAAAACACTCTTCGTCACAAAGAATAGGCATTAAACCTGTGAAATTTTGTCTTTTACATGTAAGGATTCGGGTGAAGATAAATACTTTCTTACTTTTTATATAAAAATGACAGTTAAGGATATAATGATGAATTAATAAGCACAACCATCAAAAACCAAAACAAATAAACCAACCAGGAATTCAAACTCAGCTAAGGGTTACCTATGCATCCAAAGGAAGAGCAAAAACTTATGCATAAAAAACAGTTCATGTAAAATAAAGTTCTTTGTCCTATAATGTAGATATTAATTCAAATTTAATATTGCAGTATCCTATACGTTTGAGACTTTGTTTTTTCTCTTTGCCAAAACAGATAAATAGCTGTAACCTTAGTCACAGATACAATAAAGGGAAATATACTTTTACGTTGATACGTTTTCGTTCGATTCAAAATCGTGTATGCTTGAATTGGATCTTAGTACGGATCAAACTTTACAACTTGCTTTGATAAAATAAAAAGGAGAGATAGCTCTATGGAATTATTCATTCCTCTTAGTGATTCAGTATCCTGGCATTTCATAACAACACCGAAATGTTACAAACACAGAATTATAATTTGTATTTATATAATATCACCTCAAACACTAGTCAATATCCTCATTATCATCTTTGTGTACATACCAATTATCACATGACAAGAGAATATAGGTGATATCATTCTGTCATTTATCCAGTAAAACCTCTTTAAACAATGGCACGTGTCATCAATTTTACCAACACATTCGTCATACGGTTTATTCAACTCAACTCAACAAGAAAGAGGGAACAAAAATACGTATCTCGTCCTGCTTGACTAGAAAGGGAAGAATATGTTAAGGATCTCACAGTGATTTTAAAATTTAGAAATAGTAATAAAAACACTGTTTCTTCGCTTGGAGATTGCTGAATATATCCCGATTGTTTATATAGTGACATTGGTTAATAACTATTTTATGGTTGATCAAAGTTAAATAAGTCTGATCATGTGAAATCTGTCGACCAATTGAACAAAAAATCATATATGAAGGGTCTATATGAAGTTTATTTACATCATGCCGGACAGGTAACAAATACGGCGTTGATGGTCAATACGTTGTTTCTGACTGGTCGAATTTTATAAATTTTCGTCTCTCAAAACCACTTATTAAATTCATTTGAAAAAGGATGGGAAACTTTTATTGAAGGTCTCTATGAAGTTTCCTCATTCCATTCCGGACAATAAACATAGCTAAATATTTCACCAAATAACCTACGATATTCTCCAAAGCAAAAAACGTGACCGTAAATACATTTTAAAACAGTTATTTGAAGAATATAGAAATGTATTGTTAAAGATGTCAAGTAATAACTTTATTTTGTTTATCACAGAACGGCCGTGATTAATAAACTGATATCTTTCTAACATGTATTATCCGTGTATCTTAATATCACAGTCTAATTGAAAAACAGATTCCTTTGAAACTTGCAATGAAAACGATGGCTCCTCACCTATAATCCACAGGAGAAATAACATTACCTGTTAATTAATAAAGATGTTTCGTGATAAAAGATAAATTAAATCATAGTTCAATATCTAATATAAACAAGAACTGCTGGGGATCCTTTATTTTTCAAATTAATGTTAAATGAATGATGTGTCAATCTGTCATAGGAACAGAAGAAATATGACAGGATAGGAGTAATTCGTAAGTGTATAATAAGAGATCTGCACGAACATCTTATGTAGTACTACTATGGAATCTTTTATCTTTAATAAGACAAAAAATAACTAAAGATTACAATTACAATGGATGATCTGGAGCAAATAATTGCATTTGAATAATTGCAAGTTACTAGTATGATAAAAAAAATCGTGAATGAGATAAAAGCGGTTTCCTTTTGTAGGTATAAACAGTGTCAAAGATTCTAGTTTGATGTCCCTGTATCCCGGTATTGAAGTGAGCTTCCAGGAATTTTGTTAATTTCAAAAATTTAACAAAGTAAAATTTTTCATTTTTTTTTTTTTTTGTTGTTTTTTTTTTTTTTTTTTTTTTTTTTTTTTTTTTTTTTTTTTTATCAAAGTTAACCACATCTTTAAACGTGTTTTTTGTTTTTTTTTTTTTTTTTTTTTTTGTTTTTTTTTTTTATCAAAGTTAACCACATCTTTAAACGTGTTTTCTTAACAAAGTTTTGTTTGAATGTAGATATTAAATTTCGGTGTAATCAGGCGCTTTTGTAATCCACTTTTACCTGTATAACAGAGACACGTAAGACATTATTACAATTTGTTTTCATCAGTATGAATATTATTGTGAACAAGTTGCTTGTACAAAATTCGTTTGTGTAAATCGCAAAAGCCACGGTAAGCCAAGTAAGAACATTTTTATCGCTGTTCTTCATCTCAAGGTGAACACGGTAAAAAATTATATCGCATTAAAGACGATCGGATGCACTGGTTTGAGTGGAGATCTTTGCCAAATATTGAATAGCTCGAACCACATATTACATACAACAAGACAAATCCATACATTAACCATACAACTATCAAAAGAGGGGAAAAACATACTAGCTGGGCAAGCAATACGAATGGTCTTTACATGATTTTGGGTAAGCATTTTTTCATTCAGAGATGCAATTAATTGCACTCTAATCTCAGTTTGTGTACAGTTATCAGTATTTAGCAAAATTCAAAAATAATAGAAATACTAAGTGTTCATTCCTTGTATTGCACATGGTAGATCTCCTTAGCTGAAATTTGGCTTCCTATTTCGGTATTTTTGGTTGAGTACTTCTTGTTTAACATAAGTTTGGTTTTTGGTCTTCAAATTTTTCGGTTTTAATGCTGCTGATGAGAGGTAACTCCTTGAAATGCGTCGTATACAGCATAGTATAAATTTACTATATCTAATATTGGTATCTTTGGATTGTTATTTTTAGACCAGTTTCAACGTTCACAAAATATGTAAGTGTCATTATAGCCGTTTTAGGACTAGTAATCCTACATATAAATTCGGGTACCTTTTCGAACAATTCAAGACTATAGGAGACGTATCTTTCTGACCAGAGCAGTTCTCTTCTACCTTTTTGAGTTAAATTTTATATGTTTGAATGCTCTTTATAAGCTTAAATGCAGAATGTCTAAAACTTAAATATCTCGAGGGAGGAAATACCGAGACTCCCTCATTAAAAGTTTGAGAATCTATTTGTAACCCGCATTTGGATTGTACTAAATCCACTCAGTGGACGCTGGTTCTGTCTGATTATGGGCTAAAGACGGTGTGCATGTTTTCTTTGAGACGATTGAATCATCCCATAACCAGTAAAATTATTTTTAATTGTAGCCCAAGATATTGCTACACTCAAAGAATTAATAACTTTTTTACGTTGAATTTTTCAATACGTATAATTGAAATAGTATTACAATTGTGAACATTGTTGATGGAATGTATAAGTGATATTTTCATTATTTCTATAATCGATTTGAGGAAGAACTTTGAAGACAAAATAATTGATTGAGTTCAGTGCAATTACACAGGAAACTTAGAAAAAAGATAATAATTGTCTCAGAAACATCCTATCAATACATATTTATTGCGACACGTGCTAATTTCACACGATAGGTAAGAATTTTAATTAACGAGGCAAAGGATGTCAGAGGCACTTGATAATATGATGTCGCTTATGTCAATAAAGGTATTCAAATGAAAATTGAATTCTCGTCCGTCCAAATCGATGTCGCTACTGTCAATGACAAAAGATGAAACCTATAACATTTCCGGTGACATTGCAACATGTTTGTTAAAACAGACGATATCTTGCTCAAAGGATCAGACATATGCATATTGAAATTGATAAAAAAGACAAATAAAACGGTAGTAAAAGTATGGCAGGTATAGATCATAACTGCATTCTCTGTCAAATGGGTATATATCAGCTGGAGTTTGGTGTCAGTGAACAAAACGGTTGAAGTTGATGTCATATTATGTCCTTGACTGTTATTCAAACTGCGATGAGAACCTAAACTGTTCTGTAGTGGTGTAGTCCAAACTGTACTCTAGTGGTGTAGTCCAAACTGTACTGTAGTGGTGTAGTCCAAAAGAACATCTGCAGGACGTAAGATTCTAGGAGGTTTTGAAAAAAGACGAAAATCTTTAGTCATCTTCAAAAACGCCAACGTTGAAAAGATATTATCACCTTACTGCTGACTTAGGTGCAAAGCAAAGAGAGAACGTCATCACAAAAAATGATTTGCGTACACAAAGGGTAGGGCTCCTCTTGCAACCTCCTTTGTTAAAATTGAAAAAAATATATGAAAAACTTGAAGATTCTAAAGTCACAAACCCATTTGTTTGTCAACTGTAAAATTGTATCTCCATGTTTTCTTCTTGATCATACAAGTCATATATTTTCCTATATTTACATTTCTAAAATACCTGCTTATCATGGTAAGTCAACACACAAGTTGTCCGTTTTTTATGACCAAATCTGAACGACCCCGAACAATGGCGATATGAAGCTTACGAGTTTAAATAGGTGCATTTACAGTCCCTGTGAACAGATAATAAATAAAATACCTTGTGTTTAGTCAAAGGATGAGTTGGAAAATTATATGTATCATTTTTAACACAGTCAGTCAAACTTGTAATTACTGGAATAAATGTGAAACTTAAGACACATTCAAATAATCAACAAAAAAATGCAGTCATTCATTTGTATAATTTTCAACGGAATGCTAAAAAAAACCTTTTTTGAAATATTTATTTAAAGGCCTCTGTTTGGAATGGGAGAAAAACTCATTTTTTGATCTTTAAATTTTTGTATTTATTTTTGTATTTTTATTTTTATTTTATTTGTTTTTCTTTTCTTTTTTTTTTTTTTTTGACAACACATATTTGAGAAATTATGTTAAATGGCAAAATAAAAGATATATAAACTGAAGTAAAAACACATCACAAATATACAAACTTTAGATAATTAATATCATATCATGAACAAAGCTACTTGAAAGGTTAAAAGGATGAATAAAAATGAGACACGTTTGATTGTCGTCTCAAGGAAATTTGAGGATACCGGTAGGACTGATTTTTTTTTATTCTTACAAACATGACAAATAGACATTAGTACAGTCTGGGAAACAACAATCGTTTTTCGATTCTTCATTGTTGCTGAGATTTCGATACCCAGAAAGAAATATTGAAAGAAGCAGGATTCCTACAAACCCTACAAAACACCTTGTCAAAGAACTTTTTGAAATCAGGAAACGATGCATACTGATTCAATCGGTTTCTGATTTCAAAAAGTTCTTTGACAAGGTGTTTTGTAGGGTTTGTAGGAATCATGCTTCTTTCAATGAAACCGATTGAATCAGTATGCATCGTTTCTTAGTCCTGCTCATTATACATGGTGAAAAGAAATAAAATGTATCACAAAATACCGAATAAATTTTATGCACTGTATGGCCATTTCGTTGACTGACAGCTCATCAGCAGTGCTCAAGATCAAAATGTTGGAAATCCGGTTAGGTAAAGAATAAGCACAACCATCAAAACCCAAAACAATTGAAAGAAAACATTTCTTATTATATTTTTTAATTATCTAGAACAGACAAACTGTACGTAGTGTATATGCATACATCATACCATTGACTTGGTAAGGAATGGTATTCAGTTTATCATCAGATTATATAAAATGTCCAAAGGATGCCAGATCATTATTGACAATAAAACATACACTGTTTGACCGATATTAAGTTACTGTCAGTGGTTTAACCGGATTACAGACCGGAATAATTTTTTTTATTATAGTTAGATTTTAACTTATCTTTTATTTGTCAACAAGGTAAATAAAAATCCACGGTTTGGGTGTTTCAAAAACAATATCATTATGCATGAATGAAGCATCAACGATCCTGTATGGTCACTGACAAATATGATTTTTTCTTTGTTCCTTGTCCGTTTCTTATATGGAAGTTGTGTGGGTTTATGATTCATAATCCTAATTCAACATGTTCAGTGGCCATCCTAATGTACTCAATGACCTTTTAAGCGCACGTGATGGTCTTCCGGTGGAATCAAACGGTGTGCAGCTAAAAATTGGTTTTAAAACGTTTTTTATTCCCTTAATTATCAAGCTATGATTTTGCAAAACATTATATATTTTTTTATTTTTCTTTCGCCTTTAGTTGATTCCTTCATGTAATCAGTTCAGTATGATAAAGCTTAAGGGTAGCATTTGAGTTTTATTTTTTTTTAATTAGGGAGGAGAAAATTCACAAAAACTATGAACGATTTAAAGGAATTTTGAAATTTCATATTTTTTTCAAAAAACGTAAGCATGTTGGAGTGAGTCTAACCCTTGAGGTAGAGACGGCACATGTGGAAATAAACTTGTTACGAATATCCGAACCGAAAAAAAATTGAATGATTTTGATGTATTGGATGTACACATTTTGACAAATGTGGCCTCTTCAGTGAAAACAATAACTCAAAGTGATGTAAAGCAGATCCAAACCCCAAAATTTCCAAAACATAAAACTAAAACCATCCTGTCATGTAGAAATGCTCACTGATAGTTTAAGTATAGCATGGGATATTTCGGACGTATATGATTATTGTTCTCCGAACACATTCAAACACATTTGTGGTTCTAGTGATTGGTTCCGTGTATATCCCTACTTTTTTGGCTTTTGTGCACTTCTATTTTGTATTTATAGACAACATTTGTGATATTAGGATCAAAACTATTTTTCTTCGAAATATCTCATTGACATCTTTTCTCTTATTTTTTTTTTTATTAGAAACCAAGATTGGAGTGAATTTCAGAAGTGAAAACAGAAAAAAATCTGTACATGCGACGCCAAAACCATGTTAAAGAAGTTTCTTCATTGTTAGAACCAGTTAGAACAAGTACACACTTTGAAAAGATATTCAAAATTTCGTTAAATTGGTTTTTTTGTACTTTTATACGTATATTTTAATAATATCATATAGTACATAAAAAATTGCAATTATAATGACGAATTCATCATTATTGGAATGAAATTGTTATGATCAATACATTGTAATTGATTTAAACAAATGGGTATTTTAATCAAAATTATCCCTTAGAAAAACCCAATTCTTATCTCTAATGCACAATTCACTTGTACTCTTGTGTCAATTACGTAAAATGACAACTTTATTAACAAAATTGTGATCAATTATCATTTTACTGAAGATTTTACATCCTGAGGAAACTTCATCTTATCATAACTTTAATTTATAGACTAAATTAAGTCATCAGTAGCCCGTCGTTAAGTGTGTAATAAGTGGGGTGCTAAAACAGGTGGCTTTAGACATACACACTTTTATGAAGATGTCTTCCGAAAATTATCAGTTTATAGGGGTTGTTTTGGGTTCAATTGAACCCTCGTATGTCAGATTCTCGGAACTTCCAAGACAACCCCTCCCTCTCCTAAGACCCCTTTCAGTTCTCTGTCAGTTTTCAGATAAGCTTTGTTTGTGGGGGTTTTAAGTGGCCCCACACCCAATGCAAAATGCTTTCCTTCCCAACAGAACCAGGCTATACGGCAGTGGTCTAAACTGTTTTATTGAATTGTGAAATATTACATTTTCCCATTTACGGAGGATTTTTATCCTATTTGGAGCCTTACAAAGACTAGGGAGGAAATAAGCAGGCGGTTAAACGTTTAATAGCAAAAATAATTGTCACTGACTTAAGGAATCGGTTAATCATGTCATCTATCATCACCCTCGATGTGATATGATAAACTTTATCCCTGCTTCCGGTTTTCTTAGAAAATACCAGTCAAGTCATTACAGACGAGACTTATGGATAAATCTTGTTTACATTACTCGTGGAAGAACAGGAAAACTGTTATTGATTTAATATGATTCCTTCCTCATTATAGCTATTTTGCATTGAATGTCTACAATTGCGCATTCATTTTAAAGTGTTATTTGCTGCGGAACAACTTCCGACCACACCTCTCCACACTATATCGTGTGGGTGTTAATTAAGAGGCTATGTTAACTATTGTAAATGTTGCCCATTATCATATTGTAAATAATTATGAACATTCTAAGACTTTTGTTCGAATTTATTTGTATAATTTTATTTGCAAAAATGGACAATTTGCAGAAATTACGTTGCAACTTTGATATTTGTATTTGTTTCTCAGATTAAAGCATTGTTCCACCCATCCGGCATCTTGTTATATCTCTGTCGTAAAAATGTAAGTAAGACAGAAAAAAATAATAATAACCAATTATAAGAAATATCTTACACAAATTTATTTTCCCACTGACGAAAGTATCCGATATATTCAGTTTATGACTGTAAAACGCAGACGAACGATAGGAAACTGACTGATGATCATAAGTAGTTTGATGAACTACCTAGACCACTCTTGTATATCTAAACCACCCGACCACGGTGGCCTCTTGTATATCTAAACCACTCGACCACGGTGGCCTCTTGTATACCTATACCAGTCGACTACCGTGGCATCTTGTATTTCTAGACCACTCAACTACCTTGGCCTCTTGTATACCTAGACCACTCGACTACCGTGGTCTCTTGTATACCTAGACCACTCGACTACCGTGGTCTCTTGTATACCTAGACCAGTCGACTACCGTGGCATCTTGTATACCTAAACCACTCGACATAAGTTACCTCTTGTATACCTAGACTACCCGACTACCATGGCATCTTGTATTTCTAATCACTCGACTACCGTGGCATCTTGTATTCTTAGACCACTCAACTACCGTATCCTCTTGTATGCCTACACCATTCGACTTCCGTGTCCTCTTGTATACCTAGACCACTTGACTACCGTTGCCTCTTGTATACCTAGACCACTCGACTACCGTGGCCTCTTGTATACCTATACCACTTAACAACCGTGTCCTCTTTTATACCTAGACCCACTTGACTACCCTGTCCTCTTTTATACCTAGACCACTTGACTACCGTGGCCTCTTGTATACATAGGCCACTCAACTACCGTGGCCTCTTGCATACCTAGACCACTTGGCTACCGTGGCCTCTAGTATACCTAGACCACTCTGCTACCGTGGCCTCTTGTATACCTAGACCATTTGACTACGGTGGCCTCTTGTATACCTAGACCACTCGACTACAATGGCCTCTTGTATGCCTAGACCACTTTACTACCGTGTCCTCTTTTATACCTAGACCACTTGACTACCGTTGCGTCTTTTATACCTAGACCACTCGAATACCCCGGCCTCTTGTATACTTAGACCACTCGACTACCGTGGCCTCTTTTATTATAAAAAAGGGTATAGAAAAAAGCTAAATAAGAAACAAAAAGAAAGTTAATCCAATTCTATAAATATATTATTATGGACAAAAATAACTAAAGGAAGTAAGCCAATGGACAGAGACAAATTCAGAGATATAAACGATCAAATACAAAAGAGGAAACCGGTGGCTCCGGAATGGCATTAACAACCTCCATCTGGTAACGGGAGTTACAAAACAGCGGTAAAAGTCGAGTGTCATTTTTAAATTGGTTACGAATAATCAGTTTGTGGTGATGACCGTAAAACTGATCATTGTGATGTGGTCCAGTAAATTAAATTGATTATGTTTTTATGTATAATAATGCAGATTCGAATAAAATCTCTTATCTTTTCATTTTTTATAATTATAGTCAACAAACGATCTTATGTGCATGTGTATACCATAAAACCTCTGGTGTTTAAAGTTTGAGCCATTGGTTTTATTTTTGTGAATGAAAGTCATGGAAAACACCATTAATCACTCAAAACCACAGGTCGTGCATGGTGTCATATGTGGCTTACTGTCAACCACATCAGCTCCTAAATAATTATACAAATAAAAAATCTAAATCAAAATTTACAGGTAACTAATTACAAATTTATTAGTATTGAACAAGTTCAAGTGAAAGAGCGGACCAATGTGATGATCCGAAATGTGAACATCAAAGTGTCGTCAACAATAGCTAACATCTGCTCTGGGTTGTATCTCAATATATTTAGTCAATTATTTTGCAATTTATAATCATAACTTTCCTTTATATTCACCTGTTTATATGCTGAAATCATGGATGTTTGGTTATGGAATCCTCTCTATCACTTTGACAAAATTAATATGGAAACATTTAATAAGCTTTACAAAAGTGAAATTGTCAATTTAAAAATATTATTGAATTCTTGAAATATTTTTAGAATGAGGTTTTATTTTATATCCAGAGATAATTTATTTAATACAGACTAAAATTGAAAATTTTAATATGTTTTCATTTCAGGTCAAACGCTGTTTTTCCTATTTGATTACTTATTATTAGCATTCAATACAATTGATTTAAAATGTGGGAAATATTTACTTTATGCTATTTGTGGATTTAATTTGCTCTTATTTTATCAATTTTTTTTTATAGTATTCATTACAAATCAACTTAATCATTACCAATCAGAATTTTACTATGTTTATTATGGTCGTTGTTTTGTTGATTATAATGTAATTATTCTGCTCAGTAATGGGCGCCTTGATTGGCAAATAAAGTATCTTGTATCTTGTATATTGTATCTCATGTACCTTCTTATCTATGTGTATATTATAGGTTTTGTTCTTTTATCATCCTGACAAGAAGAGAACATTTTATTTTTAAGAGTAGTCAGAGTAGGAATTTGAAAAAAGCAGGCCTCCAAATTTGATGATAAAAAATTAAAGGTAAACAAATGTAGGGAAAAGGGAAGGATTAGAGACCACCTGGATTCAATATTACAGGTAGTATATTAAGGGAAAAACAAAGTCGACAGCACTTGCGCACCAAAAAAGGAAGTCCATGAATGCTGTAAAAAATATTCAGGATTAACGATCGCCTCCCCCCTTCCCCCAATAAAAGAATCAAATGGTTGCGCCCTTATATAGTTTGAGACCGTATAACGAAAGAACGTCCAGAAAAGAAAGATAAACTTTTTCCCAGAAATGCTTGGTGGACTGTATATATATTGTCTTGGGTCCATTAAAGCATTTGAGATAAAGATTGTGAGGTAACGAGAGTAAACTGTAGTAATAAACTTACAGGAAAGGTCAACAATCACATACCAATCAATCAACACCACCCAACAGACAGAACTCCGGACAAAAATAACATAAAAGAGCACAAACATAAACACAACAGAAAGTCAGGATAGTCTGATTTGGTACAGACACTGAGCAGTGGCGGGATTTAACTGGTTTTATGGGTACCCAAACCCCCCCCCCCCCCCCCCTTATCTGTGCGGTGTATAAAACATACTATGAAAGTATTATTACCAACAAGGTGGCCGTTTGCTAGAAATTGATAAAAATATGTATCATTTTTGTAGCAGTACCAGAATCAAATAGATTTTGAGTTAGAATCTGCCAGCAGAAGCGATTAATATATATACGTGTAATATAACGAGGGAAAGTTTTTGTTATAATAAACTTATGACTGTTATTTATAGACTGATTATATAATAGCGAGCGCAGCTAGCGCTATAGGAGCATATGCATTTTCTACATATGGGTCATTTAGAAAAGTCTCTAGAAGAATTTCTGGAAAGGGCTAATATTGCTGTACTCGCATCATTCACCACGCCAACAGCATATTAGATCTTTATTAGGTACGTCATGATTTTCCCGTTTATTTTTATTCATATGTATAGTAAGGATATCAAAGCAAAAGTTAACTAATATATTTTGTTCACGTATGTACATGTACATAGTGTAGCGTCCGTTTCGCTGAACTAGTGAGCATTATTGTTTAGGGGCGATCTGAAGCCTGCCTCCGGGTGCGAGATTTTCACCCACGTTGAAGACCCATTGGTGGCCTTGAACTGTTTTCTGCTTTTTGGTCGGGTATTGTCTCTTTGACGTGATCTTTATTTTTTATTTCAACTTTCGTCGTTTTACGTTTCCGGAAAATATGTTCGAAGAAATGAAACTTCGTGTACATGTATCTATATTAATATAAAAAGAGCTTTTTGTGTTAATACGAGGGTATAAAGCTAAAGACACAAATACTTAGAAAGAAACACCTACGGATACCGTGGTAACTGCAAATTTGAAAAGATATACCACGTTAAGAGGGTTATTTTCGAAATATACCAATCCAGAACGGATTAAATTTCCCCAGCATAAATTTAAAATCAGGCTGGTATTTTTCAAATATCCCTCCTAGAAATGACATATGTGTTTAATTACATCAAATATCTTTTCTTTTTTTTTTCTTTTTTTCTTTTTTTTTTTTTTTTTTTTGTTATGCCAAAACAGGCAAAATATGAAACATGAAAATATACTGAAGGGGTGACCGGCTTGCTTCGGTAAAAAGACTTATCTAGATAAAGAGTAAAGAAGTAGGGCCATTTTCCCCTGCCTTTATTTATTTATTTCACTTCTATGGCCATTTTCAAAAAGTCGCCTAGAATCTTTCAAAATCTCTTGAGGCATAGCCTGCTATGTGGTCTCTAAAGATTTGCTCATAATAACTAACAAGTTAGTTATAAAAAAAATCCACATACCTGAATATCACTTTGGGCGACGATTTTTAACACAAACTTTCCAAATTAACGTCTTTAAGACAGTTTCAACGCGAAGGACACTCAGAACCAAAACGAATTTTTGACTGTAAGTGAGATTATGTATTTCATTTCATACGACATAAATGGTTTTGGTTCTGAATTTCCTTCTTGGCAATATTCCAAAAAGTGACAAATTGACACATATCACCTATACACATGACCTTTGGTAGTATACATGAACTTATTAATGATTATGCATAAAATTTGCGTTTTGCTAACACAAAAATGCACTGCATACAATCGTTTACGATAAAAAGTAGGTAAATATTTAAGATTAAAAAAATCACTATTTAATGGTGAAACAAATATAGGGAAAGTAGCCTTACTCCTTAGACATACGCATATAGGCAAATTCCAGGGTATATATAGATTAATCGGACACGTTTATCTATTCGTATATATTTAATTTATGTAATTTATTTACATCTTTATATCTTTGAATGTAAATTTATTTATTTATTTATTTATTTACTTGTTTATTTACTAATCTAAACTTAATTTAAATGGAGATGTGATTTTTTTTCAAATAAACTATTTTATCTATATTAACAAGACGGGGTATATATTTTATTGCAAAAATTGCATTAATGGATGTTTTTTTCACTAACTGATGATAATGCCAAATAAATAAAGTAAATTGAAAAGATGACTCATCGCTAATTATGTTTATTTATATTATTTTTTACATTTAGCTTGAAAGAGACAAGGAAATTTATTTCATTTGAAATTTCATAATGTTCTTTTAATGGTTGTATTAAAACATCACATGTGAACCCTGTAAAAATCAGGAATTAGTCAATTAGGCTCATAGATAAAGTTTTTAAATATTTGTTCTCGAGATGATTCAAGGACTCCTTTTGTTAAAAAAATTCCCAAATTCACCCACAAAGTGATGACATACACTGATTCACCATAGAATAACACCCTCAGTGGTCATCGGAGCTTAAATTTAAAGACCGGTTTTATTTATCTTTTAAAATATAACTTATGTCTTTGATCTCCTTTGAAAACTATTTATAAGATTTTATATGCTGGATATCAAAAGGATGAAATTCATTCGATTACCCTTTATCTCTTTCTTCGTTTTCTATTATATCAAATTATTAATATCTAATTGTCATCTTCCTGAAACATTGTAATTTTCTTGTTTAGTACATTTTTTTATTTTTATTTCTTTGATTTCAAACTTTTTATTTTTAATAATTGTAAGAAAAATATTTTTCCATAATTATAAAACAAAACTATTTTTTCTACTAGATTCACAATCCTTTAAAATTCAGAATCCTTTAAAATTTTTGAAGCAAAATGTTTCTTTGTTTTAAAAAGAGAGTGCAAGTAATATTATTTTCGCTTCTTACACAAGACCTTCAGCTGCTGTTACGGAACAAACATAATTTTTTCCGGTTGCCTTAAATTAATATAAAAAATCGCGAGATATACTGAATGTAAAGTAACTTTAAACGATATTTACAGATGATTAATCTAATCATTTTTTGCAAAATAATCTGCCAAATGGACACCCCTCAAAATATTTAACAATGTCGACTCCTCAATTAAAATCTGTTGTAAAAAATACATCTGTCTCTTTTGGATTAAACATTAATTTTGCTATTAAAAAAGCTCTCTCTGACGTCGCTTCTTTATCAGCTCAAATGACCAGTGCAGTGGTCACTTCGGGTCATCTTGACTTTTTTCTAAAGAATAAATCAGCACCTGCTCCCGATGTGCAAGACAAAAATTTCATCCAAATTATGAGTTATGTTAATATTAATATTAAAGTATGGGTCATCGCATATAGTTTTTCACTGCAGACAATGGTCACTTTAAAAACCATTCAAAAATGTCTGTCAAAAAGATAATGTCCGGAGGCCTGGCCGAAGAGTGGACGTTAGGTCATGGGAAGGGTCAAATAGTGCCATGTCAAATTCTGAAGTGACCACTGGCTAGCTTAACCTGACGCAGGAAATAATAGTTATAACTTTTTGAATTTGATATTAAGCATTAAATTTCTTTTGTTAAAGATGCCATCCGAACAATTATTATTTTAATGATAGAAGATTTTTGTGATGTCCTCAGAATAACTACATTTTGACACGCCATTGGTCATCATTTTTTAATATGATAAAATTGATTGCCTGAAAGGATTAATTTTTAAAACCTGCATTTTTCCATTTTACTGAATAAATGTTTCACTCAACGGTATTAAAAAAATTGTGAAGGAATTTATTGCAGATTTAATTTATTCATGAAAGAAACTTCAAAATAAATCACCCGTAATATTTTACACAAAATTTACTTGTGTAATAGGTAAGACAACAAAAGTTCCTTTCTATGTCTGAGTTTATAATAGACAAAACCTTTTTGAAAATTATTTTTTCTACTTTTTACTTCGGCAGCAGAGTTATCACCCTTTCCACAAACACGCAACAGATTGGAAATTCCATTCATCTAATGTGATTATTTTTACTAACGAAATTTTTATTTAAAGGGTCAACATTAAATAATTCACAGTTCTACTTAAATTATTCTGACTTATAATGTTAGAATCCGACATATTTAACATTATTCGGTAGGAGCAGCCAATTGACATTAGGTAGGGACAATTAAGTGATAATGGATGTTAAATTAGTTATTTTGTTTATTCTTATTTATTTTTCATTTTTATTATTATTATTTTTAAATCAATTTCACACGCATCTATGTCATTTTTTTCTACAAGTTTATTATTATATTTCATTTAATGACGATGAATATTTAGTCCTGAATTTTTCTCAACAATTTTTATCCTATTTTTTCCAAATGTTGAGGCCTAATTGTTTATTTCGAATTCCGTCCTTGTCACTTATTAAAAATTAAATGTTGTTTCCTTAAAGGAATCTTTTATAATCATGGGAAGTTGTCGCATTAATTATAAAACTAAGGGAAGTTTGTTGAAATATCTGACCTACTTGATTCACAAATTTTATTCGTGACTTCAGTAAGTGATATAAAGTCAAATACACGATCTAAAATGAAAAAAATTCTTTTCATCTATACCACATGCTGTAATATTAATTTTCTTTTTAATGACCATATAATTTTGTTAAATTCACATTTAAATTAATATCTATTTTTAATTATCTTCACAGAAATATTTAATAATTTTCAGCTCTGACGCTTAATTTATTTGACACTGAGAATATTATATAACAGAGACTTCAAAGAACGCAAGCTGGATGACACTTACAACTTGTAAAATGATAAACATATGTTTTTGATGTTAAAAACTGGATAATTCGCATTCCAAGACTATCTTAAGCGTGAGAATCTTCTCTTAATGTTGTTTTGAAATAAAATGCTATGACGATGGGAACACCTACGTAATCCACCACTTTCCAGAAAATTGTTGAGCTTTCCATTACTCAAAAGATGCAAAATTTAATACCTGCTTACAATAATAAAACTTTTAAAACTGTGTTTTATTTGTCAAAAGTGTACAAATCCACTGTACCAATTTAGTGGCTTTAAATAAAATCTATCTGGTCCTATTACGTCATTCAGAATGCTTCGAACTGCATTGTAAAACATTTATTCAAGACAGTGAAAAAAAATTATTAGAGAACACAATTCAAAGATATTATCTAATTAAAATATTTTGCCAGACTTTTAATTTATTTTTATGGGGCGGCAAGAAAGGGATCTAGAATTTTTTTCTTGGCTTCGATATAAACCCTAGCTTTTTTATTAGGTCGGATTTTCTTCTACATCAAATATTTAATCTTCTGTCTTTCTTAATTTCTTTACACCATACAATTATGAGATTGTGTCTTCTCTTAAAACTGTTTTTATTTATAATTTATTTCTAGTTGCTCTACTTGAGTTTTTTCTTAAAATTATTTGTTTTAAATTACTTTCTAGTTCCCCTATAAAAATAAAATGTTCTTTACTTCCAACTTTACCCTTGCCTTATAAAAACATGTACACAAATATGAATTTCTCTCAAATGGAATTAGCAGTATTTCGTTGATATAAAATTTTTAGTGTTGGCATCTTAATAATACCAAATTATTGCACCTTTATACAGTCAAACCTAAAGGCACCTCTATATAGCAAATCACTGTCTATAAAGGGCACAGTGAAAAAAGTTCCATTCATGAACAAAGTATGTAAAATTAGCCTCTGTATAAAGGGCACCTGCTCATAAAGGGCACTTTTTCTGGTCCCTTAGCTGCCCTATATTGACAGGTTTGACTGTATAAGCATTACGACATGTGATGTCTCACCAGAGACGCTCGACACAAAAATGAAATATGAATAACTAAAACACTTTATTCAAAGTTGAAGAGGGGTATCAAATGCAAAAATGACCAAAACAATATAGCTAAAATTATGCTAGAACAGAGATACTCATTAGTTCCAAAAGTCTCACAATTGTAATACGGTAGTTTTTCAAGTGCCACTTTCACACTAGTGGGTTCGTTATATCTAAAGTATAACGTTCATCTAACAACAGGGACATAAACCCATAGGTACAATAATACAAAAATGAATACAGCGGACGCACATTTATCGTCAGCGATGCTCGAGTACAAAAATACAGAAAGCCATAGCAATACAAAATGGACTGAATGAACGGTGGTTCAAAAGCTCGAGGAATTGCGTTGTTGAAGTTTCATAAATTCAAGAAAATAAAGGAGTATTAAATCTGAGGATTGCAGCCTGTTCCTTTTTCCAGATTTTGTTTTTCTTAGAGACTTCAATTTATTGATAAATTTAAAAAACGCTGATTGATTCCCCATTACGGACCTTCTTCCACCTGCATTGTCATCGGATAATAAACGATCATCTTCCAAGACTAAATGATGATTTGAAGCAACAGGCGTCAGTTCTGTGATGAAATATTTTCTATAAATGATTTTCAGATTTTAAGCAGAATGATAGTTTTCATATGTTTGCAAAGTGGAAGAGATAAAACGTGGGAAAGTTGAACAAATGCTGTGCATCACCGGATAAAGGTGCCGTATAACAGAAAACAAGTGTCTTTTGCAATCAGCAGCAGACGACCACCACGGCATGTGCAAACGCGCGGGAAACCATTCGATAAACCCATTATGCAATTAGACCAATTATTTGTCATATCAATATCGAAGAAAAAATACGTACGATCAAAGTGTCATGCGATTATTAAAAAATTAAACACGCTCGGCAGAATCAGTTTATTCACGTGCTGCGAAAATGGATGCGTGGGAATATTTTAATTGCTCGTATGGAAATATCATTATAATTTTTGGTTGCTTTTATGTATTGCATTTTTTTCCATTTTATTCGTCATAATACAAAAGAAATAATATGGGTACCATCCTTTCAGACAATTAGTGTTTATTTTTGTTCCACACATTTACAATACCTGACACGTATACATCAGAGATTTTGTTTTTTAAAATTGTATTTCTCTGTTAAGATTAAGAATGACAAAAGAAACCGTAAAACTGAAGTATGTTGCTAAAACCCACAAATTTTGGAAAAAATATGCTTGAATCGTATCATCTGAAAACGTAATAGTATGAGAAAAAACCGCGTGTTTACATCCCATCCCTTTCCAAGATATCAATTGGTGATTCTGACTTTGAAAAATGGCGTAAAAGTACCTTCCCGTAGAGGGTTTTCTCTTGGTAATGACATTTTAAAGTCTAGTTTATCATGGCCGTTTCTTCTGGTTAACATGTTCAGGACTTACTACTGTCGGCAAACATTACATATAGGATTGCTAGACTTGCAACAATATTGACATTGACTGCAATCACTAAAAATGACAAATCGGCAAGCATGGATGTATAATGAATCTATTATAAAGTGCAAAACCTTCACATAATATCAATTTACCTTTATTTTTACAAAAGGCAAGAAAGGCACAATTTTTATATACTACTATGTGTCTGGAACAACATTTCTGTTTACCGTTACTGATTACCATCTTGTACCACTTTTAATCCAATAAGCCATTTTATTGACATCTGATGACCACTAAAATGCTATTACTGCTTTTATGTACGAGATGTAATTTTGGAAAATAACAAAAGACATTCTTAATGATCTGCTCGTCTTCATTTCAAAGGCGATTTGATGTTATAATTGGATGGGAAAAGATCTTAGAATTATCTCTAATGCCTTCTTATCACTTCATTTAATTTCAATTGATGATATTAGACAAGATAAATTGAAGCTGTCTTGTTATTGTTGCAGACAATCAAACAAATCTGCAGGGTCGGCCATGATGGTATGCTACGAGGTGAATGGAGGTATTCAGCAGTGAATAGAGAACAATATTGCGCACTTAAGTACATCGTGTACAACAACAAAGATCTTTAGTTTGTAAATGTTTGATTAATTGTTTAACATGTCCCATTACACTTCAAAAAACAAAATGAAAAGTCAAATATTTATCAAGAGCCTTAATATTTAAACTGCTTGTTTTGTTATTTTGTGAAAGATATAAATGAAAAGACAAGCAAAGAATAGCTACAATGGATGAAATACGGTACATGTATATAACGTTTGATACAAGTAAATAACAAAAATGAAAGTGTATATGGGATGCGTCAATGAGACATCATTTCATTAAGCTAAATATCGGCAAATGAACACAGAAGCGACAAAACAGTGGAAAAGTCCTTAAATTTGAAATCCAAGGAAAAGACAAAATCATGAGAATGGAACACAACCAACAAACGCCACAAGGATACATGTATAACTAAAAGAATTAAAAAAAAACATATAAAAACTAAACAAAAATAGAAAAAAGGCAGCACAGAAACTATAACACTAGAAATGAGAACTCCCATTAAAAAGATTATAAAATGTATGGGGTCGTATAACGCGCAATAGCTCACACCTCGTAAGCAATTATGTCCTTGATGTAATATCGCGATATAGGCATTGTAGAAAAAAATCATTTAGAACATGGATGCAAGCTTTCCCTTTTCTGTACAAAGGATGATGCAGTTATTACATTATATTGCAAATTCATAATCGATGTTCACAACATTACACATTTAGCTATGAATATCATAATGATATTTTGATGACCATGTGTGCGCCTCATTTTTCTTCTTATGAAAAGATTAGGTGTGTGACCACGTGTCGTATAAATTTATCTGCAATTTAACCTGTTCTTTCAAATGCCATCAATTTCCATTATTTACGCTATATACTGCACTTTAGAAAGAATTTTCTTTTGACTTTGGATTGAATTAGCAAAGATGGGAGTTATCTTTCTTCTTTTGTGTAATTGTGACAGCTTCCATTTTATCCATGGACATGAACACGAAAAACATCAACAACACAAAGAAAATCTGTGAGAAGTTAAGATACCCCCTTCAAATAATCCCCGATCTCGTCTGCAAGGCTACAGTTACGTTATCAAATATCTTTTGACATCTTTAGTTGCGCAAAAAATAGTTTTAATTGCCTAAAGATGCTTTACTTTATAAAAACAATCAAGCTTCCCGGTTATATCATAGTGGGGACAACGCCTCATCTTTGTAAACTTCGGTGTAAACGACAAGATTTTCCCATGCCATCACGTAACCTTCGCCGTTGTTTAGATATGAGAAATGAAAAGGAACATGTTTTTCTAATAAAGATGGTGGCAGATTTTATCAGTTTTGAGGTTTTTTGACTGGGACACTACTATCGAGAAGATGGGATTTTTGTCAACAAACTTCTTCAATCTTCTCTCTTATAATTACCACCGAGTGTTTTAAAATACAAACAAGAAGATTGTGTTGCGCTGCAGGTTTACCATTTAAACACTTGAAACTTCTCTAAAATATACATTCCCATGTCAGTGAAGAGAGAGTAATTTTATAAAAAGATAGACTTATGTCTTAATTTTTTAGATTATGGTGTAATATTGAAATTAAATAAAAGATATAAATAATTGAAATTGCATCAAACTATGTTCATTCTAAACATTTTAATTTTACTTCATTTTCTGTGGATTATACTAATCAAGAATATCAAAAATAATATGTTGGTTTCAGAGCAAGATATACGAAGTGCCTTTATTGTCATCTATCATCTCGAGTTATTTGGCTTCTTTACTAAAACTCTGACCAATTTGATAAAATTCCAGGGATGCAGCGCCGCAGGATTTTTTTAAAATTTTAAATTGTTATTATTTATATTTTTTTATTTATTTATGTAGTTATTTATTTATTTATTTATTTAATTAATTTATTTATTTATTTATTTATTTATTTATTTTACTTTAATTCTTTATATCAGATTTTTGTTGAGACAATTGGTACAAAAATAATTTTCTTTTCAATGTCAAACTGCTATAGTGTTTTAAAAATTCTAAGAAGTACAATGTTGGAACGGCCAGATCCAGTGACTAACAAGCAACTGTACAAATCTTCTCTATAAAACAATTAAATGTAAAACATACTCTGGATATCAGACAATGCACAAAAGTTGCTGTCTTAAAAAAAAATTATCTGCCCTTGCTTTAAAAAAGAGAATAAAGAACTAAAGCATGTAAAAGTTGATTGTAATAATATATAGCACATCAAGATTGTAATAATATATAACACGTTAAGATTGTAATAATATATAACACGTTAAGTACAATGTTAGAACAATGATTGTAATAATATAAAACACGTTAAGATTGTAATAATATATACCACGTTAAGTGCAATGTTAGAACAATGATTGTAATAATATATAACACGTAAAGATTGTAATTATATATAACACGTTAAGTGCAATGTTAGAACAATGATTGTAATAATATATAACACGTAAAGATTGTAATTATATATAACACGTTAAGTGCAATGTTAGAACAATGATTGTAATAATATATAACACGTTTACGGTAGAATATAAAATGACTTATTGCATCGCATTTGGTAAGAAATATGTCGTGGAAAGGTTCTCTATTAAAATTTTTTGCTTGTTTATTCCAAATTGAAGCCAAGGTCAATGAAGTGGACGAATTATTGTTAAACCTATTAATATGAAGATTAAATGTTTTGGATAACCTTAACAGTAAAATAAATTTTAGAAGTTCTCTTGTGACATTTCAGAAATGGAGTTACACCTCCTTATTGTGACGATGGCTTACGGAATGTCCCAAACATTAAAGGTATTCAAGTATGGTCACTAAATACGACTAGAAATCGAGATTTATAAATCTACGATGACACAGATCATTAACTGTTTAAATGGTCAAACTGCAGTAGAGACAAATTTCAAATTATCATCTCACTAAAAAGTCATTAAAATTTTAAAACATCCCGCCTTTGTAATATTAATAGGAGGCAATATTTCATCAATCAGATTAGCCACTTAACGTTTTTATCTCCCTTTAATAGTTATTTTGATCACTGATGCGAAACAGCCATCTCAATGTAATTATATGTCTTAAATGCATGTTTTCAATATGATTTGTACATCATAAAATAATAAAGACATTTACACGTTTAGTTTAAAGGAAAACTTGTGCGATGTCTCAAGACGGCACTGGACAAGATAAAATCAACTTATTACAAAACTCATGATCCGAAAGAGATTCCATCCTTTCATAATGCTCTCCCTCTTGTACGTCTAAAATAAATAAACATATTAATTGAAAGGTCGTTTTAAAATCGGTGCATGCGAGAATAGAATGATGGGAGACGCTTTTAATTCCTAAATTGCGTTTGAACTCTTTTATTACCTTTCTTTTTAACTTGTTTTGATATTTGGCGCGTAAATTAATCTGAATAACCTTTCCACTTTGAAGACGGCAAATGACACTTAATTTCAATCCTAGTGAAAATAAAATTATTGAAGAAGGACTTAATTGGTAAAATGTACCCAAAACGACAATAAAATGAGTCACCTAATAGATAAAAAAAAGCCTATAAGTAAAATGTCTTTAAAAATAACATTTTCGTGTTTTATGGACTTTAAATTAAAACAAATATTTTAATTCCATCTTTAATTTACTCTCTATTTTACCTGTTTACTATGATTCATTACTTTTCAGACAAAATCGTAAACAAGTTTTTTATTACACATTTGTTTGTTTTATTTCAACTTCCCTAAAATATATTTTCATACAAATGCTGTAAGGTTATTTTTAGCACACTTAAACTATTATACTGAAATATATTTAAAATATTAAAAATTGCTACATGTATCTTATAATATTAATGAATGCAGTTTGACCTAATGATATTCTGTGTCGCATTAATTGATACGTTTCTCTTTATTCAATGCAATATAATTACTCTTTTTTTTTGCAACTTTCGGCATTGGGACTATACGAAATATATTCATGCTGCACCGAGTAACATAATCTGATTCACCCAGGCGCTTTGTGAGTATAGAATGGAAAAGAACTCAAGCAAGGGTTTGTAAGTCTATGTAAATACTAGTCAAAATAAGATTACGTTGCAACAGATAATAAATTTCAAATCTCCCTTGAAGAGTCGTCATAAGTTTAGTCAGCTGACACGTGCATTGTTCGAATGCGTCTTAAAAACATTTTATGATTTTAATTATTAAAATTTCATATGTCTTTTTAATTTTGTTCACCTCCCCAAAACGCTTCAGTGATCATTTTTATTTGTCCGTCCTTATAGACCTATTTGACCTCTTATATTGAAGACAATTACAAGTACAGTAGCTTTAATAATAACGTTTCTAATATATCTGCAGCGGTCTGTCGACTAAATTTAATCATCTAAACGATCAGACAAGCGGAAAAAGATAAAACCAAAACCTCAAAAACAAGTGGAATTTGTGAGAGCAGTAAGACAACAACAGTTTATGAATGAAAAAACACATATCAAACCCTTAGGCAGAATGATAATCCAAGACGACACAATGAAAAAGCACTTGCAATATAAATTCCATAATAACAGGCATAAACATGTCCTGCACAAAATGATCATTAGAGATGTAACCTCGGTCACCAGAAACAAAAACCTGTACCGTACTGGATTAGATTTTGCATGTGTAATCTTCCAGAAAACGGTTTTGTGTATATAGCCTTTCAATCAGTAGTTTACGCCACCGAATTGACTTTTTCGACCTTTCGATGCCGTCATGTTTTTATCTCTCTACTATCAAAATCGGATTTTGATAAAATCGGCTCCTTTACAATGCTGATTTGTAAAACCAAATGTAAAAATAAATGCTTCGGTAACAAATATTCACGAAACTGAAAGATATAATTCTTTTTTCACTTGGTTTTTAAAGGGACTTCGATAAAAGTAAGGGAGCAGCCATTTGATTTTTATGTGGGGGCTAGGATCAAATATTCGATCCTGCCTATTTTTTTCGTTGAAATTTTAGTCCTGTATTTTTTTTACGGCCGCTATTGCGGCCTGAATTTTTATTTACATTTAAAACAAAATATTTCCTGATTGAGACATGCATGTGCTGCATTTTGTTTCACACCTACAGTGGAGCTGTCTTTTTATTTTTCCAAAATCCTGGTCCTGCCTTTTTATGTCAAATTTGATCCTAGTGCCCGCAACCTCCCCCCCCCCCCCCCCGCCCCCCCCCCCCCCCGCCGCCCCCCCTCCCCCCAATAAAAATCAAATAGTTGCCCCCTAAGTGTTAGATGGATTTAAATTAGACAGAGAATTAAAAGCGAGATTGTGGATATTGCTTCAATTAATTTTCTGATAAACATAAAATATAATCAGTCTGTCACTTTAAACAACTCTAGACCTATAGTTGTCTCAAGGATACTCCGACTAATTTGTACATTTTTCCACTTGATTTAAATCGAATATTAATCAAGGGGAAATAACCAATCTGTTTTATTGGTCAAATGTACCCAAGATACTTTATGTGATAAGATCCATGATCTGAATGACAGTTGTCAGGAAAAACGCGAAATAATCTTGTCCATTCCGTCAATATTTTGATACTACAGTCGCACGGGCATGTCAACATATGATTTTATTGAAAATATTTAATTAAAAACATAAACGGGCTAATTCAGTAAATGCTGATTAAAGTATATCAGATATTGTATTTAGTCATGGGTCGCCACTTTTTGCTTGCGATGTGCAGATGTGCGTTCACTGTTTGTCCATTAATATCATAAAACCGTATTTTGAAAGAGAAGAATTAAAGAAATAGGACTCCTGGAGATATCTTTTGCATTTCAAAACGTTTGTAGATGTTTGATTTCTTTGAATTTTTAGTGTCGTCTGCTCGGTAATGCATTCGTATGTACTGACCTCACTTGACCAATGGTTACCTACAAAAGAAAACTAATGATCAGTAATTCCCACTTAATTATTTTTCAGATATGCATTTACAATCAAAGTATGGTAAGGTCGAAATTTTTAGGTGGTCTGCTTAACTTTTTAAAGAAATGCTAAATTGTTAGGAATATCTATCAAACAAATAAAAGAAAGAATGTAAATTTATATTTCACCCCAAAAGCGGTATGTAAAATCCTTATTTTAAGCACTTATTTATGTTCTCTTTTGTCATTATCTGTAAGTACTTATAGTTTTCCCCATCTATTTCTGAAACATTTTAGATTAATTCACCATTAAGAAATTATCGTAATAGGAAATCTCTAAAATTTAAATGTTTGTGACATCGGTGCAACCTGATCTTAAAGAAAAATTAATTTTCAAAATATGTTCACTGATGACACTTTAGATATCGAACTTTGTCATTATCTGTAATGTAAAATGCCTTGAAAAGAAATGACCATTGTCTGGATACATCCTATCTTAACATGATGCTAAACAAACACGCGATATAAAACAGGATCATCATTTTGTGTAATATTAATGCAAGTAATTTTATTGCATGCTCGACTAAGACATTATCATTTAAGTTATCTTATCACAGCAAGATTACAACATTTTTGAAAAATATGAGAAAATAATTTGAGAACGAACAATAAGGTACCACGGGGCGTTTTTCTATTTGTCTTGCTAAATGAGAACAATGCGCATGTTTCAGATCTGTTTCATCATTACGCTTAATATGCTTCATTTACTTCCTATAAAGGATAATACAGTCAAACGCATGCAAGATTCGGATAAATTTTAATCAGACAAGAAAAATTTATGGTATCAAAATATTATTATCTATTTCTTGCATGTTAAGAATGCTTAAAAAATATTTAGCAAGGGAAAGCAGTTTCAAAGCAACATTACAGGTTATGTACATGTTATATCTCTAGACATCACTGTGAAAAATCCACATTAATCGTCTCTAACGCCTCTCGTGTTCGGTGTGCATGTGATATTGGACACTCTTTGATCATTTCTGATATAAATAAACTTATTTTGGAATTATCATATGTAGAAAACAAAGTAATAATAGTATTAAATACGTTGTATAATAAATTTTGGGCTATATAAGGACACTAACATAATATAATTATTATTGAAAAAAACCTACATATATATGTATTTAACACACAGTTGACGGGACTGTCAAACAAGTTTGAGATAACAGAAATTTTGATTTATCGAAACTGTAGAACTGTAAACCACATTCATAACTTGTAAAAATGCCGGTGTAGTGTTTAGAACATTGGACCAATGTTTCAGATCAGGGATCATTTGCGACGCCTTATCGACACCATTTGCGAGGATGGTCTTGATAAAAGATGCTAATCCGTAGACAGGAGACAAAAATGCAATTTTCTAAGAGCAACATCCTCTGCACCTAAAAGCCCCGCCCCCCCCCCCCCCCCCCCCCTTGTAGACGTAGAAAAAGAGTAGACTAATATGTTACTAGACGGGCCGTTTGAGCCAAGTGGCCATGGCAAGTGGCATAAGCTGGTCTAATTTGTTTCTCAATCCACTTTCAACTCAGTTAAAACTATGCAGGCTCTTTAGCGCCCTCTAGATGTTGAATGCCACGTGAAAGGTTCCGTTGCTTCAGAAATCATGTTCTACTGTAATCCAAGCTTAAATACTATTTTTCCTATTTACCATAAACTTTGATCGAGTTAAGTTTTCGTAGAATTGTTCCCAATCCAACCCAAACTGAAAATTCGGTACTGTGTTTAAGATCAGGTTAAAGTTTGTGAAAACGCCCGTTTGATTTATAAATTGCAAAATAAGAGATCGAGGTAAGAGGTACGACTTGCGCAAATTGGTGAAATTACGAATTGCAAACAATTAATAATAATCTGTAATTTTTAAATATAAGGTCAAGCTTGTATCTACAAAAGGAAAACTCTTTCTGTAATCTTGAGAGTTAAAAATCAATTAAAACTGGATCTTTTAAGAGATTTTTAACCCGATATCAGAATCACACATATTATCTTTTGTCAACAGTTTTCTTTTAAAATCGTTTTGTCTCTAACAATGCGAAGATTTGATTGACTGTCCTTTCTAATGCTGACAACACTTCAGAAATTCACAAAAATTAATGTAATCATCAAGATCTATGTCAAAAGAACTACTTGTTACCGAAAGAATATCTTAAGGTGTATTTTAAAAACCCATCGACCAGAATACACATAAATCATGAATTAATTCGATTAATTATTTTATCTTTTCAGTATGCCACACAAAAAGTTGTAATGTCATAGTCATTTTTGAATTTGACGAAAATTTTAAATGTCAATATTTCAATGAAACAGAGCTACGGATAATTCTAACTTTCTTGTTATAAAAATATAGACGCTTTTAACTTGTCCTAAATTTACAAAGCTATCGACGAAACCTGGAGAAGTTTTTTTTATTGTCTGATGGCTTGTTTATCTCAGGTATGGATAGATATGTTCTTGGATGGTTTAGGTACATGTAACAAATTTTCGAGATGTTTCTGTATTTATTATACAAGTTCTTCATTAGAATTATCGGTAATTTGACTTTCTTTTTTTTCGCTTAGGATTTCACTGACGACTCCTTATTTGTCGAAATGCTTGAGGCATGCTGCGAGTTTCCTCTCTACCCGTCTGTCACTTTGTTAGTCGTAGTGTCTTTGTCCAACAAATAGATGATATATGTGAATGAAAGTGTTATTTGCGATTATTTGTAACGTTATTGACTGTGAACCTTTATGAAACCATAGCTATTTTACTGTGAGCACGACTACATTTTTGGCCCTGTTATATAAATTATATACAGTCCAACCAATTTAACTGAATAAGCTTTAGTGCGTTATAAACCTAAGAGGGTCAGGATAGATGATGGGAAGGTCTGGGTGCCCGTAAAACCGGTTTAACCAGACCACTGCTAAAGTATCTGTGACAAATAAAACTATACACTATCGCTCTGGTGTTTGATTCTTTTGAAAAATGTATTTGTAAAAGCAAGATATAAGTTTCTCTGTTTTCCAATACAAAAATTGATACTTATAGAATGTGTATAAAACGCGTGTTATCAATGTAGGATTTGTCTTTACGACATCAATATTTAATGTATAGCAACCTTATTTTCCGTGAAGAATACAACCAGAGTCCAATATTCCACGATATTGCCGATACATATCAAAATACAATCTCCTAATTCACATGCTTTTCAGTAACAATTACCCGCTAAGTATAAAATATTTGAATTCAAAATGACGGAATAATCCATAGGAATGAGCCAAACAACAGCAGTTTGCTGAAAAATAGAAACAAAATTCTTATCACAAAAATATAGTATACTATAAATATATTATAATGATAAACGATCTGTATATACTTTAAAATATGGTTTTTGTGTATACCAAGAATATATGACCAGACTCAAGCTAGCAGCCACTTTCTGGCAGCCATTCGCTATCAGCCACTTTTTTTAAATGTCTAAAAACCAAAGATTTATACCTAGGGTAGGATTTTGATTTAGAACTTCAGTACGATAAAAACATATATTCATCGTCTCCTTTAAGATAATGAATTTTAAAATATTTATTCTAAATAAAAAATGGAGTCAAAGTCAAATATAGTTTTTGTCCTTTTATCAAATATCGACAGATTCAGCTCTATAAATCAATATTTTTCCAGATACGAAGCAACCATGTAGAAGTTTATAATAGATAATCCCTTTCACTCAAATCTCGTGAGTTGCCGGGAGATATTGCGAGAGGCTATCGGAGAAGACCCTTTTATTCTAATCCTGTAATTCAGAAAGTGATATATCTTCTGTTGATGATTTTCGATCTCAACAGTAATAAGATAAATGACCTTTTGTGTCAAAATATTATCAAAACTTCAAGTAAATAATGAAGAAAGAAAATGGTTTGTCAATAAACCCGATTACAGGTTCGGTCTCGTTTTCTTTTAGAAAATGTTTTCCGATTCACTGTCAAATTTGTTTTCAAAAAATTGTTCTTCGCTACTAGTATTTTGCACTAATGCGCATTTCGACACATTATAACAGTTAATTGATCTAAATTGTGGTGAATTAGACTTGCCGCAAGTCTCTGTGTAATATATTGTACCTTTTATAATTACTTCTTTGCTACTAAATGCACCTCTACTATCCATACTTATTTACTATCAAACAGTGTACACACAATGATAGTATATAAATATGGATAGAGAAGTGCTTTATTTTCATAAAAATAATTTAAAAATTAAAAATTACATAGGGACTTGTAGCAAGTCTAGTGGTGAATTTGATACAAAATGACGACTATATATAGATACAGGCAATATATATGTTTGCATATATAAAACACAGTGTATCTCTTAATTTGTCTTAAACAGTTTTGTTATCCTATTGCTTTAAATCTCACTGAGGTTCTTCATTGCCAAAACCAATTGTTCCTTTAAGTCTTTTTCTTTATTGTTTATTTATTAATATAATTTTAATTTCTTTGTTTATTTATCATAATTTTTATCAACACGTCAGTAAATCAACTTAAAGTTGGGGAACAATGTTGTTTTCTTGTGAAAATATCAAGATTAATGAATTTTATAACATATTTTATTCAAGATCCTACTATTTTGTGCATTGCGATTTCGAATAAACGAAGACTGAGTGTAATGCGCAAAGGATTTTGTTGGTTTTTCTATATTAGACTTTTATGAAATATAATTAAATAACTTGAGTAACAGGAATACACAGAACAACATAAATAGGTTCAATTTCAAGATTTTAGTTCTTTAGTCTATGATATTTTTCCTGTCTTTGACTATTAAACTGTAAAACTTAATAAATAACTAGCAATTTAGTCAAATTTCATTTCATTTTTCAAAATAACATCACATATATTAAATCTTTCTTCATACACAAACATTTCTTTTTTCATTATCAAAGAATTTGACTATTAAGAGAAAAAATTATGTCTACTTCAAGTGAATGGGTCTTTTGATCTTGGACCAAAAAAATATCTCTCACAATTAAACGCGGCACCTTCTTAATGTTTCATCCGTTTCACATTCCTGATATGATTGTGCACTTGTCAGATATTATTCATATTCAATGAGTAAGGAAGATTCACTTTCTAACATCTGAAGAAATGAAACAAACAGCTCATTGTTCGTTATCGAAATAGATGTAAAAAAATTAAAAAGACAGACAAAAATTATCATGCGTGCTCTCTAAAAATCAGTGTCAATTTTAACAGTTTTTGCAGGTAGAAATGAAAACATATAGAGTTTCGAACTTTTAGTCGTTTCATTGGTGAATAATTTTACAGATCTTATGAGCGTAGAAGTTGTTGAAAACACACCAGGCCAATAAAAGTTAAGATTAAGATCATTTTGGACGGGTCAAAATCATGCATAATATGAAATTGTTTTTGTTTTGTCCTCTTCCAAGTGAAATTATTCCTGGTAATGCACCTAGATTCTGAGTTACATTTTTTTATGTTGAAAACAAATGAAGGAATACGTATTCCATAACGTATGAACTATAGGCATCGTTGTTTGCTGCAGTTGCCATCGTCACCACAAAATTTATATGTAATAATTCAAATGACGGCAAAAAGATTCTACTATATAATTTTTATTTCAGTTAACCTTATTTGTTTTAGTTTAAACTAATTTATATATAGAGGATTGGGTAAAAGTCATACCAACTTATGCTAATCCCTCTTCACTTGGCGGGTACTACATCGCCCCCCCCCCCCCCCTTCCCTGTAGCGGCATATTAGCATACTCTGTTTCGACATCTACAGGCAGTCTTAAACGTGCTTAGGGCATTGCTCTCCCTTAACACGGGGACAACCATTTTTCGTCCTCATCCGACGGACTAGCATCTTTCAGTGAGTCCATCCTCGCAACTGGTGTCGATAGGGCGTCGCAATTTTGATCACCTGAAATGGTCATTGCGAACGGTAATCGAACCAGAAACCACTACACCAACAATTTTAATAATCAGTTTTCACATTTTCATCTTTTTTTTCGACGAAATAAAAATCCCACTTCATGAGGCAATAACTGAAGAGTAATTGATTAGCCCACTGACTGTTGTGGTTTATTTAACCAATTGAACCAAAATTGTTATATTTACAAAACCACAGCTTTTATATATAAAAATCTCTTATGAATGAGTTTTAATAATATTCTCTCAATACAATTACAGAAAATTCGACAAATCAAGTTGTATGCAGGAGTCATCGTATTGTGATTTGACAGCGCGAAATTACACTCTGAACATACTAAATATTAATCATTTTATTATTCAAATTCATTAATGTCTCAGGTATCGATAAGAAACCTCTGAATGTTCAATTTTCATTATATTTTAAGATATAAAATTCTTTTTCTAATTCCACCTGCTATTCTTTCATGAGAAAAATTGTCCCAATTAATTATTGTGAAGTCACGGAACGCCCGCCATTAAAATGAATAAAAGACAGATTCTGTTCCACAAATAATATGTCCCGGTTCACCTATGAAAGATTGATAAAAACCAGTTTTCATGTAGATATTATAATAAGACAAGATAAAATAATTTTATACCCGTGTATTCAAACATCATAATTTGTACCCAATGACCTTTCTTAAGGAGATTTTGGCACTATTCAGCATATGAATGCATGAAAAAATCTCAATTATGAGAGGTAGGGATTACAAAAAAGATGAAAATCTTCTCAATTATCGTCAGATATTACATTTTAACGACGTGCACTTGTAGTTTGATTATGGATATTGAAATTGATAAATAATATAAATATTTTGACACTTTTTCAATGAATTTCATATTGAAGATTTGCTTATAATTCTTAATCTATCTAAAATCCGACCTTGTGAAATAGCTTTATTTACACCGTTGTATTACTCATCGTATCTACTATGTATTAATTTTACAAAGAATGTATGATGTGTTTATTTTTCACAATTTTTTATATTGAATCGTATTTATTTTCTCAGCGCACCTGTAGAAAGGGGATAAATTAAATTTTTGTAACTTCTATAGAACAAGAGAAAAATTATGAATAGATATAACCCAAGAATTTCAATGGAATAAAACGAATATAGGCTTTAGAGAACAAAATAATTTAAAGATGAGTAAAATATGTCGGTTGTAAACTTTAGCAAACTGATCAATTAACAAATAAAATACAACAAAATAAATAAATAAATAAAATAATTTAACAATTGAAAGACTGAATTAATTTGATTTTCTATAACGAACTGATGATATTAAATATAGAATAAATAATATAATATAATATCTTTGAACAATTAAAAGACTGAAACAACTTGATTTTCTATAAGGAACCATTTCAAAAAAATTACGTATTGAATAAGTACACATGATATCAAACCTGTCCTACTTTTTCAAAGCGTGAGAAATCATACGTAAAGATAAGTATATGGTTCCTAATTAGTTCCTAAAAATGGTAAGGATACTTTAATTTTATATGCAGAAAATAACGTCAGTAAGCTCATTATGGGTGACATCACTTAAAATGTCAAACGATCTAATTATAAAAATTGAAAAATATGCGGTACGTATATATAAGCAGGTTTCTGTGACTTATATAAGCTTCATATCACTAAGATCGCTTCCTACATTTGAATATAGGTTAGTAGGCCTTTCGTGACAATGGGTTCTGTAACCACGTACATACACTATGCAGTGTGACATACTTTTAACAGACACATGTGACTTTCTACACATATTAACATGTATATTCATTGTATACAGATATATACATGCGTGAACTTTATAAACTTGTTAAAGAAAAAATATATTTTTTCTTCTTAATGGCTTTAATGAAAATAGTGCATGTTAATTTTCCCTACTTTTCTGTATTTTTGACTCCAATTTCGTGTTCATAAATCTTGATTACACTTTATATCAGCCTCTTGTAACAGTTTATACTATCAGATTGTTGAATTATTCGATATTGGATTCTATAAGGGAAGTTAGTCAAGAGAATGTGATATGCGATTTACACAGTAATAAGTTATAAGCTATTTTTCTCTTGTCACTGTTGACCAAAACTTAAAAACATTCAGACCTTTCCATATGATCAAACCTCTGCCATGCACTATGCATATCATTTAATATGGTTTTATGACCAAATACTTCTAATTCTGCTGATAAAGTATATACCTGTTATGTAAGTATTTGGTATACCCCCTGAGAGTGTTAGCCGGACAAGGGTATATCCTATTTATATCATGATGCTCTGAAAACTGCAAATGATAGGATTTAAGGTATCCGGACCATAATAGATCATGATCGAAAATTGTATCTCTTTTTGACCGTGAATGGCTGAACCAAACAATTTAAAGCTGGAATTTTGTATATATCTTTTTCTCAAGTTGAAACACACTTTGTTGCTTATATGCAGTCTGTAAAAATAAGTTAGTTATATTGGAAATTCCGAAGTTTGTCGATAATTACCGAGGTCATTTCAATTGCGTTGTATGGAACATCCGGGAACTTTTGAATAATCACGTGGTCATTTATGGTCCGGATACCTTAATAATTTATAAGGAGGGTCTACCAGTCAAAGATAAAATATCATAAATGCAGGATATCTGGTTAAATTTTATGGCATCATGATATAAATAAAACTATCAATACTAAGCCGAACAAATGGTCTTTCATAACAAATATGTTATATGTTAGACTAATGGACATTCAGGCCAACCATTTGTATTTCATAACCTGATAATAAATAAATTGTATTTAAGACCAATAGACTTTCGGACTTACCACATCCATTTCAGAACAAATAATTTATATTTTGGTCTAATGGACTTTCAGACCATTCTCAAATATATTATATTTTAGATTATTAAATAATATAATAAAAGTAGCCTTAATATCACAAATTTGGCAATTAAATACCAATTACATTGCCCTGGTCCTTACAAACACTGGTATTTATATGAAAATTTATCCGGTTAATAATTTAATACAGATTTTCGGCCCGGGACAATACGGAATAGAAAGTCTTTTGCCCCGTTAAGTATGCACTAAGGCAATACAGCTTCCAAATAAGGTAATATGGAATTCCACACGGACCGGTTTTAGTGACAGGTTAATAATACGGAAAGTCATATTGAATTCCATACGGACCGGTTTTACAGGCTACTGATCATACTGAATAGCTGTATATAGACTGGCTTGTCATACGGACTGGCCATACGGACCAGCTGTACGGACTGTTTGGATTATTTAATAAAAGTGTTACCAATTTGCTGATTCTGCACTGGCTCTGTATTGATTCTCGGTCAGCTATATTGGCTCTCAGCTCTACGGGCTTCGGAACGAATACAGATGGTCCAATTTTAAACTTGTGTCTGGTGATCCGGACTCTCAACCAAGATGGACGCCAAAGCCGAAATTAGTTTCACATTGGACTCTATGGGAAAACTCATTTAAAAATCTTGTCTGAAACCACCGGATCAATTGGAACCAGACTTTGCAGTATTTGTCCTTAGATGGTCTTTCAAAATTTTCCCGATGACCCGGACTTTCAACCGGGATGACCGCCACAACCACGCATATGCGTTTCATAACAAAAATATTATATTTTAAACCAATGCATTTTCGGACCAACCTCATACATTTCATCACAAATACATATGCATTTTATGTTAGACTTTCCGGCGGACCAGAACACGCATTTCGAACTAACAAATGCATTTAATTTTATTATTGTCTTTGTTCTGTTGTATTAAACTTCGGATAAATCGGTGTTTGTGTGTGTGATAATAGTCCACAGGAATGTATTTTATATTTTTGTCGATTAATACTATCATTTGTGAAGTGCCTTAAATATGCATGCGAAATTCCATTCTGCTTTTAGATGTTAATACATTTAAAAACGTCGTATTACTGTCCATTCTATCTAATTTGAATATTGCTTGTCTATAGTATCAATTTCGATGGTCGATTAATTGATTTTCTTATTTTCTGAAAATGATCAAATGGATTATTTAAATCATAATGAAAAGATTAATCCAAATATACTTAAAATTGTGTCCATATAAACAATTACCTGCACTTTAAATACAAATATAAAGTAATGAGCTCACATTAAAAACTTCCAAATGACTTAATTTTCTAGTTAAAAACAATTTACCGACATCATACGTACAAGATGGCGTCATTTATTGTGTCAGCATCTGCGTTTAAGATGCAGTTTTCTGAAAGATATGACAATAGATCTTTTTGTGCCTCATTAATTTTTGGTACTTAAGACGTTTGCCGCAAAATCATGAGTAGAAAAAAATGTTGAAAATTCGATTTATCCGTCAAAGTTATTTTTATTAGTATAGCCAGTTTTTATGTTTCGCTATTAGTAAAAAAACGACTTGCGGCAGGTGGGTATTGGAGGTTTTACTGTCATGTGCAGAAGATAATTTTTGTTAATATTTCTTTACTTTGTACTTAAATTAAAAATGAAAATATAAAATCATTCAAAATGAATTCAGTCAAATATTTGGTAAAACAAATGTTGTTTATCGTCAGCTGTGCTACATGGCCAAGTAAACTACACGAACGAACTTCCGGTACGCAAACCGGAAGACTTCAATTTGTTTGCTTACTGTGCTGTTATTGTTTATTCAAATATGATGCATTAAGCTGCACATCTATGACAGCATGCGTAAATGATTTCCGAAAACAATGAGCAAAATGATTGGAATTTATTTATGCAACATCAAATATTCATTACGTTAAGACAACTTTATCTTGTACCAACAGTGTCCGGAAGAAATTGTCAAGCTACTTTTCATCTTGACCTTGTCAAATGACCCCGTTGTCAAATTGCGATAATAACTGTTTACGACACTAACTTACCGTTTTAAGACATACTTGTACTTATGGACACTTGAGAATATCCGTTCTCGACGCAAAAATTGACTTCTGTATGCAACTTCCCAAAGATAATTGTCTTTTCATCAAGGAACTAACATTGATATGATAATATTACATTGGGCGTCTCTACTTTACTTGAGAGAGACTTTTAACCTACGTGTGGCACATACTTATTTTAATCAAAATAACTTTTTTTTTAATAAAAAGTTTAGAGTCGAAGTTCAATTAATGTCCATCAAGATTTCCTACATGTTCGTTCAGTAAATCTAGTAATACACTCAAAAATTTTTTTTTCTGTTTCATGAATATGGGTTTTGAATAATAGTTTTCTATAGTTTGGACCAAGAAATTTTTATTCTTTTGTTCAAATAATAATCTATACAAAATAGTCTGCTTTTAGTATAACACCAAATATACAATGAATGTAGTGGTCTCACTAGCCTCTTCCGGTTAGGAAAACATTATTACTTGTTCATTAATAAGAAATTCAAAGACCTGCGTCTAAGTAAATGGTAAAAGAAGAAAGCTCCTGAAATACAATACATGCAAATATATTATTGTTTGTTTTGGAGTTTATATTTACAGTGTGTGAATAAAAGAAATACAAAATGAAATCGAGTAACCGACCCTTCAAATTGATTCACTGACCAATGGTCACTTCTAGCTTTCTTCTCTACACTTTGAAGTTATCTGTTTTCTCTCTTTCAATTATTTGATTAGCAAACAGGTTATTGTCAGTCTGTTAACACGTCAATGTAAACATCCTTGGTCCATTTATATAAAGACTTTTATGTTTGAATAAAAATTACAACATTAGTCAAAAAGTGTGTTCTTCAGCTAATTAAAATTGGAAGATAAGCTAAATATAGATGAATATTCAATAGAAAAAATAATATAGTACATATTAGACTGTGCTTAAAGAACATAAAGATAAAGAGTTTAGGAGATAAAACAATAATTTTCCATATGTACATATTCATTTACTTCAGAGAAAAGTCAAAGACACATGAATTTATGAAAACATTAATCCAGAAAAGAAATATAGAGGTAAATCGTGCTAAGAAACCTTGTGAACAGCCCATGGCCAGAAAACGGTTTCCTACAAAGTTTGCGGTTAGAGTGTCTCTCTCCTAAACTAACAAATCCTCGAGAACGGGCTTGGCTGCTGACACAAAAGCTACCCAAACAGGGGTATGTTGTTCCGACACTGCAGTCATCACTTATACAATTTTACAGTCGTCGTTTATACGAACTTGTAGATCGTTGTGGAATATCAGTCTCCCAGGTGAAATATGATTTTCTTTCATTTCTCATAGTTTTGCTGTTTCTATATCAACGAACATGTCATTTTACTAGACTTGATCTGGGCAAGAAGAGGCAGGAACTGTTTACCCATCCGGACCACCTGAGTTCACACCTGTTTTTTTTTTTTTTTGTTAGGTCCGCAATGCTCATTTAGTTTAGTTATTTATGTTGTGTGTTTGTATTTTATTTGTTATAGTTTTTTTCGAATCTCGGATTTGCCTCCGTCTCTGCATTTGTGATTGTTGGGTAGCCTTTCGGATTTTCTTTACATTGTCTTAGATGAGTTCTCCATTGCTTACTTTTTGTCTTCTCCGATCTACATCAGTGTATAAAAAAGTCTGGTGGTTAATTTTTTTATAATATATGTATATTATATATTCTTTACACTGTTTACTAATTCCATGCTGTTCCTATCTTTATGAACTGAACGAAGAGCTACTGTAAACTAAATTAAAACTGTTTTACTCTATAAAACAAATAAGAGATTGAAAGAATATGGTCACTCAAATCATTTAAACACGATAAATTATAGAAGAAATATATAAACCTAAAGTCCAAATAGTTGATACAAAATAAAGCACGAAACAAAAAAATAAATAAACTGTGAAAAAGACGGTATATTCGGGACAATGTTAAAAAGATGAAATATTTCATTAAAACGGAATAAAGGGGAAAACATTTGTGTAAAGTTCGGCGGAAGCACATGAAAGGTTACGACAGTGGGAACAGGTCCAACATCATCTTAGATATTGGAACAGTGTAATGGTCAATCAATTCGTGATGACGACCGTAAAATTTCCTAAGTGATGATATCAACTTATCCATGATAAAACCCTGGTTAAGAACGTTCATTTCTTATGATTAAAATTCAAGGAAATGATGAGGAAATTCACAGTCAAACCATATAATCAGTTTTTCTACGAAATTTTTTAAATATATGACAGCGCTTTCAACCCAATAATTATTCTAGAATTTTGTAATCCTGTTTTGGTACACAGTTTTCATTGCTAATGCCGTGCGCCTGAACTGGGTGACTTTATGCAGATATTATCCGTTCGGGAAATATGACTGATCTGAATCAATACGGGTATTTAGTCAAGCGGCTTCTTATTCAAGATGATATTAAAAATAAATCGTGTCAGTAAAAAGTATTACGAACCAAAATAAGAAATATTTAGCAATATCTGACACGCACACAAAGGCTCTCTACGCTCCGTACCACAATTGAGAAGTGGGCGTTCCCAAACAATAATAAAACATTGTCATCACATTGATCTGTATGTAAAGCTTTTTAATGACTTGAATAGTGGGATGTTCGGAAACTATCCAGTATGATTGTGTCACAATTAGTATGGGAGCAGTTAATTTTTGTTCAAGATGATAAAGTCAATACACATTATGAATAAAATTGACTTTTCTAATAAATGGGTTGGAATTGTACACATAGGATGATCATGACAGGTGCTTGTAAGGTTCAGGCGAGGTATTCCTTTTGTTGTCGATGTTTACAAGTAAAGATAGACTTGTTTATATAACATCACACCCTCAACAATAGTAAATGAAAAATAAAGTCTACAGAATTGTCAGGCAAATGGTATTAGACAAAGAGTGTCAATTTTGTTTCGACAACTGTTCTGACCTATGTATCTAAACGAACAGACTCCAAGACTAAATCAATATGCTATATATACCCGTTCGTTTTCCAAAGCATTACAGCAATGGCAGTAACAAAATACTAGTAATAATTATATCATGTGAATATTTAAATAGTATATTATATATGTGGAAAACAGTGAATTCATTCGCTTCTTTGTACAATGCGACAAATGATGGTTTGAACGGCGCCGAAGAGTCCGGCAATTATTTTCCATTCCATTGTATGCTGTTTTTCTACTTTCAATTTTATACATTATTTTAGCATTATTTCCAGTATTATTCATTTCGTTTTTGAAGTATTTTAATTCTTTGAACTACTGCTGAGGCCAAAAATGACTATACATGCATGCTTATGTTTGATAGCCCAGACCTTTACTTGCTCATAGTTTTAACACAAGTTTTTGGAAGTAATTTATAAGGTGTAAAACAACATCCAACATCAACATTTAGACATCGGCAATGATAAAACTGTAAAGTTAAAAACTTAGAACAGATCTAAGCATCCACCAACAGTATAACTAAAAAAACTTAAGACAGATCTAAGCATCCACCAACAGTATAACTAAAAACTTTGGCCAGATCTAAGCATCCACCAACAGTATAACTAAAAACTTAGGACATATCTAAGCATCCACCAACAGTATAACTAAAAACTTAGGACAGATCTATGCATCCACCAACAGTATAACTAAAAACTTATGACAGATCTAAGCATCCACCAACAGTATAAATAAAAACTTAGGACAGATCTATGCATCCACCAACAGTATAACTAAAAACTTAGGACAAATCTAAACATCCACCAACAGTAGGACTAATAACTTAGGACATATCTTAGCATCCACCAATAGTATAACTAAAAACTTAAGACAGATCTAAGCATCCACCAACAGTATTACTAAAAACTTAAGACAGATCTAAATCCACCAACAGTATAACTAAAAATGTTAAGTTTGTTTTCTAGGTTTACCTTGTAATTTTGTTAATGTTTCTCATTGTCGTCTTCCTATTTAACTGAATGTTTTCGTAACACAAATATTTGAAATATGGCATAAACAAACTCTGTTAAATTTATAACTTATTTTATTTTTTTCTCTCATTTAAAAATATTTTCTCAGACAGTTGTATAGTAAGGTATCACAGCAAACGCTTGTGTATGGTTTTTCAAACATGTGACCATCACATAACGTGATTCTGAAATTCTATTGGCAGTGATTAATCAATAAATTAAATGAATTTACAAAATGGATGAAACAGTAAAGCTTTGTTTTTTCATGAACATTGGGTGTAAATATGAAATGATTGTCAACAAAATAAAGGCAAAAGGTAGCACTTCAAACAAACAAAAATATACAAAATAATCTTATAAGGTAGCACCATCTGGCTTTTGAAATGTATAAATACCCGATGTCTAATTAGCTTGGTAAAGTAGAGCAAAAAATCACAAAAAAGACAGCAAAAACTACATTTTTACAAAACATAAGCAATTTTTTTGTCTATTTTCATCTATAAATTCCACTATACCTTAACCATTTTTAGATATTAAAAAATACATTATATTCCCTAAAAGAAAAAATGCAATAATAATGGGAACACATGTATCCATCGATTACAATAAAAAAAATTAAATGCAACTATATTTCTATATCTATTACTAATAAACGAGCGGTGTAGACTCTTGCCTTAATTTTAAAGTTTCTTCATTCAAGTCTTCAGATTTTTTAACATTACAAAATGAATCTGTAACAATTTTGTCAACATTGTTATTATTTGTGAGACAGTTATCTCCCTTAAGGAACAGAGGTTGTTGTTGTTCATCTTCTTCCTCGTCTTCGTCTAACATCAGTTCTTCATCAGAACTGTCAGTATTTTCATCGTCATCGATATCATCTTCGACTGTATCATCGATTTTATCTTCATCTTGTTCAACCAGTTGATCAACAGTAAATTCTCCCTTCAAATCGGAATTGAAAGTGGAATGTGGATGCGGAATGGTGGTTGCTTTTCCGATAAAATTTCTAATTTCTGAGAAATATGACTCGTCCTTTTCGTCTAAATCGGGTTCGTTTACTGGCGAATCGGCAACGATTGGTCCATCGGTTTCATGCTTTTTAAGATGGCGGTCAAGATTTGTTTGCTGACCAAAGCATCTTTCACACAAAGGACATTTGAATGGTTTTTCTTTGTTATGAATGTTCCTGACGTGTCTCTGTAAATTAGATGAAATACTGAACGATCTTTCGCAATATTTACATTTGTACGGCTGCTCCCCTGTATGTGTTCTCAGGTGACGTGTCAAGTTGGCAGAACGAGGAAACACTTTCCCACAGAATTTGCAAGAATATCTTTCTTTCAGTTTATTTATTGAACCTGTGTATCGGAATTGTTCACCTAACTTGTCCATCTTCAGTCCATGAGACAACGGAAAATTTGGCGACTCTGGCTTCAGCATTCCTTGAACAAATGGATTCATAGTCGGAAACGAAGTATTCACAGGGAAGCGTGGTAGTGATAATAGCTTAGATGCTGCTTTCATATGATCACTGTCCATTCTTAGTGCATGCTCAAATATAAGCGGGTTCGGAATTTGCGGATATGCGTAATGCAGTTTGTTTTCTGGTTGGCTCACATTACGAAAGTCACCATATATATGAGTCTTCCGAGAATTTTCTGGCGGGGTCATTTCTCTGGTAGATTTTCTGGTCAGATCGAGTGGTTGTTCAGCTGATAATTTTGTAGGTTGTCGTTCTTGATCCGTAGCATACGAGACAGGCGATGAAGATGCAGAACCATTTTTAGAAAGGTCAAATGGCGTTTCCTGTTCTACTTTCGGTCGTTCCATATCATTATGAGTAGTTCTTGACACAGGTTTGGGAATAAATATTTGTGGCTGGAAAAGTGGTCGATGTACAGTTTCCGACTGTGAATGATTCTCCGACTTCTTATGTGTACTACTTTCACTTTCAGCTTCCGAACCCGATCCCGAATCTCTGTCGCCATGGGAACTTATACTAAAGTCACTATGATCGGACCCTGAAGAATGTTTTCTCATTCTTTTTGCTGGGGGTGTATCATTCTCAAAAAGTCTATGAGATTCAATCGAAGTAATTGGTGTTTTTCCTGGGGAACCTGTCTGTCGCAATTTGGAGATGCCTCCAGCTGTGAAGGAAGCTGGTAATCCTGGGAATGGGCTGCTGTTCGGAAATACCGGAAATGTTCCTCCAAGAGGCGGGTAGAATGGATATGTTGGTCGGTACATAGAAAAAAGTGGATTAAGTACTCCAGTTTGCGGTGTTGTTTGGTGAAGATTGATGGTATTAATTTTTTCTGGTGTGAATCCAAGATGAAGGCCATTACGTAGTGCCCCTTCGCAGAATCTTTTGTGTTTACTTAATGACGTCATTGTCGAAAATGCTTGTCCACAATCCTTGCATTTTATCTGTTGTCGACAATCAGCATGCATTCTTTTATGTCGACAAAGATTTGAGAACTGAGTATATGCTTTGAGACAAACTTCGCATTGAAAGGGTTTAATACTGCTGTGAATGTGCTGATGCTGCTTAAGACCACTGGAGGTCGCAAATGTCTTTCCACACTCGGTACAGGTGTGACATCTAGCTCCAACATGTTGTGACCTAATATGACGTTGAAGGTTACTTGGATCTGTGAATATTTTGTTGCAATTTTCACAGGAATATCTCTTCATTGCATCGTGTGCAGCCTGTGTAAGGAAATAAAAAAGAAATTAAATCAACTGCAAGCATTAAAGTGGGATATATAACAGCCATTACAATTTGAATACTGCCGTACTTTAAACTGTTGAAATGTGTTTTATGCAACTATAAATGTATTGCAAGTAACTCAAACTTGGATCAGGGTAAAAAATATTAAAAATAAATATGAAGTAACAAATAATGTTGTACCTGATGTTTCAAAAGATTGGAATGGAACTGGAAGGACTTTGGACATTCGTCACATCTATAATCTCCTTCACCGGTCTCGTCTCCAATGCTGTAATAGATACGTACAAACAATTACAAACGATTGTGAATGCACAGCTTATGGTCAAGATTATAATCTCTATAAGCTTATCTTACCCTCTAGGAGATAACGCTTATGCTTATAATATATTTTTTAGTTTTTTTTTTATCTAAGAAAATATTGAAATTGCTCGATGTATTATTTGGGATATCTATTAAATTTAATTAAAATAAACATGATAATTGTGATTTACATAAACTGACAACTGATTGCGATTAATGGACTCGATGTGTTTTCTCTGGCTCTTCCCTTTCGAATTTTGGCCTGTTCGATTACCAAGCCTATTATCTTGACTACTCGATTTGTGAACTTTTATTACTTACTCAATATACTGTTTTAAATGCTCGACCGTTTAGTATACTAACACCATAACGATTGCCATTTTAGCTATCTTAGATCCATGTGATCCACAAATAACGAAAGTTCACATAAAATATAATGTATTAGTGTATTATTTTCGAATCGTACTCAAATACTACCATACAAATGGATATCGTGGAATGCAATAAAAAGTTCGAATACATTAATGATTGACATTTAAACTTATAATAGAAATATAATTCTGTAACAGACGATAATACTGAATATAATAATTGACCTTTATTGTGAAGTCGACATGATTTTAAATCAGCGACATGATCCTCTATCAAAACAAACTTCAATTTCAAGCTTTTTGTGGTTTGAATGGAATTGGACAAGTTCATTGTGCGTTTAACAAAAACTAAGTTCTCATAAGTCGTTATTTTTTGGTAGTTATGATAAATTAAGTTTGATATAAAATTCAATCGGTACATTTTCATTTTATCAAATTTTTCCTTTTCAATATTTTAAAGAACAATTTAGTGTCATACTCAGTGAACATTATGGAATAATTTCTGTGGCTTTTCAAAAGTAAAATCCATGACATAGTTACTAATTACTGTCAGAGATAATTTTCTCATCTGTTAACTAATGTGTCGTGACACCATTAACAGAACGATCTACCTAAGAACCACAAAGGTACGACTCAATGACAGAGCAATTAAACCGACGTCTTTATGCCTATTTTAATTGATATTGCAGTCTACATGTACAATGTGAGTATGTCAGATACAGTACCTGATCTCCACAAAAAATACATGTACATGTTCTTCTATAATGAAAAGTGGGTTTTAATTTCTACAAAACGGAAACAAACCTTTTTGATTCCTCCTCAGAAAGCTGGCCATTCGTAGGAATCATACTTCTGACACAGGAATACGTTTGGTGTCGCTTCAGTTCTTCACGTGAGGACAAAATCGCACTACAGTCTCCACACTGATACGTTGAAACTTCTGGAAAAATAAGTAATTACTCATTTACATTTCGAAAATGGATATTTGTATTATTCCCAATTTCTACTTTTTAGTTTATTTTTTACTGTTTCATATTTTATTTTTATTTTTTCGTCTACCTTTCCCTTTTTTGTTTTACGTTAATACAAGTATCTAATTTGATTCATACAAATTTGTCTTTGTTTATAATTTTTTCGAAATACTTTAAATTCTTTGAAGATTTTGACATAAATCATGTTTATCCAGTGAAATTTATAAAGTAAATTTGTTTTATTTAAAAAGAAACATTCGAGTGAGGGTTTATGTCAGCTTATTTTAATTGATTCTAATTATCTGTATATTAAACTGCAACAATTTAATAAGAGATTTATTTTCTATTTTCTGACAAGATGCTGAAATAGCTGCATAATAAATCTGTCACCTTTCATAATTTTTCATTAAAACACGCAAATTCAAGCTAGATTTGCAGTTAATATGCATAAAACGTCAATGAAAAGAATACAAATTTATCTCATTTTAACCCTTTTATCCAACTTTCAATTATTTTCTTTTCAGGTATCGGATGCGGCGAATTTTCATTTTATGACAAAACATTTCTACTCTTTGAAAAAATTTAATAAAGAACAATAATAAAAATTTATTGGACAAAGCTATATATGATCACACCTTGAACACGCATCGTTTCTTAACAATACATCAGGACTGTGGTTGATAATTAGCGCTTGCGGTGACACTGTCGACCCTCTTTCACTGACATGTGCATACCTCAAAATTATCCGCTCTCAGCAGATGTTGCATTAATCTTATCTAACAGGTTTATTGACAAACACTGCTCTTACATCATAGATGCAATGTTACCATCTGCCCGGATCAGCCTTTGTTATTCCAAATTTGTTTTGTAAATTTCAATTTTAGGGAACGCGAAAAAAGCATCATCCAAGATCCATCTGCCCCCCAAAATGATTAACAACTATCTTGTTTAATGAGGGATAAAATTTCACAAGGTATAAATCTTATTAGTGAGTTAATATTTACGAAAAGATGTCACAATTTTCAAATTAAAGAAATTTTGAAGAAATCTAAACGCACGTGCATTTTTGAATAATAAAATAAAAAGACGCTTGCCCCACATCATGGATGCTTCTTTTGAATGTTATGAATTTTCTGTTTAAAGTGTTGACATAGAATAATTAGAAAAAAATTTAACACTATTTACACAGATGAAAATATCATTTGGCTGGATTATAATAGAAACTTTAAAATGATTTTTCATTATTGTAAAATTGTGTAATGATTTGATCTGGTAGGTAAATTTTTTTAATTTAAATATTTGTCCCAAAGAATCACTAAGTAGCGAATGTAACTCATGAGTAAAATATTTTTATGTGATCAAAGAAAGAAAGCGAAATTGCTTGATGTCTTCAGTGAGATATCTATTAAATTTAATGAAAATAGACATGAAACGTGTGATTTTGAAATATTTACATAAACCATACATCCCCATACATCCGTTTAAATTTAATGAAATTGATGAGTACGATGTCTCCTCAAATATCAATTAAATTCTTTCAAATTTTTAATTTATTTTGGTTCAAAGCTTCATAAAGCTTGTCATGCCTTTTAAGGACTCTTTGGGTGAAATTTAATTAAGCGAAATATACACAGATGACAAGATATATACTTTTATCTTTTGATAACTACCGTATTTAAGTCGCAGTGGGTGAGACAAATTTTCCCCCTTTCGATTTTTCACTCGTTAACCGGTACATTTTCCAACAAAATATATATAAATGAATGTTATTTTATTACATACGCTATATGAATTCGTACCCAAGGTGTTAAAGGTCAACTTGGGTGGCATCTGTAATGTTATAATTCGCCAATAACGGTAAACAATTTCCTACGGGAGAGCATTTAATTCTTCGATCGACTACGACAAAGAGAGATTCCGAAGTTTCGAAACGGAGAATGGTGTCCGTTTGTTATCATAAGACAATTTGGATAAATCAAAATATTGTATGGGCTGTGAAAAGACACTGCTTTCGAATTATGGTAACCCGGTAGATATGTTGTAAAATATCTTTCAAAAAGATTTTGTTTGAATCCAACATGATTTTAAAACAGACACATATACGCACCCGTTACGAACATATATGATGACATGTTGACTAATTCAATAATAAACAAGCTTAATTATTTTCAATAATCTTCTTCATGAAATATAACTCGTTTAATACGATTAAATTTTCCTTCAAAAAGGGGTAGTAAAAACATGTCACTCTCTAAATCCTCTTAATATCTCCAGAATACTCACTTTTAAACAAGCATTAGCTGTTGTGATCACATGAAATTTAAATAATTAATAAAGTAACACAGGAATGAACATATTCGTATCGATGATACATAGTATTGTAGTAAAAACAATAAATGAATGATTTTGAGGTTTCCGGGACATTTCATTTATATTACAAAATTTGGTTTGTTTACCTGATTTCATTCATAAATATAAATATGAGCTTTATACTATACTACAAAATTGAAATATTGCAAATCATGGTTAAAAAACCACAAGTAAGGTCACCTAGTGCAGTTTACAGGTGGGTGGGGTATTGATTGACACTACCTGTTTATACCCGTTTAGGGTTTTTATTAACAATAAACATGTTTCATATTGTCCTCTTATAGTTTTTTATTCTAAAATTTATTATTATTCGTGAAATTCTACTTTTACTGATAACCACGCCCACCTAATTAAAACTTTTAAAAAATTCAATGTCTTTCAATGAATATTCAATAAATTTGATTAACATGTGTGGTATTTGTTTTCTGATAATCATACTTCAAAACATAGATTTTCTACGTATCCTCTTTAATCATTTTTTTTACTAACAGCAGTCTATGTGACATCAGTGGAGATCAAGCCAAAAACAAATGTAAAGGTGAAATGCTGGGCAAAAATCCTCCATTTTATGGTACCTATGAAAATTTACACAATTTTATTGTTTTTAGTTTTTATTGTTATACAAATACAGGTCATCTAAATATAAAAATGAAAGCCCATTTAATTTATTTCACTTTTAATCTTGATATTTTAATGTCTTCCTCATATTTAAATTTTTATCTTCCCTGCATTATGTCTTTGCCAAGGTTATAACATTTACAGAACCTCATGGCTCATTTATCAAATAAAAAGTTTTTTTGTAAATTTCGATTTCATATTTGTTTATTTCAAAGGGACTTTCATCCCAGATTGTAGGTGACAATTCAATGATCAAACGAGATAGATCTAGAATATACAAACCATCCCTAGTAATTAAAACTTATAAAATATAAATCCAACAATGGCATATTAAAAATGATACACATTTTTAATATTATAAAACAGTTTATTCTTATGTACAAATAAAATACTAGAGAGATACAAAATATATTAATATAAAAATTAATATAAATTTAAAAAATAACATTATATTTGTTACTTTTGATTACAATTTATAAAGTAGCATCTTCGTGGAATTATAAATTTAAACCACATATATTTCAACATCATGTTTTTACTATGTTAATATTACTATGTTCCTTTTAAATTTCTTTTGTTTTTAAGATTTATATTTGATTTCATCCATGCATTCTAAATTATACATAAACCACCTTGTTCTTTTTATTAATTTGCAACGATGATATTTAAATATTATATACACACAGAAGCTTCTTCTTATTTTTATTATAAAACGTCATAATTTTTTAAAATGCTGCCAATTTTTTCTGTCGTGAAACGATTATTCTTGGAAAGTCAATTTAAGATATGTCTTACCGCTTTCAAACGAAGGGTATCCCTCAGCTTGCTTTTCGGAATACACCGGGTCTGTTGAATACAACAACATCTCCTGTCCGGCTTCTATCTCCTTTATAACTTTATAAAATACCTGAAAGATGTCCTAATAATGAAAGCTTTTAACAACAATGAATTTCATTAAATGTGTAACGATAATAAATCTGACTTCAGCAAAGTAAAAAACCTGATAGGCTGGGCGATTTAATCGCAAGCCAATCAAATCGCTCGAAGGAACGGTAGGTGATACTCCGCCACTGGTGATTTATCTGTTAGCTATCTTTACCAAGGAATCACATTACACTTTGAGTATTTGATTGACAGTTGGTATATCTAAATACCAAACAATCAGTGGTTAAAAAATGAATTTACAATTATTCGTTACTTTCATTTACTAAAATATTTATTTATCTACTGTGTATAATTTTAAATTTGTATCACCAATAGATTTTCTATTTAATTAAATGATTAAAAAAAATAATTTATACATATAAGGAACACAAAGAAAACAAACGTGATGTGTAAAATTAAAAAAAAAAGTTTTTAACACGAACACCTTGAAAACTAAAAATTCAGAATTAAAGGTTTTACTATATTTAAGTAATAAAAATGATTGAAACTAGATTGCTTTAATTAAATACCAATTGGATAACAAGAACTATCTTCTTTGTTTCAAAAACAGTACCTCTGATCCCGTTCTCATTTGCAAATTTTTGTTTTTTAAAAAAGATAATGACAAAAAGATTAATATGAAACATATTTCTTTTTCTCATAACTAATATATTTTATCAAGACTAAATTAGTGTCAAATGTCCACCTGATATTTAAAAATTATTTATAATAAGTGAAACAAAAATCGGTTCTTGTACATGACTTATGTCAATATTATCGATAGATATCAGAATTTAAGGCAGCAAATATTTTCTGAAAAATGTGAAATTATTCTAGTCTACGTATAATTCTCACGACAAATATCACACACGTGTTTCTACTAATGTTCTTACAAGTATTCACATTAATTAAATAGTGCATATTACATTGAGAACAAGTGGTATATCATCAACTCGAGGGGTTTATATTTAACATATTCAACATTTAATAAGCAATAATAGGGTTATTAGAAACACATTCTAAAATCGTAAGTACTATAAATTTTAAGAACCATCACCAGGACTTTTCCTGTCTCGCTTTTAGATTCATGACATTCTGAAATAATTAAACGTCTGCACGTTCAACATTAAGATACTGTCAAAAAACCAATTCATTAAATTAGTGTCATCAGGGACAAAGACAAGGAGATGAAGAAATTGACATTTTCTTTCATTTCTATGAAGAAATACATATTTCTTGACCCGACTTTTCACGCGGAGGGATAATTCGAAACAGTGTCTGTCTAACTCTGCATCCCGTGGCTTGATCTACTGTCGGCCATGACAAGATGAAAGAAATATGCATTTAATCACTTTAAATTGGCGTATTGTCTTATGACAAGTTTTATACATATTTTAAATAGTTTTAATTATTTGTCTCAAGATGTTGTCGGTTTCAGTATTGACATGAATCAGAATTGTCACCGCATTACTGATAGTATCTTTATTTTTTTATTTATAATTTACGAGTTGCCATGTTAAATTGTGTGAATACAGCGAATACAAAAAGGTCAAATAGGTACACGATCTTCACATCTTGACCAATGTATGCGATTCATATGGGAAAATTGTTCAGACATAATAAACGAACAAAGATTAGAAAATAGTTTTCATAAGTAAAATTTAAAAGTAAGGTTAAAATACACCCATTTAAATAAACTTAGTGCACCTACAAATGTTCTATAATAAAAGACAATTAATCAGAAACAAATGTGTTATATTAGTATCTCATTCACTGTAATCTTGATAAGCAATTTCCATGCATACTAGTTGCGTATTAAAAAAACAAACAAACGTTTGAAGTATTCGACACATGTATTATTGCTATTTAAGTTATCATAAATACACATACCTTTCCATTTATGTGTTTTGCCATCATATTTGATTTTTCACTATCATTCGAACGTCTTATGTAATTCAGCCAGCTTTGATCTCCATTGGATTGGGAGGATGTCTGTACGAAAGAAAAAAATATTTTGCCTTTTAACTTTACTATATTTTGTTTTAAGAAATTTAAATTCAAATTGTTTCATATGAAAACACTATTAATTTTACAATCAAGGCCATATTGGCCGAAAACGTTGGGCAATTTAAGTTTTAACTTTTGTTGTTTTTTTATGATTTAGTATTTGGCTTTGTTCGACTTGCGTCTGTTGTACATTTAAGCCGTTCTATCCCCCTTTAACAGTTCGTCTTGCCTCGTATTCTATAATTTTACTGCAATGTATATTTATCTTAGGAAGTAAACATGTGATTTTTATTGATGGGAAGAGTGTCAAGAAACTCCTCTTCGATTATGGCTTTGTTTTTTTTTCTCTTTTAAAAGCACCAAGTTGTCTGTCTGTATATATTTTATTGTACATACCATGCAGAAATACCAGTCACAACACGATAAGGAGACAAATGTGGGTCAATTGTGGATCGAGTCAATTTTGGGGGAGTATCTCCAAAAAATGATTTTTTGCCTATTTTGTAAAATAAAAGTACCAAACAAATCGTAAATCTTAATTATTATATAAAATGGTAAATAAGTAACAACATTTATTTTTTTATGCATAAGATTTAAGCTGAAGTAATGAAATTATCTTCATGATTTTTTCAAACAAATTATCATATATTTAACAATTCAAAAATTAATCCCTTAGACTATTGCAATGAAAATAACCATCCTTAAAATCAGGATCTAATGACTTGCATTTTATTTTATACATGTTTCGGCAAGAAACCAAAACAAAACGAAGTTCAATAACTTTGAAAGAAAATCGCCGAAAAGCCATCGCATGACTTGAGCCCACTATGTGTCGTCCGATCCATGATTGTCCACAGTGAGTAACAAGGAAGAGGGGGACTGTAACATCCCCCAAGAAATACGATATGTTAAGTTCAACATCATCCAAGTACAAACTCATTAATATCATGTATGAAATCATTTCCCTTTATTTAGAATCATTGATTATCTAAAATAAAACTTCTGTTTTTACCTCACTCACATGCCATTCCACAAAGGCATTGATAGGAAAGGTGAAAGAATTTGATACGATATGAAATTTGACATTTCTAAGGAGAAATTAAACTGATGAAACTTGCATCAAATATTGGTACTATTATGGTGTTCATTTCACTATGATTAAGATGTCAACTAATAAACGCGATGAACAGATAGAACAAGTTGTAAATAAACACCGTTGTCCATTTTTATGAGTCCCATTCGAAACACATTTTGTATCTTTCTCTGGCCAGGTAAAATATTTATTAAAAAACTTTTTGTAAGAAATAAATCGTAAAAATAAGCCCTGAATTTCGCCATTTTTTTTCTTTTTTGTACATTTTTCATATTTTTCATCAAATGTTACTTTAAATTGTTTTATAAGAAATAATCATAAAATGACAGTACTTACATTACAGTATAATGTAACAGCCTATATAGTCTTATTGCTTGACTATATGCACTAAAGAAATGTTCACATATTGCAGTAATTTTCGGGAGCTTAAGTCTTTTGAACAAAAGCCTTTAATATCTTTCTTTACTTCAATTTTTAGTAATCTCTTTCAAGCGTCCTCTTTCCGATTTTTGAACATTAAATTTTGTGACAAATTTTAACTACACTACAGTATGAAACATGGGCTTCTAAGAAGTTTTACTGATCTATTGGGCCTCAATAAATATGTATCCTGATATTGAGGTCATGGTCAGACAAGTATTTCGCGTGATAATGCCCCGTGTGATTCTAACTCCAGCCAGATTCATCTTATCTTATATTAAATTATATGACCATTGTTTCAATAATGATATTGTGTATTGACAGCTGTCCTTTATAAGGAACAGGTATTTAATCACCAAACCATGATCTAGATTGTCCGAATGATGTCAAAAGAGCATGTTTCAATATGATACTTAGAGAATCCATTCTGCCATCTACCAAAATTTGGGGTACCGCAATAGGGACACTCACGACAAAATATATATATAGTAAAAGTAATCTGTTTGATAGTGGGCATAAATAATTCTTATCTTTATCAATTGTAAATGTCACTGCAGTAATACCTTTAGTGACTTCAAACAATTTTGCTTCCAAAGTGCAAATCCCAAAAGAAGCCCAATTCGTTAACATTTGAAGGAATTAAAATGACAAATATTCATTTCAAAAATTATATATTATGCGTTCGAATAATATTGCATTTCGACATGTAGATGGAAAAATTATCCAAATCTTCTGTTACCCATAATACAAGAAAATAATGAAAAAGTAATTTAATTCGTATTTACTGGATTAATTTTCCACCTGTCTCTGTTTTGGTGTCTTCCGTGTATGTTTCATGGTGCAATTGACGTGAAATTTATTTCCTTAATTAAATCGATTTAAACGATTGGTTTAATTTGTAAACAAATTACCGTTATCTATAGGTGTCAAAAATTAAAGGTCACCCTCACATTTCAAAATGTTATTCATAGAGGTCTATGACAGTAAAAGACCGAGGTGGGCCACCCAACGACTTCGGAAGATTTTAACGGCGATACCGTCATCTTCCTTTAACGTTACACAAAAGCACTTGTCTTCAGAGACACGTCATTTTTATCTGGGGTAAATTATAACAGAATATCTTGATTTTAGGGGTTCGTTTTATCATCGAAATCGTGTATTCCTTATATTTTTGACAAAAAGAGTCCAATTTGCAAATGCAATTGAAATTAATAAATTTTCTTTTACGTGCAAATATCTACCGCAAAAATGTCAGACGGGTGGAAAGGAGTGTGGGGACATTAGATACAGATAATGTTACCAAAGTGTGCAAAATGAAAGCTGTAAACATTGCTTTGTTTGTTTGTTTAGTTGGGGTTTTACGCCGTTTTCAGCACATTTGGCTATTTCGCGGCGGCAAGTTTTTATTGGTGGAGGAAGCCGGAGTACCGGAGAGAACCACCGACATTCGGTAGGAAAATTGGCAATCTTTGTCCGTAAACATTGCAACTGTATCCCAAAAGATAAATATACTATACAAAATCAGTATATTTTTTATTAGCACAAGTTACGCCCCTAAGGGGCCAAAGGCTACAACAGGAGAACAAAATACGTACATGCAATGTTTGAACATTAAATAAACATAAGACAAACAACAGACTTCCAACCAATGAATCAGGTGTCCCCTGCCCTCAGTCCTAACGACTGTTTAATGAAGGAGCTTACTGATTTCACTTGTTGAATCGAATACGGATTCAATAAATATATAAGTTTGTTATTGTACGCATCCTCATTTTCTAAATGAAAAGTTTCTAGAAATTTCGAACGAATATTGTCGTTTATTTTACATTTACATTTGATAAAGAAATGTATTTCATCATTGATGACATTACAAATCTTAGATTTCTAGGAATATTTTTGTATCTACCATGCATTTTCTATAGATAGAGAATGATTTACATATAAGTCTCCTGGTTTTGGAGTCAATATACATGTGATCGCATTTACAATCTACCTGCTGAATTACTTTGGTTAACAGTACATTTATACATTTCAAATATACAGCTCCTGGTATCAATGACGAGCAATGTATCTTTAAATGTTCAAATTCATACTTTATTAAATTGAAAAATACAAAAATTAAGAAAACTTGGTGCCGACTGCATCACAACCGAAATCTATTTTGGCGTCGCTGAGGACAAGTATAAATAACAGGGCCGAAAAAAAAAACATTTTGTTCTCAAAAAAGCTACTATTGTTTAAAAAAAGGGTATGTTTCTTCACTTTTCACCGTCTGTGATTTGGTTTCCAAATGTAACATTCCCATTTGAATGGAAAATGCAAATCAGAATTTTTTGTTACAAAATTTTTTTAGAATATTAATATTTTGTTGAAAATTTTGAATTTTTTCCTCAATGAAAATTAATAAAAAAAAAAAAAAAAAATACATGCATCATTCGGTGCAAATTTTTATCAGAACTTCTAATCATTAATTTTCCCTTTCATTGATATAATACCCACTATGACAGCCAAGATAAGACAACCAAGGTTACTCTAATCAATCAAATTTCAGTATAATAAACTTATCAGTTTCATATCTTTAATGCAATTTTTCCTGCATTTTGTGTATTCCAATGTATAAAATTGTAATATGTCTCCTATTATGACAAGCGGACAATTCATATTACAAAATTATTACCATTGTAATTATTTTTCAAAATATCATCATGTCACTACATATAATTAGTTTTTGTGTTTTTATCATGTAAAAAATTTGCAACAATTGACAAATATATCACAAGACATCAAACTACAAAATGTTACAATTTATATTAATAAAAAGTATTTTAATATTTAACCCCATGCATAGATATAAATGCAATTATTTGATCAAAATTATTCAATATTCAATATATGCAAAACTTAAAAAATGTCACTAAAATATGTCTTTGTTATAAAGAAATGGAAATTTCATAAAATAAAACAAAAAATCTATTTTTTACCCATTATCTATTATTTTTTAGATTTCGAAAGCTTTTTTTCTGGAAAATTTTTAAATATAACAATAGCATGGTTATATTTTTTTTAAAGCTACAAAATTTGTTTTGATGTCACAGCAACATGCTTCTAAACCAGAATCTTGAATCTGTATTTTAATTTCTCTTTATACACCTTAAACTGACAAAATGTGACATTAAATACAAATTTAATTGTCAAAAGAGGATTACAAACGCAACAGATGCGTTTTTCTGTCACATTTTCATTATTATTTTATCATTTTTTATTTTCAGAATCGTCCATCAGACTTGAGGCAGATTGGTTTATAGGGATGGATGTTCCATCTCGGTAATAAATACTTATTTAGGCCTGTTTAAAGACCGTTTAAACTATCACAGACGGCTGCTTATAATGCAGAAATAATTGAATGATTTCAACGCATACAGGGAAAATCGATAACCGTATTTCGAATAAATTGTCATCATCCACTAAATGTAAAGTGTTTTTTCCGTTTGCCATTTGTAAACTTGCTTAATAAATGAATATGTTTAAGGTTTTCAGACTTTTTTGCTTTTGGAAATTATACAAACGAGTTTAGCTTGCACAGAGGTGCGAGCCTTTTCACCACGTCGAAGGCCTCGCTGTGATTTTAAGACAGATTACAAAAATTAAAGAGCTGTGCTCCGGTCTGATTTTTTTATCGTGTACGTTTAGGGATTTTGTGTTATTAATTTATCCATCATAAAGTTCTCACCTATTAAACTCACAAAGAAATTAAATGCCACAACAAGCAACGTTTAAAATGACCCTTTTATCTGCAATGTACTGTCGTCACAAATCGATCGTCCCCTCCACATGTTGTTCCATCAACATGTCTGAAATTACCGTATTCTGAATGAAGACAATAATACCATTATCATGCATCACAAATCCTCTCTATACACACGCTTTTACGCTACTTAATATCATATTGCTTTTCTTATCATATCAAATAAAAACAAGATTGTGTATTATAACCAGTATAAATACCAAATCATCCGACGAAAATTTTCCTTTTCTTTGAACTATACATCGTTCATACGTACGCCAGCTTGGCTGGATATTACTTTTTATGTCTTTTGAGATGATTGTATTTACATATCATTTAATTTTGACCGTTTTCGTAAATAATACAATAGATGAGGGATGTTCCTTCCATGAAACCAGTTTTACAAATATCAAAGTTGAAACTGTACCAACACTATCGAATTTTTACTAGATAGGTCGATGTTTTACTTAAAAAAGAACGAAAAATTATTTTCGACTGCTCGATACAATACATGAAAGACATTTTTCTAGACTGCACATTACAAGTTATGAACAAATTAAACTTTTACATTTTTCGCGACGTTTCTTGACTGCACGGGCATGACAACATATGAATGAGATATTACGGTAGTATATATATAACTAAATCTCATATGAACTTAAGTTTAGAAGATGACTTGGTACTAGAAAGTCGTTGCACAGATGAATTTTAATTCATTCATGTAAAGATAGTTCTAAAACACTTCCCTGATTAAAGCTAATAACGGTAAATATTCTTGATTTACTGTCATAAACGGTTGCTGTTTGTAAACTTGTACACGTTAAATGGCTATGTTTCGGGTTTTAAGACTTATTTCGTTTTAGGATATTATACAAACTAGTTGAGGTTGCATTGAGGTACGAGAAATATTCCTGCTTTTTGTGTTAATGAAGAAAGACATGTCAAAAAGAAAATAATAGCTATTTTGAATCTATGTGGGGTCAATTAGATTATTACATTTTTTTATGGGCTAATCTGTCAGGTTCTTCAAACTCCTTAAATAGAAATGTCGCCCTTTAAGGTGTCCAACCCAAAGGTTCATTTCAGTTTACCAATATACCTTTATTATGGAATAACACCATGATCATATTATTTTTATGCATTTTAATCTCGTGTAATTTAAATGGCATACATTGTACATGTTTCATAACAATTTGCATTCGAAGATTCATGTTGCACCAGTTTATCACTGTTTATAGTGAGGTCTCTCCAGTTCATAATGACTAAATTGACAACGTACTTAATAGCAGAAACCCGATACGGAGAGGATCTGTCAAGAGATGCGTGTTCATGCAAAATATATACATGTTAATTTCCAACACATATTACATGCTTCATTTATAACATATTGCATGATACATAAACCGGATTAGGATGAATACCAGTTAAAATGCCCTTATCATCTGACAATTAAGGAGAGATTCAAAATTGTTTTAAAGAAAGATAGAGATTTTTCTGTTCTGTTTAAGCTTCTTTACTGAATTTTAAGAGTTTAAACTACTGCCCTTCCTCGTGTTCACAATTTATCTTTGCCTATTTCAGCCACTTTTACGTCCTTCTTTCATTTTGTGTCAATCATACTATAAAATGGGGCATTGAAACCAGGAACATTTTAATGATGAAACTCACCATTTATAGGGAAGTTTCTCTTTATTACTGGACTACTATTATCGTTTAAAATATGATAAGCCAATTATTTATATCAGTTAAAGTGATAAAATAAATTAAATTGACTTAAATATTTATGATTCTACCCTATTTTATTTTATTTGCCTACCTGCATATTTCAAATCTTTTGATCTGAAGACGGAAGAATCCCAAATATAACAGATAACCTAAAAGTAATTCTTGCTTGTTTTATCTTTAACTAAATCAAATGTTTTGGACTTTACTTCCACTTCAAATTAATGTTTTATAAATTCTTTGTCCATACTTAAATCTTAGTGATCTATCGAACCGTCTAAACAAAAGCTACAACACGTATTAAGAACTATCAAATTTATGAGACCTGCCACTTAATCGTGGTTTCGACGCCCATCTTCGATTCGGGAATAGACATGAACGTAAACTTCCTCCTTCAAAGATATCTTGCGTGTTTCACTTTCAAATCATGATATTATACTTATTGCATAATTTCTATATCTCTTTTGCAAATAAAAAAGTGGAAAGTTTTATCCCTGTCATATGGTCATGAATATTTTATAGGTACTAAGGCCCATAAACTGAACTGCAATATCTTCCACTAAATAGTGAAAATGGACAATGAGAATATTTTCGCAATATATGTGCAGGTGTTTTTATCCATACTTTTGCCAGAACCTTCATGGGGAGACCCTACATCTGTTTTGCTCCAGAATTTCATATTGTATCCGAATTATCTGTAAATATTCATAGGTTTAAAGCTTTCCATGAACATATATACATGGAAATCTTATTAAATTTGGCTCAGACGTCACAGCTAATGAGAAAGATGATGTCTGATTAATTGATTTGGCTCTATTAATTTTCATAAAATTTTGACGAAATATTTACTTTGATTTGTTGACAAAAATATAAAAATTTCAAGAAATTTGAACCACACAATTTAAGGAATAATTTCATTGCAGTTTGCGAACACTAATTTTGACCATTGAGAATCTTGATTTCTCTTTACTAATAGTATCTGATTAAACGTTGAGCTGATTTTAAAAGAGTTAACTCCCTTAAGTGTTCTGTACCCCCTTAATATTTATTGTAGAATGTTGAAACTTACTTCAAGTATACTTTCTGGTGTGTTTGCAAAGTCTTTTGGTCCAAATATTCTACCAGCTGCTATTACAGTATTGGTAAAAACTCCAAAAGATGTTGTGTTTTCTAACGCCTTTAATTCTACTTCCGGTGGACATGAAGATTTCTGCACATATGAGCTTGGCGAAGGTTGTGATACTGGTGAATCCATGATGATATCGGTGTTGTTATTACAGTTCACATCCAATTCGGACTCTTCGTCTTTTTCAGGATCCCCTAAAATTTTATATAAAAAATTAAACTTCTACGTTTGTAGGTTGTGTAGTTTTCCTACCTTCTTCCCATTATATTGGCGTTAATTCTTCAGTTCAAAATTTTTTTTCAATTAAACATTTTTTTTTCAATTTAAACAAGGTAACATTCCTCCTTCATAATATCACAAAATTTATTAAATCTGAGTACTTTAAAATTCTTTTTTCTAAAAACATACAAATATAAGTCTAAATAAACAAGAATGTCAACCCAAAGACATAAATCACATGATTGACAGGAAATGAGAAATTAGTGTAAGAAAGCATTTGTCACTGAAGGTAAGGAGTTGTTGCTTCGATGTGGACAAGTAGTACTCGCATATCTATAAGAAATATACAAAAGGGGAAACAACCCCAAGAGTGACATGGTAACAGGTTCGTGATATCTACCGTACTAAACTTCCGGGACGTAGACAACAAGCAATTTCCAGTATTACCACGATAAAGCAGCATTTTTAGAAAGCAGTAATTCCCCCATCCTAAGTTAACATGGCAACTCAAACATGACCTATAGAAATGCCACTACAAATCGCCTCTTACAATGTATTATCGGGAGAGAGAAACCATATGTTAATGGCGGTCAGGGCGATTTGTAGATAACTAAGCACGTGACTTCATTACTACTTCACACTTGAGTAACAATAATTATCTTGACGATAACGGGCAACAAAAAGGACTGATGACCGACTATTAACCTCGGCTACGTCTCCCATGTTACTTTTGCAGGTATTTCTTTCTCATCCATATGAAAAGAAAGTTAACAATGGGAAAATTGAATTCATTAAATTTGTCGTAATATTTTCAAGTGTGTTATTTTACTGTTGCTTACAATTACAACAAACAAACGGTTAACAATTAAAAGACAAACAAAAAGAAACTTTTAAACCATCTTATCATCTCACCTGAAACTGCCAAATCAAAAGTGTTGACTAAAATGCGTGGAAACATTTTCATACGATTGGTGCAGAAAGTTTATTTCACGGAGAAATGTGCCGCATTTAATTCAAAACATCACAGCTTAAAATGCAATGTATTCAGAATTTTTAAACATAATTAAATGTGTTTCTATCCCTGGTGGACTAATATAACGCTCTGGCGTTTATTAATGCAAGCATATTCCAAAACTGTCCTTAATTATGCATATTGAGATTTTCCCACAAAACAGATAATTCCTAATATTAAATATCAGTTTCCATTTGAAATTAATAATTACGTTATCTTTACAGTTACATCAAATTTGTTACGCTGTAAAACACTTCTAAAATACTATTGATAATTTTTATAATTTGTTTCCAAAATGCATATTTAGTTGGTAACACAGGGGCTTTACAATGCAAACATTTGGCTTTCATAATTGTATTTGTTTGAAGAGAAAACCATGAAATTGACAACCATTTATTGTTAAAATCAATATAATTATTGGTAATTATATACCAATTAAGGTGAAACTGACAAGAAGATAAGGTGCCTTTATTAAAACATATTGAAACCGATGCCGTGTTGTCAATGGATTGGATGCGAGTTTTATCAATTGGCTGACAGACGGCCGGAAGTGACATCAGGGGAAGGATTAAAGAATTTTCATAAATGCAGGATATTCCGGAATAGATGCGACGGGTAATTCAAGAGTTTAAATACCTTTTAATGCTATTGTGTAATTACATTTTCGATATGTATTCAATAAAACCGCCTTATCGAGAAACATTTATCTTTTGGAGAAATTGATCTTTTTCACCGTTTGTTGTATCTTTCCTATTTCGCATTGTGCATTTTAATATAATGAAAATGGGATACGATAAAACCTTCTAATATATCATTGTCATTAGAAAGGAAATACTCAGATTGGTCTTCTTTCTAAATAAGTCGTAGACCAAAATTACCCGTGGAGATTCGATCACCGGAAGTCATTTTGGTATAACCGTCTGCATTATCCAGCGCATTATCCATGGTCTTTATATCTTTTATCGCCATTTTGTCTTTCTTGGTGCAAATTATCTGATTTTTAATTATAAACATTAAGATAACAGCCCAAACATTTAATATTTTGAAATGTCATGATGTTTCAGCGTTACAAGGCAATACGTTATATGTAGGATAATGATGAAAAATTATTTGCTTTCAAAAATCAGAATATTAGTTTATGAAAAAGATTACTGTAGATATTTACAATATATAATGAGATTAAAAGTTGCTTTTTTGTAATTAAGTAATACCTAATGACAGCATTCAGTCAATATATGTGTGTATTCAATATTTCAAAAACAACTCCTACCATAAATGGGTGACAAATAATACATAATACTGGTGTTCAGGATCAAGAATTTTTTTTGGTCTGTTTTAACTATTAATAATGTTCGGTAGCATTACCTGGGAGTTTCAACAGGATTGGTATAATGTTACCAAAAATTAATATGATACAATGTGAAAATACTAAGTCAATTGTAAAATGAGGCCTTTCTCTGAAGATCCACCCTGAAGTTATGAATCAAAATTACAAATCATGAAATCACAACCAAAATTTGATCATCAATCCTTACATCATTGATAATTACCGCTTATATCAAAGATAAACATCTTCACAGGTGTTTGAAACTTATCCTCGTTAACAGCTCCTCAGAAAAGTTGCTATCAGAAAGCTTAATCAAAATTTGATATTAATTTTTCATTCGATAGCATTGCATCCATATCTTTTAATAATAAAGTCTTTAATAAATAATTACATCATATATAATTGAGCAAAGATGGATAAATTATATTAAATAACCTTACACGAGACACATTACACAGAATAAAAGTTTACAGATCATTTTATGAAATTTTATAATATATTTATATAATTGTCTAATAGAACAGAAAGGTTTTATCCCACGTAAATAAATACATGAGAGAAGATTTTATAAGGACAGTTGTTACGGTCAAATTTAAAGTTTAGATTTTAGGTATAAAAAATATGTCTTCAAAGAGGATTCGTTGTTGGAGGTCTTATTATCTACACGCAAACATATTTCTTTAAAAAATGCAGCTAGACTTAGGTCATATTTTTTTAATAACTCTCTTTTCGTTTTAAATAATGTAATTTTTTTTAATTTTTTATTTTTTTATTTTTTTATTTTTTATTTTGATTATTTAACTGTTGATATTGTATAAAAATTATTGTTAAAGATAAATTATATTTTCATTGAATATAAGCTATCTGTTAAACCGCTTTCCCTTACTATACAGGACTCGGTGCATTTAACCTCTCTTACACTTTTTAAACAGGATTTTTAAACGGAAAGTTATAAGTTTTGACGATGCACTAGCGTCGGACGAACAGGACGCTTCGCGCACTGATGAAGGTAAACTCGGTTTGCTGTCAATTTTACAGCTTATTTCTTTTTTCACATTAGGCCACACCAAATTGGTTTTTCGTTTTTTGGATTTCGACGCTCCGATTTTTTTTTTGGCAGTTTCATTTTGCAAAATTGCTGAATCATCCAAAGTCTTCAGCTTTGAAGAAATTAAACTTAAAAAGTGTTCGCTTGCTCCTAAGATTTGGTAACAAATAGGGATTTTATCCATATTGTAGTAAAAAAAATGTAGTGCACGTACATTTGAGCTTCGCCTGTAAAAACTAGTTCTCAAGAAAAAAAAATATAATTAAAATTTGCTCGCTCGCACCTAGTTTTGCCAAAAAATCCAAAGAACTAAAAATAAATTTGGTGTGGCCTTATCGCGTAATGTGATGAAATTTAAAATAGTTTTCATAGTACAAAACCTTATCATTATTATCAATTAAATTTTTTAAAGAAAATGACACAAGAAAATTAAAAAAAAAAAAACACCAACAATGATACGCACCTATACCTTAACTGCTGGTAGACAAAAGATAGAAATAATGCCACGACTTCCGTTAATGATTTTTGCATTAATAAGATCAAAATAACACATAAAGCTTTATTTTATCGTTTAATGTTGTTTTGATGAATTCGGTCCCATCTGTCATCCCCTGACGACATCCTCATTTTCATACATGGATTTAGGGATTCTAACGTCTTCAAATGTCTATGTAACAGGTGAAAAAGATTAGGTGTTTTATATATTGTGTATACTGAGCATTCTTTGGCTGTTGCCATTTTCTAACAATTAAACAGATTTTGTATACAAGAAGAATATGAACAGAGGAGGACAACATTAAAGTGCAATACTAGTATTCGCTGGTACCAAAGTAGATTAAACGAATGCATATCAGGAAGGGCAATAAAGAAACGATGTGATGGTGGCACCAGCTCAAAACGAATCTTACCAATATAGGACATATATAATGGAAGGTGCAAGTCTTCAAGGTTATTATCAGTTGATATGCTGTCAGAACGTTGTAAATTTGTTCTAGTTTAAGGACTCTTCCCGTTCCTGTGTGGTTGAACTTTGGTATATATTTGGTCCTTTGCCAATTTAGTTATACTCCTTAACAGTTAGGGCTAATGATTCGACTTTGCATTTTGCCATACTTTTAACTGGAACCTATATTACAGAATATAAATCGCCCAATTGTGCATCTAGTGAAAAAATATGCTTCAGCAGGGTCTGTTTTGGTAATTGCCTGTTTTGAATAAAGTCTTTTTTGGAAGGGCTATCGACACAGATACATCAAATTATTGTAAAGTAGGCCCCACCCTTTTAACCAAATACGATAGATCCGTTTCTTTAGTCGCCATCCGACTGACTAGCATCGTTCGTCAAGATCATGGTGTCGATAGGACATTATTGTTTCTGAGTATACCTGGCATTCATGGTAGGTTAGCTATAATCATAGCAATTGTCTATATTTTAGTGATTTAATATCATACAATGATCGATCCTTCTTATGAAACTTTTTCTTTTGTTGAAAATCTGCCGCACTAATACAAAGTTGACATCAAGGTATTTAAAGACAAGATGTTTTTTACAGACTTACATTTAACAAGTATATATAATAAGTTCTCTTGAATATCTGCTTAAGATGTTTATAAGACTTTCTGTATAATGCAATTTTCTTTGTAAATTTTCTAAACATTTTTGAAATTTTATAAAGCTACAGAAAAGTCTTAAATCATTGATTTTTAAAAACGGTTTTCCATGAATAGCTTAAGAATAACAAATAATACCCAGGAGCAATCCGATGGACGTAAGCCATGCAGTAGACCAGATGGAGACAAATCACAGAATAAAAAAATTTTAAAAACACACACATATAAAATCTACTAAATAAAACATGGAAATTAAAAATATGACCCATACAAAATCCATAAAAAAAACATGCATGGGTGAACCCAGATGCTTCGGAAGGGTAAGCAGAGCCTGCTTCCTGTTCACCTATCAGATTTATCATTTTTAAATATAACCAGACAACCGCAATAATGAATCTTTCAAAAATTAAGAAAAGGCATGTTAACCAATTCTTTTAAGCCATAAATGTGTTAAAATGACTTTCTAACAAAATTTAGGAAGTTTTACGACTACTGATTCGTTAAACTATAGTACGCTTTTGAATCTAAATATTTCAAGTATAACATTGAGCTCAATAGCAAAAACATCATAAATATAAATCTACAAGAGATAATGAGGTTTTCTTCTCAAGTAAGCCCAAACTTCCCCCATGAGTTTTTTAACCCTATGATTTTTGTTTTCTCTGATATGAGTCATAAGCCAATTCAATCTCTTTTCGTGGTGAGAAAGTTTACAAAATAACAAAATACAATAGTCTTATTTAGATTGATCAGAATGACAAAGACTTCAATATTGTTTTCTCTTTAATTAGAGGTCACTGAAATACCCATTTACATTTTTCTTTACGTGGTCAGTAATGACCAGAATGTTTTCATGTACGTCATTAAACAAAAAAATCCTGAAGATTTTGAGAGATAAGAATTTCACACTTAATATTTCCGAGCAGTTTTGGGGTATTTCATTTTTTAAAACTTGTGAATGTAGAAAACTGTGAAATATTACAAATTCCCGTGACAAAATTAAAAGGTCACGTAAGTGAAGTTTTCATGCCGGTAGGTTATCGCCAAATCTAAAATGTCAAATTCGATTAAAAGATCTCTAAATGACTCCGATTGTTGTAAGGATTGTAAAACGCATAGAAGGTCCTGACAGTTGACATGCAAACGTTTCAAGTACCCAGATCTTTTACTTCGCAGCAAATTGTTTGTCTAATCTTCGGTAAATGTTATCTTTATTTAACTGTCACTAAACATTTTATGTGGATAGGTCACGAGAGATTCACTCAGGGTCAGAAGAGACAAACTGACGTGTACCTGCCACGGCCATAAAATGTCCATTGGTAATCCTAAATTAATATATTCGATCCCGCAAGAAAACAATAAACCCGAACAGAAAAACCATCACCCAGTCGATGTCCTGTCTGACCTGATGAAATATCCACGTAAAAAAGACGACACGACAATTTAATGAAAGAAATAGGATATTGAGATGATAAATAAGTAAGAAAGCCTTATGCAAGACCTTCAAATACAGGCAATAATATTATAAAACTAAATCAAAATAGTATTGTAATCAATTTATTTGATTGTATTTGCTATATCAATTACAAAACTATTCAATAATTAGTCTTCTAGGTGAAGAAATATCTGTAAGTTTTACTTTTAATGGAATTTTGTTTCTTCTTCGCCAACTATCAGTTAAGTATCTTTAAAATGATCAAATCCCAAATAGAGAACACCGTTACTTGAAATTTTAAATAAAACATTTAAGGGGGTTCTGATTTATCTCTCAGTGTTGATAAAAACCCAACATCGTGAAAAATAAAGCAATTAAACAAAATTTAAGAATTCCAAAGACCATTACTCAAGATTATTTTACACAAAAATACAACCAAGAGATAAGAACTAAAACAGCAAGGGCATACAATATATAGCTTAACAGCAGCACACATATGGGGTAATTGAAATATGTCATAAGAAAAGTCTTTCGTTTATTTTTTGGTCTTCATATACGTAGTCAATGGTTGTTGTATCGACTTGAAAGTGTAGTTTCTTTTCACAATTTACATGTGAACGCGTCTCGATGAATGAGGAGGGAAAAGGTACGCCTTGCACAAGATAATTATATGTTTGGGTGTCTTGATTATATCTTTGGTTATATTTAACTTACTCATCACTTGGTCATCCAATAAAATTCGTATGATCTTAACCAAAACATTCGTTTACGACTGTTTAATTTGGTAGTAATAATAACCGAAAGGCTATAATAATATCGCATAGATAGGCAAAGAACCGAAATGTTTTCTTGGGTCAGGATTACTAAATGAAGCTTTATAGGAAAGCTAAACAGAGAATAGGCCTTTTTAGCCGTTTTTATCTGTTTGGCAGTTTATTTTCTTTTTTAAACAATAAAACTATTGAGTCGTAGATATGATAAATGATCGAAGAATGACAAAACTATCGAACCTTGTGATAAATTCGTTAGACCATTTAAAAACACATTATTATTATATGAAAATTAAAAAGTTAATAAATGAGCTGATTGCTGTTGGTCATGTGTTCTGTATACAAACATATGGTCACTAACCTACAAAACGACCTACAGCACACTGGCTTTCTGTTCCTTTTTCTGACAAGAGATTTCAGATGCATTGCAATGAGTCGAGTACACCTTCAGTTATTATTTAATAACATAGATTTATTTTGTGTTATATTATTTACAACCGTCTGAACACGTACATAAAATGATAGAAATATCTATCTCTAAATCGAATAATGATAATTATATAAAAATAATATTTTAACTATCATATCACCAATAAAGTATGATTATACTAACCCCATAATCTCCTTAGCTATCTCCAAATGTTTGTTTAACGGGTTCTATAAAGACTAAATATAACAATTTAAAACCACACATAAATTGTAACTTCTCATATCAGAGACGAATTTCTTATACAAATAGTTTCTTTTTACTGATTAAGTGAAGCCCAATTCAGATGAATTATCATGTTTTTCAAGATGTCTCGTGTGGATAGATATAAAACCTGAATTTGATTAATCGTTTTCTATCGTTGGCAGTATACATTGGAAAATTTGTTTCCGCGTGTCGTTATCAGGAAAAGGTGTGCGACTTCTGTCCGCTGATGACAGGGTTTGGATTAAGAGGTAAAATAAAACAAGATAACCCTTTTAAAGTAGAGGAGCCGACATAGATCTCTTTTTATGGTTTTAGCTTTGCGTTGCTACGATATGATACACTTAGCCTTTGAAAAGACAACTCCAAACTTAGTCTAGTATTTAATGATAGAAGTGTATCTTTTCCCTGATGTTAACAGTTCAGTTTACACATGGTGATATGCCAAGATTAGGGCTAATTAACAATAAAAGTTAATACAAAGGATTAGATAATTATGACATGTAAGAATTTTACATGCTTCAGCACGTATCCCACTATAGTGCAATTTTGGAAAATACAAGTTTTATTCTGAACCGGAAGTACGGTTTCGGAAAACGCCCGGTTAATATTCTACATCATTATAAAACTGAATAAAATGGAAGGTGAAAGTTGCTGTCTATATCCCCCCTTACAATATATGAGGTGCTAGGTATGTTCTGACAAAAGGGGCCGTTTTTTCGCAAAAACGACTGTAAAGGGGTATACTTTTTTCTCTTTTCTACAAAGCGGTAATATCTGACTATCTGGAATGGGGTTATATGTCAAGAACACCTGGAACGGGGTTATAATTTGATTTGAAGGAAACTTACATTGGGAATCCAACATAAGACAAGTAGTTGAAGCCAAATCTGGATGTCAATGTTCTACAATTGCTGGTTTAAAAAGGGGTATTATTTTAGACACAGATTGTCTGTAATGGGCTATGTAACATGGTCAAATTTTTTTCTGGAAAGGGGTCGGTGTTCAAATGTGCTGGAAGGACCCACCAGTCAAATTTTTGACAAGGTGCCCCCCGGGCTATATTCCCATTCAAACTATCAGTAAAACAATACCGAAGCGACAAAACAGTGGGAATCCCACAAATTCAAAGTCCAAGTAAAGAAAAAGTAAGGAGAATGGATCACAACAAACAAACGCCACAAGGATACACGTATAACTAAAAGAATAAAAAACGTATAATAAAGGAACAAGACAGCACAGAAACTAAAACACTTGCAATATGAACTCCCATAAAAAAAGTGAGTGACAATAGGTGCTCCGGAAAAAGAGTTTATGCATGAATTGTTTCATACAGCAATCTTAAGGATCTCTGAATGTATATATACTATATATATGTGATTGCTTTAATTTTTTCTGGCTTAACTAGCGAAACTGATTCCTCTGTCTGGCCAAACCAGCGAAATCATTCATCTTTATTCCCTAACTTGCGAAACTGATTCATCTGTTAAAGCGAAATCGTTCATGATTTTTTTGCTTAACTAGCGAAATTCAGTTTTTTTACTTCAGGTATCTGACCCGTTACATACTAGAATTTAAAATAAGAACAATAAATACTGAATACAACAAAACAATCAGTTGTTTGGTAGTTTACATTCCGGTCAATCATGAAATCGACAATTTTGTATCTCAACATCGACATCATTTCAAAAAGTTTATCTGTGTTTTCCCATGAGTTCCAGAACATAACTATCATTCAGAGCTATTATTTCAGCGAGGGAAATATCGGGTAGATACACTGAATGGTTTCTTTGTCACTTTAATAACACATTTAATGTTTTGACGAACATATTACACCCTTTATGTTAATGGGTTAACGATGAGAGAAAAACTACACCCAAATGTTTGATATGGTATCCTTGTTGATTGCTCAGATCTTCGTGTCCGTTCAGATCAAGTAATATAATCGCCAAAATAAAACAAAATTGTTCTTTTAATTAATAAATATATAACAAAGTCAAAAGAAATTGTGAATGTATAGTATTAATAATTTGAACAAGAATTAAAACTTGACAATAGCAAAACTGAACGATTAGTTTAAACTTAATATGTAAATATAGTTTTATATTGGAATAGAAAACAAATTAGCAAATTGGTGGATGAGAGAGTGGCCGTCCCTGTGGCTGATTTTTAGCCTATTATTTTTCAACATACATATGGGTTATAATAAAGTGCTAAGCAGTTATTCGACAGCAGTTTTTCATATAAATACGAAGAGGTCTCGCAAATGGTATCGAAAGGGCATCTGGAATTCCATCCCTGCAATTTTCATTCTGGACAGGAATAGAACTAGGGACCCTTGGTTAACTGATCAGCTCGATGAGCAAGCTATTTGCATGGGACTTTCTAACTGCTAATATTTCCATATTATACATTATTATCTACGTGTTTTTGTACGTTTTATAGTTCCTCTTGCAGAATTAAGCAAACAATGAAGCACTATATTAACTTTCGTAAAAGGTGGTTAAGTTTCTATCTATCTAACGCCCTACGCGTGTACTTTTATACTTCAAAACATCAAAGAATACTACAAGACTGTTTCAGAGCAACGCAACTGTCGTAGGAGCTACATATACTTTTAGTTTTAACCATATTTTAGTTGTCGAAAAATTTCAAAGCGAATCATTACAAAAAATGCTGTAAAAGAAATTAAAATGCCGAAATTACCAAACACGAATAGCGTCAAAACCATGAGGATTGTGTTGTGCGTTAGGGAGACAAACATCGTTTCTGAAAAGTCGCAGTTTGAAACCAGAGAGTATTTCCGGGGCAATTTTATGCTTATTTTGTACTGATGGACAGACACTCCTCGTTAAAGGCCATGCGACGATCCCTATAGGTGTGATAATTTGTTCCCTCCTTCTATCCTGGGGTGTTGTGTCATTTACGCTTACCCATATCATTTATTTTTATGTAACAAAAGAACAAATAAAAAATTGCCATATCTCAAATATTGTCTGTCAAATAAAACATTTATAAATCTGGTATACAGTGCACTAGATAACTTCCATTTATTATCTAATCTTAAAAATGATATTAATTATTGCCAAGTTTGTTTGAAAGAAAAACCTCTGCGGAAGTCGCCAAGTCTTCAACAATTCCCATCGTTATCCGAGTCGGACAAAATAGAAGCCAGACATGGTTATATAGAATAGTTTGAAAATAAATTAAGCCTAGCTGTAATAAATCTTACACGTCTTTTGTAGGGTGGAGATAACGTTCTTACAAAAACAGAACATCGATATTGCTCTTCTGGCATGAAGATCAGACGCAAACCCTTACAAGTGGTTTATTCAGCGTTGTCAATTTCGCTGAAGCCTTTTCATACGAAACAAAATTGATGAGCTGGTTGCTACTATTAAAATCAGATTTACTTAAACCGCTAGAAAGACAAATTAAGAGCACTGTCATATCTTTTCAAATTACTAAACCTCAAGTTAGAAGTCTTAAATAACTTGGCTTTTTGTCAGAAATTATATACCAAATTAGACAAGAAGTCGAATGAAATAGATTATTTGTTTACCACGCTAAAGTTATCATTCGGTTTGTATGTTTCTCAAATTAATTTTCTAAAGTTAAAATTATGTCTTGTATTAAACGGATGGTCATTCTCCAAATTAACTGGTAATTTAGATCTAATCAAGTGTGAAATAAAATGATAACTAAATGTATTGTTGATCACACCTTGCTAGCTGTTTTCCCACAGTTTATATCTTCTGTCAGTAAATTACACGTAATGTAAGTGACATTTATGTGACAATACCGTTAACTACAAATACTTGCTTGTTTGAAATACGCTACCATTCACAGGCTTGTTTGCAAAACTCTAAAACGAATAATTATTACTAGTATATGGCTTCTAATGGAAAGCCTGCCATCAACGTTATCATGAAAACTGTAAGGTCCAATAGCTACATATGTACATAATATAATAATAAAGCAAAACATATATAAACTGGGACAACGAAGAATTTCAGAATTAATGAACCCGTTTCCAGTGCTATGGACTTTTTAAAAAGCAACGTGGGGCTCACAAGGTTTTCAAATTTTCTCAGTAGTAGATAAGGTATTATCAGAAATCTTTTCTTATTGCGTTATATTTATTACAATAATAAAAAAAAATGATGTTCGTCTTCAGTTTTCGAAAGCTGAGTATTCCGAATATTACTCAAAGATTCTAAAATTCACAAATCTCTAGTTTAGGAGGTAAAAAAGTGGCCTTATTTTATATTAAATTTTGCTACAGTATTTATCAATTCCGAAAAGTATACCAAAAAAAGTATATCAAATCCAGATTTTTTCTAAAATTTGTGTGCTCGGGATTCTTGATTTTTGTCTTTTATTTACATTATCTAGAAATAAATAAGAATGGAGGTTTACTGAATATTGAAAAACATAACATAGATTAAATGAGAACAGCTTTAAAAGTACTTTCCAATTCATTTTCATAACAGATTCCAACTGGATAATTTGCCCACGTGTTATAAATCTTGCACAACTTGTTAACTCGGTGCATCGTACAGCATATGTAAATTATGAAATATATTCTAGATAACATTGTTTACAGTTAATATATTCTCAGGTCACGGTGTTTAACAAATATGTGGATGTGAAACAATCTTTCCAAGGTTTCTCACATCATCCCTATCTCTTAGACATATGTTAGTTATTAATTTCGTTTTCTCAATAAGAAAAACAGGATGACTTTTAATTTTTGTGGCTCTTTCATGGTGTTTTCAGATGTTCATTTTTATCTCATCTTTTTAAAAGATCTGAAATGACAACTAGCCGTCATCGACATTTTTCACGAGTTATTGAGGTTCCATGCGGGAGGCACGTCCTCTTAACTCTGTTACTTGCATATATTTAATACGGACACCCTCATTTTTGGACATTTAATTTTAAAAATTAAATCAGTAAAGCATTTGTTTTCTAAAAAAAGTTCTTTATCAATGAAAAGAGGTTACAATAAACATCGATATCACACAAATATTTTTTCCTTCCATGCGTCTAGTCGTTACACAAAGACTTTTAGTATTTTAATTGACAATCAAAGGACATATACTACAACATTGCAGTTATATAATGGGACCATGAAAGCCGTCTTGTGACATATGCTCGAGAGCTGATAGACAAAAGGAGAAATTCGGCCAGTTCATCTCGGTATGATTCATAATATCTACAGAAATTCGGCCAGTTCATCCCAGTATGAATCATAATATCTACAGAAATTCGGCCAGTTCATCTCGGTATGATTCACATTATCTACAGAAATTCGGCCAGTTCATCTCATTATGTTATTATTCCTTTATAATTTTGAATCAGGCATTTTACCTGGATATATATTTTTTCTCAAAAAAAAAAAAATTCTTTGTTGCCCCCTTCCCCCTTTTCCTCTTAAAAAACTTGCTGCTCCTAAGCAGCGTCCATCGACCAGAAAATTCTTTGTTCAACATGTTCAATAGAAATAATTACTTTTTAAATTTTTTATTCATCGCCAACCTTCGATTGCCTCCTCTCTCATAGCAAGACCAGCTCTGTAACTTATCACTGACAATAATGATAAACATACTGCGGTTGATGAGCCCATTGATCTATTCTGATAAACAGCTCATCTGACAGTAAACCTGACAATAAAATCAACAACCATTACACTTAAACTCATCGTTCTGTGTCAATACACCACTAATAGTGGGCTTACTTTAAATAACGTGATAGCGATGTGGTGTGGAGTAGTTATTTTGTTAATCATATAATGCATTTGATTTGGTTTTCAATTCTTTTAATTTTTTTACGTGTGCCATGTTTTTTTAGACGTTACATGACCGCTGTAAATCTACCCACTGCTGTTTTCGATAGTTCGTATTTACTCAGCAAAAGCTTTCTATATCTCTCAGCTGAAGTTCGAAAATGGGTTGCATTCTGGGTTCAGAATGTACTATATATTATAGAACGACAAGGCAAATACCTGTTTTGTACTTTTCGATTGATTTCATCGAACCAACGGTGTTCCAAAAGACGATGGGCACATGTTTGAGGAGGTATGTAGTTGCAGCTATCTGATAAATCCAATCCGGTAAAAATATAATAAAGTAATTTAGATATTAGTATATTGTCCGATCTTACAGGATTTCTGAAGGCTTTAATTCATATACTACACTGCTAACATATGTTGAATCAAATTATTTTATACAGCCAGTGAGGACAACGTACGAAACGACTACTACGGGTTTTCGTATACGCCAAATGATTGCAAATTGAAATGTCAATAACAGACAGTACAGTACCATCTCCACCTATTGATAGCTTATTTGCTGGCTGTATCATCCAATGAAAACCGTGATTAGATAAAAGAATACACATTGAAAATATCTGTTGTTTCTACATCTTACTTTAAAATTTATATTATTAGGTGTTAATAAATTTATGATATTAATATGGACTTTTTAATGGTTTATCGTTATAATCTTGGTGATGGATGAAACAGTTTCGAGTCAAATAGCACATGCATAATATTCTTAATATATTAAAACAGAATTTGTAATATACGATGATATTTCACAATTGTTGAACTTTTGAGGAGAATCACTTTGGTTTATATTGAAATCGGTATTATTCTCTTTAATCGGAACTTACATGCGCAATACACGGGAAAAGGCCAACATTTGGTAAATGTAACATCAATGGTTTAAGAAAACTAATTATAATTACTTTGCTAAAACCTAATAGTTAAGAAATAAAAGATATTTATTAATCTATCCTTATCTAACCGCTTTTACAGATAAGATTATGTGATTAAGAATTACCTCCGCGGTGATATTATCAGATACACAGATTTCGACAGATTATCTTTTAAAAGAAGAAAATCTTATTAAAGTAAAATAATTTTGAATGATATATTTAATATACATAGTATGAATAATAAGTTATTTACTTTTATTATTCTAAAATTAGACGATTTCCCATTTCTTTTGTTAAATATGAATTTAATGTCTGCGTAAAAATTTTTTTAACAAGTTTGCCCTTAAAATGCCAAGAGAAAAAAGATGTTTTAACTGTAGTTTCTTCCTTCTGGTAGAATAATGACATACTGCTATTTATATTGACAAATATTTCACGATTACAAAAATTGGAGATATGAGAGTAAATACGTGTATGATAATAACCTACTTAATACAGGACGGACATCGGATAATCTTGAAGCTACTTGTACAAAATATACTAAAAACAAAATGTATATCCCTTCACCCCAACCCCTCAAAACATTAAATACATTTAGTGATGACCTTGATGACCTAATTAGTGCACTGTTTTTTTTTTTTTTGTAAGTCAAGTAAAAAAATTTCAATTGAATTATCCGAAAAGGCTGTTGGCCTTCCAGCTCAGGTATTGAATGCATTATTGAGACACCTCAAACAAATAAAAAACTACGATAGCTTTATCTCTATTTAAAACCCTAAAAAATGTGAATAATATTTAGCAATAGTCAACAAAACCGCTAGTACAGTGTCAATGCGCCTACTTAAACATTCCAAACATTCTGTAAGCAATTGTACAAAATCCCAAGCTGTTATTGAAGTCACCTATCATAACAACTATACCGTTTTTAATATAACACCTTATCGAAGATATTTTGTTTTGGGAATTAAATGAGAGAAATGCTCCTCTTTAGATGAATCCATTAAATTGTGTTTTTATTAGGTATTAGACACTATCCTTAGTGGGAGAAAATATTACTTAAAAAGTGTCACTACACAATAGATCTAAGATAAATATATGAGAGTAAACTAAGTCCCATATAGATCCTTTTATTTCGTATGCATTATCATCAAGATGCCAAATTACAAAAGAATCCATTGAAGAATACTTCTGAACAAACAGACAAACTTTTAATCATTGTCCACTGTAAGAAACTTGTTTCGGCAAGAAATGACCAGGGGATTTGTGAGGTTAATGGGTTTAATTTTAACATTAAATCTCCAATATTTAATTACAGTAAGATAGATAAAGCAATAATCTATATATACCATGTAGACAAATTTGATCATAATAGTATTAATGCCATGATATTCACCATAAATAATCTCAGATTAAATTAAATTATCACAAAATTATTATTGAAAACAACATTTACTTATTAAAAAAGAATTCATTTTTATTCTTTAGCCATTGAACATTAATAAAGGAAATATTTTGGTGGCGGATGTGAATTTTAATATAGATCTGGACGAAAAACGTTACTGAGTTTCATAAATGATAATATTCTAACAATAAATAAATAGGCCTACAGCTCTATATTTTTGTTAAATATTCATTGTTTTGTTGTCCAGGTAACGAATTGTTTTCTAAATAAAAAGATTCTGTGGTATGTATTTAACGATATTAAGGGGTTTAATCAATGAACTTTTAATGAATAAAAGTGCATTTTCAGTGACTAACAACGCGTATAGAATTCTCTCCCTTTGACATCGGCCCATTCACTTTCGAAATTCAATTTCAGTTTCGAACTGGCAAGAAACCGTATCAAATAAAGATATACATTGAGAATACTGTTATCTTTTCTATCACATGAAGAACAAACAATACTGTTGTTGTTATTAAGTTGATTAAAAGAAATTACAGATATGTAATATAAATATAACACGCCATTTGACTCATATCAACTCAAGCCGATTATATGTATATACGGGACAACACACCTATTGTGGGTAAACCTGATGATACATCCTCTATTTAGGCGGATCCAATTTTTAGGATATATAAATTCATATTCAATTAAAGTCAGGCATTCTGTAATAAAAGCAAAAAAATCTAAATTGTCTCTGATTGGTCATTTCGACCCAAGTTTCACGTGACGAATGGAAGAATTTTTAACGACCCCTTTTAAGGTTAAAACTTATGTAGACAACGAAACGTAAAATGCAAAACAAACACGATTTTTTTAAAAATTAATTTATTTTAAATTTCCAAGCTTGTATACACAGGAAAGCCCAAAGTCGCGTCTTTGGAACATGTGCATAGTATCTGGTGTTTTTGATTAGTCGGTTCCTTGTTTGAGGTCAATTTTCCTTGCATGATGTTAAAAAACCAAAGAACGGTATAAAGACAACTAGTTTCAAAACGATTTTACATTCTTCCAGGGATCCAGACCATGTTTTCAAAAATAAATAAATAAAAAAATACCAAAGAATTTAATTATTACTGTAAGAGACCACACTAAAAATATTTCAAGGAAACCCACAATCAATACTTCTTAGTTCCAATGACTGTTTATTATATATACGCCATTTGTTTTTACACCCAAAGAGATAAGCGTAAGCGTTTAATAGTAATACAAACGTCTTCTTATAGTGAAGAAAATGTACAATATATAAAGAAGTGTTCTTTATCAGCTACCGAGGAATATATATTTCTGCGGGGATGTCTGCAACAATTGTTCAGAATATTCTATAATATTTTTTTTAAAAAGTAGACATAAAGTGACCCTTATCAAATGAAAATGTTTTATAATAACTTCACGAATTCTGAATATAATCTTTCTAATCCTTTAGATTATTGGTTTCGTCAACTCCTGGTAGACCAAAGACAGAAATGAACTTATCTTATGATATACTTATAAAATAACAATCCAAAGATACTAATATTAGATATAGTAAATTTATACTATGCTGTATACGACGCATTTCAAGGAGTTTACCTCTCATCAGCAGCATTAAAACCGAAACATTTGGAAGACCAAAAACCAAACTTATATTAAACAAGAAGTACTCAACCAAAAATACCGAAATAGGAAGCCAAATTTCAGCTAAGGAGATCTACCATGTGCAATACAAGGAATGAACCCTTAGTTTTCTATTAATTTTGAATTTTGCTAAATACTGGTAATTTCTGAAACAAATCAATGAATAATCATGTCAGACAAGTCTGACGACTGGGTTGGCGAATACCCTTGGGGACCCATGGTCCACCAGCAGAGGCATCATCCAATACACTATATTTTTGTCAATGCAATTGAATAATAAAATATATGTTTCAAAGGATCCTGGTACCGAATTATGGGAAACACATGAATATTTATGCATGCATACCTACGTTAATACAATACCAAAAGACTGCATAGTTTATAGAGCTTCATAACATGCGGAGGTACACATGCTGAAATTCATTTTTTGGCGTATATTGCTTATCTTAAGCGGTGGAAAAATTCAACATCTGTTTAAAGTTATGATATCGGAAAACTATCAGTTCACAGCTGAAAAAAATATTTTGTTGGTTTGTGAATGTTCTTCGAATTTAAGGACCTGAAAATTTAATGAAGGTAGCATACAACTACCTCGGCATTGGTTTTGTGCTAGACACTTCATTCTTGCACGTGAAAATAGGAAGTTTGTGCTGTAACAGTTAAATGTGAACTTTTACAACGTAACATACATGTATGTATCTTCGTCTTGCAACACATATGTACATAAAAACTTGTCATGTGTAGAATTAAATACTGCTTTTAGAATTTCGTATATAGTGGAATGTATTAACGTGCTTTTTTGGAACAAGACAACATGAATCAGATGAGACTTACATGTAATAAACAAAGGGTGCATTAGTATCCGTCTTCTTTTACTTTTTGGTACCTATAGTGGCGGGAAAGGGGACATTACTAACGTCAGAGATTAAGAAGACGGTTTCGGTGATTTTCAAATAAAAACTGAATAATGAAGGGAATTAAAATGTTCTAGAGATTTCTTGGGCCAAACAAGATTTTGTTTTATACCTTTACTGTCACACTAGGACAATAAAAATCTGCGGTCATGTTGATGAACTATTTTAAACTGGATAGTATTCGGGTTTATCCGAATAGTAAAGAGATTTCTGTGCTTTGTTATTGAAATATGTTTGTTTGTTTGTTTGTTTAGTTGGGGTTTTACGCCGTTTTCAGCACATTTGGTTATTTCGCGGAGGCCAGTTTTTATTGGTGGAGGAAGCCGGAGCACCCGGAGAGAACCAAAGACCTTCGGTAGAAAATTGTCAATTTAGATAGGAGTCGAACACACCCCGCCACAGGTGAGAATCGAACCCACAATCCCAGTGTTGACAGGCTAGTGATCATTAGTAGTCATGACGAGCTACCTAGACCGCTCGGCCACCTAGGCCCCGAAATATGTTTGTAAAGTAAGCTTTTTACTATATTACTACAGTGTAGGTGTTATTCGTTACTATTAGTTCTATTGCTTAATGTATGCTTCAAACAGTACAAGAATTTGTACGTACACTACAAACTAAATATTACAAAATAGATGTACACATGTTTAGAAACAGATTCATTAAAATATATATACAATAAAGAAAAATACAACACTTTGAAGTCAGAAAGCTTTTCAGAATTTACTAGATGGAAATTTTTGAAAATCAAGCCTTACTGCTGGAATTATAAGCTAAGTCTCTAAGAATATATTTTACTTCTGAAAAAATATATAAGGAAAAAATTAAAGGAAAAAGAAAATATAAGTTTAACATGTAATAAACATTAATAATTTATTGAACTGCCGATCAATATGTGTACACTTGAAAACGAAAGATAAATAGACAATAAATATATAAAGTATAGCATATAAAACGATTTTAGTAAAAATATATTAAAAACGACAGGTGGTTAGAATTGATGATGAAACTGAACTACTCATTATAAAAATAGTGGATATTGTCGTTTGTGCATGTGCTTGTTGTGACTTTCACTTACCGTGAGTAAGTTTTCTAGCTTTAGACTTCGACCTCATGTCTTCTCGTCTTTGATGTATACAGTAATTGTCATTAAACAACTTGATACAAGACAATACACAAATAAGCAGAGATTAACTCTCACCTGGGACGCATGCGCTTTGCGTATCAAAAATTGATATTAAACTGAGAACACTTTCTTTTCTTGTCAACAAAAACCAATTAAAGCGAATTAATAATACGATCATGTCCAAGTTTCTGATAATGATACGCGAGGGTTTTAAATATTCTAACGGTATATCTTTGTATAACTAAATTAATGGATTAACGGGACACCTATGTTATTTACGGGATTATCTCTTCCAAAGAACAGATTAACGATAATAAGGCTGCAATATTAAACGAATATCAATTTGAGGAGTGCAAATCGGATTTTGATCAGTTTTAATTTTTATTATGTATTAAGGCCGCATCAAATTAATATTAAGTACATGGATTTTTTCATGGCAAACATAGGTGCGATCGAGAGAAATTTTAATTTAATTTTTTTTCTCGAGACCTTTTTTTTCAGGCGAAGATCAAATTTACACAATTTTTTTAACTAAAATATTGCTAAATGTTGGATTTTTTAAAAATTTTTTACCAACTTTTAGAATCTGGAGAACAATTTTTATTTTCGATTTCTTGAAAAGTAAAGTATATGGGACGAATTTTCAGAATTTTTTGCAACAGGAAGCGGCGAAATCCAAAGAACGAAAAATCAATTTGGTGTGGCCTAAAATAGTGAAACTATATATATAACAAGTTAACTACATGTTCTTGCGATATATTTAAGAGCAGTTATGTACTTGTCTTCGCCTTTTGTAGGTACTGTATACAAAGGCTGTCGTTCTTTTTAATATTATTAAATAAAATTATGAAACATTGCATTGATAGTTGAAAAAATATATTGTTTAACATTTTGTCCGTTTTTGTTTCCATCTGTATTATGTACTAATATATGATGCCAATTTAAAGGCATATTCTTGACCGGTAGTGTTCAAAACTATAGTGATTGAGCAATAATGATGTAGTATAGACAATACAATATTTCAGACTAAATGGCGACAGATTCTGTATATAGACACATACACACACATATATTTTTTACACATACAAACACATGTATATACATGTGTGCGTCATCTATATATGTATTTTTTATTTCATTTTAAACACTGTTCAGTCAACTAGCATTATGAAACCAAAAATAACAGCAACTTAAGAGTATTATGACCTATAGACTTTCAATTGTATGCATCATATGCTATCATAAATTAAAGATTCCTATAGTAGTATCTATGTTTCGTAACATTTGTTTAATTCTTAAGCTGGCGTAAGTTGAAAGAAATGTGAAAAGTTCAAATCATTTTCTTTTTCTATTTACACTGAGACAGTTAATGTTTATTCGTATTGTGATCTTTGCAAACAAACCTTGCGAAATGAACATCTTTCAATTGAAACATATAATGATAGAAGTTCGATCTTAAGCGCTTCCACTACCCTGATCAAACACTTCTCTCATTGTCAATATTTGGTCACTACCAAATGTCTTTCAAGTTTATAAACCTCCTAAATAGTGTTTTGATACTATATGAATCGGCTGTAAGAGATATTTTAATTACACAAATAGTCACTCTCTCACACCTTCAATAGTTTAAATTATCTGTTAGAGTGTTAATAACAATGTATACATACATCGATTTCAACGGCATCTTGAAAGCCATTAAGTCTGGCAAAAATTTGACATATGAAATGTGGAGCCGAATTTTATTATTGTTCGACAACAATTTATCGTATTAATAAGGATAGCTCTGATTTTTCTTCAAATCAAATCAAAGTGTAATATTTCGTTATGTTTAAGATTATGAGCCATATTATAAAGAAGAAGATGTTTATTTTCCATTAAAAGGGCTCACAAGGAGCATAATACAATATATACCATTACTTTCGACATATAATACACCAATACAGTATACATAGTTACAAATAGGACACATTAAAAATGCCACAGTTTTCAAATATATATAATATACTTGTAATGGTAGAGATGAAAAAATGTGTATAATTAGGAGTATAATATCTCCGTCTCGGGCACACCTTTAGAGAGAGAAAAAACTTATTTAAACAAAAAATTTCTGTTAGTGAATAGAGTTATTTAGCAACTAGTCTAAGTATATTTAGCTTAACTGCAGGAGGCACCAAGCAACGGTACTGCATGGCAAGGTGGGTGATAGGCGCATAATTAGATATATGTTGTTAAACAGTAGTAATTTGGTAAAACATTAGAGTTGCACGTACCTGGCATGTCATCCTCGTTCCTGATGCAGAAGAGACAGAACATCTTGTTAGGTGACCTGACTACAGGAGGCACCAAGGTACGATGCCAATTGACATGAACAAGTGCAATCATCGTACATATATTGTATATTATATATAAACATTTATTTTTGATTAACAGAAATGAACGGAATACGTTTTTGTAGGACAAAATCAAATCAAAGTCAAACCTGTTTATGAATGATATTCAAGGGACAAGCAAATGCCCTTTATGATGGCTGTCCTTTTTGTAGAGATTATTTTTACATGCTTTATTCATGATAGGGGTATTTTTTTAGCATTTTTACTATGCGCTTTATTAGCAGGTGCTTTTATGCAGAGCTTATTTTTAACAAAATTTGTCACAGTCATTAAGGGGACATTTTCCCTATGCCCTTTATAAGTATGTGTCATTTTGCAGAGTTTATTTTAACAACATTTTGTTCATGACGGGGACAGTCTCACTATGCCCTTTAAGACATGTTTGTCTACAAAAGTGTGTATAAATTATTTATTTCCAAACATGGGGCCTACTAGGAGCATGATAATCATTTCATAAGATCTTTAAACATTGAACATTATAAACAGAAAATCACAAGACAGAAGACAGAAAAAAAGTAAACGAAAATAATTAGTTATAAGCAATGATAATACTGTTATAATATACACGGCCTTACTTCTTTGCAACCATTAAATATATAATTAACGACGGCAAATATTAAAAGACAATACGATTATCTCCTAAATATATAGGACTGAACAATTGGAAAATCGTGTGGTGTTCGAAAAGTAGCAACAATGCAACTCACTTTTTCAATGATTTTCCTTAGTTATAAAATTCTTAAGGTGTAAAAACCAACAAATTTTTTAGATTTTTTTTAAATGATTTGAAGATAACCAATACAAATTTACTGATATCCCAGTAGATTTATTATCCTTTTTTTTCATTGATGTGTCACCCAGTGTCTGGTTCTAAATCTTCTTATTTTTCAGACTGTCGCAATTTTCACGTTGAATCTCCCAGGATACAGTCTATAAAAGTTGTTACTGTCATGATATCTACACCGGAATTTACGAGATTACTGTATTGTACTTTGTGTCATATTTTCCGTCATTTATAGTCAGTTGCAAATCATTTTTTCTGTTATAAATGCGCACTGTGTAAATGCGACAGTCGGGCCAATTTAATGGGATTCTGTTAATTTATTAGTATGTCATTGTTATCCTTTCTTGTCATCAATTCCCATTTTTCATATACTGTTTATTGTTTTCTTTTTGAGGTGTGAAAATTCTAAAGTTAATTAATAATGAAAACAGCTATAGGACATTTAATAATGAGTCAAATGTTCAGAGCCTACTGTCCTCGGTGTCTGCTTGAGCTGTACTAGTTATAAACGTTTGATAATAACTAAATTTGCCTCTTTTTGTCACATGCGGCAGTTTAACAATAAATTATAAATTAAAATACTGATAGTATATTTCTGCAAATGCAGTCATGTGCGTTCTCCAAACAAAAAACATGTAGCAAAGTAAACCTGTATGAGGGAGTTGGAACCCTATAATGATTTAACAGAATTCCAGTGGTGTCTAAAAATCAAGTCATTTTTTAAACAGTGACTGAGGGGATGACGCCATCGGGGTATGTACTATACTAAATTATTTTGAAAGTGAACTTTTATGGTTAGAGCAATATAAGAAAAGAGTAGACATGATTTATGTACAATTAGTACCAATTAGTATCCATAACGAACAAAGGTGTTATAAAGGAAATGGTTAACTGATTTAATCAATTCCTCGTTTGTCCAGTATGTATATTTTATACTACTGAAGTGGAGATTAAAGCTGTAGTTACACATTTATCATAAGAATCAGATATGCTATCAGTATGTCTTTGTTGACCCTTCCTGTTATATTAGCTATTTTGTTGTTTTTTACTATCAGGTAATTTTATTAATTATATTGAAAATTTCTATTTTATTAGGGTAAGATGGAGGCAGCGCAGTGTATACAGTTATTGAATGATTGTTCATGAAATAATAATAAAAAGCTCTTAATAACATTTTCACTTTTTCTTGTATCAAACTTTACATAAAACCAAACTGTAAACGGCATGGATTCCTCTGGCATTCATTAAACCTCGTTATTAGTTAGCTTGCCGTTAATAATCAGGCAAAAGGTACGTTGTTAATATCAAGTATCCTCTTAAATATATTTTTTGAAGAGACAAACATGTAATGGAGGGGAAGCAAAAAAGGTTTTTTTTCTGGACAAAATGGTCTTATTTTCCATTTTTTTATACACAGCATGTTCCTGAACGTCCCATGCTCAACCCGATATCACAAAAGTTCAGCAACCTGAGAGTAATCATTGGTTCCGACTAGGTACAAACACGAATTATTAATAAAGCTACCAGTATTTCATTTTTGAGACAAAAATCATCAGTTCAGTTTGCGTATCAGTCAAATAAGGTAGCTTTCACATAGACTTTCGTGATTTCTTTTCTGATTATCAATTAATTCATCAATTTATTTTGCCATCATAAGATGACATTATCGTAAAAAGTGTCATGAAACCAAATCTTATTATAAATAGATATCATTCAAAGATACCGAAAAGAACAATAGGCCTTATATTTAGCCTTGATTAACACATCAGATAACAGAAAGACGGGTGTGAACTGCTTGATCTCCGACGAAGTAGAACTTCTCTTTTTTACAAAATTTACAGATTATACATTGATTCTGAGGATATCCATATTGACACGTATTCTATTTTTGTCAATATGAGATGAGGCATATAATCGACTTGTTTTGAAAACAAGTCATTTAGTCTTCAACCTTTCAGTTTTTTGAAAGATTAAATAATCAGCATAACAATGGCATAAGATAACTTCATAAGTATACATGTAGACATTTAAGGCATGTAACCCATCTTACTTTCTCTTACTTTCCTCAAATCTTGTTATATCTAATAGATTATATTATTATAAAACTCAATATGACTTGAAAGTGTTAAGTCTGGTAACTCTTTAGGGAACAACCATTTGAGGACAAGAAAGGGATTTGAAAAAGGCAGATTCGAAAATTGGTGAAAAAAAGGCAGGATTGAATATGACCTTGTAGTATATTTTAAAAATAACCGAGAACTCTCGCAGATGCCACGATACAATATCACTTTATTTCCCCTTCCCTATGAAAAACAAATGATTCTTTCTTTAGCAACTCTTTTTTTTTCAAAAACGTAAAAATTTCAGGGGTAATTTAAAATCCTTTTTATATCGGAAAAATATTAAGCTTACCTGGAAGTCTTGTTGACAAACCTTAATACCCTAGGTAATATATAATTCTCATAAGTAATACCCTAGGTAACATATAATTCTCATAAATAATACCCTAGGTAACATATAATTCTCATAAGTAATACCCCAAGTAACATATAATTCTCATAAGTAATAACCTAGGTAACATATACTTCAATTGTTTGTTTAGTTGGGGTTTTACGCCGTTTTCAGCACATTTGGCTATTTCGTGGCAGCCAGTTTTTATTGGTGGAGGAAGCCGGAGTACCCGGAGAGAACCACCGACCTTCGGTAGGAAAATTGGCAATCCTTGTCAATTAATATCGGGTTCGAACACACCCCGCTACAGGTGAGATTCAACTCACAACCTCAGCGTTGACAGGCTAGTGATCATTTGTAGTCATGACGAACTACCTACACCACTCGGCCACCGAGGCCCCAAGTAACATATAATCCTCATAAGTAATACCCTAGGTAACATATAATTCTCATAAGTAATACCCTAGGTAACTTATAATTCCCATAAGTAATACCCTAGGTAACATATAATTCAAATAAGTAATAACCTAGGTAACATATAATTCTCATAAGTAATACCCTAGGTAACATATAATTCTCATAAGTAATACCCTAGGTAACATATAATTCTCATAAGTAATAACCTAGGTAACATATAATTCTCATAAGAAATACCCTAGGTAACATATAATTCTCATAAGTAATACCCTAGGTGACATATAATTCAAATAAGTAATAACCTAGGTAACATATAATTCTCATAAGTAATACCCTAGGTAACTTATAATTCTCATAAGTAATACCCTAGGTAACATATAATTCTCATAAGTAATAACCTAGGTAACATATAATTCTCATAAGTAATACCCTAGGTGACATATAATTCAAATAAGTAATATCCTAGGTAACATATAATTCTCATAAGTAATACCCTAGGTAACATATAATTCCCATAAGTAATACCCTAGGTAACATATAATTCAAATAAGTAATAACCTAGGTAACATATAATGCTCATAAGTAATACCCTAGGTAACATATAATGCTCATAAGTAATACCCTAGGTAACATATAATTCAAATAAGTAATAACCTAGGTAACATATAATTCAAATAAGTAATATCCTAGGTAACATATAATTCTCATAAGTAATACCCTAGGTAACATATAATTCTCATAAGTAATAACCTAGGTAACATATAATTCTCATAAGTAATAACCTAGGTAACATATAATTCAAATAAGTAATAACCTAGGTAACATATAATTCTCATAAGTAATACCCTAGGTAACTTATAATTCTCATAAGTAATAACCTAGGTAACATATAATTCTCATAATTAATAAACTAGATAACATATAATTCTCATAAGTAATAACCTAGGTAACATATAATTCTCATAAGTAATAACCTAGGTAACATATAATTCAAATAAGTAATACCCTAGGTAACATATAATTCTCATAAGTAATACCCTAGGTAACATATAATTCAAATAAGTAATAACCTAGGTAACATATAATTCAAATAAGTAATAACCTAGGTAACATATAATTCTCATAAGTAATAACCTAGGTAACATATAATTCTCATAAGTAATAACCTAGGTAACATATAATTCTCATAAGTAATACCCTAGATAACATATAATTCTCATAAGTAATAACCTAGGTAACATATAATTCTCATAATTAATAAACTAGATAACATATAATTCTCATAAGTAATAATCTAGGTAACATACAATTCTCATAGAAAATACCCTAGGTAACATATAATTCTCATAAGTAATAACCTAGGTAACATATAATTCCCATAAGTAATACCCTAGGTAACATATAATTCTCATAAGTAATAACCTAGGTAACATATAATTCTCATAAGTAATAACCTAGGTAACATATAATTCAAATAAGTAATATCCTAGGTAACATATAATTCTCATAAGTAATAACCTAGGTAACATATAATTCTCATAAGTAATACCCTAGATAACATATAATTCAAATAAGTTATAAACTAGGTAACATATAATTCTCATAAGAAATACCCTAGGTAACATACAATTCTCATAGAAAATACCCTAGGTAACATATAATTCTCATAAGTAATAACCTAGGTAACATATAATTCTCATAAGTAATAACCTAGGTAACATAAAATTCTCATAAGTAATAACCTAGGTAACATATAATTCTCATAAGAAATACCCTAGGTAACATATAATTCTCATAAGTAATACCCTAGGTAACATATAATTCTCATAAGTAATAACCTAGGTAACATATAATTCAAATTATTAATACCCTAGGTAACATATAATTCTCATAAGTAATACCCTAGGTAACATATAATTCCCATAAGTAATACCCTGGGTAACATATAATTCTAATAAGTAATACCCTAGGTAACATATAATTCTCATAAGTAATACCCTAGGTAACATATAATTCTCATAAGTAATACCCTGGGTAACATATAATTCTAATAAGTAATACCCTAGGTAACATATAATTCCCATAAGTAATACCCTAGGTAACATATAATTCCCATAAGTAATACCCTAGGTAACATATAATTCAAATAAGTAATAACCTAGGTAACATATAATTCTCATACGTAATACCCTAGGTAACATATAATTCCCATAAGTAATACCCTAGGTAACATATAATTCCCATAAGTAATACCCTAGGTGACATATAATGCTCATAAGTACATGTAAAAAGAGATCAAAAGTTCAATGTCGGATAAAAAACTTAATTCAAATAGTTTGGGGGTGGGGGGTAAAAATCTCTGCAAGTTTTGTTATCCGACATCGATTTTCGGATTGAAAAATACGGATTCAAGTGATGTCCAAGTCAAAATACAGAACAAACATACATTGATGAGGAAAAACAGGACCCATGATTCAAAAAAGTATACTCAAAGCATATGCCCATATTGGTCAATCAATTTTTCCCAAATTAAGTTAAGAGGGGGGGGGGTGGGGGGGTCAGTGAAAAAACTATGTGAATTAAGTTTTTTATCCGACATTGAACTTTTGATCTCTTCCCTAAGTAACATATAATTCAAATACTAGTAAGTAATACCCTAGGTAACATATAATTCTCATAAGTCTCTGTTATACCAGTTTTTAAGCCTATTTCAACGCAACTGTAACATCAGCATAGCTGGATGCCGAAATTTAAAAAAAAAATGTAAATATAGAAATAAATAATGACAAAAGAAAAGAAAACAAAAGTGTAAACTTAAAAAATTTTCACATATTTTTGAATGCATTAGATGTAGTTTTGTCAACTTTTGTTCATGATACAATTATTTTTTTTTTAAATCAGTCTTAGAACACTGAACTAAAGACATGAAATATTAATTCAAACGTGCATGAGGCTTTGAATAAGGGGCAACCATTTTATTTTTATGGATTTTGGTCATGGTTTTTTTTCAGGCGCTATCGCGGCATAATTTTTTCCCCATTTAAACCCAAAAAATTCCTGATTGACACAGGTCCTGCATTTTTTCACACCTAAAGTGATCCTGGCTTTTTATTTTGCCAAAATTCCTGGTCATGCTTTTTTATTTCAAATTTCATACCAGCATCCCATAAAAATCAAATGATTGCTCCTTAAGAGGGTAAAAAAATTCTAGATTCAGTTTTCGTTGTGTTGTAAATATTTCACAATTAATAAGTGAATAACACTGCTATCTTTATTTGTTATTATATCAACATATAACCCCGTTGTGATGAGATTAATTAAAATCTATTTAATTTATGCAAAGACGTAATGAACTCTTAGCAAGGGTCTTCATTCTGCACTTAAAGATGAAATGAGCTCTAATTGGTTATAATAAACAAATTGAAGCAAATTTATTAGCAAATAAACACCATCGTGATAAGATCACATGCTATCTAGTGTGAGATAATTAGATAATTTGCAGGTTCATCGCAAAGGATAAGATAAAGTTGTTAACATTTCTTTTTGGTTGTTGGACAAATTATGCGGTTGATATTTGATCAAAGGGAATCTGTGACGGAACAGAAAATCTATGTGTGGGAATAATTGAAAGATCATTAGTATGAAATTAGTCAAAACAGGCTAATATTTTGTTAAGTTGTTTACACATGCCCCCAATGAGTGTGTTTAAGGGAATACATAAGAGTGAAAGGAATTTTTGATATATTCATTATTGGTTTGCGCTCTGTTAAGGAAAAGTTATTCGATTTTATAGGGGCAAGTAAGTGATCTTGGTCCTTGGATTTTTTTTCCGATAATTAAGAAAATGGTTATAATAGAATTATATATTTTTCAAAAAATACTTTTATTTGATTGTAGATAATTATTCTGTCGTGAATTTTTTCATCGTATTTTTTATCCTGCTGAAATGCTTGGAAAGGCAGGGCTATGGCCATGAAATTATAGAATGGCCCTTCACACTTTTATACATTTTAATTAAAGATACTACAATGGAATTGCCCATTGAAAATTTAACTTTTCCAATCATTGCTGCTTTTTTCGCCAAATTCTGGGGGCTTCTACATTTCAAACTTCTTCCTTGACTAAAGTAAAAAATAATTGGGGTTTTTTTTCGTAATACTTCTGTATTTTATACCCGAATAATACGTGGCAAAAACCGTATCACACGCCGTATCAGCCAGAGAGAGACTTTATATACGGTACGCGATAACATGAAATACAAGATTTTAATATAGTTGTCAGACCATACCAACCTGTAATTTGTTTTAAATTTTTTAGAATACAAAAAGTAGGCCATAACAAATATGTTTATTATCAGTTTTTTCCTCGATATACGTTAGAAGGGGAATAACTCTAGAAGAAAATTGTTTCAACAAAAAGATATTTTATAAAATATTTTGTAATGAGAGAAAAATGAAGCAGATTTATATCAGTGTTCGGATGTTTTTTTCGAGTTATTACCCAAGTAACAAATACACATATTTTGTAAGCTTGCTTTGTCATTAATAAAAAACTTTCAAATATATGTACTTACAAATGTACTATCAATTGGATAATTTCTGACCAAGTCATGAAATATCATAAATTAAAAAACAAATTCTTTTATGAAGCAGAAAACTAAATGTATAAAATGAATAAAATGTACAAGTTTTAAAGAGATATGTCATGATCGGGAGGGATATTTGCGGAAAATACTAGTCCAGAGACGGTAAAATATCCAGAGCTGCCAGGTGTGGGATATTTTGTCTCAAGACTAGTATTTTTCTCAAATATCCCGACCGCCTATTATACATGTTATATATCTGTTTAATTGCACCGAATAACATTTACTGAAAGGTAGGGATGATTCAAGACGTTACGAGCGTTCCGCTGAAGGGAACAATTTTCGCACACACCCCTCTATGTAACTGTTCCTCGCTAAAACATTGTACTTGTCAAGAACAATTGCACAAAATTGAGGCTCAAATCTAAAATCTGTGCTGTAAACAGACACTTGTTTATTCCACATTGTCTAGAGGTATAGATCTCACAAAACATGTTTAACTCCACTGCATTTTTGCGCCTGTTCCAAGTCAGGAACCTCTAGCCTTTGTTAGTCTTGTGTGCTTTTTTGAATTTTGGTTCGTTTGTATGTTTCGGAGAATAGTGTGGCGTCCATTTCGCTGAAGTAGTATGCATTATTGTTTAGGGGCCAGCTGAAGCCGACCTCCGGGTGTGGGATTTTCTCGCTGCGTTGAAGACCCATTGGTAGTCTTGAGCTGTTTTCTGATCTTTGGACGGGTTGCTGTCTCTTTGACACATTCCCAGTTTCCATTCTCTATTATATGAAACGAAATTAAAATGTCCAATTATGAAAACGACGATTAAGCAAATTTCGCCAAAATTTTAAGTAAAGTAAAAAAGTTGTTGTCTGTATAAATATTTAGTTGTCAAGGACTAAATGTTCAAGTTTTTATAGTTACTCTGGCTTTCCCTGTAAAATTTACATCAATTGTCAGCTCGTTTAGTTGAACAGTATTAGAAAAATTTAGAAACTTTATAAAATTTTAACTGATCAGAAACTGGACATGGTCTTGACGCCCATAGTAGATGTTTTGGATGAAACACAATTTTTTTCAAAGTCAATTTATGGAAACAAGAATTGCCATGAACAAAATAAGCAAGTTACATACATACTCTGTCATATCGATATGTCGTCATATGAAGTTTAAACGGATATTTAAAACTTTAATTGTCTATGGTTTTAATTTCATAGTCTCCAGAATCGGACACATTGTGCAAACATTTTACACCGCCTTCCATATATTCCTCATTTCAAGTTTCAGTTCATTTATTTTTTTTCAGAGTATTGTTTTTTTTTTTATTCTCGACTACTCAGAAACTAAACTTGCCTATTGGGTTTGTCTAAGTCGTTTATCATAATTAGGACTAAATATGCAACCTTGACCCTCATACATGTAGGTATATTTTATCAGGTTTTCTGCACATGCACATCTACCTAATTTTTAAAATATCATCGTGAGCCATGATTTGAATCTTCGTCATGGAGTGGGCGTATATATCGAACGGCTAGAAAGGTTCATATTTTATCGAACGGCTAATACAACTTGATAATCAGTTTATCGTATTGATATCAAATATATTTTTTGATTGCCAATTTTCCTACCGAAGGTCGGTGGTTCTCTCCGGGCACTCCGGCTTCCTCCACCAATGAAAACTGGCCGGCGCGAAATAGCCAAATGTGCTGAAAACGGCGTAAAACCCCAACTAAACAAACAAAATCAAATATTCTTTACTCAAATTTATAGCTGTTGAGTGGGTTTTAGGTAAGATAAAAACCCGAGTCCCCTCATTCGTGTTGTAGACATTATACATCGCAGAGTTATTAATATACTGGGTTAAATTTGTGTACTTCAGACAGCCAATGTTTTATTTCAGATTTCATTAATGAATAATGTCTATTGACGTTCCTTCAAATAAAGTTATTTTTTATTTGGTTTTATATTAGATCCGTTCTTATATATGTTCTAGACATACGTATACACATCCATTAAAATATGCTATCGTTTGATAATTTTATAAGTAAAACAAATAAATATGCATGGTTTAATTTAATTTAATGCTTTATTTATTTATAGAGGATTGCTAACAGCCACAAGGCCACTAGTAGCTCTCCTCAACATATATACAAAAACAACAAACAAATAAATAATAATATTATTTAAAGACAATGACAGAGAAGAAAATAAGAAAAAGAAATAAAATTCTACAAATAGCATACATATGTTAACAACATACTATATGTTAAGTTATAATGTGATACAAAAATATATATGAAAATATATATGTGCATGTTTATGTTTTAATTATGTTTTAATTACGTGCAGAACCTCTTACTCTTTACAAGAAATTCAAATACATAGTAAAATACTTTTAGATTATATTCTAAGGAGAGATCAACACTCCCACACAAAAGTATGTTTACGATATATTCTTTACAGTTTTTCACAAACAAACTGAAATCAACCCCAGGACACAAAATTTGTTTCAACTCACAAAATAAATCTTTCCTTAATTTATTGTAAGCAGGACATAGTAATAAATAGTGATCAGTAGTTTCCGCGGTACCCAGGTCACATCGATTACAATTTCGAAAAGGGAGTAAATTATAGTGAAATAAATGATCGTTTAAACCACTTAGACCAAGTCGTAATCGAGTATGATAAAGTTTACCAATTCCATTGCCAAATGAGAAATATTTAGGGGAAGACTCGGGAATCAAACATTTAACAACTATGCATGGTTTGTGTACATGAATATTTATTTACGAATGGAACTTAGGGGACGACCATTTGATATTCTGGGGGGGGGGGGGGGGGTCTGGGGGGGGGGGGGAGTTTGTTTTGGATGGGTTATTTATTTTCGTGGAAAATAAAGACAGATTATTTATTTTCTGCACCGTTGAAGCATGATTTTTCATTTTCAGTAAAACGATATCAAATGGTCGTCCCCTTACCAGCATATATTTTTTCGATTTTATTTGAAAAAATATATTTGAGGTGGGAGTTCTTTTATGACCACCGCCGTATATTTCTCATATCGTGTATGGTAATTGGTCTTTTCACTATTAGATGTAAGTTTTGATTAAATGAACTTTTTTACTCAAGTTAAAATGTTTCGAAATTTGCATAATCATAAGAATGAAATAGAGAATGGAAACTGGGAATGTGTCAAAGATACAACCCGACTAAAGAGCAGAAAACAGCTGAAGGCTACCAATGGGTTTTCAACGCAGCGAGAAAATCCCGCACCCGGCGGCGTGTTTCAGCTAAACATTAATAGAATAGAGATTGGAAACGGGGAATGTGTCAAACAGACAACAACCCGACCAAAGAGCAGAAAATAGCTGAAGGCTACCAATGGGTTTTCAACGCAGCGAGAAAATCCCGCACCCGGCGGCGTGCTTCAGCTAAACATTAATATAATAGAGATTGGAAACGGGGAATGTTTCAAAGAGACAACAACCCGACCAAAGAGCAGAAAACAGCTCATAGCTACCAACGGGACTTCAACGCAGCGAGAAAATCATACTAGTTCATCGAAATGGACGGCTCACTAAACTCCGAAACATACAAATGAATCAAAATTTTTAAAAAAAAATACAAGACTAACAAAGTTAGAGGTTCCTGACTTAATCATGTATTATTCATTCATGCTCAACTAACACGTCTATCTAAACCAATCATGATCTTCAGTTATAATCAACAAGTCTAGAACGGTAGAATAATTTCTTGCAGGAGACATATTTACATTGAGGCCGATTTGCAGTCAAAGAATAGGCAAGGTACATGTACTTTACACACATATATACACGTGACAAAAGCGCAAGCTAATATAAGAAAGAGAGCTTCAATTTCTGCTATTCATCTAACTGTCACAATGAAAGATATTGGTTTTTGATAGGTTACATCAAAGACAGTATTTACTCATGTGTATTTTAGTGTAGCAGGACGAATATTTAATATTTATACCCATGAATTATTAATTTTACGCAATTATTATTTGAAACTTTTCTCCGTTAAATGCACCCCAAGAAAACAGACAGACACATAAAGATTACGAAATAAAGCAAAACAGTTTTTGTATGGATTTCTATACTTTAAACAATGCCAAACCTATTTTAAACAAAATTTCTATATACTAGGGGCTAGACAGACCTTAGACGTTGAAGTTATGACAATACCCTGTTTGTAATTCCAGTAACTATAGCGGGAAAAAGATTTGTTTTAACTGAATTAAATAAAAATGTTAAAGTTTTATTTCGGCATTTAGTTTTGTCAAATAAGCTAGACTGGAATTGGTACGTTTAATTCACGGTTATAACTGTTGAATTTTGTGACAAATTAGGGGTATTTCTCTTGCATAGCTTATGCGCTTAGGCTTTAGATAACTCTAACTCGAACCCTGTTTCGTACTCTTACCGATCATTACCCCATCGTCGATGGTCAACTTAAGCAAGCGTGACATCAGGCGAACAGTCTCGCTTACACGTGTGGACCACCAACGATGGGATAAACATCGGTTACAGTAAGAGTACGAAGCAGATCTAGCGTTAGGGTTAGAGTTTGAAGCAGGATTCGGTCTAGGGTTATGGTTCCTGTTGGGATTAGGGTTCCTGTTAAAGTTAGGATAGGGATTAGGCTAAGGATTAGATATGAGAGACTATGGTTAGAACAAGCTATGAGTTGAGGCAAGTGATGAATATAGGATTTCAATACATTTGAACTGTCCCTGTCGATGATGTTTGTGATGAGAGGACTTGCAGGACATTTCTTCATCATATGTTAATCCACTCCTCGGATAAGCAACCTTTCGGGCTTAACCAGAACGTTTCCGGAACTATTCGTTTTCCGTTCCGGAAGGTCCCAAAAATTTCCGTCTTATAAGGGTGCTCTCTTTCAGGTCAGTGTTTCAATGTCAGATGTCTATAGAAAAATGAGATGGTTTACAACGAAACAGCAAAAGCCCTCTCCTCCTCCTCAAAAGACAACCTCTCTACTCCTACATCTGGTGCAGCATATCCCTCTCTAAGAGCAGCACCAAACCCTCCTCCTCCTCCTCAAAACAAATCCCTCACCCTCATCCTCAACAGCAATCCCTCCCCCTCATCAAAAAGCAATACCTCACTTCTCCTCCTGAAAAAATCTGAAATGAGTACAAGAGCATGGGTATGAGCAGCGATGAGATCGAAGAGCAGTGATGAGTACGGTCCTGAGCAGCGAAGAGCAGTGATGAGTAAATTCCTTAGCAGTAATGAGTACAGTCCTGAGCAGCGAGGGTCATTGTAGAGCACAACGGAGCAAGAGAAAATGTGTACAGTGTAGAGCAGCATAATACTACCCTGAACTGAAGGCAGTATGTATTATATTATACTGAAATCCAATTACGGTATACCAGTCTTTAAGCAAATTAAGCTTTACGCAGAGGGTAAAACTCATTTCCGGTACGGAGGGTGGTATTCTGCCAAGAGGGTGGTATTCTGGCAAGAGTGTGGTATTCCCCCATGTGGTATCCCTGTCGTTTAGGATATAATACCACCCGTCGTCATGAGGGGCGGAGCCTAGTTTAAGTTGGATTGAAATACCACATCTCTGTCAACCAATGAGAAATCCAGATTTCTGCATAAAATATAATATCATAAAATAAATAGGGTTTCAGTTCTCCTGGGTGTAGTAGACCTTATCAGGAGTTTGTCTAATGTGTTAATTCCGTTTGGTTTTTAGTGTTCTGAGATTTTGCCCTCCGCAAAATTTTCGTCACGTTCTTGATGCAGAAATGAAGAATGTCCAAAATGACTTTCTAAAATTATTTTATTACGCTTTAACATGAAATCATGGACTTTCTCAATTTATTTTATTAAGTTTTTTACTTTATTATTAAGTAATCTGTTGTTGTTATTCTTTCGGTGGTCTCCTCAGTCACTCTCTCGGTAGTCGATGAACTTTCAAAATCCCTGAAAAAGTCAACAGTAGAGTTACATGTATGATTGTGTTAATGTATTTAGGAATTGAATGATTCATCTTTGTAGTTTTATTGTGCTCCTGGTTAAGGCTTTTACACTCCTAGAAAACTATTAAAATGATGCATTCAATTCTTATAATTACATTTTATAATTGATAAGTAAATATAATGACTGCAATTTTAAGATTGATAATCTCTGTATTGTCTCAAAATATTAATTGAACATATTTTTATAAAGAACAATCAGCGTCGTGGTAATTTGCGATCGCATATTACTATGATACTAAGCCTAATGTGAGGGGGCTTATGCATCCACGTGATTATTTGCTAAATTTGGACCATATTTGGAATGGTCACCTGCGCGCTTCATACAATATGCTTGAAACGTACAATTTTGGTATTCAAAATCAACCACCTCAAGCAGCTTTATCGGTCGAAAATGTCCAGATTTTGGACATGAGACAAATCTTCAGGAAAAGAAACACAAAAGAAACGGTATTTTGTAATTCTTTAATTCTTATGGAAGCCATAGAATAATTGTTAGTATCTGTTATTGTTGAATTACAAAAAATATTTAAATCAACATTCATACAGTGCAGAAAAATGGGGTTAATGTACATGAAATGCTTTAAATCAATGAACAGAAATTTCAGAGTAATAATAACAATAATATTGTGTTATCCATGTAATATGCGAAAATATGTCCCAACTAAAAGGGAGTACATTATTCTGGCATATTACAGGATATGGATAACACAATGTTATTATTACTATTACCCATGAGGGTTCCCCCAGGGGAAAAACCCATACCCAGGATGACAATTCTGGATATTCATCGACTTATGGGCAGTAATTGTATTATTTTTAACTTCTTTATTGATAGTGGATTAGGAAACAAGTTATACCAACTTATACTAATCCCTCTCCACTAGGCAGGTGCAAGAGCAGACTCTGCAGTGGCATTTTAGCCTACTTTTTTCGAAATCTACAGAGGAGTCTTTAACGTGCTAAGGGTGTTGCTCTCCCACGGGACAGCCAGTTTTCGTCCCCATCCGACGGACTAGCATCGTTTACCGAGACCATCCTCGCAAATGGTGTCGATAGGGCGTCGTAAATTTGATCCCTGATCATCAAAAAATAGCCTTTAGAAAATGGGCTAGAAATGTGCCATTTTCACGACCTTTCACGCTAGATGATAAAAATTCATACATGCAGGATAAAATAAATATATGTACATTGTTGGAAAATATACAATATATTTGTACTCGCCGCGAAACAGGAGTGAAATGCTCGGTAAACCTCGCATTTCTACCTGTTTCTAAGGCTTGTACAAATACATTCTGTATTTTCCGACAATTTACATACATTGTATATTGTATATTTCGCTAGCTTCACTACAATAGTGCATATCCAGAGGAAGACCCCTTGGACAGCGAGTATTATACTCTGGATCCCAGCAGGAATGTAACATCCAGTTTAATGTTTGAGAAATAATTCACGGCGGCTTCAAAATATCCCAATTTTACCATGGGTACACGTAGGCCATTTATGCCCAATATTTGGCCACGAGCGAAAGCGAGTGGTAAAATATCGGCAAAAAGGGCCTACCCGTGGTAAAATCAGAATATTTTCAAGCAACGTGAATAATTTCCATCCTAATAGGAAATTTTCTACAACATTTTAAAACTCTGCAATATAGGTATTCAGACACGAAGACGCCATTACACAACGCGAGTTACACTATAACGTCGTTAATGCTTGTGGGGAAACTTTACTATGACATTGCCAAACAAGCGGTCTGACGTCTGTGATGTTAAACCAATATATCCATGTTTTACCACGGATGTAGACCGAAAGCGTTTGAAGCAGGTCATATTAGAATGAGCTTTAGTTTTTGATAGTGTATGGTGTTTTCAACTAATATATATTTGAAAAGTGCAACGTTACGTACTCCTATTTAAATAACGGTTATTCACACGTTAAACGATCGATTTCACGCTTGATGGATTTAGATACTTCCCAAGACACATGGCTGTCTTACAAACTGGCAAATGACGTCATAAAGGCGAACGTAAATGACGAGTTTATCCAGTGGCAGACATTATTCGAAGCAAGCGTATTCACATAATTCCTTTATTATGATAGTTGAATACTGATATTTAACACCCCATGGTAAATGTACATACATTTCTTCTTTTTTATGGTTTTGGATTCAGAAACAGGCTATCTAATTGGTAAGGAAGAATATGGTGAATGAATTTTTCATACATTATCGGTACTTATAGGTGACAAACATTCAAGCAAAGGGGATGTAATTGATTTTCTTCGTTTTATGGTCGCAATACGTATAAAAACTTACTTGTCAGCATATGTTTTACATTCTAAATAATTCATCACGGACTCAATTATCGTTTTGTGGGCAAAAATAGAAATAGAATTTCCAAATTTCTTCAATATTTTGTCTTTATATTTTTTTCATTTAGTAATTTTTTATGTCTTTGAAAGCGACCCTTGTTACATATCTATATGCAAAAGATCTAGAAAGGTTTCAAAATGGTAGTGGACATATGTACCATTAAAATATCTTTTAAAATTTTCATATATATCAATTTGCGTACTTTTTGTCATCTACTGAAAACTCATATCACCCGTGAGAGCTTTTGTGCAATATGAACAGCAAAAATAACTTAAGATTTAACTAGTTCTATAATTCATTATCAATTTAACCATTTCTGAACACGTTGCTTATCAAAATATTGAGTCAAGTTGTGGTTGCCGACGATATCGGTCGATTATTGGTCAAAAGGTCATAGCCCGTCGTATTTCTCGGAATCTATTAATAAAACACAGCAACGTATAAACATATTGCGCAAGTGTATCACAAATTTATTGGATAATCATCAGAGAAACAAACTCTTACATAATTACTCGAGGATTATCAGATTTATCAAATATCGATAGTTAAATTATCGAATTTTAAAGTCTTCGCCAAGGCTCGGACTTTAAAATTCGTCAATTTAACTACATGTATATCGATTAGATAAATCTGATAATCCACTGGTATTGATGTAAGAAAATATATATCTTACACTGCTAGATGATCATACCTTTCACAAATGTATCTATTGCTGTTATAACAACCCACATCATTCCACTTCCCCCAATATCTCATCTCCATACAGTCTTCTCCGTTCTTGTCATTTGGTTCTCCTGGCCACCAGTTCTCAAATTCCAAAGATTGACCACTATTGGCCCATACGTAAAACCCTTCTCTTGCTGAGTCGGTCGCTCCAATATATCGCCAGTGTCCGTAGACTGAATTCAAAAATTACAAAGTGTTACTAAGTTATTTTTAGCGGGACAGGTTTGAGCGTGAGAGTAATTATTACTGTAAAATTCAAGAACAATTTTTTTTTCAAGGGGTTGTCTACAGCTGTCAAACGAGTCTCAAATTAGCCTCAAAACAATTAACGATAGTACTTTCTTGTATTATGCATGTATTTTGATAACTTTTAAACTCAGCTATGAGCATGCGTGGCTGAGTGTTCTAGTAACATTTCGTCCATGCTTACCTCTAATGAAAAAACTTTGAAATTTTCGCCTTTAACCTTAAGTAACAAGTATTGCGAGTTTTCCTCTATCAGGACAGTGGTTAAATCCGGATTCTACAGCTTTCTGTACCAATATATCGCCAATAAGCAACACTAAATTTATCTAAAATTGCATCTAAAACATCTCCATTTTAATTTATGTAGAATGTCGAATTTGGAATGCTACAATTCTAAAAGTACAAATGCACATATACAATCCCTAAGTGAAGTCTGATCTGTTTCTTAAATATATTAACTTACAGGCCTCATGCATCTTGTCGTGTACGAAAACATTTTCTCCTTCGTTATTTGGTTCTACCAGATAGGCACCAGCCTCTTTGCACATTCTCTATAATATCAACATATACGTATTATACATGGTAGTATAATGATATTTGACTTAAATTTCTTGTATATAAATCTTGTCTCGGTCACCTGACTTACAGCCAAATAACTAGGAATTAGAGTAAACATAAGCTTCTGAATGATAACGAAAATTCATTATCAGGTTTCTTTAAACAGTTACACTCGAATTGTTTGCCGTTAGTCTTTATAAAGTGACTTTCTTAACTGAGAGAAATTTCACATGAGCTTCATAGTCAGGTTTATATGTTCAGATTTGACTACTGCTAAGCTTCCTGATGTTTTCACAATTTAATTGAACGGTCTTCTTTTTTCTTTATTTTCTTTACTTTTTCTTTATTTTTTTTTACTGTTTCTGTCGACACGACATTTTCTCATCAGCATTGCAATGGATGCCATTGACAGAGTAACACATGTTAAAAAAAATTCTTTAATATTTTGGTGACTTTTTTGTGACGACGTGTCATACTGTGTATGACCTTTATTTTCGTATTTTAGTTGTACTTTTTCACCATCTGATTTCTATATTACTATTCCCATACAATAATCGCATATACACTGTTTTTTATCATTTATATTTTAAAGAACATATTTTCTACAAATAAAACATATTAACAGTCATGTGTTAGAAAAGGCACACAAGGCAAAGACATTTTATTCTTATCTGTATACCACACCACCAATGGTTTAACTTCGACAAAAAATGCAGCTACAAATGTGGATCGCGTATCGCTATATATGTACTGAAATGATGTTTCATTAAAGATTTTTTAGACTACGTAATAGATCGCGTATGGCTATACACGTACTTAGATGATGTTTCATTAAAGATTTTTTAGACTACATAGTAGATCGCGTATCGCTATACACGTACTTAAATGATGTTTCATTAAAGATTTTTTAGACTACGTAGTAGATCGAGTATGGCTATACACGTACTTAGATGATGTTTCATTAAAGATTTTTTAGACTACGTAGTAGATCGCGTATCGCTGTACATGTACTTAAATGATGTTTCATTAAAGATTTTTTAGACTACATAGTAGATCGCGTATCGCTATACACGTACTTAGATGATGTTTCATTAAAGATTTTTTAGACTACGTAGTAGATCGCGTATCGCCGTACATGTACTTAAATGATGTTTCATTACAGATTTTTTAGACTGCGTAGCTATAATTAAGAGATAAGTGTATTGTATTTTATTGTTTTACGGCATCAATTGAATGATTTGAGTTTACTGGCGACGCATTAGCGGAGACAGTAAACGGATATTTCCGATCATCAAATCATCAATTGATGCCGTCAAATAATAAAATACAATACTGTTATCTCCATTGTAATGCAGATTTAAAACGGAAATTTTCAAAACGTAGGCAGTAACGTCTGCGCTTGCGAAATAATTTCATAGTATCAATTGTGCATTTGATGTCATGAGATTTTGAACGTTGTCCAATCAGTATTGCATTACAATGTTCAACTATATGTAAGACATGACAACAACAAAAATAAGTTTTACCTGAGCCTCATCATAACTTGCCATTTTCCCAACCGTTCTATAGTAATGACCATCGTAGGAAAATGAATTCGTATTGCTGAGCCACCCACCAAACGAAGAACTTCCTATGTAATTTTCACTGTTAAAAAAAATTAAGACCACTTCAAATACATGTTGATAATAATTTCAGGCAAGTGACTTATTTCAATACTTGGAAGTTTGTAAAAATATATGAAAAGCTATAGTTTTAATTAGTTACCATGACAGTAGAGTAAAAAGTGTACACGAGTGGAAGGCTTCAGGTTTTATTTTATACCAATGTTCCACTTTTCTCTTTTATCCACCGAAAATTATCCACTGTCCTTTGATGTAAAATGGATTTTTCGACATGTTTTGCTTTAATATTTAAGTTATTATCTTTGTGTAGACTTTGTGTAATAGTAAAGAAATGTAAGCTAGAATTTAAACTCTCATTTAAAGAATCGCTGTAAATGATATATGTCAGTACGATCCAAGTGCTATTTGTAAAAGCAGAATTATAGCAAATATTGAATATATAAAAACTGACAAAATGTGTATACAATACATAGTCATTGTAATAAAATATAAAATTTATTTGGGCGAACTTTAGAAAAAACGAGAAAAGGCGAGCTATAGCGAGCCTTTTTCCAGTGTTTCTCAGCGAGCCCAAATAAATTTTATATTTTCCGACTTGTCTTTATCCTGCATTCTTAACAGTGTCCCTTTCATGCGTAAAATGTCTTAAAATTATGTTTGAAGTTGAAATTCAGAGGCCGTGAAAACGCAGGAAACGCCATGACGTAATCTGGTACATCTACTACGTTACCCACGCTCTTCATGTAAACAAGTAGCAGTAGACTTTATAAGATCGTTGACCTAACACGACTAAAATTCATTATACCCCTGCTATTAGACCAGAAATGGTTTGAATTTCATATCAATATAATATTCAAATAGTGCACCTATAAACGTAAGTTCACTGACCACAAGATAAAAAAAAAATAAATACCTTTCACAAATGAAATATTGTTTTTCATCACAAGGAAATGTCTCCCAGTAACCCAGATAACCGAGTTTAGTGCACTTGGATGAACCTGAATTGTCCGATTCACTATCCAACCAGTTTGAATATTCTAATGGCTTATCATCTGTCGCAGTAACATATTGACCTCCACATTCCTCCTTATGTAGGATACCCATAAAGAACCAGTTCCCTAGAAGATATGCAATAATTCATTACACGACTAACCGCTTCATTGATCTCGTGCCTCGACTTTTGACGGTCCCGGATTCGATCACCGACTGCGTCAAACCAATACCTTTAAACTGATATTTGCTGCTTCTCCAAAAAGCATGCGGCATTTATGAGTGAAAGCAAAGACTGATCGACTCGGAGTTAGAATTATTTGTCCGATTTGGATGACATGCGGATTGTTACCTCGGAAGCTAGCACGTTAAAAATTCGGCTCAGCGTGTCGGGTGAGAAGCGAGCACAGCGGGTGATATAGGAGCATATGCATTTTCTACATATGGGTCATTTAGAAAACTCTTTGTTTAATGGTGGCAGCCATATTGTGCTACATACTAAGGCTAGAAAAAAGTTTCGTTCGCCGGAAACGGGAGTAAGTAAAGTAAGGGAAATAACTTGCTTCAAATTATAATTGTGATACCAGAAATGGGTTTCTGGAAGCGACTTTTGCTGTGCTCGCATCAGCATATTACAAAGCATATTACATCATCAATATTCCTGATATGCATAGTCAACATAATGGATAACAAGAAAGGTCAACGATGACATCCAATTCACAACATAGAGAACCCCGGACAAAACAATTACAAAGAAAACAAAACATAAACACAAAATAGAGTCAGAATAGTCTGACTTGATACAGACACTGAACAGTGGTGGGGATAAACCTGGTCTATTGATACTTTCCATCGACTACCCCCCCCCCCCCCCCCTCACACACACGCACACACACACGAACCGTCTATTCTGTCTGATACTCTTGTTTATAAACATATTATAGAATCGAACACAGTATAATTGCCAAGAAAGTGACCGCTTGCTATATACAGAAATTGGTTAGACGGTATATATTCAGATAATAGGGTCAGAATGTGCTCGTTGTATCCTTTATCATATGGCGTACATATGTGCTCATTTGCTACTATGTTTTCTATATTAGGTTATAAAAGGAAACTGTGGAAAAATTCTGAACAAAAAAACCAACACATGTATGTGACAAAGTTCAAGTAAATAAACAAAAGTTTTTATGCTGTTCGCTTTAAAGTCATAGTGGGACCTTCAACACATCACTTCAATTTCAAGTCAGCCCTTATTGCACCAAAATATCCTGAGAAATACTTCCGTTTTCTTGAAGACTGTAGGGTCGAAACAATGAAAAAGGGTATGGTTCAAAATTATGGGACAAACGTCGGTAAACGCCACTTTCAGTGACATATATACAACGTATAAGACAAAGCAATATTTTAGATTTTGTATATGAAATTTTTACATGCAGAACGAACATTCGGAACTGGGTATCGTTTCACTAAATATCGTAAGAATTGAGACTAATGGTAAATCCTTTGAATATATTCAAGTTACGACTGGTCGTAACCCTTACAACCGTTAGTGAAACCGTACCCGGCATCGTAAAAATTAAAGTAGGTATCATATTACAGAAATGTAAAAAACGACGAAATAATAAAATCGCCATTTCTGAAAGCCTGTCCCACAAAATGTACTAGTGTGCATGCTGTAATAATTTTATATAGGAACGTCCTATTTGTTAATATTACGATGTAAATGCAACAAACTGATTGAAAAGACATTAAATTTATTAGTTCCATGCTTTCAACTGACTACATAGTATATTAAGCTAACACTCACCGGCCCCAAAGGTCATACGGGCAACAAAATCATTTTCTTCGTGGTCACCGAGTTCTACCAAATAGCCACCTTTTTCTTTACATTTGGTCTGAATGAAGAATATTTCGATTGAAGAGAGGTAACCGATTCATGTTTTAATGTGGGTAAAATAATTTCATGCATGTGTGTCGTCTCAGAATCCAATTAACAGTTTCATATAAATGTCTTGTGGATTTCTCCCAAAATAGTAACTTTCCTATTTATTCGGTATTTTGTGATACATTTTATTATTACCATTAGGTCTATGTCACTGCTGGTGGACTGTAAGTCCCCGAGAGCATTATCAGCCAGTAGTCATAAATTTTGTCCTGGCATGATTCATAACTTAAATATCTTTAAATTGTCTGTTCAACATTTGACAAAAATTTACCAGATATTTCCAAGGCTCTTCCTTTTGATGCAGAGGTAACCCTTAGCTGAGTTTGGATTCCTTTTGTTTTAATTGTTTTGGATTTTGATGGTTGTGCTTATTAATTCCTTGTTATATGTTTAACCGGTTTTCCAACATTTTGATCTCGAGCACTGCTGATGAGTTGTCATACAGTGCATAAAATTTATTCGTATTTAGTGATACATTTTATTATTTATAAGCCTTGCATTCTGACTTTTGATTACTTTTTGTTTTATTATCTTAATGAAAACTTTATTTTAGTTGTATAAAAATATAAAAAATGTGAACAATAAACATTTAAGAGAATATTAACTAATAGGAGGCAACTCTATAAACATCCTGAATTTAGCAGAGGGAAAATCCAACATTTATGTGTCGGGTAATATAGCAACTTTGGAAGCTGACGAATGTACCCTGAAACTATGTTTTAAAAACAGATTGATATTCACTTTCAGATGCTTGTAATAATATAACTCTTAATTCCGCAATATTTGAGATTTTGGTAGAGGGAGAGCTGTATTCTGTCACTTTGCTTCCTGTTGCAACTGAAATTTGATAGTCAACACAAACAAATGTCATATAGTGGAAAAGCTTGAAAAAATATCTTTTATTTGAAATATAGTTTTATAGGAGTATATGATACAATAAACTGGTCAACTTCCAGGTTACTGTACATAGACCATCAATTTATGACAACATATGAAAAAGGCACGAAAACTGAGGTGTGCACTCTAATACATTGAAGGAGTAACCATTTGATTTTTTCAGTACTGGGTGATGTAAAGGAAATAATTTTTGATGATGAAAATTTTTTTTTCGCACAATTCTAGAAAACATTCTCTAGTAATATATTCATTCCTTCTTTTTTAACCAAATTGTCATCAGTATACTGAGCCTTTTTATCTCAAATTTTTTATAGCGCTTATAAAAATCATATACTTTTATCGTAAAAGTTAAATAATAAACTAAACTCTTTGAAAAGAGACTACTTTCTTGTCTCCTATGAGTTCAGTCTCCTCAATTCTTCTCCCTTGTCGATAGGAGCTGAATTCCATTTTTTATTGTCCCCCGCCGCAACGCGATGCTGGGGATATGGTAATGCCGGGCGTCCGTCCGTGCTTCCGTCCGTCCGTCCGTCCGTCCGTCCGTCCACCTTGTAAGCGCTCTAGCAAATTATTTCTTGACCGATTTGGATAATATTTATACAGTAGCTTTAACTCAATGATACTTTAAGGGAGTTCGAAGATGAGTCATGTCGAAATATTTTTGTAGGAGTTATACCCCTTGATAACTTAGAAAATTGACAAAATTTTCATGTAAGCGCTCTAGCAAATTTATTTCTTGACCGATTTGGATAATATTTATACAGTAGCTTTAACTCAATGATACCTCAAGGGAGTTCGAAGATGAGTCATGTCGAAATATTTTTTTAGGAGTTATGCCCCTTAATAACTTTGAAAATTGACAAAATGTTCATCTAAGTGTTCTAGAAAATTTATATTCTCCTTGCATTGGAATAATATTTATACACTTGGACCTAAGGGGAGGTTTTATACATAAACTCCTATCGAAACTTATAAAATTGAAAAATACTGTCTTTAAGAGTTTGTTAGGCGGAATACTTTTGATCAAAGCATTTCTGTTTATTGAAAAGGAGTAAATGTACATTTGTATAAATTCTCAATACACATGGTAAAATAAGATTTCAACACTATACCCATATTGTATAAATGTCTTCATACCACTCATTAACTTGTAAAAAACTTTAGCAATAACCACAAATTGTTTGTCCTATTCTCTCTCTTTGAGAAAATTTTGTTATGTTTCACTTGTCCAAGGGTTTATGATGCTCTAGCGGCAGGGGACTTCGGAACGCTGTTCGATTTTTGGTAGGGTTAATCCTATATTGATATCGTTCCATAATTCAGTTTCATCATTGAAATAAACATACACGCAAAACATATTTATTAAAAGGTACTGAAACACATAAAAAGTGTTTGTTGCACGTATTTATGGTTACTATCAACACGTACTGTGGTCACATGGCCAGTGTTTATGTTTAATACGAAATGACGTAATCATCAGCAATGCGGTTTTTATGGTAGTAAAATAAATTCTTTGATATGTAGTCCGTTCAGTGCGTTTATTTGTAGTATTTCCACCCACCCACCCATTACTGCACTATAATGTATAACATGTCTGTATCGAGTATTATGTATATGTTCTCTGTTTGTAGTTTTATATGTATGACGGCATACATGTATGTGTTACTGTTGGATGGATGATACATTGTAAGTACATGGAGTATACTACTTCCAAGACCTTTATGAAATAACATTATATTTATTTAAACGTGTTAAATAAAAACGAAATTGCTACACGTGTAGGCACACTAGTTTTATTTGGTAAATAATTTATATTCGTTTAAGCTTGGCGCATTAGAATATAACATATTTTTAAAAAGGGCATTACCATGCTAAATAGACTACACTGGTATTGTTAGTGTTGTTTAATAAAGCAACACGCTTGTACCCAATTTCTTCGGGGGGTGTAACTTGACTTGACCATTTTATGACCGGGGGTGCGTTGGCGAATTTGAAACCCCTATCCGAAATTATCCAGGTGATATCGTATTTCTGACCCGAAAATATCTAGGAAAGGCCCCCCCCCCCCCTCCCCCCCCCCCCCCCCCCCCCCCCGCGAGCAAATTTCTTGTACATACAATACACATTTCTGGATTTATCATCAATCAGGTACGCTTATGATCAATATGATAATAAAATAACCAAAATAATATTCAAATCTAGACAGAAAACCCAAAATCCAGTATTGTTACTGATTTGATACCCAGCCCAAATCAATGAGCTATCAAGAAATATACTCGTGATCAAAACTTTGAAAAGAAATAAAGTAAGCAAAATACTTGAAACAACAGATTTATACAAGAGTAGCTTAAATCATGGAACATGTAAGGAGTTGAAATTCTGTTTTACAGAATTCAAACATATGTCCACAGAAAATTTCAGAACATGCATCTTAACATCGTGTTGAAGTAATGATAACTGAGCAGGTCTAACAATTTCATTAAATATTTAGAAAAAATTCTCTTTAACATAGGCTTAAATAACCACTAAAGAAATCATTACCATGACTTGTTTGCTGAGTTTTACTGCCATTGAAGAAAGAGCATTTTCAATAGAAAAATACTAAAAAAATATCTAACCTACCTTGGCGCCGTTCCAGCTGTAAGCACTAGACGTTGATGCCCAGTAACATGAATCTTTAAATTTTGACCACCCGCTCGGACATTCACAACTCACTGTCAATAAAAGAGACTAGTTGATTCCTTTATCATTACAATACAGAGTTCTGACATGTAACGGTTTTGTAACACACGAACGAAAATTGACGTCTATCTTCCATTGTCAAAGTCGGTTTTGAACATGGTCAAAAAAACCTTTTAGCTTGAGAAATTGTCCAACTTTTTTTTTTGGTGCACCGTGAAGATTAGGCAGCAACAATTTGATTTTTTTGGGGGGACTAGGATAAAAATTTTTATCCTGCCTATATTTTTCGTCGAAATTTTGGTCCTGGATATTTTCTTTTTTGGCCTAAATTTTTAATCTGATTTAAACCAAAAAAATTCCTGATTGACACAGGTCCTGCATTTTTTTTTTCGAACCTAAAGTGATCATGATCCTGTCTTTTTATTTTGGCAAAATCCTGGCCCTGCCTTTTTATTTCAAATTTGATCCTACCCCCTTGTTGAATATAACACATGTTATTTACAAGTACTATCCACGCTTTCGTCAAATATTATAATATCGTCGTACAGCAGAAAGTAGTAAATAGCACGTGCTAATAAAAACCTTATACGGTCAACGCCGATCTCCGCCTGTAAACTTTAACTTTGGTACTCGGAGTGAAATTTTGCAGCTATTATTTGCTCGGTGATGTTACAATAAATTCGTGGAAATACATGTACGTTTGCAGTTATTAATTCGGGTGTTTTGTTGCAGGAAGGTTGTTATTTACCGTGTTTTGGTGCAGGAAGGTTGTTATTTACCGTTTTTCGTGCAAATATTTAAGGTTTTATGTTTTCACGTACAAACATGTACACCACGTGCGATATCTTAGATACTCTTACCGTAACTTAAGTGTACACCACGTGCGATATCTTAGATAATCTTACCGTAACTTAGGTGTACACCACTTGCGATATCTTAGATACTCTTACCGTAACCTAGGTGTACACCACGTGCGATATCTTAGATACTCTTACCGTAACCTAGGTGTACACCACGTGCGATATCTTAGATAATCTTACCGTAACCTAGGTGTACACCACGTGCGATATCTTAGATACTCTTACCGTAACCTAGGTGTACACCACGTGCGATATCTTAGATACTCTTATCGTAACCTAGGTGTACAACAAGTGCGATATCTTAGATACTCTTACCGTAACCTAGGATCAGCAATGTTAACACATTTAGCAGCATCTTCATCTGTAATATGACAGAAAAACCGTATAACCCAATATTTATTTCCTTTGTAAATTGGTTTAAATTTCACGTCAAAATGTCAAAATTTAACATTACAGAAAATTGCTTATAATTGTAAAATTGGCACATTAACAAAATTTAGTTCTCGAGTCAGAAGTTGGCGACTGTAGAGAATTGATAGATGACCGTTGTTACATTATATTCGAATTATGCTATAATTTACCACAATTTAAAGTAAATGCCAGGTTTATAATTGTCCTACTCTTCCTGCCCACACACAAAAAGCCCAAAACTTGAAAAATGAATATGCTTATTTGGTGTGAAATTATAGAAAGTTCATCCTAATTTTCTGTTCTTTTACAAAACAAATAATAATAAAATGAAATGGAAAATACACGATTTTAGGAAACTGGGTTAAGGGCGCTGCTCAGTTTCAAAATAACAAGTTTTTCATAACACTGGTAAATATTGATAGTGGATTCATAAAGGAACTAAAAGAGCGAAAAAAAGTTATAGGTCCGTATGCTTGTTTTCGAGATATAAGCCATTGAAAATTTGGCGGAAAAAATATGCTCTCTTAATTTTACATAACTTTATCATTGACAAGTTTTATTTCTCAAAAACCATTAAATAATAACAAGGATTTTATAAGATTTTTACAAATGGCTTATTATTCTGGATGCAAAATATTTTTGAAAAGAAAAATGGGTTTTAGCGGGAAAAATAATTTATGGCATTCAAATGGATAAAACCAGATTCTGAACATTTGACAAAAATTCAAAAACATGACCAGCGAACATCCTTAATTAAATATTATGGGACACAAAAAAGGAAATCCCCAGTTCAAAACATATTATTACATTTCATACTTATTAATACTACTAAAAGAATGAGACAAATTTTTGTTAGCCGGGTTGCCGTTTCAACAACAAATGCGACGTGCGATCTTTATATATCAGAAGTATGAGACCATTGTGCAGTTTAAAACTTTTATCAGTACATACGCAATTGTTTCCGCGTTTTGCTAATTACCCCTAATTAATTAATGCGGATCACGAAAACCGATACCGTTCCGGAAGTATACATCACAAGAAGTTTCCGGTATCGACCGAGGAAAAGTTTGTCTAAAGACAGCTCGACAGAAAACGGTTTAGGATTTCGTTGCGTAAGTGTAAAGAAAAATGCACAAAAGAAAATGAACAATCGTCTTTCTATTCAATCATCTGCACTGGGAATTTAAAAAGCGACCACATGCCCAAAATGAAAATAAAAAAGGCAAATATGCTTGCTTCCCCGTCTTATAAAGAACACTTCACCCAAGGCTCCAGGGATTAAATATCCAAAAAGATGCACATCGCGTCTTTATATTTGTAAAAACAAACATTTTGTCGGCAACTGGAAATTTTAAAAACAGAAAGTGACCACATGCCCAACTTGACATGCATGAAAATAAAAAAGGCAAATCTGCTTCCCCGTCTAAAAACACTTCACAGGTTACTACCCAAGACAACAGAAGATGCACATCACGTCTTATTTATTATATTTGTAAAAACAAACATTTTGTGGGCAACTGGAAATTTTAAAAACTTGCATTCAGATGCACTAACGATGGTCTGTCAGCATCCAGGTGAACTTAAGTAACTGGGAGCACTTTTACTTCTTCAATTCATGGCTTTGTGCCTTCCGTCCAAAGCATATTACGTTCACTGCTTAGTACTTCAGCTATGAATGGTGCATTAATCATATATCATCATAAACCACGGGTTTCTACTAGTAGATTTATATAGAAACAATATGTTTCAAGCTGGTCCATATTTTGTGATATTGCACAGTGATAAGTGATAATGCACGGTGAAGAGTTTTTAGAACAAGTGATTTCCAATTAGGCCGTTGGCCTTGGCAATATTGCTGTTAAGTGGTCCATAAAAAATTGATATTGCACTCAGTGGAGTGTTATAATTGTATATTATTCACTGAAACCCAAATTATATAATCTTTTAAATTCTCCAAAAAATGAGAGGAATATTTGTTCCTGGATTTTTTTTATACATTTCTTAACTTGAATACAATGTAAAGGGATTGAGGGTCCAATGTCCCATCTAAAATTAAACCGTGATCGTATAACGTGCTTTTCTATGACACCTGATTCAACTATAAACATGTAGCAGTATGCATGTTTTTCGCGTTGACTTATAAATTTGACTTGTGTTCTACCGGTATGTCAACCTTTTTAGAATGATATATTGGAATCGACCAAATTGTGTACAATCCACCCATTTTGTAACATTTCTAGCAAGCATTCATGTTGTTGATTACTATACTGTATTAGTTTTTCTATTGTGTTTTCACTTATTGACAATGCAAGGGGCAGATTTCGGCACCCATAATTTCAGTTAATAAACTCACCACTGCTAAAATTCTGTACAAAATCACTGTATCCTGGCTCTCCGTTGAATTTATACCGTAAGTGTCAGTAGGGCTGTTGATTGTATGGCTATGTCATTGGTGGGATTTACTATTATCACATATCTCAATTTTGGTAAAGCCTAGAACTAAATCATTTCCCCGTTTGTCGTTTATATTTGCTCGTTTTAGCCAATTGGCCCTTTAAAACAAAGGATAAAGGCGAAAAGGCAAAATATCTAGCTCATGCCAATACATCATTCTAATCAAAACTACATGACCTAAAGCTTTAGAAAATAGGAAAGTCATCAAAATATATACAAAAGTTAAAAATGTTCCTATCCCCTCGAAAATCGGCATAATTTCAGATGTACACTCTGCCATGAATATTTATGAGATACAGTTTGATTATGCTTTTCCTCTTAAACAAGGGATGTCTAATTACTAATTATAATTCTTGGTATAACTAACCTAAATCTGTTGTATACTTTCATTTTATAAAGGTGTAAAGTGACAAAAACATGACGAACAATTTTTTTTTAATCACTACTGATTTCACTCTGGAGAATATTTGTGGATTTTACTTGACTGACTGTAGTCACACGATTACTACTAATCAATATTTTACGACATATTGTCGAAAATCTACTGATGTCTCTTGCCGAAAACGAACTTTTACTAATATACATATCTCATATCCATTGTTATGATATTGTATTATTATATTTATTTTGATATGGTATTGTAATTATTATATTATTTATCTTGGCCTGATTTGTTTTGCGTAGCCTTATAACATGTATAATATGTTTACATAATATTTATAGTTGTTTACCAAATAATGTTATAACTGCGCAGTTTAGAAATCACTGGAACAATAATGGATACTGATGGAATAACTAGAACTTTCTATTTGACTTACGTAATAATTATGGTGTGATTCGAACTTCTACCGTATTCCAGAAGTTTCCGTTCTACAGTATATATATGGACACGAAAGTTAAACTTGCAGAACATAGCATATTGGACCGTACATAGACATTCTTGTGTTCTCAGCTGTTGGATTTATTTACGTTTCATACATCGTACTTGACAGACTGTTATTTTCATTACATCATACTAGATTGTGACTGATTGGATATAATATTCCGTTTGGATTCAGGCAACAGTGACCAGAATTCCGGATCAAGAAAAAACAGGATTTTGAACAGTTAAGTTGACATTTTAGTTTTTTTTGTAATATTTTTGTAAACTTTGTATATATAATAAATCTTTTTAAATTTTATTATTGATTTGTGTCTTTTGTTGGCTACATTTTAAAGGTGATTTCGGCCGTAACAGAAATTGGGGGCTCGTCTCGGGAGAACGTTAATATCTTATTAAATTTTTTCAGTATTTTTATTAGAAATAGCCAACAAAATTCTACAAAATGGAATTTGATGCTGGTAAATTTTTGAAAACGCCAGACCTGGAAGGGTTTGATAAATTAAAGAAAGAAGAATTAGTGTTGCTTGCTAAACATTTAAAAATAGATTTTAGAACATCTATGAGAAAACAAATTATAAAAAATTTGGTAATAGACAATTTAGTTGATTTGGAAATTTTTGGTGAAGAGGCTCTTGACCTCAAGGTCGAAAAAGTTGATGCTTTCAAATTAAAACAGCTTGAATTAGAACATGAACTTAAATTAAAACAATTGGAAAAACAATTGGAAAACGAAGTTAAATTAAAACAATTAGAAAAAGAAGATGAATTTAAATTAAAACAATTGGAAAACGAAGTTAAATTAAAACAATTAGAAAAAGAAGAAAAACAATTACAGGCAGAACTTGAAATGAAGGAAAGGTTAGAGATGGAGAAAATAAAAATAGAAATGGCTAAAGTAGAAAGCAACACTAAGTCAAAATCAGAACATTTTGAGGCAGCAAAAAATATCCGTTTGGTTCCGAAATTTTGTGAAAAAACTGTTGATAAATTTTTTCCACAATTTGAGAAAATTGCTCAAAATTTGAAATGGCCAAAGCCTTATTGGACTACAATGTTGCAAAGTGTTTTTGTGGGCAAGGCCGCTGAAATTTACTCAGCACTTTCTTCAGAAAAAAGTTCTGATTATGACACTGTTAAACAGGAAGTTTTGAAAGCTTATGAGCTAGTGCCAGAAGCATATAGACAGAAATTTAGGTCTTATAAAAAGTTTGAAACACAAACCTATGTTGAATTTGCTAGGGAAAAAGAAGATTTATTTGATAAATGGCTTACGTCAAAGAAAATAGATAAAAATTTTGATAAATTAAGACAATTAATGTTATTAGAAGAGTTCAAGCAGTGTGTTAATTTAGACTTAAAAACACATTTAGATGACAAAACTGTTGAGACATTGCAAGATGCAGCTGTTGTTTCCGATAATTATACCATTTCACATAAAAGGAGTTTCAAAGGTCAAAATTTTAATACTTCAAGCGGAAATTACAAAAATCAAAGCACTGAGCGTACTGATATTAAGCCTGTTGCACAGAATAAGAGTCCGTCTAGTTATAACATGTCTGGTCCAAAATTTGATACTTTTGAGAAGAAGTCACTAACTTGTGCTTATTGTAAGAAAAATGGTCACCTGATGGCTGATTGTTTTAGACTCCAGAAGAAGAATGAAAGAGATCATAAGCCCAAGTCCAGTGCTTGTACGACACCCGTTGTTACCAATAAGTTGGAATGTCCTGCGAGTCAGGCTTTTAAGTCCAGTTTTTGTGATTACATGGAGGATTATAAGCCCTTTATGTCTGATGGGTTTGTTTCTATTGTTGATAATACTACTCCTCAGCCTATTAAGATTTTACGGGACACTGGAGCTTCTCAGTCTTTGTTGTTAGAAGGTGTGTTGCCTTTGTCCGAGGAGACGTCCGTTGGTGCCTCCGTTTTGTTACGAGGTGTGGAGTTAGGTTGTATAGATGTTCCCCTCCATCGTATTTATTTGAAGTCAGATTTAATTACTGGACCAGTTGTTGTGGGTGTTCGTCCTACTCTCCCTGTTGAGGGTGTTTCATTATTGCTAGGTAATGATCTAGCTAGGAACAAAGTGGTTGCTGAACCAATTGTTACAAGTGAACCGGTGGTGGATGTTAAATCACCTGAAGATGATGCTGAACTGTATCCAGCTTGTGTTGTTACTAGGGCAATGGCAAGAAAACAACAAGATGAGGATCTACAAGAAGGCCAGTATGATTATATGGACCTTTCTGACTCTTTCTTTGCCGACATTGAAGGTCCCGGTACTTCAGAAAAGGCCATAATAAGATCACCTGGTACTAACAAGCATGTAATTATGCCATGGCCAGACGTGAATAGCCATTCATTAGACAAAAGAACATTTAGGGAAGAACAGAATAAAGACCCTGAGGTTCTTCAGCTCGGCAAGAGGGCTCTACCCCAAGAAGAAGCAGACAAAGTGGCCGAATGTTACTACCATCAAGACGGCATTTTGATGAGGAAATGGAGGCCCCCTGATGCTATCCCAGAGGAGGAATGGAGAGTGGTATACCAAGTGGTGGTGCCTAAAGTCTATAGGCAAGAAATTATTGGTCTTGCCCATGACACCCCCTTGGCTGGACATTTAGGTATAAGGAAGACTTGCCTTAAGATCTTGCAACATTTCTACTGGCCCAGACTAAGAAATGATGTCACAGAATACTGCAAATCATGCCATATATGCCAGGTTGTTGGCAAGCCTAACCAGAAAATACCACCAGCACCACTTCTGCCAATTCCAGCCTTTGAAGAACCTTTCAGCCGAGTACTTATTGATTGCGTTGGACCTTTACCAAAGACCAAGACTGGAAATGCTTATTTATTAACGATCATGTGTACATCCACTCGCTTTCCTGAGGCTATTCCCTTAAGGAATATTAAGACACCAACTATTGTCAAAGCTCTTATCAAATTTTTCACATTAGTAGGACTTCCTAAGTCTATACAGTCCGACCAGGGTTCAAATTTTATGTCAGGTTTATTTCAGCAGGTCGTTTACCAGTTAGGGATTGCTCAGTATAGATCAAGTGCTTATCATCCAGAATCTCAAGGTGCCTTAGAACGTTTTCATCAAACATTGAAGAACATGATTAGGACTTTTTGTCTTCAATTTGACAGGGACTGGGATGATGGTGTTCACTTTCTACTTTTTGCGGTTCGAGAGGCTGTTCAAGAATCCCTTGGTTTTAGCCCCTTTGAGTTAGTGTTTGGTCATACTGTAAGGGGACCTTTGAAATTGGTTAAGGAAAAATGGCTTACTGAACACACTGACTTGAATCTTCTAGACTATGTATCTAGATTTAAAGAAAAATTGTATACTGCTTGTCAAATTGCTCAGAAAAAACTTAAAAACTGTACAGAATAAGATGAAAATATGGTATGATAAAGATGCCAGGGACAGAGTTTTTGAGCCTGGTGATAAGGTACTTGTATTTTTGCCAGTCCCTGGGCATCCTTTACAGGCTAAATACTGTGGTCCTTATACAACCGAGAGTAAAATCAATGATTTGAATTATATTGTAAAAACTCCAGGTCGGCGTAAACAAAATAGAGTGTGTCACATTAATATGTTAAAACCATATTTTGAGCGTACTAATGAAGGTGAGAGTAAACCAGTTGCCACTTTAGCCATGGTTAAATTGGAGAACGATCATGACCAACCAGATATAACTGAACCATCTTTTGATTCCAAGACTATGGAACAAACGGTTAGATTGAAAAATTCTGAAATTTTATCAGATCTAGACTCAAAACTTGCACATCTGACTTTCGATCGCAGAGAAAAATTGAAAACTTTGGTATTTTCTTTTAAAAATCTTTTTCCAGATGTGCCAAACAAAACCACTGCTGTTTGCCATGATGTTGATGTAGGCGATGCTTCTCCAATTAAGCAACATCCTTACCGGCTCAATCCACTTAAACTTGATGTTATGAGACAAGAAATTAGATATATGCTTGACAATGATATTATTGAGCCGAGTAACAGTGAATGGAGCTCTCCTTGTCTTCTTGTACCCAAACCAGATAAAACCTTTCGTTTCGTTACTGACTTCAGAAAAGTAAACTCAGTCTCAAAATCTGACTCCTATCCGATTCCAAGGATAGAGGATTGCATTGATAACATTGGACAATCAAAATTCGTAAGCAAATTTGATTTATTAAAAGGTTACTGGCAGGTCCCCCTGACACAGAGAGCTCGTGAAATATCAGCTTTTGTCACACCAGACGGCTTATTTCAATATACTGTCATGCCGTTTGGTATAAAAAATGCTCCAGCTACATTTCAAAGAATGATCAATAATGTTATAAAAGATTTAGACTGTTGTTATGCTTATATTGATGATCTTATTGTATGTAGTGATAGCTGGGAAGAGCATTTAACACATTTATATGATACTTTTGATAGATTGTCACAATCAAATTTGACTGTTAATCTTGCAAAAAGTGAATTTTGTAAGGCCACTGTTGATTATTTAGGGCACACAGTTGGCCAAGGTCAAGTGAAACCTATTATGGCTAAAGTGGATGCAATTACCAATTTTCCTCCTCCTACAAATAAAAAACAACTTATGAGATATTTAGGCATGATTGGATTTTACAGAAAATTTTGTTCAAATTTTGCTACTGTTGTTCAACCATTGACTCATCTTTTACGAAAAGATTCTGAATTCATCTGGAGTGATAATTGTCAAAACTCTTTTGAAAAAAGCAAATCACTTTTAATTAACAGTCCCGTTCTTATCACTCCAGACTTTAAAAAGCAATTCAAACTTGCCGTTGATGCAAGTGATGTAGGAGTTGGAGCCGTTTTATATCAAGAAACAGATGATAATGTTGAGAAACCTACATCATATTTTTCCAAGAAATTAGATAAACATCAGAAAAATTATTCCACTATTGAAAAAGAATGTTTTGCACTGTTGTCTGCACTTCAACATTTTGATGTATATTTAAATCCCACTATGCATCCTATTCTGGTTTATACTGATCATAATCCTCTCACCTTCATACATAAAATGAGAAACAAGAACCAGAGGTTGACTAGGTGGAGTTTATTGTTACAGGAATATGATATTATTGTAAAACATATTAAAGGTAAAGATAATGTAATAGCAGATGCTTTATCTAGATCTTATTAAAACACTGTATACATACTATATATTTTTGTATATATTGTTCGTGAAGTTCTCGTTACACTCAAACTTCTTTTAAGGGGGGAGGTGTTATGATATTGTATTATTATATTTATTTTGATATGGTATTTTAATTATTATATTATTTATCTTGGCCTGATTTGTTTTGCGTAGCCTTATAACATGTATAATATGTTTACATAATATTTATAGTTGTTTACCAAATAATGTTATAACTGCGCAGTTTAGAAATCACTGGAACAATAATGGATACTGATGGAATAACTAGAACTTTCTATTTGACTTACGTAATAATTATGGTGTGATTCGAACTTCTACCGTATTCCAGAAGTTTCCGTTCTACAGTATATATATGGACACGAAAGTTAAACTTGCAGAACATAGCATATTGGACCGTACATAGACATTCTTGTGTTCTCAGCTGTTGGATTTATTTACGTTTCATACATCGTACTTGACAGACTGTTATTTTCATTACATCATACTAGATTGTGACTGATTGGATATAATATTCCGTTTGGATTCAGGCAACAGTGACCAGAATTCCGGATCAAGAAAAAACAGGATTTTGAACAGTTAAGTTGACATTTTAGTTTTTTTTGTAATATTTTTGTAAACTTTGTATATATAATAAATCTTTTTAAATTTTATTATTGATTTGTGTCTTTTGTTGGCTACATTTTAAAGGTGATTTCGGCCGTAACACCATGCCATGAGAGATTGTATGGGAAGAAGATAGGCATATTTTCATTAAAGTGTATGAAGTGTGACGTAAGTTTTTATTTTGCCAAAAATTATAAACACTGACTTTTACTTTTCCAAGCCAGTAAATGGTATTAGCTTGACCAACTCAGACGTAGAGTTAATGATGGTTGCGGTAAGATAAATGTACATGTATCTAATCGGCTCCATTAGTCGTGAACATTTTGTGTCAGTATAATTTACCATTAATAATTCTGTGTTGTAGGTTATTTATTCTAGTTTAAGAAACATACATAACTTTGGCAATCTGCTGCTAAAGAAATTGAAAATATTTCCGGAAAGTACACCACCATGACTGACAACTTGCATTACTCCTACGGAAAACGTCCTGCATCGATAGCAGACAGTTGATTATTTTACCATGCCTTGGACGGGGAACCATTTTCATATTATTATCATAGATTTGTTATATTATAATAATCCACTGCAGGTACGAGTGAGTTATGGAATTTCTCCACCCGAGATAGTTAAATTTTCGATTTTCAACACGCGAGCTTTTGCGAGCGTGTTAAATTATAGAAACATTTAACTATTGAGGGTGGAGAAATTCCATAACTCACGAGTAAATTGAAGGAGAATCTGTTTCTCCTATGTTTTTCGACAAAAACCTCAAGAAAATGTCGTTGCTATGTAGTTTGTTTACATAGACGCCATTTCGGGACTTCTCTAGTTTATCTTTCCAATAACTGTAGAAAAAACGGCGGTAATTCACACGTAGAAATTTAATCACCGGGAAGTGGTTAAAAATATTATGTATTTTTATCCCACCGATTAAACACGTCAAGAATAGGAGAAATATGGTTCCGTGTGCAAGGCATACAAAAAACTTGAAAACGGAATTTGTTTCTCATTCTTTAAATTTTCATAATCACAAGAAAGCAGTATATAATGCAAATATATTTCTGTGAATACGTTACTTGCCTTGGATTTACATGTCGTAGGAGTTAATAAAATGTATCACAAAATATTGATGAAGTGTATGGCCATTTTACTGACTGACAACTCATCAGCAGTGCTCGAGATTAAAATGTTGGAATTCCGGTTAAAGTAATAATGATGAATTAATAAGCACAACCATCAAAACCCAAAAACAGTCATCCAAACTCAGCTAAGAGTTAACTTTCTTTAAAAATTTCTTTGGATGTTACAATTAATTTATCATATCACGGACTTGACAATTTACAAAATTAAGAAACACGTGTACATGTATCACATGAATTTATTTTATCATATGCTTAGAATCATTAACTAATATCATCTCCTGTATGTTTCCAAGACAAGTCGTCTTTTATTCTTAGTCAGATAAGATTTTTATTCTGTTGATATATGTGTAATATTAATAATTTTATCAGGTTGTTGCCGTGTTTTTATTTTACGTAAAATTTACTTCTTATTTAAATACATTGTTTATTTTATCGTAGTTACCATTATGAATTATTATAGTAATTCATAAATTTAAAATTACTGTCCTAGTCCAGATAATGAATTCTGAGTTCTAAAATGGGGTCACTTGTCAGGAGAAACAGGTCAGGGACAAAGATGCTATGCGAAGTCTTCCCCTTAGTTGGCTCTGGGAGGAACAAAGTTTTGTTTAGTTCTAGACATACGGTGGCCATCTATATGACTGGTCACAATAGCTGTTGAAAGCTTTAAGGATATTTTTTTTTAGAAGTGCGGGATGCGGGGGGACAAAATCCTGGCCAAAGGTGCCTCATTCGTCTTGTAAACTAGACTTTGAAAACCACTGGCCGTTGCGCTCATATTGTCATGTCTGTAGTAAATCTGCAATTAGCGCATCATGAAAACTGCGTGTCATTAGTGACAGATCACTCACAGCAATTTATGAATTCTGCGGACACTCACTTCCGATAACGACAGTGTTTGTAAAAATAAAATCCTTGAATGTTTAACAATGCAGTGTTTGGATTGCAGATGACTATGTATGTACTGAAATTCCGCCATTCAAGGCGCACCCCTCGATTGACTGCAAGGGTACACCGGATCCATGTATACTCCCTATAGGATTAATGGAGATGTGTCACTAACTATTTACAACCCATCACCAGGATAATCCCCAACCCAACACCAAGGGAGTGTTAGGACACCGGGAGTCTGTTATTATGGTGGAGGAAGCCGAAGTTCTCGGAGAAAACCACCGGGCATCTCGGAGGGAACAAGCAATCAACCAGAAGCACTAACTACCACAGTATTTCAGTGATTCAGTAGGCATACCCTTACTAGCAGACTGATCTCCAGGTCAAAGTCGGGACTAACTTTGACCAACCGAGGTCCCTAAATACTCAAACTAGTTTAATACTGCGGTCCGAGTAACAGAGATGTGTGCAGGAGGGTGAAAAACTAGACTAGTGTTACTCAACATTTAAACATATTTTCTTCAAATCAAAAGGTGGACGAAAAACGGCTTTATTGCAACCCACCCTTTCTTGTTCTGAAAACTAGATTGAACAATTTAGTTCTCAGAAAATAGGTTTATTTTGGTACGTGCGCCTATTTCTTAAAACATTTGATTCTCTTGTGTCGTACTAGCTGGAACATTTTTCATTTTGCAGTAGTACCACATTCAATACTAAACACTTCAAATGGTTCAGGATGGTATCACATGGAAAATCTAAGCAAACATTATTGACAGAAAAAAACAATTTTACAACTGGTGAAGTTTTAAGTAGTAATGATGTTTGACAAACGATTTAAGAATGGCTTTTTTGAGATTTATTTTTATTCATTATTACCGTATATTTTTATTTATATATTTCATATTTATTTTATTCCTAGTAGAAGAAAAAAAAATTAAAATTTATGTACATAATTGTCACAGCAGAGCTGAAACTAATTTTCCAAACATTTTTGTAGAAAACAAGCTGGAAAAATTAAAATAAACAATCCAGACCATGAATGACAAGCTGATTCTTCCAAATGTCCCGGATGTTCCATGCTACGTAATGGCATTGACTTCGGTAATTATCGGCAAACTTCGGAAACAAAATATATCTTACTTAGTTTCATGGACGCAGCATACAAACAATAAAGTATGTTTCATCTTGTTAAAGAAATATCTACATTAGTATTGCTTTCAGGATGTTCGCTACTCAGTTTCAAAATAACAAGCTTTTGATAACAATGGTAAATATTGATAGTGGACTGATAAAGAAACTTAAAGAGCGAAAAAATATTATAGGTCCGTGTGCTTATTTTCGAGATATAAGCCATTGGAAATTTGGCGGGAAAAATATGCTCTCTTGATTTTACATAGCTTTATCATTGACAAGTTTTATTTCTCAAAATAAAACCATTAAATAATAACAATAAGATTTTTACAAAGGGCTTTTTATCAAGTTCTGTATGCAAATGATTTATGAAAAGAAAAACGGGTGTTAGCGGGAAAAATAATTTATGGCATTCAAATGGATAAAACCAGATGATAACAAAAATTCAAATACGTGACAAGCGAACACCCTTAAATTTTTGGATTGATTAAGGGGTCACAGAACAACTAAGGGAGTTAACTCTTTAAAAATCAGGTGAACGTTTTAATCACGTAGTATTAGTAAAGAAACATCAAGCTTCTCAATGATCAAAATTAGTGTTTGTCAAACTGCTATATACCAAATGAGATAATTCCCGTAAACTGTGTGGTTAAAATTTCTTGTAAATATTTCGTCAAAATTTTATGAAAATTAAACGAACCAAATCTAAGTTTTGGGTACCCGCTTAATGTTTGATAAAAAACAAAATTACAGTCATGATCTCTTTTGGTCCAGATACCTAATAGCTTATTATTCACGAACCACGTTCGATCTGTTTAGTACAAAATGTATATATGATAACTTTAATTACATAGATAATTATGGGTTTTTACTAATTAGAAGAGGTTATCCTCTTTATTTCGTTTGAAACCTAAATTATAGAAATTACATTAATTTTCAGAATTTTAGTTCATATAGAACTCTTTAATATATAATAACTTCAATTATTTATACTTCAACGACTTTTCAGTATATAGAAGAAATTGTTCTCTTTATTTTATTAAATAACTTACTTACGGAATTATCATTAATTTTCAGAAAAATGCTAAAATAATTTCAACGAATTCAACGAGAATTATCTTTTTTCCCGGCAAAGTGACGCTGTAATTTATGTATTATTTGATTTAATTTCCTGAGAACACATAGCTGTGGAAATGACACGTATTCAGATAAATGTGTTGAAATTTTCAATTCACAAAGTTTGGAACTCTGTTAGGGTGCAACAATTTGATTTTTATGAAGGGGCTTGGATCAAATTTGAAAGAAAAAAAACAGTACCAGAATTTTGGCAAAATAAAAAGACAGGATCACTTTAGGTGTGAAAAAAAATGCAGGACCTGTGTCAATCAGGGGTGCTTTCCTTTATGCAGGTTCAGCTGGTTCGTACCGAAATCTGGTACTTTTCATCTGTTTGCTCATGATTGGCAGTGTCCCAGTAACGTACCGATTTTCCAGGTTCGAACCGGATAATGGAAAACACCCCTGGAAATGTCTTGGTTTAAATTAAAATAAAAATTTAGGCCGAAACGGCGACCGAAAAAAATCCAGTTCCAAAATTTCGACCTCAAAATAGGCAGTATCAAACATTTGATCATAGCCCCCCCCCCCCCCCCCCCCCACCCCAATAAAAATCAAATTGTTGCTCCCTTAGATGTGTGGTTTCAACTTCATCATCCAAAATCAGGGTTCATTCGCCCTATTATTTCAAGAGTTCAATGACTTTTCCAAAAGGTATATAGGAAGGTAAAAATGTAGGAAAGAAGTTAACTGAATCAATTCCCTATCATTTTGATTCACTGCTTAAATATAAGTTGTTTTATTATTATTATTATTATTTACATGAAAACTGAAAAAGATACAACGAATTTTTCCATTACTTTTCAAGGACTCTAGAGGAAATTTTACAATTCCATGGCTTTTCAAGGTCTTTTTGGCAAAATATATTATTCCAAAACTTTTCCAGGATTCCATGACCTGTGTGAACCCTACTGGTTTGGCTACTTTTTAGGTCAATTTAGTTGAATTGTTTACAATGTTTTGGTTTTTTTTTTTAATTTCTGATTTTGATCAAGAGTGTACCTAATGACGTTTAATCGAAAGCAGAAAATTGAAAATTATATACGAGTTTATTTTCATACATAGCTGCTACATCTATAACTTTATGTATCTTACAGATGTAATGATAGAATTAGTATCCGTTACACTGAATGCTATAAAGTGCACGGAGAGCTACCCTAGAACAGTTCTGCTTTAAATTGGTACCTGATCAAAACATCACTTCTACTTTTTATGAATGGACAACATGCATTTTTTTGTTGTCGTTATGCACAAGATGTGCACATTTCGTCGATTTATGACTTATCAGTTGCGTTCTCAAGGCCTTAAATCTTTAAAACCAAAACAACAGCCAAATATATGGCGATAGAGTGAAATGAAAAAAAAACTATAATAGGTATAATTGCTGTTGCACATTTCAAAACGGAAAATTATTTGTTTGTGTATAAGTTGAATTATCTACGTTTATAGTCGTGGGCACTGAGATTGTACCACCCGGAAGCTCTTCTGTGCAGCCTGAGGTGGATCCCAAGGTTGAACAGTGGTGCTGAAGGGTGGTACAATCTCAATGACCACGGCTATAAACGTAGTAAACGGATTTATCCACAGTTTGACCTTTTCTGTGTTAAAAATATATGATCGGACGCAAAGGAAAGAAAATGCGACGTCAACTTTATTCTACATTTAAACATATATCAAAGTTTTATGTATACTTTTCAAATATGTAAAAAAAACCATACCTTCGTGACTTACTTTTTAAGATAATCAATTCTGATTTTGGTATATTTGAGCCAAAAACCCTAAATTTTTCATTTTCCAAGAGTGTCACAAAAAAGTCTCTAACTTTTTAACGAAAAAAGACAACTTTACAAGGTCTTTTGTAAAATATTCCCAACTATATAGACATTGTTTTCTAATAAATAACTGATGAAAAAGTTTGATAAATTAATTAGGAAATTATGCAAATTTAAGTCAAATAAGGAATATTGATAATAATTTGGTAACTTTAGATGCATGTAGAAAAAAATCCTCCACTGATTTTTTTCTTTAAATTTTAGTATACTTAAGTTTAAGTAATGAGCTTCTGTTTGCAAAAGAAAAAAGTTGGGGTACATGTGCTTATTGTAGAGGTATTTGAGAAAAACCCTAAATTTAAGAATGATATAAAGGTTTTTCTTGAAGGATGCTATGACGTCACAATGTTAATATATATATATATATATATATAGATATGTATTCACTGAAGCATAAAACATACAAATAAGACATTTTAAATGTGGTAACTAGGGTCCTTAACGACTGGGCAGGGGCATTGGTATTTAACCGACGTCACGTTAGCCAATTATGGAAGAAATTTGAAAAAAATTCAGGATGCAAAATTTGGTGAAAAAAAAGGCAGGGCCAAAAATCCTCAGAAAAAAGGCAGGATAAAAAATGTAGTGAAAAAAAGGCAGTCTCGAAATTTTGCTGAAAAAAAGGCAGAACTTAAGATTACTTCCGGCCCCCAATTTTAAAATAAAATATTGCCAAAATTTTATAAGCGGAGAAAAATTTGTTGGAAAGTGAAGAATTTGGGTCGAATTTTCAGAATTTTGGGAAAATGAAGTGGCAAATTTTTTTTTTAAATTTACATCGTTTAAAAATCGGAGCGGCGAAATCCAAAGAACTAAAGATTAATATTGTTGTGGCCTAATTTTGTGAATACATAAGGATAAGTTGTCAAATAACAGTGTGAATTGTGTCGTATGTTTGTCTTTTTTTATATAAAAATCTGTGTGCGTAATATTGTTTAATTCCGGCATAACTGAATAAGTACTTATTATTTAAACAGGAGGCTCCCAGGAACATGTATCGCTCACCTGGATCCAATTTGCCAGCCATTAAAGCACATAAGAAACAAACGTCTGTATAATTGGACATATAATTCTGAAAGAGGACAATCTAATAACTATGGCTTCCAATTGTGGTTCCAATTGGCTGAGTGCTTTCAGACAAGAAGATTTTTTAAATGAATTTTCCCATAGGGTCCTGTGTTAAACTAAGTTGGACTGTGGCGGCCATCTTGGTTGATCGTCCGGGTCATCGAACAAAATTAAAATTCTTAAAGAGGACCACCTAAAGACCATTGCAGCCAAGTCTGGTTCCAATTGGCCACGTTGTTACATAGAAGAAGATTTGTGAAATTCATCCCGTCGTTTTATCTATTTTTAGTTACTGCAGCCATGGCGGTTGGAAGTCATCCCCGTCGGACCATCCAAGGGCCAATTTTTTTTAAAAGCCAATCAGAAAAAAGAACTGCCCATGGCGGCCATATTTGTATTCCGATAGGGACGAAATGAGGATACTTTATAAAGGACCCCAAACATGCTTCCTATAAAGTTTCGTTATATTTGGTCAAGATATTTCAGACGACAATATTGTTTTAGACCAGACAACCAGAAACAAGAACTGCCAACGGCAGCCGCATTTGTAATCCAATCGGGATGAAATGATGACTGTTTGTAAAAAACCTCACATTGATGCTTCCTGTCAAGTTTCGTTTGATTTGGCCAAGCAGTTCCAGAGAAATAAAAAAAGAATTCAATCAACCAATGAAAAACAAGAATTACCCATGACGTCTATGTTTGTTGCCCGATCAGGACGAAATGAGGAAACTTTGTAAAGAACCTCCCATAAATGCTTCCTGTCAAGTTTCTTTCCATTTTGCCAAGCGATTTCCGAGAAGAATTTTTTTTATATCAGCCAATCAGAAACAAGAAATGCCCATGGAGGCCGTATTTGTAGTCCAATCTGGACAAAATGAGGAAAATTCATATAGGACCTCCCATATATGCTCCCTGTTAAGTTTTGTTCCATTTGGCCAAGCAGGAGAAAATGTTTGAAAACTCAGCCAATCAGAAACAATTGCCCATGGCGGCCATGTTTTTGTCCATTCAAGTTGAAATAAGGAATATTTGTAGAGGACCTCATAAACATCATTCCTGCAAAGTTTAGTTTCAATTGGCCTAGTGGTTTCAGAGTAGAAGATCTTTAAAGGAAAAGTTTACGCCAGACGACAGGCGACGGAAGACGACGGACGCCAAGTGATTGTAGTAGCCATTTTAGGCCATTTGAGCTAAAAAGGATAAGTTCTTGGCACCAACATCCAAAGATGCACGTGACGAAAGTTCGGCCAAAGGAACGGCAATTCTTATGATTGTTGTCCAAAATCAAAATGAGACATTCGATGGCTACTGTTTTAGTTTTTCCATTGTTTTGGTCAATTTCTCTTTCATTTTTATTTGTTTTGTATCGTTTGTTCAGATGTGTTTGTCTTGTCATCTAGCTTGTTCATCTGATTTTCTGGTTTTCAGTGACTTTGTTTAATTAATGTCCTGGAAACAGTTTCCATGGTAGTGAAAGTTGGACTTTGGTCTTTTGATATCCTCAAATATCAGATCAGATACTAGTAACGTATAGGCTGTAAAACAGTCTCAATGTTAGCGAAACTGAGAGGAGATTGTGATCTTTTGATATGCTAAAAAATCATATCATACTCACAATTAGGCATATGAAACAGTCTCGATGGTTGTGAAACTGGGACGAGACTTTGGTTTTTTGATATCCTTCAATATCAGATCACACTCACGCGAGGGCTTGTAAAAAAAGGTAATCCTGATGAAAGTGAGACACCCGAGGACTCAAATATTTCCTTCTCAACCGAGGCTCTGTCGAGGTTGAGAAATAGAAATATTTTGACCCAAATGTGAGATAGACAAGTCTGCCCATAATAGGGGAGACTGGTACTTAGAAATGTTTTTAACTGTTGCTATGGGAAGACGGTGAGACAATGCTATCTCAAACCTTAGCAACGGCGTGATATCTCTGTCTCAAATGTGAGAAAAGGATATTCCACATGGGTCTCTTACACAGGTAAACATTGTCCTAAACCCTTTGTAATTGGAGAAATGTTGGTTCTCCTATTCTTGACGTGTTTAATTTTTATCCACTTCCAGATGATTAAATTCCCAACGTTTTTTGTACCTTTATTGGAAAGATAAACTAGAGAACTTCCGAAATAGCGTTCATGTAAACATGAACATGAACTTTGAGGTTTTTGTTGAAAATCATAGGAGAAACAGAGTCTCCTTCAGTTTACTCGTGAGTTATAGAATTTCTTCACCATGGATAGTTAAATTTTAGATTTTAACACGATAGCGTGTTGAAAATAAAAAAAATCAACTACAATGTATCTCGGATGGAGAAATTCCATAACTCACTCGTACCTGAAGGAGAATCTATATTTATAAACTTCTTTTCCATTCGAATACAAAAAAATGTAAAAGCGTCTTTATTATATCCTGGTTTTTTCAAACAATACACTTATTGCCTTTCAAGACTCTGAAACCACTATTAGTTATATTTATTTATATTCGGTTGTCAATATTCATTTACTTTGAAAACCACGCTATAACTCTATTTAAAAACAGGATGTTTATGTAAGACCACCCTTAAGGGAGAATTCTTACTTTCCTGTATTTAACCCATCTCAACATTGCACTGACATTTTACCATCAGGCGCTTGCGATTTCACGGCGTTGTACTGACAATGATCAAATGGCATGCAGTTGAATATTATATATATATTTCACTTTGGGCAGTTTGGAAAAACGTGTAAAGGAAATATCTTTCTTGTCATCAATCATCTATTGAAGACTGCATATGATTAATTAATTTTTTTCTCTCATATATAAACCGAAAATTATAATTATTTCGAGGGCACATCTTTCGAGGAGCTGTCCTCTCACTAAAATGTAAGTAATATTTTATCAATGGTATTTTGTAAGAATTATTTTGGCAACTGTTTTGGTGATTTAAATGCCACCCGTAGATTTCTTGCATATTTTTTATGTTTTGATATACTGTTTACAAATTTTATCAGCGAAATTAGTAATACAAAGCAGGTATTGAACTAAAGTTATCAGCAGGAATTATTAAAAAAAAAACTTCGCTACCTTTATCCTCTTATTAGACATTCTATTACAATGAATTTCAAAACAGGAAACTTTGCTTTCTTTAATAATTGAGACGTTCCCTAGTGAGAACACAAAATTGTATGCCATACTTGAGAGCTAACACATGTACCTGCTGTTGTTATCTCTTTCTATGAAACGCCACAGCTGTCTTATGTTCACTTTCAAAACGTTGTTATGTCCAGTTGTTGTTTTATTAAGTCAATTTGTCTGATTGTGTTGTTTGTTCTTATGTTGTTCTGTTCAAATATTATTTTATTGAGTTAATTTCTATTTTGTTATGTGCAATTATTATTTCATTCAGTCGAATCAATTTGTTGTGGTGTTAAAAGATCGTTTTGTTGGGTCAGTTGAATATATTTTATGTTAAATCATTATTTTATTACGTTCGATCAACTTATTATCGTGTTTAATTATTATTTTATCAAGTCAAATCAAAAAATTGTTATGTTCTATCATTATTTCGTCTTGTAGTCCAACTTGTTATGTTCATTTGATGTTTCATTACGTCAAATTAGTATAATGTTATGTCTGGGACTGTTAGTATAATAGTCCCAGGTTATGTTAACAAAAATAAATTATAATCGTGTTCTTTTTATTATTGTGAGTTCATTTGCTTCTTCGTTAAGTTACTATACAATAACATAGGGTTGCATTTTCAAATAAAATCATTATAGATCAAATCCTTGCCCCGTTTCACAACGTAATGAAATACCTGAAGTAGCGACAAAAAAAAAATAGTTTTCTGAAAAAAAACATATCATGATGTGTTGTCGATATTTTGAACGCTAAGTTATTATATGTACTAATTTCAACTAGCACTTTCGAATACAATCTGGGAGAATTTGGTAAAATGACAGTTTTTATTTATAAAACTAAAAACTCTAAATTGAATTAATCGAAAAGAAAATGCATTTGGCTTAAAGAATTAGACACTTTTTACTTAAGAGGAATAAAATAAAACAAATGAATTTAGTTGTCATCTCATTTGGGTATATTACAAATGCTTATTTTATTTGTTACCGCCAATAGTGCAGGGTCGTCAAGTTGGTTACTTATTTCTTATTCCTTATTTATTCCCTATTCCTCATTCTTTAGTTATTCCTAATTCGTTAGTTATTCCTTATTCGTTACTTATTTCGTACTCCTTATTCGTTATAAAATTACTTATTCCTTATTACTTCTTCGTTATAAAATTCTTTATTCCTAATTCGTGACTTATTCCTCATTCTTTACTTATTCCTTACTTATTCCTTATTCCGTATTCGCTACTTATTCGTTATTGATTCTTATTCGCTAATTTTCGATATTTTTTATAATAACATTATTTGCTTTGATCATTCTTTTCTTAATTTTAATGACTTTTTGAGATATTTTGCAAGAGGCAAGTGTGCCAACCACAAATTAATCTATTTCATGGCGAAATCATTCTGTAAAACGTATTAGACTATCGGGTTTTAATAACTTGCCTTTTTGATGCCTTTATTCATTTCTTTTTTTCTCTGTCCTATGTAAGTTCTAAGTTCTTCGAGGCAAATTTACCCTGTTTTACGCGTATGTACCCGTCTCCTTGCGGGACCGATACCCTTTTGCTTATTTGCTACTTATTTGTTCCTTATTCGTTTTTTATACGTTGCCCTTTTTAAAGATTTTTTATTTTATTTTCTTGTCTCTAGTGTTAGTTATTGGTTCGTGGAGGTGAAATTAATCTCTTAGCTAGTATGTACCCGTCTCCGCGCTCGACGGATACCCTGTTACTTATTCGCTACTTATTCGTTCCTTATACACGTTTTCATTTACTATTTCATATATATGTTATGGTATTGTAATTCTATAAAATAATTTTCTATCAAATCTATTGGATTAATAACTTTTATTAATGTAATTTTTATTTACATGCGTTGCTTCACAGGGGGGATGAAGATCATGGTTAACCCTGTTGTTTTATACATATAGGTGTAATTCGTTTCGTTCACATCAAGCAACGCATCAGCACTGATGAAGGATCCCAGTGATCTAAAAACTGTGTTTGGTTTAATTTGAAACTATATTTATTCTAATTGTTTTATTTTCATGTATTTTGAAAATTGTAGATGTTTATGAGTTTTTTGTTCTTTTGGGGTTTTTTTTCCATTGTAATGTTAATTTATAATCGGTCCGATATTGAGTACATTCGAACGGTGGCTGTTACGTTATTGTATCCACCTCAAGCTCAATTTTAACTGACCCTTTCCTATATCCTTAGAAATTAATCATATCGTCATATCTCTTCACTGATACTAGCTGACAGAGTTTGTGACTTGCACTGTGAGATCGTATGGAAAATTATGACAGAATTCCTAAGATTTCGATCCCTGTTTTATTGTGTATAAGTTGCTGTTTAATACAACACAGATGTGATGTAAATCGGTGCTAAGGGTTATGTTGAATTTTCAATAGGGTGCTTTGTTTTCCTTTGTGTTGAAATCCCCATTGTTAATTAAATATAAAGAATAATAAAAGCGGTTGGAACGCGTGTCCCTTTGCTTAAACTTCCGTCACGTATGTGCTTAAATTGTTTTTGTGCTTAAAACTGATCTTCCATACACCATCGTTCATGTTTAAGTGCCAAAACAAAATTTCTGACTAAGGATATAAATAACGAAAGTAAAAGAAATTAGTCGCTAACTTTTGTCGAAAAACAACAATTTTGACTTTTCCAGGAAGGTTTTTATCGTCACGGTGCTGTTTCCCATACTTCTGGTTATTCAGACAAAGGTACTGGCACAGGATTATATAATTCAAACAGGTGAACCGTTTCAAGCTGACGTGGTGCAAGCAAATTCTGCAGTCGGCGGCAGTGGAATGAGTTTTATTGGTCCCTTGTTGGCTTCAGGTACGTCCATATTACAAACATCAAGAAAAGGGGCAAACAAGAAATGTATATACATAAACAATACATTTCGTATAAGAGCATAAATCAGCATAAAAGTGACGTAAATCTCGTGATTGCCTAATGGAAATGGCCATTGTTTTCTGTCTGTTAATTCTAATTTGAAATTTCGTTGTGTTTTAAATCTTTTATGAATAAATTTGACGTACATTTGTACATTTACATGTATGACGCTGTTAAAGATTTATATTTCTTACAACTTGGACAGAGCAGTCCGCCATTTTTGGAAAGGGGGACTTTTCTGCTGTGTGAGAAAACTACACGATCTATTTTCCAAAAAAAAAATAATGATTTTCAAAGCGGGTTAGCCCTTTCTTTGTTGTTATTGTGGTGAGTAAAAACATATAGAAGCTTCATGGAAAATCATATAATCAAAATCACAATAAACTAGAGTACATTCATCATCCGAAAAATCAACGTATAAGGAGGTTATTAAATGAAAAGCAACTTGTCAAAATAAAACAAAATTTGTTCAGTGCAATTTGGTAACTTATTTGCTTATATTTGAAAGCAGTATGAGTAAGAGAAAGAATCAGAGAAACAGTGAAAATACAAGATAGAGAAATCTCAGAACCCTTTAGTAAGATTTAAATTCTCTCAAATTTGCGACGCCCTATCGACACCATTTGCGATGATGGTATCGGTAAAGGATGCTAGTCCGTCGGACTGGGACGAAAAATGGTTGTCCCGTGTTAATGGAGAGCAACACCCTTAGCTCGTTAAAGACTCCTCTTTAGATGTCGAAAAAGAATTGCTAAAATTCCGCTACAGGGGCTGCTCTCGCACCCGCCAAGTGGAGAGGGATTAGTATAAGTTGATATAACGTTTTTCTCAATCCACTATAAAAAAAAAATAAGTTTAAACTAAACTCTCTGTGACTCCGCAAGCCTTGTCAGTAGGGTTTCGCACTGCACTTTTGTGTAACCTTTGGACAGCACGGGGGAACAATAGAGTCTAGTTGAATTAGGTATAGAGCTATGGGCAAGACTACTGAAATGACCTAGTTTCTTTGGTTGTTGGCTGAAATATATAATTAAAACGTTTTAGTTTTAAATCTTTATTATGAATGTCCACATATAATTGTTTCAGATATAAAGTAGTGAATTCAAACATCAGAATAATCAGTTAATATACAGAGTAAATAATAATTCATCTGACAATATTTGAATTACTATAGTGAGAAAGAAAATATTAAGATTGATTAACTGAGTGACACATTTGAATGTTTTCAGGTAACACATTGTGTACTTAAAATATAATAAATTTCTGATACTTTAAAGTAATGAAATAACAATCAAAAGATACTAATATTAGATATAGTAAATTTATACTATGCTGTATTCGACGCATTATAGTCCCTCAATTAAATGAAATAATGGACCCAGTTTTAATTAATTTAATTCCGGTTATTGTTTAACACATTAAACTTTAACAAATACAGTGAGAAGTTAGTAGTTCAAGATGTCACCACGGTTTAGTGAACAATAGTAAGATTAGTATGAAGAGAAACACTGAGGGGGATATAAAATATGTATAGTGTTAAAGGAAAATATTCAATGAAACGATCCATATAAGGTAGGGATTTTTTTTTGAGTAAGTTAATGGCACAAAAAGCATCCGAAGCGGAGACGGTCCTGACATTCGTTAGCCACCTCTTTCTATTATATATGGATAGTCGACCTTCCCATTGATAGAAACAAGTGCCTGTGCAATATTGCCAGAAATACATTTTGCATGGAAATTGTCTATTGAATTATCTCCCTTAAAATTAAAAATATATCTGAAATGCTAAAATAAACCTAGTTGATCCGATCGAAAGTTTTTAAATAAAATAATTTACATACGAATTGGATGGAGCAAAGTGAAATAAACAATAAAAAAAGTCACTTTTGCTATTTCAAATTTTCAATCGAATAATAAATTATAACTTTAAATATAAGTTTACTTTCCAAAATTGTACATACAATTTGAAAAGCATGAAATAAAAAATACTAAAATCTGTTAGTAATACTGATACGAAAAAATGAATGAAATGTTTTCACTTTTTTTTTTTTTTTTTTTTTTGTACAATAGAACCCAGTGATAATTTCCTTAATATAATACATGACAAATAGAACAATTTTTTATTAATAATCCGTATTATTAATTGTGCCAAAAGCTTTTTACCGAGATTTGACATAGAGACGAAAGAGAGATTAACATTTGAAAAATAAACAATTGCAAGGAAATTTACATACGTGAGAATTTGATATAGTTTACCCTTTATAAAAACGTTACAATTAAAAATTATCAAGTATAATGTCTGAATGAATTAGAAATTGATTTAGAATAATTATGGTGTAATAAAACTTTATTTACAATATGTACAAAAACACTATAATAGAGATTTGAAATCTTATTCTCAGCTGTCTGAAAAACTTCGAACTTGCAATTCTGTATTATACCTGTAGTATATTGTATATTTCTCATTTTGAACTTTTGTTTTAAAAACGATTACATTGAACTGCAACAGTTTTTGTTCTAAATTACATTGAATTCACATTTTTACTGAATAAAACGGTAATGACGCTGTTTTTATTTCTATACACTATATACATCTATACACTAAAGTTAGATGCACAATAAGGGTTTATTGGGGCCCATCGTTATCGAAAGAAAAAAGGATGAGGAGTACGAGGATAGCTGTCGTTTCCGACTGCCTAATTCTACTTTGAACTTTGAATTATGTGAGGTTGTATTGAATATCTTTTGTATTTACTATGAAACACTTTAATAACATAATGATTATATTTATTGTTACAGTTATAGCACTGTTCAGCTTGGGATTGTTGGGAGGGACTACAACAACACCATCTTGTCCAAGCTGCCCTTCGACAACTTGTCCATCATCAGGTAAGTTGAATCTTATTGGACTATTTCATGTATCGTTTTTACATAGTTGTTGAAATCAAATCTGACACATCTGCATACAGAGGTGTCATTCACTTATTACTTTCCAGACAAGTTGTAAACTGTCACCGAATTTGATTTCGGTAATAACTAGTAATCCTGTATCAGTGAACTGATACTAAGTTTCCCAAACGGTCGCAGCTATATTTGTTCTCTCGCAGTAAATGACACGGTACGTTTTAAAAATGTTTTTAAATGTTCCAAAATGTGTTCCTTTTTTTTTAATTTCTGTATTTCAAATGGGAATGGACAAACGGGCAAACGAGCGAATAGACGAACAAATGAACAGATGAACGGACAAAAGTATTCCAGTATGCCCACTGCTCTGCGAGTTGGCATATAACAAACCTGAAAATTTTCCCATTACATGTATATTTCATAAAGACAAGTTTTAATCTTTTACAGTTTTCAAAACCTATCAATAATATAAACAAAACCATAAAATGTCCCACTCTGAAGCTCTCGAACTATGCTACGTAAGCCTCTTGTGATACTTTTCATTATCAAGTAAAGTCAAGAAATACCAAAGGGATATTCGAAGGAGAGAAAAATTGTAACAACTGACAAACTCCGGAGAACAACGAAGACAGGACCAAAACAATACATGCACTACAATTAAAAACTAAAAACATATGAACAACATTGACCCCACCAAAAAACGGGGGTAGAATCAGGTGCTCCGGAAGAGTAAGCAGTCTCAGGACACCCGCCATGGTACCCATGTCAAATCCGGTACGAGGAAGGGATAATATCAATGGAACAGGTCCATTTTCATTTGGGAAACGGTTTTTTCATACCTGTCAACCAAGTAATCATGACGCCCATAAAACTTTAATAAGGATGACAACAGTTTAGGAGCAACGTACCCATGTCTGAGCAACTTTTCTGTCAAAAGGCGGGCTCTGTCCAGGAAGTCAATGTATATGTCACAAGCTCTGGAATAACGTATGAGTTGTGAAATATATACCCCATACGCCGGCGCTTCTGGAATATTGCCGCTCAAAATGGGAGCTTGACGATTGGAAAGTCAAAGTCATCCCGTTTGTCGTAAAGTTTTGTATTCAACCTTCCTCCGGTGTCGAGTTCGAGGTGAAGGTCAAGACAAGATGCAGACTTGGTAGTGTCTGTGGTATCCTTAATTTCGAGCACATTGGGATAGATGAGATGTGAGAAATTACCAAAACGTGAATTGTTCAGTGATAAAACATCATCTATGTAGCTGAAGCTGAAATTAAAGGTACGGGCTAACTTCTCTTTTTCTTTAAGAAGCTCGTCAAGGAAATCTGTTTCATATGAGTAAAGGAACAAGTCGGCTAGTAGTGGCGTACAATTAGTACCCATAGGAATGCCAATTGTCTGTTGGAAAACACGTCCATCAAATTGAACAAATATGTTGTCGATCAAAAATTCAATCATCTGAACAATTTCGTCCTCTGTATATTTTCTGTTAGATTTAAAGTGGTTTATAACAAAGTATGATTCAAGTTCATATTACCTAATATTGTGATTGGCATTATTTACTTAACTTCCAGTTTTTAAATTCATCTTGTGGGACCCCTGCAACAAAATATTTCCCTCCTCTTGAGGTCTCCCTGGGTTAAACCGCGGGCCACTTCTTTTAGTTTCATGCAATTACTGCATATATGAGTTAATAAAATAACACAATCTTTCACCTTATTGTGCAATATTTATTACTTGAAAAAAAAAACATTTTAAAAGCCTTTTATTGAGACTTTTTTTTTGTTTTATTTAGTTGATGCATATATAAAATTAATGAAATGTATCTTTCTTTCAACTAATTATACAGTTCTTGTTATTTGAAATCCGTTTTTAACTCATTAAGATAAATTTCTTGTACAATAATAAAAATATTTCAGACAAAACAAGATATGAACTTGTGAAATCTCCATGGTGTAAACTGTTAGTTTAAAGGAGTTATGACAAGGAATACCCCGAAAGTTCACTTTATTTGAATTTTAACTGCCTTCAGTGCATAAAAGGTGTGATGAAACTACCGTGAACAATCTTGTTACCTTTTTTCACCTACATTTTCTTCACTTGTTAAGTATTCGTGTTTTCATTTTGAAAACGAGGCTTCCAGACTTGTGACGTAGCTAGATTTAATAGCTGCCGACGACAACATATTTGTATATTGAATTAAACAAAATCAGTGTGCGTATAAAAGCTACAAAAAATTAATTTTGATTAATTCATAAAATCATGTAAAATTAGAGGAGTTTGATTAATATTGGAAGTTGTTTCAACTATCGGAACAAGGTAAAAAATACAAAAAATCGGATGATTTAAATGCTTTGAATAAACTATTGATCATACAGTGATGTCAAACGTCTACTTTTATGTGGCCTTGTTTATTGTTCTACTTAGTACATATACAGTACAATGAGAACAAAAGAAGTCTCCTTTATAAGACGTCGTGGAGGAAACTTTTGATGCACGAGGACCTTGGCCGGGTACGAATGCATAAAAAGTATTCACTCTAATTTTATTGAGGACAATTGTTTTGTTCTCATTGTACTGTATGTTACTTGTACAACAATCCACACAATTGAGAACTTCGTGGCAAATGTGTGCATGCTGGCCAACATATCGGGTACGGGAACGTGACTTTCTGGAAAGGTATTTTTAGTTAAATATTTATTTTACAAAAAGGAATACTACTTTAAAATGCATTCATCTGAACATTAATAAGTTGTAAAACTTTAAAAAAAATTGTTGGTCTACTCAACAGAATAACGGTTTTTTTTTCAAAGTCCGATATAAAGTGGCAAGAAAAAAAAAGCCGGGAGGACTGAAAGGTGAAAACGGCGAATGGAATTAATGAATATCATATAAACAACAGATTAAATAAATGTTTCTCTGTAGTTTTTTTTTCTTTGTTTCTCTGTTTACAATGCATTCATAGAAAAAATTATAACGTAGAGCAAAATTCCGTTAAACGATCGTGTTTACAAATAAATTACAAATTAGGACTCAAATAAACATCATAGCATAATTTGAATTTTAAAACAAATATATTAAAACTGTTTATTATTGTGTTTATGTAATAAAAAATTTTTAATATCTTGTTTATGGTTCATTTTTACGGTTTGAATTTAGCGTAAAATTAGGATTTCAAAATTGTTCGATGACCAAGACCGATTTCTTCGTGAAAGTTCTTACACATATGTATTATTATATGAACCGTTATTTTATTATTTTGGCATTAAAACTATATCATTTTGACAGAATAAAAAAAAATAAAAAAGCACTCTTCCTTTAGATAATTTGCACAAAATAAAGCAGGCATTACTTTGCAGTTCAATGTTTAAAACTTGTAGCAAACTAAAAAGCTTTGTTTAAAAAGTCTATTCTAATCTTAGTTATGCGGACACTTAATTTTAATTATATTAACTGCTTAAAATAACTTCAACGACAAAATGTTTCAGGGTTCATTGTCGTTGAGTTTATTCATAGCCGTTAAAATCTATAATACTAAATTTACGAATTAGCCGAATAGGCGGCAAAACGCGTGGTTCAAAATAAACGATGTATGGTTCAGATTATAAAGGTTATTATCGGATTTGACAATCTGCATTTATAAATTTAAACTGCAGCTTTGTTTATGTGCAAATGGAATTTGTATGCATTTTTACGATATGAATTCTCCCAACATATCCCTTAGAAGGTTCTCGAATGCATCATTTTAACACATTGATTTAAATAAACATATATACACATATTTTTAATGTATTTCTGTTTTCAATTACGGAAGAAGAAGAATAAAACAAATTAAAAACATTCTCCTTCGAGTGGGATGTTTCCGCTTCATGTATTCAGGATTGTTTTTCTACTATAACGCAATTTCTCCTAACTGTAAAGGTTATGAACTTTGAAGATTATGAAGAAGGAAGGTAAAGGTCAGAGGAATTCCTAACTTAGTTGTTTTTTGTGGATTGCTCGGATGTTTACCTTGCACAAAGTGATAAAACCAACCATTATCTATTTTTACATTATTTGTCATATGACCTGTCTAAATATATCTCTACCATACCCTAGATAAAAATATTTTTAACAAATGGTCATCTTTATCATTAATGACGAAATTTATCTCGGGCATCTTTGATAATTATAAACGTGGACAACACACGCAGCCACACACTAAAACCACAGGGGCCCGACGTCTGGAAATTTATTTCTTTTTTATTTTATTTTATTTAATTTTTTTTTTTTTTTTTTTTTTTTGGTTATCTTATTTCATGAGTACTTTTAATAAATATTCACTGTAACAACGAATATTCTGCGTTTATTATCAATATGCTATACACTATCAACGTCCTTATACTAAAAAATCCTGATAAGGACGTGGATAGTGTATAGCACATTGATAATAAACGCATAATTTGCGTTGTTATAGTAATTTTTTATTAAAAGTATTCATGAAATAAGACAACAAAAAAAAAAAATAAAATAAAATAAAAAAGAAATAAATTTCCAGACGTCGGGCCCCTGTGACTAAAACTGCTTTTTATCGTCTGATTATTGGATATATTTGTGAAATTAAGCTTCGCTAGCCCTGACCATGATGACAATGGAACAATAGGAACAATTATTTTCCAAAAATATGCTCTACCTAACTCACGGCATCTTTTGAAAAATTCATCCGTCACTATGTTTACATCTACAATTTCATTTTCATATATATTCTGAAGGGAAAAGGTAATGCATTATGGAATGTGTATTTAATGAAAGCTTTTCATCAAGTTCCAGTTCAGAATTAATTGTAACAATAAAAATATTGACAATTTATGTGGTTGTGTTTTCGTCATATGGACTTTGATGGAACCTGAAGTTCCATTTTGGTAATTCTACGTGGCATACAGTCTACTTCATCAGTGGATACATCTTCGGTAGTAACGAACAGCCATATGACAATTGGGTCACGCTGACCTACATTTCACGCTTCATTGACTTCTGTTAAAATTTGCATTAACATCCATTTCTGGAATACTACTGCATATATTTACATGAAACTATCAGATGATACCACCTACTTGACAGGAAAGTTGATGGGAAGCCTGCCACAACATCCATATTGAGTTCCTGTTCCATGAATGACATGGCCGCAACAACTTTTTATAGTCAATATGGCCACCACAAAAAAACATTTTCGCGCGGGTTCAATGTCTAGTAGTTCACGAAAAGTGTCCGTGTGACTAAGGTTAGATTACACTTTTTCTATAGCTTTGCTGGAAGTATTGTCGTACAACATGAAATATACTACATCCTTACAACATTTAACGACCTGCAAACACCAAGTTGTCATGTAAATTCTCCTTCAGGCTAATTGGTATGGATTTTAATTAAATACGGGTCATATTTCATACTAATAAGAATAGTCGTAGACTGGTATCACCTTTTCCATTTGTTGAAAGAGAAAGAAAGTCGTCCATAATACCACGCCAAAATTTATTTACTGAATTTGATTTCTTCTCGCTCTTATCGAACAATATAAATAGGCACTTTCTTACTAACAAAACATTACACTCAAGTATGGCAAATATGCAAGTTCAACCACTTAGTTCGTAAGTTAGGCAATTGAATATGTTCATTTACACGTGATCAGGTGACGTATAGGTCCATTGGTCCGGGTGTGTATATATATATATATATATATATATATATACAAGTCTAAAGATTTGCACAACGGTATATTTGTAATATTATTATGTTCAATCTATTGTATCTTACACAAGTCACTATAATAAATAACTTACTTACTTACTTACATGTAGCAATAGCATATTAACCAAAATTGATATGATCAGAATAAAGTTGTCAGTAAAATAAACATTACGCCACAATATTTTATGGCCTCTTTTTAAAAAAAGACACCAAGTCATGGGGATGTGTTCCACGAACGTCTACGGGGCTACTTATTTACCTGTACATCTACCTTAGATATACAATGTTAATGGTTTAATTTTAAGTTATTTATTATGTAATATATAATATCAAATATTAACTGGTAATATAATTAATATACATGTATAGTTGATATAAATACAAGTTATCATCATTTATTCATTTAAATCATAATTAAACCATGACTGAATAAAGGTATTTAATATTCTGTATGTAAAATATCTGTACATAAAATATATTTATAATTTAAGTTGAAGTTTAACTGAATATGTAACTCTAAATGTATAAATTTGTATGCATTTATAATATTTATTTTGTCAATGAATTGTTTTTAGTGATCTATTTAATTTTCAGCAAATACATGTATACTTAACTTTATAAAGAAACATATTTAACCGTCAGATTTCTGAGGTATATTCACAGGTACATAGACATCGTATCTGCATAGGGCCTCTTAATCCTTGTCTTATCTTGGGAAATCGAATTCTAAAGATGGACTGAAATCTTCCATTAAGACAATACTGCTGTTATTTTAATCTTTCCGGTATAACTTGATTTATAGCATGCACCGCCCAAGCTAATTGCCCAGGACCAGCGGGCTCGGGCTTCGAATCTCTCGGAGGAGCGCCAGGAACATGTTACCGACTTGCTTCAGCTGGTAGTGTTGCCAGCTTCCAGTTGGCAGCGGTAAGATTACCTTTATTCTTATTGGAATACACCTAAAAAGGTTTATAGAGTTGACATAAGAATGAAAGGATACAGGATATGCGACAATATCCAATCAGATTTAAAATGGCAAACTGATAAGAAACGACAATGGGTCACTGAACTTTTGAATAATACACATAAATAAAAACACAGTTAAAATTGTAGGAGGGAGAGGGGGGGGGGGGGGGGCATTGTAGACTTTAACATCAATTAACAAAAATACAAACACAATGTAGATAAATGATTTGTTAGATGGATATTAAAAGTTACAATGGGATAATAAAAACAGCTGCGAAGATAAAAGTCATGTTTAGGTCATATTAGTATACAAGCATTAAAACAGATAAAATGTTGAAGTTGTCGTGTGCCCTTCATGCGCGTTCAAAAAAACCTGCCCTATAAGACAAACAATGGGTGACCCTAAATCACAAATCACGAATGATACTTTCATGAATTGGCAGTCGTGTTTTCCAGTAAATAATCTGCATTCCAAAGAGTTCATGTACCAATTATGCACATAATCTCTTCCGTATGTTTTTATACCTATGTAAAAAGGGATTCATTAAAGTATAGAATAGAGAATGGAAACGGGGAATATGTCATTGGAGACAACAACCGGACCAAAGAGCAGGAAGCAGCGCAAGGCTACCAATGGGTCATCAAAGCAGCGAGAACATTAAAGGTCTACTACGTAGAAACAAAACAAAAACTACTTATATTTTAAGTTTCATAACAAGATGATGTTTTACTGTTAAACAAAAATAATATTTTTTTCAAACTTTTTACTGTCTCATAGAGAACTTGAAACTAATGAAGCAACAGTGTAGGCCTACTAATATCAATGTTGACGTATATCACATATTCGACAGCTGATTCGTGACTAATACCGGATCGACACCAGTGCGACGGGTGCTACACGGAGAAAAAACTACGTACACTTCCGAGGCTCCTAGGTTTACTGCCAGTTATCATGGCTTGTCTTCAGTAGTTGTCAGTCTTTCAGTGTTGTTCTTTAAGTCTAAAAGATTGCAAAGTAAAACGTATGAAGACGAACTTTTAGTTTCCCCGGGTTTATCTGTTATCAGATTTACAACTTTTCAATTGCTCCTTTTCTCTCATTACAAGTGGTTAAAGACAACGATTGCCGGTGTAAGACTTCCATGTGGTATATCCTTGTCTTACATCATGTGACACAAAACGTCACAGTACATTTCGTTATAATTTCAAAACTTTAAGAAAAACATCAACTTTCCCGGAGTTGGACGCAAAATTTAAAAAAGAAATTGCTTATCAAAAGAAAACTAATACAGATTTTTCATTCAGAATTTAATTTCAAGTTTTATTCTTTTAGTATATTCGTATGATCTTTCCGATTATGATGTTACTTTTTTTCTAGAATCCTTCGTTTTGAAGCAAGATTTTTTCCGTCATGGCGGCCATTAATAGGTTATTCCAAAGCTTGTGACATATTCATGTACATTCACTTCCTGGACAGAGACCGGCTCCTGACAGAAAGTTGCTCAGACAGGGGTTTTTTACTCTGTTGCTGTCGCATTGTTTTATATATCTTCTCCCATTTACAGTTGATTTCAGTCCTTTATTTTTACCACATGTTTTTCAGCAACATTTAGAGGGTAGTTTATTCGAGTACCTAGTTTTCCCGTGCCCTAAAAAAATTCAATAATGTTTATGTTTATTGTATGTTTTAGGCAGCATGCTCTGCCGACGGCGGGGTACTTGCAGAATTTACAAATCCTGCCGACTACGATGCAGTTTTGGCATTTTTGGGAGCAGGTAAGTTTAAGATCGATTTATGCAAATTTATCCTCACAATTCCTGCATTTTGAACTACTGACTAAATTGACGTACACATGATATTGCTAATATAATTCTTTGATACTACTTTTGATGCAAAAGATGTGCACATTTCGTCCATTTACGACTCATCAGTTGTGAGGGTCCCTCACTAAAGTATTTTGTAATATCATACGACCTTATTTATTTTTATGTTTTTTAACTTTCTTTTATTTTTTTAAGTCTTATCATACATTTTCCATTGACTATCTTAGAACCCTGTCTAGAATTATTTAATTTTAGTTTTTGTACCTTTCTTAGTGCCGAAATATATGTTGTATAGATAAAGAATTTAACAGTCTCTCGACCCAGGTTGGAAAAATTAATAATCTCGCTAGTGATATTTTGTTTCTCGGAATATGATTGGTCTTCAAACAAATTCATAGTTACACATAACTAAATGCGATCCCGTCATCTGGTTTGTAATAATTGATGTCGGGCAACATGGTGCCATTTCATTCGAAATTTATTGAAAAAATTATATAATTATGCATTGGACTATTCAGGAATTACCAGAATTGTGCTATTTTACAATACTAGTTTTAGCAGAATCTTAGTCATAACAATTCTAGAATTAATTAAAATTGTGATATGAAGAATATTGGAAATACGAGTATTGTAAGTCTAAAATTCTAGTAATATCGGTATTCGTAGTATATGGGCACAGTTCAGTTATTATTTGAGGTGGTGCCGGATATGATAACACCGGAACCGGAAATGACGTCACATTAAGTGACGTAACCGGAAGAACCCGAAGTGGTTTTTGCGCATGCACAACCGGAAATGGTGGTTTTGTCGCCATTTTTCGAATATTTGTTTACAGAAGTGATGCCCTGGACCCGGATGTGTCGTCTGTGCATGTGTGGCCGGAACCGGAAGTGGATTGCGTGCGTGCAGAACTTTTATTTGTTTACGGAAGTGACGTCAGTCACGTGCTGGGACCCGGATGTGCTATGCTTGACCGGAATTCGGATTGGATTATCTCCCCTTTTTTCCGCGCTTTTCATTCTCGATCGTCTCTGGGTCTTTCATCGGTCTGTATAGGGTAAAGGTCTCGGATCGAGTCTCTAGGGACTGATACTCTCACTGTTATGTCGAAGTCCGAGAGTATACTCAATACAGAGGGATTATTGGATTATTTCCCTTTCCACCGCTTTTCATCCTGGGTGATGTTTTCCGTTTGTTCAAAGGAAGTCCAAAGGTAGGGTTGAATTATGCCCCTTTCTTCCAGCTGATGCTATTACCATTAGGTCAATGAAGTGGTGTTCTTAGCAACGTTGTCCATCTCATTGCTCTATGCTGCTCATCGCTGATCTCTTGCTCACCGCTGCTCACGCTGCGTTTTTCTTACTCATCGGTGCTCATCGCTGCCCTTCTCTTGCTCATTGCTGCTCATTGCTACTCTTCTCTTGCTCATTGCTGCTCTTCCCTTGCTCATCGCTTCTCTTCCCTTCCTCATCGCTTCTTTTCCCTTGCTCATCGCTTCTCTTTTGCTCATCGCTGCTCTTCTCTTGCGCATTACTGCTCTTCGCTGCTCTTCTCTTGCTCACCACTGCTCATCGCTGCTTTTTTCTTACTCATCGTTGCACATCACTGCTCTTCTCTTGTTCATTGCTGCTAATCGCTACTCTTCTCTTGCTCATCGCTGCTCTTCTCTTGCTCATCGCTTCTTGTTCATCGCTCTTCTTCCCTTGCTCATCGCTTCTCTTCTCTTGCTCATCACTGCTCTTCTCTTGCTCATTACTGCTCTTCGCTGCTCTTCTCTTGCTCATTACTGCTCTTCGCTGCTCATCTCTTGCTCCGTGCTGCTCATCGCTGCTCTTCTCTTGCTCCTTGCTGCTCATCGCTGCTCTTCTCACGCTCATCACCGCTCGTCACTGCTCATCTCTTGCTCCGTCCTGTTCATCGCTGCCCTTGTCTTTTTCTGTGCCGCTGTTCGCTGCTCTTCTCTTGTTTTGCGTTGTTCTTTCCTGCCAGTTATGTCGAGGTGCGACAGTTTACACAGTACAATTGGACTATTGGGTTATCTCCCCTTTTCTTGTCCTTTTCATTCGCGGTCGTCTTTGGGTCTGTCTATCTCACTGTTATGTCGAAGTCCGAGAGTATACGCAATACAGAGGGACTATTGGATTATCTCCCTTTCCCCCTCTTTTCATCCGGGATTATGTTTTCCATTCGCTCAAGGGAAGTCCAAAGGTAGAGGCGGCAGCAGCAGCAGGAGCAGCAGCAAAAAAAAAAACGAAATGAGCACGAGAGCATGGTGCCGAGCAGCGATGACCAGCTCAGAGCAACACGGAACAATAGAACTGCAGCTCAGAGCAGCGAAGAGTAGCGCAGAGCACGAGGAGAGCAACGATGAGCAGCAATGGGCAGCGAAAAGCAAGAGAAGCGCAGCAAAGAACAAGACAAGAGCAGCAAAGAGCAAGAGAGGAGCAGCAAAGAGCAAGAGTCGAGTGGTGTTGAGCAGCACGGAGCAACAGATGAGCAGTGTTGAGCAAGAGACGAGCAGCGATGAGCAAGAGAAGAGCAGCGATGAACAAGAGAAGAGCAGCGATGAGCAATAGAAGAGCAGCGAAGAGCAAGAGCAAAACATCTGCACGCAATGTAAGATGGTCGCCAGAGCCGAACATAGTTTAACATTTGATCGTATGGAAAATTTACTAAAAGATCTTGTCTGAAACCACTCTGCCATTTGGAACAAAACTTGGCAGCAATAGTCATTATGAGCAAGAGAAGAGCAGCGATGAGCAGCAAGGAGCAAGAGATGAGCAGAGATGAGCACCGATGAGCAAGAGAAGAGCAGCACTGAGGAGCACGGAGCAAGAGATGAGCAGGGATAGCAGCGATGAGCAGAGAAGAGCAAGAGAAGACCAGCGAAGAACAAGAGAAGAGAAGCGATAAGCAGCGATTAGCAGCAATGAGCAGCAATGAGCAGCGATGAGCAGCACGGAGCACGAGAACAGCAGCGAAGAGCAAGTGAAGAGCAGTGATGAGCAAGAGAAGAGCAGCGACGAACAGTGATGAGCAAGAGAAGAGCAGCGACGAGCAGCGATGAGGCGCATAGAGCAATGAAATTGTCTGCCGTTTCTAAGGCGGTTGCTAAGGACACCCCTCCATTGATCTAATGGTGACAGCATTTGCTGGAGGAAAGGGGGCATAATCCAATCCTACATTTGGTCCTCCCTTGAACCAACGGAAAACATCACCCATGGTGAAAAGCGCAGGAAAAGGGGAGATAATCCAACAGTACCTCTGTACTTCGTATACTCTCGGACTTCGACATAACCAATCCAATCCGAAAACTGGTCAAGCATGCCGAGACGGGTCCAAGCATGTGACTGACTTCACTTCCGTAAGCAAATAATGAGAATTCCCGGGAAAAGCCACTTCCAGTTGTGCATGCGCGCAAACCCCTTTCGGGTACTTCTAGTTCCGCCTACACATGCGCAGACGACACAGCCGGGTCCCAGCACGTGACTGACGTCACTTCCGTAAACAAAGAAAAATAGAGGGAACACCCACTACTACTGCAACTAGTATTGTCTGCATACCATTGTGGAAATTCTACAATTCTAGTATTAGAACTTATTCCAGTTTTGTTTCCAACCGTTCCAGATAAAATTCATTGTTATTTCTAATTTTTCCGGTAATTTTCGATTTAATATTTTGTGTAGTAAGTATTTTTGATAGATGGGTGGATGAATTATTGTTTAACGTCCAGTGGCAGCCATTAGATGTATATAAGGACGAGAACATGTTGATGCGATATGAATATGATCCCTCTTTTGTACTAGACCGACACGCTGAGTCGGATTTTTAATGTGCTAGCTTTAGATAACTGCCCTACACATACTGACTCCGAGCCGACCAGTCCTTTGCTCTTACTCCTAGATGCCGCATACTTGGCGGAGAAGCAGCAAATACCAATTTTAATGTCTTTGGTTTGACCCGGCCGGGGATCGAACCCGCGAACTCCTGCACTTAAGGCGAGCACGCCAACACGAGACCTCCGAGGCGGTTAAAATATTTTTGAAAGTATTTTAATAGTTATTATATAATTAAAGTGATTATTAATTTTATATTTTATAAGTTTGGATTTCGGATTTAACTTTTATTTGTTAATTGCAATGTGCAGTTATATACGCGAGTTATAATCTTTCTGAAGTTTCCAACTTTTAATAGCAGTTTTTCACATGTAGTTTTACAGGTTTTTCAAACTTCACAAAAATCCGTACAAACAACGGTACATTGCCGCTTCATCTACATGTTCCACCAAAGAATTGTCAATTGCATTGACGAAAATTTTGTCCGCAGTGATAGAGGACTTCAGAAATACTGTGACAATGTTTACGCCCGTAGTGGCATAAACCATATGTAGATACAAAAAAACTCAGAACTTCTGGATAATTTTAAATCTCTTGTCACTGACGTCACTGCTTTCAACCCTTAGGGTACAATTATGCATTTCTAAATAAAGATGTTAAACTGATTGGTTGGTGTGAAAGTTGTTTGCATCGGTTTGGTTTCTGAGCAAATCATAACAAACATGCAATACAACACAATATTACGGGCAGAATTTACAAATAATACAAAGACAGACAAGGACAATTTTTTTCACACTAAAAAAACTAATAATCCTTGGAAAGTAGGGGTACCTCACACCAAACGTCTTCTGTGGTGTAAATAACAAAACAATAACTACAATAATATTAAGTTATCTTACAAATTATTCAATATGTTTTCTCTTTCTGACATACTAATATTGTTCAATATATCAAAATCCTCACAGCTGAAAAGCCATATAAAAAAAAACCTTGTTTCCTGCACAAAGATAAAATGTTATATTTAACCAATATGTTCTCAATGAATGGGTTCCTAGCATGCTCTAATTTTTCACATGCAATTAGAAATGGCTCTCATCTTCTACTTCTTTTTTACATATTACAATTTTTTTTCTACAGCTATATTAAAAAATCCCCCAATTTCAATTTCCAAATGGTGCATACCTACACGAAATCTACTGAGAATATATCGAGTTTTGAAATTTTCTAAGATACATTTGTAGTTGTCAAAACAAAACTTATTCTTGAATAAAAGATAAGTTCGAAGTTTATTCTTTTGTTTTTATCTTTTCTATTCCCAACATTTTTTTATATTTAATTGTTAGTGTTGAAAGTAAGACTTTGTAAGGTTGACCTTTTTGTGAAGAATGTCATTAGATGAAATATTGAAAAAATTCAAGAGAAAACTGAACAGCTCTGGTCAAGAATTAGAGCAGTCCTGGTCCATAACTGCTTTTTAGAACAGCTCTTGCCAAGAATCAGAGCAGTCCTGGTTTACGACTGCTTTTAAGAAAGACTTTTAAATGTTTTGAAAAAGATGGCCTCTGATGATGGATTCTCAAGGAAAAATATCCAAAAGAAACCCGAAACATTGAAGGAATGATGTATGCAATGTCAAGTCAGTGATACGATCCATGCCATGAATGGGTGGGTAACTTGATCAATTTAACAACAATGTTATAGAACTGTCTTAGACCATGACAGGTTAGAGCTGTTCAAGACCATGACAGGTTAGAGCTGTTCTTGACCATGACAGCTTAAAGCAGTCAGCAGAACTGTTCTAAGCATCCAATTGTAAAAGAACAAAAACGGTATAACAAACTAAACAAAACTAGAACAAGACAGCACTAGCAATGTGAACTTCCATTAAGAACCGGGAGTGACAAGCATGTCCTACTCCATTAACGGCACCCGTCACGTTGCCAGTGAAATGTCAAATCTGGTGAGGTGTCAAGTCTGGTGAGGTGTCAAGTCCGGTGAGGTGTCAATTCCAGAAGCACATGAAAACTAACAAGATATCTAGTCTCATACACGAGATAGAAACTTAACCCTGTATTAGAAGTTTATGTGACAGTAATCTCGCCCTGCCGAGAAAGTCGCCGTATAAATCACATGCACGGCAGTAACGAATCAATTGTGAAATGTACACCTCATAGGCTGGAGACCTCAGTATGTTATAACTGTTATAAAAATTGGAAATCTCCCCAGTAGTCTCAGAACGGCGGCATTTGTGCATCTCCTGCCTACACCTGAAATAACTTTACAAGCTTTGATATTTAGTTTTTCCATAAAGAAATCGTTACATAATTTGTAAAAAGATTCATCATTCTTCAATTTGTTGGCCTTAAAGGTTACCCATATCTCTGAACCATAAAAGTACTGGTTTGACAGTGTGATAAAAAACATGAGTAACAGTATTTACTTTAAGTTAATGATCACCAAACGATTTACACATTTCAAAATAAACTTTTAGGCTTTTGCCATACAAGATATTCTAAGCCTCTATAAATGATCCCGAGGAAGAAAAAGTAACTCCTAAGTAGTTATATTTACTAACATGTATAAAACCTGACGCTCGTTGCTTCACTATCCAAATTAATGTACTGCTTGAAAAAGAAAAGCACACGATTGTGTTCGTGGACGGAAATGTAGAGGTTTTACCAAAAACCAAACAAAAGGGATCTTCCAATTATTTGGGAGGGAGAGCCTGTAAACAACATTACGTCATTCCCGGTTTGGTGATAAACCGTAAAGTACAGAAAAGAACCGAAAAACATTTTGTAAAAAAGTGTTTCTTGAATGGATTATACTTTTACTGTTCAAGATACACATCAAGAATTAGTAAAAATTTGTATTAAAATAAATTTGAGCTCTTGAGGGAGATGTAGGATTTCTATTTTACATTTTATACGAAATATAAAAAGAAATATAAATCTATAATTATATTAATACATAAAAGGATAAGATTAATGGATTCTTCAACACGAGTCTTTATGAAAGATTTGATTATATTCCAGAAGTATGAGAATTTCCTTTTGTTCACACTGCTAGTGCTTTAGTTTCTGTGCTGTCTTGTTCTTGTTTTGTTTAGTTTATTATACGTTTGTTATTCTTTTAGTTATATGTTTACATGTATCCTTGTGGTGTTTGTTTGTTGTGTTCCATTCTGCTGACTTTGTCTTTTCCTTGGACTTCGAGTTTGTGGACTTTTCCCACTTTTTTGTCGCTTCGATATTCTGTTGCCGATATTTTGTACTAAATGTAGGATATATCCATTCAAGGCAGTCTCTTGCGACTCTTCTGATATTTTCAACAACAAAAAAAACAGAATTACTGGAGATCTTATATTTTGTATAATATAAAAACGGCTGACTACAGAGGAATTTCAATGATAATGGAACGAAAATGCCTCTGCTATATGTGCCTAGTTGTACAAAATAGCTGGAATGCAATAGATGCCTCATAACCATTTATTATAACGTATGAATACACCTGCCATATTATGTTCGTATTTCATGCTCATTTGAAGAGTAATATATGTGCCTTTGAAAGTAGTATATTACGTTTTCTCGTAGGCTGAGATACATGTATATACAATACATAGTCATTGTCGGAAAATGTAAAATTTATTTAAGCAAGCTTTAGAAACATGAGAAAAGTGCGCTTAAGCGAGCCCCTTTTCCGTGTTTCGCGGCGAGCCTAAATAATTTTATATTGACGACTTTGTATATTGTCTTTATTCTGCAATCATATATTGCCTCTTTAGATGCGTAAATTATCTTAAAATTCCATTTGAAGTTGAAATTTATCTGCTGTGAAAACGCGGGAAATGCCATGACGTAATCTGGCATATTTACTACGCTACCTAGGATCTTCAGGTAAATAAGTACCAGCAGACTTAATTAATTCATTGACCTAATACGACTCAATTTTATTCTAACGATATTATTAGACTGAAAATGGCTTGATTTCTGGACAAATGAAAAGTGATGTTGAATCAGTAGAACGTACTTCGGTTACTCCTGGTTTCATTCCTTGTAGTTCACATTAAGAAATCTCTAGTTTTGGTATTGTCTTTTTTCTTTGGTATGCTATTTGATTTTTTATAAAACTAGTCTGGTTAAATGTTCTTGAAGTAAATGTTTTTGTTTTTTTCTTCATATTTCTGTCTCAATTTTTCGAATATCTAAAAAAACAATTTTTACAATATAGATTAACAAAAATTTCTGACTTTTCTTTTCGTAGAAATTTCTATTCAACGGTCTGTTATGACTTCACAATTTTGTAACCAAATGTTCTATCAAAATTTGACCTGAATTATCAGGTGGATATATAAACCATCAGTCGCTTGTCACAAGTCTTTTGTCCACTCGCCAAATACAGTTACATATTGTCCCGATAATCTGTACATTTCGTAAATATATTACTCGTAGATATCTGGAACGTTAAACTACCCAATTTATAATTGATTGGGTCGGGGAAAGTCATCGCTTGATTTCTATAACCATCTCTCTCTTCAGAAAAAGTTTATACAAAAGAATATCCCTAAGCATCAAATAGTTAATATCAACTGCATAATATAATAATTTTAACATTATTGATCAAAACGCCAATCTCAAGTTGACGGAAATTATTTTGGAAATAATTAATGAAATTGTTACAGAAGTAAAACATACACGATTATTTGACAGAAACATTATACGAAGTATTTTTTTGACAGAAGACTAAAATTATACGAAGTTTTTTTGACGGAAAACTAATTATACGAAGTTTTTTCCAAAGTGTAAATATAAAGATGTAGCATATTAGGTAAGGAAACCCTTCAATCCTTTCAGTAATATTTAATATTACACTTTGCGGCGAAGCTTGACAAATGTAAGACAGGCGATAATATTATTACATGAATATCTAAATTATATGTCTACTATTTATGTTGTGTTCTTTTACAAGGTGGACCAGCCTACATTGGTTATAGGGATTCAACAGAAGCAGGAACGGTCATCGCTGGAATCAATACAGGCCAGACATTGACCTCAGGAACTCAAATACCAGCGTCAGTTGCTGTACCAGCTGGTACGTTGAATTAATTTATGAACTGTCCATATTGAGAAAACAATGTATGATTTATTTCTACTTGTTCCTCGTTCAGAATTTTGTCTTATGATTTCTCTAACTTTTGATACAGCATTTACGATATATGATTGATAAAGGCATATCAAATTTAATATAGGAAAGGTACCTTTAAAAAATTGATGACTGCATAAGACGTTTTCAGTTTTTAATTATTTTTTCTGGTACTGGGTAAGTTAAAATTTTTGAAATGTAAACCAAATTCGATTCAAATAGTCCTTTGCCAGTTCTCTTCCACGAACTGTATCTTACAAAATAATTCGATCACAACAGTCTATTTAAATTTTCATTTGATATCATTACCCGATTCTTTCAGCATCAAACTCACATGAGCCTATACCGAAACATAAGCAAAAAAATCACCTTTATCTCATCTCGTCCATACTGCTGATTAATTCAATCTCGACCGTCTTCTTTTCTACCTGGATCATATTTATAAATGAGTAGTTATAATATTGCATTAAGTTATTTTCAATGCTTACTTTCATTCGCATTACATGGCGAATAATACATGGCCAAACCTATATCACATGCAATAGCAACCCGAGTACCCGGTATCACACCGGGGGCCTTTGGTCCGAGATGTGTTATTGGTCGGGGGTTGATATAGCATGTGATATAGCCTTGACCATGAAATATTCTTTATATCGTATATTTCAACAATAGACCATTGATTTGCATCCGAAGAACTCAGAACAGAAAAGTGTGTTCCGAGTAGGGAGGCGATATAGGTTTTAGGGTGTGATACAGGGTAGGTGGTACAGGTCTTGCAAAGTCGTGTATAATGCGTATTAAAAATAGAATAGAGAATGGAAACGGGGAGTGTGTCAAAGAGACAACAACGCGACTAAAGAGCAGAAAACAGCTCAAGGCTACAAATGGGTCTTCAACGCAGCGAGAAAATCTCGCACCTGTAACCGTTCTTCAGCTGCTCCCTAAACAATAATGTATACTAGTTCAGCAAAATGGACGGGACACTAAACTCCGAAACATAAAAATGAACCAAAATTCAAAAAACATAAAAATGTATGTATTATACTAAAAGTTTAGTACTAAATAAAGGAAAATTGCATATACCATACTGAGAGAACAGCTGTATTTTCATCACCCCTTTATCATACCTCTTAACACGATATTGGTCATGTGACTAGACTAAAAATTCTTCACTACTTTTAAAATATATGATAAAGCGTATAAAACATGTCAAAATCCGTATCACATGCCAGAGGCCCTCGGTCTGATATTGAAATCTCGGGTTGATACTGCTTGTGATATGGATTTTGCCATGTATTATTCTCTATTTATCGAATTTCCACTCTTATCACATCCGCTTTACCGCATCCCCAACATTTTTAAATATAATGCACGTGTGGTGGAAAAAAATGTCGATGACGAACTGAAATTTGTAATGAAAAACAAAATGTTATATCAAAAACACAACATCACCATAGGTATTTAAAAATCAGACGTACACGGTGAGTAACCAATCTTGTCGAAAGCGTGGATAGTTAAAAGAACTCCTCTAACAAAGTTTGTAATATACATATGAAACTTGGTACATTGTTAGATCTTCTTTGAGTTTTTCTTGAGTTTTTGAAATTTGAAATGTTTAACAATGTACAATAGACACCTTTTCATTGTACCTCCTCTTAACTCACTGGACCAATTGGGACCAAACTGTTGTTGAATATTTCTTGGATGGCACCTTCCAAAATTATATTCAGCATCCCGGACTTCCAATCAAAAAAAGAATTTTGAAAATCTTCTATAAAACTACATGGCCAGATTGAATCAGACTTTGCTTTGCTGTGACGTCAACTTTCAAAGTTGTCTCAGATAACCCTTCACTGGTTAGTTATATACAGATGAAACTTGAGGCATTCTTAAATCCTTGTCTGCAGATGTGCATATAGGTCGGATGTCCATTGAGTACTTCTGTAGTTATATAACTTTGGACGTTTACTTTTTTGATATTTTACTGTATAAACCTTGTCTTCGCAACTGTCCTGACACGGTTTGCTAAATACATATGAAACTTGGTAAATTGTTAGATCCTTGTGTGCAGATATGCATTTTTGTAGGATGTTCTGGTCCACTGAGTTATGCCTTTGAACTTCGGTCAACGGTGTGTATATTGTCACAACAATTCATTCAGCTTAGTTTCCCAAACGTAGAAGTTGCTGCAGTGGCGTAGCTTCCTTTGAGGCAATGAGGCAGTTGCCTCAGTTAAAAATTGAAAATATTAATATTATCGTAGAAAACGCAAAGCTTAAATTTTTAGCCGGTAATTTTTTTTATTACATGTAATTGTTATTTACAGCAGATTTCCTATGTGAAATGAATTGATACCCGGGTCTAAAATAGAAAGTGAAATGAACCACGATTTCTTACGGTTGTGCTTGGCGTCTCCCATTTAGAAACAGGACGTAGAATTTTTTTATTACAGATGTAATATGATAAAATTCCAAAAATAGCTTATGGACATTGCTAAAAACCTCTCCAATATAGAAGTTTATCGAGGAGGAAATGTATACATTTGAATCTCAGTTAATTGAATATATCACGAAATTTCCATTATCTTTTTCCCACAAATATATATTCCTACAACAAAAGTAACTAAAATGAGGCTGCAAAGTTTTCTATAATGATTAATCGGTGGCCCCGTTTCGGCTACATGTAGTTTGATATTTCTTAATCTTTATCGACTGACCATAGAAATGTTTTTGACTGGACACTGAATTAACATTATTTCGCTTCTTTTGTATAGTATTATGAGTCCAATTCGAAACTATTATCTTATTAAATGAGAGCAAGTTATGGAGTAGTTTGCAGTCTAATAAAAGTAGATAAAATTTCTGTTTTATGTATTAAACATTTTTATAATTTCTCTGTGTATTGTCAGTGTTTCATCTAATCTTTCCACGACATCAAATTTATTAAATCCAAACTGGAATAACGGTTGACGCAACTGCCTTATTAATATGATCATTATGAACTTTTTCACAAAGATCATAATCGTGTGGACGAGATTTAAGCCGAAATCTGGAAAAGTCCTATAAACAAAAATTTGTATTTTTGTCCCTTTGAAAGAAAGGTAAATATTTGCCTCATCTGCAGAAAGTGTCAAGCTACACCACTTCAATTGAAAAATCTCTCGCAAATGTCACTTTCCCCTTTTGCAGGTTACTTTCGAATCCCTGGGGCTATTATAGTGCGGCTCTGCAGACAATTTTGGTTAAATTCGTTTTTTACACAATCACAAAGAGGGTGGAAAAGACATAATTTGAACAAAGTCACTTACTTCCCAAAACTGCGCAATGGATTGTAGATTTCAATTAAAGAGTCAATACAATTAATTTCAAATTATATTTATAAACATATGTGATGAATTAAATATTAGTAGGAATTGAATGCCAATCATAATTTAAGAAAGAAAAGAGAAAACAACAACAAATTAATAATAATAATAATAATAATAATAATAATGATAATAATAATAATGATAATAAGAGTCTGTGAGAGTAGTTTTTGTTGGTTTGTAAGAAATTTATCTATGTCTTATTTTACTTATAGGAACTGGAAATCCTGATTGTTTAGCGCTAGCACAAACAGGACTTCAACTAAATAACTGCGCTGTAACTCTCCCTGTTATTTGTGAACAGAGGCTTGTAAGTAAAATTTGTATAAATTATACTTTTATCTTATTTACATTGCCTACTAAATATACACATGTACTAAAATTCATCTTTGTTTTTCCTATTATTTTTTCCATTATGGACATTGCTAAAGATAACTAGATTGAGGCAGTCAGAAACGACAGCTAATCCACGCAATCCCCACATGTTGTGTCCCTATGCACCCCTCTTTCACAATCATACCTTTGAATACAGGCCAAAATTTTAGAAAATTAAAATTCTTAAACCTTATTGCACATCTGCATACAGTGTACGCCAATACTGTATAAAAATAAAATGTATAAAAAGAAAAATGGAAGAAAAGTTTCAGTCACTAACTTATAAGTCCCAATTTTTGAAATTCGACCCCTGAATGCCCAAATTTTTGAAAATCAAAACTCGAAAACCTTATTGTGCATCTATGTACAATGTGTGACAATATCGTAAAGAAATTGAATACATAAAAAGATAAACTGTTGACACAGAGATATGGCTCGCCTCCCGGCAAAAAAAATTGAAAAAAGACAAACTGATGGACAGTAACATAGCTTAATTGAAAGCCGCTGGACTATGACCGCGCCTCGAAATGGTCGTCAAACTAAGATTTACTGATAGTAATGCAACTTTGTAGAAAATGTCATTGATCTATCACTAGTAGGTCCTATCAAACTTACTTAAGCAGAAAACTTAACATTGAAAATTGCTAATTAATTGAAAGTCACTGGACCATGACCTAGGGGACAGGGCCTCAAAATGGTCGACTTACTGAGATATACTGGTAGTAATGCAACTTTATACAAAATATCATTGACCTATTACCAGTAGTTCCTATCAAACTTACTTAAGCAGAACACTTATTATTGAAAATTGCTAATTAATTGAAAGTCACTGCGAATGACCTAGGGGGCAGGGCCTCGAAATGTCGTCAAATTGAGATGTACTGATAGTAGTGCAACTTTATCCAAATATGATTGATCTATCACAAGTAGTTCCTATCAAACTAACTTAAGCAGAAAACGTAACATTGAAAATTTCTAATTAATTGAAAGTCGCTGGACTATTACCTAAGGGACAGGGCCTCAAAATGGTCGACAAACTTAGATGTACTGATGGTAATGCAACTTAATAGAAAATATCATTGATCTATCACAAGTAGCTCATATCAACTGACTTAAGCAGAAAACGTAACAATTGTTGACGCCGCCGACGCCGGAAAAGCAACACCTATGTCTCACCTTCCGCGACTTTCGTCGCAGTCGAGACAAAAAATGAAAGAGGAGTTTAGGTCACAAGCTTAAATTCTAATTTTCAACATTCAACCCCTGTAGGCCCCGATTTCTGAAAATCAAAATTCTAAAACCTTATTGCACCTCTACATATATATGTGACAATACTGTGTAGAAAACAAATGTATAAAAAAAGAAAAATAAACGACGATTTTAGGTCACAAGCTTAAATTGCCAATTTAAGAAATTCGACACCTATGGGCCCCAATTTTCTAAAACCTTATTGTGCATCTAAATACAGTATGTCAAAATGCTGTATATAGATTCAATACATAAAGTGAAAAATGAAAGAGGAGTTAAGGTTCAATTCCTAATTTTCGTAATTCGACCCCTGTGGGCCCAAATTTTTGAAAATCAAAATTCTAAAGCCTTATTGCGCATCTACATACAGTTTTTGACAATACTGTATACAAATTAAATGCATAAAATAAAAAATAAAACAGGCCAAAATTTTTGAAAATTCTAAAACGTTATTGCGCATCTACATACAGTATGTGACAATACTGTATAGAAATTAAATGCATGAAGTTAAAATTGAACGAGGTGTTAAGGTCACAAGAAAGTGTGACGGACGGACAGACAGAGGGACAGATGGTCAGACAGACAGACGAACAGACGGTCAGACGAATAGATGGATGGACGGACGGACAGACGTACAGGGTCGATAACAATATCCCCGATCTTTTTTCGAAGTGCGGGGATAACTAGATTAAGTTTGTTAACGCACTTGTATTTATAGTCAGCTCGTGTAATCCCGAGGTTGTGGGGATCATAGACAAATTTTGACACATCCGTAGTTCGACTCAAGCAGAGGCTGATTACACATAATATCAAGTTTATTCAGACTTGAAAGATCTGTCCATTATTCACTACTTAACTCAGATAACGTGTCAAGGTAACCTAAGGTAAAGAATGGACCGTCATATATCAATCAGTGGTTAATGACCTGAAATTTATTGATTTTCGGATTAACCGTTGAAACCATTTTTATTCCCGCGATAATTAAAATTTCCTGCGGTTCGTAGTATAGCGGGAAACATTTGTATATACGATGCGTAAGGATATCATAAATTTTGGTCACATGATTATTCTAAAATGCGGGAATTTTTTTTAGAATTTAATCACTTCGTTGTGTTGAGTTTCTTATTACATGATTTTCATATGTAATTCAAAATAAACAATCTTTTTAGCTCACCTGACCCAAAGGGTCAAGTGAGCTATTCTCATCACTTGGCGTCCGTCGTCCGTCGTCCGTCGTCCGTTAACTTTTACAAAAATATTCTCCTCTGAAACTACTGGGCCAAATGGAACCAAACTTGGCCAAAAGCATCGTTAGGGTATTTAGTTTAAAAAATATGTCCGATGACCCCGTTTGCCAACCAACATGGCCGACATGGTTAAAATTAGAAGATAGGGGTAAACTGTAGTTTTTGGCTTATATCTGAAAAATTAAAGCATTTAGAGCAAAACTGACATGGAATAAAAATGTTCATCAGGTCAAGATCTACTTGCCATGAAATTTTCAGACGAATCGGTCAACCCTTAGTTGGGTTATTATCCCTGAATGTTTAATTTTAAGGAAATTTTGCAGTTTTAGGTTATTATCTTGAATATTATTATAGATAAAGGCAAACTGTAAAGAGCAAAAATGTTCAACAAAGTAAGATCTACAAATAAGTCAACATGACCAAAATCATTGATTGACCCCTTATAGGAGTTTTGCCCTTTAAAGACAGCATCCGTCGTAAACTTTCCTTTAAAGATCATTTTCTCTGAAACCACTGGGCCAATTGGGACCAACTTTGATGGAATGGTCTTTGGGTGGTCCCCTTCCAAATCTATGTCCGGCATTCCCGACTTCCAACCGACATGGCTGCTGTTACTAAAAATAGAAAAAGGGGGGATGAATTTCAAAAATCTTCTTCTATGAAACTACAAGGCCAATTGGAACCAAACTTGGCAGTAATGGTCCTTAGGAGGTTCTCTTACAGAAATATGTCCGATGATCCGGACTGTTAACCAAGATGGCCGCCACAGCCGAACTTAGTTTAACATAGGGCCCTATGGGAAATTCATTGAAAAATCTTCTTGTCTGAAACAACTTGATTAATTGGAATCAGACTAGGCAGCAATGGTCCTTAGGAGGTCCTCTTTCAGAAATATATCGGATTTTGTGGACTGTGAACCAAGATGGCCGCCACAGCCGAACTAAGTTTAACATAGGACCCTATGAGAAATTACTCAAAAATCTTCTGGTCTGAAACTACTAAGCCAATTAGAACTAGACTTGGTAGCAATGGTCCTTAGATGGTCCTCTTTCAAAATTGTGTCCGATGACCCAGACTGTAAACCAAGATGCCGCCACAGCTGAACTTAGTTTAACATAGGGCCCTATGGGAAAATTCATTGAAAAATCTTCTTGTCTGAAACCACTTGACATATTGGAACCAGACTTGGCAGCAGTGGTTCTTAGGAGGTCCTCTTTCAGAAATGTGTTGGATTTTGTGGACTGTGAACCAAGATGGCCGCGACAGCCAAACTTAATTTAACTCAGGACCCTATGGGAAATTCCCTCAAAAATGTTTTCGTCTGAAACTACTGAGCCCATTGGAACTAAAGTTGGCCACATTGGTCCTTAGATGGTCCTCTTTCAGAATGATGTCAGATCACCTGGATTGTCAACCAAAATTGCCGCCACGGCCTAACTTAGTTAAATATAAGATATTATGGGAAAATTCATTTAAAAATCTTCTTGTCTGAAACCATTTAGCCAGTTGGAACAAGACTTAGCTGTAATAGTCCTTAGATGGTTCTCTTTTTAAAATGTTTCCATTGACCTGGACTGTCAACCAAGATGGCTGCCACAGCTGAACTTAGTTTAACATAGAACCATATAGAAAAACCCGTCAAATTTTCTACAACACTTAAATTTTTAGTACTGCTCAAGGTGAAAAGTTTAATCCAGGTGAGCGATACAGGCTCTCGAGAGCCTCTAGTTTAATTTATATAATTTTTGTTTAAAGATTGATAAACATAATTTTCAAAATTAACTTACAGAATCACTATTTTAATACTGTCCAGAGTATTACTCTTGAGGCGATTATTGCATTGGGTTCTGGACGCAGGTTTCCATTTTTATTCTCTATAGTTTAACAAGGTTTTTACTAGCCGGCAAAATCACCTGTGATAGAGATAACTGTAATTTAGTATTTGGTTGATTTATGGTAAATTAAGATAGATTCGAATAATGTAAATCACTTGTACAGCAATTCTCAGTTAAATTCATATATTCAAAACATGTGTACTATAGTAAAGTTATACTATATATGATTGTATAAATTTACAGCAATATTTTCTTTATTATAAAATAAATCCGGTATCCACTAGCTGTCTGGGCTATCGGCAATATGATATATATTGTTTTTTTCCAATATGCCATACTAGATATAGTGACGAAGTTTAGTTTATACTAATTCTATATGTGGGAGTTAATTTATATTATGATAAGGAAAACAATTTAAATGCCGGTGTTAATATGGGGACCGTAATTTTATTTCGATACAACCCAAATATCGATCATTGAATTTCGACACAACAGAAGACAAAATACATGTACATGTAATTATACGGAATAAAGTTTTGGACCACGAGAACATTTCGAGACAACGGGAGTTGACTGTATCATGGCATATTTATATCATAATAGGTAGTACTGTGAGTGTTTTTTTTAATCTAATCCAGTTTGTTTTCTTATATTGTAGGTGAACAACTGTGTTTGTACCGTGACTACTAGTGGTTAAATTATAATTGTAAAAACACTAATGCAATAAATTATCTTGTACACGTATAGATTCATTCATTTATATGGAACGCCGTAACTGTCTTATGATAGTTACTTCATGATCATGATGAGAGTTTTCTTTATTATGATGAGAGTTTTCTTTATTATGATGAGAGTTTTCTTTATTATGATGAGGGTTTTCTTTATTATGATGAGAGTTTTCTTTATCATGATGAGAGTTTTCTTTATCATGATGAGAGTTTTCTTTATTATGATGAGGGTTTTCTTTATCATGATGAGAGTTTTCTTTATCATGATGAGAGTTTTCTTTATTATGATGAGAGTTTTCTTTATTATGATGGGAGTTTTCTTTATCATGATGAGAGTTTTCATTATGATACTTTTATCGGAAGGGAAGCGTGGGAAATGAAGGTCATGTCTAAGGAAAAAAAAAAAAATTCTGGCTGGGGTTTCACGGAATTTTAACAATAACGATTTCCCACGGAACAGCAGAAATCAGGCGTAAGTTCTTTTATTATTGGCGCCAGGCATCAAAACTTCCGGTTCTACTTAGAGCTGGGGGTCAAATTTTATAACGCCTGATTTTTATTTCCATTTGAGATATATCGCATGCAAAAACAAGTCTCCATATACCAGACATATAGGACAGTTGAACCGGGTATTTACATCATAGTAATAGATTTACCCTTTAACAATTGAATAACCACCAAATTATGACCATACGGGGCAGGGGACCATTTTGACCTTAAAACTGGTTCGGTCACGTGGTAAGGCGTGTGTAATTGTAGATTTTTTCCGGAACTCAAAAATGACTTAAAGAGAAACGAATGACTAAATTCCGGAGAGGCTATCGAATGCGGAACAATTTTCACGGAATTGTGCCGTGTAACACGGAAAATACCAAACCGTTTGTCATATGTGATATGTTGAGTATAAAACACACTAGAGAACAGCCAGCAAAGCCAAGGAAACACCACAGATGTTACAGTTACCGGAACACACATCTCTAAGCAGTAAATAAATAATAAACTACCGGGGTTAATGGAGAGATCGATAGTGAGTGGAATATAACGGTTGAATTATTCGGGTTAGGCACGGACCATTAGATTTGGGGACTCTGTGATTTTACCCCGAGCCAGAATCATTTTTTTTGCACATAAGGCTAGACAATTTTGTCGAGAAAAACTTTTTTTTCCTAATGTCCATGATGAGAGCAAGATTGTTTTTTCCCCAGGTGGAGGCAAGAATATTTTTTTCTGCAAAAAATAAATCAGAGACAGATTATTTTTTTCTAAAAAAATCCCAGCCCCCCCCCCGAGAATATCAAATGGTCCATGCCTTAGAGCACTCCCTAAATAATTAATTTCAAAGTCGATACTTACTTGATTCTGTTATGTTTTGTATTCCTCGAGCTCCTAACTTGGGCAGAAGCACTGTTTTATAAGATCTTATAACTGTAACATCTGTGGTGTTTCCTTGGCTTTGCTGGCTGTTCTCTAGTGTGTTTTATACTCAACATATCACATATGACAAACGGTTTGGTATTTTCCGTGTTACACGGCACAATTCCGTGAAAATTGTTCCGCATTCGATAGCCTCTCCGGAATTTAGTCATTCGTTTCTCTTTAAGTCATTTTTGAGTTCCGGAAAAAATCTACAATTACACACGCCTTACCACGTGACCGAACCAGTTTTAAGGTCAAAATGGTCCCCTGCCCCGTATGGTCATAATTTGGTGGTTATTCAATTGTTAAAGGGTAAATCTATTACTATGATGTAAATACCCGGTTCAACTGTCCTATATGTCTGGTATATGGAGACTTGTTTTTGCATGCGATATATCTCAAATGGAAATAAAAATCAGGCGTTATAAAATTTGACCCCCAGCTCTAAGTAGAACCGGAAGTTTTGATGCCTGGCGCCAATAATAAAAGAACTTACGCCTGATTTCTGCTGTTCCGTGGGAAATCGTTATTGTTAAAATTCCGTGAAACCCCAGCCAGAATTTTTTTTTTTTTTTTTTTTTTTCCTTAGACATGACCTTCATTTCCCACGCTTCCCTTCCGATAAAAGTATCATAATGAAAACTCTCATCATGATAAAGAAAACTCCCATCATAATAAAGAAAACTCTCATCATAATAAAGAAAACTCTCATCATGATAAAGAAAACTCTCATCATGATAAAGAAAACCCTCATCATAATAAAGAAAACTCTCATCATGATAAAGAAAACTCTCATCATGATAAAGAAAACTCTCATCATAATAAAGAAAACCCTCATCATAATAAAGAAAACTCTCATCATAATAAAGAAAACTCTCATCATAATAAAGAAAACTCTCATCATGATCATGAAGTAACTATCATAAGACAGTTACGGCGTTCCATACATTTACATTTTATATAAAAATATATATCTCTGTGTTCCGTATCGCATACATTCGTATCTCTACGATTAACCTTTTTTGTGATCTGTTTTACGATCCTCGGGGTCTGTTTTGTTGGTGTCCGGGAACCAGTCTCGATCGAAGTTGCACGAATGTTTGTGAAACCCACACATGAAGAGTATTCGAGATAACCATTATACATATATATATATTTATTCAAAAATGGATATTTAAAAAAATATATTTAAATATACTCGACAGCCGGAAAAAGATTATATAATTTTTAAGACGACAATATTGACAATGAAATACATGTAACAGAATTTCGACATAATTACAATTAATAATAAAATGAGCGAATATCGAATAAATATCAGCTGAATACCTCTACATCTGAAATACACCTAGATGTCACCACACGATCTCTTATACGGAAGATTGGAAATATTGTTCAATGTTTTTTAAAATGAATACTGAATTTACGGAGAATTTTTTACAGCCGAGGTCGATAATGTAATGGTTTTCTTTGTCGTATTTGTCATTTTTTATCATTTAAAGTTCCACAATGATCCATGCGTGTGATTAAAATACCATATGCATGACAATATACCGCTATCGTGCCATCACTGACGGGGATAATGTCTTTATAATAACTCTTATCGTATTTCCCCATGCCTATATCGACCTACTGAGGCCTTCACAATTTCCCGTATTTCGGCACAGTGACGTCGTAAAGAGTTGACCCGACCCTAATATGAGCTGACCCGAATATATCAGCGACGTCATAATGTTTGACCCAACGTTGACCCGAATATATCAGGAAAACATCCGGTTATAGGCAGATGGCCATTGAAAAGTAAGAAATTCCATTAAGATTGCTAGTTAAAAATACGATAAATTTATCAAGTTTTCTTCAAACAAATATTGTAAAATATAAGCCGCTCGACACAATATGAAGCTTTTTAGCTCGTTCGCTACGCTCACTCGCCGAAAAGGCTTCACATTGTGTCTCGCGGCTGATATTTTACGATATACGTTTGCAGAAAATCTAATAATATGTACATATTTCACATATTATAGGGTTATTGAATGGGCTTTTTCATATTGGTCCTGTATTATGTCCAAGGACAGTCGTATTGGGCCAAGGATAGCTGTATTTGGCCGAGGCGAAGCCAAGGCCAAATGCAGCTGTCCGAGGCCCATTGCGACTTGTCCGAGGACATAATACTGGAGCTATATGACAAAAGCCCATTCTATTTTCTATGATCCCTTTATTAACTAGCTGTGTAAAATCATGAAAATGTATGACTTATCAATAATAATTGAAAAAAAATATTGTGATATTTTTGTTCACTTGTTTATAAATAAAAAATATATACCTTCATTGGCAAGTTTCCGATGGCCACATCGTCATATTCTTTCTTTCTTACCTTCAGGTCATTGATGGGTGTGTGATGTTACATGCTAAATTTCTTTTCTTACAGTTGTTTTTGTAGTAATTTTTTTTAAATACTTACGCAAGCAACTATTATAAAAAGAAATTATAGCTTTGTCTCCTCCCAATATTATTTGCATCGATTTTCTAGGTTTTTGTCATCTGCTTGCAAACATGGCGGAAGTAAACAAATCCATATTGGGCCTAGGCCTTATTTTCATATTGAGGCTGAAATCCATATTGGTCCTGTTTTTCTGGCTCATATTTCCATATTGAGGCTAAAACTCGTATTGGTCCTGTTTTTCAGGTCTGATATCCATATTGAGGCTATAATCCGTATTGGTCCAGTTTTTTGTTTGTTATTAGTTCTTGAAATTTAGTATTGCATAGCCAATTTATAACATATTTTACACAACTAGTTAATAAATTTATTTATAGTATTCATGACCATGTTTCTTCGAACGATTTTTGTAACTGTGACGCCGTTGCTTAGCAACCTGTATACACTGATGTACTAAATATCGCAGTCGTATTATTTTTTGTGAAACAGATTCATAATTTTTAGAATCCAAATGCTCACAATTTTTCTTTAAATCCATACCAGATATGATGTACGAAGACACTTTTACGCCGTATAAAATTAAATGTATTATGTAATGTCTTTTAATAATGAAATACATGTCATACAAATGAAACAATACGGATTATTGTTCAGCAGAAAATATTTGACATGGCAGTGGTGGTCACCTTAAATGTTGAATGGGTAACAACTCAAACCACAAAAGCACTGGTGTCAAAATTTCTACAAAGGTCACCAAACAAAAACCATTCCTGAGACAACACCTGAAGAGGACAAATATAAAATGCAATCCATTAGAGGTCTCCCATTTTTGAGCGGCAACATTCCAGAAGCGCGGGCGTATGGAGTGTATATTTCACAACCCATACGTTATTCTACAGCTTGTGACTTATACATTGACTTCCTGGAAAGAGCCCGGCTCCTGACAGAAAAGTTGCTCAAAGAGGGGTATTTTGCTCCTAAGTTGCATTCATCCTTATTAAAGTGTTATGGACGTCATCATGACTTGGTTGACAGGTATGGAAAAAACAGTTTCCCAAATGAAAATGGACCTGTTCCATTGATAGTGTCCCTTCCTCATACCGGTTTTGACATGGGCAGCATGGCGGGTATCCTGTACGAATCAGAGACCGTTTACTCTTCCGGAGCACTTTAGTCTAATACTGGTGTTTTTGTTGGGTTCATGGTGTTCATATATTTTGAGTTTTTAAGTGTAATGTTTGTATTGTTATGGTCTTGTCTTTGTTGTTCTACGGAGTTTGTCAATTATTTTCGATTTTTCCCTCCTTCGAATATACCTTTGGTATTTCTTGACTTTACAAACCCACAAAGACATATTAACAACCACAATCACAACAAATTAACACTGAAAACTAAAAGACAACGAATAACACGAACTGCTTTAAAACTGTGAAGTCATGTGCTCCGGGAGGGTAAACAGTTCCGGCCACGTATACGGCACCCGTCGGGAAGTTCAACAGTCACAAATCGCCGGAGGTACATGAAATGTTACGACAGTGGATCATATTTAAAACATCAACAAAGATGCGACAAAACAGTGGGAAAAGTCCATAAATTCGAAATCCAATGAAAAAACGAAGTCATGAGAATGGAACATAAAAAAGATACGACCTCCATACACCATGTGTTCACACGATCGGACATCATCTGACTTCATCTTGGACACTGATTTCATTATTTTATTATTCATCCTAGTCAAGGATACTGTGGTCAGCCTTCTAGGTAGCAAACTAACTTGCCTTGCCCCCTAGAACGCTGATGACATTATCTTAGACTGACATTAAGGATACAATTTTAAATTACTGGCAAACAGATGCCAGAATACAAGACGCTGTTGTTGAACAGAGCGAGGCAAATTCAACCAAATTTCAGATGGATAATAATAATAGAAAAAAACAAGAAAAAATAATAAAAACAGAAAACCAGTCAGTGTTAGAAAGCTTCTTGAAGATTGAGCGTCTACGGATATTGAGATCTCCCAGGGATACGCTCACTAGTGTTAAAAGAATTTTTTAAGTGCTAATGAAATCTTGTTAAAAGATTTTTTTAAATGACAATAGAAGCTTTGTTCATCTGCATTAACCACCGTTGTCAGTACAGTATTAACGGCCTTGAATTTAACTTATGTTCAGATAAAAATGTAAGAAAGAAAAAAAATCCAAGTCATTTTGTTTGTTTATATATATATTTTATGTTATGTCTACAACATGTGTATTATAATCATTAATTTTAGTTTTCTTCTCGTTTTTTGTAATCGATCTTATCAGTAAACGTTAAGAAAAGATTCTGCACAGTTTTGTATATTTAACGGAAGACAAATTTAAACAACAAAATGAAATAATGGGACGACCATTTTATATTCGGGGGGGGGGGGGGTGGGGGGGGGGGGGGCAGGAGGATTTTCAAAATAAATAACTCAGCCTTGATAATAACAAAAGTGAATGGTTTGTTCTGTGGTAGTTTGAAAATAAATAACCTGACCTACAGTGTATTGAAAATAAATAACTCGGCAGGTCTTTTAAACCATTTTATAAATGCATGTTTTAAAGTATGAGATGGCACCAGATTCTGTCAAAATTCGTCTTTTTTCATATTTTTTTTTCGGGAAAAACTTCCCAAATTTTTTATTTTATATAAACTCCACCATATATAAATATTAATGTTTTTGAAATGTCTGAAAATGGGTTTCATTTCACTTGAGGTATATTGTCTCATGAACATTTACCTCACTTTAATACCTTTTCCCATTTTAACCTATATTGTTTTTTGTACGTATGCAATATATGCAGTTTTGAATTCAGAAGATTCACTTCCAGAGGATGATGATTAATTTCGATTAAATGGTACATAATGTATTTCATCTCATCGAATTTATAAGATGTAAGTATAAACTTATTATACTGGTATATATGTCGTGTACAAATCGCGATTTTGTACATGTTGTAACATGTACAGAAATATTGTAAATGTTATAACTTGTACAATGCAAAAATACAAGTTATAACATGTATAAAATATTGCTTAAAAATGATTTTAACTGGTACAAAATTTGAAAATAAATTTAAATAAAGCAGAATATACATTTGAAATTTATTAAGTAATAAAGGGCAATAATCAAAAGCAAAAGAAAGATGCATTATTTACAGCATGCATAAAATACTACATTTTCATACATTTTAGAAACCAGTTGTGTTTACTTGTTGATACAAGACAGAGACATGTGACACCTAGAGTTGCACAAAACTTTCCTTCTTCTACATTTACACCTACCAGACTTACAATTGCCTTTCTTACATTGACAATGCACAAAACCTTGCCCTCCACTCAATGATATCTTACGCACAATCTCTCTCACACTCATATCACTCATTGGGACTTCAGGCATATCTAACGTTGCATTTGCAATAAATTGAACCTGGTTTCTACTCAAATATCCCTTTATTTGTCCAACTTTAGTTCCAATTTTATAGCCGTCATGTTCATTCCCATTCATCACAACCCCTTTTATGTTTCTCTCGTCGGCAGGACCCCTATTAACGGACGGAATTGGAATCATAACATTATCTCCTTGGGAGAGAACAGTTAATCTAGATTTTGTGTTTTTTGTCAAGGCATCAGCTTGTACCTGTTGACCAGAAAGGGCCCTCTTTCGTGCACGCTTGATGTCAATATTTGATATTTCAGACAAACCCCCACTAGTATTGACATGAGGAATATCACCACCAGAAATCACCCTCTTACGAGGAATTATACCAGTAGTTGTCCTGCTGATATTTGCTTCATCAGCCATGTTAGTATCACTTAATTCTATGACCATTGTTTCTGTCTCTAACTCAATGGTCATTTCATTGTTGTCTGTGGAATCATGACCATTCAATTGACCAGTTTCAATGTTTGTGTCAGTAATAATATCCGTCTCGGACATTGTTTGGTCAGTTTCAATTTCAGTGCCAGTATTATGTTCTGTCTCGGAAAAAGGGTCTTTGAATACCTGGAAGAAGATCTCTATGAACTGACGATGAGCTCAATCCTACTTTTGGATCTGAACCAAACAATGCTTTATATGGATATTGCCCTATCACACGATGGTATGATCGATTTTTCTGAAATTGGATAAATCTTAATCCTTCAGACCATTGTGTAGAATTATTTTCACTGAGCCATGTTGCAAGCATTTCTTTTACATCACCATTCGCCCTTTCCACAGAGCCCTGGAAGATTGTATGCTACCTCTGCAGCTGTTTTCGATTTCAATGGACGCAAAATACTGAACTTGGTAAAGTGGTTTTGGTAATTTAACAACCACTCATAGCCACTGTCTGGGACTGATTGATAATCAGTTAAGTCAACTTGTCCTCTTGAACTAAAATCAGACAATCTGACTGGTTTGAGGACTAGTTTTGAAAGCTCAGAACGTTTTTCTTTAGAGCGCAGTGATCACAAAGTTTCAGAAATGTGTTTATTGCTTCACGGCTTATGTTGGCATAATGCGTTTTCAGGTCATTGTATGTTTTATGCAGTCCACCATGGCCTACAGCAGTGTGACTCTGTTTAATAATAGCATACATTTCCTCAATGGCCACAAAGTAGATAATTGGTTCATCTGAAATTTTTAAGAACAATGCCTTAAAATTTTGAATTATACCCCTCCCCCCACGCTTAATTATAAATAACTTTGGAATTATTATGCAGCAAATTATTATTTTTTGATAATTAATAAGATCATTGCATGAGTCGAATGTCATTTTAATGTACCACAGCGAGGTTACTGAGAAATTGGTCTAAATGCAAACATTAACCAGAGTCTCACAGGCAAGACATAGTTTATGGTAGCTTGCTGTTAGGACATGATCAATACAAATGTTGAGAGTGGAATCAAAATATTAACTTCCAATTGGGTCAGAAATTTTCCCTTTCATTAGACTCCAGATTTTTTGCAAAGGCACTTTTGACAGACTGTATCAAAATAGCACTCACCATCCTATGTTTTTCTTTTGATTAATTTTTCTAGGGTTCCAGCTGTCAATATCTCATACTGCTTCAGAAGGGTTCTTTCTTTGCCAGTAGGATTATTTGCATCTTTTGCCTGCTTAACACTCCTTATCAAAATTTCTATCCTCTCCTTTGAAAACAGGGTATTGTTTGCAGAGGAATTTTTCCTCGACGTATCAAGGATTTCATTGTAAAATCTATCCTGGCTATCCACTTCCATCTTAAGTCTCAACTAGTATGAAAGTATTTTCCTATTGCCTTCTGAGTGGAAACTCACAATTATAATTCATCAGGTGAGAATACTGAATAATGTTTATTGACTACATGTGTGTTTTAAAAGGTATTAAGTAATTATAAAAACTATTCATCTGGTCATTAACTGTATTAAAAAGGACAAAACACACTAACATGAATGAACATTAAAAAAAAATATGAAAATATTATTGAGGTTAATGACATGTGTTGTAATAATAGAAACATATCTTTATTTTCAAATTTTGTACAAGTTAAAACCATTTTTCAGCAGTATTTTGTACATGTTATAACATGTACGATGTACTTTTGATATATTATAAATATAATTGTGAAAATAAATAATCAGTCCCTTGTTTTACTGAAAATGAAAAATCATGCTTCAACGGTGCAGAAAATAAATAATCTGTCTTTATTTTCCACAAAAATAAATAACTCATCCAAAACCAATCCTCCTGCCCCCCCCCCCCCCCCCTCCCCCCCCCCCCCCCCCAGAATATCAAATGGTCGTCCCCTAAACCGCAAATCTCCTGTAGAGGTATTTCTTCACCAAAAAATCAAATATACAGACTGAAAAATACCAGGTGCAGTGACAAACACGTTCCATAATATACGTACATGTCAAGATGATCCATTAATTATCCGACTTTGAGAGGTGACTATTGATTGATTAATCATGTAATCTAATTTTTTTAAGGCAAATCAAAACTAAGATATCCGATGTCTTCTCATTTCATTTCTTAATTCAAATATCACGGCCTGTTAAATTTACGCATAGACTTTTCGACGACACACGTAGGTATAAGATTTGTGTATTCCTTAATATAATTCATGCGATATGGCCGATTTCATAATTGAAATAGATCGTCGAACGTGAAGGTTTAAAATAGTTAAAACAAAATGGAGCACCAAATTTTATCCGATGTCTTCTTAGTTCATTTCTTAAAGACCAAACTGTCTATTCAGTTCTGCAGGTGACTTTTTCTCAAAATGTTTTGTCTAGGTATTTCAAAGATTGGGTAAGAAAATACGATAAAAAAAATAGGGGGTCAACGACTTCGTTTTGTGACTATAGAAACCTCACTTTCCGGGTTTTTGCGAAAAAGTAAATTATTTGGTTGTTACTTTAAATTTCAATTATTCCAAACGAAAAAGAATATTTGTATGTATCAATATAAGACTTTAAAGTGTGTGTTCTTATGTGTTATGATTTTAAAAAAATCAAAGTCGATTTCATTCCCGCTAAAATAATATGCCAACGTGAAATACTTTTCCTGTATTTAAAAAAAATTCTGTAGGTGATTTTTTTCTTATAAATTTTAACAGAGAATGAAAATTATGTACTTATTCAAACAAAACCAAACATAATATATGTCACCGTTCTATTTAAAAAAAGATATGAGGTATTTTTATGATATTTTTTCCGTTGTTGACAAGAAAAGTTATCTTTCCCGGAACAATGAATTTGACGTCATAGTACAATTTCCCCGTATTTGTTTATTGGCAATGTCAAAACTACCACAGAAAAGAAGTTTGGCCCGAAAGTTCTTAATTTTATGATAGCAACAATATTAACGGGCTTTATTATTCAATAACATAGGAGACTGGCATTGTGTAAATCACTATTTGACAGATATGATGGGGCTGGAAATTGCCGAGTTTTCTCCATTAAAATGGAATATTAACATTTGATTAATACTTAAATAGTAAAATTTTAGAAATGAAGTTCCCCCTTTCTTATATAAAAGTGCAATACCAAATAATTAAAAAAAAAAGGAGTTAAGTATTACAATAGTTGTAAGGGATAATAAGGGAGTAAAGGGGAATATGGAACGCCATAGCTGCCTTATATGTACTTATTTCTATATATGCACATACTTGTCTATATATGCACATACTTTTTCTATATATGCACATATTTTGTCTATATATGCACATACTTTTTCTTTATACTTTTTCTATATTTGCACATACTTTTTCTTTATACTTTTTCTATATTTCCACATACTTTTACTTTATACATTTTCTATATATGCACTTACTTTTTTTTTAATGATCATTACCCCCTCCCCCAATCTGCGGCATAGATCGCAACTTTGACCTTACATTGAGTTTTGTATTACATGTATTTTATTCAATGTTTTGGGTTATTTTAGGAGATTTTTCAGGGCAACCCTCCTCAAAGCTAGGCCTTCCCGTATGTCAACTGAGTTTGTCGATTCCAGATATATTTCAGACAGAATATGAAGATTTGGGACTCGTTCGATACGCTTATTCGTCCCAAGCTTCATATTCTGGCTCATGGGATGATATTTTACGATATCTAGCTGTCAAAATGCAGATAATATATAATTCTTAACAAAACGTCCTTTGACGTGAGACGCTATATTGGAATATGCCGAATGCGCGAATAGAACGCGATAATCTGGCGCTTTTTGTGTCCATAGAAAGCAACATGATCAAGCCTTAAGGTCAAGGCGAATTAATGAAAGTATCCTACAGTTTTCTACTTTTTTGTCAGTATGTAAAGCTAATCGAAATACATTGGAATATGAAATAAAAAAGGGGGCTACCCATGCTTATTTTTATGCTAAAACCCTTTGAAAATGCGTTCTGAAATTAACTTTTAACATAGGATATATAGAGAAAACATCCTCATTCGCGTTTTCGACTATTTTCCTCGAAACGTCTATAAAAACCGTTGATGTTAATCCTACAGTTTCTTGAAAAACTAATATTATATTGCCTCATCTACGAGCTTTCTGATGAGATAAAAATATTTGGGTGTCCTCATGCTTGATTTCGTTGTGTCTGCTGCTGAAGATAATATCAAGCTACTAATTTTGTTTTTTTTTTTTTTTTTCAGGCAACGTCATGACGTCCAGCGTTCTATAACGTTTGTGTATTGCAGAAAATAATTATAGGACAACCAACAAAAAAAATAGCTCAAAATTTGCCCCTAATTCAAATTAAAAATAAAACGTTGTGTCACATTTAAGTTTTATATTCGCCTGAAAAGAAACATTCCGTTAAAAAAAAATTGATATTTGCTGGCTCGCACCTATATTTACCCTTAAAAAAATCAAAAGAACTTAAAATCAATTTTGTGTAACCAAAATAAAAAACAATTAATGTACATTCTCAATGCATCATGTCATGAGATCATAAAATTAAGCTAATATTGGTCACAATTTCAATCGATTCAGTTTAATTCGAAGTATTCAAATGCCGAAGCGGTACGAATTAATTCCAGTACCAGGCGAATTCTAGAGAACGAGGAAATTCCAAAGACGTTTAACCAAAAATATAAGCAACAATATTTTTTAAAAAGGATAATGAGGACCGTCTTCACTTGCCTGATATTTTTTTATTTCTCCATCAAAGTAAAAATGATGTCATATGCACAACATGACGTCATTTATGCATTCGCGTTATTTACTTAGTTCACAGAAATTGAGATGTTTAATAAATTTATAAGAAATTACCAGTATTTAGCAAAATTTAAAAATAATAGAAATACTAAGGGTTCAATCCTTGTATTGCACATGGTTGATCTCCTTAGCTGAAATTTGGCTTCCTATTTCGGTATTTTTGGTTGAGTACTTCTTGTTAAATATAAGTTTGGTTTTTGGTCTTCCAAATGTTTCGGTTTTAATGCTGCTGATGAGAGGTAACTCCTTGACATGCGTCGTAAACAGCATAGTATAAATTTACTATATCTAATATTAGTATCTTTTGATTGTTATTTTATAACAGTGTACCTGTGATATAAGTGTCAAAAAGGGTGACTTACAGCGTGGTAATACCATGGAGGTAGTACACTGTACATAAATACCTAAAATTTAAACTAAGCAAATTACTTGCATAATATTTACTGTACAAATAACAACACATACCTATGATTCTGAAACGAATTAGTCTAAATATGCGTTTACACGACAAAATAATGCTTTCGAATGCGTTTTGATAATGAAGGGACGTTTGAATACATTTTGAAACGTTTCGAAAAAGTTTTTCGTTGCCTAAATGACGTCTGAACACACCACGGCAACTCCACTTCTCCTCGGAGGCAACGTCATAATGGCTATGACGTAAGACAATCAGTCGGGGGCGTAATAGAATGACAAGGGACTGTTACCATTGAAACGGTAAACAAATGAACACTAGGTGGCGTTCAATTACTTCGCCTTGACCTTAACACCACAATCTACGTTGTGCTACCTAATGCGCATAAACAATAGGCGGTTTTGTCTTTAATGCAAACATCACGGCTTCTTAAATTTACGCATAGACTTTTCGACGACATATGTAGGTATACGATTTGTGTATTCCTTAATATAATGCATGCGATATGGCCGATCTCATAATTGAAATAAATTGTCGAACTTAAAGGTTTAATAGTTAAAACAAAATGGATAACCAAATTTTAAAGTAGAGGTTCAGAGGACTGAGCCTGTAACGCCTACAGTTTTTACTGATGTACCTCAAAGAGAGAAGTCATTCTCCCTATCATTATGAAGTGTGGTAAGCCTTGTAGGGACCAATTTTGTATGCATCAAGGTGCTTCTACTTACAGGTCAAAATATTCTAAAATTCAGCGGTTCTCCAGATGATTTTTACACGTATTCCACACAGGGTCTTATGTTCAGCTAAGTCCTCTGCTGGTGGACATCTTGAATTAGGGATTGGCACCAAAGTAACAAAACTTTAGGAGGAACATTCAGGCCATGTTTGGTTTCAATTGAGAGGACATGAGGAATATGCAAAGGACCTTCCACAGCTACTTTTGTGAAATTTCGGTTCATTTCACCCAGTGGTTTCAGAGGAAAAGATTATTTTGTAAATCATCCAATCAGAAAACAAGAATTGTCTGTGGCAACCATGTTTGTTATTCAATTGGACCAAATGAGGGATAAACGACCTTAGACACTTTCTGTCAAATGTGGCTCAATTTGGCTCAGCAGTTTCAGAGAAGTTTTTGTTTTAAATCAACATACATGTGACAAATTCAAAATGGGTATTGGTGAGATTTTGCTCTTTAAGGGTGAGATTTTTGTTAAGCTTTCACATTAAAGAGGACAAATATACCTAAGGAGCAACTCATTAGACAAACAAAAGCCGGAAGACAAATACACAACCACAAGCACAACAAATAAATACTGAAAACTAAAAAACAATGAACAACACGAACTCCTATAAAAACCAGGAGTGAACTCATGTGCTCTGGAAGGGTAATCAGTTTCTGCTCCGTATACGGCACCCGTCGTGAAGTTCAACAAAGTAATCCGGTGGTAGTCACAAATCGGCGGAGGTACATGAAATTTTACGTCAGTGGGAACCGGTCCAACATTATCTTAGATATTGGAACACTGTAACGGTGATGACGAACGTAAATATTCCTAAGTGATGACATCAACTTATCCCTGTTGAAACCCTGGTTAAGAAGCTTTTGTGACAGTAGTAATCCTCCTTGTCGAAAGTCATGGTAACTCGTGCATGCCCTCATCTTATTCACTAATGTATTGTTATTAATCAGAGTAAGTTCTGTTAAATTATTTATTTGTCTTTATTGTTCAAATATAGTAAAATTTCTTCATCAACAGACAAAATCACTACCTCATCATGATATTAGAATGTTGAAAATATAGACCCTTTCAATGTTCTTTAATTTGGTATTAACGTATTAAAAAAAGTAAATCGTTTGTTGTTACTTCGAAATAGGAAATTATCTTTAAGTCAAACAACAAATGATAAAATTTATCATATTCAACCAATTTTATAACAATTTTGCTTAACATAAAATATTTATCAACAATTTTGTGAAATTTTGACTTACAAGTGGAGATAACAAAACATACAAAACTTTATGACAATCGTGATGACTTCAACTTTCCTATTGTTTACTTTCCCTTCTTGAGTAGCAATATACCAGCATCGCCTGTATATAGCGTGTACGTTTCTCAGCTTATCCGATATTCAATGGCATGTTTGAGTTACCCTGACTTTCGACAAAGAGGATTACTGCTGTCACAAATCTACTTAACCTGGGATTTATAATGGATAAGTTGATGTCATCACTTAGGAAATTGTACGGTCGTCATCAGAGATTGATTGACGGTTACAGTTTTCCAATTTGTAAGATGATGTTGGACCTGTTCCCAATGTCGTAACATTTCATGTGCCTCCACCGATTTGTGACTTCCACCGGATTGACTTTGTTGAAGTTCACGACGGGTGCCGTATACGGAGCAGAAACTGCTTACTCTTCCAGAGCAAGCTGGGTCACTCCTGGTTTTTAATAGGAGTTCGTGTTGTCTATTGTTTTTTTAGTTTTCAGTGTTTATTTGTCGTGCTTGTGTATGTTCATTTGTCTTCCCGTGTTTGTCTGTCCAGTGGATTACGGTTTTTTTTATTTGCTTCCTAGGTATATTTTTCCTTTTTACGAAAATAATCAGAAACAAGAATTGACAGTGGGGCCATGTTTGTCGCCTAATCTGGACAAATGAGGAAACGTTGTAAAAACCTTCCACAGATGCTTCCTGTCAAATTTTGTTCCTTTTGCCCAATCGGTTTCAGAGAAGATTTCTTTATATCAGCTAATCAGAAGCAAGAATTATCCATGGCAGCCATGCTTGTCGTCCAATCAGGATGAAAAAAAATAATTTCATAAAAAACTTTCCATAGATGCTTCCTGTAAAATTTCGCTGACAGTTTTAGCCAAGCAGTTCCATAGAAAAAAAATATTTTAATCAACCAGTGAGAAACAATAATTGTGCAGGACGGTCATGTTTGTTCCCCGATTAGGACGAAATGAGGAAACTTTGTAAAGAACCTAAAGAAGGTGCTTCCTGCAAAGTTTCCTTCTATTTTGCCAAGAGGAGATTTTTTTCGTATTAACAAATCAGAAAGAAGAACTGCCCTTAGCGGCCATATTTGGGATACGATCGGTACGAAATGAGGAAAGTGTAAAAGGACCCCCAATTTATGCTTTCTGTCAAGTTTTGTTCCATTTGGGCAAGCCGTTTCAGAGGAGAAGATTTTTGAAAACTCAGCCAGTCACAAACAACAATTGCGCATGATGGCCATGTTTGTTGTCCGATCGGAACGAAATGAGCAAACTGCTTCCTGCCAAGTGTAATTCAATTCGGCCAGGTGACCTAAAAAGTAAGACCAAGTTTCAAAATTTCAGATATAATCAATCTTGCTGTGGAATAAATACCGATCGATTCTTTTGAAAAGGAAAAATCTGCCGAAGCACCGTCTTTTTGCCGTGTTTTTTTTAAACCGATGTCAACGTCTTAGCCTTGATATATATTACCAGTCAGTTTTTTATTAAAATTATTAAGATACGGCTTGAAAGCCCATTTTTCAAGCTTTCTCACAATATGTAATATATTATTCATAACTTTTTTTAACCGGGTGCAATTTAACCCTATGAAATAATATGATAACGAGTTAATTAAGGAAGGAATTCTTATTTTCACGTTTAAACATTGCAGTGACGTTTTACCATCAGGTGCTTGCAGTTTCACGGTGTTTTACCGAAACTGATTAAATGACATGCAATTGAATATTATATTTATGTTTCACTTTTGGCAGTTTGGAAAAACGTGTAAAGGAAGTATCTTGTCATCAATCATCCTTTTATGACTGCACATGATTAATGTAGTTTTTTTTTTCTCTCATATATAAACCGGAAATAAGAATTATTTCAAGGGCACATATCACGAGGAGCTGTCATCTCTAGAAAATGTAAGTAATATTTAATCAATGGCATTTTGATTAAATATTGGAAATATTCTGGCATATGGAATCGATGTCTTTGATGTTTTCCAATATTACTTTAAATAATCTGTAGAATTCTTGCATAGTTTGTAATGTTTTGATATACTGTTTACAAATTTAATCATCCTTCTTACATACAATCTAATCTGAAAGTCAGCACAGAGAAATTAGTATTAAAAGTGCATGCATTGAGCTGAAGTTATCAGGATCGTCGCTACCTTTTATCCTCTCATTAGATCTTTCTATTACAATGAATTTCAGTAAACTTTGTTTTCTTTAATGATTGAGGACTTTCCTGGCAAGAACACAAAATTGTATGCCTTTCTTTAGAGCTGATACATGCTGTAAGTGTTTCTTTCGACTCAGCTGAATATTTTATATTGTTGGCGATCAAAGCATGGTTTTATATTTTAAGTTTCTGGATATAATTTTTATTATATTTTTTTTCAAAGTGTATAAATCTGACCAAAATTTAAGCATATGAACACAATTGACATTAACCGTGTAAACATGATTTCTTCTTTAAAAAACAATAACACAAGTAAGTTTGACAATAAGAATTCAATGGTAAGAAACTAGATTTGAATATGAATATGAATGTGAAATTATATTTATAAGTTTCATAAAACTTATGTCCAATGCCTTTTGTCTATTTCAAATAAAATCATTATAGATCAAATCCATGTCCCGTTTCACAACGTAATGAAATACCTGAAGCAGCGACAAAAAAAGTTTCTGAAAAAAACATATGATGATGTGTTATCGGTATTTAGAACGCTAAGTTATTATATATACTAATTTCAACTAGCATTTTCGGTCAAATGAATACAATCTGGGAGAATTTGGTCAAATTTAAAACTCTTAATTGAAATAATAAAAAAAGAAGAAAAGAAAATGCATTTGCCTTCTTTGTACCCAAGAACAAAACAAATAAATTTAGTTGTTATCTCACAAATGCTTACTTTATTTGTTATCTCCGATAGTGCTTAATACATGTTTTTATTTTCTTCTTCATTTGTTATGGTATTATAATTCTATAACACGATTTTCTATAAAATTTATTAAATTTATAAAAACTTTCATAATTGTAATTGTTTATTCACATGCATTGCTTCACAGGGGGAAGATGAAGATCATGGTTAAGACTTTGTTATAGGTGTCATTAATTATTAACACCAAGCAACGCAGCAGCATTCGTGAAGGATTTCAGTGATCTGAAAACTGTGCTTGGTTTGAATTATTGTTAAGCTCTTCTATTTTAAAAAAGGATATTCTATTTTATTCCCTTTTCAAACAAAAAACCATGGATGCAATAATTGTAAGTATTTAACTATGGAAAAAGCAAAATATGATAGCAATTTGATAAGTTTTCATTAAACACAGGTACCAGTTCTACTATTTGCAATATAAACATAGTTATTTCAATGATATTATATGTACATTTCTTTAAAATATATGCTTCTCTCTAAGTATTTGGGCAAACTTCCCGAAATATATTCTAATAAGTTTTCGGGAAATTTCCCGCAACATTTTCCTTATTAGCAGGTTGTGATATTAAAAAATAAATTTGATGCAGTATTACGCATTACATTACATTATTTGTAACATCAGCTAAATGTATTCAAGAAATTTCCCAAATATTTTTAGTTGACATTATTGTGTATTTTTTACAAGAAATAACCTTTCGGGAAATTTCCCAAAAATCTTTTCGTCATTAGAAGCATCATACGGTTGTTTAAGTTCTATGTTCAATTTTCTATGGATAAATAACATTGAACAAGAAGTTCATTTGCACATTTCTAAACATCTGTGGCATTGAGTACAACTGATGAGTCATATGGGATAGAGAAACAATGATAATATGTAAAACATTGTCCTGCTGTGATGTCCTAAAACCCCAGAAATTAAAACATCTTTAAAAAAGTCTAACCGTGTACTACTATTGATTTCATCATATCCATTCTATAATGTTACTTGCCAATATTGCAAAACCAAGGATTTGTACCCAGCTGATAAGGGAAATAGGTTTTTATACGATATGATCCTATATTTATAGATAAAAATGTTTAAACATCTAGAGACGATCTTAGGTATTTATAGTCTTAGACTTTTGAATAATAAGTGTTAAGAAAATGATAATGTTACTGTTGGAAATTCCAACGGTTAATAATTATTTAAACATAAGCAGGTCTTTGGAATATTATATTTTTCATCATTACAACAAAAACTATAATTTTAATAAAACTGTAACTGCAAAGATGTGTTGTGTTTCCTTGCTAAGTATATATAGCTGTAACATGAATCAATATTTAGCATATCAATCAACTATGAAACAGTTCTACATTGTATCTGATCCGTTCATATTTATCCGATTTTCAAGGGTATGCGTGAGTTACCATGACTTTCGACAAAGAAGTATACTGCTGTCACAAAAGCTTCTTAACCAGGGTTTTATCAGGGATAAGTTGATGTCATCACTTTTGTAATTTTACGGTCGTCATCACGAATTGATTGACCATTACAGTGTTCCAATATCTAAGATGATGTTTGACCTGTTCCCACTGTCGTAACATTCGATTTGTGACTTTCACCGGATTGACTGCGTCGAACTTCACGACGGGTGCCGTATAAGGAGCAGGAACTGCTTACCCGTCCAAAGCACCTGGGTTCAATCCTGGTTTTTATAGGAGTTCGTGTTGTTCATTGTTTTTTAGTTTTCTGTGTTTATTTGTTGTGCTTGTGGTTGTTCATTTGTCTTCTCGGGTTTGTCTGAGTGCAACTGATGAGTCGTAAATCGACGAAATGTGCACATCTTGCACATCTTATACATCAACATTGGTATCAAAGAATTTTATATTTGCAAATCACAAAGATTTTACTCGGGTCAGTGAAACGTGAAGATGATATACAATTATGTTTTCTTCAATCTGATTTTTAAACTTTGTTTTCCACATAAAATAATACTGTACTTCATAAAGCAGTGATGTGTTAATTACCTAATGATTTCTTCATTAAACTTCTGGCATGGTACCATGTATTGTTCTGTCTCAGTAAGCCATACTTACAGTCCTAAAACAGCAACAGAAAATCATAAGAATAAATAATGAATAAGGAAGTTTCATTAATATACATTGTATTACTATTATGGGATAAAAGGATACGAAAACGTTTTATTAATGAAAAATATTTAAAATGTATTACAAATCCAAAGAAAACTTTTAAAATATCCAAATTAATATTTTATTTAAGAAAGTCAATTTGAAAAATATATTTTAAAGATAATACAATTTATTTGTCGGAAATACGAGAAAAGACTTACAAATTGAAATAAGAAAAACAGTAATGAATTATGTAAGAAATAAAATAAATTTTGTAAAGTATAAGGAATTTGTGAATAGCATGGGTCATTTGTTGAATAAATAGAGTTACATAAATTGAGTTAAGTACAAAGGCTTTCAGTGAATTTAATTAGCAGCTTAAATTTTTACATATCTGTTTATTAGGTGTCTTCCCGATTGTCCAACATTTGAAAATAACAGGTAAAAAAAGGTAAAAAAATGTTGGACAATTGGGAATGTTTTGATAAGAATTATAAATGTTGGTTAATTAGAACATGTTTTGATAAAGATAGTTTGAGGTTCTACCTTCAGATGCGTGACTAAGCGGTAGATGTTTGGGTGTGGAACCTGGGTGATCTTCTTCATACTGCTATGCCAACCCTAGAGGTGGTTTTTTGAGATCTAGAAGAGATGTTGGCAAGTTTGGCATGAGGTTCTCTCGCTGACGGTATAATGTTGATTTTACTGACGGGAATGTTGGAAATTTTTCAACCATGCGTTGTGTATGGTGTTCTTAGTTTGGCAATTTCCTGTTTGTAGACAGAAGGTACAGGAGTGGTTTCTTCGTCGGCATCTCTTCTTGATGTGCTGCAGTACTTTATTGACCTCTAACTTTGCTGGGTTTGAGTATATTTCATATATTATATTTGAATTATGATTTTATTAAATAACTTGTATTGCTTGGATTTATACTTAAATCAAAATCATTGTTAATTTATATAGTATTTGATTCCTAAAGCATTAAAAATACTGGATATTTAAAAAATATATTAAATATTTTTCTTTTAAAAAGTATGATTTGTTTTGATAATATTGTTTGCTTCAGATTAAAATATCCAAAACAATATTATAAGAAATAAATATATATTTCAAATTAAAATTATCTTTTATCTATTTTAAGAAAAAATTATATTTAATCTATATTAATATTTATTAATTATTTATTTATTTATTTTCAATAAAAAAAACCCTTGCTACCCTCAGATTATAATGATGATCATACATTGTTTAATTAACAACAATTAATGTAGGACAATCAGAACTTTTGTTGTGGGACAATCAGAACTCCATAATTTTAAAATGTTGGACAATCGGGAATAACCCGCTCATTAAACATTGAGCGTTATATTATTTGTTTTCTTTGTTCATAGGAAATCGCAGGTGGTAAATTAATACTTAGAATGGATTAAAACGCCGATGGCTAGCTTAGGGATAATTGAAAAAAATACCTTAATACAAATACATTTGGTAATGAACCAATGAAATTATTAATGGGTGGAAACATTAGAATATATAAGATTTTGATTGGTGAAAATTTTAGAAGATCTGGAGATCAAGGATCACGTGGTAAAAAACGTCGTTTTCAAAAAAGTAATTTCGGCGTCATTCGATCCTTGATTTCTTATAAATAAACATCGTATTTACAGAACTTCTCGTATATTTTGGGTGAGTAAATTAGCATTTTATTTTACATAATATTTTAGTCTTTCATTTGCTTTTAATAATTGAAATTGAAAACAAGCTGCGAAAATATTTTATTTCACTGTAAAGTTTCCATTTAAATTAGTCACAGAAAGTCTTTGTCGTGTAAATAATTGTAAATTTAATATATATTTTTTTTATTTGCAAAAGAATGTTTTATTTAGCTTTACATTTCTTCATATTAACTAGTCTTATGAAAGAGAAAAGTATTTATCTGGTTTATGTATTGAAATTAATAATTATCCTAATCAGAACCAATTTATTTGGCACCGCCAAGCTTTTATATGGGAGAAAACTCCATATTATTGAAAAATGCTTAAAAGTTAATTGAGTCAAAATAATGAAAGTTTATAGTTATTATGCATCAGAACAAAATAGATGTTTAGCCACAGAGGTAATGAAAGGTTGTGTAAAGATGAAGTGCAGGTATTTACACATAACAATTATATTCAGCTAATTATATGCAAATTGGCACAACAGTTTGAAGTTTATACTTTATTCTAATTGACACCCCATAGTTTTAGTAAGTAAATATTGAAAACTGACATTGGAAAATAAGAATCATTATTTTTATTATTATTATTATTATTCAAATCAGACAAATATGTCACACATTTTAGAAAAGACCTCAGCTTAAGCATTTGACAGTTTGAAATTCACTGTCTTTATTTTAAGTTTATTAAAATAGTTAAACTTCATTTAATTTTACATTTATCTATTTAGAATAACAATTTTCATATGAATGCAAGTATATAAATTAAAGCGAGTTTGCTCAGAGCTAGGATTCCCCACTTTTCATTGATTATATTGAATTATCCCCCTTTAGGAATTATTTCCCTGGATTACAAATATGTGGTTTAATAATTGTTTTCAGATATTATACATTGTATTGATTGTTTATTTTGTATGTGTTGTAATGAAAATTCGATCCTTGATTTCTTATAAATAAACATCGTATTTACAAAAATTCTCGTATATTTTAGAAAACGCCTTAACATTCGCATAACATTACCATAGGCTCTTTAAAGATACATCCGTCTTTAAAGCATAAAATGTAGGTAACAGTGACTCAAATGTTGCTGATTTTGTTGCAGATAAAATGAAGTGGTGTTATACCATTTTATATATATTACAGTCGGTTTCTGAGAAATGGACCTATACGTAAATGCAAAAATTTGACCAACTCACTCAAGCGTGAAATGTAGGTCATTATGATCCAATTGTTGGTGAAATCTCTTATATCATGTAAAGGTTTATTGACATCAAGTATCACTGAAATAACATACATGTATACAAAATTTTCTAAGTCACTTATGCATTAATGTAGCTATTTGCAGTGTTATAAGAAGATTATTGTGTCAGATATAACATCATTAATGGATCTCAATGCATTTCTGAGAAATGGACCTAAACAGAAAAATTTAATTAACAGACGGGTGTACAGACAGATAAGGGTAAATCTATATGCCCCGACCACAATCTTGAAGAGGGCAGAATACATTACTAGCTGGACACACAAGATGTGTGTACAGTCAAAGAAACAGGTGGCTTAGGAAAGGGCTGTTACACTTGAAACTGGACAGGAAATCTGTATAATTTACATGTATGGCTGCTGGCATTATACCCAGATATAATACTAAATATAAGCATGTCAATCAATCAATATCTTTATTCTCATAACCATATACATAGGTACAGAGACATTATACAAAACACATAACACATATACAATATATATATGTACAAAGATTATCAGAGAATTAAGGTAAGTATAGATAAATATAAATATATATGTTAGCCGGGAGGACTCACTCTTTTGTTTATAATTCTAATAAATTTACACAATTTTATAAGTTTTTGTTTATTTCTAGTAGACATGATCTCCTTAAAATATAAAATATTTGGCCTAACAGTCAGTCTGTTCTCGATGTATAGCTTTCTTTCAAAGGAAATATGTTTACATGATAAAATATAATGAAACTCATCGCCAACATCAGAATTACATAATTCGCATTTTCTATTTTGGCGATCTATATTTTGCCATCTACCACTTTCAATTGGACGTTATGATTTACTGTTCTGAATTTAATAAATGTTAAAAAAGTCTCTCTCTTCAAGTATATTGAAATATTCTTCAAATTCAAAAACATCTTAAAAAGTTTATAATTTACAGCCTTCGAACAATTTTTGAGATCATCGTGCCATTTCTGTTTGAATTGATAGCACAAACTCAATTTCACTCTATTTTTGAGCCAGTTTTCACTAATAAAAAGTTGTGAATCCCATACATTTGTCAGTCCACATTCATCAAAAATACCTTTTACATACATTAACCATTTAAAATTAACGTTCTGCATATTCGACAATTAATACATACATCCATCTGTACATAATATTACACAATTTTGATTCTTTGCCCATGACTAGTTTACACCAATAAGATACCATGCTCTGTTTTACATAAATACTGAGTCAGAAACGCTCTAATTTCCCATAGATCATACAATTCGGAGTGGATGATTTCAAATCTAACAATAATTTACAAAATCTCAAATGCACCTTTTCTATTAGACTAAAATCGCTAAACCCCCATAATTCAGACCCGTACAGAAGAATCGGTATGACTACTTGATCAAATAAATCTAACTGACATGAAACTGTAAGTCTATGATATTTCCCTCTTTTTAGAATTTCATACATAGCCCGTGTCCCTTTATCAGCCTGTGCTTTAATAGATCTCTTAAAGTTCCCTGTCCTGGTTAGAAGAATACCCAAATAATTAAATTCGCATACAATTTCGATATTTACCCCATCAAATGTAAATTGTAAATTATTCGGCAGCCTTCCTGCCGAAAAGCATATTATCTTGGTTTTTCCCACACTAACCTTTAATTTCCAAGTTATACAGTACTGCTGGAAGAGATCTAACTAATTTTTAAGCCCATCGGGGGATTCAGACATTAAAACTGTATCGTCTGCATATAATAAAACAAATATTTTAAGATAGATACCCAAAGTGTTGTCAAGTTCATCTGTAATAGTAGAGAGACCTGTACTATTTTGACTATCCAGAAACTCTTCTAGATCATTTAGAAAAAGGGCAAAAAGAAAGGGGGACATATTTTCACCTCTCCGAACACCATTATCACAAGGGAAATAATCTGATTTACTATTATTATATACAATATTTGATATAATATCTTTATACATATTTTATACAACATTAAGCATTTTTCCATTTATGTTATTTAAAAGCAACTTATACCATAAGCCTTCTCTCCAAACTTTATCAAATGCTTTCTCAAAATCTATAAACGCCGGATTCAAAGTTTTAAAGAAATCAAAAAGTTTTTGTAATAAGATATCCGGTTGTTTCTTTCATGTCCACCCAAAAGATAAATGACTTGTGAACACAAGCTACACAATCTTAACAAATATGAAAATGGCTGCCGCTTTAACCATTACAAGATAACAGATATGGACTGCGGTTGAGTAAAAGCTGTTTTTACACAGACTACAGAGCTAATTTGACTAACTTGATACTGTATGACAATGATGAGAATGTAGATTTATTAGTCCAAATTTTACCTATTTTTCCCATTGGTTTTATATTGTCCTCATCTGAGGTATCATTAACATGTTCAATAATATCAACACTGCTGACAGCTGGTTTCACATTCATCTTCGGCATGTCTTGTCCCATGTCTTGAATTAAACTCTCAATCTGATATGAGTACCTCACCTTCAATTTAAAAAAATACACTTAACAGTAATTTATTATATTACAGTGAAAATTAACTGAAATAACAAATTCTCTCTATACCGGCCGAAAGGGGTTGGTCTAAAATTTTCCCTACTGTTTAACTTTAAAGATTTTCTGTGACAAGTCAGTTACAACGTCGGCCCACTTAGGGTATCAGGACAACTCACCCTATTTTGGGAATGAAATATTATAAACAATTTTTAAAGCTAGGTCAACTTTTACAAGTTGAGAAACAAAATATAGTTAACTAACTGGCCCCACTTTATAAATCATTTGGAGTTTGCATTAATTTGAATTATGGTTAATGCATCATTTCCCAGACTTCTTTTCATTTTCTTTTTCTTTTTTCAGAAATTACTCACACAGTATATGAATATATAAAGTCTGTGTTATTACTTTTATTGATCATCATCAGCTTCTATTATTAAATTGCAGTAACCCAATTACCCATTATCATTCAATCAAGTCTTCAAAGACTATAAATATTATTGACAAGAATTGGTGTGACTCTGTCGCTATTATTTCACAGTCGGCGTGAGTACGGAACTCATTTTTATTGTTTGGGGAGAATTTAAGTTTAAAGTGGGGTGATTTGTCCCTCACCTGAGTGATCAGGTTAGTATACGTTATCTGACACGGTGATTTATTTTGCATTTCAATTTTAACTTTAAGAAAGCAGGTAGGGGAAATATGGGAAAATTCATTAAAAGATCTTCTTGTCTATAGAGCCTTAAAATAAGTTACGACAAACCAAACTTTTTTTGGCTACACGTTTTAAGAATTGAAGTGCTTTTTGCGCAAATTATTTTTATCAATGTCTAAAATTCAAATATCTGATAAAAAATTGATAATACGTTTATTCATATCATTAAATTTTAAGGTTATTAAAGCTTGACATTTGAGTAAAAAGTTTAGGATAAAGATATACAATAAAAGATTTCAATTAAATAACTTTCACTTTTGTTGGAATATGAAATTCTAATCACTGACCTTATAGAAAGAAGAAAACGAATAAGCTAAATAACTTATAGATAAGGAAACGGAACTTTTAAAAAAGATATGTCAAATATATCTTTTGATCACCTTTGTGTGCCCCTTCGTACCTGTTCATTCACGAAATTGGCTAACAGGTTAAATTGTTATGCATTACTATTGAAATTGACCAATTTAAACCACGTTTCTATTGTGTCTACATGTTTGGCAAAGTGACAATATAGGGGAATGGCGATGGATCAATTTCTAATAATGTATTTTATTTCTTTAAGCAAGTTATCGTTTTATTGTCACAGTTTATGAAATAAAGGTTCATACATGTCATAATATAGTGCACATTTTTTAATTCATCAAATAAAGCAAATCAGTAATTTTGTAATTTATAACACCTGTGTACTTTCAGTTGTATAAAATATGCAGTTCATTTAATGTTTTTGAATTGAATTATTTCTCCAGTTGTTTTTTAAAATACATGAAACTCAATGTCTTGCAAACTTTTTAATAATTTGCTTCTTGAATATTTATATTTATCTATTTTTTAAAGTAGTACATCTATTATTCACAGTAAAACAATTAAAAGTTGAATAAATGAAGCCAAAGAGTTTTTAAAAAGCCCAGGGTACAAAATGTATATAAATTTATTAATTATTGCAGTTTAAAAAACCTTGACAATCAAGTTTTACATGTTATTGAAAAAGTGTCCTTTTATAAAATTTTACAAAACATAATAGTTAATATTGGAAAATATTGTATTTCATTATGATTTTATTAAATAATTTTACAGATAGAAAATATTGAAAAAAAGATAAAACTTAATCATGTTAATATAACTGACCTAGAAATGTTACAGAAACTTTTAATGACTCTTAAAATTGAAAATTTCTCTCCTTTATCTATTTGCACATTTTATTTGACCACTTTTTATCACCTCGCTAAGAACTAATTTTCACCATTACTTTTAGCAAGGAGACAGATACCATAATAAAATGATTGTTTATAAGTTCCCCAGAATGTTTTCTTCTTCAACATGCTGACCAGTCCTTATGTTCCAGATCTATTAATTCAAGTAACATTGAAGGGTTGAACTGTATGTGGTCAGTAATCAAGTGTGGATAATTATTCCAATAGTCAACTTAGTTTAGAAATGCAAGTTTCATTAATGTGAAAGTTAAGTCTTTGGTTAATTCTGGGCAATTTTATAATAAGTTAGTTGAAAATATCTGAAAACATTAACAAGATCATCTGGTCTGTGTAGTTTTCACACACTCTCAAAGTCAACTTTTTTTTTTAATTTCCGAAATATCTTTTGGGGGCCTTAGTGGCCGAGGGGTCTACGTAGTTCCTCATGAGTACTAATAATAAAACAGGTTGTGAGTTTGAATTTCACTTGTGGCGGTGTGTGTTTGACTGATCTTAATTGACAAGGATTGCCAATTTCCCTACCGAAGATTGGTCCTCTCTGGGTACTCTAGCTTCCTCCACCAATAAAAACTGGCCGCCGCAAAATAGCCAAATGTGCTGAAAATGGCATAAACCTAAACCAAACAAACAAATAAATATCTTTTAAAGTAAATAAGTGAGGTGGAAGTAATTTAAAGGGTATTGAGAATACATTAAATTCATTTAAATTCTGTTTAATTTTTAAGATCAATAAGACCAGATAAGTGATTCGCTTTTTTCATCAACCACTAGGCCTGCATTTATCTATGGCACAACTTGTTTTAATTTGAATGTTCCATCGGACAGAATGTTCATATTCACCAAGGCAAACAAGTTAAAAATTGATATTGCCAACAGATGCTCCCCAAATTGGGAGTAGGGAAACACAGAGTTGTCCGTCTAATATTTCTGGTGTGCAAAACAGTATGCTTGGCAGGACAAAGAAAGTATTATGATTGTGTATAATTTCCTTTGGTGTGTATTTGTAGATAAAAGTATTTTCAGATGAATTACCCATAGAGCCTTACAAAGTATCTCGATGAATTTGCTATGACACAGAATATATACAGTTCTCAAGATATCTATACTTTCATGAAATAAAGGGATTGGAATGAAAAAAGAGACAAATTAAAAATATAATTTGATTGATCAAATTATGACAGGAATTATTACCAACCATTTCCATGATATTTGAAAACGTGTATACAGGGGATGGGGATTATCCAAGGGACTAACAAATTAACGCAATAAAGGTGTCTTGTGGTGACAAAGAAGATAATACTTGTGAATAAATGAACATTTTTTTATAAGGGAAGGTGGAAGATTTATCTCCAGAGCCTAATAAATATATAATATAATTCATCACGACGAGAAGGAAAAATAGATATGGCTTAAGGCACATTTTGTGTGGATTACCCGGAGGGACCAATTAAACATATAATTTATTTTATTTTAAATATAAAATAATCAATGTAGGCATAGTCAAGTGTACTGAAAAATTCTGTATTTATGAATGTTCAGTGACCTTGACCTTTGATCCAATGACCCCTGAATTCATAAACATAAATGTATAAATTGAAGTTTCAGAAATGTTATATTTCTCTTTCATTTCTTCAGACAAACTCTTTTTCAAAATTCAATGTTTGAAGCAGCATTGAAAGTTATTCAAAAATGTGGAGCAAGCCAGTAAAAGTGACTATGAAAAGAACATAATGAGGAACAAATGTAAGTATAAAGTATGAGTTTTTCAGTTTTTGTCCACAGTTTGAAATGGTTATAAAGTCCCCTTATAGGAGTTGTGGCCCCTTGAAAACAATTTTTCGCATTTGTTGTCATCATTTTCTCATATACAACATATTCGTTGAATTTGGCGTTCTAGATCGTTATATAGATGATGTGTTGTCGTTAAATAACGACAAATTCCAAGACTTCCTACATCTTATCTACCCCAGTGAGCTTGAAATTAAGGATACTACAGATACATCAAAGTCCGCTTCATATTTAGATTTGTTTCTTGAAATAGACTATGAGGGACTTTTGAAGACAAAACTTTATGACAAACGTGATGACTTCAACTTTCCTATTGTTAATTTTCCATTCTTGAGTAGCAATATACCACCATCGCCTGCATATGGCGTCTACGTTTCTCAGCTTATCCGATTTTCAAGGGCATGCGTGAGTTACCATGACTTTCGACAAAGAGGATTACTGCTTTCACAAAAGCTTCTTAACCAGGGTTTTATCAAGGATAAGTTGATGTCACCACTTAGGAAATTTTACGGTCGTCATCACGAATTGATTGACCATTACAGTGTTCCAATATCTAAGATGATGTTGAACTTCACGACGGGTGCCGTATACGGAGCAGGATCTGCTTACCCTTCCGGAGCACCTGGGTTCACTCCTGGTTTTTATAGGAGTTCGTGTTGTTCATTGTTTTTTAGTTTTCTGTGTTTATTTGTTGTGCTTGTGGTTGTTCATTTGTCTTCCCGGGTTTCTCTGTCCAATGGTATTACGTTTGTTTTGATTGCTCCTTAGGTATATTTGTCCTTTTTGTAAACTTTCAAAACTTTTTTCCTCTGAAACTACAGGATCAATTTCAGCTTAGGTTGAAAGATCCTTAGGGTCTTATCTGGAATAAAGACATAATGTTACTTCCATCTGTCATACGTTTTCTGACAAGGAGATCCTTGATGTATTTCCCGTAGGATAAGGTGTTAAATGTGTTCCGTGGTGGTGGCCATATTGGATTTCAGATCAGATTTCAGATTTTAAAAAATCTTCTATGAAACTTACCACATCGACAGATCGAACCAAACTTTGCACCGGTGGTCCTTAGGTGGTACCCTTACAGAATTGTGTTCTATGACCGGGACAGTCAACCAAGATGGCTGCCACAACTGAACTTAGTTCAACATAGGACCCGATGGGAAAATTCATTTTAAAATATTGGCCAGTTGAAACCAGAAATGGCAGCAATGGTCTTCATATGGCCCTCTTTCAGAATTGTGGTACATGATCCGGACTATTCAGAATTGTGGTATATGATCCGGACTATTCAGAATTGTGGTATATGATCCGGACTATTCAGAATTGTGTTATATGATCCGGACTATCAAGCAAGTTGGCCACCGCAGCCGAACTTAATCTGACATAGTGCACTTTAGGAAAATTCATTTAAAAATCTTCTTGTGAGAAACCACTGGGGCAATGGGGCATAGACTTTTAAAAATTTCTATCGTATAATTCCAAATCTTTCTACAAACTATGTGAATAAAATTTCTTATTCAGTCAAACAAGACAATTACAATTTACATGTATTTCGTTTCATGTATTCTAGAAATCTTTTTCCTGAACCTTCCATTCAAATTCTAACTTCATATGCATAGACATAAGTCTATATATCATTTTTTCATCATATATTTAAATTTCAGACATTTCTAAATATAATTTGCACAAAAAAACGTTTGAATTGGCCAGCCATGCTTCACGTCGTATTTTCAATGTTTAAAATTTGCAATTAGCGAATGGTCCTTAGTTCGTCCTCTTCCAGAATTTTTGTCCAATGACCCAGACTGTCTACCAAGATGGCCACCAAAGCCAAGCTTTACCAAACTTCGACAGCATTATCAAACGATAGTATCCAGAGGAAAATTTTGTTTCATTTTTTCACCATTGTTCTGTATTTAACATGTTTAACCTATAAAAGGACTTCTTCAGGATCAATAAATACATGTGGAGAAAAATTATGTACATTCCACTATTAAACTGAAATATAGACAACTGTGAAAGCAGGTGAGACACCGGGTTCTTCGGAACGCGCACACATTTTTTATATTAAGACGTCCAATAAAGACATTTTTGTGTAACTTTTCTCATTGCAGAGATAAAAGTAGGGGTTGAAGTGGCCAAAATCAGCCATTTTGAGGGACCAATAATTTTTTTTCATCCAATTTTAATGGTGATTTTTTCTTCTAATTCAACTTGATGAGTAATTTCAGAAGTATGTCAAAAGATTTTTCCTTTTACAGTTTTGGTGGTTTAAGGGGCAAAAATGCAAGGTAGCCGGAATTATAATTTGTTTTGTTTTTCATGTATTTTTGTGGGGAAGGTCCAATATTTCTGTGTAATGTATAGTATATTATTAAATACTTTATTGGGGTAAAGCTGCTTCAATATGTCCACATATATACTAATTCTTTACCTGTTGACATGTTGCGGTCGTATTATTCTGTGCTTAGAGTAACCCTTTATTAAATTTTCTTTGAAAACTCAGCATTATTGATTATTAAAAAAAACTTTTTCCAGTTCAGTGCAGAACATTCCTTAATTTTTATTTACAATTGGATTATCCAATGGAAAGTCCTGGTATTAATTTAGTGATTTACATCAGATGACAATCACAGGTTGGGAAGGCCGTCGAGATAGTGCAAGCAGATTCAAACACTGATTAAGGAATATACAATATTGTTTGTCACTAAGACAGCTTCTTGTTTAAAAATCATCTTTCATTGCAACTGTGAAACATTTCCATGCCAGAAAAACATTTGATGGTATAGCAAATATTTTATAAAAAATGAAGATACGTATGATAAATGTGAACTAAACAGTTACAGATTAATTAGAAATGACTGTAGAGCCGAAAGACCAGTTTAAGATTTTATTGGAGGATTACTTTACCAATATCAGTGCTATTACTGAAAAAAAGGAAAACAAATAGCACAAAATATTTAAGAATCAAGTTTGAAGTCATGCCAATGCCAACTTACATTTACAAAGTTGTTTTTGGCAGTCCCAACTCTGAAAATATGATATGAATTATAAGAATGTTTTTAGTTTCATAAAGATTCAGCATCAGTAACTTTTTCTTTTTTTTTTCAGGAAGACAAAGAAAAAAATAATACCAAAACTTAACCAGACACAGAGGAACAGAGAATTTTTAATAATGTATTGAGGGAAAACTGTTAATCATAATTTTTGGTGGCTTTAAAAATAAATTTGGTCAGGGAATCGTTGAACTGTTTTATTAATTTGTAACAATTTTGCTTGTATTTGTATTGACACTAATTTATACATTTTAGAGACTGATAGATTATATTCTGGAATGCAATAAGACATATTTATTGATATCTGATATTCAAATGCTCATATGTCATTATTGTATAGCACAATTACTGCAGAATGAAAGTCTAGGGATATTGTATTTATCAGTGGTGGTCTCTTGATTGACCCATGTTATAGTTGTGTCTGAAATCCAAACAGGGGAGGGGTGATGGGGACTGGACCTTGTTACAGAAACAATATTTCAAAATCTCTGAAACTGCAAATTGAAGCTTAACTTAGTGGTACGATTCTTAGCCTGTCCTTTCAAAATTCAAAAGTCCAGACATTGGACCAATATGGCCACTATATAACTAAAAATAGAAAAATCAGTCAAATTTTTAAAAATGATCTTATTACCAAAAGTGTAAAGCCAAAAAATGTCTAAAGGACAGAGTTGTGCACGAGGAAGATACTCCTTAGTTTTCACAAAATTTAACATTTTAGTAACAGTAAATTTATAGTACTATCACATTTTAGCTAGTATTAAAATACTAGCAACTGATCTGATTATAACCTCTGGAACATGAGTCCATCAGCAGATGTATTGAATTAATTGTAATATTAAATTCTATGACGCTAATTTTGATACACTATGTGTGCACATTTCATGGATTTATGGCTCATCAGTTGTGCTCAAGGCCAAAAATGTTTTTTAAATGTGCAAATGAAATCCAAGAGAGTGAAACAGGCTTCTGGGAACCTCTAGTTCAATATTATTCATCCATTGAAAATACAAAATAGAGGAATGTAAGAAAAATAACAATCCAAAGATACTAATATTAGATATTGTAAATTTATACAATGCTGTATACGACGCATTTTAAGGAGTTACCTCTCATCAGCAGCATTAAAACCGAAACCTTTGGAAGACCAAAAACCGAACTTATATTAAACAAGAAGTACTCAACCAAAAATACCGAAATAGGAAGCCAAATTTCAACTAAGGAGATCTACCATGTGCAATACAAGGAATGAACTCTTAGTATTTCTATTATTTTTGAATTTTGCTAAATACTGGTAATTTCTGTAACAAATCAATGAATAATCATGTCAGACAAGTCTGACGACTGGGTTGGCGAATACCCTCGGGGACCTAGGGTCCACCACCAGAGGCATCATCCCAGGAGTTTCAAAACTCAGAAACTTCATGATACTTTTAAAGAAATTTCACGAAATCTTGTGTCCTGAATATAAAAAAGGCAACTTAAAAGTTTCGGGAAATTTCCCGAATAGGTGATGTTACATATAATATAATATATTACACTGCATCAATTTATTTTTGAAATATCATAACATGCTTATAGAATTAACTTTCGGGAAAATTCCCGAAAAATGTGTTGCAAACTTTATTAGAAAATCTTTTCGGGAATTTTCCCACAATATTTAGAGAAAAGCATATATTTTTAAAGAACTTACACATCTTGTTGTAGTTGACATATAATGTCATTGAAAAAGCTATGTTTATAATGCAAATAGTAGAATTGGTACTTGTTTTTAATAAAAACTTTTAAATTGCTATCATATTTTGTTTTTTCTTAAGTTAAATACTTACAATTATTGCATCCATGATTTTTTATTTGAAAAGGGAATAAAATAAAATTTCCCTTTTTAAAATAGAAGAGCTCTGTTTTAATTCAAACTGTACTTGTTTTATTTTGTTTTTTTTTTTAATTTTAGATGTTTATGAGTTTTGTTGTTCTTTTTTCTTTTTTTTAATTGTAATGTTAATTAAGTATCGGTGCAACATGGAGTACATTCGAACATTGGTTGTTACTTTAGTTTATCCACCTCAATCTGAATGGACAGCCTTTTCCTAACGCTTTATATGAATGTGTTTTTCTCCAAATACCAAAGCCCGCGATACTGTCTAGTGACTTATAAAAAACTTTTCTTTGCTTAAATTTATGTCACCTATATATTCAGGAATAAATCTGTTATATCTCTTCTCTGATATTAGTTGACAGAATTCCTTAGATGTCCTTGCCTGTTTTATTGTGTATAAGTTACTTTTTAATACAACACAGATGTGATGTAAATAGGTGCTAAGGGTTGTCTTGAAGTTGCAATAGGGTACAAGTTTTCCTTTGCGTTGAAAGCCGCATTGTTATTAATTAAATATAAAGAATAATAAAAGCGGTTAGAATGCGTGTTTCTTTGCTTAAAATTTCGTCACGTATGTGCTTGAATTGTTTTTTTTTTTTTTTTTTTTTTTTTGTTTTGTTTTTTTTTTTTTTTGTTTAAAACTGATCTCTCATTGCCAAATCAAGATTTATGACTAACAATACACATAATGAAAGTAAAAGGAATTAATCGCTAAATGTCGATAAACAACAATTCTGACTTTTCCAGGAAGGTTTCTATCGTCACGCTGTTGTTTCCCATACTTCTGGTTATTCAGACAAAGGTACTGGCACAGGATTATATAATTCAAACAGGTGAAGTGGTGCAAGCAAATCCTGCAGTCGGCGGCAGTGGAATGAGTTTTATTGGTCCCTTGTTGGCTTCAGGTACGTCCATATTACAAACATCAAGAAAAGGGTTTAAACCAGGGGCAAACAAGAAATATATATACATAAACAATACATTTCGTATAAGAGCATAAATCAGCATAAAAGTGACGTAAATCTCGTGATTGCCTAATGGAAATGCCCATTGTTTTCTGTCTGTTAATTCTAAGGCTTTAAATTTGAAATTTCGTTGAGTTTTAAATCTTTTGTGAATACATTTGACGTACATTTACATATATGACGCTGTTAAAGATTTATATTTCTTACAACTTGGACAGAGCATTTCGCCATTTGCGGAAAGTGGGATTTTTCTGCTGTGTGAGAAAACTACAAAATACTATAAAAAATAAGTTTAAACTAAACTCTCTGTGACTCCGCAAGCCTTGTCAGTATGGCTTCGCACTGCACTTTTGTGTAACTTTTGGACAGCACGGGGGAACAATAGAGTCTAGTTAAATTAAGTATGTGGCTAATGGCAAGACTACTGAAATGACCTAGTTTCGTTGGTTGTTGGCTGAAATATATAATTAAAACGTTTTAGTTTTTAATTATGAATGTCCACATATAATTGTTTCAACTATAAAGTAGTGAATTCAAACATCAGAATAATCAGTTAATATACAGAGTAAATAATAATTCATCTGACAATATTTGAATTTTTACTATAATGAGAAAGAAAATAACTGAAAGGCATCTACAAACTATATGAAATGTAAATAAATTCTGTTATTAAGATCTATTAACTGAGTGACACTTTGAATGTTTTCAGGTAACACATTGTGTACTTAAAATATAATAAATTTCTAATACTTTAAAATAATAAGTCCCTCAATTAAATGAAATAATGAACTTAGTTTTAAAAATTTCGGTTATTTATTAACACATTAACAAAATTATTTACATTTTTTTACAACACATTTGATCATTTTATAACCTTTTTGAAAAAAAAATCAATTAAATAAAACAAATGTTTGATTGGGAGTTATTTGCGTTACTGTCACTTTTAAACAAAACAGAATTTTAACTATATAAGGGTGATAAATTCAGATATTGCCTTAATTCGAAATATGCTTACCAGCTTAGGACATGTGTCCTTTATTTTGTTTTAGGCCAATATTGCCAGAAATACATTCTGCATGGAAATTGTTTATTGGATTATCTCCCTTTAAATTAAAAATTTATCTGAAATGCTAAAATAAACCTGGTTGATCCGACCGTTTTTAAATAAAATAATTTACATACAAATTGGATCGAGCAAAGTGAAATAAACAATAAAAAAAGTCACTTTTGCTATTTCAAATTTTCAATCGCACAATAAATTATAACTTTAAATATAAGTTTACTTTCAAAAATTGTACATACAATTTGAAAAGCATGAAATAACAAATACTAAAATCTGTTAGTAATATTGATCCGAAAAAATGAATGAACTGTTTACACTTTTTTTTTCTTTTTGTTTGTACAATAGAACCCAGTGATCATTTCCTTAATATAGTACATGACAAATAGAACAATTTGTTATTAAATAATCCGTATTATTAATTGTGCCAAAAGCTTTTTACCGAGATTTGACATAGAGACGAAAGAGAGATTAACATTTGAAAAATAAACAATTGGAAGAAAATTTACATACGTGAGAATTTGATATAGTTTACCCTTTACAAAAACGTTACAATTAAAAATTATCAAGTATAATGTCTGAATGAATTAGAAATTGATTTAGAATATTTTGGTGTAATAAAACTTTTATTTACAATATGTACAAAAACACTGTAATAGAGATTTGAAATCTTATTCTCAGTGTCTGAAAATTCTCGAACTTGCAATTCTACCTGTATTATATTGTATATTTCTCATTTTGAACTTTTGTTTTAAAAACGATTACATTGAACTGCAACAGTTTTTGTTTTAAATTACATTGAATTCACATTTTTACTGGATAAAACGGTAATGACGCTGTTGTTATTTCTATACACTATATACATCTATACACTAAAGTTAGATACACAATAAGGGTTTATTGGGGCCCATCGTTATCGATAGCAAAACGGATGAAGAGTGCGAGGATAGCTGTCGTTTCCGACTGTCTAATTCTAGTTTGAACTTTGAATTATGTGAGGTTGTGTTGAATATCTTTTGTATTTACTATGAAACACTTTAACATAATGATTATATTTATTGTTACAGTTATAGCACTGTTCAGCTTGGGATTGTTGGGAGGGACTACAACACCATCTTGTCCAACCTGCCCTTCGACAACATGTCCATCAACAGGTAGGTTGAATCTTATTAGACTATTTCATGTATCGTTTTTACATAGTTGTTGAAATCAAATCTGACACATCTGCATACAGAGGTGTTGTCATTCACTCATTACTTTCCAGACAAGTTGTAAACTGTCACCGAATTTGATTTCGGTAATAACTAGTAATCCTGTATCAGTGAACTGATACTAAGTTTCCCAAACGGTCGCAGCTATATTTGTTCTCTCGCAGTAAATGACACGGTACGTTTTAAAAATGTTTTTAAATGTTCCAAAATGTGTTCCTTTTTTTTAATTTCTGTATTTCAAATGGGAATGGACAAACGGGCAAACGAGCGAATAGACGAACAAATGAATAGATGAACGGACAAAAGTATTCCAGTATGCCCACTGCTCTGTATATGTATATTTCATAAAGACAAGTTTTAATCTTTTACAGTTTTAAAAACATATCAATAATATAAACAAAACCATAAAATGTCCAACTCTGAAGCTCTCGAACTATGCTACGTAAGCCTCTTGTGATACTTTTCATTATCAAGTCAAGTCAATAAATACCAAAGGGATATTCGAAGGAGAGAAAAATTGTAACAACTGACAACTCCGGAGAACAACGAAGACAGGACCAAAACAATACATGCACTACAATTAAAAACTAAAAACATATGAACAACATTGACCCCACCAAAACACGGGGGTAGACTCAGATGTTCCACAAGAGTAAGCAGTCTCAGGACACCCGCCATGGTACCCATGTCAAATCCGGTATGAGGAAGGGATAATATCAATGGAACAGGTCCATTTTCATTTGGGAAACGGTTTTTTCATACCTGTCAACCAAGTAATCATGACGCCCATAAAACTTTAATAAGGATGACAACAGTTTAGGAGCAACGTACCCCTGTCTGAACAACTTTTCTGTCAAAAGGCGGGCTCTGTCCAGGAAGTCAATGTATATGTCACAAGCTCTGGAATAACGTATGAGTTGTGAAATATATACCCCATATGCCGGCGCTTCTGGAATATTGCCGCTCAAATTGGGAGCTTGACGATTTGAAAGTCAAAGTCATCCCGTTTGTCGTAAAGTTTTGTATTCAACCTTCCTCCGGTGTCGAGTTCGAGGTGAAGGTCAAGATAAGATGCAGACTTGGTAGTGTCTGTGGTATCCTTAATTTCGAGCACATTGGGATAGATGAGATGTGAGAAATTCCCAAAACGTGAATTTTTCAGTGATAAAACATCATCTATGTAGCGGAAGCTGAAATTAAAGGTACGGGCTAACTTCTATTTTTCTTTAAGAAGCTCGTCAAGGAAATCTGTCTGATATGAGTAAAGGAACAAGTCGGCCAGTAGTGGTGAACAATTAATACCCATAGGAATGCCAATTGTCTGTTGGAAAAAAACGTCCATCAAATTGAACAAATATGTTGTCGATCAAAAATTCAATCATCTGGACAATTTCGTCCTCTGTATATTTTCTGTTAGATTTAAAGTGGTTTATAACAAAGTATGATTCAAGTTCATATTACCTAATATTGTGATTGGCATTATTTACTTAACTTCCAGTTTTTAAATTCATCTTGTGGGACCCCTGCAACAAAATAGTTCCCTCCTCTTGAGGTCTCCCTGGGTTAAACCGCGGGCCACTTCTTTTAGTTTCATGCAATTACTGCATATATGAGTTAATAAAATAACACAATATTTCACCTTATTGTGCAATATTTATTAAAAAAAAAAAAACATTTTAAAAGCCTTTTATTGACACTTTGTTTTTGTTTTATTTAGTTGATGCATATATAAAATTAATGAAATGTATCTTTCTTTCAACTAATTGTACAGTTCTTGTTATTTGAAATCCGTTTTTAACTCATTAAGATAAATTTCTTGTACAATAATAAAAATATTTCAGAGAAAACAAGTTATGAACTTGTAAAATCTCCATGGTGTAAACTGTTAGTTTAAAGGAGTTATGACAAGGAATACCCCGAAAGTTCACTTTATTTGAATTTTAACTGCCTTCAGTGCATAAAAGGTGTGATGAAACTACCGTGAACAATCTTGTTACCTTTATTCACCTACATTTTCTTCACATGTTAAGTATTCGTGTTTTCATTTTGAAAACGAGGCTTCCAGACTTGTGACGTAACTAGATTTAATAGCTGTCGACGACAACATATTTGTATATTGAATTAAACAAAATCAGTGTGCTTATAAAAGCTACAAAATATTAATTTTGATTAATTCATAAAATCATGTAAAATTAAAGGAGTTTGATTAATATTGGGAGTTGTTTCAACTATCGGAACAAGGTAAAAATACAAAAAATCGGATGATTTAAATGCTTTGAATAAACTATTGATCATACAGTGATGTCAAACGTTTACTTTTATGTGGCCTTGTTTATTGTTCTATTTAGTACATATACAGTACAATGAGAACAAAAGAAGACTCCTTTATAAGACGTCGTGGAGGAAACTTTTGATGCACGAGGACCTTGACCGGGTACGAATGCATAAAAAGTATTCACTCTAATTTTATTGAGGACAATTGTTTTGTTCTCATTGTACTGTATGTTACTTGTACAACAATCCACACAATTGAGAACATCGTGGCAAATGTGTGCATGCTGGCCAACATATCGGGTAGGGGAACGTGACTTTCTTGAAAGGTATTTTTAGTTAAATATTTATTTTACAAAAAGGAATACTACTTTAAAATGCATTCATCTGAACATTAATAAGTTGTAAAACTTTAAAAAAAAATTGTTGGTCTACTCAACAGAATAACGGTTTTTTTTCAAAGTCCGATATAAAGTGGCAAGAAAAAAAAAGCCGGGAGGACTGAAAGGTGAAAACGGCGAATGGAATTAATGAATATCATATAAACAACAGATTAAATAAATGTTTCTCTGTAGTGTTTTTTTCTTTGTTTCTCTGTTTACAATGCATTCATAGAAAAAATTATAACGTAGAGCAAAATTCCGTTAAACGATCGTGTTTACAAATAAATTACAAATTAGGACTCAAATAAACATCATAGCATAATTTGAATTTTAAAACAAATATATTAAAACTGTTTATTATTGTGTTTATGTAATAACAAATTTTTAATATCTTGTTTATGGTTCATTTTTACGGTTTGAATTTAGCGTAAAATTAGGATTTCAAAATTTTTCGATGACCAAGGCCGATTTCTTCGTGAAAGTTCTTACACATATGTATTATTATATGAACCGTTATTTTATTATTTTGGCATTAAAACTATATCATTTTGACAGAATAAAAAAAATTTTAAAAAGCACTCTTCCTTTAGATAATTTGCACAAAATAAAGCAGGCATTACTTTGCAGTTCAATGTTTAAAACTTGTAGCAAACTAAAAAGCTTTGTTTAAAAAGTCTATTCTAATCTTAGTTATGCGGACACTTAATTTTAATTATATTAACTGCTTAAAATAACTTCAACGACAAAATGTTTCAGGGTTCATTGTCGTTGAGTTTATTCATAGCCGTTAAAATAGTTCACGAAAAGTGTCCGTGTGACTAAGGTTAGATTACACTTTTTCAATAGCTTTGCTGGAAGTATTGTCGTACAACATGAAATATACTACATCCCTACAACATTTAACGACCTGCAAACACCAAGTTGTCATGTAAATTCTCTTTCAGGCTAATTGGTATGGATTTTAATTAAATACGGGTCATATTTCATACTAATAAGAATAGTCGTAGACTGGTATCACCTTTTCCATTTGTTGAAAGAGAAAGAAAGTCGTCCATAATACCACGCCAAAATTTATTTACTGAATTTGATTTCTTCTCGCTCTTATCGAACAATATAGATAGGCACTTTCTTACTAACAAATCATTACACTCAAGTATGGCAAATATGCAAGTTCAACCACTTAGTTCGTACAGTTAGGCAATTGAATATGTTCATTTACACGTGATCAGGTGACTTATAGGTCCATTGGTCCGGGTGTATATATATATATATATATATATATATATTCGTAATATTATTATGTTCAATCTATTCTATCTTACACAAGTCACTATAATAAACAACTTACTTACTTACTTACATGTAGCAATAGCATATTAACCAAAATTGATATGATCAGAATAAAGTTGTCAGTAAAATAAACATTACGCCACAATATTTTATGGCCTCTTTTAAACAAAAGACACCATGTCATGGGGATGTGTTCCACGAACGTTACGGGTGAAATATATACCCCATACGCCGGCGCTTCTGGAATATTGCCGCTCAAAATGGGAGCTTGACGATTGGAAAACTTACTTATTTACCTGTACATCTACCTTAGATATACAATGTTAATGGTTTAATTTTAAGTTGAATTGTAAAGACATTTTATTCATTTATTTATTATGTAATATATAATATCAAATATTAACTGGTAATATATATTAATATACACGTATAGTTGATATAAATATAAGTTATCATCATTTATTCATTTAAATCATAATTAAACCATAAGTGAATAAAGGTATTTAATATTCTCTTTGTAAAATATCTGTACATAAAATATATTTATAATATAAGTTGAAGTTTAACTGAATATGTAACTCTAAATGTATAAATCTGAATGCATTTATAATATTTATTTTGTCAATGAATTGTTTTTAGTGATCCATTTAATTTTCTGCAAATACATGTATGCTTAACTTTATAAAGAAACATATTTAACCGTCAGATTTCTGAGGTATATTAACAGGTACATAGACATCGTATCTACATAGGGCCTCTTAATTCCTTGTCTTAACTTGGGAAATCGAATTCTAAAGATTGACTGAAGTCTTCCATTTAGACAACACTGCTGTTATTTTAATCTTTCCGGTATAACTTGATTTATAGCATGCACCGCCCAAGCTAATTGCCCAGGACCAGCGGGCTCGGGCTTCGAATCTCTTGGAGGAGCGCCAGGAACATGTTACCGACTTGCTTCAGCTGGTAGTGTTGCCAGCTTCCAGGCGGCAGCGGTAAGATTACTTTTATTCTTATTGGAATACAGCTAGAAAGTTTTATAGTGTTGACATAAAACTGAAAGGATACAGGATATCCGACAACATCCAATCAGATTAAAAATGGCAAACTGATAAGAAACTACAATGGGTCACTGAACTTTTGAATAATACACACAAATAAAAACACAGGTAAAATTGTAGGAGGGAGGGAGGGGGGCATTGTAGACTTTAACATCAATTAACAAAAATAAAAACACAATGTAGATAAATTATTTGTTAGATGGATATTAAAAGTTACAATGGGATAATAAAAACAGCTGCGAAGATAAAAGTCATGTTTAGGTCGCATTAGTGTACAAGCATTAAAACAGATAAAATGTTGAAGTTGTCGTGTGCCCTTCATGCGCGGGCAAAAAAACCTGCCCTATAAGACAAACAATGGATGGCCCTAAATTACAAATCACGAATGATACTTTCATGACTTTGCAGTCGTGTTTTCCAGTAATCTGCATTCCAAAGAGTTTATGTACCAATTATGCACATAATCTCTTCCGTATGTTTTATACCTATGTAAAAAGGCATTCATTAAAGTATAGAATAAAGAATGGAAACGGGAAATATGTCAACGAGACAACAACCGGACCAAAGAGCAGGAAACGGCGCAAGGCTACCAATGGATCATCAAAGCAGCGAGAACATTAAAGGTCTACTACGTAGAAATAAAACAAAAACTACTTATATTTCAAGTTTCATAACAAGATGATGTTTTAAAACAAGTTAAAACATGTTTTTAAGTTTTTCAAACTTTTTACAGTCTCATAGAGAACTTGAAACTAATGAAGCAACAGTGTAGGCCTACTAATATCAAGGTTAACGTATATCACATATTCGACAGCTGATCCGTGAATAATACCGGATCGACACCAGTGCGACGGGTGCTATACGGAGAAAAAACTACGTACACTTCCGAGGCTCCTAGGTTCATGGCTTGTCTTCAGTAGTTGTCAGTCTTTCAGTGTTGTTCTTTAAGTCTAAAAGATTGCAAAGTAAAACGTATGAAGACGAACTTTTAGTTTCCCCGGGTTTATCTGTTATCAAATTTACAACTTTTCAATTGCTCCTTTTCTCTCATTACAAGTGGTTAAAGGCAACGATTGCCGGTGTAAGACTTCCATGTGGTATATCCTTGTCTTACATCATGTGACACAAAACGTCACAGTAAATTTCGTTATAATTTCAAAACTGTAAGAAAAACATCAACTTTCCCGGAGTTGGACGCAAAATTTCAAAACGAAATTGCTTATCAAAAGAAAACTAATACAGATTTTCATTCAGAATTTAATTTCAAGTTTTATACTTTTAGTATATTCGTATGATCTTTCCGATTATGATGTTACTTTTTTTTTCTAGCATCCTTCGTTTTGAAGCAAGATTTTTTGTCATGGCGGCCATTAATACGTTATTCCAGAGCTTGTGACATATACATGTACATTGACTTCCAGGACAGAGCCCGGCTCCTGACAGAAAGTTGCTCAGACGGGGGTATGTTGCTCCTAAGTTGGAGTCATTCTTATTAAAGTTTTATGGACGTCATCATGACTTGGTTGACAGGTATGAAAAAACTGTTTTCCAAATGAAAATGGACCTGTTCAATTGATGTTATCCCTTCATCATACCGGATTTGACATGGGCAGCATGGCGGGTGTCCTGCTGGAAGCAGAGACTGCTTACTCTTCCGGAGCACCTGAGTCTACCCACCGGTTTTTTGGTTGGTCCATGTTGTTCATATGTTTTTAGTTTTTAGTTTTAGTACATGTATTGTTTTGGTCGTGTCTTCGTTGTTCTCCGGAGTTTGTCATTTGTTTCGATTTTTCCCTCCTTCGAATATATCTTTGGTATTTCTTGACTTTCCTTAAATCTACTTCTTTAAACTTTTACGTTCAGTAAAGAGAGAAAAAATTTCATTCATACAGAAAGATGTAGGATAAGGGAATTCCACCCTTGGGATCACATTTATTATTGTCAGACACTCGGCAAGCCTGGTCTCTCACAGAAAAGTGTGACTCCTCGGGTGGAATTCCCTTATCCTACATCTCTCTGTAGTTATAGTCTTATGTCATAATTCATTTCGTCGACGTCATAACGCCAAGAAACCATCACCTCTGCCATTTCAAGGAGTTACCTCTCATCAGAAGCATTAAAACCGAAACATTTGGAAGACCAAAAACCAAACGTATATTAAACAAGAAGTACTCAACCAAAAATACCGAAATAGGAAGCCAAATTTCAGCTAAGGAGATCTACCATGTGCAATACAAGCTATGAACCCGTAGTATTTCTATTATTTTTGAATTTTGCTAAATACTGGTAATTTCTGTAACAAATCAATGTAAATAGCTTACTACAATGTACTACATGATTGTCATTTGGAATTTAATTTCGAGTTTAAAACTTTTAGTATAAAGCCAAATTGCGTATGATCTTTTTGATTGTAATGTTTGTTTTTCTCCAGAACCCTCATTTTGTAGAAGGTAAGCATTGTGTCTGACAGAAAAATGTGACCTCCTCGGGTGATATTCCCTATCCTACACATCTATGTATAAAAATTGTTATATTCTTCTTTAAACACGATTTATTTATTCTTACTGGCATTTTTATAAAGTCTGTCTGTGGGTTTTATGTTGAATATATTCAAAACATAGTGAGATCTTATTTGAGAGCAGGAAAACTTAGATAAATAAATTATCTTCCTTTTTTTTTTACAGATTTACATTATGATTTTTACGTGAGGAGTCGGAAAGGCACATTGTAGTTTTTTACTCTGTTGCCGTCGCATTGTTTATATATCTACTCCCATTTACAGTTGATTTCAGTCCTTTATTTTTACCACATGTTTTTCAGCAACATTTAGAGGGTAGTTTATTCGAGTACCTAGTTTTCCCGTGCCCTAAAAAAATTCAATAATGTTTATGTTTATTGTATGTTTTTAGGAAGCATGCTTTGCCGACGGCGGGGTGCTTGCAGAATTTGCAGATCCTGCTGACTACAATGCAGTTTTGGCATTTTTGGGAGGACGTAAGTTTAAGCTCGATTTATGCAAATTTATCCTGACAATTCTTGCATTTTGAACTACTGACTAAATTGACGTACACATGATATTGTTAATATAATTCTTTGATACTAATTTTGATGCAAAAGATGTGCACATTTTGTCCATTTACGACTCATCAGTTGTGAGGGTCCCTCACTAAAGTATTTTGTAATAAATAATACCTTATTTATTTTTATGTTTTTTTAACTTTCATTTATTTTTTTAAGTCTTATCATAAATTATCCATTGACTATATTAGAACCCTGTCTAGAATTATTTAAATTTAGTTTTTGTACCTTTCTTAGTGCCGAAAAATATGTTGTATAGATAAAGAATTTAACAGTCTCTCGACCCATGTTGGAAAAATTAATAATCTCACTTGTGATATTTTGGTTCTCGGAATATGATTGGTCTTCAAACAAATTCCTAGTTACACATAACTAAATGCGATCCCGTCATCTGGTTTGTAATAAAAGATGTCGGGCAACATGGTGCCATTTCATTCGAAATTTATTGAAAGATTATATAATTATGCATTGGACTATTCCGGAATTACCAGAATTGTGCTATTTTACAATGCTAGTTTTAGCAGAATCTTAGTCATAACAATTCTAGAATTAATTAAAATTGTGATATGAAGAATACTGGAGATACGAGTATTGTAAGTCTAAAATTCTAGTAATATCGGTATTCGTAGTATATGGGAATAGTTCAGTTATTATTTGAGTTGGTGCCGGATATGACATCACCGGAACCGGAAATGACGTCACATGAAGTGACGTAACCGGAAGAACCCGAAGTGGTTTGTGCGCATGCACAACCGGAAATAGTAGTTTTGTCGCCATTTTTTGATTATTTGTTTACAGAAGTGACGCCCTGGACCCGGATGTGTCGTCTGTGCATGTGTGGCCGGAACCTGAAGTGGATTGCGTGCGTGCAGAACCGGAACTAGTGGATTTTCTGGGGATTTTCCCTTTACTTGTTTACGGAAGTAACGTCAGTCACGTCCTTGGATCCGGATGTGCTATGCTTGACCGAAATTCGGATTATCTCTCCTATTTTCAGCGCTTTTCATTCTCGATCATCTCAGGTCTTTCATCGGTCTGTATAGGGTAAGGGTCTCGCATCGAGTCTCTAGGGACTGATACTCTCAATGTTATGTCGAAGTCCGAGAGTATACTCAATACAGAGGGATTATTGGATTATTTCCCTTTCCCCCGCTTTTCATCCCGGGTGATGTTTTCCGTTTGTTCAAAGGAAGTCCAAAGGTAGGGTTGAATTATACCCCCTTTCCTCTAGCTGATGCTATTACCATTAGGTCAATGAAAGGTGTTCTTAGCAACGTTGGTCCATCTCATTGCTCTATGCTGCTCATCGCTGCTCTTCTCTTGCTCACCGCTGCTCATCGCTGCTTTTTTCTTACACATCGTTGCTCATCGCTGCTCTTCTCTTGCTCATAGCTGCTCATCGCTACTGTTCTCTTGCTCATCGCTGCTCTTCTCTTGCTCATCGCTTCTCTTCCTTGCTCATTGCTTCTATTTTGCTCATCGCTGCTCTTCTCTTGCTCATTACTGCTCTTCGCTGCTGTTCTCTTGCTCACTGCTGCTCATCGCTGCTTTTTTCTTACTCATCGTTGCTCATCGCTGCTCTTCTCTTGTTCATTGCTACTCATCGCCCTATTTTCTCTTGCTCATCGCTGCTCTTCTCTTGCTCATCGCTTCTCTTCCCTTGCTCATCGCTTCTCTTCTCTTGCTCTTCTCTGCTCTTCTCTTGCTCATTACTGCTCTTCGCTGCTCTTGTCTTGCTCACTGCTGCTCATCGCTGCTTTTTTCTTACTCGTCGTTGCTCATCGCTGCTCTTCTCTTGTTCATTGCTGCTCATCGCTACTCTTCCCTTGCTCATCGCTTCTGTTCTCTTGCTCTTCGCTGCTCTTCTCTGCTCTTCTCTTGCTCATTACTGCTCTTCGCTGCTCTTCTCTTGCTCATCTCTTGCTCTGTGCTGCTCATCGCTGCTCTTCTCTTGATCCTTGCTGCTCATCGCTGCTCTTCTCTTGCTCATCGCTGCTGTTCTCATGCTCATCACACCTCGTCACTGCTCATCTCTTGCTTCGTCCTGTTCATCGCTGCTCTTCTCTTGCTCATTACTGCTCTTCGCTGCTCTTCTCTTGCTCATTACTGCTCTTCGCTGCTCATCTCTTGCTCCGTGCTGCTCATCGCCGCCCTTCTCTTCCTCATCGCTGCTCTTCTCATGCTCATCACCGCTCGTCACTGCTCGTCTCTTGCTCCGTCCTATTTATCGCTGCTCTTGTCTTTTTCTGTGCTGCGCTTCGCTGCTCTTCTCTTGTTTTGCGTTGTTCTTTCTTGCCAGTTATATTGAGGTCCGACAGTTTACACAGTACAATTGGACTATTGGGTTATCTCCCTTTGTCCTTTTCATTCTGGGTCTCTCTCACTGTTATGTCGAAGTCCGAGAGTATACGCAATACAGAGGGACTATTGGATTATCTCCCTTTCCCCCGCTTTTCCTCCGGGATTATGTTATCCATTTGCTCACGGGAAGTCCAAAAGTAGAGATAGGAATGAACAGCGACATGCGGCAGCAGCAGCAGGAGCAGCAGCAAAAAAAAAAAACGAAATGAGCACGAGAGCATGGTTCTGAGCAGCGATGACCAGCTCAGAGCAACACGGAACATTAGAACTGCAGCTCAGAGCAGCGAAGAGTAGCGCAGAGCACAAGGAGAGCACCGATGAGCAGCAGTGAGCAGCGAAAAGCAAGAGAAGAGCAGAAAAAAAACAAGAGTCGAGCGGTGGTGAGCAGCACGGAGCAACAGATGAGAAGTGATGAGTAAGAGACGAGCAACGATGAGCAAGAGAAGAGCAGCAATGAACAAGAGAAGAGCAGTGATGAGCAAGAGAAATGTATCGAAGAGCAAGAGCAGAACATCTGCACGCAATGTAAGATGGCCGCCAGAGCCGAATATAGTTTAAAATTTGATCGTATGGAAAATTTACTAAAAGATCTTGTCTGAAAACACTGGGCCATTTGGAACAAAACTTGGCAGCAATAGTCATTATGAGCAAGAGAAGAGCAGCGATGAGCAGCACGGAGCAAGAGATGAGCAGCGATGAGCACCTATGAGCAAGAGAAGAGCAGCACGGAGCAAGAGATGAACAGGGATAGCAGCGATGAGCAGATAAGAGCAAGAGAAAGGCAGCGAAGACTAGCGACGAACAAGAGAAGAGAAGCGATGAGCAGCACGGAGCACGAGAAGAGCAGCAAAGAGCAAGTGAAGAGCAGTGATGAGCAAGAGAAGAGCAGCGACGAACAGTGATGAGAAAAAGAAGAGCAGCGACGAGCAATGAAATGGACTGCCGTTGCTAAGGATACCCCTCCATTGACCTAATGGTGACAGCATCAGCTGGAGGAAAGGGGGCATAATCCAATCCTACATTTGGTTCTCCCTTGAACCAACGGAAAAAATCACCCATGGTGAAAAGCGCGGGAAAAGGGGAGATAATCCAACAGTACCTCTGTACTTCGTATACTCTCAAACATATATCGACATAACAGTCCCGACTCGAAGCGAGATCCTTAGCCTATACAAACCGATGAAAGACCCAGAGACGACCGAGAAGCGCGGTAAAGGGGAGAAAATCCAATCCGAAAACTGGTCAAGCATGCCGAGACGACAATTCCGGGTCCCAGCATGTGACTGACTTCACTTCCGTAAGCAAATAATAAGAATTCCCGGGAAAAGCCACTTCCGATTGTGCATGCGCGCAAACCACTTTCGGGTACTTCCAGTTCCGCCTACACATGCGCAGACGACACAGCCGGGTTCCAGCACGTGACTGACGTCACTTCCGTAAACAAAGAAAAATGGAGGGAACACCCACTACCTCCGGTTGCGCATGCCTGCAGACTACTTCTGGGAACTTGTTTCCGGTCACGTGACTTTCGCTTTTAGGGTGACGTAATATCCGGCTCCTCTTCGTTCCTCCTCGCTCACCTCCTCGAATGCTAACTGAAAACCTACTATATACTGCTAGTATTGTTACAGCGCAATTCTGGTATACCAGTATTGTGATAACTGCAGCTAGTATTGTCTGCATAACGTCCAGTGGCAGCCATTAGATGTATATCAGGACGAGAACATGTTGATACGATATGAATTTGATCCCTCTTTTGTACTAGACCGACACGCTGAGCCGGAATTTTAATGTGCTAGCTCACTAGGTAACTGCCCACAGGAAGACATACTGACTCCGAGCCGACCAGTCCTTTGCTGTTACTCCTAGATGCCGCATACTTGGCAGAGAAGCAGCAAATACCAATTTTAATGTCTTTGGTTTGACCCGGCCGGGGATCGAACCCGCGAACTTCTGCACTTAACACGAGACCTCCGAGGCGGTTAAAATATTTTTGAAAGTATTTTAATAGTTATTATATAATTAAAGTGATTATTAATTTTATATTTTATAAGTTTGGATTTCGGATTTAACTTTTATTTGTTAATTGCAATGTGCAGTTATATACGCGAGTTATAATCTTTCTGAAGTTTCCAACTTTTAATAGCAGTTTTTCACATGTAGTTTGACAGGTTTTCAAACTTCACAAAAAACCATACAACGGTACATTGCCGCTTCATCTATATGTTTCACCAAAGAATTGTCAATTGCATTAACGAAAATTTTGTCCACAGTGATAGAGGACTTCAGAAATACTGTGACAATGTTTACGCTCGTAGTGGCATAAACCATATGTAGATTCAAAAAACCTCTAAAGAACTTCTGGATAATTTTAAATCTCTTGTCACTGGCGTTAAACTGATTGGTTAGTGTGAAAGTTGTTTGCATTGGTTTGGTTTCTGAGCAAATCATTACAAACATACAATACAACACAATATTCTTTTATTGCCAAAAAAGGTACCCTTACGGGCAGAATTTACAAATAATACAAAGACAGACAAGGACAATTTTTTTTTCACACTAAAAAAACTAATAATCATTGTAAAGTAGGGGTACCACACACCAAACGTCTTCTGTGGTGTAAATAACAAAATAATAACTACAATAATATTAAGTTACCTTACAAATTATTCAATATGTTTTGTCTTTCTGACATACTAATATTGTTCAATATATCAAAATCCCCACAGTTGAAAAGCCATATAAAAAAACCTTGTTTGCTGCACAAAGATAAACTGTTATATTTAACCAATATGTTCTCACTGAATGGGTTCCTAGCATGCTCTAATTTTTCACATGCAATAAGAAATGGCTCTCATCTTCTACTTCTTTTTTACATATTACAAATCTTTTTCTGCAGCTATATTAAAAAATCCCCACATTTCAATTTCCAAATGGTGCATACCTACACGAAATCTACTGAGAATATATCTAGTTTTGAAATTTTCTAAGATACATTTGTAGTTGTCAAAACAAAACTTATTCTTGAATAAAAGATAAGTTTGAAGTGTGTTCTTCTGTTTTTATCTTTTCTACTATCATCAAATAAATTATAGTCCCAACATTTTTTTTATTTTTAAGGTTAAGATTAATGGATTCTTCATTATGGATTATTCTGTTGCCGATATTTTGTACTAAATGTAGGATATATCCATTCAAGGCAGTCTCTTGCGACTATTTTCAAAAAAAAAAACAGAATTACTGGAGAACTTATATTCTGTATAATATCAAAACGGCTGACTGCAGAGGAATTTCAATGATAATGGAACGAAAATGTCTCTGCTATATGTGCCTAGTTGTACAAAATAGCTGGAATGCAATAGATGCCTCATAACCATTTATTAAAACGTATGAACACACCTGCCATATTATGTTCGTATTTCATGCTCATTTAATATATGTGCCTGTGAAAGTAGTATATTACGTTTTCTCGTAGGCTGAGATACATGTCTATACAATACATAGTCATTGTCGGAAAATGTAAAATTTAAGCGAGCCCTTTTTCCATGTTTCGCGGCGAGCCTAAATTATATTGTCTTTATTCTGCAATCTTATATTGCCTCTTTAGATGCGTAAATTATCTTAATTCCATTTGAAGTTGAAATCTATCTGCTGTGAAAACGCAGGAAATGCCACGATTTACTACGCTACCTACGCTATTCAGGTAAATAAGTACCAGCAGACCTCATTAATTCATTGACCTTATACGACTTAATTTTATTCTAACGATATTATTAGACCGAAAATGGCTTGATTTCTGGACAAATGAAAAGTGATGTTGAATCAGTAGAACGTACTTACATTTACTCCTGGTTTCATTCCTTGTAGTTCACATTGAGAAATCTCTAGTTTTGGTATTGTCTTTTTTCTTTGGTATGCTATTTGATTTTTTATAAAACTAGTCTGGTTAAATATTTTTGAAGTAAAAGTTTTTGTTTTTTTCTTCATATTTCTGTCTCAATTTTTCGAATATCTAAAAAACACTTTTTACTATATAGATTAACAAAAATTTCTGACTTCTTTTCGTAGAGCAAGCGAAATAACAATTTTAATGAAACTAGTGGAAATTTCTATTCAACGGTCTGTTATTACTTCACAATTTTGTAACCAAATGTTCTATCAAAATTTGACCTGAATTATCAGGTGGATATATAAAGCATCAGCCGCTTGTACAAGTCTTTTGTCCACTCGCCAAATACGTACATATTATCAGGTTTTCTGCAAACGTATATCGAAAAATATCAGCCGCGAGACACAATGTGAAGCTTTTTCGGCGAGTAAGCGTATCGAACGAGCCAAAAAGCTTCATATTGTGTAGAGCGGCTTATATTTTACAATATTTGTTTGAAGAAACTTGATGATAAATTTATCGTATTGTAGCAATCTAGCAATCTAAATGGAATTTCTTACTTTTCAATGGCCATCCGCCTATAACCGGATGTTTTCCTGATATATTCGGGTCAACGTTGGGTCAAACATTATGACGTCGCTAATATATTCGGGTCAGCTCATATTAGGGTCGGACCAACTCTTTACGACGTCACAGTGCCGAAATACGGGAAATTCTGAAGGTCTCAGCAGGTCGATATAGCCATAGGGAAATACGATAACGTTACATATTATCCCGATAATCTGTACATTTCGTAAATATATTACTCGTAGATATCTGGAACGTTAAACTACCCAATTTATAATTGACTTGGTCGGGGGAAGTCTGAGCTTGATTTCTATAACCATCTCTCTCTTCAGAAAAAGTTTATACTTAAAGAATATCCCTAAGTATCAAATAGTTAATATCAACTGCATAATATAATAATTTTAACATTATTGATCAAAACGCCAATCTCAAGTTGACGGAAATTATTTTGGAAATAATTAATGAAATTGTTACAGAAGTAAAACATACACGATTATTTGACAGAAAAATTATACGAAGTTTTTTTGACAGAAAACTAAAATTATACGAAGTTTTTTTTACAGAAAACTAATTATACGAAGTTTTTTGCAAAGTGCAAATATAAAGATGTAGCATATTAGGTAAGGAAACCTTTCCATCCTTTTAATATTTAACATTACACTTTGCGGCAAAGCTTGACAACCAACCTTAAGACAGGCGATAATATTATTACATGAATATCTAAATTATATGTCTACTATTTATGTTGTGTTCTTTTACAAGGTGGACCAGCCTACATTGGTTATAAGGATCTAACTGATGCAGCAACTACCTTCGCTGGAATCAATACAGGCCAAATATTGACAGCAGGGAATCAAGTACCAGTGGCAACTGTTGTACCACTTGGTACGTTGAATTAATTTATGAACTGTCCATATTGAGAAAACAATGTATGATTTATTTCTACTTGTTCCTCGTTCAGAATTTTGTCTTATGAGTTCTCTAACTTTTGATACAGCATTTACGATATCTGGTTGATAAAAGCATATCAAATTTAATATAAAAAGGTACGTTTAAAAAATTGATGACTGCATCAACGTTTTCAGTTTGTAATTATTTTTTCTGGTACTAGGTAAGTTAAATTTTTGAAATGTAAACTAAATTCGATTCAAATAGTCCTTTGCCAGTTCTCTTCCACGAACTGTATCTTACAAAATAATTCGATCACAACAGTCTATTTAAATTTTCATTTGATATCATTACCCGATTCTTTCAGCATCAAACTCACATGAGCCTATACCGAAACATAAGCAAAAAAATCACCTTTATCTCATCTCGTCCATACTGCCGATTAATTCAATCTCGACCGTCTTCTTTTCTACCTGGATCATATTTATAAATGAGTAGTTATAATATTGCATTAAGTTATTTTCAATGCTTACTTTCATTCGTATTACATGGCGAATAATACATGGCCAAACCTATATCACATGCAATAGCAACCCGAGTACCCGGTATCACACCGGGGGCCTTTGGTCCGAGATGTGTTATTGGTCGGGGGTTGATATAGCATGTGATATAGCCTTGACCATGAAATATTCTTTATATCGTATATTTCAACAATAGACCATTGATTTGCATCCGAAGAACTCAGAACAGAAAAGTGTGTTCCGAGTAGGGAGGCGATATAGGTTTTAGGGTGTGATACAGGGTAGGTGGTACAGGTCTTGCAAAGTCGTGTATAATGCGTATTAAAAATAGAATAGAGAATGGAAACGGGGAGTGTGTCAAAGAGACAACAACGCGACTAAAGAGCATAAAACAGCTCAAGGCTACAAATGGGTCTTCAACGCAGCGAGAAAATCTCGCACCTGTAACCGTTCTTCAGCTGCTCCCTAAACAATAATGTATACTAGTTCAGCAAAATGGACGGGACACTAAACTCCGAAACATAAAAATGAACCAAAATTCAAAAAACATAAAAATGTATGTATTATACTAAAAGTTTAGTACTAAATAAAGGAAAATTGCATATACCATACTGAGCGAACAGCTGTATTTTCATCACCCCTTTATCATACCTCTTAACACGATATTGGTCATGTAACTAGACTAAAAAATTTTCACTACTTTTAAAATATATGATAAAGCGTATAAAACATGTCAAAATCCGTATCACATGCCAGAGGCCCTCGGTCTGATATTGAAATCTCGGGTTGATACTGCTTGTGATATGGATTTTGCCATGTATTATTCTCTATTTATCGAATTTCCACTCTTATCACATCCGCTTTACCGCATCCCCAACATTTTTAAATATAATGCACGTGTGGTGGAAAAAAATATCGATGAAGAACTGAAATTTGTAATGAAAAACAAAATGTTATATCAAAAACACAACATCACCATAGGTATTTAAAAATCAGACGTACACGGTCAGTAACCAATCTTGTCGAAAGCGTGGATGGTTAAAAGAACTCCTCTAACAAAGTTTGTAATATACATATGAAACTTGGTACATTGTTAGATCTTCATGTGGGTAGTATTTTTCTGTCGATTGAGTTTTTCTTGAGTTTTTGAAATTTGAAATGTTTAACAATGTACAATAGACACCTTTTCAATGTACCTCCTCTTAACTCACTGGACCAATTGGGACCAAACTGTTGTTGAATATTTCTTGGGTGGCTCCTTCCAAAATTATATTCAGCATCCCGGACTTCCAATCAAAAAAAGAATTTTGAAAATCTTCTATAAAACTACATGGCCAGATTGAACCAGACTTTGCTTTGCTGTGACGTCAACTTTCAAAGTTGTCTCAGATAACCCTTGACTGGTTAGTTATATACAGATGAAACTTGAGGCATTCTTAAATCCTTGTCTGCAGATGTGCATATAGGTCGGATGTCTATTGAGTACTTCTGTAGTTATATAACTTTGGACGTTTACTTTTTTGACATTTTACTGTATAAACCTTGTCTTCGCAACTGTCCTGACACGGTTTGCTAAATACATATGAAACTTGGTACATTGTTAGATCATTGTGTGCAGATATGCATGTTTGTAGGATGTTCTGGTCCACTGAGTTATGCCTTTGAACTTCGGTCAACGGTGTGTATATTGTCACAACAATTCATTCAGCTTGGTTTCCAAACGTAGAAGTTGCTGCAGTGGCGTAGCTTCCTTTGAGGCAATGAGGCAGTTGCCTCAGTTAAAAATTGAAAATATTAATATTATCGTAGAAAACGTAAGCTTAAATTTTTAGCCGGTAATTTTTTTATTACATGTAATGGTTATTTACAGGAGATATCCTATGTGAAATGAATTGATACCCGGGTCTAAAATAGAAAGTGAAATGAACCACGATTTCTTACGGTTGTGCTTGGCGTCTCCCATTTAGAAACAGGACGCAGAATTTTTTTATTACAGATGTAATATGATAAAATTCCAAAAATAGCTTATGGACATTGCTAAAACCCTCTCCAATGTAGAAGTTTATCGAGGAGGAAATGTATACATTTGTATCTCAGTTAATTGAATATATCACGAAATTTCCATTATCTTTTTCCCACAAATATATATTCCTACAACAAAAGTAACTAAAATAAGGCTGCAAAGTTTTCTATAATGATTAATCGGTGGCCCCGTTTCGGCTACATGTAGTTTGATATTTCTTAATCTTTATCGACTGACCATAGAAATGTTTTTGACTGGACACTGAATTAACATTATTTCGCTTCTTTTGTATAGTATTATGAGTCCAATTCGAAACTATTATCTTATTAAATGAGAGCAAGTTATGGAGTAGTTTGCAGTCTAATAAAAGTAGATAAAATTTCTGTTTTATGTATTAAACATTTTTATAATTTCTCTGTGTATTGTCAGTGTTTCATCTAATCTTTCCACGACATCAAATTTATTAAATCCAAACTGGAATAACGGTTGACGCAACTGCCTTATTAATATGATCATTATGAACTTTTTCACAAAGATCATAATCGTGTGGACGAGATTTAAGCCGAAATCTGGAAAAGTCCTATAAACAAAAATTTGTATTTTTGTCCCTTTGAAAGAAAGGTAAATATTTGCCTCATCTGCAGAAAGTGTCAAGCTACACCACTTCAATTGAAAAATCTCTCGCAAATGTCACTTTCCCCTTTTGCAGGTTACTTTCGAATCCCTGGGGCTATTATAGTGCGGCTCTGCAGACAATTTTGGTTAAATTCGTTTTTTACACAATCACAAAGAGGGTGGAAAAGACATAATTTGAACAAAGTCACTTACTTCCCAAAACTGCGCAATGGATTGTAGATTTCAATTAAAGAGTCAATACAATTAATTTCAAATTATATTTATAAACATATGTGATGAATTAAATACTAGTAGGAATTGAATGCCAATCATAATTTAAGAAAGAAAAGAGACAACAACAACAAATTAATAATAATAATAATAATAATAATAATAATGATAATAATAATAATAATAATAAGAGTCTGTGAGAGTAGTTTTTGTTGGTTTGTAAGAAATTTATCTATGTCTTATTTTACTTATAGGAACTACATCAGCTGATTGTTTACAGCTATCAAATGCTGGACTTCAACTAAATGGCTGCATTGATACTCTCCCTGTTATTTGTGAACAGAGGCTTGTAAGTAAAATTTGCATAAATTATACTTTTATCTTATCTACACGGCCTACTAAATATATACATGTACAAAAATTCATCTTTGTTTCTTCTATTATTTTTTTCATTATGGACATTCCTAAATCTAACTATATTGAGGCAGTCGGAAACGACAGCTATCCCCCCCACTCCCCACATGTTGTATCCCTATGCAATCCTTTTTTACAGGGCAACGAACGGGACTTGAACTTTTTGTAATCAAAATCAATTTTGTGTACACAAAATTCAATTCTGTCATAACAAAATCATTTTTGTCTTACAAAACTATGTGATACAGACTTGTTTTATGAGAACTTCAATTTTGTAATGACAAAATTCAATTTTTTCAAATAGGTATGCAAATATAAACTTTTGTTACCTGATATGGAAATTAAAACACAAAAGTCAATTTTGTGAGACAAAATTGAATTTTGTGTAGACAAAATTTAATTTTGTTGGACAGAAGTGAAAATTAAACACAAAATTGACTTTTGTGACAGAAGTCAATTTTGTGTCACAAAAGTCAATTTTGTATGCAAATTTGGATTTGCAACTGAATTCTCTAATCACGATTTTGTAAGAAGGCCTCTCATTGGATATAGTTTATCGCAATCACGTGTATCCCATAAGTAACATGGGTTTGTTGACATTAAAGCCAAAGGAGGACGTCATATTACAATAAACAATATTGTACAAAATGTCCTATATTTGCCATATATACTTTATTAGGTATTTATACTTACTTTTGCAGAAAAGCGCATCACCCATATGATGTGTCCTTGAACCTGCGAGACCCGTGGTTACTATATTCAATGAGAGGTATTCTTACAAAATCGTGATGAGAGAGTTCATTTGCAGCCAAATGACTTTTGTATTAAATTTTCACTTCTGTTTAACAAAACTCAATTTTATCTACACAAAAATAAACACAAAATTGAATTTTGTGACAAAAATGACTTTTGTGACACAAAATTGACTTTTGTGTTAAATTTTCACTTCTGTTTAACAAAACTCAATTTTGTCTACACAAAAATAAACACAAAATTGAATTTTTTGACAATATCTCAGTTTTGTATGCAAATTAGTTCACAAAATCCAAACTAAACTAATTTGCATACAACATTGACTTTTGTCGCTCAATTTCAAATTAGGTAACAAAAATAAAGTATGTGATACAAAAATGAATTTTGTCATGACAAAAGTAACTTTTGTCCATTGGAAGATAATTTTGTATGACAAAATTTAAATTTGTAGTATGCTACAAATTTTGTTAAATTGAACTCATTTTTGTTGAACAAACCCACTTTTGTCCGTACAAAATTGAATTTCGAGTACAGAACCACAAGAGTCCCATTCGGCGCCCCGTATTTTTCACAATCATACCTTTGAAGACAGGCCCAAATTTTGGAAAATTAAAATTCTAAAACCTTATTGCACATCTGCATAAAGTGTATGCCAATACTGTATAGAAATAAAATATAGAAAAAGAAAAATGGAGGAAAAGTTTCAGTCACTAGCTTATAATTCCCAATGTTTGAAATATGACCCCTGAATGCCCCAATTTTTGAAAATCAAAATTCGAAATCGTTATTGTGCATCTATGTACAATGTGTGACAATACGGTAAAGAAATTAAATACATAAAAAGATAAACTGTTGACACGGAGATATGGCTCGCCTACCGGAAAAAATTCGTAAAAATACAATCTGATGGAAAGTCGCTAGACCATGACCTAGGCAGGGCCTCGAAATGGTCGTCAAACTAAGATGTACTGATAGTAATGCAACTTTATAGAAAATGTCATTGATCTATCACAAGTAGTTCCTATCAAACTTACTTAAGAGAAAACTTAGCATTGAAAATTGCTAATAAATTGAAAGTCACTGGACCATGACCTAGGGGACAGGGCCTCAAAATGGTCAACTTACTGACATGTACTGATAGTAATGCAACTTTATACAAAATATTATTGACCTATGACCAGTAGTTCCTATCAAACTAACTTATGCAGAACATTTATTCATTGAAAATTGCTAATTAATTGAACGTCACTGGACTATGACTTAGGGGGCAGGGCCTCGAAATGGTCGTTAAATTGGGATAAACGGATAGTAATGCAACTTCATACAAAATATGATTGATCTATCACAAGTCGTTCCTATCAAACTAACTTAAGCAGAAAATCTAACAGTGAAAATTGACAGTTGCTGAACAATGACCTGGTGGGCAAGGCCTCAAAATGGTTGTCAGATAGTAGTGCAACTTCATACGAATTATCATTGATTTTTTCACAAATCTTTCCTATCAAACTAATTTAAGCAGAAAACTTAGCACTGAAAAAATTGCTAATTAATTGAAAGTCGCTGGACCATAACCTAAGGGACAGGGCCTCAAAATGGTCGACAAACTTACATGTACTGATAGTAATGCAACTTAATAGAGCATATCTTTGATCTATCACAAATAGCTCATATCAACTGACTTCAGCAGACAACTTAACAATTGTTGACACCGTCGACGCCGGAAAAAACAACACCTATGTCTCGCCTTCCGCGATATTCGTCGCAGGCGAGACAAAAAATGAAAGTTTAGGTCACAAGCTTATATCCTTATTTTCAAAATCCAACCTCTCTGAGTCCCAATTTCTGAAAATCAAAATTCTAAAACCTTATTGCACATCTACATATAATACTGTGTAGAAATCAATGTATAAAAAAAAAATAAACGAGGATTTTACGTCACAAGCTTAAATTGCCAATTTAAGAAATTCGACCCCTGTGGGCCCCAATTTTTTAAAATCAAAATGTCCATCTAAATACAGTATGTAAAAATGCTGTATATAGATTAAATACATAAAGTGAAAAATGAAAGAGGAGTTTAGGTCACAAGCTTAAATTCTCAATTTTCAATATTCGACCCCTGTGCGTCCCAATTTTTGAAAATGAATATTCTAAACCTTATTGCGCATCTACATACAGTATGTGACAATACTGTATAGAAATAAAATGCATGACGTTTAAAATGAACGAGGAGTTAAGATCACAAGAAAGTGTGAAGGACGGACAGACAGACGGAAAGACCAAGAGACGGTCAGACGAATAGACGGATGGATGGACGGACAGGGTCGATACTAATATCCCGAACTTCTTCGAAGTTTGGGGATAACATGATTAAGTTTACTTACGCACACGAAGTTGTGGGGATCATAGACAAAGTTTGACACATCCGTAGTTCGACTCAAGCAGAGGCTAATTAAACATAATAACAACTTTATTCAGACTTGAAAGATCTGTCAATAATTCACTACTTAACTAAGATAATGAGTCAAGGTAACCTAAGGTAACGAATGGACCGTCATATATCAATCACTGATTAATGACCTGAATTTATTGATTTTCGGATTAACCGTACAAGCCATTTTTATCTCCATTGAATTTCGACACATCAGGAGACAAAATACATGTACATGTAATTATACGGAATAAAGTTTTGGACCACGAGAACATTTCGAGACGACGAGAGTTGACTGTATTATGGCATATTTATATCATAATTTGTAGAGTAATGTGAGTGTTTTATGGAATCTAATCTAGTTGTTTTCTTATATTGTAGGTGAACAACTGTGTTTGTACTGTAACAACTAGTGGTTAAATTACGATTGTAAAAACACTAATGCAATAAATTATCTTGTACACGTATGGATCCATTCATTTACATTTTATATAAAAATATATATCGCTGTGTTCCGTATCGCATACATTCTTACCACTATACGATTAGGCGTTATTGTGATCTGTTTTACGATCCTCGGGGTCTGTTTTATTGGTGTCCTGGAACCAGTCTTGATCGAAGTTGTACGAATGTTTGTGAAACCTATACCTGAAGAGTTTTCGAGATAACCATTATCTATATATTTATTCAAATATGGTAACCCATGATTTTATTTAATAATTTAACCTCTTCAGATTTTTGGTTTATACTAAATTTGAATAAATCTGGTTACATGTCAAAATGATATAAATGGATTTTTAAAAAAAAACTATTTAAATATACTCGACAGCCGGAAAAAGATTATATAATTTTTAAGACGACAATATTGACAATGAAATACATGTAACAGAATTTCGACATAATTACAATTAATAATAAAATGAGCGAATATCGAATAAATATCAGTTGAATACCTCTACATCTGAAATACACCTAGATGTCATCACACGATCTCTTATACGGAAGATTGGAAATATTTTTCAATGTTTTTTTAAATGAATACTTAATTTACTAAGACTGTTGCTAGTTTTTAACTTCCGATGTCGTTAATGTACTGGTTTTCTTTGTAGTATTTGTCATTTTTATCATTTAACGTTTTACAATGATCAATGCATGTTATTAAAATACATTATATCTATGTTACATATTATGACGTACATGTACATGTATCTCTTAGGAGCATATTGAGGAAAAAGTCAAATTCAATTTCATCCAATCTGAAAGTCTGATATTTTAGTGTGCTGATGTCACGTGGTAGTTTTATAGTATTAGGGTTATACATGTACCTGTGTGTACCCATGCGTATAGCTAACCTCTCCATCTTTCTCTCTTCATTTTGCTTGCATTGGGTTTATAAACCCGAAATGATATGCATGACAATATACCGCCATCGTGCCATCACTGATGGGGATAATGTCTATATAATAACTCATATTTCACATATATTTATTTATAGTATTCATGACCATGTTTCTTCGAACGATTTTCGTAACTGTGAAGTCATTGCTTAGCAACTTGTATACACTAAAATGATGTAATAAATATCGCATTCGTATTATTTTTTTGTGAAACAGATTCATAATTTGTAGAATCTAAATGCTCACATTTTTTCTTTAAATCGATACCAGATATAATGTACGAAGACACTTTTACGCCGTATAAAATTAAATGTATTATGTAATGTCTTTTAATAATGAAATATATGTCATACAAATGAAACAGTACGGGTTATTGTTCAGCAGAAAATATTTAACATGACAGAGGTGGTCACTTTAAATTTTCAATGGGTAACAACTTACACCACAAAAAACACCAAATATCCCACAAAAGCACTGATGTCCAAATTTCTACAAAGGTCACCAAACAAAAACCATTCCTGAGACAATACCTGAAGAGGGCAAATATACCTAAGGAACAAACCAAAAAACGCAATCCACTGGACAACTTCCCATTTTTGAGCGGCAATATTCCAGAAGCGCCGGCGTATGGAATGTATATTTCACATCTCATACGTAATTCTAGAGCTTGTGACATCCTGGACACATCCCGACTCCTGACAGAAAAGTTGCTCAAAGAGGGGTATGTTGCTCCTGAGTTGCATTCATCCTTATTAAAGTTTTATAGACGTCATCATGACTTGGTTGAAAGATATGAAAAAAGTTTCCCATATGAACATGTACCTGTTCCATTGATATTGTCCCTTCCTTATACCGGTTTTCACATGGGCAGCATGGCGGGTGCCCTGAAGGATCAGAGACTGCTTACTTTTCCGGGGAACTTAGTCTACCCCCTGGTTTTTTGGATTGGTCCGTGGTGTTCATATGTTTTGAATTTTTAAGTGTAGTGTTTGTATTGTTATGGTCTTGTCTTCATTTTTCTCCGGAGTTTGTCAGTTATCTTCGATTTTTCCCTCCTTCGAATATACCGTTGGTATTTCTTGACTTTACAAACCCAGGAAGACATCATTACAAAAAATAAACACTGATAACTAAAAGACAACGAATAACACGCTATAAAAACCGTGAAGTCAGGTGTTCCGGGAGGTAAGCAGTTCCTGCTTACCTATACGCACATGTCGGGAAGTTCAACTGTTACAAATCGGTGGAGGTATATGAAATGTTACGACAGTGGGATCATAATTAAAACATCAACAAAAGAATACCGAAGCAACAAAACAGTGGAAAAAGTCCATAAATTCGAAACCCAATGAAAAGACAAAGTCGTAAGAATGGAACACAAAAAATTAACGTCCTCCATACACCATGTGTTCACAGCAATCTGACAAAATCTGACTTCATCTTTGACACTGATTTCATTACTTAATTATTCATCCCAGTCAAAGATACTATGATCAGCCTCCTAGGTAGCAAACTAATTTTGCCTTGCCCCCTAGAACGCTGATGGCATTATCTTAGACTGACATTAATGATAAAATTTTAAATTACTGGCAAACAGATGCAAGAATACAAGACGCTGTTGTTGAAAGGAGCGAGGCAAATTCAACCAAATTTCAGACAAAGATGAATAATAACAAGGAATTAAAAGATATCAAATTGTCGTTTCTGTCCTAGGGTTTGCTTATAATTCAAATGTCCTGTAAACAAATATGAAACCTTTAAGATGAGAAGGACCGTAAAACAGATATGAATAACCTTTTGCATGTATATATGCAACTTGATTTTGTATGTACACATGTACATGTAAATTCCACAAAGCATGTCAATATAAGTTCATAATTAGGGTCACATGAAAATATTTCGTCCTGAATATGCGGGGGAATGCTGAATTATCACGATTCTATGTACTGCAATACAGTTTTAAATTGGGACCAATTTTCCAAATCGGCAAAAAAGATAGAGCGGCTTTATCAGACCATTATTTGAGGTCGAATGGTTGAATCGACCAATGAAAATGACCGTTCCATTTCTTATTCATCGCAAATAGTTTTGTCATATTATTGTATCGAACATCCTTTCGCTAAGCTGGAGCGCATTTAAGTGTATTGCAGTGTGATACCGAAGTCAGTGATACCGAGCTCGAGGCTAACCTTAATTTAGCCAATCGCGATTGTGAAATATATATAGCTGACCTAAATCAGCTCGTCTCACCACTATTTTCTTATTATAGGATATATAAAAATAGAAAAAAAGAAAAAATAATAAAAAACATAAAACCAGTCAGTGTTAGAAAGCTTCTTGAAGATTGAGAGTCTACGGATATTGAAATCTCCCAGGGGTACGCTCACTGGTATTAAAAGAATTTTTTAAGTGCCAATGAAATCTTGTTAAAAGAATTATTTAAGTGCCAATTGAAACTTTGTTCATCTGCAATAACCGCCGTTGTCAGTACAGTATTAGCGGCCTTGAATATTTAACTTGTGTTCAGATAAAAATGGAAGAAAGAAAAAAGTTCCAAGTCATTGTATTTATATATATATATATATGCAATTTATGTCTATTACATGTGTATTATAACCGTTAATTTTAGTTTTTTCTAGTTTTTTTAATCGATCTTATCAGTAAACGTTAAGAAAAGATTCTGGACAGTTTTGTATATATAACGGAAAACAAATTTAAACAACAAAATGAAATAATTTATTAAATAAATATAAACTGCAAAACTCCCGTTGTGGTATTTCTTCGCCAAACATCAAATATACAGACTGAAAATACCAGGTGCAGTGACAAACACGTTCCCTAATATACGTACATGTCAAAAGAGGATCCATTAATTATCCGACTTAAACAGGTGACTATTGATTGATTAGTCATGTAATCTAATTTTTTTAAAGCAAATCAAAACTAAGATATCCGATGTCTTCTTAGTTCATTTTGCGGTCACAGGGAGATAACTCTAACTGAAAACTTGCATAAAGTTCTCATCACTTGAGCGTTTAATCCGGTGAATTTTAATAACGTCGAAAAACCGCGTTGCGTACAATTATCGTCTGAGAAATGTTAACACATCGTAGCAGTGAATCGAATCATATGGTTAACGATTAAAAATCAAAACGTTGCTCTGTTGCTTTGAATGCATTCGAGAACTAGATCAATGTCATTTTAAGAAAAGTTTTTTTGGTAGAAACAGCTGAAAGTCTACACAACTGCCGATGGCGTGTATCTATGTGTTGAATATTGATCAACGTTGATTTGGGAGAATATTTTTTAAAACGACAAAGTGTCATGTTTATGGAAGACTTCATCATTACCGATGCTTTGAATTATTAGATATTTCAGTAACTGGTCGTCTTTAACAGGGTCAGAAATTATGAGGATACAGAGAATAAATCATTATTACATGTACATTTATTAGAGTCGCTACTTGCTACAAGATTCAAACAACGAACTCATAAATCCTGATCTTTCCTCGTATTGAAAATCTAACCTTAAACAGTTCAAGAAGAGATTTTGAATAGTTACGTGTATTTTGACTTCATTAGTTCAATAAAAATGTCTATAGATATCCTGGTCTTCATCTACTTTAGCGCCCACTCTTGTACTGTATAGCTATGATTTGGCAGGGATATGGTTAGCGGAGGGAAGGGTTCCATCATACTAGTCAGAGCCTATTACATATAATTTGATGCTTTTTCTTATTTCTATTTAGAATATAAAAAGGGAAAACTATGCAGTATTTTTCATACATAAAAAAAAACAAAAAACACACATGCCATGCATCAGGCATGTTTTATAGTTGGATATACATTGCGCCACGATGGAAGTTAAACAGATCCAACACAATATTTGCTTAGTACCTTGTTTTACTGCACTCGAATTTAAACCTGATCTAGATACTATCAAAACAAATCTTCCATGTGAAGTTCATCAAAATCCGCAAATTAATATAGGCATGAGAGCCCTTAAAATGAGGACGAACGGACAGACGGAAGGACGCCCGGCATTTCTATGTCCCCGCATTGCGTTCCGGCGGTGGACATAAATTATGCCCTCAAAACGGCTTTCAGTGATTGATTTTCTTACAAAATGCGAAAATTACTTTATTTGTGTGTTTAAGAGGGGTTAATATAGCATCCGTTTCCATGGAAACAAGATCGGGGACATATAAATTTTATTATTTTATTATAATGGAAATCTTTAAGTCTATGAGTTATCAATTTTTCATGAAATCGTGGGATCCGGAACAGGATATTTTCACGTTTTTGTTGCCATGGCAACGTCTCTATTTTTGCAAGGAAATGTTAAAATGTTGTGTTTTCGTGATTTTTTCTTATATTTTCATGCAGATTTGATAAATAATATGTAGAAAATAATCATTTTTACAATTTTCGTTAAAAACTTTAATAGTTTTAATACTTACATCAATTATTTCTTGAAAATAGTAAAATAAATACATTGTGACAAAACTACCAAAAATCCAAATTTTGAGCTGTTCTTACAAAAAAACTGGACGGGCGATTTTCTTAAAAATGCCACTAAATAAGAGAGGACCCCCAAATGAACAAATTAATATGTCACAATACTACAATATTATAATGACAAAAATCCAGGGAGAGCGCAAACCTTACCTTAATTCACAAATATCACGGCTTGTTAAATTTATGCATAGACTTTTCGACGACACACGTAGGTATAAGATTTGTGTATTCCTTAATATAATTCATGCGATATGGCCGATTTAATAAGTGAAATAGATCATCGAACGTAAAGATTAAATGGTTAAAACAAAATGGATGACCAAATGTTAAACTAGAGGTTCAGAGGACTGAGCCTGTATCGCCTACACGGCATGAAAGCAGTTTTTATTGATATACCTCGAAGACAGAAGTCACTTTTCCCTATCATTATGAAGTGTGGTAAGCCTTGTAGGGACCAATTTTTTCTGCATCAAGGCGCTTCTACTTACAAGTCAAAATATTCTAAAATTCAGCGGTTCTCCAGATGATTTTTGAACGTATTGCCCACATGGTCTTATGTTAACCTAATTCCTCTGCTGGTGGACATCTTGAATGAGGGATTGGCACCAAAGTAACAACACTTTATGAGGAACATTCAGGCCATATTTGGTTTCAATTGAGAGGACATAAGGAATCTGCAAAGGACCTTCCACAGGTGCTTTTTGTGAAATTTTGGTTCATTTCGTCCAGTGGTTTCAGAGGAAAAGATTATTTTGTAAATCATCCAATCAGAAAACAAGAATTGTCTGTGGCAGCCATGTTTGTTATTCAATTGGACCAAATGAGGGATAAAGGACCGAAGACACTTTCTGTCAAATTTGGTTGTATTTGGCCCAGCAGTTTCAGTGAAGTTTTCTCTAAATCAACATACATGTGACAAATTCAGAATGGGTATTGGTGAGATTTTGCTCTTTAAGGGTGAGATTTTGTTCACATCGAAATATTAGCTTTCACAGAATCTGGTCAAATTAAAAACTCTGAATTGAATTGATAAAAAAATGCATTTGCCTTCTTTGAACCCAAGAGGAATAAACCAAAAACAAATAAATTGAATTGTTATCTCACGTGTGTATATTTATTTTTATTTGTTATCTCCGATAGTGTTTTATACGTGTTTTTATTTTCTTCTTCATTTGTTATGGTTTTATAATTCTATAAACTTTATTACATTGATAACTTTCATAATTGTAATTTTTTATTCACATCCGTTGCTTCACAGGTGGAAGATGAAGACAACTGTTAACCCCGTTTTGTTATAGGTGTCATTAATTATTAATTCATTTCGTTCACACCAAGCAACGCAGCAGCATTCGTGAAGGATTTCAGTTATCTGAAAAATGTGCTTGGTTTGAATTATTGTTTTAATTCAAACTTTATTTGTTTTATTTTGATGTATTTTTTAAAATTTTAGATGTTTATGAGTTTTGTTGTTCTTTCTTTTTTCTTTTTTTTTCTTTTTTTTGAATTGTAATGTTAATTAATATCGGTCCGACATTGAGTACATTCGAACGTTGGTTGTTACTTTAGTTTATCCACCTCAAGGTAAATGGACAGCTAATTATAACTGATCCTTTCCTACATCCTTAGAAAAAAAACTATTTATATGTATGTGTTTTTCTCCAAATACCAAAGCCCGCGATACTGTCTAGTGACTTATAAAAAACTTTTCTTTTGCTTAAATTTATGTCACCTATATATTCAGGAATTAATCTGTCAATATCTCTTCTCTGATATTAGTTGACAGAGTTTGTGACTTGCACTGTGAGATCGTATGAAAAATTATGACAGAATTCCTAAGATTTCCTTGCCTGTTTAATTGTGTATAAGTTGTTGTTTAATACAACAGTAATACAGATGTGATGTAAATGGGGGCTAAGGGTTGTCTTTGATTTTCAAAAGGGTGCTTGTTTTCCTTTCGTTGTAAGCCCCATTGTTATTAATTAAATATAAAGAATAATAAAAGCGGTCGGAACGCGTGTCCCTTTGCTTAAACTCCCGTCACGTATGTGCTTGTTTATGTGTTTAAGACTAAATCCCAATTCCTACATTCGTTGGTGTTAAAATACCCAAACAAAGGTTTATGACTATGGATATAAATAACGAAAGTAAAAGGAATTCTCGAATTCGTGAAGCTATTCCAATACTTCTTGTTATTCAGACAAAGGTACTGGCACAGGATTATATAATTCAAACAGGTGACATGATTCAGGCTATTCCTGCAGGCGACGGCAGTGAAATGAGTTTTTAAGTCCCTTGTTGGCTGCACCTAAGTCCATATTACAAACATCAAGAAAATGGTTTGAGACAGAAAAGGAAAGTCAAGAAATACCAAAGGGGGATTCGAAGGAGGGGAAATCGAAACAACAGACAAACTCCGGGAGAACAACGAAGACAAGACCAAAACACAATACATGCACTACAATTAAAAACTAATAACATATAAACAACATGGACCCCACCAAAAAATCAGGGGTAGACTCAGGTGTTCCGGAAGAGTAAGCAGTCTTTGCTTCTTGCAGGACACCTGCTATGCTGACCATGTCAAATCCGGTATGAGGAAGGGACAACATCGATGGAACAGGTCCATTTTCATTTGGGAAACGGTTTTTTCATACCTGTCAACCAAATCATGATGACGTCCATAAAACTTTAATAAGGATGACTCCAACATAGGAGCAACATACCCCTGTCTGAGCAACCTTTCTGTCAGGAGCCGGGCTCTGTCAAAGAAGTCAGTGTATATGTCACAAGCTCTGGAATAACAATGGGAAGTTGACTACATCTTAGTATAATAAGCAATACATTTCGTATAAGATTCGTTTTGCTAAACCTCAGCTTTTAAATCAGCACAAAAGTGACGTAAATCTCGTGATTGCCAAATGGAAATGACCAGTAGATTGTTTGACATCATAGTACTCCTTAGGGTAAAAATAACAAATTTCTGCCTTTAACACTTGTAATTCTTACACTCTGTCCTCTTTCATTTTCGCCTCTATACATTTTATTTGTATACATTATTGTCATATATTGTATGTACATGTTCCATAACGTTTTTTAATTTTTATGTTCAAAAGAACGGGACTTCTCTGCAATTCTTTACTTTACAATTCTTTTCTGTATAGTCTTAACATACACTGCAAGTAAATATATAATAAGGATGTATAGGGGCCCATCGTTCTCGATAGCAAAACATTTGAGGAGTGCGAAGATAGCTGTCGTTTCCGACTCTCTCAGTCTAGTTTGAAGTTTGAGGTTGAAATGAAGATCTTTTGTATTTACTAAAACTTTAACATAATAATTATGTTTATTGTTATAGTTCTAGCACTGCTCAGCGTAGCATTGTTGGGAGGTAAACCAACACCATTTTGTCCAACCTGCCCTAAGCCAACTTGTTAGCAAATTTTTATTTTTTATTTTTTACATACTCGTGATCAAGACCATATTGGTCGAAAAGTTGAGTGTTTTTAACTTTTTAGTTTGTTGTTATTTTTTTTACGATTTTATATTTGCTTTTGTTCGACTTGTGTATTTTATACTTTTTAGTCGTTTTACGCCCCTTTTGACAGCTCACCATTTCCATTTATTTTTCTTGTTATCTATTGTCGCATGAGCTGTTTCGCAACATACTTAGTTTTTTTTAAGTTTCAATTTTGTTTGACTATTTTAAGTAACAACTTTTTTACATAGTTCTTAAAATCATATCCTACACATCTGCTCTCCATACATGATGTAAACTGTCAGCGAATTGGATTTCGGTAATAACTAGTAGTCCTGTATCAGTGAACTGATACTTAAAGTCCTAAATGCTCGGAGCTATCTCCAGAAGTAAACGACACCGTACGTTTTAAAAATGTTTTAAAATGTCCCAAAATGTATCTATTTTCTTTTATAATTTCTATATTTCAAATGGGAACGGACAAAGGGGCAAACAGACATGTTTCATGTATATTTAATAAATACAAGTTTAAAATAAATCTTTTACAGTTTTAAACAAGAAGTTGCACGCGATGTCGTGCTAAGGATACCCCCACTCGTCAAAGTCCGTTCAAACAGGGGTCCGGCAGAACTGAAAATAGGATACAACGTACAACTACATAATCATGTGAAAGCTCCATACAAAATATGAAATCATTCTGCCCTGTAGAAGCTGAGAAAAATGTGCCATAAATTTTTATGTGTAACATTGTGTTTTTACAAAGTCAAAATCCCGTCAAACAGGAAGTTGGGGTCTGACAGAACTTAAAATAGGATACAAAAAACTCATCATGTCAAAGTTATGTACAGAATATGAAATTATTCTGCCATGTAGAAGCTGAGAAAAACGTGCCATAAATTTTTATGTGTAACATTGTGTTTTTCAAAGTCAAAGTTGGGGTCTGGCAGAACTAAAAATAGGATACAAAAAACTCATCATGTCAAAGTTATATACAGAATATGAAATCATGATAAAAAAAAAAAACACATGATATATTTTAATGAGTTTAAAACGGATAATGTTTTTTATTATTAAATTCATCTTTCCTAATATTATGATTGACATTATTTACTTCCATTTATTTTAAATTCCTCTTGTGGAACCCCTGCAATAAAATATTTCCCTCCTCTTGGTTAACCTAGGTTAACCCACGGCCAGCTCTTTTAGTTTCATGCAATTGCTGCATATATGATTTTTAAAATAGCACATATACCTTAGATGTAAACACCAGTCTTTCACCTTATTGTGCAATATTTATTACTTTAAAAAAACCCATTTTAAATACCTTTCATTGAAACTTTGTTTTTGCTTCATTCAGTTGATGCATATATAAAATTAATGAAAAAACTTCATCAAGTGTATGTATTTTTCTTTCAATTTATTTTGTAATCCCTATTATTTGAAAGCCCATTAAAATATATCATGTTTTTTTTTGGTACAAGAATGAAAATGTTTCAGACAAAACAAGATATGAACTTGTGCATGATTTGAACTGTGAGATTAAGTAAACAATATTTCAGGTAAAATACGATGTGGTGGTTGTATTTTGAGTGGATGGGGCCTACCATCTTTCCATAAGGACTAAGAATATATATCTAAAATCTCAAAGGTTTCAAAGTTACTTCCACCATGCAGGGTATCGCCCTTTCAGGAACACCCAATATACTTCAATAAATGCATCTTCCAAGAATACATATCGTTATAGGATGGGGATCTCAAAAGTTTTAGACAAAATGTTTTGATGACATACCCCCAAGGGACCCCCGATATACATTTTCCCATAAGTAGTAAGACTACATATGGTTATATGAATAGCCCACCGTGCATCCCAACACACTTCCATGAGACCTTTTTTTTTGTCGTCTAATATACCCTTTGAACAAACAAAAAAACATGTTAACATTAAAATATTTGAAACCTTTCTGAGAGCCTTTTGTTTTTGCTGGCGTCATTTCCTTTTGCTCCTATGTTAAATTTTGGGCTACATGCTTCCAGTAGGTATGATTAGAAAGCTAAATGTAATAAACATATGGTATGTCTAGAATTTTTAGCATGTAGGACCCTAAGAGGGCAAAAAATATGGTGAAAAGACGTAAAGTTTTCCTTTTACAGTCAATTTTTTACCGCATACAGCGAAAAATTGATTAAAATATAACAAGTCTAATAAATATATTCATTCAGGATGATAAAATTGAAAATATCTCCACAGTTCATGTCATAAACGGGTATAGAGAGGAGAAATCTGACATTACGGCAATTTTGAACTTCCCACTCCTAGACACTTTTGCCTTGTGCAATCTTATAGTTTCATTTTTTACCAAAACCTTCTTCGTGGCTTATGATAGTCGACCTTATTTAAATTACTAATTTTAAAAAAATCATAAAGATGTAAGTTTAAAGAAAACTATAGGGTCAGCTATTAGTCCCCTAATACCTACTTTGATAAAAAGAACAAATATACCTAAGGAACAAAAATCATAATTGGAGAGAAGTAAGGGGGTGCCCGTAGGGTTATCGTAGCCCACAGACTAGATGAGGATTTCAAGGGTTTCCAAATTATAGACAAATCTATTTTGAGGGCGGGGCATACGGCTGGGGCATACCCATAGGGAATCCATGTACATCAATGAATGCATCTTTCCTTAAGGATTAAAAATAAAATTTATATTGTTCTAGGGTGGGGATCTAAAGGGTTTCAAAGAAAACAGAACAATTCTTGGAGGCTGGACATATACCCTATGGACCCCCATATACATCAATGAAAATATCTTCTCATGACGCGTAAAAACTATGGTTTATAAGAGAACTTTACAAGTTGACTTACATTATCAGCCTATAACTAAACTGTTCTCCTCCATATGTTCCTATCTATACCCGTACCTCTTTTGATCCCCTAAGTAATACTTTTGACTCCTTAATCTTAAAATGGTGTCATTTTGAGAAACAAAAAACAAGGGCATATTTGTGTAAAATATTGAAATCATCGAATGAACGGCTTTTGAGAACAATGGTCTAAAATTCATGTATTTTTTTTTACATTTTGTCCGTTTCCCCGCAAGCGCAGCTATATTGAAAGTTCCCAAGACCTGGTACACATCTCGACATATGCCCTTGCCATCAAGTTTCATCAAGGTTGGACTACCAGTGTTCGCGGTACGTTTCGGACAAATTCATGTCATGAATAATAATAATAATAATAAAAGAAAAAAATTAAAAGAAACGGGGTAAAAACAATCAGTGTCCAAAATTTGTTTGAAAGACTTAATAATAATAAAAAGAATAAGAAACGGATTAAAAATCAGTAAGTCGCAAAACTTTGTTTGGGGAACCTAAAAAAAACATTCTATGATATCAATTCTTATGTGAAAATTTAACAATATGTCTCATCAGTATTGCTGAAGACCACATTGTGACATTTGAAACTACAAACAAAAACATTGTCATTCAAATTTAAATTCCAAAATGACCGAAAAGTGTGTAACAAAAATAATGTTATCGGCAAAGACAGTCTTTAGCTGAAAGAAAAGTTCCTAATACTATGATGTTTACAATCGTAAAATGTTAAGTTTCAGTTTTATGGCAAGTAGGTAATGATTAGCAACTAAGTTTATAAAACATTCTGGAACTTTAGTACACCAACAGTTGCATATACTCACTGGCACATGACTGGTAAAAATATTGTTCAATACTAATGTGTGCTGCACGTATTTCATAATCTGATTTCTTTGAGAGAAAAACCATGTCTTTTCTAAAATATTATACATTTCAAACAGACGTCGGACATATTTGGAAATTCAAAATTATGATCAGAATTAAACTCGGGTTCGAATTTAATGTCTAAAATTGGCATTTACCTGATATTTGCTACTCCAGCTTTATATTTATATTTAAAGTTACTGGTATGTCTGTAGCATAGGTTTACACCCAATCATATATATATATATATATGCATATTTTACAAATTATCATCACTAGTATGATCATTGTTCTAGAATGATGAGCGGGTGAAATCGAAATCCTTTATTTGGCAGATAATACTATTTTATGGTTTTAGATTTCTTCCAATTCTAGCATATTTCGTCCATGAATTTTGATTCTTTTTCCTGCTCGGTATTAATTTTATTTTTTAGTTGTAATTTTCTTTCAAAAAATGCTGAAAATACTGGATTAAAATCAAAGTTTGTTTCTTTTAAAAATAGATTTAAAATTTTCAAATGTGCTTCTTTAGCCAGACAAAAATAAATACTTGTTGATAAGCATGACCTCAATTTGATGTCAAACAGTGTTCGGTGTCTTTAAGCCTATATATATTGTAATGAGACAATGTCCGGCTGAATTACATTTGAAAATGGAATAAACTTCACGTTTGCCATCCCCCAAAATTCACATCTAAGTTTACAATTAAGTGCTTTATTGTTTATTGATGAAAAATGAAAATGATTTAAAATATGAATTCAGAACATTTTTTCACTATGTTAAAGTAAATTTTTGTTTAAATTTTTTTTAATATGAATATTCAGAATTTACAATTTCTTGAAATTTTCAGATTGCAAAAATTAACATGATTTTACTTGGAAAATAAATTCAGACTACGAATATTCATTTGCTGCTTTTTAAGCTCACCTGGCCAAAGGCCATGTGAGCTTTTGCCATCACTTGGCGTCCGTCGTCCGTCGTCTGTAAACTTTCACATATTGATCATCTCCTCTAAAACCAATGGAGCAAATTTAACGAAACTTTACAGGAATGATGTATGGAAGGTCCTTTACTATGACTACCGATATTTTTCCCATCCGCCAAAAAACATGGCTGCGCCAGAGCAGGACATAGTTTAACATTGGACCCTATGGGAAAACATGTTAAAGTTCATCTCCTCTGAAACTACTTGAGCAAATTTAACCAAACTTTACAGGAATGATGTATGGAAGGTCCTTTACTGAGATTGTTGAAATTTTTCCGATCCGCTGTAAAACATTTCTGCCAACGCAGGACATAGTTTAACATTGGACACTATGGGAAAACATGTTAAAGTTCATCTCCTCTGAAACTACTTTAGCAAATTTAACCAAACTTTACAGGAATGATGTATGGAAGGTCCGTTACTAAGATTGCCGAAATTTTTCCGATCCGCCACAAAACATGGCTGCCAGAGCAGGAAATAGTTTAACATTGGACCCTATGGGAAAACAGGTTAAAGTTTATCTCCTCTGAAACTACTTGAGCAAATTTAGCCAAACTTTACAGGAATGATTTATGAAAATTCCTGTACTAAGTTTGCCGAAATTTTTCCCATCCGCCAAAAAACATGGCTGCGCCAGAGCAGGACATAGTTTAACATTGGACCCTATGGGAAAACATGTTAAAGTTCATCTCCTCTGAAACTACTTGAGCAAATTTAACCAAACTTTACAGGAATGATGTATGGAAGGTCCTTTACTAAGATTGCCAAAATTTTTCCGATCCGCCCTTAAACATGTCTACATGTACCAGCGCAGGACATAGTTTAACATTGGACCCTATGGGAAAACATGTAAAAGATCATCTCCTCTGAAACTACTTTAGCAAATTTAACCAAACTTTACAGGAATGATGTATGGAAGGTCCTTTACTAAGATTGCCAAAATTTTTCCGATCCGCCCTTAAACATGTCTACATGTACCAGCGCAGGACATCGTTTAACATTGGACCCTATGGGAAAACATGTTAAAGATGTCTGAAACTACTTTAGCAAATTTAACAAAAGTTTACAGGAATGATGTATGGAAGGTCCTATACTGAGATTGTTGAGATTTTTCCGATCCGCTGTAAAACATTTCTGCCAGCGCAGGACATAGTTTAACATTGGACCCTATGGGAAAACATGTTAAAGTTCATCTCCCCTGAAACTACTTGAGCAAATTTAACCAAACTTTACAGGAATGATGTATGGAAGGTCCTTTACTAAGTTTGCCGAAATTTGTCCGATCCGCAATGATGTATGGAAGGACCTATACTAAGATTGCAGAAATTTTTCCGATCCTCCAAAAAACATGGCTGCAAGCGCAGGACATAGTTTAACATTGGACCCTATGGGAAAATATGTTAAGGATCATCTTCTCTAAACCTACTAAAAAACGTAAACCAAACTTTACAGGAATGATGCATGGAATGTCCCTCACAAAGATTAATAAAAATTTTTTGCGATCTGTTTAAAAACATAGCCGCCAGCGCAGGACATATTTTAACATTGGACCCTATTTCAGATGATATGTTTTAGAATGTTTTAATGTTTTAGCATGCCCTAAGTCACATATTATCATATTAATACATATTTTACATCCAGTAAATCTTCCTAAATATTTTTAGAAGCACCATATATAAATTTGTGAAGATTTTTTGTCGGGGTCGGGGCCGTTGTCTTTAATTTAGTACATGAGAAATTGCCGCTTTTCACAACTTACTGTAACTGAGGTAGGAGTAACAGCTGCAATTAAAAAATATTACATTTAAGACACCAAATATAGCAAAACAATATGATTTAGTCCTTTTCATGTTCTTTAGCGTTACAAACTTTATCAAACTGTACTTGAATGATGCGTGGAAGGTTCTTAACAAAGATTGCTCATTTCGTTCCAATTCGACAACACACATAACCACCAACGAGGAACGTGGTTTAACATTGGACCCTATGGGACAAACATATTTTGATCATCTCCTATGAAGCATATTTAACCAAACTGTTCTGGGATAGTGATGTATGGAAGGTCCTTTAGAGGGATTGCTCATTTCGTTCGAATGCGACAAACATCATGGCTGACAGCAGGAACATAGTTTAACATACATGCCTATGGAAAAAACATATTTTGATCATCTCCTCTAAAACTATAATAGCAATATGAATAAAACTTACTGGAATGATGTATGGAAGGTCCTTTACAAAGTTGGCTCATTATGTTCAAATCTGAGAAAAACATGGCCGCCAGGGGGAAAATACTTTTAACTTTGGACCCTATGAGAAAAATATATTTTGATCATCTGCTATGAAACTTTTGAAGCAAATTCAACCAAAGAATTAATGGAAGTTTGTAGAAGCATTTTGTCAGGTGAGCGATACAGGCTCAGCCCACTGAGCCTCTAGTTTCTGTTTCTCTTTCAATTTTGTGTTTAGAGATTTTGATTTTTTTATAAATGTGCAATGAGGACTCAGACATTAGATTTTAAATAAAAGTGGACATTGAATTTCGAAAATGTGAATTTAAAGCTTGGATCCTAAAGTTTAGTTGCATCTTTTAATTCATTATTTGCGCTTTTTCGATGAAAAAGTATCCGTCCGGTTGCCACTTTTCTTGTGGCCTAAAATTCTTGTTCCTTTTTAATTTCCTGCATTTTATTTTGCTCCCAAATTTTTTTGGGAAGGATATAGCCGTCGCTTTGTCCACCCGTCCGTTCGTCCGAAACAAGTTGTTTCCAGATGATAACTTATTCAAGAAGTGGTATCAATCAAATGTGGATATTAAAGAACTCCAAAGACTTAAAGGATATTTTACGATCTCGGTCCATTTCAGTCTGTAAAAGCATAAAAACATTTGATTTCTCTACCCTTCATACCACCATTCCTCATTCACAACTGAAGGAAAAGTGGAAAGGTCTAATCCACCGATGCTTTCAAAATAAAAATGGCAACAACAGATACACATACCTTGTCATTGGTAGGGATAAATCATACTTTGTTAAAAACCATTCTAAATCTAACAAAAAATATACAGAGGACGAAATTGTTCTGATGATTGAACAGCGACAAGTAGCCCCAAAAAACTGAAATGAGCACGTAAGTATAGTCATGATTAGCGATGAACAGCAATGAGTAATAGAAAAACAGCGACGAGCAAGAGAAGAGCAGCGATGACGAACAGCAACAAGCAGCAGGAGCAGCAGCAGCAGCGAAAACAGCGCCAGGTAGCCCCCAAAAAATGAAATGAGCACGCGAGTATAGTCATGATTAGTGATGAACAGCAAAGAGCAAGAGAAAAACAGCGATGAGCAAGAGAAGAGCAGCGATAACGAACAGTAACAAGCAGCAGGAGCAGTAGCAGCAGCGAAAACAGCGACAAAAAGCACCAAAAAACCGAAATGAGCACGTGAGTATAGTTATGAGTAGCGATGAACAGCGACGAGCTGCGAAGAGCGGCATGGAGCAAGAGAAGAGAAACGAAGTGCATCATAGAACAATGAAATGGACCGCAGTTGCTAAGGCGGTTGCTAGAAGGACACCCCTGCATTGACCAAATGGTGACAGCTTCAGCTGGAGGTAAGGGGACATAATCCAATCCTACCTTTGGTATTCCCTTGAACGAACGGAAAACATCACCCGTGGTGAAAAGTGCGGGAAAAGAGATAATCCAACAGTACCTCTGTACTTCATATACTCTCGGACTTCGACATTACATTGAGAGTATCAGTCCCTAGAGACTCGATGCGAGCCCCTTATCCTATACAGACCGAAGAAAGACCCAGAGTCGACCGAGAAGCGCAGGAAAAGGGGAGATAATTCAATCCTAATTCCGGTCAAGCAAGCGCAGACGACACATCCGGGTCCCAGCACGTGACTAACGTCACTTCCGTAAACACATCAAGAAAAATGGCGGAAAAATCCGCTACGTCCGGTTGCACATGCGCGCAATCACTTAGGTTCCGCCTACACATGCGTAGGCGACAAATCCGGGTCCTAGCACATGACTGACGTCACTTCCGTAAACAAATAAAGAAAAATGGCGGGAAATCCGCAACTTCCGGTTGCGCATGCGCGCAAATCACTAAGGTTCCGCCTACACATGCCTAGACGACATATCCGGGTCCTGGCACTTGACTGACGTCACTTCCGTAAACAAATGAAAAATGGCGGGAAAACCCATTACTTCTGGTTGCGCATGCTCGCAAACCACTTCCGTGTACTTTCGATTCGATTATGTGATTTCCGGTTCCGGTGACGTTATATCAGGCACCTCCTCAGCACCTCCTCCTCAAATGCTAATGTGCCTGTCCCCATATACTACTATCAGGCCATATCATACCATGTCCTTTCGTTCCGGCTTTATGTAATATTTTGTTGCGATACTGGGTAAAATTATTATACGCAATCCATGAATTTAAAAACACAACGAAATATATATTTTCAATCGTTTTATCAATAGGAAATAAATAGCTCGAGGTCCTTTCCAAGAATGCAGTATTACCGTTTGATCTTTAGTAAATATATCTCAAACGGATGAGTATCAATAACAATGTTGACAGGGAAGACGATTTAGCTACAGGGAGAGATTTGGGCTTAGATAAATTATTGAAAATAACTATATACTCCAAATGAGGTAAACGATGCCCCAGTAAAATATTTATAAGGTTTTAATAATTAATTAATCTAGTGAATAAGTAATTTCTTTGGTTTTGTTTCTAGCTTCGGCAGCAAATATTGTTCTGATAACATTTTGTTTTGATCAAGCGTCTAATGGATATTAGTTAAGATGATAACGATATCGTCGATTGCACGTGTGAGATTTATTTAACATTCGATTTTAAACACTTTTAAGTAATTGTAACTGGCAATTTGATTTTCGTTTTTTTTTTTTTTTTTTTTTTTTAAATCCACGAAATTCAGAACCTTTGTCTTTTTGCTCTAATCCACGAAAATTGATGTCAACGAAAATAACTGAATTCACAGTAATCTTTTCAACGCCTAACTCATCAGTTATGATGCATGCAAGAGGTTGCATTTCAACTAATCATACTACAGTGGAACCTCTGTTGATTTTGAGAGGTTCCAGACTTTACTGAAATCCGACCGGAAGTAAATAAATTGAAATAACGAAATACATAATTACTACATTTGCATGGTTTTTTTTTTAAATGTTACTAAATCGTAGTCTTTTAGGTAAACTGTTACTTAAACGGAGTTTTTCCAGTACATACCTATAAGACTTTGTTTTAAATACGCTTCTCAATGAAGAGAATGAAAGTTCGGCCGGTATTTAGAGGTGTATTTGACAGGAATATATATGTTTAGGACCGCAAATTATCTCCAGTATTCGGAATTCAGAGGGGCCGGTTTTTGGAGGATTTTTTTACTTGAAAATATAGATGAGAATTCCGGACCAGAATAAAACGTTCGGTTTGCGGAGGAATCCGGTTTTCAGAGGGACTGATTTAGGTTTAGGGGAGTTCCACTAAATAAGACTTTTCAAATTGTAAGATGAAACTCTGTAGATATAGCCTACATTGTAGTATAAAGTACTAAGATGAATGAATGACGGTAATACCGAAGCAAAACATGTAAGAACGAATACTAAAAACCTTTTTTTTTCAAAATAAAAAAAAGAGGAGCTTAACTGATTAAAAGGGAATTGAATGATTAGTCGGTGAGGGAATCCTTTAACAGAATGTGCAATATATATATATTTTGTTTCGCTTTTTTTATCTAGATAATCCTACTAAAATCCAGCTGTGCAGATTTTTTGGTCAAACAATATATTCTTGATTGGAATTTTTTCTCAATTTCGGTATTGATTCCAATATATTTTCTAAACTATTGTTCATCTATCTAGTTAAAAAATACCTTTATCCACACATAAATATGTAACACATGTAATAAACATGTTCGCTTATAAAATATTCATATAAGGACTTAAGTTATAAATTCAATATTTTAATCTATTTTTCCCGAATTTCACTTTTCAAAAATCATATAACAAACCTGAAATGTGTATGTAATTGTTCATATAAAGCTGTGTGAAACTTCATGAAAAAAGTTGAAATTATGAAAGTTATAAAAATTCGTCATGTTACATTTACATTTTCGCTATATTGTGAACTTATATTGTGTTTACCTGGAAGAAACGTTATCTTCTTTAGAGCATTTAGGCTATCCCGTTTGCTTATCAAACATAGCCTCACTTGATCGTATTTAACATCAATACTGTGCTATTAAAGTTTGGAAGTCAAAACCCTTATACCACATACAGCACTAAACTACAGATTGTTTAAAACCGGTCATGAATTTGAAAATTATCTAGAATTTCTCAGTGATAAAAATAGACGTAGTTTATGCAGATTTCGTACTTCAAATCATTACCTGCCGATAGAAACTGGAAGATGGACACAAACAGAAAGGCATAATAGAATATGCTAACTCTGTAATTTACATGAAATTGGGGACGAATTCCACTATGTTTTGAAGTGCTTTCTCTTTGGAAAGGAAAGAAAAAAATTCATTCAAAAAAAGCTTTTCACACGACCAAATGTTATAAATTTTTCTACACATTTCAATTTTAAAAAACCCGAAACGTTACGAAAGCTCTGTAAATTTATCGATATTATTGATAAGAGAATACGTTCTCCTTGAAAATCCTTACATTATACTGTTGATGTCATGTACTGTATTTGTTTTGCTACTGTATGGAATGTCTCTCTTCATTCTGTAACCTTTGTATCATTGGTTTTGTGAATAAAAGACATATAGCACGTTAGCACGAACGTGCTAACAGTATTTTAGAAATCCAAATGGTAAAAAGAGCGGTTTTGTCTGGTGCTTGAAGAAACTTTTGAAGAAATTATGTATGAAACCCTCATAGCGTGACAAATTGTTAAACATGACCTTGCTTTAAGATACTTTATTTAAGAGGTACAACAGAGTCATTAAATTACATGGTTTTTTTCATATTATAAAGTATCGGCAAAAGAATTTCGAAGCGACAAAACCGCGGGAAAAGTCCGTAAATTCGAAATAGAAGAAAAAGACAAAGTCATGAGAATGGAACTCAACAAACAAACGCCATAATGATACATGTATAACTAAGGGAATAAAAAAATATAATAAAGGGGACAACACAGCACAGAACCAATCAACATTGATAGGTCATAAATATATTTGCAATGGGCAGTGGATAGCAACGACCAGGTATAACAACCATGTATATATATATATGGGTTTTTAGGGACTTATCAATAGCCATTAATAATTCCAGAAATTTATCATATATAGACACTGTTTTAAGGGGGTACCGAACACCTAAGAGAGTTAAATCTTATCAGCTGAACGTTTTAATCACATAATATTAGTAAAGAGAAATCAAGCAACTAAATGATCAAAATTAGTGTTTGTCAAACTGCTATATATCCAATGAAATTATTCCCGTAAATTTTCTGATTCAAATTTCTTGAATTTTTTATCAACAGGTCAAAGTAAATATTTCGTCAAAATTTTATGAAAATTAAACGAGCCAAATCTATTTTAGTCAAAGTGTTGGATACCCTCAAATATTATTTTATTAATTTTCCATTTCCGCTAGTACTTTGTGTAGCTATATTTTTTATTACCTAATTGCATATTAATTACCTTTCTATTGGGCATATTTTAGTTTTAACCATATTTCACTTTTAATTTGTCTATCGGGCAATATTGCCCGGTGTAGCGTTCTTGAGCCCGCGATCTTTTTACCGCTTTATTATTGGTCAATTACATGTGACCAATAAAAAAGAGCTTCTCGTATCATTTATGACTTAAATATAAAATTAAAAATTACCGGGGAAAATGGTGACTGATAGGGTTGTGTAACAAGAGCCTGACTGGGTGGCTGCAAGTTACTGGATTGTACATGTATGATGCCCCTGACCACACAATGGACGAATATGGTGTATGACAATGCCAGGCTTGGTGACTGAATGACTTAGTCGGGTACCTGGTACTCTGAATTTGAAACTCTGGTGCAAACTAACACTTGAGATTGTTAACTGTCAAAGATTATACTATTTTTTGAACTTGGAGAATATAGTTAAATCAATAATCATAATTGATAATTATATATAATAATAATAATTATGATATTTAAAAATATATAGTTATGAGAAAGGTAAATTGTCACTAATTATGTAACAGATTAAAACATGTCATTCAATGTCCAAACTGGAAACATCAAAATTGCATATCAAAACATGTTAATTTAAAGTCCTAGATATGATGTAGTGTACTAAATAATCGCCTGAACGCTTTTTTTTAGGAAAACAATATCCTTTGTGAGGAGCAGAATGGATTCCGCAGCAAACGTAGTTGTGAAGAGCATATTTGGAACGATAATAACATTACAACAAAAACTGCGATGAGAACTTTTTAATGAAAAAAATAATCCAAACGGCAATAAACTACATACATATAGACAATACAAAGAAAAAGTAGAAACAGAAAAATATTTGAAACTTCAATTGCCGAGATCGGTCCGACGAGTTGTTGCCCTGTTCCGAAGTGGATCGCTCCCTTTGGCAATCGAGACAGGCCGATACGCACGACCGCAAATACCAGTTAATGGAAGAAGTTGTAAATTCTGTCCGAATGACGTCATAGAAAACGAAAAACATTTTCTAATGAACTGCACTATGTATGATGACTTAAGATATAATTTATTTTCTCGAGCCAAAAACTTTATAGAAAACTTTGATACTCTTGATATTGACAGTCAATTTATCAGTCTTATGAAATGTAAAGAAATACAATCCTCATTATCATACGCACTTTTCAATTTTTATCAGAGAAGAAAGAAATTTATTTGAATGTTAACATATATTTTTCATAGTTATATTTTTAAAGTCTTTTATTATTCATCGTTACTATTGTAAATTTTAAGTACAGATATTTTTAGCTAGATCCATTTATTTAATATTATCACATTTAAATTATCTTTGTTTCCCTAGAAATATATATATATATTTTTCCTTTTGTTAGTTTTTATTTAAAGAAGTGTATCCGGTTTTTTTCAACCATTGCTTATGTTTTTAATCTGAAATCCTTGTATCAATATAGTCTATCTAATATTAATTGATACTTTTACTAGTAAATATTTTAAAAGCAGTTTACTCAATGTGATAAACCAGTAATTATTTTTGAATTTTATAAGTATAATACATATATATATAAAGAAATCCTCACTCTATTTTTTATATAAATGTACAGTTGTCTGATGTGTTTTAAAGTGTCTCATAAGTCTATTCTAAGGCTGGATATTTGATCTCTGTTTGTATTATGAATTGTTGTATATATATATATTGTCTGATCAAATATGTGACACTATAATAAAATAATTATTTATTTATTTATTTATTTATTTATTTATTTATTTTATGAAATGTAAATAGAAATGAAAATATAAAATAAAATACATTATTTAACACAGTGAATTAAAGTCCAAAATATTAGAATTGCTAATTTTATATTTAAGTCCTAAATGATACGAGAAGCTTGGTCACCTACAATCTGTACGCCTCATAAATATTCATTACAATTGATGGATTTAATTCATATGAAAAACTCATAAATTTGTTATTGTTAACTGTTTTGAAAATATAATTTAATTATTTTATTCTTATTTCTCTATCCCAAAATTCTGAAAATATAATATGCATCCCAAAACTAGTATTAGTATATCAAAACAATTCCCTCGGTAGTAGGAACCGCTCAAGTGTTCTATTGACCTCAGCTATTGACTTCAGGCAATAGAACACTAAGCTGTTCCTAGTATCTGGTCTATTGCCTGGCTACACATTAAATACTGTATACCACGTCATATATCGAGATTCCCCTCACGTTGGACGGCTATTTTTAGAAATGGCTTAGGCAGTGCAAACTCCGTACAAAAAACTGGAAAATATCTATGAGAACCTGGTATGTTTACCTTTTTGTATCCATTGAATAATTATCGCCTAAAATGATTTTGTTTAAGTTTTGAGCTGTCAAATGATTCGATGCAAATTTGTCAACTACGCCAAGTATAGCAAATTGCTATAAACGCAATGTACAGTGACCTCAAAAGTCCGAAGCTTATCAAGAACATCTAAGAATCATCGATTTAGTCATTTTTTGCGAGAATTGTACGGAATTTATTATTTGTACCAAAACAAATATCCAAAACGTTGAAAAGCAAATTCAAAAATGCCCAAATACGTATAGAAGATGTGCATGTGTATATGAGGCCATTCGAAATATTATTAGATTTTACATGTGAAATTTTAAGCTTTTTTAAGGAGTATCTCCCTCGTGCATAGCTCTGTTCATAAATGGTTTTGGCTTTACCCCTTTTGGTCATTTTTGAATTTGCTTTTCAACGTTTTGGATTGTTGCTTTGGTTTTCAGTATTTTAGGCCAAAAGCACAACGGATGAGTCGTAAATCGACGAAATGTGCACATCTTGTGCATCAAACTTTGTATCAAAGAATCTTATTTTAAAAATGTTTATGGACAGTACATATGTTGTATAATCATCTCACCATACACCTTTTTAACCTAGATCTTGGTAAATTTGCATATTGTTTATGGACATATGAAGATGTTCATCAAGGCGAATGGTATGATTTGAAGAATTTGTGTTAGATTTAATATTTTAATTTTCAAGTCTAAGTTTTAAATATTTACAAATTTGAAAATGTTTTTATTTCTTCATTTTGATGGACTCTAAGTCTATAATGGTATCGCCAGCCCATTTGCTAGTATTTTGAAACTAGCCCAAAGTTGATACTTTAAATTTACTGTTACAAAATTGTAACATTTGTAAAAACTAAGGAATATCTCCTTACATAGCTCTGTCCTTAGATGGTTTTGGCTTTACCTCTTTTGGTCATTTTTGTATTTTTGAATTTGCTCTTCGACCTTTTGGATTGTTGTTTTGGTTTTTCAACATTTTAGGTCTTGGGCACAACTGATGAGTCGTAGATCATCAAAATTGGTATCTCCCTCTTACATAGCTCTGTCCTTAGATGGTTTTGGCTTTACCTCTTTTGGTCATTTTAGAAGTATTATACTAGTCTATATATAGAAATTAGCCTGTCCGTCCGTCTGTCGGATTGTCTGTCCGAACAAACTTCCATTTCAACCAAACTTGGTATATAATGACAAGTAAACTCTGCTGTATTAAGGATTTTGGTCTGCCCAGTTGGACTCAGAAATTGTGAGACAAATCACCATGCAATTTGTCATCGCAACTTCTCCAATATGCTTCATCAGAAGGTCATGAAATGTTGTATACTGCAAGATCCTAATTTATTTTATTTAGATTTGCACATGCGAAGGATGTCCTGGTCCATTTATTTTTTTTCCCTGAGTTATACCCAGTTGGACTTAGACATTGTGAGACAATTCACCATGCATTTTGTCATCGCGATAAGTCTAAGCCCCCTGACTGCTCCTCTTCGACATCTCTATTCAGTTATAGTCCTGTGGGGCATGTTATCACAGGCGATCCAAACCTAATTGATAATCAAAAGCTAAAAATATGCTAGCCAAAGGTCCCAAATACCGAGAACCTCAGCCAATTAATTGGAAATATATTTTTAAATTGCTGATGGATTCTGTTGAGGACTATTCCAGAAAATTGACTTCAAAGGAACAGGAGCCTGCTGACACACTTTCAGAATGGGTGAAGGCTATTAGGTCATTGATACAGATTCGAATTAAAAACCCCCAAAGGTCTATGAGCACTAAAGCTACATCCATCTTTAGAGATCCTAAGGTTGTTGAAACTTGACTCGCCTCCATGACAAATATATAATTGCCCTAGCGGACAAAGCCCCTAATAACATCGTTTTTGTCTGCAAGAACTATTATTTTGAGTGTTTTAGAAACGAGTTGGGAATAGATAACACTGCAGGTAACCCAACTTATACACCGATCACACTCACTAACCACAAGACCGTTCTTTATTCCTTTGGCATTTCTACAAGACGAAATGGATCTTCCTGCTCTTTATTGGATTCCTAAACAACATAAGAATCCGTTTAAACAAAGGTAAATTGCTGGGTCAGCTAATTGCTCTACAAAACCTCTTTCAAAGATTTTAACACTCATATTGACATGTATTAGAGAGGGCCTTCAGAATTACTGTGAAACATCATATTCCACCAGTGGTGTCAATCAGGTGTGGATTCTTAAAAACTCAAAAAATTAAATACAATATCTAAAATCAAAATATTTGGCTACATGCAACAGTATAAAAACATTCGACTTCTCTACACTTTTTACTACCATACAACATTCTCAATTAAAATATCGATTGAAACAACTAGTTCATCAATGTTTTTTCAAGAAAAATGGCACACCCAGGTATACATTTCTAGTTTTAGGTAGAGAAAAGGCTTATTTCGTTAAGAACCACTCTGATTCTGACAATAGGTATTCTAAAGATGAAATTACAAACATGTTAGATTTTCTCATAGACAACATATTTCTTGAATTTGGCGGTCGAATTTTTCAAAACAAACAATTGGCTTTCCAATGGAACTAACTGTGCTCCTCTCCTCGCCGGTCTGTGATTGTACTATTCATTCAAATGCTTCTACGTGAAAACAAAAAGAAACTAGCGCAATCCTTTAATTTCACTTTTCATTATATAGATGACGTGTTGTCGTTAAATAACGATAAATTCCAAGACTTTCTACATCTTATCCCCCCCAGTGAACTTAAAATTAAGGATACTACAGATACATCAAAGTCCGCTTCATATTTGGATTTGTTTCTCGAAATAGACAATGAGGGACATCTGAAGACAAAACTTTATGACAAACGTGATGACTTCGACTTTCCTATTGTTAACTTTCCCTTCTTGGGTGGCAATATACCAGCATCGCCTGCATATGGCGTCTACTTTCTCAGCTTATACGATATTCAAGGGCATGCGTGAGTTACCATGACTTTCGACAAAGAGGATTACTGCTGTCACAAAGAGGACAAACATACCTAAGGAGCAATCCCAAAAGCTTCTTATCAGGGTTTTATCAGGGATAAGTTGATGTCATCATTTAGGAAATTTTACGATCGTCATCACGAATTGATTTGAGCTGGAACTGCTTACCCTTCTGGAGCACCTGAGTTCACTCATGGTTTTTACAGGAGTTCGTGCTGTTCATTGTTTTTTAGTTTTCAGTGTTTATTTGTTGTGCTTGTGGTTGTTCATTTGTCTTCCCGGGTTTTGTCTGTCTAATGGATTGCGTTTTTGGGATTGCTATATTTGTCCTCTTTATACCTAGTTGGACTTTAACAAAAGTCAAAGGTCTAAATTGTTTTTATTTCGGTCATTTTTTCTAACAGAATCTATTACAAAAATTGCTGACTTAAGATAACTTAACGTGCTTCTGGCGCCTTGAAATGGCGGACTGCTCTGTGCAATGGGTAAGAAATTCTTGCCTAATTCCAGCTCATAGCTACAGATGAGAAAAAGTATCAGTCACCACTATTTTGGCCATTCCCAGGTAATCCACACCATTTGGCTAAAATATTTCTGTTTTTCAATCTCGTCAGTGCCTTGGTTAAGACAAGAAATATTTGAGCTCTCGGGTGAGAGATACACCCGCCTGATTACTGTGTCAGTATTGCAATTGTCTAGAGGGAGATGGCGCAAATATTACATTCGGTATAATTGGGAAAGGCTTTACACATTATCATTAGGAAACATTAACCAAAAATATTTTATGATTTTGAAATTTCATTTTTGTATAAGTGACTCAGCTTCGCCTCGGTTAAGTGAATAAAGGTCTTATTCTCTATGTAAAATATTTGTACATAAAATATATTTATATTTTTGTGAGTTGATTAGCATTTATTATGTCAATAAATTGTTTGTAGAGATTTATTTCATTTTAAATAAATATGCTTCACTTAATCAAAAATGTTTTACTTTGTCAGATTTTTTATTTATTCCTTTTTATAATCAGAAAGGTCACCTAGGGTAAATAGACATTTTCCCCTAAGTGAATCTCTTAATCACTTGTCTAATAAGATGCCTTTTCAGACCAGTAGTCATTCGTGTAATAAACCAGACAAATATATATAAAGAGACAAAGCAGGGAAGACTATGAATGTTCATTCAAGTGGTGATTTTTTTTTGTTTTGGACATCAGAAATAGTTGTAACTAGGCCTCGATCAATAAGATGATAAAGTATATATAATTTCGTTGTACTAACTCATTAAAGCATTAACATTATCTTATCAATAAAAGAAAGGTGAAGAAAATTGCGGAAATTCAAATACGAAATTTATGAATATGCCTCTCTAAAAAAAATCTACTTACATTTAGATAGGTACTGGAAATAATAATGTTTGTTTACATTTTTATCTGAACATTAGTTAAATTCATGGCAGCTAATACTGTACTGACAACAGAAGTAATTGCAGATGAAAAAAGATTCCATTCGCACATAAAAAATGCTTTTAACAAGATTCCATTTAGGCACTTAAAAATTCTTTTAACACCAGTGAGCGCACCACAGGGAAAGCACAAAAGCTTTCTAACACTGACTTAACTTTCTGTTTTTTTTTTATTCTTTTTTCTTGTTTTTTTTCTGAAATTTGGTTGAATTTTCCTCGCTCCGTTCGACAATAGTATCTTGGATCCTGGCATCTTTTTGTCAGTAATGTTAAATATTATCCTTTATATCAGTCCAAGATAATGTCATTAGCTTTCTAGGGGGTAAGGCAAAATTAGTTCGTTATCTAGAAGGCTGAACACGGTATCTTTGACTGGGATGAATAATAAAATAATGAAATCAATGTCAGATTGCTGTGTAAACATGGTATATGGAGGTCGTATATTTTGGTGTTTCATTCTCATGTCTGTCTTTTCCTTTGATGTATTTCATTTTATGTACTTTTCCCACAGTTTTGTCGATTCTTTTGCCGATATTTCAAATATGATGTTTCGTTTGCTTGGTTGCTTTTTATTCATCTCACGATTTAAGTTTTATAAAATGTATAAAACATGTATTAATGAGGCAAAATTCGAGGTAATTCATTGCATTATGTAAAAAAAAAAAAAAACATTCTAGCAATCGTTTTAAGGCTTCAACTCATGCCAAAAAAATATATTCATCACTAATTGAGTATGTTTAATACGTGCACACACAAAACGTACGTGCCTGTTCCAAATCAGAACCTCTCATTTCAGGTATTGTCTCAGGAATGGATTTTGTTAGCATATTCTTGGTGACCCTTTTCGAAATTTTACACCAGTGTTTTTGTTGGGTATTTGGTATTTTCTTGTTGTGTGGTTTGTTACCCATTGAAAGCTTTAAGGTGACCATCACTGTCATGTTAAATATTTTCTGCTAAAAATACCCCGTATTCTCTCATTTGTATGACATACTGGTATATGTCATTATTAAAATACATGTAATTTTATACGGCGTAGAATTTTCTTCTTATTTTACATGTTTTATATCTACTATGGATTTCAATAAAATACGCGAGCATTGGATTCAACAATTTAAATTAATGTGTCCATGTTTCACAAAAAAAAATTATACGACTACGATTTAGTGTATACAGGATGCTAAGCAATGACGTCATAGTTACGAAAATAGTTGTCGTACGATTCTCCGTGCAGTGGGTCCAATCTAATTGGTATGTGCACTGCTTAATTTGGTATGTGCTAAGGAAAATGGCGGATTCGAAGCGGACGAAAAGTGAAAGGAGAGTAATCTAAGTGTCGTCTTGTCAAACTACTTGATTTATGTCTTATAAAATTATGACGTTTCGGCTTCCCATTTATTCAGGGAAACAAACGGATAGTCAGTTTGTGATTAAAAGCTCCATGTAAAAAGCTATTGAAGGAAAACCTGGGAAGGATGCTGGAAAAATTTGCAGCGTCTGTATTTGTTTGCAGAGTTTCACCATTTTTTCGACTGAAAAATATTGCCTTTCCATAGACCAACGTATAGAATATCTAATTCAGTGGAAGATACCCATTTCTTAGTCATTTCATAAGATTAAAGCTTTTTGTGTGTGTGCAAGGCGGTGTACGCTTAGATTTTCTTACGTGCGCCGTCTTAACTGCTTAATATCACAGACGTTTAATTATTTTAGAAGCAGTCCATTGATATTTATCCGAATAATCTTAATAACTACCAAACAGTTAAGTTTAGTAATGATAATAATCACCATTTATTTTAGACATAGATAGTCCATAGATATATACAAATATGACAAATACATAGTTTTATGATATACAAGATGAAAAATGAAGAATCAAAACACCAATAAATATCATTTGAAATTTGAATTTCATCACATCAGTCAAAGTTCATATAATTCTCATTATATCATTTTCTGAGTAAAGACGAATTATACCATAAATCATTACCAAGAATAGTACGAACACGTTGATTATTAATAAATCCAAACTGATCATACTATTAACAGATAAAAATATCATGCTTTACTTTATAGTTCCTTCATCAAAAAGTCTTTTGTTACCGAGGAAAGCGGACTGCATACTTCAAGTTAGATTTGATTCTGTTTTTTATTTTTTATTATTGTTTGTTTGTATGCCTTCAACCCTTTCTTGGTATAATTGTGCTCAATAAAGATTATTATCAGACAATCGAAAACGTTTACACACGATATGTAGATTTACGTCTAATTTCCTGAAAACATCTTGCATCATTTCTGACAAACATACCACTAGCACTACATTGAAACCCACCAATATTCTGAAAGCATTATTATACATTATTTTCATTTTGTTAAGAGACAACATTCCACAGTTGGACCATAATGATACACAATAAACATTCATGCAATAAGATTCAAGGGCCTGTATTTTAACATCAAATGAACACTTATTGAATTTACGTTTCAGCAAGTTCACCTTTCTACATATTCTTCGATACGGTCTTTTGATATCAAAATCATCATTTAAATCATTACATATCATATGACCCAGATACTTAAACAATATATCGTGTTCGTTATCAAAGCTTTCACATATGGATAATGAAATGTGTCATAAAATACCGAAATAAATTTGATGCATTGTGTGGCCTTTTCGTTGATTGACTACTCTTCAGCAATGCTCGAGATCAGAGTGTTGGAAATCCGGTTAAAGATATAATGATTAATTAATAAGTTTTCTCAAACCTGCAACTGATGGACTAATAGACACATGTACAATCTGCATAAATACAATTATTTAGTGGTATTCCATTTGAAAAACAACCAACAATGGCTCCAGATAACTCTTTGTTCAGATCATTAATAAAACAATTTAACAGATAGGGCTACAAGATTCCTCCTTGTCTTTCAATTCGCCCTTCTGAATACAATAAATCTGGATATCAAACCATAACATAAGAAAACGAATAATAAAGATTGAAATGTCTGTCTTCAGTAAGTTTGGCAATAAAGTTCGATGACCAAACGCCTTGCGTATAGCTTAAAAAAAACAGGCAAACACAGGACTGCTATGCGTTACATATATAGAAAGATACAATTTCTTTAAAAACGAATAAACATATGTCAGTAGAGTGGCCATCCTTAATCATGTTAATAGAGTAAAATCATGAAAATATCAGTTTTATTTATTGTTGTGTTAAGGAATAGGTTGTGTAAAAATTGCATTGAGGTGGACGATGAACAACATTTTTTCCACATTGTAAATTGAATTTAACTTTACGGAAACAATTGTTCTGTAATATTTGAATAATCATTTTGGATTCCACTACGGATCCACCATTAATTAAATTAAAAACTATTCTTGTCTCCATAAGAAGTTTTGTCTGTGATTTGTGATGTTATAAAGCGTGTTGGTCAAAGGCCTATTACATGTATTCATCAACAATATTGATATTTCCATGATTGATTTTTTTTTCTTTTTTCTTGTCACTATATCGTTTGTTTGTAATTGCTTGGGTGTAAAATGTAAATATAGATTAATTTTTGTGGTTTTTTTTTTCCTTTTTCCGTTTTTTTTTTTTTTTTTTTTTTTTTTGTTGTTTTCTGTTTGCTTGTTTTTTTGTTATTGTTTTTTTTTTTGTGTGTGTGTGTGTGTGTTTTTTTTGTGTTTTTTTTGTGTTTTTTTTTTTTTTTTTTTTTGGGGGGGGGGGGGAGAGTATTTTTTTGTTTAATAGTTTGTTGTTTTGTTTTTATTTTATTAAGAAGTATTCCGAGATATTTTCTTTGGTTTTAGTAATCAAATGGTATTGTATTTATGTAAAAAAAAAATATACTCGAATAATGAGCCTATGTACAATTTATTGGAGCGATCACCCCTCCACCGCTTCTTTGGAGCATGCATAGACATTCCTTTACCACACTAAAAGCACATCTGCAGTTTGATTGTTTCTCTTCAGTTTTGTATACATTATTCTGTATATATGATCACGGAATGCGGATTTTGAATTTGCATATAGTGAGAAAGACAAGGCCTTATTAACATGTATACTTAATACATGACCAATACAGCTTTGGAATCTATCTAGTGAATTTTTTCCATCGCTGTACAGCTGGCTGGCGATAAAACGTGTCGTTTTCTTTACTATATGTATATATACCCTTAAGTTAAACCCTTAGAAGATTCTGATGATAACGTAACGTCATAAAGCTTCCATGAGAACGTTGCTAATACCAACCTCGCAGTCTTGAAAAGTCCCATGATGGATGAAGACGTTAGACTTTATTTGCTCTTCTAACTGTGTTATTTATTCATAAATATAAATAAAAATATATATATATATATATATATATATATATATATATATATATATATATATATATATATATATATTATAGAATAATACATGGCAAAATCCGTATCGCATGCTGTATCACCACGAGGAACCAATATCAGTCCCGAGGGCCGAAGCGATACGGATTTTGCCATGTATTATTCTGTTTATCATATATTTTAATAGATCCAGATTCATAAGATATAACAGGTCTGTGATTTATCGTTGTTTACAACCGTCCGAAAATATAAGAATAAGGGTAGACAAGAATATAATGATTTTCCTGCAGTTCTTCAGGTGAATTGGAATTGTTTTTGTTTTCATAGACTTCCTGATTTGATTATCCTGTTTCATGATAATCATATAAAAATTCGGAATCTTTCATACTAAATGATATATCCACATCGGAATGTCTCTAATAACCTTATGACATGCTCAATATAGAGCTATTCACAAATATACATGTATAAGAGCATTTTGAGACAATTTTTTTTCATGTAATTAAATGCATTCACTTATGATATTGTGAGCTGTTCCCACCTTAGAATACAACACATATTTCCCTAGATATCGGTTTATGCTGCCCTGCATTAATTCAAGGTGTCAGGTTCGTATTCTCCGTCATTAGCCTTTTTAAACCTTGCAAGTAGCAAATGTAGCTCGGGGGAGAAATGGTTTCCAAAGTTAGTTCATCAGTCTCTCCCCCCATTTCAACTGAACGGGGACTCCGTGACATGGCAGTAATTGTCGTCTGCAACTGACAATAATATTCGAGGAGTACCGGTTAGTAACATATGAGAGGTTCCGAAAGGGGTGCGATACAGGGTATGCGATACGGGATTAGCTATGCGATACAGGGTATGCGATACAAGGTAGATGATACAGACTAGAGAAAAGAACCTTTATCAAATATACAAAATTCCTGTATTTAGTATTAAATATATATGCTTTGTGAAGGGTCCCTTTTTTATACCAAGGCATGTTTATATCTTAAAGGGATTTGAAAAGTTTATTTTACTTTTATATTTCTTGAACCGAGGACATTTTCTATGTATAATTCGATGGTTTTGGTGTATGACAAAGTAACTGAAGAGTTTAATGAATATCTTTTTTTTCAAACATTGAGAAATCATTGTAAATAAATATGAAAAAGTATCTGTAGTTAGTAAATGGTATACTTATCTTTCTTTTAAATATTTAGTAAAATATATGAAGTAATTTATTTTTAAATGTTCATAAAAGATTTTATATCATAAAAAATGTTTATTTAAAAAATGTATATCTATTTATGATCAATTATTTCTTAAAAATAATTAATATTTAGAATATATTGTTGGTGTTTGGTTTTTTTTTTTTTTTTTTTTTTTGTCATTTTGAAAATGTTTCAATTTTTTCTATATTCTCAAATTAAGTTTTTAATATTATAGTACGAAGCATTTTCGTATATCCAGAATCAACTTTTAATTTTAATACATTAAAGATACAATTTCTGAAATTAAAAATGCATTTATTAAAAGATTTTGAAATTATTTATAGTCTTCAATGACTCATTTAAAATATGTCTCTTGATTACGATCGTATAATTTTGTCTGTTTGGTGGATAATTAAACTGAAGTTATTTCGACCTTAAACTGTTTCAAGTGCTACATTCTATTAAAAACGTCGATCAAATCATTCTCAAGACATATGCCTTTAAAAAATGCACATACCATTTCGATGTATACCGCCTTGGACATACCAAAAAAGTTTTAATGTTATGATATGCTAAGAAATGGGTAACTCCAACTGAATTAGATATTCTATACGTGTACGTTGGTCTATGGAAAGGCAATATTTTTCAGTCGAAAAAATGTTGAAACTCTGCAAACAAATACAGACGCTGCAAATTTTTCCGTTATCCTCTCCAGGTTTTAATTCAATAGCTTTTTACACGGAGCTTATTCACAAACTGACTATCCATGCGTTTCCCTGAATAAATGCGAAGCCTAAACGTAATAATTTTATAAGACATAAATCAAGCAGTTTGACAATATGACACTAAGATTACTCTCCTTTCACTTTTCGTCCGCTTCGAATCCGCCATTTTCCTTAGCACTTATATTACCAAATTAAGCGGTGCACATACCAATTAGATTGGACCCCCTGCCGTGAAACATGGCCATGAATACTATAAATAAATATATGTGAAAAATTATTTATTATATAGACATTATCCCCATCAGTGTTTGCACGATGACGGGGGATTATCGTGCATATCGTTTCGGGTATATAGACCCAATGCAAGCAAACGGAAGACAGAAAGATAGAGAGGTTAACTATACACATAAGTGCACACAGGTATAACCGTTATACTATATAACTACCATGTAACATCAGTACACTACACTAAAATAATAGACTTTCAGATTGGATGAAATTGAATTTGACTTTTTCCTCAGTGTGCTGCTTCCCAGGTAACACAATGATGTTCTTAGAACGTTTTTAAAACGTTGTCAATAATGTGGTAAAAATATCGCAGAAAAATATGAAAAAAATGTTAAAATGTATGGCGCAGTAAACAACTTGTTGATGGACCGTTTAATTGATCACCCTTTAGGCATAATTGATAGTTTCATGTTTATCTATATTAACCATATATCATTAGAAGACATTTGTATTTACTTCCAGTCATTTTTAAATTAAAGAATATATTAACTGCTATATCGTTTAATATATTCACAATGCAATCCGATATATTTTGGATAACAGTGATGCGTTTTGCAAGAATGTCACTTTCTTTTTAGGAATGATTGGTTTGTTTGTATTTTGATAATTCCAATTTGCTATTTTCATTGAAATGTTAGGATCATTATGAAAGAAATATGATTATCTCAGTTTTCTTTCAAATATCCCAAAGTCTTTCATTATTTGTTTTTCAGATGTTTCACAAATAGGGACGAGATTTACATTTTAAAACCGAAAACAGAAAATCCAAACATTTACACCGTAAAAAAAGTGTTTATCGGTTATTGTACACCAAATCGATTTAACATGGCAATGGATATAATTACGTTATTATAAACTATTTTTATCTGATATCCAGAGAATATTTTTCAAAAATGTTCTGAAAACGTTTTGCAAAAAATCTTTTTACAATAAATTATAATTTATTTCCGAATTTAAAAAATATTTTACCAGAATGTTTATTTCACATATAGAAAACATTGAATAAAAATATGTTTTGAAACATTATATTGATATTCGAAAAATATCATGAAAATATTTTAATAACATTTTAAAAGAAATATTCTTAAAGCGTGAATCAATAATTTTTATGATAAACATTAAAGAAATATTTTTCCAAAATGTTTTTAGAATGTTTGGGAAAATATTTTTACAGCAATTTATTTTCACATTTTAAAAATATTTCTGTCAGAATATTTTATAGAAATATTACCATAACATGAAACATAATGTTTTAAAGACATTTTTCAAAAATATTTCTTCATGATATTTATTATACATTTTTAAAAAGATGTTTTTCGGATATTTTTGAAAAATGATTTTACAGAATGTTTATTTCATGTATAGAAAATGTTATATAAAAACCTTTTTCTCTAACATTTTATTAATATTCTTAAAATATCATGTTAAAACTAGGAAAATATTATAAAATATTTTTAAAACATTGAAATAAGATGTTCTTATAAAGTGATATAGTAATATTTATTTGAAACGTTTCCGATCAATGTTTCAAGAGAACATTATAAAGATTATACAAAAGAACATTTACATGACATCCTGAAAATATTATTTTGATAACATTTTTGAAAAACATTTATCTGACCTTATAAAAATATCATGAAAATGTTTTGTCCTACTTGGGTTAGAGATACGTCATAATAAATAATTATTATGTAACATGGATAGGTATTTTAATAACATGTGTGGATCATTGTGGAACGTTAAATGATACAAAATGACAAGTATTATTTACTTTATTTATTTACGATAAATTTACTACATGTAGTGGTCTATATAAATATTCTCTCAGATCAGCAACATCTGGACTTCTTCATATTCCACAACCTAAATCTGAATATTTCAAAAGAACGTTTGAATACTCCGGTATTAATGTTTGGAATAAATTACCAATTGAAATAAGGGGAACTAAAAATTTGGAAACTTTTAAAGTAAAAGTATCAGAATATTTTATTAAGCTTCAGAATGATGGTACACAATCTGTCCCGTAAACATTCTTGCCATTACAAAACATGTTTATACATATTTTCTTTTTTTTTTTCTATTATTGATTTTGTATTGTTTATTGTATATGTAATCTGATTGTAACATTATATATTGTTTTTTTTTTTTTTTTTTTTTTTTATTTTTTTTTTTTTTTTTGAAGGCCTCTAGTGAGATTAACATATTGTATTGTTAAATGAGTTACCTTCGTTAAATAAAGAATTTAGTTAGTTAGTTAGTTAGTTACAGAACAAGTGTTAATCTGTATCTGATTTATAGTTAAGGGGCGTGGCAATTTTCTCGAGTCCGTTAAGGACTAGAGAAATTGCTACACCCTCCACTGTCAATCAGATACAGATTATCACGAGTTCTGTAAATGATTTGTGGAATGGTCCAATGATATTAAGACATGTTTTTTGTACAAATGGCTTTTAGAAAGTTTAATTTGCGACAAAAGTTGAAAACATGTGATCCGATATGGCCAATGGCAGCTACAGTATTCTGTGTTCTTCTATGTTTCAAAGCTATTTGGTTTCATAGGCTGTGACGAGCACCATGACTTCAAATGTGAACAGTTCGGGATAGGAAGTGACACCAGAGGGAAATACATTCGCTTTATAGGAAGAACAATGAAGACATACAAAGGTGGACTTGGACAGATGAACATCTCTAACAAAGACATCAAACATTATTTTAACCTGATAAGTTTTTAATCATTTTTTCACACGATATTTTAAAATATGCTGACAGATAAGGAGTGTTTAAAAAGTGACGATTTTAAATAATATGAGATGACGACAAAATCAGTATATTTGTAAAGGGGCACCAGCACCATGTCTTCATTTTGAGTTATTCCCCTTTGTTCACGTTAATATGCTTTGTTGTTGCGAATGGTACTATACGTTTTTATACAATCGAAGATTTGTTTATTAAGTTTTATAATAAATATAGTAATTTGGGTCTTACTTTATTCATAGCGATTCGATATTCTCTTGTTTTTGCACGATTACAGTCATATGTCATTTTGCAATTTAATTATCTACAATTGCAAGTTTAATTGGTTTTAATAGGTGCTTCATATAAGATGTTGAGCTATATTTTTATTTGTTCGTGACTACGGAACATTATACGCCAATTGACAAAATTAATATTCCACTTTCAAAGGTACTTGTACAATAAAAAAAAACATGACAACAAAACTCCGAAGACGGCCAAAGTGGAAAGTTCGTGAAACGAAATCACATGCGAAACTAGTCATATTCCTGACAGGCACACTTTTGAATGGGGGTGGGGGGGGGGGGGGGGGTAAATAAAAGTTCTATGAGCTACGATTCTGCATCTCATCATTTCTTTTTTGTTTGAATAACCGAAATGTTGAACAAGAGATACATTTTTTTCAATTTTCAGGTGATAGATGCATTGCTGATCATTTCAGTTTGTACATCAAGGCATTAGGCAGGACAGGATCATTCTACCGAAGGCAGTTACCACTAACTATGGTCCAGCCGATCCGCTTTTCGAATCAGAACATTGCAATTAATAAACTTAAGTCATTTATGAAGGTCATTTGTGATAAATGTGGATTGGAGAGCAACTTTACAAACCACAGTGGCAAGAGAACGAGTGCGACACAGCTTTATACAGCTAACTTGGATGAACAAGAGATCACAGATCTCAAACTGCCATCCGAAAATATAAGAGGACAAATTTCGATATTAGCCGAACTGTTTCTAAAGTACTAGACCCACCAAAGAAGGATCAAGATGAATATGACTCTATGTCGTCGTTGCCAACTGTTCGCCGCGTGTTGAAACCCGCTAAGTTAACACGTGACAATATTTCAGAATGAGCGCAATTTGGAAAACTGTGGTACGTCAAGTGTTTCAGAATTGTGAAATCTATTATTGGATGCCTAATAAATTTTGACAGTTCGGCTTCTAGTATTATTAAATCAATAGCCGTATTCTTTTTGAAATTCAGATTCTTCAGTTCATTTGATTTTCATGTATTCTTCTTGATTAAACGTGTACAAATTATAGATTATTACATGGCATTTTCTATATTGGCCCTGGTATCATCCCAAAACTCCCATATCGGACTGAGGGCTTTAGCCCGAGGTCCGATATGGGTCGAGGGATGATACCAGAGCCGATATGGAAAATTCCATGTAATGATCTATTTATTACATATTTAAAAAAATTAAAAAGAATTTTAGATTTTAAAAACGGAGAAAAAACAAAACAAACATAAAAATATGGATTTCCGAGGGCCAATACGGATTTTCGAGGGCAAATATGGATTTCGAGAGCCAATATCGATATTGGCCCCGAGGACAAATAACCGACTCCGACTTCCGGCTATTATTGGACATGCAAAAACGTACATATTAGTACAGAACATGTGATAATGTATTTTATTTTTATTTTATTATATTTAGATTTTTTCAGCATAAAACTAATTGTCAAAATCTCTATACAATAACTGGAGATACAGACAGTTATTGTACTGTTATAACGTCATATGGAGCTCCGCCTCATGATTATTGAAACTGTATCTAATTTAAAATTGACAAAACATCAAAGAAAACAAATGAAATCATTCCGTAAATCCTAGAAATAACACTACGGATGTTAAAAATTAGCAAAATTCTTAGTAAATTCAGTATTCATTTTAAAAAGCATTTAGCAATATTTCCAATCTTCCGTATAAGAGATCGTGTTGTGACATCATTGTGTATTTCATATGTAGAGGTACATGTAGAATGTTGTATTGCTGATATTTATTCGATATCCGTTCGTTTTATTATTAATTGTAATTATGTCGAAAAATCTGAAGAGAGCCCGATTGAATTATTAAATACTATCATTATTGATGATAATATTTAATATATAAATATAGATTCTCCTTTAAGTACGAGTGAGTTATGGAATTTCTCCACCTGAGATAGTTAAATTTTCGATTTTCAACATGAGAGCCTTTAGCGAGCGTGTTAAAATCTAAAATATAACTATTGAGGGTGGAGAAATTCCATAACTCACGAGTAAATTGAAGGAGAATCTGTTTCTCCTATGATTTTCGACAAAAACCTCAAGAAAATGTTGCTATGTAGTTTGTTTACATAGACGTCATTTCGGATCTTCTCTAGTTTATCGTTCCAATAACTGTAAAAAAAGGGCGGTAATACCCACGTAGAAATTTGATCACCGGAAAGTTGTTAAAGATATTATGTATTTTTATCCAACCGATTTAAGACGCAAAGAATAGGAGAAATATATACTTAATGGTTATCACGAAATCTCTTCAGGTCTGGGTTTCACAAACATTCCTACGACTACGATGAAAACTGGTTCCAGGACACCAACAAAACAGAACCGTAAAACAGATCACAATAACGCCTCATTGAATACTGGTACGAATATATGCGATACGAAACACAGAGATATATCTATTTATATAAAATGTAAATGAATGAATCTATACGTGTACAAGATAATTTATTGCATTAGTGTTTTTACAATCGTAATTTAACCACTAGTATTAACGGTACAAACACAGTTGTTCACCTACAATATAAGAAAACAACTGGATTAGATTCAATGAAACACTCACATTACTACCAGTCATGGTATAAATATGCCATCTTCGGCAAAACATAATAGTCAACTCTCGTTTACTTGTGGTCCAAAACTTTGTTCTGTATAATTATATGTATTTTGACTCCTGATGTGTCGAAATTAAATGAGTCAATATTTGGGTTGTCTCGAAAAAGAATTACGGTCCCTATATTAACAAATACATTTAAATTCTTGTTGCTACATGTATCATGAAGTAACTCCGACGTATCAAATTATTACCTCGGGGATAAAAATGGCTTCATGTCGCATCAACGGTTAATCCGAAAATCAATACATTTCCGGCTATTAACCACTGATTGATGTACGATGGTCCTTTTTTTTACCTTAGGTTACTTTGACTCGTTATCTTAGATAAGTATTGAATTATTGACAAACTTGTCATGTTTGAATAAACTTGTTATTATGTTTAATTAACCTCTGCTTAGGTCGAGCTACGGATGTGTCGAATCTTTTCCATGATCCCCACAACTTCGGGATAACGAGAGTTGACATTTCTGTTAGTAAACTTAATCTAGTTATATTTACCAATGTCCTTAATTTAAAAAAAATAATAGGAGAATCAAAGATAAATTTCAGTATACTTACTACGTAAGAAAAAAGTATAATTTATACGAATTTTACTTACAAGCCTCTGTTCACAAAGAACAGGGAGAGATGCAGCGCAGGCATTTAGTTGAAGTGCATTTGCTTGTGATAGTTGTAAACAGTCAGGTCCGGCTGTTAGCGCTGTAAGTAAAATAAGACATAGATAAATTTCTTACAAACCAACAAAAACTACTCTCACAGACTCTTATTATTATTATTATTATTATTATTATTATTATTATGGTCTTTCCTTTCACTATAAGGAAAGACCTTACTGTATTTCTTCTGATTATTATTCTTTTTCCGCCAAACTTTAACGACATTTCCCCACAAAAGTATGTGGCATGTTGAAATGATATTAGGTATCAAGTATCGGTTGACCAAAAGCTATCTTGTGGTTAGGGTACCACGCCGGAACATTTCCTTTATAGCGGTTATCTCCCCTAACACTGAAAACCTTGTTATCATTCAAACACCGTAACCATAATAGGTAGAAAAAAAACAAAGGGTGGAATTTGTTCAGGACCAGACCTTGGTTCTTCGTTACATTTGGATTGAAAAGATTCAATGACTCATTGGTAGGGTTATGCCCCTTTGAAAATTAACCGATGTCAGTTGACCCCTAAAACTCAGAAACCGTAAGTCGTAGCCACCTAGGATCTTCACCAATGATCATTAATTCATGTGACCTTGAAAATGCCTCAAGGTCAAAGGTCAAAGTCATGACCTAGATTTTGACCTTAGCTTGTTATCGAAATTACTCAATAACCGTAAAAGATGGCTGATAAAATGTAATAGAGAAAATGTGTGTCTTATTTATAAATGTAAATATCTACATTTGTTATATTGGGTCCAAAATTATTGGACCAACCATTCTGGATCTAGGGCACCAAAACTGTTTTTCGGGGTCTGAAATGAAGATGTTTTGCTTATATCTCAAACGAGGTTAGAAATAGAAAGAAACTTTGAATCGCAAAAATGTTCAGCATAATACGATCTACAAAGTTAGGTCAAGGTCAAATGTCAAAGTCCCTAGCAACGACGTAAAAAACCTTAACAACCATATATTTTTTGAACTTAGAAGGCTATGAATAATATAAATATGACATTTTCAATACTGGAAATGAAATATTTGTCCCTAGCAACGACATATAAGTCCTTAGCAACCACTTATTTTTTGAACTTTAAAGGCTATAAATAGTAGATATGACATTTTTAATACTGGAAGTAATATTTTTATCCTTAGCAATGACATAAAGTTATTTTTGTCCTTAGCAATCACTTGTTATGAACATAAAAACCTTTAGCAACCATATATTTTTGAACTAAGAAGGCTATCAATAGTATAGATATTTATTTTTTTCCGCCAAACTTTAAAGACATTTCCCCCAAAAAGTATGCGACATGTTGAAATAATATTAGGTATCAAGTATCGGTTGACCGAAAGCCATCTTGTGGTTATGGCACTATACCGTAACATTTCCTTTATAGCGGTTATCTCCCCTAACACCGAAAACCTTTCTATCGCTTTTCCTAAAAAATTCCGGCAAACTTTAACGACATTTCCCAAAAAAAGTATGCAATATGTTGAAATAATATTAGGTACCAAGTATCGGTTGACCGAAAGCCATCTTGTGGTTAGGGCACTATACTTTTTTTTTGTCTATTTTATTTATTTCCCAACAGTTACGCCCCTTGCCAGAAATAGAGGGGCAGGGCCTCTTTGTTGCAAAACTGGAAACGTGAAAAGGAAAGACCTTATCATTTGTGCTAGGCACAAATGACCTTTTAATTATTATTACTATTATTATTATTATTATTATTATTATTATTATTATTAATTTGTTGTTGTTGTCTCTATTCTTTCTTAATTTATGCTTGGTATTTAGTTCCCACTAGTGTTTAATTCTCCACATATGTATCTAAAAAATAATTTGAAATTAATTGTATTGACTGTTTGAAATCCACAATCCATGGCATAATTTTGCAAAGTAAGTAAATTTTGTTCAGATCCCCCCCCCCCCCCCCCCCCCTCGGCCCCACACTTCATGGCAGGTAGACCTTGACCTGATGAACATTTTTACTCCGTCAGTTTTGCTCTAAATGCTTTGGTATTTAAGATATAAGCAAAAACTGGCGGCCATGTTTCTCCGCGGATAGAAAATAAAAAAAATACTTTGTTCTAGATACCCTAAGGATCATTCTGACTAAGTTAGGCTCGGTGAATAACGGTTTTTTCAAAAGTCAATAACTCCACAAATTTACCTCATCAAAAGACAGTAATTATACAATATTTCAATTTTGATATACAGATACTTTGCATTGTGGTGACCTGTACGTCTGACCTTTAAATACCTGTGGTGATGTTATGGTGTGTTTCTGATGCTGCATTTTGTTTTTCTTTACAAATTTCAGTGCTCCATTGACATGTTTTTCCACCACATGCATTATACTTGAAATATGTTGGGGATGCGATCAAGCGGATGTGATAAGAGTAGATAACGATAAAGGGATATATCATATATTTAGAGTGTAATATATACATTTTAAATATGCATTGTACGCGACTTTACAAGACAGGTATCACCTACCCTATACCACACCGCTAAACCTATATCGCACATCCTATATCGCACCCCTACTCGGAACACACTTTTATTCTGTTCTGAGTTCTTCGAGTGAAAATCGATGGTCTATTGTTGAAATATATGATATAAAGAATACTTCATGGTCAAATATATATGACATGCTATCAAATCTCCACCAATATCACCAAAGGTCATTGAGGTAATATTGGGTACGCGGGTTGATATAGCATGTGCTATAGGTTTGGCCATGTATTGTTCGCCATGTAATGCGAATGAAAGTAAGCATTGAAAATAACTTAATGAAAATATTTCAAATACTGATTAAGGAAGTAAAGACGGTCGAGATTGATATAATCAGTAGCAGGGACGAGATGGGATAAAGACGATTTTCTTTTTGTGTATGTTTTGGTATAGGCTCATGTGAGTTTGATGCTGAAAGAATCGGGAAATGAAATAAAAAGAAAATTTTAACAGACCGCTGTGTATTTTGTTAAATACAGTTCGTGAAAGAGAACTGGCAACGGACTATTTCAATCGAATTTGGTTTATATTTCAAAAATTTGAACTTACGCAGTACCAGAAAATGACAAAGTTAATAACAAATTGAAAAAGTCTTGTGCTGTCATCAAATTTTCTAAAGGTACCTTTTTTATATTAAATTTGATATGTTTTTATCAATCAGATATCGTAACTGCTGTATCAAAAGTTAGAGAAATATAGATTCTCCTTCAGGTACGAGTGAGTTATGGAATTTCTCCACCCGAGATAGTTAAATTTTTTATTTTCAATCTAAAATTTAACTATAGAGGGTGGAGAATTTCTGTAACTCACGAGTAAATTGAAGGAGAATCTGTTTCTCCTATGATTTTCATGAAAAACCTCAAGAAAATGTCGTTGGTACGTATTTTGATAGAATGAACGCCATTTCGGAACTTCTCTTGTTTATCTTTACAATAAACGTAAATAAACGGCGGGAATTCCCATGAAGAAATTTAATCACCTGGAAGAGGTTAAAAATATTATGTAATTAAACACGTCAAGAACAGGAGAAATCATAAGACAACATTCTGGACGAGGAACAAGTAGGAATAAATCATACATTGTTTGCTCAAAATTGAAATGTCATAAATTAATTCAACATACGGGTTGGTATCGTTACTCCCGCTGGTACTTGCGTCCCTGAGACCAATGCTGCGCCTGAAGTGGTTCCAGAAAGGGCATTTGCTAGTGTTGTATCTGAATAACCAATGTAGGCCGGTCCACCTTGTAAAAAAACACAACATAAAAAGAAGACCTAAAAATTAGACATTCATGTAATAATATTATCGCCTGTCTTAGGTTGTAAAGATTTGCCGCAAAAGTGTAATGTTAAATATTAATAAAGAGAATTTCAATGTCAATTATGTATAATTTTTTAAAAATATTGTAGGGACTAGATTTGGAGAAACCATAATTTAAAGTCTAAATATTGGACTTTTTGCAGCGTTGTTTACGTGCGTTCTATGTATTTACACATCTGTTTGCCCAAACTTGAAGTACCATATTTCTGGAAGTATATAACGGGCCATACATTATTCTTTCGATGTTCAGATGCAGTTCAACGTATTCTAGTTGAATGATAAATTTTATAAAAATCTGAAATATAGCCCAATTAGCAGCTAGATTTCAACTTTAAATTGAATTTTAAGGCATTTTACACATCTAAAGGGGCAATGTTTTTTTTATTTTTGTGAATATCAGAAGAGAGACTGCCTTGAATAGATATATGCTAGTACAAAAGTGACGTTACATAATCTTGGAATTAATTATATCAGGAAACACTGAGGATAAAATTTATTGACAAATAGATGTAATGAGTCCGTTCTATATTTGCATTAACTCGTCTAAATCTGGGTAATGTGTAAATGTCTGGCTTCTTTAGGAGAAGGTCATAATTTAAAAGTGTAACTTGTGTTTGTCAAGAGTCATCCTGGAATGTATTGAAAACATCGATTACTTCATGTCTTCAGATATCAACCCTATTCTGCATTCTAAGAAAATAATATCTTTCTGCCGACAAATTTCATTTCTTTACTCGTTGCAGATAGGAAACTGTGATATCTACCACTCGACTGACAAATTTAAGGATTTTACCCGGGGGGGGGGGGGGGGGGGAAGGGGGGGAATTCTCATACTTGTGGAATATACGCTTATATTTCAAAAAGATTCGTGATTTAAGAATCCATTAATCTTATCCTTTTATGTATGTATATAATTATGTATTTATACTTTTTATATTTCTTATAAAATGTAACTCTACGTGAAATATAAATTCCACATCTCCTTTAAGAGCTCCAATTTGTTTTAGCACTAATTTTCACTAATACTTGATGAACGATAAAAGTATAATCCATTCACACAAAATACTTTTTACAAAATGTTCTCTCCGTTGTCGGCTCTCTTCTGTACTTTACGGATATCATCGGAGCGAAAATGACGTAATATTGTTAACAGGCTACCCAAAAAAATAACTGGAAGATTCCATTTTCTTCCAATTTTTTTTTTTTTTTTTTTTTTTTTTTTAAATCTATTTCCGTCTCACGAACACAATAGTGTGCTTTCCTTTTTTCATCAAGCGATATTTAAATTGTGAAGCAACGGGCGTCTGGTTTTATGTATGGTCGTGCCATAAAATGCTGCAAAGCCCCGCCTTAGTGACGTATCCAAACATTGGTAATGGCGATCACGATAAACAGCTTGTTTTTGCACGTGATTATCCGTATTGTATGGCGCGGAATCAGAGTCATAAATATCAATTTTAGTATATACTAAAATCGATTTTAGGGTATCCTAAATTCATTTTAGCATATACTAAAATCATTTCAGTATATACTAAAATCAATATTTATGACCTTGAATCCGCGCAAATATTTCTGTATAAGTTGAATATTTCAGTATATGCTAAATTGATTTTAGGCTATCATAAAATGATTTTAGTATATACTAAAATCATTTTAGTATACCCTAAAATCAATTTAGTATATACTAAAATCAATATTTATGACCTTGAATCCGCGCCAATATTTCTGTATAAGTTGAATATTTCAGTATATGCTAAATTGATTTTAGGGTATCATAAAATGATTTTAGTATATACTAAAATCATTTTAGTATACCCTAAAATCAATTTAGTATATACTAAAATCGATATTTATGACCTTGATTCCGCGTCATAGTATTGTCAATGTTGAGTAAGTCGATTGAGATTAAACTTTAGTAAAACTTCTTTGCACTATAATGTGAATCTTTATTTCGTAAAATCTGGCAATAAAACAGAACGCATAACATTAATATTGTCGGTAAAACTTAAATTTATGTCATCAGTGAATATATAGATATGGGCAAACATTTCTAACCATTTTCAAAACTTATTCGGGTATTATCTTATGCAAACAATGTGAATAAAAATTAACAATTATTCAGCCAAATAAGACACTTATTTCTTTTCATATATTCCAGAAATCTTTTCCCTAAACAACTTCTAACTTTAACCGTTAGATTTATATTAAATCATATATTAAAATTTCCAACATTCCTAAATATAAATTTGCACAAAAAGCGTTTGAATTGAGAATGCATTTCAGACTACAAAGCATATGCTGTTTACTATTTTCTTCTAGTAGTAATACTTAACAGTTGAGCAATGAAATCTTGAGGAAAGCGTGTATGGTAAACAAAAGCGTGGGCTATACAACAAGTCTTTTGTGGTAATTGTTATTGCTCTCTACAACACACAGAAAACCTCGTGCAAACACAACTGTGTTTTGTGGTGATGGCCACCACCCATATTAGAATACGTAACTAAGGCGCGATATGGCACGATAATATGTTTGCAATGCATTGCTTTGTGTAATACACTCAGAAACCTAATCCGATGCAAACAACTTTCACACCAACCAACATGGCCTAACCAGTTTAGCATCAGTGATGGAGTTAGATTATTTATAGAGAGTCTGGCCGCTTCATCATGCAGAAACATTTATCTATTGGGTAATGTTCACTTATACGTGATGCTTTTACATAATGATCTATTAGAGATTCTAATGCAACATAACATATAACGCCCTTTTTGATTGGATAACGTCAAGCGTAAAATCCACGGTTTACCGTCGGAACCATTGACGACAACGTTGCGCAAACGCATTTGACGTTTCCGTTTACGCGTCGCCGGGTAAACTCAATTTGCGACGGTAAAACCAACGGTTTACGTCGGCAACTGATAAAATACAATACAGTTATCCCCTAATTTATGTGTCGATATGGACTGTTGATATAGACTTTAACCAGTTTACAGGTAATATATGCGAGATCGTCTCCTAGTGAATTTTCCTTGCATCTTGTCTAAATAAACTAAACTGGCTCCATGGAAGGACTACTTGCAATATATAAATACAATTTGGTATACATCACCGTGATAACGAAGCTTACTGAACTGCTTTGAGACGGAAAATTTGACGTTTTTTATTCAAATAGTTACATATAAGACAATCTGTTTCTATTAATTTATAGGTAATTTATTGAAGTTAGAACGGATGATTTGAGGCTTCCCACACAGGTCGTAAGTCATTTCCAAACAGGAGGGAATAAACCTTTGCGTACACGTTAGATAAGGTTTTGGATATATTAGTTTTTTGCAAACACAATGGATTATCCTTTTGCCAACTGACAGGACAAAAGCACAAAAAATAATGGACATTTGCGCCGGGAAAACATGGACTTCTGCGCCGTTTTTACCTTTAAAATTACATGTGAAAAATTGCTATTAAAATTTGGAAACTTCAGAAAGAGTATAACTCGCGTATATAACTACATAATTACAATTAACTAATAAATATTAAATCCAAAATCCAAAGTTAAAAAATATATAATTGATAATCATTTTTATTAACTATTAAAATACTTTTAAAAATGTTTTTTTTATCGCCTCGGTGGTCTTGTGGTGGCATGTTCGCCTCGAGTGCGGAAGGACTGGAGTTCGATCCCCGGCCGTGTCCAACCCAAAACATTCAAATTGGTATTTGCTGCTTCTCCGCCAAGCACACGGCATCTAAGAGTAAGAGCAAAGCACTAGTTGGCCCGGAGTCGGTATAGTGTGTTCGAGTGGGGTGATCTGTCTTCCTGCGGGCAGTTATCTTGTGAGCTAGCACATTAAAATTAATGGTAATTGTATGGTTCAACAATGCAGGAAAACCAGTATTATTATATATTTTCTATACATGTATTGTGCCAACAATACTGGTTTTACCAGTATTGTTTACACACAATACTGGAATTATAGGTATTGTCCTGTTCAAATTCTAGAATGGTGGTTTCATCAGAATTGTAAAATTTTGCAATTCTGGAATTTCCACATTGGTATGCAGATAATACCAGTGGTCCCAGAATTGTGTTTATCGCAATATTGGTATACCAGAATTGCGCTGTAACAATACTGGGATACCAGAATTGCGCTGTAATAATACTGGTATTGCCATAAGTTTAGACTTACAATACTGGTATTTCCATGATTCTTCATGTCACAATTTTACTTTTTTCAAAATTTTAATGACTTAAACTAGTATTGTAAAAGAAAAACACAATTCTGGTACTACCGGAATTGTGCCAAATGCATAATTCTTTAATTATTCAATAGATTTCGAATGAAATGACACCTCGACAATCGGATTTCGGATTTCTCCAATCGAAATAGTTACATCATGGAATTTTAAGCATGAGCCTTGGCAATAGCTTAAAATTCCGAAATTGGAGAAATCCGATAAACAACGAGACATAATGTAAGGCGCTGTTTCTCTAATTTCAAAAAGTGTTAAAAACTTGTCAAGGGCATCAAATTCTGCCAACGTCTTCCCGTCATTATAATCACCAGTTTATATTCATGCGAATTTTGTATTGAAAAATATCCGACAATTTACAAGTATTTAGCAATAAAAATCAATACAATTTTTTATGAAATAGAATTTAAAAACGTCACTTTTTCCAACACCGACCTAGAAACTGTTAAAGTGGCTGAAAATAAGATAAATATAGTTTCTTACATTAGTACGAGTGGATTATCAGATTTCTCCAATTAAATTTCGTAATTTAACTATCAAGATTGAAGAAATCCGATAATCCATGTAAGACGCAGTTTCTCTCATTTTCAAAACGCTTTAAAAACTGGTCAACGACATCAAATTCTCCCAACATATTCCCGTCACTATGGTCACCCGTCTGAATTAATGCCAATCATCTTTGAAAGATATCCCAACAAGTCGAAGTTTTTGTCCAGAGTTCGAAACTTTGTTAAGGACATCTTATTTCGGTATTTTGTGATACATTTTATTATTACACTCCAGACGACGGGATCGCGTTTGTTTATGTGTAAATAAGGATTTTTTTTAAAGACAAATTCCGAGAAGCAAAAACTCACTAGTGAGATTATTAATTTTTCCAAGACTTTTAAATTGGCAGAAAATTAGAAATAATTTTTCAGCATTAAGAAAGGTACAAAACCGAAAATTAAAAAGATTCTAATATAGTCAACGGATAATGTATTAGTATGCTAAGACTTCGAAAAATAAATATAATGTGTACGTCAATTGTGTCAATAGTTCCAACATGCACGGATTGTGATTATAAATTTGCATTTATATATTACTTCCTGTTTCTATGTTATAACATGTATATCTGGCCTATTTTTGTTATAAACAATGTGAAAAGTTTTGATCAAAATACACAAGACTTATTGTTTTTAACCGAGGCAATCAAGTTTGCTATGCATAAATCGAGCATAAACTTACCTGTTCCCAAAAATGCCAAAACTGCATCGTAGTCAGCAGGATTTTCAAATTCTGCAAGCACCCCACCATCGGTAAAGCATGCTGCCTAAAACATACAACAGACTTAAACATTAGTGAAATTCTTTAGGGCATGGGAACGATAGGTACTTGAAACCAGAGGCTCCCAAGAGCCTTTATCGCTAACCTGATATTTCCATTTGTTCATTGCTAAAAGGACCTTAAGATAAACATCCATGCCATGTTTCAATCCATTCAGTTATTTTCAAGATGAAGCCGTTTTTATGCAATTCCCATAGGGTTCTATGTTAAAGTAAGTCCCCCGCTGGCAGATATATCTTGGATGACAGATCAACACCAAAGTAACAACGCTTAGCACCTCATAAGGAACATTCATGCTATGTTTGGTTTCAATCCATTCAGCGGTTATCGAGAAGAAGATTTTGGTATGAATTTCGCGTAGGGTCCTATCTTAAACTAAGTCCCCTGTTGGAGGCCATCTTGGACGACGGATCGGCATCAAAGTAACAAGACTTAATCAGCACTTTGTAAGGAACATTTTTGCCATGTTTGTTTTTAATCCATTCCGTGGTTCTCTAGAAGAAGATTGTTGTATGTATTTCCCTTAGTTTTCTATGTTAAACTAAGTTCTCCGCTGACGGCCATCTAGCATGACGGATCTGCAACAAAGAAACAATACTTGGTCAGTACCTCATAAAGAACACTCATGCCATGTTTGGTTTCAATCCATTCAGCGGTTCTTTAGAAGAAGATTTTTGTATGTATTTCCCATTGGACCCTATGGTAAAGTAATTCCCCTTTGCTGGCAGTCATGTTGGATGACGGATCGGCACCAAAGTAACAATAATTAGTTAGGACCTTGTAAGGAACATTTGTATTATTTTTCGTTTCAATCCATTTAGTGGTTCTCTAGAAGTTAAAAATGTGAAATGTTGACGGATGGACGGACGGACGGACGAAAAGTGATGGAAATAGCTCACATGACCCATTGCGTAAAAAACGTGGTGAAAAATAAAGGACTGAAATCAAGTGTAAATTACCGATATATGGAAGTAGATATATAAAACAATGCGACTGCAAACGAGTAATAAACCCGAAAGCGAGATCTACAATGTGTCTCTCCTCCTCGCGTAAAAATAATAAGGTAGGTAAATCTGTAAAAAAAAAAAAAAAGAAGACAATTTATTCGTTTTTTTTAATCTAATTTTTAAACCTTTCCTGTTTCAAATCAACATCAAACCCACAGACAGACTTTATAAAAATGCCAGTTAAGAATAAATAAATCTTATTTAAAAAAGATTATAACTATCTTTTAAACACAGAGATTGGGATAGGGAGGTCAATTTTTTTCTGTCAGACACTAGGCTTGCCTTTCTACAAGATGAGATTTTTAGAAAAAAACTAACATCATAATCAGAAAGATCATTCGAAACTGGTTTTATACTAAAAGTATAAAACTTGAAATTAAATTCTAAATAAGAATGGTGGATCTTTTTATAAATAAGAAATTTTCCGTCCAATTCCGGGAATGTTGATGTTTTCTTGACGTCTTGACATTATTACGTCGACGAAATGTACTGTGACGTTACGTTTTGTGTCACGTGACTTGAGACTTATAAATATCATTCACACACAGAGATTTAGGATATGGCAATTCAACCCGAGGGGTCACATTTTTCTGTCAGACAAGAGGCTTACCGATTGTCTAACAATAAAAAATGTGATCCCGAGGGTGGAATTCCTTATTCTACATCTTTCTGTATGAATGATAAATTTTCTCTCAAGGCAGACCGTAAAAATTTAAAGAAATAGATTGAAAATAAGAATGGCTGCCTTGATGGGAAATATCTTGTTACAAAACGAGGGATTCTAGAGACAAAATAACATCATAATCAGAAAGATCATATGCAATTTGGCTTTATACTTAATGCTTATTCTCCTCTATAAGCAATTTCTTTTTGAAATTTTCCATCCCAATCCGGGAAGGTTAACTTTTGACATTATGAAGTCGACATATTGATGAAGTTACGTTTTGTGTCATGTGATGTAAGACTAAATGTGATATGGGACAATTTCACCCGAGGGTTCACATTTACCAGTCAGAAACGAGGCCTGCCGAGTGTCTGATGATAGAAAATATGAACCCGAGGTTAGATTTGTCCAGTCAATTATTTTTTACCATGACTGATTATTTTTCTCACATTTCTCGCCCGAATATTTAAAGAAATAAACATGGTCCCCATGACATGAAAATGTGGTCTCTTAAACTAGGCAAACTTAAGCAAAATAAATTACATACTTGAAAAGATCTTCTGCGTTTTGGTTTTGTACCACAGGTACAAAACTTTACAAACTTATCTTTTAGGTTGTACTTAAAGGATTTTCAAACTAAAGCTATCTGAATTTCGACGTTGTCATATCATTTGTGCATCTGACTTCAGCGTTGTGACGCGACGTTATATGCATTATTACGTCAAGGGATGCCATGTGATGTGAGATATAAAGAATCTAACACCGGGGAATGTACAAGACCGGACACCCGAGGATAAGATTTCCGGTCCTCCAGCGAGGCTTGCCGAGTTGGAGACGTTGGAAATCTTGCTCGAGGGTGACTTGAGGTTTTCCGTATTGTTCTTTCCATGGTGTTTGATTCTGTTTCTCACCCCAAACACTCGAAACAAACAAGCCAAAAATGAACTGCATGCCATTGTTTACATCAACGAGTTACTTCCCATTTTGGGACGTCATAATATATGAAACATGCGCTCGAGTTTACAATTCTAATGAGTTTAATGGTTCTTTTGAACTGGAATAACATTTTAATGTAAACTTTATATTTGACTAATACTTCTCGTAAAGAATGTACAACTTTATTTTAAGCTTATTATGTAAAAGGCCTGAATAGACGGTTTGGTAGTAAAGGGTACGTGAATTTCTTATCTCGCCCGTGGGGGACCACATCACTCTGATGTCTCATACGGAATATAACTGTCTCAAACATACAGAAATGTGAGAAAAGGATATTCCACATGGATGTGTTACACCGGTGATTGTTGTCTTCAACCGCTTGTAATGGGAGAAAAGGATATTTCACATGGGTGTCTTACACCGGCAAACGTCTTCAATCACTTGTAATTAGAGAAAAAGATATTCCACATGGGTGTGTTACACCGGTAATCGTTGTCTTCAACCGCTTGTAATGAGAGAAAAGAATATTCCACATGGGTGTGTTACCCTGGCAATCGTTGTCTTCAACCACTTGTAATGAGAGAAAAGAATATCTAAGGAACTATTGAAAAGGTGTAAATCTGAGGACAGATAAACCCAGAGAAACAAATAATTCGTCTTCATATGTCTTAGTTTTCAATCTTTAAGACTTACAAGACAACACTGAAAGACTGATAGGTATTGATGACAAGCCGTGACAACTGGCGGTAAACCAAGGAGCCTTGCCAAATATAGCACCCGTCGCACTGGTATCAATCCGGTATTAGTCACGAATCCGCTTTCGAATATGTGATATAACTTAACCTTGATATTAGTAGGCCTACGCTGTTACTTCATTAGTTTCAAGTTCTCTATGAGACCGTAAAAAGTAGGAGAGAAGAAATCTTGCTTAATTTTGTTTAACAGTAAAACATCATCTTGGATATGGAACTTGAATTATTATAATAGTTTTTGTTTTGTTTCTACTTAGTAGACATTAAATGAATCCCTTTTTACATAAGCATAAAAGTATACGGAAGAGATTATGTGCACAATTGGTACAGCAACACTTCTGAATGTAGATTGTTTACAGGAAAACACGACTTCAATTCATTTGTGATTTGTGATTTAGGGCCACCCATTGTTTGTCTTGTTTTGCAAGTTTTTGCCCGCACATGAAGGGTACTTTATTTGTTTTAATGCTCGTATACTAAAGTGACCTAAAACTAAAAAATGAACTGTTGAATGGGTAAACACATAAAACAAAAGACAAAGGGCCCAACATTCCGACTCAATAGCCTCGTTAGCAAGTCAAAAAGCAGAGCGTGGACTGAAAAAATACATTTAAATTTGTTACGACGTTTGAACTTAAGTATGCAATGTACCAATGAGGTTTGTTTAAAATTGATACCTCGGCAACGGAGAGTACCTAGGTGGAAATTAATCATCTGCTTCAGGATTTGTCAATAGTTCGACATTCCATAACTGGTTATCAGCAGGCTACATGTCTGACCAATCGGAAGTGGATGTCAACAGGGAAGTTATTACCATTTTTATCAACGTAAATGTTCCCGAAACAAATGCGAAACAAAACATGTACAAAATTACCTAACAAACAGAGACTTATTTTCTTCTCAGCTTTAATTTATAGTTTGCCTCAGGGAAGTTCAGGGGGAGTTTCGGGGTACCCCCGGCGTCGGCGTCTGCGTCCACAGCAAGTTCTCTGTTACTAGTTGACATATGGTCATATATTTTTGTGTGCAGGTGCACGTTGAAGAGACTGACCATGTGACCTAAGATGAAGGTCACATGACCCATAATACACGATTGAACAAAAATCAGTTTTAACATACAAAGTGACCTACAATCATTACTTGGTGTGAGGATGCATCTCGGGGAGTAATACAGCCTCCCACCAAAATTAGGTCACTCTGACCTACTTATTGCGCTTCATTGGCTTAGATTAAGTTTTGCGTCCGACTTCAGTTATCTGATATCAAGAGACCTACAATCATGCTACTTGGTGTAAGGATGCATTTCGGGGAGTAACACAGCCTCCTATAATCGCGCGTCATTGACTTAGGTTAAGTTTTACGTCCGAGTGCAGTTCTCTGATACAAAGGGACCTACAATCATATTACTTGGTGTGAGGATGCATCTCGGTAAGTTACATAGCCTCTCACAAAAATTGGGTCACTCTGACCCACTTATCGCGCTTCATTGACTTAGGTTATGTTTTATGTCCGAGTTCAGTTCCCTAATACCAAGGGACCTACAATCATATAACTTAGTGTGAGGATGCATCTCAGAAAGTAACACAACCTCCCACCAAAATTAGGTCACACTGATCGATTTATAATGTTTCATTGACTTAGGTTAAGTTTTACGTCCGTGTTCAGTTCTACGATACCAAGCGATCTACAATCATGTTACTTGGTGTCAAGGTGCATCTCGTGGAGTAAAACAGCCTCCCACCAAAATTAGGTCACTCTGAACTACTTATTATGCTTTATTGACTTAAGTTAACTTTTACGTCCGAGTTCTGTTCTCCGATACCAAGCGATCTACATATTGGGGGAACGAGGCGAACTTTGTAATCGTAGATTTCTGATATTCCTTTGTTATACAGTAGTAACTTTTAATACCAATCTAACAAATACTTTATCTAAATTAGCTCGACAGGGGTATATCGTATTTACACATGATATTCTGAAAAGTGCAAATGATAGGTTTTAATCATTTAGAAGGGAGGTCATTCAGTAATTTCACTTTGTGGAAAGATAAGCCATGATATCTGGATATTTGGTTATATTTTATGGCATCATGATGTAAGGATTTTTGATCATTGGTGCTGAAGTCTACAATGTGCGTGTGCTTTTCAAACCTTCAGTGACCCATTGTCGTGTCTTATCAGTTTGCCATTTTTAATCTGATTGGATGTTGTCGCATATCCTGTATCCTTTCATTTTTATGTCAACACTATAAACTAAATAATGTTTTTTAGGTGTTGTCCAATAAGAATAAAGGCAATCTTACCTTTGCCAAATTGATGTCGGCAGCATTACCAGATGAAGCAAGTCGGTAACATGTTCCTGCAATTCCTCCGATAGATTCGAAGCCCGAGCCCGCAGGTCCTGGACAATTAGCTTGAGCGGTGCATGCTACAAATCAAATCATACCGGAATGATTAAAATAACAACAGTATTTTCTTAATGGAAGACTTCAGAACATCTTTAGAATTCGATTTTCCTTGATTTTCCTCCCATTTCTTGCTGGAGTTTTTAGGAATTTTGAACGTTTGTTTAATAACGTATGTTGTATTTGTCATCATTTATATAGTTGACAAGGAAACTTCTCAAAGAATTTTTTCTTCAAATACTTCGAAAAATATTATTGAAAAACTTAGTTATAACGATTATGACACAATATATTGGTATCCTAAAAGATGGTCAATTGAAGGGATGGTGACAAAAACGCGCACATTCACAATTTTAACAATAGCCAGCAAAAAGATATCAAATTGAAAGCCCGTACTGACCCATAGTTGGCTACTGATGAGTCTTTCAAGGATATAATCTTTTTCGCAAACTTAAAATAAATTTGCCATTAATCGTACCTAGCTATCATTTACCACTAGTTAGCTAGCGTCGAACATTTGAAAGCTTTTTAGCAGCCTGGTCTTGGAGGAAAATAACAATGTCAGTAGTGATCGAGATAATGGTCATAAAACACCACATAAATTTAGTCATTAATGTATTTGATATACATTTTTTGCACTTTGGAGATAATGATTTTATTTACTATATCCCAGCATCAATTGTGGATTTGAAAGTTGCAAATTGAGTTTTCTTTATTTTTAGTGAACATTAAATAATGTAAATAAATGTTATCTTTGTTAAACATTTATAGAAATACTTCGAAAAAAAATGATATTTTTCTTAGCATAAACCACAGCAGTTTAAATTTTTTTTTTTTTTTAAATATTCCGAAGAACTTTGTTGCTTCCCTTTTTCTGTATCGTTTCCGTTTTTTTTTTTTTTTTTGTTCACAAATAGTACTATAGCATACATATAGTTTGGGGATGAAAATCTTGATTAACAGTTTCCACGGTATTCAGCAGATAAAAAAAACATAGTGGGGATGGGGGTACATTACCAAGGATCAGTACTTAGTTTCCATGTTTTTTGTGAGTGAAAACATTATGGCATCTCAACAATTTCCAAGATATCAGTCATTCAGGTAGAATTTACCTTGGTGAGGCGTAATGGGGAATATAATGCACTGCAAAAAAGTATTCTTAGAAACAGGTCAAAAATACAAAGTTGATGGAGTATTTCCCAAGTGTTTCCCGGTTGTAAATCAGATAATGTACATACATTGTTTTTATTTTTTTGTTTTATTTTTTTTTTTTCATTCACTTAAATTGTTATATTTTATAGAGAAAAGCATTACAGTGGACAGTGAAAAAGAGTAGTTTTATTTTCACGGGTAATCTTGGGAAAACATTAATATGGCGAACCAAAACAAAACAAAAATTACAGCTGAATTTGGAAAAATGGATATCATCGTCAATAATCCTACTTTGGCACTATAACTGTAGACTTGACACTTGACTGGTAATGTGACGGCTGCCGTTAACGGAGCAGGACATGCTTTCCTCTTCCAGAGCACATGATGTCATTCCCGGATATATATGGGAGTTCGCATTGCTTGTGCTTTAGTTTCTGTGCTGTCTTGTTCTAGTTTTGTTTAGTTTATAATACGTTTTTATTCTTTTAGTTATACATGTATCCTTGTCGCGTTTGTTTGTTGTGTTCCATTCTCCTGACTTTGTCTTTTCCTTGGACTTCGAATTTGTGGACTTTTCCCACTGTTTTGTCGCTTCGGTATTCTTTTGCCGATATTTTGAACTAGATTACGTAATTCCTATTTCTAGTAAGAGCCGTGAAGGGAAAGTCCTCTTTTAAGAAGTTCAGAAAATAGAAATACCTTTACCAAAACCCTTTTTTCTGTAACCTATCCGACTTTGAAACTATAATTTTAAGGGAAGTGTTTCCTTTTATTTGTATCAGTGTAGGTCAGTTATTGTAAGCTACTGTTGATATAACTTTGGTATTCGAATTTCGAGATTAGTTATTCTGTTTATTTCATTGAAATATTCCATGCATTCAGAAATTTTAACGAGAAAATACAAGGGATTATGTTTTTATATGATTACGCATCGACCATTGTATAGCAACGTCGTTGGCGACGGCTATTGTTACGTCACTTCCTAGAGTGAAATATGACTTTCGATTTCACTGGGCAATTTTTTGGCATTGATCGTTTTTTCCATCTGGTATCTATTTCGGGACAGTATGACGCCTCCAAAAACGCCAATCCCCGCCAATGAAAGAAGTAGGGCCATTTGTCCCTGCATTTTTTTTTTCACTCCTATGGCCATTTTCAAAAATTCGACTAAAACCTTTCAAAATATCTTGAGGCATAGCCTGGTATGTGGTCTCTAACGATTTGCTAATAATAACTAAGAAGTAAACCACTAAAAAGATTTCTACATACCTCAGTCATGTGTCAGTATGGCTTTGGGAGACAGGTCTGGCATATATTTGCCAAATTAACGTCTTTAAGACAGTTTTTCAACGTGAAATAAACTCTGACCCAAAACGAATTTTGGGATGTAAGTGAGATTATGTAGCTCCTTTCATACGAAATAAGAATGGTTTTAGTTCTGAATTTCGTTCTTACCAAAATTAAACAAAGTTATCCAAATTGACCCAAATCGCCTATATCCACGATCTTTGCATGAAGAAAACTAAATTATTAATTATTAAGCATGATATTTTTGTTTCCTAACATAAACAAAGGAATTTCAGGTATTTCTTTCTCGATAATAAATAAGATCGTTGGGAATTAAATTTTTCCGCACTGAAGTCCACTTTTTGGTGAAATAAAAGGTTTTCATTGATTTCCCCTACGCCAATCTGTTAGTTTTAGGATATTCATTTTTTACAAAAATGTGTAAAATAAGATCAATAACAAAAAAATAATTGGGAAATTTAAGATTATCTTCCAAATTTAGTTAAATAGCTGCGGTGTCAAAATTTGATATTAGCAAAGTCTGATGCGCTAAAAATGCGAATATGAATGATATATATGTATGATAACCTTTGTGTGGAGTTTTCAATAATAGTATACTTTTATGATGACAAATTTTTTTTTCGTCCACCGTGTGGTACATATATATTTACTGAATTTCATTGCTACATACTTGCTGTCGGGCAAGTGGTAGTGGAAGGACAGGTCGGACAACTCGTTGTTGTTGTTGTTCCGCCTAATAATCCAATCAACGCTGGAAGAAACGCTAAGAGCGCCACTGCAAAAAAAAATAATATAATTTCTTTTATATATTCTTTGCATAAAAAGTTGCTAAAAGAAAGTATTAATGATTATGAAGCTCAATTCCTCTTTAATAAATTCAAGTTTTTACGGGTTGTACTACAGTGATAAATTGAACATCGTTCCAATGTCCACTGCCACCGCAAATATTTATGTTTCCATATTTGGAACGTTATAATTGATTTTTGCAGAAAATTATAATTACTCCAAGAGAGTGCGATTATTTTGAAAATTTTCAAATATATTTAAAGGGTCATAAATCTTTTCTAACAGGACGCATCTTCGAACTAATTTGAGCTTCCTTAAGGTGATATTATGAAAATCGGATGAAAAATAAAATTGCTAAAATTCTAACAAGATCATTTTGCAAATTATCTAAATCATTAAGGGGCATAACTTCTACTAATATTCTTTTGAAACTGACTTATCTTCGATTTCGCTTGAGCTATTCTTAAGATAAATCTTGTATATGAATATAAAAGTTGAGAAATAAAATTGCTAGAGTGTTAACAAGGTGGACAAACGGATTGTCACCTGGCATTAATGTTCTAAAAATAAGTTACACAGTCAATTAGTTTCAGTTTCTGCTACAAAGAAGATGTTACCAGAATTACATGCTCCCATTCCCCAGAAAGCACATGATCTCATGCATATATATGATCACTCCCAGTTTTTAATGAGAGTTCACAAAGCTAGTGCTCTAGTTCCTGTGTTATTTTCTTTTCTTTTTTTCTCACTCTTTGTTATATTTGTATTCTAATGTCATCTATAATACTATCTACCTGGCATTAATGTTCTAAAGAGGAGAATTGCTTTTGTAGCCGGTTCTCCAACTTCCATATTAATTCTATCTATATTATTCTTAAGGTACCGTACACGGTGTAGTTTGTTATCCTCAATTTTCTTTATTTAGTTTGGGTTACGGGGTAATAGTTTAAAAAAGAAATTACATGTAATTTACAATTTCTTTTCCGTCATATTTCTCTCATTACAAGCGGTTGAAGACGATGTCTGCCGGTGTACGACACCTATCAAACTCCACACAGTGGTTCACTTCCGCTCCGGTATACTTACGCTGCATAGTCCCACCGTCCCCAACCCTCCGTCATAGCGTAGAAGTACATCAAGATTTTTGAAAAAATAATTTATCAATTTATATTCTTTAAATTCTGCGTTCAAAAGAATCGGTATTATCACAAAACTAGATAATTTTTATATTCTTATAATTACCTTCTCAATTTTATAGATATAATGTATGCAAAGAACTGACTCTCAGATCGTAGTAAGAGCGTTGTCAAATGGCGGATGTTATGAATGAATAAATGATATCATAAAGAAATACGAACACTCGAAACGCCATTCACATTTATATCTGAAAAACCAGAAGTTAGCCGAATTTCTGGGGGCAGTGATTATAAGAGAGCATACATGCCAATGCTCCGGATTTCTTCCGGAACCTCCGGAAATCTGACCCCATTTCCGGTATACCGGGTGGGCTGTAATATTCTCCGGGATTTCTAAATTTCCAAGGGATTTTGTGAGTGCTTATACTTATAACAATGTATGTTTTCATTACTACTGTTCCAGTCAAAATAATATGGAGTAGGCTTTAGCCTAAAATCGGGCGAAGCCCATATCATATTTTTTAGTCCGTCGTCATGTAAACACGGCCATATTGGAAGCCGTTGTTATGGTGTCATATTTGTAGGTCATTGAAGAAATTTTCGAATAAAGTTCCCAATGCGCACAAATACTCGAAAAAAAGTCGGTGGAAAATTATATCGTATAGAAATTATGTTTTGGCTATCGCCAAAACATAATTTCTTTTTAAGTTTGTGCAAGTGCGAAAATATTTTAACCGGAAGTCGCGCTGTATTTTTGAGGGTTTCTGGGATCGATTTACAAATGCCACTTCCGGTTTGAAACTACAGTCTACTTGATATCTGGATTTGAGACCCATATTCTACACTTAGTCGGGCTTCGCCCGATATTAAGAATTAAGATAATAGTTTACATCAAAATAAAGTAATATGCATAAACATTTATTCACATTTATGCACTATCGAAACAGCTTCCAAATACCTTAAAATCGTTTTCGGCCGAGGGCTTCGCCATGGACCCACTTACCGATTTTATCAGGGATTCTAGCAAAAATATGATGGCAAGTATGAAAGAGGTTTATACTCATGTGGAATATCCTTTTCTCTCATTACAAGTGGTTGAAGACAACGTCTGTCGGTGTGGAATATCCTTTTCTTCATGGCCATTTACAGTGTGAGATGACCTGGTAAAGATCGGTTCACGCGACCTCATCCCCCACTGCACGAGACCTCGTCTTCCACTGCTTTTAGTCAAATCAAATCGCGCAGTTCACAAATGGACATACTTTTTGACCAATCAGGCGTAACGTTATTTAACTTCGTCGACCGGCTGTGCTCATTTAATTTACCTAGGCACAGAAAACTTAAAAATCGAGTATTTACGGAAAAAATAGGTACTTATTTATACTCGTTCAAAAGTGAAGAACTGGAAAATCTTCAACTCGTTTTTAAATTCAACGTCTTTTCCCTCGTTCTGCTGCGCTCCACTCGAGAAAGGCTTGAATTTTAAAAACTCGTTGAACATTTTCCAGTCTTCACTTTGAACTCGTGTAAGACTCTATTAGTCTTACATCACGTGATACAATACGCAACGTCACAGTACATTTCGTCGACGTAATAATGTCAAAACGCCAAGAAAACATCAGCCTTCCCGGATTTGGGCTGTAAATTGAAAAAGGAATTGCGGACAAAGTCCTCATAACCGTTATATTTACGAAATTTTAAAAATGTAACCTTTATTTCATGGTAAAAACTGGTAATTACCTTTGCGCATGTAGGTTCCTACAAATGCGAAACGAAAATAGAAACCAAACGCGATCAAAGTTTGCGAAATGAAATGAACCAGGCACAAGACGGGAAGAAGCATTAGCTAATATCTGCAACAAATATTACAAGGCAACAGAACAAAACTATAAATACATAAATATAGGTAGATATATTGTCTTTGTCCTCTTACATGTTTCATCTGCTTCATATTAAAAAGAAAACATTTAGAATTTAATTTCACATTTTATACCTTTTGTATACCTAAGATCTTTCCGACTATGATGTAAGTTTTTCTCTAGAATTCCTCATTATGTAGAAAGATATTTGTCAGTCATGACCGCCATTCTCACTTTCCATCTATTTCTTTGAATTAATCGATTTGTAATGAGAAATAATATCAGTTATACAGAAAGATTCCACCCTAGAATAACATTTTTTATTGTCAGACACTCGGGCAGTAATGGTCCTTAGGATGTTCTCTTCAGAATGACTGGGACTGTCAACCAAGATGACCACCACAGCCGAACTTAATTTAACATATGACCATGTGGGAAAATTCATTGAAAAATCTTGTCTGAAACTACTTGACCAATTGGAACCAGACTTTGCAATGGTCCTTAGGGGGTCCTCTTTCAGAATTGTGTCCGATGACTCAGACTGTCAACCAAGATGGCCGCCACAGCCGAACTTAGATTAACATTTGATCCTATGGTAAACTTAATTTGAAAATCTTCTTGTCTGAAACTACTGAGCTAATTGGAATTAAAGTTGGCAGCAATGGTCCTTAAATGGTCTTCTTTCAGGATTTTGTCCGATGACCCAGACTGTCAACCAAGATGGCCGCCACATAGTTTAACATAGGACCATATGGGAAAATTCATTTAAACATGTTCTTATCTAATATCACTTGGCAAATTAAAACCAGACATGGCAGCAATGGGACCATATGGGTAATTTACTTAGAGATCTTCTTGTCTGAAACAACTTGGCCAATTGGAACAAAACTTGGCAGCAATGGTCCTTAGGTCATGTAGGTGATCCTCTTTCAGAATTGTATCCGATGACACAGCTTGTCATCCAACATGGCCGCCAGAGCCAACCATAGCTTAACATAGGACCCTATGAGGAATTTACATAAAGATCTTATTGTCAGAAACCACTTTGCCAATTGGCATCAATGGTCTTTATTTGGTCCTCTTTCAGAAGTGTATTCGATGACCCTGTCCGTCATCTGAGATGGCCGCCAGAACCGAACATAGTTTAACATGGGAAATTTAAAGGATCTTCTTGTCTGAAACCACTTGGTTACTTGGAACTTGACAGCAGTGGTCCTGAAGTAGTCCTCTTTCGGATGACACTGTTCGCCATTGAAGATGGCTGCCAGAGTGGAATATAGTTTTAACTTAGGACATAATGGGAAAAAAACACTGAAAGATCTTGTTAGAAACCAGTGAGCCAGTTGGAACTTGACAGCAATGCTCATGGCTGCCAGTCACTATGGACATAGACCGGGACATTTTATTTCTATACAGTATTGTCATACCTGTATGCAGATGCGCAGTAAAGTTTTAGAATTTTGATTTTCCCAAATTTGGCCCTGATTTCAAAGATATGATTGTGAAAAAGGTGCACAGGGATACATCATGTGGGGAGGGTGGGGATAGCTGTCGTTTCCGACTGCCTCAATCTAGTTTCTTTTGAATCAGAGTTTGTAGCCAGCCCTTTATATTTTTGATAATCACCCCATAATCATAACGTCTTTAGGTGATATTTTTATAGATCCCTGACATCACAGTAAAGCGCCAAGCAAGAAAAATAACAAATAGTCTTCCAAGATGGAATAATTATTTAGAGTATGAACTTTAGAACCACCGTACAGATATAAACATTTAACTGTTTTTAAAAATGGTGGATGGGTCGTGTCGGGCAGGTTTGATTTAATCTATCTTGTACAGTAGTTTTTTTATTATAAAATAGGCTAGTGCTTAGTAAATGTTATCAAAAGGTCAATCGGTAAGCGGGGGAAAAATGGAAAGACATTCGTAAATTAAATTCGTTTTTAAACTTTTCCCCTGTAACCCAAACTAAATAAAGAAAATTGAGGGCAGCATACTACAATGCGTACGCAGTCGTGAAGTTTGATTTAATATGAAATTTGAGAACCTCTAACAACAACAAAAAAAACTCTCCTTGCTTAATATTATAGATAGTATCACCATATAAAGAAATATAATTTTTTTTTCTTTGATATAAAAAAGACTTACATAACGGAATAATATCTCCAAAACCGCCGACGTTACCAACACCACCAGTACTTCCGGCAGTGAGAGCTGCTACTGTATTGGCATTAGCCTGAAAGGCAGGTCCAGTTTGTACCACAACATCTCTTTGTATACCATAGACAGGAGACCACAATGCAATAATCAATAAAATTACTGACAGAGTGACCATTTTCCTGTAAAAATCAAATATTTATTCAAAAATATTACACCTTCTTGACAAAACAGCAAAATAACGTCAAGGAGGAGAACACAATTAGCTATAAAAGACTATAAAATAATAATATAATATGATTTTGTTAAATGCCATCAGGCACCAATACTGGTTGAAGCAACTGTAGATCCCTTCGATTTTCACCGGCCTTTAAAGCAGTCAAATTCTGTGATAGCAAGCACAACCATTTTATCATGTCATATATGATTTTGAATTAATTAATAACAAATTCTTTGTAAAGTAAAGTTGGCATATTCATTCTTTTGTTTTGTCTGACCAAAAACAGCAATCGCAAGATGAAATTTGGCATAAATTATTCAAATAGCTAAAGAAGCGAAATGTCGGATAAAATTAAAATAATCTCCTCTACTTCATAATATCGGAAGTAATTTTTGGTCCCATAGTAAGATTTTGCATACACTTTAACTGTCAGGTAACACGAAATTCCGGTTATCTCCAACATATGTTTAAAATTTCAATTTACATATTAAAGAGGTACCGAGAGTCAAATATACTTCTACACATTGTTAATTTCCAGTTAAAATATTTATTTACAGTGATATCACAAAATTGTAGCTTTGAAAATTATTATGACTTACACTGTTGGGTCACCTTTCTTTCTTACAGTGAGATGGTATCGAAAAAATAAGGCTTTCTAGATTTATATACCGGAAAGTCGAAGCAAAGAAGAGATTCGAACCAATCGTGTTACAGCTACGGGGGATCTTTTCATATTTTTCCTGGTGAAATGATCAAGTTGTCACGACCAAAAAAACATGATACCTAATAACATATTGAGGTTCGATGTCCTTTCTTTAGTACCTTGTATGGCCAGCAGTACAAAATTTGAACTGAAACTAACATGTAAAACATATCTGGATATAAAATCTTGTACCGCCAGAATTCATAGAAATTGAAAATATTTCAAGACGATTGAAGAATGACGAATGAAAATTTGGCTTTCACGTGGCATCGTGCCTATAATACATTGTGAATAAGAATTTATTAGCAAAACAGTATGTGCATGCCAACTACCAACGCGTTGTACTGAAAACTTCTTTTGCTTTTGCTGATTGATAATAAGATAATATTGAGCAAATAAAGTCATTATGGACAGATACTGTCACAGGTCCATTTTCTATTATTAATGTCAAATGCAATTGGCCAATAAACACATATAAAATGTTAAAATTTCCCAGATAAAGGTAAAATATATATTTTTTTTAATTTATGTTTTTGATGTTATTTTAATTTGACCCTTTCACTGCAACTTCTAGGTCAAATGAAATATTTTTGGAAGACGAATCGAAGATTATTTGAGCCGAAAACAGGGCCATTAGGAAGAAAAAAGTTAAGAATAAGTCAACCGTAAAATAACAGCAAACACCACCAATATTTGCTAATCCAGGTTTAGTACTTCCGTCGCCCTTTCGAAGAGGCAAGACGTCTTGGTATGGAAGTTTCCCCTACTCCCAGGGCGCCTACGCTGGTAAATTCCAGAGGGGAAAATGCTTCAACGGTGGTTCAAACAGGCACTGGAGAGTTAAATGCCCCTTCCCTGACAACAAGACAGCTGCCCCCCCCCAAAAGAGACTGATTTTGTAAAAGATGAGTAATCATTTGATAATTATGATTCTGGTACATTATATAATTCATTTACACAACCTTTTACGTGCGAGTATTTTGAATATGAACTCGATGGCAATGAAATTATTGTTAAGGGCAGAAAAAAAGAGAATATTCAATTTTGGATTGATATCGGTGCTTACAATTTCATTATTGATACTATCAGAGATGGTTACAAAATTCCGTTTTACTCTACTACATCATTGGTGTTTTACCTAACAATTTGTCAGCTCTGAAAAATTCGAATTTGTTGTTATTGCTATTCGAGATTTAATACATAGGGGTTAAATAGTTAGATCATATTAAATCAAATTGTCAAAATTTGACGTTCACTCAGCTTACCATCATTTAGATATTGATGGACCACATACTGAATTTATAGGTTTTTCGTTGATTATTAATGGCTGTCGCACATTCTTTAAATTTCTTGTGTTGCCATTTGGTTTAAGTATAGTTTGTCATATATTTACAAAACTGACTATAGGCCACTTGTGAAGAAATGGCGATCTCAGTATAAACTGGTTATGATGTATCTCGGTGACGTATTAGGTATTGAACAAGATCATGAGTTATGTAAAAGTTTAGCAGAACAGGTAAAGCTTGATTTAATTAGAAGTGGCTTTGTGCCCAAGGCTGAACATCTTTTTGGGAGGGAACCTACTAAACGTCTGATTTGCTTAGGGACTTACATCGATACAGAATCTGGTTTTTATAAAATGCCTGATCAGCGAATTGATAAGATATATATACCATTGATGACATTCAGTCATGCTTGTCAACACGTAAATCATTTTATGTGAGAAAAATTGCGTCCGTTGTGGGTAAGATTATGTCCACATATTTAGTTATTTGGAATACCTTTATTTAATGACTAAACATCTAACAATAGATATCAACACTTTATTGTCCTTGTATTCTTATATAAGACTGTATCAAAGTAGTATCGAACAGTTGCAGTTTTGGAAAAAATACATTAGAGAGGTCAATGTAAAACTTTTTAATATAGATGAATCTTGTCAAAGTATCGTGTACAGTGATGCTAGTGATACAGGTTTGGGAGGTTATATAGTAGAAACACCTTACAATATTGCGCAGGTATGTGGAATGGTTCAGAACGTAGTAACAGCTCTACATGGAGAGAACTCTCGAATATCAAAAAGTATTACTCTCATTGGTACATTTTGTTGTCTGGAAAGAAAATTAAGTGGTTTACAGACAATCAAAATGTTGTAAGCATAGTTAGCAAGGGTAGTACGAAGATAGTATTGCAAAATTTAGCAAGTTATATCTTTAGCGCATGTTTAAAGTTTAATATAGATATTGATATAGTTTGGATACCTAGGTCACAAAATGAAAAGGCGGAATTTTTTTGTCGCATTGTCGGTCATGATGACTGAGATGATAGAATTTTTATGGGGACCGCGTGAATTGGACTGGTTTGCATCAGATTATAATTTAAGGTTAACAGCTTTTAACATGTTTAATTCAAGATTTTGGAATGTGCATTCCGTAGGTATTGATGCGTTTACAGTAGATTGACATGGGGTTAACCGGCTTTTTGTTCCACCTGTGTTTTTAATCCCACCAGTTCTGAATTATATGAAACAGTGTAAAGCTGTTGGGACTCTTATTGTTCCGGGTTGGCAATCCGCCGGTTACTGTCCAATTTTATGTCCTAACGTTAACGGTGATGGGTTTATAGATCAAGTGATTAACTATGTAGAATTACCTACAGGTAAGGAGTTTTATACTCCGGGTAGAAGCAGGAGACCTTTGTTGGTACTCCCGATCTTACTTTTAAGATGTTAGACTTGAGACTAGATTTCAGATACTGTTTAAGTGTCTAGTATGATTGTATGCCTTGTTTCATATTTTATTAAGCTATTTATGCTATTGATACATTTTCTAAGGCCGCGTCAGTGGCTTTGTTATAAACTAACTTTATAATGCATACATGAATTGTTTTCAGATTCAGCATTAAGGCTATATATTAATGGCCTTGTTCATATCTAATATATAGTCTTGTCGGAGAAACTAACAACTATGTCTAAATCATATATACACATATATAGTCTTGTCGGAGAAACTAACAACTATGTCTAAATCATATATACACATATATAGTCTTGTCGGAGAAACTAACAACTATATATGTCTAAATCATATATACATTTATGTTTATATATTCATGTTATTGTTTAACTCTGTTTACAAATGTATTTTTGCAGGCTTATGAGACTGATGTTAAATGTTTACCACAGACCTACATGGCAGTGTAAATGGACCGATGGATTTAATATGTGATTCAAAAGCAGATCGGTTAAAAATTATCATGCAGGATTTATTCGTTACAAGAAGTGGGATGTTTATAATGGAATAAATAGTTGTGATATTTTTCTTGCTAAATCGTTTATTGTTGCAGTTTATTTATCATCTTTAGTACAGAGCAGTCGGACAGTTAGTTCGGTTACTAAAGCATTTTATAGTTTACATTTCGCACACAACGTTATTGGGAAAGATTCTCCTAGTGAATGTTTAATTGTGAAAATGTTTTAGCAGGTGCAAAACGACGTTTGGACGTTCCTACGGAAAAAAGGAACCTATCATTCCTGAGCTTCTATTGAAGTTATACAACTCTCTTTCTAAGTAAAATGATGTTATGTCACAGCGTTTTATTTGTGCGTGTTTAGTAGCTTATTCGGGTTTTTAAGAGTTTCCGAACTTTTGAACATACGCAGAAGTGACATTAAGTTCGAATCATGCTTTATGTCTATTCAAATTCCAAAGAGCAAAACCGATATTTATCGCGATGTCATTCAGTTGTTATAGCTTGCTCAGATTCTAATGTATGTCCGGGCAAAATTTAAAGTTGTATCTACTGTGGGCAGACATACCGCCAGATTCATGAGGAATTTATATTTAGAAATTTAACTAAATTTAAGGATCGTTATGTGCTTCGTAGGGAGAATAAACCTCTTTCATATACTCGTATGAGGGAAGCTTTTCAACCATTTGTACCTAAAATTAAGAATTATGGTCTAATTCACAGTTTGCGTTCAGGCGGAGCACAACTTGCGCTAAATTAGGCATTCCTGACCGTTTATTTAAAAAACATGGAAGACAGATTAATTGTGTCCAAAAATTCGGGTTTATGATTGCGCATACATTTTTTAAGCATGATAAAATTTAAGATTCCCATTTTTGTTTTTTTTTTCAGCATATGGCACTGTCGTGTGGTTATCCAATTTGATATGACAGTTTGGTATTTTTGTAAGCCTATTGGGATAGTTGTGGTGTTAGAAGTGGATGTTGTTGTCTATGGGTGTTTTGCAAATTCTAGAAGAACCGTAATTTAACTATCTCGATGGGGGAAAAATCCGATAATGTAAGAAGCTATATTTATCAAACAAGTGAAATTATTGAAACTATCTCCGCTAAATGTACAGAAATATGTTGCATTTGTGGCCTTGTGTTTTTTCTACGAATTATCTACAGAAACAGTAACTTCAGAAGGTTTGCAAACTAAAAAATACTGATTAAAAAAGGGGGAGGGAGTTAAATCAGTTAAACTAGGGAAGATGTGCGGGTATCTAACTTTTAATTATTTGAAAATATGTATGTAATCACTCTTGGTTTGGAAAAACATTTTGAGTTAGAAAAAATCCTAATTCATAAACTGAGTTACATAATTCTGAAACTGTTACTCATTTGATGGATATCATCCATTTGTTAGACTATTTAAAAAATGGTCATAAATGAATTAAGACAGAATATTTTAAAATTCATCAAAAGAAAACAAACATACCTTTAAAGTTGTGAAATTGTAAAGACGTGGATAATCTTTCTCTAATGTCAATCTAGCTTAGAGGACTTAACAGGGTTCAACTCCCTTTTTGTGTCAATTTATATAAAAGTACAAATCATCTTGAAAATGTATGTCAATGGCTTTCCTATAAATATTTTAAACTCTGAAATAGCTATTTGGATAAAAAGCCAAATTTATCTGTAAAATACAGTATACGTAATTTCACACCATTAAAGTTTGATTTTTAGAACTAAGGGAGCAACCATTTGATTTTTAGGAGGGAGGGACTAGAATGAAACTTGATATAATAAGGCAGGGCCAAGACTTTGGCAAAATAAAAGGCCAGGATAACTTTAGGTGTGAAAAATATGTAGGACCTATGTCAATCAATAAATATTTTGGTTTAAATGAAAATAAAAAATTTGGGCCGTGATGACTGCCTAACATTTAGGACCAAATGTTTGGCGAAAAAATAGGCAGAATCAAACATTTTATCTAGCCCCATCCCCCTTCCTAAATCAAAATGCTGGAAAGCAGTGGTGAAAAGATTGCAACTGTATAATTTCAAATTGAATTTTATCACAGATTTGTTCTTTGTTATGAGAGATCAATTACAGTGAATGTATTCCTTTTTTCCCTGAAATATTGAGAGTTTTTTTTATCAAAATCGATGTACAATCCGTGGTATGGAAACCAGGACATCCTTTTCAGTAAGAGTTCAATGTGTATTAAGGCTTAGCTTTTAGGAACAGTCGCGTTTTAGTGTCAATATTCGAAATTTTAACGGGGGTGTTCGAATGTGACTGAAGTGTGAAATTCAGGTGAAGGTCTCAGACAGCCATGTACCCACAGAGGACTATCTATAGACCAAATACAGTTGGTCTATGTATTGCAATTGCTGAGAAATGGGCATTATCCCAAAACACGAAACAAGTCACTCAAGCATGAAATTGCGGTCAAGGTCAAAACCCAGTTCCCATACAGATATGTACCAACTAAGAACTATCTATTGACCAAATATGGTGGGTCTAGGTATTACATTGCTGAGAAATGGACTTAATCTCGAAAATGTGACAAAGTCAGTCAAGCATGAAATTGAAGTCAAGGTGCAGAGACAGGTGTCAGACTGCAATGTGCCTACTAAGAATTATCTGTTGATCAGGCATGGTGGTCTTATGTACTATAGTTGCTAAGAAATTGACTTAATCACGAAAATGTGACACGGGTCACTCAATCATGCAATTGAGGTCAAGGTCAAAGGCAGGTGTCAGACCTACCAAGAACTATCTATTGGCCAAATATGGTGGGTCTAGGTATTATAGTTGCTAAGAAATGAATTTAACCATGAAAATGTGACAAAGTCTCTCATACATGAAATTTATCTCAAGATCCAGAGGAAAGTGTCAGGCTGGCCCACTAAGAACTATCTATTGACCAGATATGGTGGGCTTAGGTATTACAGGAGCTAAGAAATGGACTTACCACGAAAATGTGACGCAGGTCACTCAACCATGAAACTGAGGTCAAGGTTAAAAGGTAGGTGTCAGACTGACATGTACCCACCAAAAACTATCTATTGACCAAATATGGTGGTTCTAGGTATTATAGTTGCTTAGACCAGGAAAGTGTGACAAAGTCACTAAAACATCAAATTGACGCCAAAGTCCCCATTAAGAACTATCTATAGACCAAATATGGTAGGCCTAGATATTACAGTTGCTGAGAAATGGATTTAACCAGGACATTTAGATGCAGAATTTACATTTATGTTAATGAAGTCAGTGAACCATGAAAAGAAGGTCATGGTCACCAGACAAGTATATTGCAGCAAACTCTATACGATAAGGTATCTGTTGAACAAAAATCTTAATTGTAGGCATTATGTGTGCAAAGTTATTAAAGTTTTTAAAAAGTTTACACCACCGCCGCCGCCCGAAAGTAATACCTATATCTCGCTTTCACGACTTTCGTCGCAGGTGTGACAAAAATTGTATTCAACAAACATTTTTTTATTTCGAAAAAAAATATAATTGAGAGTAATTGTTTATTCCTGCTACAGTTTGTCTTGAACATTGTACAGAATGTAAACAAACAAAATAAAGTCAAACAAGCAAATCCTAAAAATGAAAGTACGTACGAATAGACAAAATAACAATCCAAAGATACTAATATTTATGGCACGCCGTTGTTATATTTATTCAATTTCGAGATATCTTATTTAGTAAAATAAGATATCTTATAAACTAATTGAGATATCTTAATAATAAAATAAGATATCTTATATATTAAATAAGATATCTGATTTATTAAATAAGATATCTTATTAAAATGTTTCTAAAGATATCTTATTAAATATATAAGATATCTTATTTAAAATATATATAAGATATCTTTTATATAGTTAATTAATAGAGATATCTTATTTACTTAATAAGATATCTTATAAACTAATAGTGATATATTATAAACTTATAGAGATATCTTACTAACTTATAGAGATATCTTATTTTACTGGTAATAAAGATATCTTATTAAATATATAAGATATCTCTATAAGTTAATAAGATATCTCTATTAGTTTATAAGATATCTTATAAACTTTATAAGATATCTAATAAAGTATGTGTTTAAAAGATATCTTTATAAAGAAGTAAGATATCTTATATACTTTATAAGATATCTTATTAACTAATAGAGATATCTTATTAACTTATAGAGATATCTTATTTACTTTCAAATTAAATAAGATATCTTATAAAAATTAAAGATATCTTATCAACTTATAGAGATATCTTATTAACTTATAGAGATATCTTATTTACTTTCAAATTCAATAAGATATCTTATAAAAATTAAAGATATATTAATACTCAATAAGATATCTTGTTAAATAAATAAAATATCTTGGAATTTGAATAAATATAAAAACGGCGTGCCATAAATATTAGATATAGTAAATTTATTCTATGCTGTATACGACGCATTTCAAATAGTTACAAATATCATCCACACTAAATTCGCAACAGAAACTAAGGAAAATCACCACAAGAATATACAACCCTTCGAACTTTCTTGTCACCAACAATTTCTGTTATTAAGGGGGTAGGCCTTGGGTATGGGAGATAACTCCTATTGATGTTATTTTCCTTGACGTCAAACAATAGGAATGACGTGGCATTACAATGACGTACAAAATTTCCTCGCGAAGTCAAGAGGTTCGGTAAGGGGCATCTCCGTAACGAATCTAAAACTTTCTCGAAATATGTACAAAATCGATAATTACGTAGGATTTGATAAATTGATGAATTATTGTTTAACATCCAGTGGCAATCATGAAATGCATATCACGAAGGACGTAGTATTTGAACAACTGTACGTTTGGTGTCCAAGGATTACGCTAATCTATTTACTTACCAGTTGTAAACAGACAAAGTTCCAAGACATGTTTTATTCCAAATAAAAATCAGATATACCCGAGCATTACCATAATAATTGCGTTATTAAATAGCTTGAATTATTTACCACCACCCTTATGGAATGGTCTATCTTTTTTATTTATTTTTGTAAATAATCAAAATTTAATGAAATCGATTTTTTTTTCTTTTGAACATTTGGTCAAAATGTTCTAGTGGATATATTGAACATTGAAAAAGGTTGGCTTATCAAAGTGAATGAGGAAAACTGGACTAAATTAAATCATATTAAATTGAAGATATATAATTGTCAGGTATATTTATATTTTACACCACACCGGCAATACTTACCCTTGCAAATCATTTTTTTTAAAAATAATAATAATAAGAAAAACGAATTGTAATACAAATGAAAAATAATACATAATAATAGATTATTTATTGGTAAAAAGTTTTGCTGGTAAATTCGTCTATGTGAGACAAGGTTCCATTTTAATGTGCAGCTTTTGCTAACGAGCTCGTAGAAAGCCCGTGCGGATTTTATCTCTTTCAAAGCCAGTCAAGATGGGAACAATAAACAGAAAATTCAAAACTTTTAGAAAAATTTATAGAACTATACCTCTTGATCACTTCCGCGGCTTTCGGATGTATTGACTACCCCGGGAGAATAAATTTTTCGAAGAAATTGTCTTTGGTTCATGATTTTTCGATATAACGCGTTTTCAGAGTTTTTTTCTTTTTTTGCTCTCATTCTTCTCTTTTCCTCTCACAGCTTTACCTTTCCTATTTTGTATTTATAAAAACTTTTAGTCACTGGCGATTTAACCATCATATTTTGTAATTTGTTAGATTTAGGAGAATATCAAGTCTTTCATGACAGTCTATATTTTTTCTGTAATGTTTTTTAGATCATGTATTTTATAAACAAAACCCAGTTTTGACAAATAAAAGTAAACTTACAAAACTATCGCCGTGGGCGCCGTGGGCGCCGTGGTTTAGTGGTCAGCGCATCGGACTACGAAGCCAAAGGTCCCTAGTTCGATTCCCGTTCGATATAAAAATTTCAAGGATCAAATTTGCGACCGGACTTATCGACACCATTTGCGAGGATGGTTTCGGTATACGATGCTAATCCGTCGGATGGGAACGAAAATTGCTGTCCCGTGTTAAGGAAGGGAAACACCATTAGCAGTTAAAGACTCCTGTGTAGATGTCGAAAAATAGTAGGCTAAAATGCCGCTACAGGGGCTGATCTCGCACCCGCCAAGTGGAGAGGGATTAGTATAAGTTGGTATAACTTGTTTCCCAATCCACTATAAATAAATAAGTTTAAACTAAAAGTATCACAGGACTTAAGAGAGAATGCTTGGTTTTCAGTCATAATATTTATATTTTTTTTTAAAATTTATTTCCGTTTATAATTTAAGTCATCATCGTCTTCTATTCAATCTTCTTCGCGTGCTTTGAACATATAGAATAGGTTTATAATCGATAACGTTAGGAACGATAACTCTTATCGTAACGTCGTATTGTCAAACAATGACGTCCTACCTTAAAAATTGATCGAGTATTTTGTGAAAACTTGTGGTTAGAATTTCATAATTTTTTGTCATATAACACATATATATATCATATTTTTTGTAACATTTTTTTATAAGAATTAAACGACAGAATTTTTTTACAGCAGTGGTTGAATATTTAATGAGGCAACTGAAAATGAACGAAATTCCTAACATGTCCGGTACTTTTTACCTTTGAATTTGCATATAAAGAATAATTTTACCATCATATTTCATTTTTGATTAAGGCTATATCCCTGTTCTTCAGTTCAACAATTATAACTATTTTTTATTAAATATATGTCCTATGAGAGGTAGTAATATTCATTAACTTGTGTCATCTCAGGAATGAAGGGTACCCCTGAAATGACCATTTTCAATGACCCCTGTGAAGGAAACGCATGGTTGAATTTCAACAAAATTTTCTCAGGTGGTGTATTGAGACATATATATTGCATGATGAAAATATGAAAAAAATTAAACGAGCGGAAAATTTTGGCCTTACCCAGGCCTACCCCCTTAAATCATAATTTTACCTCGCATGACGTAATATAAGTAATTTACATTAAAAGTTTCTGTGCTTTTATTACGCTTAAATATAATTACTGTACACCTTATCGGCTTATGACCTGTCAACAATCTCCAAAGTTCTATATCGAGGTCATTCACCAATGACGATCATATCAAGCATTTTGCACACCTTTCTGCTTTCAAATTAAAAAGAAATCCAATACAAGGTATGTGTCGGACGATCTAACAGTTTACAATCATAAACTAGAGAAGATTAGAAACCCCTTGGTAGATTTAACTCGACAAAACTTGAATATTTCTAAATTGTTATAAAGTATATAAGATATCTCATAAAGTATATAAGAGATCTTATAAAGTTTATAAGATATCTTATAAAAGCTAGATTATATAATATATCTTATATATTATTATAACAGATATCTTAAATTTATAATAAATAGTAAAACGGCTTGCCATATACAAGTGCTAAACGAGATTTTATGTATGTACATATTGAAAATTGTGCCTCAGGACAAATGTTCTTTCGGATGGATGGATGAATAACATGCTAGCTCACGAGGTAACAGTCCGAAGTAGACATATAACCTCACTCGGACAAATTATACCGATTCCGAGCCAACCAGTTTTCGTTCTTTCGGAAAGTGACATTAATGTTGATAAATTTTACCTTAAGACTTTCCTTTTCTTGTATATATCCGTTTTCTAGCGGATAAGGATTCAAATTTAACTTTTTATTTTTATATACTAGTCAACAAAAGTAATGATACACAAGTTCGGAACCAAATATCTTAGTAATTCCTTAAACAAAAACATAAGTATGAGGGCAACATTGGTTTGCTACTTCATTTCTTGATCTAATACGTCTCACTTTGAAATTTTGATAAAATATGAAATGGTGGAAAATGGAAATTTTACAAAAGAGGGTTAAATTAAATTTGCGGAAAATCGAGAAGAAAATCGACACACATTTTGTAAAATGAAAATCCAGTGGCTGAAATCAGTAGAAAAAACTCAAATCTTTTGTCATACAGACATTATGATTTACATAACGGAGTAAAAATACTGATTTTTTAATTTTGGGTTGAAAAATGTGATTTTTGAAATCTCAAAAACTGGACTTTTTTATTTCAAACTTTTTGCACAAAATCCATGCTTTTTATGTGAGAAAACAATCTACTATGAAAATCAGACGTGTGGGTCTGTTTTTCTGCTTAGTACAGCTATTTGAAATTATGAATATATGAAAAATGCACTACCCTGTATCGTTTCTTTTGTTGACTAGTATATAACTTTTCACTTTTATAGTAGTGTTTTGATGTTATGGCTCCTATAAACACGCCTGTTCGTCTCTCTCATGCATAACAATTGGTAATGTTTAATCTTTAAATTATTCCGCTTTATTTCAATCTTTCAAGAATATAATTCGTAGTAACATTATTTTCTTAGTATATTTGTTCAATTCTTGTTAGTTACATACGATTATAGCTGCAAAATCCGCTCTGAACTAATGTTTAATCTCTTTCATAGCCAATATTTGTCCGTAACAGATTTTGCAACCATAGATGTTTGTATCTAAATGGGTATTACACACAATATTTACACGGAAACTATTTCACCGAATCACATTGTTCAAATTTTTGAAATTACTCGGCATATTGTAATAATTCATAACCATTTGTTATAAATTAGAGAAATAGGTGTTATAAAACGTTCTAAAAAAGAATTCTCTGATACTAATTTTAATGCACATTTTAAATGTCTCATCAGCAATGATTCAAATGGCAAAATGAACGAGTGAAAACAAAACAAAACAAAAAACACAACCTTACGTGTAAGTAGAAAGAAATATATCCGCTTCCTGTGACTGCACTGAAAACTTTTAAATTTTATGGTTATTTTAACCATATCCGCCACAGAAGCAAGAAGATCTATCATTTATTTTCCAATTAGGTCCTACGGTAAACCATGCTCGGCTTTGGCAGCCATCTTGGATGACGGGTGATGTCATCGGATATAATTTTGAAAGATGACCAACTAAGGACTATTGCTGCTAAATTTTGTTCCTAATGGCTCTGCGGTTTTAAACAAGAAGATCTGTATGTATATTCACGTGGGGTACTATGTTTAACTATGTTCGGCTTTGGTGGCCATTCTTCATGGTAGCCGAGATCATAGGAAGCAATTCTGAAAGAGAGCAACTAGAGGGCCATTGCTGTCAATTTTTGTTCCATTGGCCAAGCGGTTTTAGACAAGAAGATCTTTCAGTCCATTCCCCATAGGGTCCTATGTTAAACTATGTTCGGCTCTGGTGACCATCTTGGATGGTGGACGGGGTCATCAGATAAATTTCTGAAAGAGGACTACGTAAGGACCATTGCTGCTAAGTTTTGTTCCAATTGGCAAAGTGGTTTCAGACAAGATCTTTAAGTAAATTTACCGTAGGGTCCTATGTTAAACCATGTTCGGCTCTGGCGGCCATCCTGGATGACGGGCGGGGTCATCGGATACAATTCCGAAAAGGGACCACCTAAGGACCATTGCTGCCCAGTTTTGTTCCAATGGGCCAAGTGGTTTCAGACAAGAAGATCTTTTAAGTAAATTTCCCATAGGGTCCTATGTTAAACTATGTTCGGCTCTGGCGGCCATCTTGGGTGACGGATGCATGGGGTCATCGGATACAATTCTGAAAGAACACGACCTAAGGACCATTGCTGCCTAGGTTTGTTCCAAATTGCCAGGTGTATTCAGACAAGATCTATAAATAAATTTCTTATAGGGTCCTTTGTTAAACTATGTTCGGCTCTGTCGGCCATCATCGATGACGGGCCGGGTCATCGGATACAATTCTGAAAGAGGACCATATAAGTACCATTGCTGCCAAATATTGTTCAAATTTGCCCAGTGGTTTCAGAGGAGAAGATCTTTAAAGGAAACTTTACGACGCACGGACGACGGACGACGACGGACGATGACGGACGCCGGACGACGGACGCCAAGTGATGGCAAAAGCTCACATGGCCTTTTAGGCCAGGTGAGCTAAAAATAGACATGGACAGAAATAAAGAGCACGAATGCATCATCTAACTTGAAAAAAATGTCTCAGTTTTTATATTATTCAATTTTTTTTCTTTTTTGCCCTACAGTCTATATCATTGAAAAAACTGGAAGTGACGTCAGGTGCTCCAGAAAGGTGAGAATGTTCTGTTCCTTTTTTAGCTGACCTGACCAAGAAGACCATGTGAAAAAAGGTCATAACAAAGGTACCGTACTCCAATATGTATTCAATAGGGGAAAGTCTACAAACAATGACCAAACCGAAAAGATGCTCAACCGTATCAACTAGTGGAACAACAGGAAAACAGTTGTCCTATTCCTGATTTGGTAAAGGCATTTTCCGAAGAAAATGTCAGGTTTAACCAGGTTTTACGCCTAACCAAACCCCCACTTATATGACAGTCGTTCATAGTTCCATATGCTCAGAGGGCTGAGCCTGTATCGCTCACCTGGCAGAAACAAGAATTGCCCATTGCGGCCATGTTTGTCGCATGATCTGGACAAAAGTAGTTCCAGAATTTATGTTTTTTAAAATCAACCAGTGAGAAGCAAGAATTGCCCATGACGACCATGTTTGTCGCCCGATCCGGGCGAAATGAGGAAAATTTGTAAAGAACCTCCCATAGATGTTTCCTGTCAAGTTTCGTTCCATTTGGCCAAGCGATTTCAGAGAAGATTTTTTTTATATCAGCCAATCAGAAACAAGAACTACCCAGGTGGCCATATTTGCGGTCCTATCGGGGGAAAAATTAGGAGACTTTGTGCAGAACCTCCTATAGATGCTTCCTGTTAGGTTTCATTCCATCTGGCCAAGCAGTTCCAGAAAAAAAAATTTAATCAACCAATGAGAAACAAAAATTGCGTATGACGGCCATGTTTGTTACCCGATCGGGACGAAATGGGGATACTTTGTAAAGAACCTTCCATATATGCTTCCTATCAAGTTTCGTTCGATTTGGCCAAGCAATCGCAGAGGAGAAGATTTTTTTTTATATCAGCCAATCAAAAACAAGAACTTCCCATGGCGGCCATATTTGTAGTCCGATTGGGACTAAATGAGGAAACTTTATAAAGGACCTCCAATATATGCTTCCTGTCAAGTTTTGTTCCATTTGGCACAGCAGTTTCAAATGATTCCATTTGGCCCAGCAGTTTCAAAGGAGAAGATTTTTGAAAACTCAGCCAATCAAAATCAACAATTGCCTATGCCGGCCATGTTTGTTGTCCGATCAAGACGAAATGAGCAAACTTTATTAACGATCTTACATATATGCTTCCTGCCAAATTTAAATTCATTTGGCTCAATGGTTTCAGAGAAGATTAAAATGTGAAAAGTTAACGGACGGACGATGGACGCCAAGTGATGACAAAAGCTCACGCGGCCTTTGGCCAGGTGACCTAAAAAACGATTGGCATCCGTCGTCGTCGCCCGGCGTTAACGTTCCTTTAAAATCTCCACTGACACCACTGGAACAAAATTGGACCAAGTATCGGTGGAATGGTCCTTAGGTGTCCACCTTTCAAAAAAGCGCAAATATAGCCGCCATTCCTAAAAAATTTTAAAAATCAGCAAAAATACGATAAATTTCCTCTGAAACTCACATAACAGAGACCAAACTTTGAGCAATCCTTAAGTGATCCTCTCACAAAAATATGTGCAGGCGTCCGGAATTCTGACCAATATATGGCCACCATTTCCTAAAAATAAAAATCAGTAAACAAAAATATTTTAAATAGGGCAATTGATACCAAAGTGTGATGGAAAGGTCCTTAAATCCCGACCTCTGACCTATATAGCGGCCGTTAAAAAAATAGAATTAGAGTGGACACACTAAATTTCTCGCCTGAGTATGCACATGGACACAGAATAAAGAGTATCGACCGGATACCTGGCATTGCAAGTCAAAGGAAAATATGTTAAAAGAAATAGTAATGGTCAGGCAACATTTGTTTGAAAAATCTTATGCAAGCCTAAAACTGTGTCCAAGGTCAGCTGAAAGGTCTCAAACTGGTATGTAACCACCAAAAACTATCAAGAGAGCAAACAATGGTGGGTCTACACACATTTATAACATTTGTTGAGAAAGGAGCTTATTTGTAAAACTGGGATGAGAGTAACCCAAGCTTAAAATTGTGGTCAAGGTTAGGTGTCAGACTGACACCTACATGCCAAGAAGTTTCTACAGACCATATACAGTGGATATAGGTATTACAGCTACAGAGAAACGAACTTAATCATAAAAATGTGACTGAAGTGTGAAATTCAGGTCAAGGTCTCAGGCAGCCATCTACCTTCCAAGGACGTGAAACAAGTCACTCAAGCATGAAACAGAGGTCAAAGGTAAGGTGTCAGATGTTAGATTGGTATATACCCACTAACGTCTATCAACCAAATGTGTGGGTCTAGTTAGTACAGCTGCTGAGAAATACACTAAATCATGAAAATGTATATCAAGTCATCAGCTGACAGGCATTAGACTAGCCTGCACCCACCAAGAACTATCAATAGACCAAATACGGTGGGTCTAGGTATTATAGTTTCTGAGAAATTGATCTAATCACGAAATTGTAAAACAAGTCACTCAAGCATTAAATTGAGGTCAAGGTCCAGAGACAGGAGTACCCACCAAGAACTATCAGCTGTCAGAGAACTATCAATAGACCATATACAGTGCGTCTAGGTATTACAGTTTCTGAGAAATGGACTTTATCACGAAAATGTGACGTAGGTCACTCAACCATGAAATTGAGGTCAAGGTCAAAATGCAGTTGTCAGACTTACATGTACCCACCAAGACCTACTAGTATATATTGGCCAAATATGGTTGATCTAGATATTATTGTTGCTAAGAAATGGACGTAACCACGAAAATGTGACACAAGTCACACAAGCGAGAAATTGAGGTAAAGGTCCAAAGACAAGTCTCACACAGGCATGTATCAGCAAGAACTATCAAGTCCAAGTACGGTGGGTCTAGGTACTACAGTTTCTGAGAAATTGACCTAATCTAAAATTGTGACAAAGTCACTCAAGCATGAAATTGAGGTCAAAGTCAGGAAACATGTGTCGAACTGGCATGTATGCACTACGAACTATCTATAGACCAAATACGTTGGGTCTAGGTATTACAATTGCTGAAAATGGACTTAATCACGAAACTTAGATGAAAGTCACTCAACCATAAAATGATTTCAAGGTCCAAAAACAAGTGTCAGACTCGCATTTACCCACCAAGAATTATCAAAAGACCAAATACGGTGGGTCTAGGTATTACTGTTTCTGAGAAATTGTCCTTATCAAGAAATTGTAACACAAGTCACTCAAGCATGAAATTGAGGTCAAGGAAAAGAGAAAGGTGTCAGAATGGCATGTGGCTACTAAGAACTATATATTGACCAGGTATGGTGGGCTTAGGTATTACAGTTGCTAAGAAATGGACTTAACCAGGATAATGTGACGCAGGTCACTCAACCATCAAATTGAGATCAAGGTCAAAAAGCAGGTGTCAGGCTGAAATGTACCCACCAAGAACTATCTATTGACCAAATGTGGTGGGTCTAGATATTATAGTTGCTAAGAAATACTTAACCATGAAAATGTGACAAAGTCACACAAGCATAAAATTTAGGTAAGAAATTCTAAGCCAGGTGTCAGACTGGCATGTACCACTAAGAATTATCTATAGAAGAAATATGGTTGGCCTAAGTATTACAGTTGCTCAGAAATGTATTTTAACCACGAAACTTGGACGCAGGTTTTACATTTATGTTTATGAAGTCAGTGAACCATGAAAACTAGGTCAGGGTCACAAGACAAGTATAATGCGACAAAGCTTATACCATAAGGTATCTGTGGACCAAAAATTTTAATTGTAGGTATTATGTGTGCAAACTTATTAAGGTTTTAAAAAGTTTACGGCGCCGACCCTGGAAAGTAATACCTATATCTCTCTTTTTGCAACTTTTCGTCGCAGGCGAGACAAAAATCATCAAAAATATCTAAAAATCTTCTCCTTTGAAACAACTGGGGCAAATCAGATCTAACTTGGATGGAATGGTTCTTAGGAAGTCTCCCGTCAAAATGTGTTCTAGGATCCAGCCCTTTGACCAACACGACCGACAATAAAAATCGGCCAAAAAATGTTTCTAAAAAATCTCCTCTGAAACAACTAACGCAATTTAAACCAAACTTAGACGGAATGTGTATCCATTTGTGGTCTCCTTTCAATATGAGTCTGGAGGTTTCTAACCTCTAACAAATATGGCCACCATTTCCATTGTTACTAAAATTTTACAAATAAGCAAATCAATGTTTACAAATCTTAATTCGTCTTTGAAACTATTGGGGCAATTTATGCCAAAATCTGGTCCTTAAGTGGTCCCCTTTCTAAAAGTGTCTGGGATCAATATGGTCCCTGCTATTGAAAATAAAACGAAAAAAGCACGGATGTCTAGCTTTAGTTTCAATGATGTTGTTTAAAAAGTTTTTATTTTTAAATTGCAAATGAAATCCAGGTGAACGATGCATGAAAATGAACTTTACATCGATACAACTCCTAAACCACGGGTTTTAGTATATAGGGTATCCCCGTGCATGTGAATAAGGTATCACAACCGGTTATTACTCGACAAAGGTAGATATGCAAACGACGTCGGACACTAGGTAGAAATACCAAATAGCTAGACAAACGACGTCAGGCGCTAGGAAGAAATAGCAAACAACTAGGCAAATGACGTCGGACGTTAGGTAGAAATAGCAAACAGCTGGGTAAGTTATAACCATATCCAGTACATTTTTTTGATAATTAATAAAACTGATTCGGGATATATCAGTCAGCACTACGTGTATAAGAATTGGCCACTCGATTAGTAGTTTATTTTCCAAATATGGCATATTCAATATTAAGACTTCCGGACCAAAGTGAAAAAAATAGCATATTTTGCCGTGGTGATGATTAAGTCATTAATATGCCTGTTAGCCACACAAACAACAGAGACACAAATAAACTGTAACGGGTAAGACGTAAACGTCAAAAATCACCAGTGCATTTGCATTTTGACAACTCTTCCAAAATAGTGTCGGATCGTATAGCGATTTTTAGGATAATTGGATGGATGAATTAAATTGTTTAACATCCAGTGCAAATTATTATATGCATATCAGGACAAGAACATGTTGATATGATATGAATATAAATCATGCTTTGTATCAGACCGACACACTGCTAGCTCTCGAGATAACAGTCCACAGGAAGACATATCACCCCACCAAGACACATTATACTTACTCCGAGCCGACAAGTCATTTGCTCTTATTTCTGAATGACGCGTTCTTCCCGTAGAGAAGCAGCAAATACCAATTTTAATGGAAAATCGGGACAATCCGCACTCGATGCGAGCTTGCTACCACGAGAGGCGGCTCTGATTTCTAGGACAATTTGCGTATGCACAATGGGTTGAACGTCTTCCTGTATGTATGTTTGTTTTTGTTTAAATAACTAACCATTCAAAGAAATCTGGAAGCAAACATCAACTTATCTCATTATTATTCGTGTTCGCGCATGATCTCCGTCTCCACATGTGGCATGGTGATGATGTTGCAATCTGAAATCCACTTGGAAATATTGCAACTGATGCAATCATTGTGAAGGACAGCCAAAAGATCTAGTCAATCGTAACTAGATCCCGAGATTCCTTTCAGTAACTGCGAACATTCATTGATTGTCCTTGTTGCTGTACATTAAGATTGAGGAAAATCTTCTAATGAGTTAAGGACAGTTCCGCTTGATTTTTATTGTTGGTCTATTTGTGTTTGTACTTTTGCCCTTGGCCATAAATATTGAGGAGGGTTTCGATCACAATAAAACTAGTATAAACCTAAAGGATATTATCTGCATCTGTTTTAAGTAAGGTATGTTTCGTTCTTCGACCTTATTGATGTTTGGGTGTAGTGTTTTTTCAACAGATATATTCACTTGGTTATTTTGTCAGGGCAATTAAGGGCTCGCCATATGGAGTGGGATTTCTCATTCATTGAGATGGCAGCTCGCCATATCGAGTGGGATTTCTCACTCATTGAGATGGCATCATGACCAACACATGTATAGTTTGGTTTGTTCAATTCAGAGATATGATTTTGTCGTCTTGACATTTTACTCCACATATGTAAGTCTATCTCTGTAAATCTAAATTCAATAACGAGTTTGTGATCAATGCAGTGAAGAGAATTCCTATTGAGGAAAATATTTGATTTTCTATCAGGTAAAGTTAAAGCTTCTTATTTTTTCCTTTATTCAATACAACCTATACATCAACCATTACTTGTCTAATTTTTCTAGGAGTTTTATAAGTTGACCAGGAAACAAACTGTATACAACCAATAATTATTGGATAACAACATATCAATACAAACATAGCGTTGTTTAACTGTACCGAAACAGGATTTGCTGTATTTATATCAGATGACTTATTCTGGAGTTCATTGTAACCGTACTTATTCAAGATGGCTACCACAAGCATTGGCGAAAGAGAAATCGCCGGCTTCACTATCAAGGCATTGGTGCCAAACACCATTGAAGATATAGGATGTCTGAAAAAGAGGAACAGAATATTTGTGGTCAGCCTCTTAAAATCATATGACAATGTTACTATAATTAAAGTACAGCGTATGCTTAAACTTACTCCCCTTCATGATGCAGAGAAGAAAATAAGTACATTGTATAAACATATCCAATACTTCATTTAAATTATTATTACTTGCTGCCTCAGAACATGGTTGTCAAGGCTGTACTATTGGCTGTGTTAGAACATGGCCATCAAGGTTATTTTATTGGCTGCATTGGGACAGAACCGTCAAGGTGGTATTATTAGCTGCCTTACAACGTGGCCGGTATGGTTTTAGTATTTGCTGCTTCAGAACATGACTGATTTTTAAAGTCAATAGACGACGTTTGAAAATGTCCCAAGAAGTTAATTAAATGCAGGTGGAAGTGGTTTTCTTCGTTACACTTTATATAAAAATCCTGGATTCTGACTGGTTAAGTGTCAGTGTATTTCTTGCATATCTTTGTAATTTCAACGAACTTCCCGCCAAAGGACATCTTCGCTTGACAAGTGTTACGATTCGCTTCTAAGAGAGAGAAGCGAATCGTAACCCTTGGCTAATGAAGATGGCCAAAGGGAGATTTAATTCGCTGTAACATTTCAAGTGTGACCCCTCTTTGTAAAGTACATTAAGTTGTTCCAAAAATTAAACAAAATAAAAAGTCAGATGTTGTATCCCTCGCCTGACGACTCCGGAAATACTGCATTCCGCGCCTGACGACTCGGGAAATACTGCATTCCTCGACTGACGACTCGGGGAAATACTGCATTCCTCACCTGACGACTAGGGGAAATATTCCATTCCTCGCCTGGCGACTCGGGGAAATACTGCATTCCTCGCCTGACGACTCGGGAAATACTGCATTCCTCGACTGGTATTTATTACATATATCCCTCCTGGCCATTACATATCTGTTAAAAAGCTTGACATTTTTTGTATATACAGTCAGTATATCTGGTGATGTGATAAAATATCAGACAATATCCGTCATGAACATTTACATACTGTTTGTTGGGATGTTGTGTCATTAACGCACACACCTTTCATTAAAACATACTTACTTCCTGTTGTGTTTTGTCATGTTGTCATCTGCTATATCTGACAAAGGTAGACACAACAATGAGTAAGACGCATCGGTGAAACAACTGAAAAGCAAATAAAAACATAAAACCAAAAAGTATTTAAAACTGGTGATATATAACAGGCTTCTTTAAACATTACCGAACACAGCTAGAGTTTTTACTATTGCTTTGCCCTGAGTGCATCACTGAGGAGTATAATTTGTAAATGTGTTTAAATGCGCCAACTGTGCAAATAATTTTGTATCACTGTTTATTTTTTGAAATTCAATTCAAACAGCAAGGATAAACAAAGTAATATGTACGTACCTGTCTAGCATTAGAAATAACATCAAACACCAAGGATGGTTCTGTCCAATGAGGAACATCGACATTCCTGATAAAACCTTGTAAACATGGCTGCTTCTTATAACGTGAAAGTAGGAATACCGCACTATTAATGGCGACGCAATAATAACTAGTAGCTGTGAAAATATAATAAAATCAAATTGTGCATAACTCGATTTCATGTACTAAATTTGTCTCTCGTCTACTCATTGTTGAAATAGGTAGATATAAAAAAAATTACTACGAGACGTGTATTTTGTGAATGTCTTTTCTTTCTTCATTGCACATTAAATAAAAAATTAACGAAACACTTTATTTCTCATACCTTGTCAGATTTAGTTTGTTTGTTTGTTTAGTTGGGGTTTTACGCCGTTTTCAGCACATTTGGCTATTTCGCGGTGGCCAGTTTTTGATTGGTGGATCAAGCCGGAATACCCGGAGAGAATCACCGACCTTCGGTAGGAAAATTGGCAATCCTTGTCAATTAAGATCGGAGTCGAACACACCCCCGCCAGAAGATTCGAACTCACAACCTCAGTGTTAACAGGCTAGTAATCATTAGTAGTCATGACGAACTACCTAGACCACTCGGCCACCGAGGTCCCCTGTCAGATTTAGATAAGATAAAATGGCTTCTAGAACCTGAAACAACTGAAGATATTTAAACAGCTGTAGTAGACAATGTACAATGAGATTATCTGGTTTTCTACAGATTATTATCGTCGGGAATCTTCTGAAAAATTTCTTAGTTTTTCAAGTCGATAACTTCAGGTCAAATACTGATAACTTCGGGTCAAAATGTTGTGGTGTCTTCGTAGCTAAAGAAATATGCAGAGTTCTGTGGAATACTCCATACAACGGCATGTAATTCCGTTTAATGTTTATAAACTTATTGATATTATTCGTATCAATGACACATATCATTATCCTACGTTTCATTTTTGTAACCATATCATAGAATTATTTTCGTCATCTTGAGATGGCCGCTTTTTTTTAAACCAAGCAAAGCGAAACTAAACGACACAAAGTCGTTATTTATAAGTAAACCAAATCGTTCTTATTGTTTAATTTCTTCATAATTAGGCAATATTGTTTCAAACTACATTTGTACAAACGTTTTAAAAAGAAAACTGGTTGTGAAGTTGAAGCACGTAAGGTTTTCTTGGTATAAAATAAAGTCGTAAAAAAACTCATTAGTGTCGATTCTGCATAGAATCGACAAATTCTAAAATACGATGTTTGACACTAGCAGAATCTCGGATTAATAGACATTTAATTAACTCAATTACATATTCAGGATATTTTTACCTTAGGCATAATTGTGACAGCACCATAAAATGTCTTTCTTAGGGTTCTTGGAATTTCCCGGTCAGAAATAAGTTGATCACATATAATAGCCATAAAATTAATTTGAAATGTCCGATGAAATTCTTGACAAAAGTTGGCAATTACAAATGCCAGAAAATTTCTATCCGACAAAATTTGCCATGTTTGCTTCCAGAAAGGTTCGTCCATCGCTTTATCATGAGATATGTTGTTAATGATACTGCCGTCATCTTTGGACACTTTATCGATGTCGTAGGCTGTATGGGCATTAAGTCCGGCGTAACGAAATAAGATCCAACTAGATCCTGCTATGAAGACGGCTGTTATTTGAAAGTATTTGAAATTGTCAAGACTATCAGATGCATACTCTAACACAAGTACACTTGAGGATCCCAACATTGAACCTATAGTGCCATATCGATTTAATGTTATTCTGTCTAACGGGTCGATGGAAATTTCTGCGGATAAGGTACATTGTGCTAAGCCTACAAAAGTGAATAACGTATCCCATATGAACAAAGATATTATTAAATGTATTCCAACTGTCACAGAATTGTCTCCCCATGGTATCCATGGTAACAGAAATGAACATGCAAAGAGCGGTCCAGAATACATTATACTTTCACGCCTTGTCCTTGTAAACTTAAAATTCGTACTATCTTGTACATATGCGAAAAGGGGATCGTTTATTGCATTCCAAACAAGATATAGTATTTGAGCTCCTTGGAACCAGCCTTCCTTGATATGATATATATTCATAAAAACCTTGACATAGTAAAATGAGTATGCTGTTGAGATCAGAGAAAAACCAGTAGTTGTAGAACAGTAGGCCAATATGGCTTTTTTCGTCAGAACCATACTTCCCTTTATTTCAAGTCAATCAAATTGATCGCCAAATCTGAAATAAATAATTCAATTTCAAAATCGACGTACATGTAACTATAGTATCCCAAGGTGGCATGTAGTAGTGGTTCTATGGTGGTAAGGTAATCACTGAAGGTAAAACCTGAATGTGGACCATTCCCGGGGACCATTTCATGTGTTTATCAGTAACATGTTTGGTGAATGCCACAAAACTTTACCCTCTTGGACGAAACCTACTCTCATACATTCGTTCTTTGTTTTTACGGTAGACTCAAGCAAAAAGTATAGATGGAAACCTTTTGGTCATATATAAGAGTAGAAAATATCATAACTTTAATTATGAAACTGATGCCGTCAGGGTTGCAATTATATAAAGTCATACCATCAATTCTAATTCAGATTATGATGTAACTTCACTTTCCATTGGTCTGTTGATAAGAAATAGTCTGTCCACTTCCGGGACTTAAAAGTAGTCATGAAAGAGTGAAAACCGTCAAACAACTGTAATTCAAAATTCAAAATAAGAAATAGACCTCGGTGGAGCAAATGAATATAATGTTAATAAATGTTTCTGATAGTGTTTAAACAAAACGACTTATTTACTTTCTGACATTATTTGTTCCTTTACGAAGCAATTTGATTGGATAAAATATTATAAAAGCAATGGAAGATGAGGTGGCAAGCACCTATCTTGAACACACCATTCAACACTGGAAACGGAACTTTACGGAGAGTACATTACAGAATGGACAAAATCGTTCTCTCAAAGATAAAGACGGTTCGCAATACCGACCAGTTACAAATATACAAGAGTAAAGTTCCGCATTTAAGCTTACATAAATAAGACCTCGGATGGCTCGGATTTCGTTTAGCTAAATCTAATTAGCTTAAACTCTCTTACCTCGAAACTATTGATCTCTCAAAGTATTTTTTTAATTACATTTTTGTTAGATCTCAAATACTAGTATATATATATTTCTAACGGCCCAAAAAGGCTGGACCCCATACAGAAGAATAATAAAAGTGGTTGAACTAAATTTTTGTTGCGCGTAATCCTCTACCCATGTACATGCATATAATTTTGCAGTAAAGCATTCCAAGGCACTGCTTACAGATCACTGAACCACAAAGTATAAATGTTTGTAAGAAACTACAGAATCAAAATGTTGTTCTACTAGTACTACCAGTATTGTTAAAAATACCGTAACATATTCTTGCACCAGTATTGTGTTAACAATATTTGTATTTCCAGTATTTCTAGTTACGGATACCGGAATTACCAGTATTGTCCAGGTACTAGATTTACTAGTGGCGCAAACTACCATCTGATAAATTAATATTCAATTTATTCTGAAATCTTGTGTCTTCATATAATAATTATATAATAAATCAGTGCAGAATCGGGAGTAATGGCCGGATTCGGGGCAATCTAAATGAAATTCATTACAGGGAAATTATACCTCAGACTCGGGGGGGGGGATGATTTGACCATTTTATGCGGGGGTGGGTCGGTGAACTTGAAAACCCTACCCGAAATTATTCAACTTATATCGAATTTCTGACATGAAAATATCCAGCAAAGCTATAATTATATACCCGAAATTATCCAAAAATAATAAAAGGCAGTTATCGTGATGGGACATATTTATACATTTAACATTTATATCTTTCCGTTTGATCGACCTTTTATTATGAAAAGTCAACATGAATTCTCTTCAGTGTTTTCTACAAATCTGCAGAAATTTTTAAAATCCTGACCGGAATTCTCCAGCGTGTCAAAAAATTCCGACCCGAAATCTCCTTCGCTTATGTAAAATCTTGACTCGAATTTGCCGCACGTCCCGTATCTAAATATTATTGAGTTACCCCTCCGGGACCTCAGATCATACTTAAAACATACGAAAAACTATTTAAAACTACTGACACACTCCAATGGAAATACGTGTAGCAAACCTTGCTAGAGGAGCATTAGATTTTAATTCAAATTCAAATATTTATTGGATAAAGCACATATAATACAATGCGTATCCAAGTATCAAATATGTATTTAACATGACAAATAATGTAAATATAACAAAATACATTACAAGTTATGATATAAACTATCTATATAGAGAGAATAATACATGGTTAAAATCCGTATCACAAGCTGTATCAACCCGTGAAACCAATATCGGCCAGGGGGCTGATATTGGTCGAGGTTGATACAGCATGTGATACAGAGTTTAACATGTATTATACACTTTATCATATATTTAAACAGAGGACTTCAAATTTTTCAAATTAAAGTCTACGGCCACAAATGAATTTGATTGGAGAAAATAATTTGTGAAAAAAATGGGGGGGGGGGGGGGGGTGCATTTGGAAAAAAGTAAAAAAATCGGGAAAAAAATGAACAACAAGGGTGTTAGACTGGGTGGTGTATGGTCACCTACAGCTTACAAAATTTTTATCAACCCGCTACTGGACCTGCTACACCAGATTTGACTGGGATGCTATATTGGCTCCATCTACCGTGGCACACCGACTGTCGCTGATGATATTTGCTTGGCATCGAACTGTCCCTTTGAGTTACAAACTATGCTAGAACTGCAAGAAAACTATGCTCGTCAAGAGAACTACACTGTCAGTGAAACTAAGTCTACAATTCTTGTGACTGGAAATCAGAACACTTAAGAATTTACGTTAAATGGTTCTAAACTCCAACAACGAGAAACTGCCACACATCTTGGTATAACCAGAGACAGTAAATATAGATTTGACTCTAGCGCAGTTGTTCTGGAGCGTATTAATACTGCCCGTAGAGCAACCTATGCTATGATGGGAGCAGGACTACATGGTGCTAATGGCCTTAATTAATCCATGTGTCTCGCTTCGCTTGCATGGCGTCGATTTGCAACTAAATCAAACTCCTCAAACGGCTGGTTTATTATAGTGAAATTATTACTGGAACTGTATGATCTACCTTCATGTTATGACTTGCTCCAAAACCCACCGGGGAAATCTACGTGGAAGAACCTTGTAAAAAGTACCGTGAACAGCTATTGGGAACAAAAACTAAAGCTGGAAGCAAAAACTAGATCATCATTGAAATACATAGACATTGACCGTCTCTCAATTGGCAAAACACATATGATCTGGAGTAGTGCTGGTTCCAATACCTATGCAATAACAAAAGCATCTGTAAAATGTAGGATGTTACTTGGAGTATACAAGCAAATAGACATCGTTTCAACCAGTTTGAAGTAGACCCGTCTTGTCCGCTATGTAAACAAGGACCAGAGGACAGAACTCACTTTCTTGTTCTATGTCTGCATCTCACTACAGTCATACAACCATTTATGGATGCCCTGAACATTGTTATGCGGGAAATGTTACCATAACTACATTAACAGATAAGATATGATCCACTACAGCTTACACAGATCATATTAGACTGTTCGTTTAGCCCGTTTGTACTACCTCAATATTACAACAGACTTGAGTGTATAAGTCGAGGACTATGCTATGCCTTACATATAGCACGCAGTACAGCTCTGGAATATCACTACAAGTAACCTGTTTAATAATGTGCAAAATCTCATTTGACATTTAAAATACTTTCGTGATTGAGTGATAGAAACATAGTAGGGACCACTCTGCTCTTAGTGTGTACATAGACTTCTCTTTAGTATTGTAGTAAAAGTGGGACAGTGCATATATATATATTATGAAGTGTTGCGTAACAATATTCAACACTACAGTTCTCCAGACAGTGGAGGAAAGATACAGAACAACAACAACATGGCGGCATCCATGTGAAATCTCGTTCCGCCATTTGCTTCTGACATGATTACGTGAATAGAGATTATCTAACTTTTTTAACATTCAGTGTCTTGAAAATAAAAAAATGTGTGAGTCTTCCAAGGAAGACATGTGTCGCCTGCGGACGTCAATTTTTACAAAAATTTTCTAAAAATGAAATATATATGCACACCTGTGCATTAAAGTTAATGGACAGAGAAAGTTTCATCAAATTGCTGTGAGCCATTAAGGAGTAGTTGAGGATAGAAGTTTTGAACCCCTCCTTTTTTCAAAAATGGCAATTTTTACAAAACAAAATTTAAAATTTATAAAAATAAAATATATATGCACACCTGTGCATTAAGTTTAATGCACAGAGGAAGTTTCATCAAATTCCTTTGAGCGGTTATGGAGTAGTTGAGAATAGAAGTTTTTTTTACCCCCCCCCCCCTTTTTCAAAAATGTCAAAATTTATAAAAAAAAAATATATATGCACACCTGTGCATTAAGGTTAATTCACAGAGAAAGTTTCACCAGATTCCTTTAAGCGGTTTTGGAGTAGTTGAGGATAGAAGTTTAGAACCCCTCCTTTTTTTTTCAAAAATGTCAATTTTTACCCCAAAAAAATTAAATTTTTAAAAATAAAATATATATGCACACCTGTGCATTAAGGTTAATGCACAGAGAAAGTTTCATCAAATTCCTTTGAGCGGTTATGGAGTAGTTGAGGATAGAAGTTTTGCCCCCCCCCCCTTTTTTTTTTTGCAAAAATGTCGATTTTTACAAAATAAAAATTGAAATTTTCTAAAAATGAAATATAGATCTTGTCATGCTGATCAATTTTACCCAAGTCAGATTTTTGATATCTGTAACGGTTTTTGTCGAGCCTTCGACTTTTGTCGAAAAAGCGAGACATAGAGATCCTACATTCCGTCGTCGTCGTCGTCGTCGTCGTCGTCGTCGTCGGCGGCGTCCACAAATATTCACCCTGTGGTTAAAGTTTTTGAAATTTTAATAACTTTCTTAAACTACCCTGGATTTCTACCAAACTTGGACAGAGGCTTGTTTATGATCATAAGATAGTATCCAGAAGGAAATTTTGTAAAAAAAAATTCCAGTTTTTCCGTATTTTACTTATAAATGGACTTAGTTTTTCTGCCAGGAAACATTACATTCACTCTGTGGTTAAAGTTTTTAAAATTTTAATAACTTTCTTAAAATATCCTGGATTTGTACCAAACTTGGACAGAAGCTTGTTTATGATCATAAGATAGTATCCAGAAGTAAATTTTGTAAAATAAAAATTCTAGTTTTTCTGTATATTACTTATAAATGGACTTAGTTTTTCTGCCAGGAAACATTACATTCATTCTGTGGTTAAAGTTTTCAAAATTTTAATAACTTTCTTAAACTATCCTGGATTTGTACCAAACTTGGACAGAAGCTTGTTTATGATCATAATATAGTATCCAGAAGTAAATTTAGTAAAAAAAAAAAAAAAAATTTCCGTATTTTACTTATAAATGGACTTAGTTTTTCTGCCAGGAAACATTACATTCACTCTGTGGTTAAAGTTTTTAAAATTTTAATAACTTTCTTAAACTATCCAGGAATTTTACCAAATTTGGACAGAAGCTTGTTTATGATATAAAGATTGTATCCAGGAGAAAATTTTGTAAAATATTTATTTCTGTTTTTCAGTTTTTTACGTATAAATGGACTTAACATTGCATTCTATTATGTGCATTCACCTATCACACTGAAAATATAGACAACATCAAAAGTAGGCGAGACACTGGGTTCCGCGGAACCCTTACGAATTTTTTAGTTATAAGCCAAAAACAACACATGCACCCCTATATTCTATTTTTAGCTACGACAGCCATGTTTTATGTCAGATCAAAATAAATTGAGGACCGTTTGTAGAGGACATGCCATAGATCATTCCTACCTATTAAGTTTCAAACCAATCGGCCCAGCGGTTTCAGAGGAGAAGATTTTTGAATGAAAAAATTTCGAAAATTTGACAAAAAAGGGCAACAACTCCTAAATGGGTTTGGGGATTTCCTTTAAAATTTCATGGTAGGTAGATCTCAACATGGCAAACATTTTTCAAATTTACATTTCACTTCTATCTCAAATAGTTTTGGAGATAAATGACGAAAAATGTTAAAATTTGGAAAATTTGACGAAAAAAGGACAATAACTCCTAAATGGGTTTTGGAATTTCCTTCAAAATTTCAGGGTAGGTATATCTTGTCATGCTGATTAATTTTATCCCTGTCAGATTTTTGATATCTGTAACATTTTTACGTTATAAGCCAAAAACAACACATGCACCCCTATATTCTATTTTTAGCTACGACAGCCATGTTTTATGTCAGATCAAAATAAATTGAGGATCGTTTGTCATAGATCATTCCTATTAAGTTTCAAACCAATCGGCCAAGCGGTTTCACAGGAGAAGATTTTTGAATGAAAAGTTTACGACGGACGGACGGACGACGGACGCAAAGTGATGGCAAAAGCTCACTCTGGCATAGCCAGGTGAGCTAAAAATGAATGGTTTGTACTGTGGTAGTTTGAAAATAAATAACCTGACCTACAATGTATTGAACATAAATAACTCGGCAGGTCTTTTAAACCATTTTTTAAATGCATGTTTTAAAGTATGAGATGGCACCTGATTCTACCAAAATTCGTCTTTTTTCATTTTTTTTTTTTTTCGGGAAAAACTTCCCAAATCTTTTAATAATATATATACTATAATATTTAAGACATGTCCATTACCAATCCAAACAAAATCCTAACTGAAATCACCCGGTGTTTCGGATATCTATTTTATGTCCTATTTGATTTTAAGTAACCACCAAGGCCATATCCATCATCAGAGACCAAGCCTAATTATGAGCATAAGTAATTGCAGTGTAAAAAAAAACATGTAATAACATTTGGTCCTCATCATCGATTAACAGAAAGGGTCTGACACCTGGTGGTCCTTAGTGTACTTAAAAACAAAAGTTCTCTCTGTGTTAATGTTCATCTGTGTGTGTCAATAACATTAATCACATTAATTTATTATCTATTATCCAATAACCTCTTTTTATTTGAGTTTAGCCGATGTAAAGTGATCTTTCAAGTTTTTATGTATTTGGTTAGCTATAATTGGCGATTTGACAAATAGTTTTTTTGCTTCTTCGTCTTTTTGTATAAGATGCCAGTGTTTATTAAGAGTTCTTCCGATGGTTGAACTTAGTACTAGCATGACTAGAGAAATTTCTGTTTTGCCAGGTTTTGTTCTGTATTGAAGGGTTTTACTTCTCGGCGTTTTCATTTTTTCTTTTATAATTGGTTCAATTTCTGTACGTTTATATCCCTTTTTGATGAGGATTTCTATGAATTCTTTAATTTGAAATTCTAAATCATTTTGGTTATTTGTAAGTCTAATTAGTCTGGCAATCTCTCCTATGATAAATCCTTTAAAAACAGGAAAGGAATGCGTTGATGACCTATGCAGATAATGGTATATTTTTCTGTCGGTTTGCGGTATAGTTTAAGATCTAGACAACCCTTTTCTATGAATCGACTGCCTTTAAAGACGGTCACGTCCAAGAATTCCAAACTCTGATACGACATTTTGTATGTGAATTTAAGCATTAGTGTACGTCCATTGTGTCGCTACTATATGTTGTAGAAAGAAGTCTACGTACCGGCTATTTTTTTCAAGTGGACTCCCACACCATGATACAATCGGTCTTCCCGGAAGATTAAGATTCTGAATAATTTCATCACTTATATTGTTGGTATTATTTAGTTCTAAGCGGTGTGTTTTGGGGAGCATATATAATCTCCCTGACCTGTTATCGTTGTGATTAGTTAGAAATTTGTATCATGTTATGTCATCTATTTAACCTAATTTCTGGATTGACAAGATGTTTTCTTTAATCATGTTGCTAATCCTGAAAGAGTGAGATTTATCAATTTCTTGATAATGTATTCTGTTATTTAATTGTGACATGGCTTGACAGGGACTGAGACTTCAAGGCTGAACAGCCAAAATTCTGAGCAGATACAACATTGACTATGTTATTTATTTAAGAATAAAAAAATGAATTTAAAAATTGTGTATTTTCAAATATTATAAATGTTATTGTGAAAATAAATAATCAGTCCCTTGTTTTACTGAGAACGAAAAATCATGCTTCAACAGTGCAGAAAACAAATAATCTGTCTTTATAGTCCACAAAAATAAATAAACCATCCAAAAGAAATCCTCCTGCCGCCCCGTCCCTCCCAGAATATCAAATGGTCGTCCCCTAACCGGACAATTCAGCCCGCAGACCACTCGGACCGTGTCATCGGACAACTCGGACCGTGTGAAGTAACAACATTGATATAGATTGTTACACCATTACTATGTTTTCACTAAAACTGACAAAACAAGCGTAAAAATCTTATGCTTTGCTCGCTTTCGAGGTCACACCTTGGTGTGATATTAAGAGATAGAGATGTCAATCGAATTATTCCTAAAAGTTTCAACATGCTCAACAACATGGCGGCATCCATGCGAAATCTCGTTCCGCTATTGCTTCCGACGTGATTACATGAATAGAGATTATATCTTGGACAAAATAAGTTATTTGTGGACTTATACCTCAACTTTTCTAATATTCAGTGTCATGAAATTAAAAATAAATACGAAAGAATCCACCTGGAATCAAATTTGACAAGAAAAAAAGATGCAGACGTAAGTGTCACATTTTCCCTCCACGGTAACCAGGCAAATCATCCCGCGGACCACCCGGACCGTGTTATTGGACAATTTGGACCGTGTCATCGGACACCTCGGACCGTGTGCAGTAACAGCATTGATAATTATGAAATTAATACTTTGAAGTGAGATTGTTACGCCAATTACGATGTTTTTACTAAATACTGACAAAGCAAACGTAAAAACCTTCCCTTCGTTCGCTTTCCAGGTCACACCTGTTTCATATTAGATTTTATGTAATATTCAAATAATTAAATAATTTAAGAAATCGTTAATATATTTTTACATAGGCACTCTTCCAGAAAACGGAAGATTGACTTTAGATCTGCATTCCTTCCCAGTCGGTCAAACAAAAAATATCACAAAGGTTTTACACCATGATTCTATTACGTAACTACAGTTCTTTACGGGGCGTTGTAGTCTTGTAAAATTGTGGTAATCATGATATATCTCGTCAAAATTAAACAACATTGAAAATTAGTTAATTAGAACCCATGTACCATTTTGTATATATTTGCGATCCAAACTCACCGATTTGCTTGGCTTGAAAATTTATTTTCACCTATGGTTCGAACCTGAAAATTCTAAACGTGTTTAATCATTTAGAGTTATCGTCCTTTAAATGTACATTACCGAAGAATAAGTATAGACTACAACGGTCAACCAGATTGATTGTGCCCATTATTTGAACAATTATGATTAAAGTTACAGTCAATAGATATAGCAATAAATATAGATTTCATCTTAATGACAATAATAAAAAGTAATTTTCAATGGTTCAACAATCATAAATGACTGATTCCCCGAACGTCAACTTTTTGAAGATCAAAGAACATTTTTCCTCTTCATTAAACCTGATTAAGGGGTCCATTTAAGGGTTAAACAATTACTTTTACAGGTAAAAAAATCACCTGAGTTTTGTTTGATCTGTGTTGCAATAATTTTCTCTTAATTATATATGTATCAAATTAATTAATATGTTCCTTGTTGGTGTATCTTTGTTGGTCTTTGTGTATTGCATTTTTAGACTATTCCATTGTAGTTAAATGTATTCCAACGTCCGAATTGAGCATAAAAGAACTTTTATTAATTCAATTATTTTATATACCATTTAGATGTTGGATTAAAATGAAGATACACATATAAATTACTAATAGTTTATTTCATTTGAATGATTAATAATGCTTTCATATTATAAACACATATTGTATGACAAATTATTAGTTGATGGAACAATAAATACAATAAAATTCACAGAAACAAACCACTGAAATGTCTATCAAAACATTTAAAAAAGCACACAATAAAGCACTGAAATTCATTTGTTATCTTTAAACTATGTAATGAAAAACTGAAGTTTTGTTCAGTTATATACTTAAACATAGCTTGATGTGTACATTGGCTTGGGTTATGGCATGAGTGAAATCTGAAATGTGTTCCCTTTGCCAAACTTAAGCTTGGAAGCTGAACATAAAATATGCATCAAGGAATTAATCATTTACTTAATCTTACAATAATTAAAAGGTGAACTGAGTAATAAAATGAAATATTTTTTTTTTAAAATACATCTAATTAAGTTATTATAATTCAGTTGAAAAAAAATATTTGTATTTAATATTTGCATGGGAAATACTTCTGTTTCTTAAATTTATTTTCTTTAAGTTATTAATTTCCTTGAATTTTAAGCAGTGGTTAATTTTTAAAATATTTCGATAGTAAAATATATGTATATACTTCGAATACTTATTTCTTCAATTTTGTTTTATTCCAAATTATATATTTTTTTAAATAATGTCCTGATATATATATGTATTTATATACACCCTTAATTTACCCCAATTGAACACACTTTAATTGCTAAAACAACAACATGTATCAATTATGATTTTTAAAAAGTTGACGTTCGGGGAACACACCTCATAAATCCGGAAACATAGTAAATTTGCAATGAAAAAAAATATCATAACATTACTTTACAGATCCATATCATTGCTTTTATTTATTTTTTTTTATTTATGTATTTTTTAACTTTTTCAAAACCTCTAATTCATTTATGCTTTTAACACAAGCCTTTAGCTTTTAGTTTATGCTGCTTGGTTTTAGTGCTAACGTTTTTTTTACATCTTTTAGTTCGTGTTGCTGCAAGCCTTTGTTGTGTCGGTTAAAACTGGGACTATTATACCTAAGTTGGTTATAATAGTCCCAGGTTAAAAGCTCTTAAGAGCTTGTGTTATTTATTGTATTTAAAATGCCGACTTTAAATAAATCTTATTTCAAGTTATCTTATTTTATCTTATAATTGATATGATAAGAGACGCAAAAAAGATGTATATTACTAACTTACAAAATTCACTGGTTGACAAATCTATACCCCCGGGAAAATGGTGGCGTATTGCCAAGGGTGTTACAAAATTTAAAAATGCAAATATTACAAAAAGCCCTATTAAGGCTAATGGGGACATTTTTTATCACCCCGTAGATAAAGCTCGAGTTATTAATGATTATTTTGTTTCTGTGTCAACTCTGGAGACAGAACCCAATCTACCTGATGTTGCTCCACTTGCGCTGTGTGAGTTCTCGGATATTGTTGTCACTGAACAGGAGGTAACCGATCAGTTCGAAACATTAAATACTTCTAAACCAGGTGGTCCGGATAATTTACCACCAAAACTGTTGAGAGCAATTTTCCAGCCATTGGTACAGCCCCTTACTATTCTATTTAATAAAAGTTTATATTATGGTATTGTGCCTAGTGGCTGGAAAATGGCTAATGTAACAGCCATATACAAAGGGAAGGGCGGTAGTGAAAATGCTTGCAACTATAGACCAATATCTGTTACAAATTGCTTCAGTAAGATGTTGGAAAAAATAGTTTTCAAATATCTTCATAACTACATTCGCCAAAATAATATATTGACAGATAATCAATCTGGCTTTCGTCAAAAAGATTCAACTGTAAATCAGTTATTACTTATATACGATGATATCATGAAGAATTTGGATATAGGAAAAGACGTTCGTTTTATATTTTGTGATGTTTCTAAGGCATTTGACCGAGTATGGCATTCTGGTCTTCTATATAAACTGAGAAAATATGGAATTAAGGACAGATTGCTTAACTGGTTTCGTAATTACCTTTCTGATAGAAAACAACGTGTATGCATGGATGGATACAATTCAATGTGGAAATCGATAAATGCAGGAGTTCCTCAGGGATCTATTTTAGGACCCTACCTGTTTCTTTTGTTTGTCAATGATATAGTAGACGTTGTCACTAATAAAATAAAACTATTTGCAGATGATACATCACTCTACTGTATCGTTGACAACCAGGAAACAGCTGCAGAATCTCTCAACTCTGATCTTGATAGCTTATATTCATGGTCAACTGACTGGGGGGTTACATTTAACCTTAATAAGACAAAATCCATGCTATTTACCAGAAAGCAACATGTTGATATTCCAACCTTATATATGAATGATATTGCTTTAGAAAATACTGTAGAGCACAAACATTTAGGGTTGAATTTTAATCCAAAGGGTACATGGAAAGACCACATTAATGATATCTACTCTAAAGCCTGCACTCGGTTGAATGTCTTACGAATGCTTAAGTATAATCTTGATAGAAATTCTCTCGAAAAACTTTATTTTGGGTTCATTAGACCAATCCTAGAATATGGAAATATAGTATGGGATAATTGCACTAATCAGGAATCAGATTTAATTGAATCTGTGCAATATGAGGCCGCTAGAATAGTGACTGGTATGCGACGAGGCACATCCAGATTAAAACTATATAATGAACTGGGATGGGACTCACTCAGGGAGAGACGCAAAAAACAAAAAATCATTTTTGTGTATAAATCCCTGAATGGATATCTTCCCAGTTATATTTCTGAACATATCACATCATTTATAAATACTGAGGAAAATTATCCTCTCCGCAATCAGAGATTCTTTAACGTTCCTAGGTCCAATACTCAATCATACAAGAATAGCTTTTTTCCGAGTGCAATGGACATATGGAACAATTTGGATCGTGAAGTACGAAATGCGACGTCCCTGTATATGTTAAAGAAAAGTTTAAATAATGTCAGAAAGCCTCCCAGTCATTATTCTTTGGGTCAACGTAAGTATAATATAATCTACTGTCAACTTCGTAACGAAGTTAGCGATTTAAACCATCACCTTTTTCGGTCACACTTGTCTGAGAGCTCACGCTGTGCCTGTGGAAACGACACTGAGGATAATTATCATTATTTTTTCACTTGTCCACTTTATACAAGAGAACGTGTACACTTATTTCATGATCTTGATAACTATCTGTTACAACTGGATCTTGATTTTCTTTTGTATGGTTCGGGTGATCTGTCTCCAGGGGAAAACGAACACGTAGTAAATACCGTGTTACGGTATATAGCTGATACCAAAAGATTCCAATGATTATTAATTTTTATTATTATTATTTTTGTAACAGATGCACAGGTATATTAGTGTATGTTATAATCTTGTAAACTTTGTTAATTTTTGTGGAATGGCTGTCCCTAGATCTTCAAGTTGCTACTCCTGCTACCCATTTCTATCTTTTTTTCCCCCTTATTATCTGTTTTCAATCAATTTGTTTTCTTGAGTGTTAGCTAAATTCATGTATTTTTTTTTCTTTGAGATAATTTTGCACTTTTTTCCTATTTAATTTAAACATATCTATTATGTTTCATATTTTGATAACATTCTTTTTTATTGCAAAACATGACCCTATATACAAACATATGATAAGACTAAATTGATATTTGGTGGAATATATGCTTAAAGTCAATGTAATACAAAATGATATATCAAGTTTGCTTTAATTCAACATTACCTTTTTTCCTTTTTGTACAAGTACTCCACATCGATTTATAATGTACATATCATAATTATATTTTAATTTAACTTTAAAATTGTAAAGTTCTAGAAATGCTATAGGTAGATTGTAGTGTTGTCCTCTTATACTGTATACATGTAGCCTATGTTTTGTTATATTTCCATCTTGTTTCGGGAGAGGATCTATATAGGCATTGCCTGTTATCCAATCCCTTTGATATATTATCAATAAATATTTGAAATGAAAAATTTTATCTTATGTGTAATTATTGCTTTCAAAAATAAGTCCATTTATTTTTTTTTCTGTAGAATCGATATTTATAGCCAGACGAATTTGTTTTCGTCATTTGATCTCTGGAATTATTGTGTTACTTCATATTGCATGATTGTAATAATGGGCCTTTGCCATTTATTATAAATGAGTTGGTGCCAATAAAATATTTGTATTTGTATTTGATGTCATAATTATTTTACTTCGTTTTAGTTTTATCCAAATATATAATCATTGTAATTCTTAATGATATTTTAACATAATATAAAACGAACTTCATCTTCTATTGAATTCGGGCATAATTTATAAATGCTATAATATTAATTTTGCCCCGGTTGATCGGTCATCTGATGTCTTGGTTTTGGGTTTATTCGTACTGGGACGTGTCGTTGTTGTCTGACTTGCAGAGCGGTGGCTATAATGACAACAATATATTATGATGTTAAGGATGATCGCTGGTCTAATAGGAAATAAATAGGATTTGAAATAGGTGTTTTAGTTTGAGAGAACATATAAATAGTAATCAAATAAGCAAGAAAAAAATATAGGTTCATGTGCTCATTTTAGAGCTATAAGGCCTTGAAAATTTGCAGGAAATGGGTTTTCTCTGGATTTTTCCTTGTCTTTGCATTGGCAACTTCAGTCTCTCAAAAATTTATGAAGAAATAAAAAAGATTTCATAAGATTTTGTCAATTACCATTTTACGGTATAAATGATTGAATTATAAAAGAAAAAGTAGGGGTTCATGGGCAAAAAACTTCATGTTTAAGAAATGGATAAAACCCGAGGATTCCGAAAATCTGACAAAAAGACCAAAACATGACCAGTGAGCGTCCTTAAATGTATATATTTATTCGTCGTTCAAGCTAGCGCTGCATGTGTTAGTATGTGACAGTGAAACTTTAGGGCCATACTTCCTCAATGATCTAAATAGTGATTTTTTTATTCACCATATAATTACATATAATTAGCAGTTAAAATTTAAAGACATATATTACAAAAAGGAAAATCCGGGGTTTTTCACGCTCTGAAACCTAATACCATCATTAGAATGGTCGGTGTCTCGAACAGTGCAGGTGAAGGTAAATCAGCTGTGCTGTAATTGACATAACAAACATTTTACACAATATTTTTTTTTATATTCTCACATAATGAACTGTGGTTGTTTAAAAACTGGAATTCTAATACGTTAACATTTAACAGAAAATTATTGTCTACTATTGAAATAATCGCTTTTATCAATTTTCATTTATGTATGATATTCTAAACTATTAAATACATGTACCTGTTTTACTTTTTTGAAAATGGTTAGACTGGTATTTCATATAATCCAGTAAATCCTCCTTCTGTTGATAAAAAACTATAATATTGTAATTGGAAAAATAACATCAATAGTTGAAAGGCACTGAGAATTAGATTTATTGATTAATTCAAATTATCTTTAATTTTTAAACATTCTTCTGAATAATACATGTAGATGAATTAAAAATAATTGCCAGATTGCCTCTCCACATTGCACGAACTGAAGGTTATTCCATAATATTTACTCCCTCTTCCTCTCCAATAATAATAAAAATGAACAAAAAAATCACATATAACTGAATTTTAAAAGACGGCAATCTTGTATTCAGAAGCCAAGTATTGTTCGAAACAGTTGTTCACATCTTTACAAGCGGTATACAGAAAATCATGTTAAATTCGGACTAAAAGTTGATAAAAATGGAAGTTTCATGGATATATTTTGTCATTTTCTAAATACAGTATATATGACCGTAATTTCCGTATAAATAACAACAAAGATTCAAAAATGGAACTAAAATTATTTAAATGATTTACTGATTATACAAACAACATGCAGAGGCATTTGCTATCGACCCTAGGACATTCCTTAGTTTACCGCTGTATCAAATTAGCTAAATGAGCCCTCCATCAGGGGATGAATCTAGGATGGTTATCATAAGAATAAACCTTTGACTTGTCAATAATTTTGATCGTACGCAAAGCCACTTTCCTGCTTCACCTTGCAACAGACATCGTTTTACGACGACATTCAGTGTAGAAATATACCCATTTGTCAACGTGTTATAATTTTCTTTAGGTACACTAGTACTGTAAAAATAGAGCATGATTTTACGCACTGAATTTATGTCCACGACCCGGCTTGAACCCGAGTACCTTCCAAGCACCCTGCTAGGTAAACAACCATTTCATTTTTCATGAGAGTAAGGATATGATCATCGAGTTTTGCTGCTCATCGCTGCTCTTCTCTTGCTTTTCGCTGCTCGTTGCTCCTCCCCTGCTCTTCACTGCTCATTGCTGGTCATTGCTACTCATCTTTTGCTCCCTGCTGCTCTTTGTCGGTCATCTCTTTCTCCGTGCTGCTCTTCGCTGCTCATCTCTTGCTCCGTACTACTCTTCTCTTGCTGCTTCCTTTCTCCATGCTGCTCCTTACTCACGTGCTCATTTCGGTTTTTTGCTGCTCCTTGTCACTGTTTTCGCTGCTGCTGCTGCTTGTTGCTGTTCGTCATCACTGTTCTCTTGGTCCGTGCTGATCATCGGTGCTTTACTCTTGCTCATCGCTGCAGTTCACTGCTCTTCTCTTGCTCATCACTGCTCTTCACTGCTCTTCTCTTGCTCATCACTGATCTTGTCTTGGTCTGTGCTGCTCATCGCTACTCTTCTTGTGCTCATTGCTGCTCATCGCTACTCATCTCTTGCTCCTTGCTGCTCTTCGTTTGTCATCTCTTGCCCTTTCCTTTCTCTTGCTGCTCCTTGCTGCTCATCGCTATACTCACGTGCTCATTTCGGTTTTTTGGTGCTACTTGTCGCTGTGTTCGCTGCTGCTCCTGCTGCTTGTTGCTGTTCGTCATCGCTGCTTATCGCTGCTCTTCTGTTGCTTTGTGCTGCTCTTCGCTGCTCATTGCTGCTCATCGCTGCTCTTCTCTTGCTCATCACTGCTCATCGCTGCTCTGCACTGTACGCATTTTGCTCCTCTATTGCTCCATGCTGCTCATTGCCGCTAAGCACCATGCTCTCATGCTCATTTCGGTTTTTGCTGCTGCTGCTAGTCGTGGTCATTTGAAAGTCCACTCTGCATTTATCCAGGCTTGTGACTGGCTATCTATCGTAAGATAGTCTGCATTAGCCCTCCCCTATTTTTTTAAGGCCACTCTGCATTTGTCCAGGCTTGTGACTGGCTATATATGTATAATCATATATAGGCTGCATTATCCCTCCTTCCCTTTTTAAAATTTTTTTTAAATATTTTTAACTTTTTTTATATTTTTTTCTGTTTTTCTTTGTAATATGTTAATGTTAGTTCCAATTCCTCCATCGCATAGAGTCATTGCTATCTTCAACTGGTGGTGGGTCGTAGTCGTTCAATAGACTTTGGTTGGAAGTATTTTCCTTTTTATTTCTGGTTTTGCTTTGGCATTAGAAAGATCCACAGGTATTAAATATCCAGCAGGAACCAATAAATCAACGAGAGGCGTTTTCGATTTCATTGATCGTGTGTGTTGTTTGACGGTCTTCAAACAACTGACGAAATTAAACAAAACTTCTGATTATATTTTCGTTAAAAGCTTTCCGTTGGCGTCATAGTGACAAAGATTGCTTTTGTCTATTCATTCAGACCACACAGTTCGCTGTTCGTCATTGCTTTTTGCTGCTCGTCGCTGCTCACTGCTGCTCATCGCTGCTCAGCACCATGCTCTCGTGCTCATTTCGGTTTTTTTTCTCCTGCTGCTGCTGGTGGTGTGCTGAGGGGGATTCTTACCGTTTCGTTTTAAATCACCTCTTGGTCTCGTTGATGTTACGAAGGACATCAAAGATGGCTGCGGCCATGTAACGCGGACCCGAAAGAGAGCACCCTTGTGACAAATGTTTGTCCTAACACTAGTTCTGTTTACCAGCGTACTTCAAAGTCTAGCTAAATGCTGGATTGTGCTAAATCGTGGACGACTGAAGTACTAGTGTTAGGATTGCGATTAGGGTTAAGTTAGGGTTAGTTTAGAGTTAGGATTAGGGTTAGGTAAGAGTTAGATTTAGGGTTAGGTAAGAGTTAGGGTTAGGGTTAGGGTTTGAGTTAGGGTTAGGATTAGGGTAAGGGTTATAGTTAGAGTTAGGGTTAGGGTTAAGTTAGATTTATGGTTAGGGTTAGGGCTGGAGTTAGGGTTAGGGTTAGGGTTAAGTTAGGGTTAGGGTTAGGATTATGATTAGGATTAGCGTTAAGGTTAAGTTAGGATATGTTAAGAGTTAGGCTAGGGTTAGGGTTCTTGTTAGGATTACGGTTAAGGTTAGGGTTAGGACTGAAATCCGTTAACGTTTGTTCCCGTCACATTGTAACATCAATGAGACCAAGTGTTGATTTATAACGAAACAGTAAGAATCCCATCTTCGCCTTAGCACACCAGCAGCAGCAGCATAAAAAAAACGAAATGAGCAGCAGTGAGTAGCGACAAGCAGCGAAAAGCTATGACGAGCAGCCAACTGTGTGGTTTGAATGAATAGACAAAAGCAATCCTGGTCAATATGACGCCAATGGAAAGCTTTTAACGAAAATATAATCAGAGGTTTTGTTTAACTTCCTCCATTGTTTGAAGACCGTCAAACAACACACACGTATCAATGTCATCGAAGACGCCTCTCGTTGATTTATTGGTTCCTGCTAGATATTTAATACCTAGCTGTGGATCTTTCTAAAGCAAAACCAGAAATGAAAAGGAAAATACTCCCAACCATTTTACAAATTTTACAAAAACATGATCTGCAAGGGATGTAGAAGGATTGACAACGAGTGGACTAGACTTATTAAAGACTCCTAAGAAAAGTGAAATCTGAACTGCAAGAATCTTAAAACGAATACTTTACCAAACGTTTGTGTATGAATCAACAAGCCGTTGAGGAACCTGTAGCTAATATAAGCACTTGCAGGAGGACCGGAGCTCATTCGACTATCGAATCCCAGGAAAGAAAGACGTTTTAAATGTAAACCTGTGACATATGTGGATACCAGTCCATCCGAAACTTCAACCTAGAGCGACACTAAAAAGAATGCACACGATATGGAAGAGGATTTAACAGACTATAGTGAATATGATTCAGAATCAGACACCAACACAGAAGCCGATAACGAGGAATTGGAACAAAGTAGTGACCATAGACCCAACGAAGACCCCAAAGAGCAATGTGAAGAGTCTATATGGGATGTCATTTTGAATAGAACATTTCAAGTACATCAACCTAAATACTCACAGACACTAAACGAACTAGTCGAAGCCGGAATGGAAGAAGACAAGGCACGCTTGGCAGCATATAGAGACATGTTTGACTCATACAGAGACGAAATACGAAAGCATTACCTCGGACTGATGTCCGGGCATCAAGACATGAATAAAGACCCCATACATAGAAATATCAAGAAAACGGCTAAACGCTTGACAGAAGAAGACGACTACGAATCAATATATCTGCTTAACCGGTACCGTGTATTGAACGACTACGACCCACCACCAGCTGAAGACAGCAATGACTCTATGCGATGGAGGAATTGGAACTAACAAGATGAGAAGCGATGAGCAGCAGGGAGCAAGAGAAGAGCAGCACAGAGCAAGAGAAGATCAGTGATGAGCAAGAGGAGAGCAGCGATGAGCAAGAGTAGAGCACCGATGATCAGCACGGAGCAAGAGAAGAACAGTGATTAGCAAGAGAAGAGCAGCGATGACGAACTGCAGCAACAAGCAGCAGGAGCAGCAGCAGTAGCGAAAACAGCGACAAGTAGCACCAAAAAACCAACATGAGCACGTGAGTATAGTCATGAGTAGCGATGAGCAGCAAAGAGCAGCATAGAGAAAGGAAAGAGCAAGAGATGACCAACGAAGTGCAGCAGTGAGCAAGAGTTGAGTAGCGATGAGCAGCAATGAGCAGAGAAAAATAGCGAAAATAGCACATTGACATCAAGACTTCAACTACTTGTCTTATGTTTGTTTTCCCCATGCATGTAAGTTTTTTAAAGGTGATTGTGACTGGAACTCTCCCGGAAATTCTATGTTGCCTTCAAATTATAACGGGTCCCGTTCAAGATGTTCTTGACATATAACCCCATTCCAGATAGTCAGATATTACCCCTTTGTAGAAAAGAGAAAAAAGTATACCCCTTTACAGTCGTTATATAGTACTCCCTAAAAAAAGATCTCCAAATGTCAGTCTCCCCAGAAACTGCTTTGGGTTTTAGACCAATTTTTTTATGGAATGTTACTCAGGTGGATTTAGACCATTGGCCAATACGGCTGCCGTTAAAAATCAGCAAAAATATTTAAGAATTTCTCCCGCAATTAATAGGCCAATTAAGACCAAACTTTGTTGAAACGGTACTTAAACCTTAGTCTAAACCTGTTGTTTCTATAAGCAGAAAAAAAACAGCCAAATTTTACAAAACATTTTAGAGCAACTTTGAAGCAAGGACGTATAACTAATATAATCTAATATACGTCCTTGTTTGAAGCGCGGAAAACTTCAGGTCTATTCCGCGTGAATAAATAATAACGTATTATATCCGGTAGTTGTGCGCAAGCGCAACTGTTTTGAGTTTTTCACATGTTGGATTTGTTTTGGTTGGCGGGTACTGATGTAAATGTAGTCGTAAAGTTTAAAAGGCTCAAACTTCGAAAACACCTATTTTGTAGACCCAGGTGATTAATATCCCCACAATGTTGTTATTCAGCCGTATAGAAAGAATCTTTGTGAACGTGTACTAGATTTGTCACTTAAGTTCAACCCTTGGCTGTTGAGCTGTCGCTGTACGGTTTCCGCACGCCGTCGACGTGATTTTAAAATGCTGTTTGTACTGGGATTGGTGCATATTTAACTTTTATCTGAAGAGCTTTAAACCAAGTTATATATGTATAAAATGGCTTTAAATGTGCATATCTTTAAAGCATAGATCAAACAAGATAAATATTCAGCCTGGACCAAGGATTTAAATAGTAGACGATAGGAATCTCATACTTTCTCGCTTTGTCTTATGTGGTGATATTTTATACTTCTCGCTACTTATACATGCTACTAACGCCACTACTATTTAAATCTCTTTCCCTTCTCCATTTTTTCTTCTTAGAAAGGTTTAAAAACTACACATTTTTGAGATATTTTTTTTATAAAAATCTGATAATATAATACAGGGTGTCAAGTAGTCCTATATTTCCAGGCAATTCCTATATATCCTATATTTCACTGAAAATTCCTATATTTTGAAAAAATATATATTATAAGAAAAAGTATTAATAGTGGAATGATTCACATTATGTATGTAGGCTGTAGTTCATTTCAGTGGTTATACTTATTGATCATAGTATTAAGCTAACCTTATGCAGCAAAATAACAATCCAAAGATACTAATATTAGATATAGTAAATTTATACTATGCTGTATACAACACATTTCAAGGAGTTACCTCTCATCAGCAGCATTAAAACCGAAACATTTGGAAGACCAAAAACCAAACTTATTTTAAACAAGAAGTACTCATAACCAAAAACACCGAAATAGCAAATTATTTGTTGTTTTTATTAATGTAGGATTTTTTATGTAAATTAATATTTTGCATTTCAGTGAATCTCTCACAGAATACAGGTTACCTGACTGCGGAGAATTTGTACTATTTTTACATTATGGTTTTAAATACAGAACTTTTTAATAACATTATTAAATGTTTTCCAATTATTGTTTTGTACATCAACTGACCCTGACTGAGCACTGCTGATAATTATTTGTTAGATGAAATATGCATAACTATGCATCCAAATTGTAATCTTAAGATTGTTTCTAAGTAGGCTCAAAATGTAAATGAAATCTTAAATGGTAAACTATACACAGATTAATTTTTTCCCATTTTTACCTTGAAATTACTAAAAATAGTCAAGCAATATTGGCACAAGTTCTCTGCAGTTGAGACTGATAGGAGGTACAGTATATTGTAATTGAATTCATTTTTTCAGATTGATTTGAATTATTGAACAAGTTTAAAATGTCAAAATCGAAGACTTAAGTTTCAGCAAAAGTGGTTTCATTTACAATTTAGTTTGTAACATTTAGTTTAGAACATTTTTTTATAAAAATTGTGTTATTGACTTTTATAAGTTAAAATGAGGTGAAGTATGGTTGTAGGGGAGGTGGAGACCATAATTAAAGAGTGAAATTTGTAGGAATTGTTCTATATTTACCCTATATTTTCAACTTGAAAAATCCTATTTTCTTATATAGTTTTGGTCCAAAATGGCTTGACACCCTGATAATATATTTTTAATAATTTTATATTTATTAGTCTATTTCTCTACTGAAAAAAATTTAAATGACATACCTTAGTAAATTTAATATGCTGCTGGCGAGCACAGCAATAGCGTTTTCCAGAAACTAATTTCCAGTATCACGATTCTAAATTATAATTTGAAGCAAGTTATTTCCCTTACTTCCATTTCTGGCGAACAAAACTTTTTCTGGCCTTAGTATGTAGCACAATAAGCAGTGATATGGCTGCCCCCATTAAACAAAGACTTTTCTAAACGACCCATATGTAGAAAATGCATATGCTCCTATAGCGCTCGCCATAAAGTCTAGTTGTCATAAAAATTTTATTGTATAATCATGTCTTTAAAACCACATTTCTATCCAAATAAAAATCTTTTTCTCAGCTGGGCATCTGTATATTCAATTATAAATAAATCTCACATAGCCTTCTGAAGTTCACCCAGCCACCTGGTATTTGTTAATTACAGGTGTAATGATTGTATAATCATGGTCTGTTAATAAGCCTGCCACAAGGTAATTATTTCAGTCTTTTTACACGTTAATTCATACATAATCTTTATACTACACTACACAAAACCATTGTTGAATTTGCCGACGGGATGACATAGGTTATATTGAACAGTTTTTAAATTTTTTATGCAGCAAATGAAAGAAGTGAGTTTAAAAACATACCAAAAACAATGCAACATACCACGCCAAGGTTTGTCGTAAAGACCCTACACTGCACATTAGCACATTTAGTATGCCAATTTCATGGAAACAAAATTTATTGATTTCTAAATAGGCCACACACAAATTTTACCCCATAATGCTGCCATTTTGACAAATTACAATAAAAAATATAACACAAATAATGATAAAACAAATCAATCAATCAAGCAAGCTTTTATTCTATACATTGTTTACACTCTAAACTACACAGTTATACATTTTGCTGTGCCAATTTCATGTAAACATGCAAGTTTATTGATTTCTAAATGAGCCACCCCACCTCCATCCACGCACACCCCATTTTGACAAATGATGGTAAACAATACTTTATAAATACAGATAGGGAGCACTGTTATAAAAAAAACTCCTTCTATACATCTAAAAATATACTATCGCAAAAATGACGGCTTCGCTTCAATATAGTGTATGATGAGGGAGGAGTTTGAATTTTAAATTCGTGTCTCAACTGCCCATCATAGGCGGGATTATGAAGGTCAAAAAGGCAACTGATTAATGTTTATTATTGATGAAATACTGGTGTAATACCCACAACAAGTCGATATCTTATCAATGACTGATATTAAAGGCAAATATTTTCACTTGATACATGTACCTGTAGTTATGGTTTTATATTCTTACAAATACTGGTATCAAATGTTGAAGCGATGAAATATTGTACCATTTTGCATCGTCAGGGTATGGGTAATCTTAATTCTTCTCGATCCACGCAACATATTTACTTACAATCTGTATAAAATAATGCGAGATTCATATCCTTCTACTATTTTTTTTAAACTTGCCTGGACAAAATCAGTGAGAATATCAAATAATTGATCCTTCTAGGTTAAATTGATGTCTTTACCTCAACATGCTGCTTATGTCCTCATTCGAAGGGAGATGTCCTACGAGCATCTTGTCATAGTTGTCTGTAGGAATGAACATATTATCCTTAGTGGCTTAGGGTAGTAATTAAATGGCCCAGAAAATCTTTTGTTATCAGGGGGTAAATACTTTCAGGTTTTTAAGACAGATGAGTATTTAACCTGCAAACAGCAGGATCAAAGGGGAAAATGAAAAACAAAAGAGTAAAATGCATCTTATGATAAATGAAATTCAAATTCAAGTTTTATTGATCAAATCCAAATAAAGGATTAATATCAATGACAATAGAAAAATAATATAATAACAACCACAAAACAATTATAATTACACAGTGTTCTCCCCAGGCTTACATGTATATAACGGAGGAAGACAATACAGACAACGCCTTGAGCAGAAAATAATTTTTAGCCTGGGGACACTCCGACCCCGTGGAATCAATGTAAAAAATTCTTAATTTCTATTCATTTACCTAGTATGCACAATAACTTTTTGCGGTACAGTTATCTTATATATGGTACTTTTTCTATACATCACAACGTCCAACATATTATTTTACTTATTTTTACTATATAGTTTTACTATCTACCTTGCCATTTATGTATTTTCTATCAAGTACGTTTACTGAAGACACCCACGTCAAATATATTTTTTTGTTTTTGTTTACATTTTATGTACGGACTCGGTCTTGCTCTGGGTTTCAAAGAGTCAACACCTATTTATTTTTATTTTTTACACACTCGTGATCAAGACCATATTGGTCAAAACGTTGAGTATTTTTTACTTTTTAGTTTGTTGTTGTTTTTTGCGATTTTGTATTTGGTTTCATTCGACTTGTATATTTCATACATTTTAGTCGTCTTACGCCCCTTTTGACAGCTCACCATTTCCATTTATTTTTCTTGTTATCTATTACATGTATATAGCAGATATTTTTTTAATTTTGTTGCAGTGATCTGTTCCCTTTTTCCATAGTTTACATAAGTTAAAAGCAGAATAATTAAAATCCAGTAAAATTCTACAAAATAATTTATTATTTCTCATTAATCATAAGAAACCTTTTTCAAATTTATTACAATATTGGAATAATTTGTTACAAACCTATGGGAATTTCTACCACAATGCTATTAAAAATTTCTGGGGAGCACACTGATTACATACAAAATATCCTTATCTAACTGAGGGACACCATTTAAACTTTATATATGCATAACTTAAAAAAAATGTTTATAAAAATATCTATAGATATTAATATTTATTTGTGATATAAAGTGTTATTGAAAATTATTATAACATACATTTCTACATTTGCTGAATTTTCCTTTGTAAGAGCTTTGTTGTTTCAGACTGACCGTAACACACATTATCTGGGCCTCTGATGACCTGAATTTAATCAAAATCAGTACTAATTTACATGTACAGGAAGTTTAGGATACTACATGTACCAGGGTCCAGTTTTCAACTTATTTTACTGATTGTTAAATTGATTAAATTATATATAGGCTCACTTTATATAAATAAATACTCAATAACATAAGTAAACATTAACATCAGTACATGACATATGATATAACTAAGGAATTGTGTTTACAAAGATTTAAAATTTTCACTTCCAGATGTGTTATAATGCAGTCTTTATAGCAAGATGAGACCAGGAGTTATTCCGCACCATATATCCCCATTCCTGCCATTTCAGCATGGTACTAACAATGTACTAGATACTGCTGTGACTGATCATGATGTCAATGTTTTCTCAGGGATTAGTAAAGGTACAGGATAAACATTCTATGGATTCATATTGTCCAAGTGAGGTGATGTCTTCCTGTGAAAAGTTACCTCGTGAGCTACCACATTAAAAATCCGGCTTTGCATGTCGGTCTAGTACAAAGCAGGGATCATATTCATTATCATATCAACATGTTCTCGTCCTGATATGCACCTGGACAAAGGACTTTAAACAACAATTCATCCGTCCATCATACTTATTTTTGTGAAAATTTGTTGATTCAGGTATTCCGAATTTTATGGTTTGGTAATTGTTTTTAGTCACAAACCATAGTATACTTAGATTTATAAGTGATCCCCACGCACATCAAAAAAGGTTATCCCAGGAAATAAGATCGATTTACACTTAAATATGAGAGGGATATTCCATTTAAATCTACATCAGCAGGAGGGAGATCCAAAGTAATTTTAGAATTCTATTCAACAATAAATTAACCTCCAACCACAAACCATCAATGGAATTTAAAATTTTATAGACTCAGGACTAATTAGTCCAGCACTAGGAGGTTGATTAGCTAAGCTTATCAAACTAACTGTGCTGGATTATTATTGCCATGACAGTTTCCTGGGACAAAGTACTCCCAATTTGCATATAGTTCTTATGAACTTAATAAAATCTCAATCAAGGTACAATGCATATGATTGTATGCAGATATTCACTGAAGAATATCATTTATAGAAAGATAACTCTATCGAATAACAACTGTGTGTTAAAGAAGACTGTTTTGAGTGGATCAAAATTTAGCGTATGAATATGAAAAGTTACAGAAGTGCAAACGCGAGGGAAATTCAATTTAATTTACAAACAACAGGTGCCGTAATTGTTAATGGCTGGTGATAGTCGGTAATTTTAACATGTTCAGTAAGTTAATTACTTTCACTCCCTATCTAGTGTTTAGTTCGTCTTTCTAAACCATTTCAACCATCTACTGTATTAAAAATAGTTGAAAAAAGAACGCTTTTATAATAAATTTTATTGATTGTTTTCCTACCGAAAAGTTAGCTTTCGAAAAGAAATACAAATAAAGTTCGGAATGGACTTGTGTTTTGCGTTTCTTAGAGGAATGAATTTAAAATATTTAAATGAAGTGTTAAAATTTTTAGAAAACAAATCCTCCTGTTAGATATTAATAAGTTACAAATGTATGGTTATATATATTCTAACAAGACGAATTTCAACAAAGTACTGGTAAACAAACGTTGAACACATTGCATAATAAATTAAAAATTATTTGTGAGATGCTCCGAAACTGGTCAACAACATGGCGGGTTGATTGAAGTTTGCTACTGTTTCGCCGTTAACATTAAAACAGCTATTTGAAGGAACAAGACAGATAAATTTTTGAAAGCAAAATGAAATAACAATGCCGCAAGTATGACATATTATCAGGTTTTCATATTTTTAAATTGCATACACCAGGTCGATTTTGTGCCAAATTGTAGGATCAAAAAAATTATGAAGACAGAACGAACAAATTCAATTTACGACGATTTTACAATTGTACTAAAACATTGGTGTGTTTTGGTGTCGAGAAAATTAAAATGACTATGGGTATGTTATATAAAAAGAAGTCATATTCATACTTGTGCTTTTATTATTAAGTCAATATACGTAAAAGAAATGGAAATTGACGGTCTGCTGTCTAATTAGAATTTTTATATGAAGGACCTGAGACTACTATAACAGTGTTACATTTGTATATTAGTCTCAGGAAGGACTCAGTAAATAATTATACATCTTTTTGTAGTAATTCAAAGTCAATTGCTAATAAGCATGCCTGACATAATTCATTTACATCTATTTTTTTTTAAGTAGGGAAAAATTGATTCTTCCTCTAAAAATTCCTCTTAACAAATTAACTAATTATCAATTCCTGTTACAGTAGGATGGTAGCATCAGTGCAAAAATTGCATGTTTACAAGAGGTTTATTCTCACAAATACATGTATAATGTGAAAGTTGTACTTTTTGTAGATGGTAAATTTATATGGTTGGTTAGAGGACCAGTAATAGAAGTGCTAAGTTCCTCAACAAGGCAGTGTGTGGCATCATGGGTATTTGGTGTTACCCTAAAAGATACACACAGTTATATAACATGTGTTAAGGAGTATTGCCATGGAAACAACAGGAAGTTGTTGGTGGGCGTATGCAGTGCTCTTCAGTCCAGCATGGTCGGCATCCTTGATATATTGACTTCTAAAGTCACAAAAGTTGTAGAGGTTCCTCACAAGGTAAATTGTATATGTAGTAAGATAGTAGAAAAAAATTTAAACGTTTACAGTTGGAACCGATAACTCATTAGAAGAATGAATATTTATATTATAGTTTATTAGATATGAAGAAAGCACATTATATACATGTATAGATTGCAAAATACAGAGTAGTACTGAGTGAAAAACAATGAGAATACCCAAACCTATTATTAAAGTAAATACTGCTCTACCAAAGACAGTCTATTTATATAGGAAATATTTTGTAGCAGATTCATGTTTTCTTTTTTATTGTAGGTATCAAGTATCGAGGCAGTGACAAATGTTGGAGGTGATTTTATCCCTGTATGGGCTCTCAATGACCAGCTTCGACTTTTTTATGGCATCATAGCTGTAGGAACAGTATCTGGAATTGTATATTTGATAGGTAGGGGAAATTATAGTCTTTGAGTGCTTGTAAATGGATTAGGTTTATCTGCTCATTAAGGACTAGTTAGTTTATATAATGTATAATCCAGTGGAGATGATTTCGTATTAAAGATTGTGAAATCAGTTTAACCAATCCAATCAATCTGTTTGTCAATGATTTATCCAGTTTTACTGTGCTGAGTTCACAAACAATGTGAATTGTAATCTTGTATGGGATGTGTTGTCAGATTGGATGAGTCTGAATCATGTATACAATACATTGTGTTTCACCTGAGTGCTGGAAAATTGTCAATTCTAAACAGTTTTAAACAGCTTCTGATTGGGTGAAACTATATCTTATTTCAAATTACTAGACAGCTGTTTGAATCAGAACTTGTAAGAATAATTAATTGATTTTGAGTCGTTAGGTATATTTTTAGATTAGGGGAATTCTATCATATTTATTTTTAGATATGTGTTTGGATGAAGAAATATATTCTGATGAAGTGATGCCCTCAAAATTACAGTTTGTTACACCCCGATCCAGAGATGCTGCAGACAGACGAAGGTCAGCCATGTCCAAAGGAAATCAACTTTGTTTGGTATTAGATGGTAAGAATGGTTAAAAGGGTAAAATAGATTTATTTTACATAAAGAATATACTAAAACTTGTATTTTTCTATTACCATCAGATTGTTGAGGTTGAACTTTACGTTCTGTTTTGTCTGAAAATTCAAGTGACTTTGTCCAACAGGTGTACGGTTGTAGTTTAATTTTTCTCTGGAACAGAAGATAGCGTGAACCTTGTTTGTTTTATTCTTTCTCACAATTAAAAGACCTCTTTGCATGGTTAAAATACAAAGGATAAAGCTTTTATTGTATGTAGGAAGGGGACTTTAGGTTTGCACTCCGTCTGTCCGCCTGTCCCTCCATCAGTTTTCTGCACTTTTTTCAGTTATGCTTGAAGATATTGACTTGATATTTGTTATATAGTTTGATCAGGACCGTTTACAGATCAAGTTTGAATTTCGTTCCGTTTGTATAAATTTTTTTGCAGGGTTATGGTTTGCAGACATAGAAAATGTAGGAAATCTTTATAAAATATGAATGTGTTGTATGTGCTGCCACCATTTATTCTCCATTAGAAGTATATTGACCTTTAAAGATATTTTTTTTCAGTTTTCAATAACATTTGATTCAAAACAAGTAACTATAACATTACATAGCATTCTTTTACAGAGGAATCTCATGGCAAAGTATATAAATATAGAAGATGTGATGGTAACATTCTAAAGACCTTTAATACAGGTATGTTATAAATGATTGTTTGTGTATTGTTCATTTGTTAATGTTTAACCCCCTTTAAAATGCTGGTGTATTTAATTCACAGAGGAGGTTTTGCTTTTAAACTTGTATTGAATATGCATTCACACTTTGGTTAAAGGTTATGTCAAGTCTCTCGTGTACAGTAGCAATTGCAGTTGACTGTGGTTTTTGATGGACGATTAAAGTCATCTTTATTTCCTGCGATTACTAGGTATGAAGTCTGACATAAGTTTCCTTGCAAAATGGAGAAATGATTTCCTCTTGCTTAATTTTTACACCTGTGATTTTATTGGTTTGATTGTCAAAACTAAAATTTTAAAATTGAAATTTCTAAACATGTACAACAATTTCTACCAAGCAAGATTTTATCTTTTGTGCAGTTACAGAGATATTAAAGTTCAAAGTTTACTCATCTCAAAATCCTCAAACTTGAGAAATTTCTAGTGAAACTAACTGCAAGTTGGTAAGAACAATATTTTCTAAACTTTGCTTTATTAGTCCCCTTCTGGCAAAGCCGAAGGGAACTTTAGGTTTGCACTCCGTCTGTCCGTCTGTCCCTGCATTAGTTTTCTGCACTTTTTTCTGTTATGCTTGAAGATATTGACTTGATATTTGTTATATAGTTTGATCAGGACCGGTTAGGGATCAAGTTTGAATTTCGTTCCGTTTGGATAAATTTTTTTGCAGAGTTATGGTTTGCAGACATAGAAAATTCTTGCAAATAATCAGTTTTCTGCACTTTTTTCATCATGCTTGAAAATATTGATTTGATATTTGGTATATAGTTTTACCATGACAAGTTACAGATCAAATTCAAATTTCGTTTTGTTCGGATGATTTTTTTGCAGTTTGAACGTCAGTTTTGACATTGAATCTTGAAGCATTAAATAAAAATAGCACTGATCGGATTATTATTGTGAGAGTTATTGTCCTTGGAAATAGGATTTATTGTCAGTACTGATCAGATTATTATTATACCCGCCGAAAATGAAGTTTTGGGGGTAAATAGGAATCTGCCTGTCTGTCTGTCTAGAATTTTTTTGTACCCACAGTTTCTCAAACATGCCTTATCAGAGGTTAATGAAACTTTGCATACTGTTAGATCCTAGTACGTAGATGTGCGCATGCGAAGTATGTCCTGGTCCAATACTTTTTCCCATAATTTTATACCCTTTTTGGACTTAGAAATTCTGTCTATCCCCCAATGTTTTGTACCCACAGTTTCTCAAACATGCCTTATCAGAGGTTAATTAAACTTTGCATACTGTTAGATCCTAGTACATAGATGTGCGCATGCGAAGTATGTCCTGGTCCAATACTTTTTCCCATAATTTTATACCTGTTTGTTCCCTCAGTTATACCCAGTTGGACTTAGAAATTATGAGACAATTCACCATGATAAGGATGCCCTAGTCCATTAAACTAACAGCAGCAGGGGGGTATAGGTAGTGAGGTCCCCTCACACTTCTAGTTATTGTCATTGGAAGTAGGAATTATTGTCAAAATAATAGTTTTCCAGACTTTTTTTAGGAAATACTTTTACCAAATAATCTTATTTTTGGTATATGAGCTTAAAATGATGAGCTACAGATCAAGTTAGAATTTTATGCTGATCGTTTAATTATATGTGAGAGTTATAGGCCTTGGAAAAAGGAATTATTGTCAAAATATTAGTTTTCTGGACTTTTATTGCAAATGCTTTTACATAGTGATCTTATTAGTATGTGAGCTTATAATGATGTCAGAGCTACAGAGCAAGCTTATCGGGTAATTATTGTGTACCCTTTGCAAACATAGTTTCAGGATTTTTTGAAGTAACTCTGTCCATATGTCTTCATCTGATTCACATACTTAAGGAGATTTTGCGTGTTTTTCTCATAGCTCAAGCTGGTAGGGGACATTGTATTGCCCAGCAATACTTTGAGAAAGCTTGTTTATTATTTTATTTTATTCATTTAATTTATTACTTTGCAAAAGTATTTCTACTTCTTGTTTGAAAAAGAAAATGTAGACTTTATACAGGTATCATTCTGCCCTTCACAAAGAAGAGTTCCATTAAAGTATTGCCTGATGGATTTGTTTCCTGGCATTTGCGATAATACCTAGAAAAACCATGGTTGGCCTGACCTGTATAAGTTATAAGGTCAAGTGATTTTGTATATATTTGTATCTGATGAAGGAGGTGCCAATCATCCAGCAAGGAATAGATTACTATGATCTAGAATTATTGTTTCACTCACGTTATTGTTTTTACATTTGGTATATTTTTTTCAGGTTTATATGAATTTCTATCTCAGTTCTTAGCAACAGTGACTCAAATCTTAACTGACACGGATGATTTGTTTCTGCTTTTGAAATCTGACTTTGTGCACTACTGTTTCTTAATGATAAATATTAGTTTGGCATACAGTGAAGAATTTCTTAGTATTTCCATGTTTGGCAAAATCCTCTCTGAACTGACAAAAATTGACACTTCCCTTGCCTATTGTCTTTGTTTTCTCTGCATCTCTATCATTATAAAGTTGCCTCATTCAGTGCCAAATTGCACTGAAATGTAAATATACTTTGTGTATATCTTGATTTGCCATTGCTAATTGATAAGTTTTGAAGAGAACAGTTTTAATCATTAAAGTTTGAATTATTTCTTAGATGATGTCATTGTTACATGCATGAAGTATATACCACAGATTGGAACTCTTGTAGTAGGATTCAACTTTGGAAGCTACCAGTTATGGAAGATAAATGTTCCAGTATTGGAGTAAGTTTTCATACCAAAATAGTTTCCAAGATTCCATGTCTCTTTTGTTGATTTGTAATACCTGCTGCTAAACAGTTTGTAAATCATACTTCTGAAATTTGGCCCTGAATATTGATTTAATTGACTGGTTAAAGACTTCAGACATGATATTGTTCCTCTTATCAAACTCCGAATTTGTCCATAACGGTTCCATTATTATAAATATCAAAATGGCTTTTTTTTCTCTTGTCAAAATCATGTCTTGCAGGTTATTTAAGGAACATTTCAAATTTTTGAACAGGTTATACGATATTACCTGGTTTGGGTCAGTTTACGCATAATGATCTGCAAAGCGGTTTATGAATGTTGTAAATTGACCCAAACCAGGTTATTGAAGTATAACCTGTTCCAAAAAATGGAAAGTTTGCTTATAATTTAATTTAGAAACTGAAGTACAATGATTCCTCGATTCAAGCATCAATAACGACATGGGACTATTTAAATTTACCAGTGGCGGATTAATCTGTCTGTGATGTCACAAAACCAAACCCGGTTATACAGTATAACCAATGTTGCTTTATGCTGTTCAGCCAATCAAAATGCAGTATTCAAATCAAATTAAATTATTCAGCATTCCATGGAACACTTGATTACTTAATCTGACCAATGTAAAACAGTTTCAGGGTTGTTTGATTAATTGATTACTGTTTTAAACTTTTGAAAAGAAAAGGCATAAAAGCATTCTTTATAATTTTTCTCAGAGAAAGAGGAGAGAGGAAATGAATATTATGAAAATAATTTATTGTGCCTTACATTAAAAAAATTATACATCTAGGTACAGTTCTAGAGTTGAAGTCGATAGTGGTTCAGTTCTCCATATATTATACCAAGAACCAGAAAACGACCCCAAAAACTTCTGTTACCTGTGGATTGTACGGGGTGGAGATACAGAAGAGTAAGTACATGTGTACTTTAAAATCTTCTGTTTTTTGTGGATAGTACATGGTGGAGTAAGTACATATATTATGTATGTAAGGATTGAACAAAGTGGAGATACAGTAGTTGCATGTGTACTATGAGTTGATAAAGGTAAAGGCTGAAAATATCATTTACATCACAAGGAGCCTGATACACAATAAAAATGTTCGTCTCAAATAAAAATCCTATACATGTAGATCTGTTTATGATAAATAAAAAAGTACTGTGTTTGCTGTATTCTAACCGATTTTTTTAATACATACCTTAAAGGTGTTTTTAGGGTTAGGTTGCTAAGCAACCAAAACCCTTATGCCGTCGGTCGTTTGGTTAGACAATGAAGGAAACTTTGGAAATCTGGTGTTTTGTGGAAAAAGTTGGACCAGAAGTTTTTGAAACTATGTTTTTATGAGTAAATATGCAAGCTTATCTAGGATTGAAGCTTAAGCAAGGCTAGTTAAGCATCTTTTTATCTCGATTTTGAGATGACACATGCGCAAAGAAACCTCCATATTTTTCGAATTACGACTATGTTTATATTGGAATATCATATAAGAAAATAAACATTCCGCGGTAAAATAGTCCTAATATTTGTTGTTGGTGGTGCAGTTGTTTTTTAATAGAAATGTAACTGAAACACACCGAGAAGTGTAATTGTCCAGTTATTTAATAAAAGATGTGTGTTTTATTGACGATTTCCTTTTTGTTTTGAAAGCCGTGTAAAGTATTCGCACCTTTTAAAGTGTACAATGCTATCGGCGTAAGGATTTTGAATGTTTACATTTGCACGGATATTTTGGGAAGGATTACAATCAGGTTTATTTTCAAAAGATTTCAAAGGTAAGTTCCATTTTTGTTGTGAACGTGATTGTTAACTTATACAGAACATATTTTGCACATTATTTGCTTATTCTTCTTGTAATTCTGATGGTATTTTGTGTATTTGATTAACCTTTTGACCTGATCATCGTGACTTCATTTTGTCAAACCTGTTGGTCAGTGATAGAATTGCATACAGGTTATTTGAAATGCTGACAACTTGCACATTAAGATTGAAAAACACTGTGTTTATCATTAATTTAGAAAACGGTATTATCGAAGGTATAATGGGTTTATTTTAATTGAAAGCTTGAATGTTTATGTTCTTTTTGTGTATTTGATTAACCTTTTGACCTGATCATCGTGACTTCATTTTGTCAAACCTGTTGGTCAGTGATAGAATTGCATACAGGTTATTTGAAATTCCGACAACTTGCACATTAAGATTGAAAAACACTGTGTTTATCATTAATTTAGAAAACTGTATTATCGAAGGTATAATGGGTTTATTTTAATTGAAAGCTTGAATGTTTACGTTCTGATCTACCTGCACATGCGCAATGTAGTGTAAATAGAAATGACCCCCTTCTACAATTGTCCAAACTTTGTCTTTTTATATAACCTTAATAACTTGAAGACCTTTGATTTCTGTTTATTTTAATTCATCAAATCATTATTATGCGTTTGACTTTTTAAAAAAATTCAATTTAGAGTGATAATTCAAGAAGCGTTAGCCGACTCGTGCTTTCTTTGATTGATTAGTGCATATTTATGTACAGACATGCGCAGTAAAGTTGAGTAGTAGAACCTTCAGCTCAGATACACTGTGTTGCGAAAATATACGTTTTAAAAAATCACTGTATATTTTGAAACCAAAGCAATACATATGCTGTCAATTTAAAAAAAAATCAGTCACCTACCCACAGGAACATTATTATATAATAGACACTTTTTCCGCAGAGCTCGTTAACTTTCATAATTGATATATTTCCTTGTAAATAATACTGTTAATAAAAAGAATTCAATACCAAAACCTATTTTGCAATACATTGTACAAACAAAAAGCATTGAAATAATCATCAGCAATGTTTGTACAAATAAAAGTCAAATGCTAGCAACCTAACCCTACCAGTGCTATGCACTTTGATTTTTTTTTTTGCTATTTAGTTAAGAACTCTATATACAGTGTATAATCTGTATATATAAAAAAATTTAATTACCATTTACTGACCCTAATTTTTAGGGCATGTTAAAGGAAACACAGATTTTAATCAGATTTAGTTTGACAGTGTATGAAGGTACAGTTCCTTGAAGCAACGTTAAAAAAAACAAACATTGGTACAATGGATTAATCTACATGTATTTACAAGGATTCTGTTTGTTGCATAAAAACTCAATATTTTGAAAATACCAAATTTTGAATTCATGAAATGTCCTAATGACTACATAAAATGAAATTTTTATTTTACTAATTACATGATTTCATTTTACTGTACCATGTAATCCACAAAATATAATTAAATTTTTATTGCAGATTTATTTGCTTACGATTAGTTTTTAGGGTAATGCAGTACAATAACATATAATTTATATACAATTTATAGCATATAAAAACACTTAATTCAACAAATACATGTATTAAAGGTAGATAATATGTTAAGGATGGTCACTAATGAGAGTTTTGATATATACAGAGGTGTTTACTATTACGGAATTTAAATAATTGTCCCGGATTTTAGATTCAAAATACAGATTACGGATTTACCTCCGGAAATTACGCTTTTCGGTTTTGTACCAAAATATTTTTTTATTCCCGGTCATGTAAATGCTTTGTAATTGCGCTTGATTTTCCAGTTATGAAAAGCATTTTAACAAGATTGATGATAATAACTCTGATTGTTTCTAGACAACACAATATAATAGCTTTGATGGCGGGTCTCTATGGTAGTTTTCATGCTGAAATTTGAGATTACTGACAAAAATCATTGACATAACTGAAAAAACCAGAAAAGAGTAAACACCTCTGTATATAGATTTTTAAATGCTTTTATATTTAGAAAGAGGTTGAAATCAATAACAAAATAAGAAAAAGAAAACTGTATGTTGCTGAACTCATTCTAAGATATAAGGTGTTAAAAATTTGGCGGAAAAACAAGTCTCTAGATTTTTCCTTTGGTTTGAATGGAAAATGTAATGAACTTTAAAATTGTATAAAAATTAAACTAATACATGTATATAGAATTTCATAAAATTTTAAATTTTTCAAAAGAAGTTATCTTATGGAAATGATTCATTTTATTGTAAATTTGTTTTTAAAAAAACATACATATAGTTAAGCAGATTTTCTGACAGAATAATATGTTATTACATGAGTTCACAGTGAAGACTGGAAAATCTGCAACGAGTTTTTGAAATTGACGTCTTTCCCAAGTGGAGCGCAATGGAACGAGGGAAAAGATGCTGAATTTTAAAAACGTGTTAAAGATTTACCAGTTCTTCACTTTTGAATGAGCATAAGTACCTATTTTTCCGTAAATACTAGATTTTAAGGTTTCCTGTACCTAGGTAAATTCATTGAGCAAAGTCTACAAAGTTAAATAACGTTACACCTGATTGGTCTAAAGATATGACAAAAAATTCTGATGTGACATCACAACAGTGGGAGATCAATGCACGTGCAAAGGTCTTCCATGGGTCATCTCAACTGAAAACAGCCATTTATGAAAGAATAAATTTGGATACTAATATGGCAGTATATGATGGAGCTGGACGTTCAGCTCCAAACACTGATGAACCGCCTCAGTGGTGTCGTGGTAGCGTGCTCACCTCTAGTGCAGAAGGTGGTTGGTTTGATCCCCGGCCGGGTCAAACCAGAGACATTAAAATTGGTATTGCTGCTTCTCCGCCAAGCACGTGGCATCTAGGAGTAAGAGAAAAGATCTACTGATCGCCTCAGAGTCAGTATAATGTGTCAGAGTGGGGTGATATGTCTTCCTGCGGACAGTTACCTCGTGAGCTAGCGCGTTAAAAATCTAGATCAGCATGTACGTCTAGTACAAAGCAGGGATCGTATTCATTATCATACATGTTCTTGTCCTGATATGCACCTGGCTGCAGCTGAACGTTAAACAACAATTCATCCATCCATCCATCCATCCAAACAGTGATGAAGGAAAATCTAATTTGTTGTCACTGACACAGCTTTGTTTTATTTATGAATTGGCAGTATTTCCAAATTTATTTTGGCAGGGAAGAGACAATATCATCAGCTGCATTGTATCAGTTAGCTTACAACAAGAAGACATGGTACAGTAATTATGGGGCATTCTATGAGGTATGCAGTAAAATCTTTGTTCAAGAAATTATTTCCTAGATTTTCATATAAAACTTTGTGAAATTAGTGAATTTACATGTATTAATATTTTTATGCCCTGTCCACGCATATTGAAGGGGCATATTGATTTACCCTCGTCCATGCGTATGTACATCAATCTGGCTTGGCTAAATTTTTACGTTTTGATCCATTTCTCAGAAACCCATTGAGATATACCAATGATTTTATACCACTACAGAGATGAGCAACATTTGGGTCACTTTGACCTAAATTTAATGCACTAGTGACTCTGATAAAGTTTTGGCTTTAATTTCATATCCTGGGAATCCTTGGCGTTATATCAGTGATACAAGTACTACACCATTATAATCATCTGACATGTACATAATAAATTAAGATGCATTTCTCCAACAGTTGGGTCATTTTGACCCACTTTTCATGCATGAGCGACTTGGTTAAGTTTTTGAGTTTAGATCCATTTCTTAGAAATCTTTTGAGATATATCAATGATATTATACCTATTCATCTTATAAAGTACAACAAAGGTCAGCAATATTGAGTCTCCACAACCATTTTATGCTTGAGTGACTTTGACTAAATTTTTGCATTTAGATGTATTATCAAGGAACCTTCAATGTATGGTTTTAAAACTACAATAATCTTACATAGCACAACACAACTCAGGTATGTTTGAGTCACTGTGACCTACATTTTATGAGGATGAAGCATCTGTGTAATACAAACACACAATCTCTAGTTTGTTTAATCTTTGCTTTTGCTGAAGTTTTTTTATATGAAAAAAAGTTAAACCTGATCCAGTACAAAAAGGTTACATGAATCTTGAAACTGATGTATGGTTTTATTTCAGGTATAATAATGAATGATAAGTTAAAGATAAATAGATTTATATAATTTCCTTATGATATATTTGCATTGCATTGACTGTTAATTTTTTTTAAATAGTTTAGTTTTCTTTAAAAGATATTTATACATGTAGATTAAAAGATTTGATTATTTTATCATCATAGATGACAACCATTACTATTTTTCCGTAATTGTTACGAATTTCAGGTCAAAATTACGGTGTTGCTGTTTATAGTCTATCATTATGGTGTTCCCTTCATTACTGGTGCAAAACTGTTCCTGGTTTAGATTTTAATCTTTCATTACAGGTCATTATCGTGGAAAGATAAAGCGAAATAGAGAGTCAGATTTTTAAATACTTTTGGGGTGTCTCGGGATTATTTGCTTTATAAAACGATATATTTGGTTTTTGTACGATTCTAAATATATTGATGAACACAATAATATTCTGTGAAAAATTATGATTACTGAAAAAGTACTGATAGGACCAAAAAACGGTTGAAATCTATGTATCATATGGATATGTGCTCTGATAGTGAAACATCTTTTATGTAACATTTGGTCATAATCAATCATATTTATACTTACATTTCAGGAATTAACATCTGTCAGCTTGAGATTTGAGCTTGATCTGACTGCTAACTTGTTCAGTGGTCCATCTAATACTACTGTTTCCAGCAGAGCTATCACAAGTTTTACATTAGAAGATCCTAATTATTTACCGCCAGCTAAGTTAAATGAAGAAGAATCATTTGAGGAAAGTAAGTGCATATTGTTCAATTTTTTGGTTTGATTATTCATGTTCATAAGATTCTGTGTAAAAGGGGCCTTGTTACTGTATTTATTTACCTATAGTTATAATTAATTATTGTAATTTTGTGTAAATTATAAGCTCTCTACAAACTAGTGTTAAAAGAGATGAACTGAAACTCCTTTAAGGACATACCTGATTGTTTAATTAGAATTTTTATAAAGCTTTTTTTTTTTATGCCATGCCACGAATGTGGCTTGGGGATATAGATTTACCCTTGTCTTTCTGACCGTACGTACATCCTGATTCAGTGAAGTTTTGCGTTTAGGTTCATTTCTCAGAAACCTATAGTAAGACATATATATCACTGATATTTCACCACTACAGTCCTCTTGTATAGTATCAGTGAAACTTCATCAGTGGATGTGCCTTAGGTAGTAATGCACAGTCATACAATAATTAGGTCATTATGACATTTTATGCTTGAGCAACTGTGGTTAAGTTTTGCGTTTAGGTTCATTTCTTTGGAACTAATGATTGTGTATCAATGAAACTTCATCAGTGGATGTGCGTTGGGTAGTACTGAGCAGTCATACAATAAATGGGTCATTTTGACCTACATTTTACGCTAAAGCAACTCTGGTTAAGTTTTGCGTTTAGGTTCATTTTTTTGGAACTAACTATAGTGTTTCAACGAAACTTCATCAGCGAATGTGCCTTGGATAATACAGAGCATTCATACATGATGACTTACATTTTAAGCAGGGCATCCGTGTCTTACAGACACAATTTTAGCATTTTATCAAGAAGTAAGTATATGGGACAATGTATATGTATGATTTGCGATATTGTTGACAAAATTTTTTAAATTGCTGAAGATTAAATTTCTGTGATAGAGACCCAATGACCATGTGACATCTTGAACAAATAGAATTAATGTGTTATATATTTTAGGTATTCATGGACCTGATTTGAGTCGTTGTTTGTTTGTTTGGGAGTCTGTGGAAGGAAACAAAAAGACCTGCAAAATGGCTGTATTTGATATGAACAGGTGGTACCATGCTCAGATGCCCGGTGCATTAAGGTGAGATTTATTGTGTCTGTTTTTATTAGCTCACCTGGCCTAAAAGGCCATGTGAGCTATTCTCATCACTTTGCGTCCGTCGTCGTCGTCGTCGTCGTCGTCGTATGTCGTCGTAAACTTTTCACATTTTTATCAACTCCTCTGAAACCACTGAACCAATTTAAACCAAACTTAAGTGGAATGGTCCTTGGATGGTCCCCTTTAAAAATTGTGTTCGGTTTCCCCGAACGCCATCCAACATGGCCGCCATGGCTGGACTTAGTTTATCATTGAGCCTATAGGAATTTTACTTTTTCGTCAACTCCTCTGAAACCACTGAACCTATTTAAACCAAACTTAAGTGGAATGGTCCTTGGATGGTCCCCTTTAAAAATAGTGTTCAGTTTTCCGGGACGCTGTCCAATATGGCTGCCATGGTCGGACATAGTTTAACCTTGGACCCTATGGGAATTTTAACATTTTCGTTATCTACTCTGAGACCATAAGGCCAATTTGAAGCAAACTTTGGTGCAATGGTCCTTGGGTGGCCCCTTTTAAAATGTTTGTTCGGTTTCCCCGAACGCCATCCAACATGGCCGCCATGGCTGGACCTAGTTTAACATTGAGCCTATGGGAATTTTACTTTTTCGTCAACTCCTCTGAAACCACTGAACCTATTTAAACCAAACTTAAGTGGAATGGTCCTTGGATGGTCCCCTTTAAAAAGTTTGTTCGGTTTTCCGGGGCGCTGTCCAATATGGCTGCCATGGTTGGACATAGTTTAACCTTGGACCCTATGGGAATTTTAACATTTTCGTTATCTTCTCTGAGACCATTAGGCCAATTTGAACCAAACTTTGGTGTAATTTTCCTTGGGTGGCCCCTTTTAAAATATGTGTTCGGTTTCCCCGAACGCCATCCAACATGGCCGCCATGGCTGGACCTAGTTTAACATTGAGCCTATGGGGATTTTACTTTTTCGTCAACTCCCCTGAGCCAATTTGAACCAAACTTTGGTGGAATGGTCCTTGGGTGGCCCCTTTCCAAACTTATGTCTGGCATCCTCGACTTCCAACAGACATGGCTGGTGTTACTGAAAGTAGAAAAAGGGGAGGGGAGGGGGATGAATTTCCAAAATCTTCTTCTATGAAACTACAAGGCCAGTTGCAACCAAACTTGGCAGTAGTAGTCCTTAGGAGGTTCACTTTTAGACGGATGTCTGATGACCCGGACTGTTAACAAAGATGGCAGCCACAGCCGAACTTAGTTAAACTTAGTTAAACATAGGACCCTATGGGAAAATTCATTGAAAAATCTTTTTATCTGAAACCACTTTACCAATTGAAACCAGACTTTGCAGCAATGGTCCTTATATGGTCCTCTTTCAGAATTGTCTCCCATGACTTGGACTGTCAACCGAGATGGCTGCCACAAGCGAACTTAGTTTAACATAAGGCCCATGGGAAAATTCATTGAAAAATCTTCTTATCTGAAACCACTTGACCAATTGGGACCAGACTTTGCAGCAATGGTCCTTAGGATGTCCTATTTCAGAATTGTCTGATTTCGTGGACTGTGAACCAAGATGGCCGACAGAGCCAAACTTAGTTTAACATAGAACCCTATGGGAAATTCACTCAAAAATCTTCTGGTCTGAAACCACTCAACCAATTAGAACTATACTTGGTAGCAATGGTCCTTAGAGGGTTCTCTTTTAGAAATGTGTCCATTGACCTAGACTGTCAACCATGAGGCTGCCACTGCCGAACTTAATTGAACATAGAACCCTACAGAAAAACCAGCCAAATCTTTAGTCCTGCTCAAGATGAAAAGTTCAATGCAGGTGAGCGATACAGGCTCTTTAGAGCCTCTAGTTTTAAAACACAAGCATTCTTTTTTTTTCTTTGTTTGACCCAAAGCAGATGTGGTATGAAGGGGTTTTCTCCTTATCCATTCCAAATGATAATTGAAGTGCAATGATCTATTGCGTGTAAACTTTTATATGCTTTTATAAACTATTAAATACAGGTAAAATCACTAGTTAATGCATACTGATCTTAAACACTGAAATCTGTACTTTAATCTATACTAAAAGTCTCAAGCTTTCAGACGAAATCAAATATAACAGGGAAAAAAAAGATTCATTGCCCTGCAGGTGGTCAAGGCTGTTTAAGGGCAATTTATATTTGTTTCTGAAACTTAACGCAAGTACATGTACATGTATATGTGTAGATCTGGTCATAACTTATCCTAACTTATCTTAACTTGATTGAAACCAAAACAAACTATTGGTTTGAACTGATCAGTTTTATTTGCAGATCTGTTAACATTAATCTCCATATCTGATTTTAATACTAGGAAAGCACGAAGTACACTTGAATCGTTTGCTTTTTCATGTTACAGGTGATTAATAAGTAACATTGAAATCCATCCCAAATTTATTTACATGTGTAATGGAAATAACCATGATATCTTCACATATCTTTCTGATTTTAATTATAGGTGTAGGTTTTGTAGCGTACTGTTCTGATCATTCTGATTTTAAGGAAGTTACATTTTAATTATAGATGTGTTGGAGGTAACCTGGATACTTGCCCCTATCTTTCTATTCACTGCCTTGATGATGCTATGAATAAGTCAGCTCCAGATGCATTGTTGGTAGGTATATTTTTGTTATGCTGGACAGTCATGGAAGAAATTTCAAGAAGTTTTGTTAAGATTGCATTCCGTTCTTGATCTATGTCTCTGGCTATAATAACTGAATAAAGGATATGAAGCCATGTTCACTACTAATAGATAACAAGAAAAATAAATGTAAATGGTTAGCTGTCAAAAGGGGCGTAAAACGACTAAAATGTATGAAATACACAAGTCGAACAAAACCAAATATAAAATCGTAAAAAACAACAAGAAATTTTTGTTTTTGTTTACATTGTATTTACGGACTCAGTCTTGCTCTGGGTTTCAAAGGGTCAACACCTTTTTATTTTTATTTTTATTTTTTACATACTTGTGATGAAGACCATATTGGTCGAAATGTTGAGTATTTTTAACTTTTTAGTTTCTTGTTGTTTTTTACGATTTTATATTTGGTTTTGTTCGACTTGTGTATTTCATACATTTTAGTCGTTTTACGCCCCTTTTGACAGCTAACCATTTCCATTTATTTTTAGCTCACCTGGCCAAAGGCCATGTGAGCTTTTGCCATCACTTTTCGTCCGTCGTCCGTCCGTCCGTCGTAAACTTTTCATTCAAAAATCTTCTCCTCTGAAACCGCTGGGCCGATTGGTTTGAAATTTAATAGGAATGATCTATGACATGTCCTCCACAAACGATCCTCATTTTATATTGACCCGATGAAAAACATGGCCACTGTTGCTAAAAATAGAACATAGGGGTAAATTGCTGTTTTTTGCTAATAACTCAAAAACCGTTACAGATATCGAAAATCTGACAGGTGTAAAATTGATCAGCATGATGAGATCTACCTACCCTGAAATTTTGAAGGAAATTCCACAACCCGTTTAGGAGTTATTGCTTTTTTTTCGTCAAATTTTCAGAATTTTTTCATTCAAAAATCTTCTCCTCTGAAACCGCTGGGCCAATTGAATTGAAACTTTATAGGAATGATCTATGACATGTCCTCTACAAACGATCCTCAATTTATTTTGATCTGACATAAAACATGGCTGAAGTAGCTAAAAATAGAATATAGGGGTACATGTGTTGTTTTTGGCTTATAACTTAAAAACCGTTACAGATATCGAAAATCTGACAGGGGTAAAATTGATCAGCATGACGAGATCTACCTAGCCTAAAATTTTGAAGGAAATCCCAAAACCCATTTAGGAGTTATTGCCCTTTTTTCGTCAAATTTTCAAAATATAACATTTTTCGTCATTTATCTCCAAAACTATTTGAGATAGAAGTGAAATGTAATTGAAAAATGTTTGCCATGTTGAGATCTACATACCCTGAAATTTTGAAGGGAATCCCAAATTCTATTTAGGAGTTATTGGTTTGTGTAATTTGAGGTCGGGTTCTGTTACATTTATTTAAGGTTCACCCTTATTCCTGGTCAATTTTATCAACTTCCTGCCAGGACTACCACCATCAGGGAACATATTTTAACATTAAACCTTATGAAAAATAAATCTTCAACAAATTTTCCCTGGACAATTGAACCAATTGCAACAAACTTGGTCAAATAGTTGATTAATTGTCCAATGAAAACCAGACTCCAGGTGAGCGATACAGGCTCTGGTGAGCCTCTTGTTCTTGTTATCTATTGTCGCATGAGCTGTTTCACAACATACTTAGTTTTTTGTTCACTACTAATAGATTTAAAGCTAATCTGTGGGAGGAAATGTAGTTTGATAGCTGGACCAGAACTCTTTAATATTGTTAATGTTTGAGGAGAAGCATGTTTCTGTGTATGTCAAATTTGAGAACCATACTTCATACAAATAAGCAAGTGAGAAATTGGTATTTGACCCGGAAGAATTGAGTCAGATAATTTGAAAGGGCCTTAATTTAAAAAAAAACAACTCTGTTTCTTCAGTTTTGTGTTTTAACGCACATTTGATGTGTCGTCTAAGGTACATTCAAAGTCACTATAACAATCTTACAGAATGAACTAAATTTGTTTGCTTCGATTTTTATATGCCCATTAACGCTAGACGTAACATGGTATACCTTGTCCCTCTGTCAATCTGGCGTAAACATGTAGCGCACTACTCGAGTATGCCTTGACTGATTTCTTCAAAATTAAACACATTATTACAAGTGATAGTCTGAGGGTCTGTATTCTTTTTGACAATTTTCACTTTTGTCGATCCAGAGTTATGGGACTTATGATTGTGCAAATATAAGCAATTTTTACATGTCACCCTCCAGTATCCCTTGACTGATTTTCTCCAAACTTTAACAGATTATTACAAATTGTGGTCTGATGGTCTGTATAATTTTTGACGAACAGCATCACTAAATGATTTTAGTCTCGCCTGTGATAAAATGTCGGGAAGGCGAGATATAGGTATTACAATATTCCGGCGGCAGCGGCAGTGTAAACATTTTTAAAACTTTAATAACTTTGCACACATAATACCTGCAATAAAGATTTTTGGTTCACAGATACCTTATCGTATAAAGTTTGCCACAGTATACTTGTCTTGTGACCCTGACCTCGTTTTCATGGTTCATTGACTTCATAAACATAAATGTAAAATCTGCGTCCAAGTTTCGTGGTTAAATCCATTTCTCAGCAACTGTAATTCCTAGGCCAACCATATTTGGTCTATTTATAGTTCTTAGTGTACATGCCAATCAGACACCTGGTTTGGGCCATTAACTTCAATTTCATGCTTGAGTGACTTTGTCACATTTTCATGGTTAAGTCCATTTCTCAGCAATTATAATACCTAGACCCACCATATTTGGTCAGTAGATAGTTCTTGGTGGGTACATGTCAGTCTGACACCTGCCTTTTGACCTAGACCTCAATTTCATGGTTGAGTGACATGCATCACATTTTCTTGATTAAGTCCATTTCTTAGCAACTTTAGTACCTAAGCCCATCATATCTAAAGTTCGTGTGTTGAAAATAAAAATTTAACTATCTCGGGTGAAGAAATTCCATAACTCACTTGTACCTGAAGGAGAATTTATATTGCTACATATGTATTTTTATTACGTAACATGGAAATATACAGCAAAAGGATGAAATCACAATTCAGTCCTCTTTAAAAGAAAATAACTAGCTTCAATACTAACACATCTTGATGAGACCAATTCTCGTCTTTTCCGGTTTATCTTTGGTCAAAGTTGAATGTAGTTTAACCCAGAAAAGATCAAGTGAGTTAGTATTGACTTAAGGTGTTGTAAACAAAATGATACAATGAGTGATCTAATAAAAATGCAGGCCATCAGAGCTTTGTCATCAGTTGAATGCCAACATTACCTAGATTTATATGGCACAGCTAATGAGTGCCTACAAATGAAACCCTGCCAATTTCTGCAATTCCGGTCAGAAATTGATGATATTATATCAAAGGTAACATTTTGCAATTTTTAAAAAGTCGAAAATTGTGAATCAGTAACCTTGACCATAGGGATACTGACACAAAAAATGTTTATCAATATTATAGGTATCCTGACTAAACAAGTATAAACTTTTCCTTTGTTGTTGGAATTGTCATGTAGAGTTTTTTCCTTGTTTTGTCCTCATATCTCAATCACTTTCGTCTCTAAATTCCTAATATTTAAAATAATCTGTCATTTCAAATGATGATATATTAAAATATATTGACACCTGACAACTCAGTTTTTTTGTTTGTTTTTTTTTTTTTTAATGCCCTGTCCACGAAAGTGGAAAGGGGCATATAGATTTACCCTTGTACATCTGTCTCGGATAAGTTTTTGCCTTTAAGGTCCATGTTTCTGAAACACATGGAGATATGTCAATGATTTTGTACCACTACAATCCCCTTATAAGACTGAACACATTTGGGCCATTTTGACTTAAATTTAATGCATGAGTTACAACAATTAAGATTTGCCTTAATTTCATCTCCTAGGGATCTATGGTGTTATATCAATGATACTTCATCACTTTAATCGTTTTACATTATATAATGCATTTCTCTAACAGTTGGGTCATTGTGACCTACATTTCCTTCATGAGTGACTCAGTTAAGTTTTTGCATTTAGGTCAATTTCTCAAAAAACATTTGAGATATATCAATGATATTATACCTATGCATTAATCTAATATAGTACAAAAGTCAGGAACATTTTAGTCACCATGACCTATATTTTATGCTTGAGTGACTTTGATTAAACCTATGGAAATGTATTAATGATAAATCACAATTTCAGTCATCAGATACATGGTAGTACAACACATCTGAGCTACATTTTATTGTAGAGTGAATTTGATTAAATTTTATATTCTAATGTATTTATAAAACATGTGATGATATAAAAGTGATATTTTACAACTAAAATCATCTTTGGTTCAATACAGATCACCAAAATATGAGTCCACACATTTCATGCTTCATTGACTCAAATTTTAAATTTTAGCATTTGGATCCTTATGTCAGAAACAGAATTTATTCCTCTGGATTCATTATTTTAATGGGGTAAAAGTAAATGTAACCAGGATATATTATGAAACTTTTAGGTATTTGAAATAATTCTCAAAATTATTTCCTATCATAAATGATAGATGGGAATTCTATGTTCAGGAGGACGGGGCATCCATGTCTTACAGGCACAGGATCTCTAGTTTTATCTCATATGATTTTGAATGGGTCCATTGACTTTGAAATGCAAGAGGCAACTGTACCAAGATAACTTGGGTGTTTGGAAAATAAGATATGATATTTTTATTTTAGGCAGTTCATATTTGTTCAGATGGAATGAAGAAGTTTATAAACACATCACCTCTGCCTCCAGAACAGCATTTTTATCCTGCCTCTTTGGCTTTTGGTAAGTTTACACTTACGTGTTGTATACAATATTACCATATTATCAATATCATAAAAGTGATCTATTTAGAATAAAACACGTTTTCTTTTTACCAGTTTGACCAGAAAAATAGATACTTATCTAAATGTTTTTAATGTCAGACATTGTTTTCTATTTTCACTTTAAGTGATACTCAGTATAGGAACTGAATAACCAGCAATGGATTCACATTTACCATGCTTCTTCGTTCTCTACTGTATTATAAGTCGACCTCATGGATAAGATTTGTAAAATTACAGTGGACTTGTTCTTGCTTGACTCTAAAATTCTATGAGACAAAAATTTAAGAAAGTCCTAAATGTAGATCTATATAAATACATGTAAAGTACTCTACTAAGTTTTAGTGGAAATTGGACAAGTCGAAATATACTTATTTCAAAGTAAAATTACAATACCAAGGTAAAATTTTAATGCAAAATTCTGTTCGAAAAATGACATGTTGAATATACCTTAAGGTACATGTCTCCATGATTATCTCTTTTTTGTCGAGCCTGTGACTTTTGTTGCTGAAGCGAGACATAGCGTCAACATTTACATTCAATCTGTGGTTAAATTTCTTTAAACATTAATAACTTTCTTAATAACTGGATTTTTACCAGACTTGGACAGAAGCTTGTTCATGATCAATAGATAGTATCCAGAAGAAAATTTTGTAATGATATTTTTTCCATTTTTCCATATTTTACTTATAAATGGACTTAGTTGAATGAATGAATGAATGAGTGAACATTACATACAGTCTGCAGTTAAAGTTTTTAAAACATTAATTACTTTCTTAAATCATCCTGGATTTTTACCAAACTTTGACAGAAGCTTCTTCATGATCAATAAATAACATGAGGAGAAAAATTATGTACATTCAACTATTACGCTGAAAACATAGACAACAGCGAAAGCAGCCGAGACACTGGGTTCCATGGAACCCTTACAATTTTTGTTTAATCAAACTATGTATGAGTCAAATTATTTGTATGGTCAGTTTGACTTTGAGAGTTGACTTAATTTTGTATATTTTCAGATGCTGTGTTAGTTATGGAGACAGGTTTAATAAAAGGACACTTTTTAGGGACACAGAGACAGGTAAAAATATTTCAAAAGTATTTGTGCATGTTGCACGTCTATTTTGTTTTTGGCCTGGATTAATGGATAATAGAAAATTTTTATAAGCTCTGTAATAGTTGAACAAAAGTCCAACATTCAGGATATTTTTGATATATTGTCCAGAATTTTGGAGTACTAAATTTTGTTTTTAAAAGAACTTGAAAGTTTGTTATTCACTTGTGTTTTGTGAATTTATTGAATTATTCATGTTATTATAAATTGTACAAAGTTGTAATAAACTTGTGTAATTTTTGTATAGAAAAAGAAGATTCATTATTGTATTTTTCATGTGACTGTACATTGACAAGAAAATTGTGGGATTCATTTAATGTTTGTTTGTGTATATTATTAGAAATTGACTTGATTGAAATGTCTCCAAAAGTAGCAGTACTAGGTATTTCCATTGATGAATGCCCTTTTCATATATCGTCTTTCTTGCTAGAAATTATATACATTGTAGTAAATGGTATGTTTCCTTACTGACTTTGAATGGTTTCAAAATTAAAATTTATCCATAAAAAAAAAGAATGGAGAAAATAACATATACAAACATAATAAAAAATGGAGTCTGTTTATTAGATGGTTGATACCCTAATGATATAAATTCATATTTACATGCATATTCATTTATTCGCAAAATTAGTACTTAGACTATGTACTAGTAATGGTAGAAATAACGTCTTTGTCTGTGTTTGACCTATAGTTGTGTGTGATTGGAATTTATATACATGTACATTTATTGAAAAAAGAAGAAAAAAATTAAATAAAACTGTATGCAAAAAATCCTTTAATACTATAATAATATTTTACATGTTTTCTAGGTTTTGGCTAGCATGGAAAAGATAGGACCATCTATATTACTCAACTGTAAGGAGCTGTATAATTTATGTATATACATGGGTTTGTTACCACGACCACTTGATGTAGCTTCACATAACCCTACTGCTGTAAGTATGATACAACAAAACAAGAATTGTAATGTTTAAAGTTAAAAAGTCTACTGAAGAGATAACATGAAGATACTTTAAGCTTGGAAAATTCTGCGATAAGAGATGAAAACGAAAATAAATTCATCATAAATATTTCAAGGGAAATTAACTATCATCGTAACTGAAATATGTTATATTTATACCCATGTAATGTACATGTGATGTAAGCAGACCACAGACACAGAGGCACAATAATATATTAACTTATTTTGCAGTTTTGTTAAAGTAAAAATCAAGTACTACATGTATAAGAGAAAATTTGAGATTTACAAGCAGATGATAGATTAAAACAATAGTCTGTTGTTTGTATGAAATGTTCCAACTCTGTGACTTGCACCTGTCAGGTTGTAAATTATTATACCCCCTCTCTAAAGGTGCAAAGGTTGAATTTCCAAAATTCAAAAAAGAAAGATTGTTAAAAATGTCCCGGTTTAATGGGGAAAAAAATCAGAATTTATGATTCTTTCTGTTATTTCCATTTACATCTTAACGTTGAAGTAAATTTTGATTTGCTGTGACTTATTTCTTGCATGTTAGAAATGAAGAACATCTTTCTTTAATTTTATTAAGTGTAAAAATTGGAAAAATTGTCTTTGCTACTTTGAAGACTGTTCTTTCCATAATTCATAATACTTGAATTATTATAGGGATTATATACTTTCAGGCACAGATGCGAGAGAATTTAATGACGATGGCTTTAGAGTACAATATGTTACCTTTTATAATCAGATGTGTACAGGAATGGTCCCCAGGAGGTAAATAATGTAAATGTATATTAAGAAACATTTACATGTAACAGAAAAATATTATCAGTTTAAAATCAAGTTGTGAATGAAATTTACACTTACTTTTTCAATATTTTCTATGATAATTGGATTAAAATACTGAAATGTATGGCTCTGTTTGACAATTTTTAATTGACAAGAGATGCAAGTTGTTTTTTAGCTTAACTGGCCATTGGCCATGTGAGCTTTTGGTGTCCGTCATCTGTCTGTCTGTCCGTCATTCGTCTGTTAATTTTTCACATTCTTTTCATCTTCTCTGAAACCACTGGGCCAAATGGAATTAAATTTGGCAGGAAGCATCTATGTAAGGTCCTTTATAAAGTATGCTCATTTCGTCCCGATCGAGAACAAACATGGCCGCCATGGGCAATTGTTGTTTCTGATTGGCTGAGTTTTCAAAAATCTTCTCCTCTGAAACTGCTAGGCCAAATGGAACAAAACTTGACAGGAAGCATACACGTATATTGGAGGTCCTTTTTAAAGTTTCCTCATTTCGTTCCGATCGGAATACAAATATGGCTGCCATAGGCAGTTCTTGTTTCTGATTGGCTGATAAAAAAAATATCTTCTCTGAAATTGTTTGGCCAAATGTAACAAAAGTTGATGGGAAGTATATAATGGGAGGTCCTTTATAAAATTTCCTCATTTCGTCCCAATCAGACTACAAATATGGCCGCCATGGGCAGTTATTTTTTTCATTGACTAATATAAAACAATCTTCTCCTGAAGTTGCTTGGCCAAATGGAACAAAACTTGACAAGAAGCATCCATTGGAGGTTCTTTACAAAATTTCCTCATTTTGTCCCCATCGGGCAACAAGCATGGCCATCATGTGCAATTATTGTTTCTCATTGGCTGAATAAAAAAAAAAATTCTCTGAAACTGCTGGGCCAAATAGAGCCAAACTTGACAGAAAGTGTCTATGGCTTATAACAAAAATCTACAAAACTGCAGAATTGCTTGAAATCAAACATGGCCTGAATGTTCCTCATAAGGTGCTGATCAAGTGTTGTTACTTTGGTGCCAATCCCTCATTGAAGATGGCCACCAGCAGAGGACTTAAGTTAACATAAGACCCTATGGGAAATACATGCAAAAATCTTCTGGAGAACTGCTGAATTTTAGAATATGTTGACCTGTAAGTAGAAGGACCTTGATGCAGACAAATTTGGGCCCTACAAGGGTTACCATACTTCATAATGATACAGGTTCAGGCCTCTGAACCTCTAGTTTCTGGGTGCTCCAGGTTAAAAAAAAAACAGTAACTGGGTGAGACTGTGAAGGTTAGGTGTTGCTGAAGAATACCTACTCGAAACAAGTCCGGTCATTTTGTCCTCCCAACTAAAATTGCTCTTTTTGGGTAAATTTTTACCTTAAAACTGGGCTTGGGACAGAACTGCAAGACTTGTTGGACTGAAATGTTGCATGCATACAATTTAGGTTATATCATTTTACATGGTCAAGGTGGCTGTCTTATTGAGGTGAACTGCCTGTTCATGGTCAAGGGTTAAGTTTTAAACTTTATTTTGCAAAGTAGATTCCTGTCTGCCACAGTAATTTTTGTTGAGTCATCATATCTTGCCAGAAGACACTTCTGTTATTTGTTGTAAATTATCCAATCTGGTAATTGAATAAAAAAAAGGCATTGTACTAGCAATTTTTGGAGACCTCTGACCTCTCAGAAAACCATTTTTTCTGGACCAGACATCCTTCAGTCACTTGATATACCCTTAATGTTGCAAAAAGGCCTCAGAGTTTTACTTGTTTGTGCATGTCAGCATGCTATGTCCACTGTCCTTTTTTGTGTATACTGTATATAGATGTATATTCGTGTATTGGGGTCAGAAGGGCCATAATTTTTAGTTTTGGGTCAAAGCTATTAAATTACAGCCTTGCAGTATATACATATGTAATAGTAAAATTTTTAAAAAAAATAAAAATATGAATTATAGCTATTGCAGTGTTCATCCTATTGTATTAGTTTTTGAAGATATGATAAATATTTTTGTTCTGCATTTGAATATTACTTCAGGAATAGTGAATTGAAATGCATTTGTATCCATTTGCTTTAAATTTTGCCTTTCTTTGAAAAAAGCAGGGTATATACGTAGTATTCGTTGTGTCCGTCCGTCCGTCTGACCTTTGTATCCGCAACTCCTCCTAAACTACTGAATGGAATTTGATGAAACTTTCAGAGAATCTTCATCCCATGATGGCATTGTGCACCTCATATTTTAGAATTTGATTGGACCAATTTTTGGGGTTTCCCATAGAAAAACATGGACTTTGACGTTCAATGTGATAGGGGGTACCATGATGCCATCCGCAACTCCTCCTAAACCACTGTATGGAATTTGATGAAAATTTCAGAAGATCTTTATTACATGATGCCATAGTGCACCTCCTATTTTAGATTTTGATCTGAGGAATATTTGGGGTTATCCATACCAAAACATGGACTTTGACATTCATTGTGATAGGGGTACCATGATGCCATCCGCAACTCCTCCTAAACCACTGAATGGAATTTGATGAAACTTTCAGAGGATCTTTATTACATGATGCCATAGTGCACCTCCTATTTTAGATTTTGATCTGATGAATATTTGGGGTTATCCATACCAAAACATGGACTTTGACATTCATTGTGATAGGGGTACCATGATGCCATCCGCAACTCCTCCTAAACCACTGAATGGAATTTGATGAAACTTTCGGAGGATCTTTATTACATGATGCCATAGTGCACCTCCTATATTAGATTTTGATCTGATGAATATTTGGGGTTACCCATACCAGAACATGGACTTTGACATTCATTGTGATAGGGGTACCATGATGCCATCCGCAACTCCTCCTAAACCACTGAATGGAATTTGATGAAACTTTCAGAGGATCTTTATTACATGATGCTGTAGTGCACCTCCTATTTTAGATTTTGATCTGACCAACATTTGGGGTTTTCCGTACCAAAACATGGACTTTGCCATTCATTGTGATAGGGGGTACCAGTATGCCATCCGCAACTCCTCCTAAACCACTAAAGGGAATTCCATGAGACTTTCAGAGAATCTTTATCACATGATGCCATAGTGCACCTCCTATTTTAGATTTTGATCTGACCAACTTTTTGGGTTTTCCATAACAAAACATGGACTTTGCCATTCCTTGGGATAGGGGGTGCGGGGGTATCAATTAGTGAGCTTTGCTCACAGTATTTCTAGTTTCTCTATCATTTCCTTGTGTTGAATGCTAACAGACATGATTTTTTTCAATTTTAAAACATAATTCTGATTATTGCAATCCAGATTTGTCCGTTATAGTTCTTTATTTTGATACATAGCCGTATGGCTTCTCATATAGCAGTTCTGTTTTTTCCCCTGATTGGCAAAATCATCTCTGTAATATCCACCTTCAAACATAGACTTTATATTACTAACCATTTTACACAGGTTTTTATTATTGTCGTAAGTTTAATTTCTTGTTATTGTTTTGGTTCATGTTTGCTTTGTTACAGTTGAAGTTGTCATGTTTTATTTCTTAATTTAAATATATAATTCTTGATATTTAGGAATTAGGTACTTTGATAGATTAATACTGTAAACTGTATTTCATTTTGATGGAAAAATAAATTGGACCAAAAAGTTAAACCAGGATTTGTATAAGTACATGTATATGACATATTTTGTATATGAAAAATAATTCATTATTTTATCCGCAACGGCTTTTGTCTTCAGATTGAAAATAGGGGTAAATCGTGAGATATATACAAAACATATATTACATGAACATGAAAGAATTTGGTGTGTTCGTTCTACCTATAGGAATAGTTACCAAGGATTCATCTTGATAACAAGCTATATGTAATGTACTTGTGTATACTGTTATCAAAAAGCCATAAAAAATCATTACCACACAGTTATATACAACAAAATTCCCATGCAGATAATGAAACAGTACAGCCATGTTTTTGATGATATATTTATTTTAATGTCTTTCAGAATATGTTCACCATGGGTGTACTTTGAAGTTTGTGTTAGACTGGACCTGGAGTCGTGTAATACATATAAAAAATACAATTGACAGTACTTGTAAGTAGACAGAATTCTTTAGAGTTCAAATTTCTTTTTAGCTCACTTGGCCAAAGGCCATGTGAGCTTTTGTCACCAACATCCGTCTGTTAACTTTTCACATTTTAATCTTCTCCTGAAACCACTGAGCCAAATGGAATTAAACTTGGTAGGAAGCATCGATGTAAGGTCCTTTATAAAGTTTGCTCATTTCGTCTTGATCGGACAACAAACATAGCCACCATGGGCAATTGTTGTTTCTGGTTGGCTGAGTTTTCAAAAATCTTCTCCTCTGAATCTGCTTGGCCAAATGGAACAAAACTTATTATTATATATTTTAAGGTACCTGTAAAATTGTAGTTAAAACAGTCTGATATACAAAATTTTGGTCTTCATAGTTTATTATTAGAATATGATCACTAATTGTGTAAGGAAATTTAAGATTATTGTATAAAACATATTTATCTTTAGTTGACATGCGTACTTGTATGTTACTGTAGCATTATAAAAAAAAGTCTTATTTCTGGTAAAATCTTCAGGTAAAACATTGTTTGACTGGTCTGGAATTGTTCTGGATAATAGAGGCCTACAGAATTTACATCAGGCACAGCAGAAATTGTCTCATCTCGCAGCAATATTCAGAACATTGTTAAACCAAGCTTCACCGACAACTGAACAAGGTACTGTATGTAATAAAAATTCTACAAACATTGAATTTCATGAATATACATGTAACAATCATTTATACAGAGAGTCATGAGATCAGGAATCCTACCAAAGGGGTCACATTTACCTAACACAGCAATAGTTTTGATAAAATTTAGTGTATTTGGGATCTGAACTTAATATGGTGTTAGTCTGTAGTGAAAGATGACTGTTGATATTTGGATCAAGGGAGTAGGTTTGAAGATTAAATTGTGCAAGGAGGGGATTGCAGGGGCGCATATAGTTTTTTGGTCTGTTTGTCCATCCGACCATATATACGTCCCACTTAAGGTTGAAGGTAGTTAAATGGGAAGTACATGTCATATCAACTATTCAAAATTTAGGTTAAAGGGATAGTGTGACCTCAATGAATAATCATGATTTAGGTATTTGTTCGGAAGCTGGGCACAGTGTCCATTGGACACATACATGTATATTCTTGTTTATTTTCTTGTATTGCTGTAATATGAAACACAGAATGAAACAAGGTATGTACATGTAGTTACAGACATTTTTCTGTATTGTAGGTTTTATAGAGTTACAGAATAAACTGAGTGTGATAGTATATATCAGTCAGTATCTTCAAGTTGTGTTGTGGTTTGTAGGAGCTGGATTACTCCCAGAACATGATGGTATGATATGAAGCTAAGTTATATTATACAGTCTGAATTTGACGCTAATTGGATCAATTTTATGATTAGATTTGCATTTAATTAATGATATATGTTAAGACAGTACTTCAAATGAATGTTTGTTTTGTGTTTATTTTTAATACCAGCTGACTTTGATTTGAATGAGATAATTCAATCCATTTTATATTGTTTTTAAATAGATACATGTAATGTGTTTACTAGCTGTAACAGTAAGGATTGAATTTGGTATTTGTAGAATTAGAGGAACATCTTTTGCCAGGACAGTATTGTTATCCAGCTGTTAATCTTATACAATCCTTCGGTCAGAGGCGACTAGAATTACAGAAACTTCACCAGTAAGTAGATTCTCATTTTGTTTTAAGTTTGATACGATATTTTTACACTTCATATATTGAATTTTACATGTAGTTTCAAGTTGTGTTTTAGTGAACATATTAAAATTATAGACGGAGAATTTGATTACTCCGTAACATATTGTACGAAGGAGGAATTTTGTTCTTTTAATGAATTTCAAAACAGATAAAAAATAGTCAAAATGAAATGTTATACAACAAGTGTTTGCAGAACAGTGAAAAAAACACCTTTTATACAAATGAATCAATAAACTTAACCAAGAAGACAAACAGTTCATGTTTTAATTCCAATTTTAAATAATAATAGGTCAAAAGTAATGCAATTTCAATCATTTGAAGGGACTAAATTAGATTGAAATTAATTTCTTCTGAATGTCTTCCCATAGATCGTTAGCTAGTTTCCCCGCGTTTCATGTTTCCTGTTATTCAGCACATGGCACTCTCTTGTGGTTATCCAATTTGATGTTGTAGTTTGGTATTTTTGTTAGCCTTTAAGGATAGTTGCGGTGTTAGAAGTGGATGTTGTCTATGGGTGTTTTGTAAATTCTAGAACTAAATATACATTACCTCAATATATTTATGACATTTAAATAATAACTGACTTGGATATCATATTGTACCTGTCTTAGGAACAAATTTTTATAAAATCAAAATTTTTTCATATTTCTAGGGACATAGGAGAGACTGATCTGTTGTTGATTGATGGTCTGGTGAGTGAAATGGGACCATCATTAAAAGACCTATGGTGCAAGGAAGGAGGATCTGGTTTTTACCCTCCCCCTAGTTTACATGTAAGATATAAAAATTGTAGCATGAAGATAATTATCTTCATGAACCGTTACAAGATCAACTTTCCTTAACACTTTGACAGATCGGTCTGCCATTTTTTTTTAGGGCGAGATCCGTCTTGTACAGAGGTGAATGAGAAAAGCTACATGATCTGTATTCCACTAAAATATATATTGCTTTTGCAAGGGATTTGCCTTTACTCTGTTGTTATTGTAGTGAGTAAAATCAATAAGAAGCTGAAATATTTCATGGAAAGTCATATTTCAATCAATATTGCAATAAAATACCATCTTTTGGTGTGTATTATATGCACTTATGTATAACATGCACCCCCATTTTGGCCCTTGATTGAGAAAAAAATTATCGTTCAAACTTCAAAATCAACAAGGTTCGCATTGCAACGTAATTTCTTCAGCTGAAAATTGAAGTCGGTCGTGGTTTGACTGAAAAAAAAATGTGTTCCACAATAAAGAATTCAGCAATAAATTCTTAAATTTTAATAAATATTCACGTACAACAAACATGTTTTGAAGAACAGGAAGCCTAGGAATGATGCGTAAATTTAAAACGTAGTCCAAATACTGCAAACCGGAAACGGATTCCAATATCAATAAATAAATAAATAAAAATTTAAAAATTATGAATTGTAATCAACTTATTGCAAAAAATAATATATCTTCAAAAACTTTAAAATATTATAACAGTCTGAGGTTCAAAGAGATGTTAAATCAGCTTAACGTTAAATCACCACTTTACAAGGATTACAGTCACATGACACATAATCAGCAGATACATTGGAAATAAAAAATGGCGGTCGATTTCATGCAAAAACATGTTTCATTCAATTTTTTTTCAAATATATCATCTCCATTCCCTGTAAGACCACAATTATAAAGTAAGTAATGACCAACAGAAACTTCTACGCTAATGACACAGTGTACAAAATGGGGTTTCCGGTTCGAAAGTCATCATCTGGTCTGATTTGGGTCGGAAATTGAACCTCAAAAGACTTAAGAACTTATATTGGAATGTATAGTATGCACCCCCCTTATCAAAAATGTATTTGAGGGTAAAAAATACACATCATACACACCAGAAGACGGTACACTAAAATCACCAATCAAAAAATTAATGCACCCAGAATCACATATCATTTTATTATGACATTATAAGAAGGGAAGTAACTCTCCAAAATAAAAATTAGAAAATGTTGCTTGGTGACATATTTGAATATATTTGAAGCCTGTAGGTGTAAGAACCTTGTTTATGGTCATTACCAAATAATAATACTTACAATACATTAATTTCAGTTTTTAATTTATCATGTTTACAGAGATGCCAACAATTTCGATTTTGGCAGTGTATATCAGATTTTTCGTCTGAAAATCCGCTCTCTGATTTCGTTACTTTACTTCGATCGGTAAAAATTCTGGTAAATTATTCGAATTTGATGTGTATCCCCAAACCAGCCCAAAATTTTACTCCTAATTTTCATCAAGTAGGCTTGGCATCTCTGTATATAAGTGTCTCAGAAGCATTGTTTTTATGCACATTGGATGTCTTACTTTGTAGGCATTGTTGAATATTTATCTGTTGGAAGGTATAGACCTTAAGTTGAAGCATGGTTTGTTGTTGTATTGCCTGTTAGACCTGGTGTCTTTGGTGGACCCAACACAACACGAACAGGTAATTTGTAAAAGATACATATATTCTTATTTTTATTCACATTCAATGCACAAATTGATAGATTTGTTCTCTATTGCAGAAAAAAAGAAAAAAAGTTTCCAATAATTTTTGTCTCGCTTGTCGCGGAGGTGAGATATAGGTATTACTTTCCGCCGGCAGCAGCGGCGTAAACTTTTGTAAAACTTTAATAACTTTGCACATGTAATACCTACAATTAAGATTTATGGTCCACAAGGTAGCTTATCGTATAAGGTTTGCCGCAGTATACTTGTCTTGTGACCCTGACCTCATTTTCATGGTTCACTGACTTCATTAACCTGAATTTAAAATCTGCGTCCAAGTTTCGTGGTTAAATCCATTTCTCAGCAACTGTAATACCTAGACCAACCATATATTGTCTATATATAGTTTTTAATGGGTACATGCCAGTCTGACACCTGGCTTGGGACCTTGACCTCAATTTCATGCTTGATTGACTTTGTCAATTTTTCGTGGATAAGTCCATTTCTCAGAAACTGTAATACTTATACCCACATTTTTTTGTCAATAGATAGTTCTTGGTGGGTACATGTCAGTCTGACACCTGGTTTGGGACCTTGACCTTTGTCACTTTTTCGTGGTTAAGTCCACTTCTCAGAAACTGTCATACCTAGACCCACTGTATTTGGTCTATTGATAGTTCTTGATGGGTACATGCCAGTCTGACACGTGTCTCTGGACCTTGACCTCAATTTCATGGTTGAGTGACTTTCATCCAAGTTTCTTGATTAAGTTCATTTTTCAACAACTGTAATACCTAGACCTACTGTATGTGGTCTATTGATAGTTCTTGGTGGGTACATGCAAGTCTGACACTTGTCTCTGGACCTTGACCTCAATTGCATGCTTGAGTGACTTTCAACCAAATTTCTTGATTCAGTCCTTTTTTAAGCAACTGTAATACCTAGATCCATCAGTGTTTGGTGATAGTTCATAGTGGGTACATTCAAGTCTGACACCTGTCTCTGGACCTTGACCTCAATTGCATGCTTGAATGACTTTGTCAAATTTTCGAGATTAGGTCCATTCCTCAGCAACTTTAATACCTAGACCCACCATATTTGGTTAATAGAAGTTCTTAGTGGATACATGCCGGTATGACACCTGCCTTTTGATGTTGACCTCAATTTCTTTTAACACATTTTCCTTTGACTTGCAAAATGTCAGGTGTCAGATAATCATTATTCTGTGTCCATGTGCATACTCAGGCGAGACATGTAGTGTGTCCACTCTTGTTTACACTATAAAGTAAACATCTGGCCTTGCAGTGGTTGTTATACAATGTCATTAGTTCTTTCCAGAGCTGGATTCTTGGGATCATGAGGAGTTGACTTTCAACTGTAAATGAGTATATTTGATTTTGGCCAGAATATATTGTACCCTTTATTTTTATGTACAAGTCTGTTTATGTTACCAGTTTCCATAACTTCACATGAATTCAGTTTATTATCTCCGATTTGATTTTATTTCTAGTTTTCCGAGAAGATTGGCAAGTTTACAAAGTCCCTTTGTATTCCATTTTCTGTGGTGAAACATATCCAGGGATTTTGGCTGCTGGATCACAAAGATTTTGAGGTGAGTCAGAAGAGTGAGAACTGATTACATTTTGAAAAACTAAACTTTAGAATTATTAGACAATCTTTTGTTTGTTAATTAACCGTATTGAGTCGTCCAAGGACATATGATTCTTAATGGAGAATTTCCAATATAAAAATTAATGCACTTGAAAATTTCAAAAAAATTAATTTGAATTCATAAACTCACACCTATCCTAAAATTTGTAAAACTGTTATTTCAAATATTTTTAATGCACTTCATGCATCACGGGATTGTAATACTTAATTTTATAAAATCTCATAGGCAGAGTTATCTCCCTTTTACATTGAAAATTCCATAGACAGATTTTTGGGTTTCTCTGGAAGACATGATTGAATAAAATTAGGCAAGTTCAATTGTTTCAGTTACGACTTAGGTCATTGTATCTTTCGCCCAAGTGACTAGACAATTCACATTGATCAAGGTATTCAAATTCTGAAAAATTCATTTTACGAACTGAGGTGTCCGGACAGTAATGTATAAATGCATAAATTATTTTCAGAAATTAATGAGATGTTCTTATGTGACAAGGTGAATAATTAAGTTTTGCATTTCATTTTTTGCCTGTAACATTCTATAGCAACATAAGAAAATCGCATTATTCATATTTTTATTAGTGTCATTTTGTGGAAGATTTGCAATAATTCCCAAATTACAATAATTATTTCAGTGTAGTAAATTGTCTAATGACAGATGTGCCAAATTATTTGACTTGCAGATTATTAAATTGATTTATGAAAAACAAATCTACCATTCTGTCATACAATGCAAAAATTTAAGGTTATCAAAAAGTATTCCAGTAACATAGTTATGTGAAGATAGTCAACAGGACTAAAAGTCGGATCTCAGTTTCATAAACATTTGTATGAGTATGATCAAGACTGGTTACAAGACATCAATAAAATAAAAACACATAACGGTTCCAAGACATCAATAAAATAAAAACACAGAACACTTACAGATAATTGTAGTTGTACAAATTTTGTTGAATGAGATCCTGAGGCCTAATTTTACATAATATATTTGGATAAGTTTTAAGGATGAGGTGAGGTTGAGTTCAAAGTTGTCTCCTTATAAATTTTATAAAATGGATCACGGATTTGAAAGTTGATAATTTTCATGTATGTCTGTTTTCCAGTAAATGGTTATATTTCCTCTAGCAACAGGTAAGTTAGGAGATTTCCAGATTTTCATTTTTGTCTCTTTTTAAAGGAATCTATGGTTGTAATATTAGATCCTATGGTAACAGATAACTTAGGAGATTGGCAGCATTACAGGATTGTAAGATCTCTGTTGTACCAGGGAGAATGTAAAATGGCCATGAGATATTTCACATCCAAACAGCCACCATTGTCAACACCAGAGGAAGTTAAAATTAAATTGACTGTCTTACTAGCTAATGGGTAATCATGTGAATATTTGATACAGAGGCATGCAATGTATGCAGAAGCTAATTGTTGTAGAATATTATAGAAATTGTAATTCAAAAGTGAAATATTAGGTTACAGGTGTGGAAATATGTGTTTATTTACCATGAAGTATCAGCCTTTTTATCTGCTTTACCGCCGACAGTTACTTTAAGAATCACAAGTTTTCAAAACCGTTTTGATTTACATTGTAATACAGATTAAAATTTGCTAGGTTATTTACATGTATATATTATTGACTGTTACAATTATGTGTTATATTCTATTGTGTAGTACATTCCTGTTGCAAAAATGCCATAATATGTTTCCTTGAGAATGAGTTCACAATAAACACTGCAATATTTTTAATGCACTTTGAATTGAAAAAGGATTGTCAAAATTATCACAAAAGTTAAATTTGGATATGTTTGCTTTAAAAACATCATGCTTTTTTCCATGCAAGTTCTTGCCTTGAGAAAATCTAGGGCTGCCATTAGAATATGACTTACGGGGTTTGATTTGATTTCAACAAAGATTCATACTGTCATAATAGATTGAAATAATTCTTTGATGGCAGGCTTTATTCTAATTTTAACATGGATAGGTAATCACATATATATTTATTGATATTTTACATAGAGAATGAAATCAATAAATCATGTCTTAAACAATATACATTGATAAGCCAATTTTTAACATTTTTTTTTATTCCTAATTGTACAGATTAACAGCTGAAGCCTTAGAGTACCAGAGAACCTTCAGAGAAGAGGATAATATGGAAGATTTACTACATCATCTGTTCCTTGGCTGTCAGCAAAGTAAATTTTGTCATTTAATAGTGATATTTTCCCATTTCCTCTTAAAAGAATTGCAGATTTTGTGAACATCAGTAAGACTTTGTAAATTACATCTGTACTGTTTTAAATTCTAGTCTAGAAGCTTACATTTAGAAATATAGACACAAAAGTGTATCATTACAAATTAACAGTTAAGGTGTAAACATTGACACATTTTCAGGCAGTTCTCAACATAAACAGTTTAATTGTCTAATTCTTTGCCTGTTTTCAGGGCATCCGACATTTTGGAGAAAAATTTGATAATCCACGTGTGATTTGTTGTTCTCAGTCGCTGATTGGTTGCTGAAATTCCCATTCGATTTTCTCCAAGTTTATTTAGCTGATTTCAGTTATTTGGTATTGCAGATTTATTTGAAAAGTCAAACTGGGCAGAAGCTGCCAGAAAATGATATTTTTGCACACCTAATCCCCCCTATTTCAGTTATTATACCCCCCGCAAACATAGTTTGGGGGGGTATATTCTAATCAGCCTGTCCGTCTGTCTGTTTGTCTGTCTGTCCAGAATTTTTTGTACCCACAGTTTCTCAAACATGCCTTATCAGAGGTTAATGAAACTGCATACTGTTAGATCCTAGAACGTAGATGTGTGCATGCGAAGTATGTCTTGGTCCAATACTTTTTCTCATAATTTTATACCCTTTTGGACTTAGAAATTCTGTCTATCCCCCAATTTTTTTTGTACCCACAGTTTCTCAAACATGCCTTATCAGAGGTTAATGAAACTTTGCATACTGTTAAATCCTAGTATATAGATGTGCGCATGAGAAGTATGTCCTGGTCCAGTACTTTTTTCCATATTTATACTCTTTTGGACTTAAAAATACCGTTCTGGTTCAATACTTGAGTATTTTATTAGATACATGTATGCACATAATAAGGATTTCATTGATCAATTCATTGAGCAAAAATGGGGTTCACAGGGAATTATGAATATTACAGCTGATTAAAACTGTTGAAAAAATTAGAGAAACAGAATCTTCCATAGCTTAGTTAGTAGCATTTGATTATCATATTTCTAAGGTCTCCATAAATCTCGACTGTGGAAATACGATAATGAACTGATGCTCTGTAACATCCTATATTTCCACAGACGAAAGGTCATAGAGAGATAAAAGTACATGATAGATTTGAGGTTAGGTAGTAAGTAGCCATACTAGGAGTCACCAAAACAGAGGTTAGGTTGAATTGGACCTTATTTGACAAGAATTTTGAATTTCCATTTAAAGGTCTGAGGTTTTCTTCCAGCTTCCTCCATCATCAAAAACTGGCTAACTTCATATACAGTAGAATATTTAGTCAATCAAGGAACCTACAGAAACAGTTCCAGGTGTAGGATTTTTTTAAAGTTATTGAAGTTAAAAAATACATGTAGTGGAAGTTTTTATGAAGGACCACACACATTTCAAGATATCAAGGATGGTTGAGTTGTATATTGAGGGTCATTTATAGCAAATAAAAAGTCACAAGATTGTTTCATAAAGCATCAATCAAAAGAAAATTATGTGAATCGCATTTTTTAAAGATCTGATTGAGTAAAAAATAAAATTGATGCAGTGATGAATTTCTTACAGCTAAAACTGTAGACCAGTTACTCCAGTTGCCAATGACAGAAGATGAGGAGAACCATCTTATCAAATATCTGTCGGACAGTAAGGAACCAAATTCCCAAGAGTTACTTGTTCTTCACTACTTACAGAGAGCTAGATATGTTGAGGCAATTCAGCTTAATGAGAAATTAAAACATGGTATTGTGGTGAGTGTCAGTGAGAAACCTTTGTTAGTTTCCACCTTTACACAGTTAGCTAAGGGAGATAATTATAACTATCCATTTGGCCCTCCAGAGAAGTTATTTTATTATCTCCCCTGGATAAATTGTTTAAGGAAGATAAATGACTTGTTTTGTAAATAATTTGTAACTTTCAAAATTTCTGGATCCTGGTTTTATTAGGAAATTCATATCATACAATACAAACCAAAATTTGTTAGAGTCATATATACATGTACAAAAGTATCTGAGGAAGGAGGCAAGCATATAACAGGAGTTAGATATTGTGACCTACATTTAATGCTCCACCGACTTTACCTTAAGTTTGCATCTAAGCTTATTCTCAGATACCACAAGCGATGAGAAGAATATGCAGATGTATCTAACGGAAAAGGCAAGGATCTGTTAGTTAAACTAAATGATCCCAGGAAAGGTCAACAATTACACATCAATAAACAAAAAACATCCACACTCTAATAAAAATGATGACATGAAGTGAACAAAACACAAACACACAAAAGCGGATTCCTGATAATCTAAAAAGCGATGGGGCTAAATGGGTTTTACAGTAAACAAAACCTTTCCTTATGTTTTTATTACAGTCTGAACCAAGTTCTAAAGCTCGGGAAAGAGCAGCAGCTAGGAATGCTATTGTAGAGGGATTTTTGTCAGTGTTATCTGGTGTACAAAGAAAACTGGTATTTGAAAATCAGACCGTACCAAAGAAAAATACAGCAAAGAGAAGAGAAGGTATTGTCTTCTTGAAGGCAGTGATTTTATTTTTTTTTATTTTCCCTTTTTTAATATGGGGGGGGGGGGGGAGACTCAAAATAAATCCAATTTGATAAATTTGTAAAACTTCATGGGCTTTTTAAAAAAATTGTGACTAGTTAAGAGAACCATAAACCTGATTTCTTTTCTCTTCTTTCTTATAATATGTGATAGAGCAACTTGTTGTTTATGAGTTTTTCTTTAGAGAACATTATGTATATATATTATATACAGGGGGCCTCGGTGGCCGAGTGGTCTAGGTAGTTGGTCTTAACTACTAATGATCACTAGCCTGTCAACCTTATGGTTGTGAGTTTGAATCTCACTTGTGGCGGGGTGTGTTCGACTCCGATCTGAATTGACAAGGATTGCCAATTTTCCTACCGAAGGCTGGTGGTTCTCTCCGGGTACTCCGGCTTCCTCCACCAATAAAAACTGGCCGCCACGAAATAGCCAAATGTGCTGAAAATGACGTAAAACCCCAACTAAACAAACAAATATATTATATACATGTATTTTAAACTTCTGAAGATTATTTCATCAGATATACTTTTGATTTTATGTTTTTAATTACATTCAAAATTGTTTTTTTTTTTATGCATTTTAGTGAGGAAACCAGAGCCATTGTCAACAACAGTTACAAAAAATAGTCATGCCAAAATTGTTTCCAAGACCAGTCTGTTCTTAGAAATTTTAGAAAGAGTTAAGGATGTTAAATTTGAGGATGAAGAACCACAGACAAATACAAAGTAAGGACAAGTTTCTTGAATAGGTATTCAAGGGCAAGACAGGTGTTTATATACAACATTAGTTTTCCCAGACCGCAGGATTGTAACATTCCATGCTGTGATGAAACTCACTGCAGGCCTGTAAATCTACCATAAGGCATCTGTTTATAAGTTAAACATAGAAAGAATTGATGACGTAGAAATCATTGATGACCATATTTTTTTGTTAATTAAGTCACTATTTTTTTCCTAATTAGAACAAGGGGCGACTTAATTATAGGTGCAAAAAGTATGATTCTTAAATTCTAATTTAGGAGACCATACACAAAAAAAATATGAGGTGAGAAAGACATACCTTAGCAAAATTTTTACTTTAGAATTTATTTTATTATACCCCCGCAAACAAAGTTTGGGGGGTATATAGGAATCACCTTGTCCGTCCGTCCATCTGTCTATCTGTCTGTCTGTCCGTCTGTCCATATATCTTGTAAGCGCAACTCCTCTTAGAGGACCAAAGGGCCATGTAAGCTTATGCCATCACTTGGCATCCGTCATCATACGTCGTCGTAATCTATTTTAAGGATCTTCTCCTCAGAAACTACTGGGCCAAATACTTCAAAACTTTAAGTGAATGTTCCTTAGGGTATCTAGTTTATATCCGAGGTTTTGATCCTTAATTAAACATGGGCGCCATTGCTAAAAATTAGAACATAGGAGTAAACTGCAGTTTTTGTCTTGTATCTCAAAAACTAAAGCATTAACAGCAAAACTGACAGGGGTAAAAATGTTCATCAGGTCAATATCTACCTGCCATGACATTTTCAGACGAATCTGTCAAACCTTTGTTGGGTTATTGCCCCTGAATTGTTAATTTTAAGGAAATTTTGCAGTTTTAGGTTATTATCTTGAATATTATTATAGATAAAAACAAACTGTAAACAACAAAGTAAGATCTACAAATAAGTCAGCATGACCAAAATCATTGATTAACCCTTTATAGGAGTTTTTGCCCTTTAAAGACAGCATCTGGCGTAAACTTTCCTTTAAAGATCTTTTCTTCTGAAATCACTGGGCCAATTGGGATGAAACTTTGGTGGAATAGTCCTTGGGTGGCCCCCTTCCAACATTATGTCCGGCATCCCCGACTTCTAACCGACATGGCCGCTATTACTAAATATAGGAAAAAGGGGGGATGAATTTAAAAAAATCTTTTCCAACCGAACTTAGTTAAATATTGGACCCTATGGGAAAATTCATTTAAAAATCTTCTTGTCTTAAACCACTTAGCCAGTTGGAACAAAACTTATGGTCCTTAGATGGTTCTCTTTTAGAAATGTTTCCATTGACCTGGACTGTCAACCAAGATGACTGCCATAGCTGAACTTAGTTTAACATAGAACCCTATAGAAAAAACAGTCAAATTGACTGCAACACTTAAATTTTTAGTCCTGTTCAAGGTGAAAAGTTAAATCCAGGTGAGCAATACAGGCTCTTGAGAGCTTCTTGTTTTGGTTTTATAGTCATGCTTAGTTGGCCTCTTGAAGTCTCCAATCTCGGACAATTTTTCTGATATATCTGATGATTTTATTCCGCAATAAAAAAATACAACAAAACATATTTTACATATGAATTGGCAACAAATAAATCATCTGCATTATGTCTTCAATATCATGCTTTATAGGCAACTTGTTTGTTACCTACGTATTTAAAGAGGCGACTTTTTTGTGTACGAAATTTTAAAAATCTCTATTTCTGCCCCCTGCGACTTAAATAACAGGGCAACTTTTATTCCAAAATCTATGGTGAAAAAAAAACCAATATGGAATAAAATTTCAGTGGTCACCACATGATGTTCAATGATTATATGGTGGTTTATATAGCTTTGTTAAACATGTTTATATGGTGATTTATTTAGCTTTGGTCAACATGTATATATGGTGAATTATTTAGCTTTGGTAAACCTGCTTATATGATGATTAATTTATCTTTGGTAAACATGTTTATATGGTGATTTATTTAGCTTGGTTTAACATGTTCATATAGTAGTCTATTTAGCTTTGTTAAACATGTTAATACAATGGTTTTATTTATCTTTGTTTAACATGTTTATATGGTTGTTTATGTAGCTGTGTTAAAAATGATAATATCGTTTTCTATTTAGCTTTATTGAAAGTGATAGAACATTTGACTTAAGATGTTGAATTAGTCTATATTTATATATTTAGAGAGCATGCTGAAGGTGAAGTTGGGCCATTTGTTTGTACTCCAATAACACCAAGAACAAAGTCAGTAATCGGGTATGTATATACATTTGACAGGAAATTGATTCAAAAAGGTAATTAGCTTGTCTCATAATTCGGAGTTAGTAATAAAGTATTAATACGTAGTAAAGTTATTTTGCAGATAAACACACATAGATCTATGGATTTTCATGTAAAATTTCAATTATGAATAAAAATTGCATAAAAAAATTCAGAACTGCTTAATGCGAGTAACAACCCTTTGCTAAATACTTTTATGTTGAAGGGACAGCCCTTGCAATTTCCTTGTTAAATACATGTACACATATAATTGAGCCCTGTGGACCTGAATATTTGGCATGTTGAAGTCAAAGGTCACTACTTTGTTCCTATTAAAAATATTATGAATATTATAAATTCAAATATTTCTACAGAAAGTTACAGGCAGTATAATAATTATAATACTGTAGTATTTTGTTTAGCGGCATACATAGTTGAGTGCACTTTTTTTTCAAATAGTGCATCAGTGCGATAACTATGATACAATAGCTTCTAATGGACAATAATATAATTTTACCGGAAGCAAAATAATATTGCCTTCAAGAAAATTGATATCCAAAAATTGTTAAAACGAGGAAGAAGCTATTTCCCAATGGCCAAAAGAAATAACCCATTCAAATGTAACAAACTTGAATATTTCATGAAGGCCATAAAAGTACATGTACATGTATATTATTTTCTTCCAATAAAATTGTAATAAGGAAGAATGTAATTGTTCTATTATACTGCACCTGTCCTCAACTCAATGTTATCTCGGATAGATACATCAAAACTTTGTGGTTTCAAACTTCAGTGCATTTAAACTGAAGTAAAAATATTATTTTTCATTGTATATTTAAATTCGTGGTTAACTGGGACCCACGAAAACCACGAAAATTGGTATACAATGAATATTAATGAATCCACAGTATTTGGCTTGATGTTCATTACCCTGTTACATGTATTTACCGAATGCTCATAAAATCAAGAAAATAATCCATTTGTAATTATATCCCCTACAAAAGAAGTTTGGGGGCTATATAGGTTTCCGTCTATCTGTCTGTCCGAAATAACGTTGTATGCAACTGCTCCTACATTTCTTGCAGGATTCTCATGAAACTTTCGGGAGTGGAGATGTGCATATTGTCAGGATTTTCTGTTTGGGCGGAGTAATTTGAAAAATATGATGATTTGAACTTTGTTGGCTTCAAAACAGTCATGTTGCTTTGGGGGGTAGGTAGTGCTGTTAAAGTTTTTATCATATTATATCTTTATTTTCTATCTTCTAAGGTACATAAAATTGTTATTTTACAGACAAACACAGCCTGTTGTATACATGGCACAACCAGATATTTGCAAGACGTTACCATGGCAAACATCAGCATTAACTCCATTTAATCTGTCTAAAACAATGTCCCCAGTTTCAACTAAAAGGTGAGGCATGAAAATGTATGCAACATATCTAGATAAGACAAAAGGTATCAAAATAATGAACTGATTTTAACCATTTAGCTGATTTCCACAGAGAAATACTAAAGAAAAAGGGGACTGCAGTGACTGAGTGGTCACAAATGATCAATAACCTGTCTGTACTGAGGTTTTTAGTCCCCTACAGGCAACACCAAAGGGGACTATAGGTTTGTACTCTGTCCGTCAGTCTGTCTCTCAGTCACACTGAACACTGCAGTTGTGAGTTCGAATCTCACCTGGGGCGAGGTGTGTTCGACTCCCACCTTAATTGACAAGGATTGCCAATTTTCCTACCGAAGGTCAGTGGTTCTCTCCGGGTACTCCGGCTTCCTCCACCAATAAAAACTGGCCGCCGCAAAATAGCCAAATGTGCTGAAAACGGCATTAAACCCCAACTAAACAAACAAACAAATCAGTCGCACTGCAGTTTTCCAGACTTTTTTCAGAAACTGCTCAACCAACTCATCTTATTTTTTGGTATGTGAGCTTATAATGAGCTACGTGAGTTTCACGCTGATCAGATAATTATTGTGAGAATTTCCCTTGTAAATAGGAATTATTGTCAAAATATTAGTATTGAGTTTTATGCTGATTGGATAATTTGGTGAGAGTTATTTTGCTTGGAAATAGAAATTAGTTTTCCAGACTTTTTTTTGCACACTTTTTAAACCAGAACTGAAAAACCAAACTGAATGATCAGATGTTCTTATCTTTATAGTATTTTTTGATATTGCAGAAAGTCAAAAATATTTGGTGCTGATGCCTTAAGTATGCTGCAGACTCCTGTACCACAGAAAAAATCAAGGGCAAGGTCGTCTGCATCCGTACCAGCTACACCACAGTCTATATTGAAAGTAAGGCAACTGATATCGAATAAAAGTCCACAGATATCTCCATCACAGTCACTAACAAAAGGTATTTTATACTCAATTATGACACAAGGCAAATATTATTAAGGCCAGATAAGCTTAAATATCTAATCTCAGGTTTGCCTTGAAAGTACTTGAAAAGTCCTCAATTTTTATGATGAAAAAATGTGTACGAACCCTGTAAAGTCGTCAATGGAACAAATCAATGCTGTCCTGAAATTTTATCAAAAAAGAAACTTCAAAATTTGGCACCAAAAGTACTTTTCATGCATCTGCTGATCCAGATTCAATTTTCAAGTGTTTTGTGACATTGATCAAGTCAAAGCTTATATACATGTATTTTAATGATTATTGTAAGACTATAGTTGTCATACATGTAGAAAGTTATGGTTTATTGATGCAATCCTGTTACATTTTATTTTTACAGTGTAATCTTAGTAACTGCACCTCAAATAACTTTCAGGATTTCTAAAACTACTTTTAGGACACTATACTACAATTTCTGAACTGCATCAGTAGTCTTGTGGCATGCTCGCCTCTAGTGCTTTAGGTCGTGGGTTTCTATCCCTGGCTGGGTCAAACAAAAGACTTTAAAATTTGTATTTGCTGCTTCTCTGCTAACCACACAGAATTTATAATTAGGAGCAAGATCAAAGGCTCTTCCTGTGGACTGTTACCACATGAGATAGCACATTAAAAATTGGGCTGATTGCATTAGTCTAGCACAAAGTAGGGTTCGTGTAAATATCACATCAAAATGTTCTCATCCTGGTATGTATGTAATAATTGCCACTGGAAATTTAAATAATAATCCACCCATCCACCCATCCATCCATTCGTACTTTTAAATTCTGTTCTTGTTAGATGTTCTAGCAATCAAAGTTCTATAGTTAGTATACAATCATACATTCACACTGATAAGTAAAAAAAAATTGGTGCAAATTTAGCTCACCTGGCCTCTTTAAGGGCCATGTGAGCTTTTGTCATCATTTGGCGTCCGACCGTTTCCCCCCCCCCCCCCCCCCCTTCCCCCAAATCGAATCCCCTTAGCCAGATGAATTGAAACTTGGTATGTAGCATCTATTGAAAGACCTTTATAAAGTTTGCATATTTCTTCCCGGTCGGACAGCTAATATGATGAATTCTTATTTCTGGTTAATCAGAATTTTAAAAATTTTCTCCTGACACGACATAACTAAATGAACTGAAACTTGGTATGAAGCATATATGGAAGGACCTCTGTAAAATTTGAATATTTCATCTCGGTCGGACAGCTGATATGGCCGCCTTGATGAATTTCTGATTGGTCTGAATTTTCTTTTCTGAAACCGCAAATCCAAATGAACTGTGACTGGTATGAAGCGTCTGTGGAAGGTCCATTACAATTTTCACTTGATATGAAATAAAATGGATTGATTGTTGGACTGTCAGGTGAGCTATACAGGATCAATTCTCTTGAGCCTCTAGTTAAATCTTTTTGCTTATGTATTAATATTGTTAACAAATTAACACTCGTCTTTCAATTTTAGTACCTGAACAAGTGCCAGAAGTTCAACCAGGAACCCCTCGGTCAGTTTCATTCAGAGACACAACTATACAAGGTACACCCAAACAGTTACGTTTCATGGACAGTCAAATTGAAGAGCCAGAGGCCAAGTCATCACCTCCTTCCTCACCCAAAATACAAAAGTCAGCTCTGAGATCACCACCAACTTCAAAGTCAATTCTTCGATCACCACCAAGTCCAAAGTCGGTCAAAGATCGAAGTCCTACACCAGAAAGGTATTCGTGTTTTTGACACATTCTTCAGGGCATAATAAACATTTTCCAATTTTCAGTAAACAATACATGTATTAATTTGTTTTTTACAAAAAGGTAGCAATAATATGTCCACTTTTAACTACCGTACTTAAATACATGTGTATACATGTATGTATGAACTTATGACTAGAAAAAAACCCTATAATATGTAAGCAATAAAATTAGTAAAGTAAATGTATATTACCTGGATTTGGAGCATCTCACAAATGATTTTACAAAAAATTTTCAACGTTTGTAGTCTCGTCCTCTTTTGAGAACATATAACTATAACATTTAAATGTCTAATAAACAATGATAAGATGATTTGTTTTTAAAAACATTATTCATTTCATTTGAAAATTTGAAAATTTATTTCTCTGGTACATGCAATTGCGTTCCGAACACTTTTCGGATTTCTTTTCAAAAGTAAACTTCCAGGTAGGAAAAATTCAATAAAATTTACTTAAAAATCTATCTTGTTTCAATCAAATTTATTAAGATAGATAATTGAAATGGTTTGGAAAGATGAAATAAACACTCGATTAGGACTGAAAGTGATTAACTTACCTAAGAAGTTAAAATTACTGACTGTCACTACCTGAGAACAACAATCGTAACTTTTGACAGTATTGAAATTGTCGAAAAAATAGTTGTCAAAAAATTCAATTTTCCTTGAATATTCAAAAGTGTTGAATAATTAGGCCGTCCAATAATTAGGGTTATTACGGATATTTTTCACAATCATATATATTTCCAAGATTATTATTTGCATCCTCTAGAAATGAACATGAATGCATAAAAAAGTTTTCAGAGATCTTAATTTGATTTGATTTGTAGCATTTCAAGGTCACCTAAATTCAAAGCTAACTTGGATTTACTGCCAAGACCTCCACTACACGAATATGAGCGTAGTGATGCGGAACCAGAAGATGACATCCATGTGAAACCAGCTGATCAGACAGGGGAGCAGTCAAGTATGGAAGACAGTGACATGGAAACGGATGTGAGGGCTGTAGATTCTGACATAACATTTAATTTTAATAAGAATGCTGAAGAAGAAGGTAAGCTGCAATTAGAAATTTAGGATGTAATGTATTTTTTAATGCATAAAAGTGTTATATATTTGTACCATCTAGAATACTGAAATTATATTCATGTAAAAATATTTCATTAAAACTATAATATTTGAACATATTTTATAAAAAACCGTTCGCCGTGTGGTAATATACATGTAATTGCTTCAAACAAGTGACATTACAAACGAAAAAAAAAATAAAATTTTATGATACATACTATTTGAAATTTGGGATATTCAGTGCAAGGGGTATTATTGCAAATAATGTGGAATGTTGTTCTTTGCAATTTTATGGGGTGTAATGATCTGATAATTACATGCATTATAGAGCCAAATATTCACACAATAACCTTATATTAATGTTCCCCAGAAGTTAAATTTAACACAATTCACCATTGATCTTTTCAATTTTTTGTCATTTGCAGACATCCAAGTGATTTTCGTAAAATAACAATTGAGACCTTTGATATCAACAGAGGTATACATATTTCCAATTGATATTAACTTGTACATTTTAAGAAATATTTACACAAAGATTTTTTCACAACTGCACATGAATATATCTTCTGTGGAAGACTCAGTCCTCAGATAAATGTTTCAAGATGAGTGTTTTTTTTTTCTTTCAACTTCAAGATGAAGAAGCCATGGATAGTAGCACAGAACCGATCAGCAGAGAAAATGTCATGGAAATGCGAAAGAAAAGTGAGAGTGAACCTGTACGACCCCAACAGATTTCAATTTTGAAAAAATCTGCAATAATGACTAGTCCTGTTAAACTTAAACACAGTCCGATGAAAACACTACAAATTCCTAGATCTCCAACAGTTAAGCTCACAATGTCGCCAGCAAGAGGAATGATACCACCGAAATTTACAATGCCAATTGATGAATCTGAAAATATTGTAAAAGAAGCTGAAACTGAGAGTTCACATATCGAGATGAATAACCAGATGGAAGTTACTGTAGAAATTGGTGATTCAGATGAGGAAAATGAAGATAATATAAATCAAAATGCTTCTGAATCTCCTGTATCTTTTGGTACTGTAGTTGAATTGAATGAATCGGAGGATGATCTTGATGAAAAAATTAATGAAATAGAAAGCAGAATAACAGATGTTGCCCAGTCAGAAGAGATAGAAGAATATGAAGTAACCAACAAATATCTTCACCCTCAAAATTTGTTGAAAAAACGTGATAGAAATATTGCAGTAAGTTTTGTTTTACCTGACAGTAGTTCTGATAAGGAAAACAATCAGATTACATCTGAAGAGGAAGAGGTTACTAGTTCTGACAAAGAAGAAAATCAGGTCTTCTCAGATGAAAATGTACCAGATACTTCAGGCGATGAAGAGGTTAATGAAAAAATGAAGGAAACAGTATCAACTACACAAGACATTGAATTAGAACAGAATGAAGTTAATAATGAAGACGTGGAGATGGAAATGGAAGAAGCAGAAAAGGTAGATGAAGTGTTGCCTGTTGAACAGGTAGAAATAGAGGCTGAAATTCCATCAGCATCTGATACAAAATTATCAGAAGACCACCTGTCTGTTGTTGATATTGAACCATCACAGGTTAAATCAGAGATAAGTAAAAATCTGTACAATGAAATAATCGAACTTCAAGATGATCAGAGTGATGAGGTAAAAGAAAACATTTCTGGTAAGAATTTACAAGAGGATTATGACAAAGATAAGGAAATTGATGAAACTGGATTACCTCCCTTGACAGTAGTAGAAGAGGAATGTTTTCAAAATAACGTTTTACCAGAAACAGAGGACGAGGCAGAATTGGTCCTTAAATTATCAGATGAGGATACTGAAGAACAAAAAAACGAGACTTCCCCATCACACAAACCTATGTCAGTTTCTACAGAAACAAATGAGCCCAGGCTACGTAGGTCATCAAGACGGTTGTCATCTATATCTAAGTCAGAGGACACTGATGTCCCAAAATCTCCTAGTAGAAGGAAAACAATGGAAGTAATAAAGGAAGTGCCTAAATCTCCAGGGAGAAGAAAAACTGTATTGAAACCTGAATCTGAAGCCAAACATAATGAAATTGAAGCAAAGTCTCCAAGCAGAAGAGGAAGAAAAAGTGTTCAAAATAAAATAGAAACTGCAACATCACCTGTTCGTGGAGAAAGTATTCATGTGGATGATATTGTTGAGACAGAGGTATTAAAATCTCCAGGTCGACGAAAAAGCATGAAAAACACAAATGATGTAAGTGTGACTAAGTCACCTGGGCGCAGAAAAAGTAAAAAGAATAATGATGAGCCAGGCAAACTTCAATCCCCAGATAGAATAAAAAGTGTAAAAGCTAGCGAAGATTTCCAAACGGCAAAATCACCAAGTAGGAGGAAAATTTTAAAGAATGAGGATGATACTGAAAGCCCTAAATCCCCAGGCCGTCGAAAAAGTTCAAAGGTAAATGAGGACACAGACATCATCAAATCACCAAGTCGGAGGAAAAGTGTAAAGAATGTGGATGATACTGAAAGCCCTAAATCTCCAGGCTGTGGAAAAGGTTCAAAGGTAAATGAGGACACAGACATCATCAAATCACCAAGTAGGAGGAAAAGTGTAAAGAATGTGGATGATACTGAAAGCCCTAAATCCCCAGGCCGTGGAAAAAGTTCAAAGGTAAATGAGGACACAGACATCATCAAATCACCAAGTCGGAGGAAAAGTTCAAAATCAACTGACGAAGCAAAATCTGCAAAATCTCCAGGTCGTAGAAAAACTAAAACAACTGAAGATAATGTGGAAGTTTCTAACTCATCTAGCCACAGGAAGAATGATTTAAAAGAAATACATGCAGAAATTGATGATTTACACATGTTAAAATCTCCAAGCAGGAGGAAAAGTGTAAAAAATATTGATGAAACTGTAGAAAGTGAACAGTTAAAGTCACCAGGTAGGAAAAATAAAATTTTAGAATCTGAAATATTAGATTCAGTTGTTCCAAAATCACCAGGGAGGAGAAATAGATTAAAAAGTGAAGATGACTCTCATGTTGTTATGGATTCTCCTAGTAAAAACAGGAGAGGTCGTGCTGGAAGTAAATCGCCAGGCAGAAAAACTTCACAGAAAACTGAAACAGTTGACGAAGAGATGGACATTGTCGATCAAATAGAAGTTCACGTAAAAAAATCACCTCGTAGAAAGAAGAAGACTAATAAATCGTTCACAGGAATGAGATCACCGTCAAGGAAATCATCAGAGTCAGACATACCACTGGCATCAATGACCTCACTTAGATCTCTATCACCTCCATCGAAGTCAGTGGGAGGAGATGACCCTGGGAAATTAACAGACAGAATGGTAGGTACATGTATTTGAGAAACTATTTTCAGTTAATGAGCCTTGCGTGTTTTTATATTCCCTGCTAGCGAAATGGGGGATATATAATGATCCGTTCATCCGTCTGTCTGCACCTATTTACTGAAACTACATTGTACTCTTACAGCAGTGAATGGATTTTATTGAAACTTTCACCGAATCTTCAGTACAATGGGGCCTTGTGTATCGGTGAAACTTTCACAGAATCTTCAGTTATGCAATGATTTTTTGGGTTTTCCACAAACATTGACTTTACCATTTCTTCATAATAAGGTAATGTCAGGGGGGTAGGCATGTGGTGTCCGCAATCAGGAATCATATTCATATCATATGATCAACATGTTCTCGTCCTGATATGCACCTAATGGTTGCCACTGGAGGTTAAACAATGATTCATCCATCATCCATTGATTAAAATAAGATTTGGGTTTCACATGGGCATCCTCAAATTCTAACCCAATGAATGGATTTCTGTGAATCTTCAGTATACATTGCCATTGTGCACTACCTATATTATTTTTTATCAGAATTATTTTTTGGGTTTTCCACAGACAAATGTGGACTTTGCCATTTGTTCATGTAATGTAAGAGGGGTACAAAATGTATGCATGCCCCATCCTCAACTCCTAAACCACTGAATGGATTTCTGCAAAACTTTCAGGGAATCTTCAGTGTACATTGTACATTTCCATTGTCCAATACCTATACTGTAAAACCTGTCTTGAGAGACCCCTCCCATGAAAGACCATGCTCTTTTGGGAGACCAGTTGGAATTTGCCATAACTGTAACATTCTTTATAATAAACACCTCTATTGAGAGACCACCTGTCATGAAAGACCAGATTTTCATGGCAAAAGGGGTGGTCTCTCAAGACAGGTTTCACTGTATTATTTTTTATCAGAATGGTTTTTTAGGGGGTTTTCCACAGACAATTGAATAGATTGATACTTTGTTGCTGTCCTGTCAACAAAAATGGCTTTCCTGATAGTTTAAATTTCCTCTGAAACTACATATACTTGACCCATGGATTAGAAAATTGTCACGAATGATCGACTAGGAACATGAATTTTTAGCTCACTTAGCCCAAAGAGCCATGTGCTCTATTGCCATCACTTGGCGTCCATCGTTGTCATTGTACAATTTCCTTTAAAGATCTTCTCCTCTGCAACCACAGGGCCAATTGGAATAAAACTTGGCAAAAATGGTTCTTAGGTGTATCCGAAGACCTCGCCCGCCATCCTAGATGGCCGCCAGAACCAAACATTTTTTAAAATAGGACCTTAAGAGAAAATTCACTGAAATATCTTCTCGTTTGAAACCAGTGAACAATTTGGCAAAACCAGAGAACCAGTCAGAACTTGATAGCAATGTTCCAGACTGCCAGTCAAGATTCTCATAGCCAAACAATTTATTCTGCAAATGATTTCGAGATGAGCGACAAAGGCTCCTTGGAGCTTCTAGTTTTTTTTTCTTTTTGGTGCTGTTCTGCTAACAAATATGGGTGCTAGGTCTGAAAATAACTGACAATGACCTAAGGCATTTTTCTATTAGTTCTGTCTATTGACACCAAATACTAACTTAAATGTCGCTTAAATTCCAGGTGAGCAAAACAGGCTTCTAGGAATAACTAGTTTAAATTTAAAGTTTGTGATTAGGTAATTTTTTTATTTAAGAAATATTGAAAAAAAAATAAACATTTGTTGTTAAGTTTAATTTTATTACATTTAAGGATGGAACTGGGAAGTCTAATGGGGAAATTCTTACTCCACCAGAATCAGAAATCGACTCTCCTAGCAAACATAAGGTAATTTACATCAATTTAAAAATATGGTCATTAAAAAAAGTACTCATAGACCATTTTAAAGATTGTGGAATACTGAGCATTATAATGCTTATATTTTTTGTATAAATTTCTGAATTTAAAGAACAGAATGAGTAGGAAAATATTGATGTTTGAGTAACACATGAGTAAGTTGACACACTACATGTGTATAAGTTACTGTAAATTGAAGAAGTAAAAGAAATATTGGAGTCAAAACAAATAAATCGCAGATCGACTATATATATGGAAATTGTGTTTACCCTAATTCTAGTTTATATATTTCTCTAACTTATATGGAAATGATTTTTTATGACTTCTTTTCTTTTAGCATAAAAAGGAAAGGTCAACAAGATCTGTTACACCATCTAGGAAATCAAAAATAATAGAAGATAAAACTTCAGATATGTCTGATGCCGGTCAGTATAATGTCATATCGCACATAGTAATCAAGTCATCCATTAATACTGCCCATTTTGATAAAATACTCATAACTGCAAAATGTTTGACTAACAGGTATGTGTCGGAGAAACAACATCTTTTAAAACTGTTTTTAAACTTTGAAAAGACTGAACCTTATATGAATTCCTGCTGTGCAGTCAAAATCAACAAGCTGGTGATCACATGTATTTAGTTGACAGATATAATAGGGGTTAAAGGGTATTTAAAAAAACAAACTTTTTCATTATGGGTAAGTAAATAAATTGAATGGTCAGGCTTTTTTTTCTGAAAATCCACAACACAGAGATGAAAACTTCAGTGCTTTTATAATACTGCTATTATTCAGGGGATCTTCTTAGGTGCGATTCCTAAACCATAGTAAATCTCAGAACTCTTGAGATTATAGCTGTATGTTTTATATTATTTACTTCACAGAGTTCTACAAAAAACATAAAGGAAGAGTTAAAGAAACCTGTATCACAATATTTTATGCCATGAACACTGCACCTGTATATCATTTATTTTTGGATCTTTTTCAAAATTTGCTGGTATTCAGGTTAATCAGTCTTTGGATCAATATTACATAAATTTTGAATATGCAATTATATCTCATACAATTTGACACTGGACGCATAACATAGATTTTCATTTGCTTTTGTGAATTCATTTGTGGCTGTGAATTTGTGAGCAACTGAATTCATGAGAGATAAAGTAACAATATTTTTCTGGTCATCTCAAGCTATTTTTATGAATTTGATTGGAATGAATGTGTTGTAATGTACAGGGTACTGAAAATGTGGGAGAATATTTCACTTATTGAATTTATTTTACAGAATCAGAAGTTGCAGCTGCAGTATTTTCTTTCTCGGACCCAATGCAGGTGGATCTGCCATTAGAAGGTAATATTTACAGTGTATGTACAGTAAACCCACTTATTTTCACAACAGGACTTTTTTTCCCCGATTTCCGATGCTTGGTCAAGTTCTCGTTGATTTATAAATATAATAAAATAAAATAGCATAATTTTTTTTTACCTATATCCTTAAATGACAGTATTAAAAGTGCGTGTTCAAATCAAAGTTTATTCTGGTGTTAAACTGCTAAGATGTCGTTAATGAAGTTTATTATCCAGCAAGAGACAAAATCAACAGAATTGGATAAAAGTTTGGATATTTTACTGCCAGATCCAAATAAGCTTCCGAAAGCTGATATTTTGATAGAAATACATCCTTTTGGAACTGTAGGGATGTGCCCATATTGAAGACGTAGTAAAATCATTTTTTGTTTTGTGTTACGCAGATCAGATCAAGGCCGAGTTCAAATCTAGGAAGGATTATCAGAGACAATAAAATTGGTTTAAAACCAATACTCACTACAGTTAAACCAATACTCACTAAATGGGTAATTCAGGCATTTGACAAGATTAAAGATCAAAAGGACATAATCAATAAAAGTTAGATTAGAGCTGGCATATTGTCTGCTAAAGTAATTAACTACTGTATACATACCGATAATAAGCTTGTGTAGCCCAAGGGCATAACAAGTGTTTTGACACTTTACAATTTGTCTAGATTAATCGTTAATCAATAAAACATTGTTGAATATGTCTTTCATAAATTCCAGCCCTCTTATGAAATGATTGTTTTTAAGACCAGTTCACAGCGATTTATTTTTGTGTTTTTTCTTCCTTGCGAATTTAGTGAAAATAAATCGCTTGCGAATAAAACTTGGTTTACAGTATCAGTTTCTGTTTTGTTTGTTCATATATTGTTCATCAGCGGATGCAATCAAAGTTTTTTTGGGATATAACCAGAGTCAATGGAGAGAACCGATGAACAAAAACAGCTGGTTCTTGTCATGTAATATTTTTGTTTTGTATAGCAAATACATTTTTTAAAATTCACATCTATATGTTTGATGAAAACTTGTTTAAGTTAGTAACTCATTTTGAGCCAGACTGTTAAAATTGCATCATCATGTTTTAAAGTAAATATTTAATCTTTTGATACAAATTAAACACAATCTTGCCTATAAAGTCTTTGACCGATTTTGCATGTATGTATCACATTGTTTCATTTGTACAAAAAAACTTGAAGTTTAAATAGATATATACAGTGTATCTTTCTTTTTCAGATTTCACAAAAGTAAAGGAGTCTTCTGAAGTTCAGTCTTTCATATTTTCACCACCAGCACAACCGCGATCAAGAAGATCTAGCTTTAGCAAGGATCCATCAAAACTTGCTAATGACGAAATATCAATTTTGCTTCCCCCCTTGACACTGCGGGAGATGACACCAGTAAGGTCAAGGGAGGGGACTCCAGTCAAATCAGCATCAAAAAGAGGGAGACGGCGGAAAGGTTCAGAATCAGAAATACATGTATCTGTACCACAACCAATTCCTGAAGAACCAACTGGTATGACGACAGAGGAATCAGATGTTCCAGGAGAAAGTGAGCCTCCTGTTAAAAAAGAAAAACGTCCAAGACGAGGGTATGTTACGCAAAGTTTCCATTGTATCATTGCCAATTCCCTGCTATTTTTATCAATCTGTATAAAAGTCATGTTTTCAGAAAAACATGGTTTTATATAAGAAATTTGATACTCTACCATGGTTTTGACCAGTTGCATGCAGTTGTTCTGACAGTTGATGTTATGAAACATTTAAACGATCATTATACATTTAAAAACATTTTTTTGCAAGTTAATTCACTCACAAACAAATAAAAGGACTTTAATGTAATGTTTGTGAGTGAACTGGTCAAGTTTATACATCAGTAAAATCTGAAAAATATGTGTTTAATTCTAACAGTTCTTTATCTTACTATCCGATCATTTGTTTTGAAAATACATGTATATCTTAAAGTTTATGGGTCTCCAGTTTGCCAGTGTTCCATTTATTCATGTCCCCCATGAATATACAACAGTATATATGGAATCAACACGATCAGGTAAAATTTGACTTTAACGAATTATACGAAATGCATATATACATGTAAATTATTTTTATAAAAGACATTGTTTGTTATTTTTCACTTTTACATGTTTCATATGATTCAAGTTCCCGTGTTGTAAATTGGTTATGAAAGTAGTTAAGATCATCTGTTGAAAAAATAATTTCACCAAAAAAAAAAAAAAAAACAATCGTAGTAAAGTATGTCAAATTATGCAAATCATAAAAGAATTATTTGCTTTTAAAATGAAACAAAAGAATAAATGCAACTCGTAAAAGAGTGTTTGCTAAAGTCAGGGTTCATACACATTTTTTACTACAAAATTCAAGGACATTTCAAGGACTTTAAAGGACCAATTTCCAAATTTTCAAGGACCAGAAATCAACTGATATGGACAATTTAAATCCATATGGTTATGACCTATATGTTATTGTAAGAGAGCAAACATTCTTTAGTTTAATTAAAGGTTTAATTTGTTCACAGATATAACACTTCTCTTCAGCCATGCCTTATACTGTGGCTTTTCTAGCCATACATCCGAGAATTTACATTTCCCAGGCATGTCATCAACGTTCTTTCGAACTACTTTCAAATTCGGTTTGCTCACTGTGACTAAAATTCATCGGCAAAATACATTTAATCAAGTAAATGAAAGATTTTTTATTAGTTAAAGTTAATTTAAGTTACCAAAAAATCAATCTGGATCGTTTAATTACTAAAATGTTTACGCAAAGTCAGATTTATTTCTTGACTGCATCACAGAAATTACTACGCACCGGTTTCACAGAAAAGTAGCTATTTTTAGAAAAGGGAAAATACGCGAAACTTTTATAAAGTCTTGACAAAAATACCGATAAACGCGAGACCGAGTGATCTGAAAACGAATTAAAAACACTGTTATGACAGAAAATTTAACCAATTTTTTTTATTCTTCAAAAACACAGTTTTTCAAGGAGTTTCAAGGACCTCCTTTGAATTTCAAGTACTTTAAAGGCCTTAATTTCCAATTTTCAATTTTAAGTACTTTCCAGGTTTTCAAGCACCCGTGCGAACCCTGTAAAGTAAGATGATGCCAATTTTATACAGATTTATTGAAAACATTTTGTATGTGAAATAATTTAATATCAGTGGGACAAAAGAAGCCATTAAATGTAGCACTAAAGTGATGATTAGCACACTCGTCAATATCAATAATTAATTTTTCACTGAAGGTAATTTTGGTTTTTCAGCTGTTATTTACCGAAGACCAAGGTATTCCTGATTTAATGTGCTTATTAGTTCTTCATAGATTTTAGGCGTATTTATATTGTATATTTTTCAATTAGAAACTAAAGATAGCCTTTCTAATTCCAGCAAAAAGAAATTGTTAAACTATGATGAAGTGAACTTGATTAGTCCTATCAAAGAGGAAGAGGAAGGAGAAATAGAACGACCTTTAACGCGACAGAGACTCCGACGTGAGCAGGAAATGCCCATTGTGAACTTGCGTGGTTTAAAAACAAAAACTGGAACATTGCCAAAGAAAAAACGTGTTGCTAAACTATGGTGATATATGTTAGATGAATATGTCTCATGATTTTTACTTCAGCCAAATACATGTCAACTTACAAAATTTGTGTTCAGTATATTGCAGGAGAGATGTTTAAACGAATGAATGATTAAACTGTTAACTGAAAATTGTGTAAACATTTAGTTGTCTGAGATTTTTTAATAATTTTGTTTGAGGCTCATAAGTATAGAATACTTGCATGTAATGAGTCATATACATTTTTAGCTATTGCTGTCACTTGGTGTCATTCGTTGTTGTTGTAAACGTTCCTTTAAATATCCTCACCTCTGAAACCACTGTTCCAATTGAAACAAAATTTGGCAGCAATGGTCATTAGCTGGTCCTCTTGTAGAATTGTATTCAATGACCCTGCCCACCATTCAAGATGTCTGCCAAAGCCAAACATAACTCAACATAGGACCCTATTTGAAATTTAATAAATGATCTACTTGTCTGAAACCACAAAGCCAAATGGGACAAAACATGGCAGCAATTATCTTTAGATGGTGCTCTGTCAGAACCAAACATAGTTTAACATGAGATGATGAATCTTCTTGTCTTGAATTTGGCAGAATTGGTCATTAGATGGTCCTTTAACAGAATTGAATCGGGTGACCCTGGACTGACATCCAAGATGGCCACCAAAGGCAAACTTAGTTTAACTTAGTAACCTATGGGAAATTAACTTTAAGATCTTCTTAACTGAAATGACCAAGCCAGTTTGAACTAAATTTGGCAGCAATGGTTTTCTTCAGACAATCCTCTTTCAGAATTTTATCCAATGACCCTTTGAAGCTATAAGTGAACTTAGTTTAACATTGGAATTTATGGAAAATTCACCTGAAGATCTTTTTGTTTGAAACCATAAACAATTTGGCAAAACCAGTGAGACAATTAGAACTTGACAGCAATGTTCCGGACTGTTATCCAAGATGGACATTGTCAAACAAGTCTGCATATGATTTCCAGGTGAGAGATACAGGCTCATTGAAGACTCTAGTTTTCTGTCATTTAAGTTCAAAAAATGTTAAAAGTTTCCCCAAAAACAAACTTTTGAATATTTAATTGTCCAGGCATGAATTTATTATCTCTTTCACAATTTCATCTATTCCATACCATTAAACTATTATAATTTTGATAAATCATTATGTAAACCAGGAATTGTCAATGTAGTTTAATTTATAACTTAAAACTTGTGATTTCATTGTATTTTTTACCCACCTGGCCTAGAGGCCCATTTGAGCTATTGGCACCACTTTGCATTGGTCACATGTCAGGGGTTGTATTCCCCTGACAATTCTAAAAGAGAATTGGCATTAAAGATCTTCAGGCAGCATTATCCTTGCACTCATTTCTAAAAAAAAAAAAAAATGGCATAATTTCATGTAAAAATATTTTCAAGTGAATCCGTTTTAACTCTTGAACCCTAAATGATTCAGAGATGGTTTCTTTCAGACATTTGATAGGCATTCAAGTTGGCTGAAAGTGCAAAAAAAGAGAAATTCATCAATTAAAAATCTCATATCTCATCAACAAAAGATTGCAGGATATATTTTGGAATCCCCCTTTCTATCTGTGAATATTGGAAGTGTAAGTCCTAAACCTTTCGTAGAAATTCAGCGATAGTGATACGTCATACAAAGTTGGTATAATCGTTGGTAAGGGGTATAATTTTATGAGCTACATTGTAGCTTGCAGTAACTTTAGTTTGAAATTAATTTGTTTCACCCCCAGCGGCTAACGGTTGCTGGGTAGTATAAGGTAGCTACAAATGGTCATTAACCTGTCAACTCTGTCAGTTCTATTCCAGCTTGGTGAAAGGTACATTCGACTCCCAATTTTAATGAATAAGGTCTTCCAGTTTTCCTACCATAGGTGGGTGGTGCCCTAAGAGCACTGTGGCTTCCACCACTAATAAAAACTTTAAAAACTGGCCAAAACTGTATATCCACTTGTGCTGAAAATGTGATTTATCTCCAATATACCAAACCATCAGTCTTCCTTTCAAAACAATATCCCATGCTTCTGATCTGCAACAAGATGATTGCTAGTGCTTAAAAAAAATAACCCCAACCAAAACATAAATTTTCTGCAACCAATTGAGTGTTTGAATCATACCTGGATTTTTTCCACTTAAATATCCCAATATCAAGTTGGCCACCAGTGCTAAAAATAGAAAATTTATCAGAAAGTCATTTTAAAATGTTCTAGTCTGATACTTTTCAGCTATTTTCAACCATTTTTGTATAAATCATCATAGGATGTTGATCTTTTGCTTTAGCTAATTATTCAAGATTGTGACAGTAGCATACACTAAAAAGAATAAAATAGAAAAAGTAGTTTGTGTGAAAGATAATTACAATATTTTGTAGAAATATATTTTTATTGTGCTCTTGCAGTTTTGTTTATGGACAGGTGAAAAATGTCAGGTGCCAAAAATACAGGCTCTATGGAGCCTCTGGTGGAAATATCTATCCAAAGTGCTAATATTAAACACCCTTTATATTTCATTGTTTTTTGTTTTGTTATTATAAGATCAGTTACATATATGTAAAAATCAGTTCATGATTGCTTTAAATTTTACATCTTGTATGCTGGAGTAAAGTGTGTATGGATATTTTTATGTAAAAAAGAATTGTCTACTGTTGTTGTTGAACATTCATTGTAAGTTAAATATAAATAAAACTGAACATATATTGTATACAGCTGAGTTGTTATTTTACAGCCTGGAAACAGGAGTTTAGTAGGTTCAGAAATTATCTGATCGTGAGATTGCTTAAACCTGTGTACTTTGTCTTTATGAGAACAAACTGTCAATTTTGGAAAATATTGTGATTTATTAAGACTTTTTGGACCAGTGGCTACATGCAACTGATATTCATTATTATCCAGTTTGCATAACAAAAGTGGACCTAAATGTCTCGTCTGAGTATGAACCTGGAGACCAATGAATAAATTATTATACCCCACACAGCGAAGTTGCTTATAATTAATTGTTATGTTTTTGACCAGGAAATACTAATAGATGTGCATATCGACAGGAGATTTTGATTCAGTGTTTATTCTAGGAGTCATCCCCATTTGAACTTAGAATTTTGGCCTAAATATACTACTGCAACAGTTTTTCAGCACAACAACTGTGAACCCACACAACAGAATTTCATTAAACTTTGTAGAATAGAAGGACATACTATGTAAATGTGCATATCAATATGAGATTTTGATTCAATGTCTTTTCTAGGAGTTATGCCCCATTTGAACTTAGAATTTTGGTCTAAATATACTACTGCAACAGTTTGTCAGTGCAACTTCTCTGAAACAACACAACAGAATTTCATGAAATTCTGTAGATAATGAGGACATACCATGTAGATGTGCAAATCCATAAATAAGATTTATCAGTTGACTATTGTAGGAGTCATGTCTTTGAACTTAGGAATCTGGTTTGCCCAGTGACAATGTGGGGTATGTGAGTGTGCTCACAAAGGTTATTTCAAGGTGCATATCAGGACGAGAGACAATAAAGATTATCTGATACTCAGCATTGTAACTAAAGAAAATGCATTAAAAGAAATAGTTATGGTCAGGTGACATTTATCTGAAAAATCTGATGCATGTTACTCAACCCTAAAAATGGGTACAAGGTAAGCTGGCAGGTCTCCGATATTTATCCACCAAAAATGTGATGCAAGTAACTCAAGCATGATCAAGGTCGGGAGACAGGTGTTAAGATTGGCATGTACCCAACAAAAGCTATCTTTAAACCAGATACGATGGGTCTAAGTACAGATGCTGAGAAATTGACCAATACAGAAAATGTGATGCAAATAATTCAAGCATGAAATTCAGGTCAAGGTCGATTGACAGTTGTCAGACTGGCAAGCTTCAATCAAGAACTACCTTTACACCAAATATCATTGGCCTAGGCATTAGTTACTGAGAAATGGGCTTAATGGACAAATTATATATCTCAGAGTTATGTCCCTTTAGTTACAACTGTCTACTTGTGATACTTTGTCTAGCTCCTCTAATATGATTTATGTTTTTTCATAATCTTATATGACTATATATGTAAAAGATGTGCATACATAATTTTCTTGTCCACTTTCTTTTCCAGATTTTTACAATCCTTAGAATTTTACCTTGATTGTTGGCAGTCTGTATGATGAATGTTCCATTACATATCAGATGTATTAGCTTCTATCTGCTTTTTTATTATATTTTACAATATGAATTTTAGAATCTAAAATGCAGATGAGAGAACTTGAATTTTGATATAATTATGGTGATAATTTGCTCACATACACAAACAGTCATGTAGAGTTTCATCGTGGTAGAAACCCCATAAAGTTCCTTAGACTTTTCTTCTAAGAAGCAGAAGACTTAGAAAATCCACACTTTTATTCATGGCCATTTCATCTGATCAACTTTCTTGCATAATTATTAATTGTGCCCTGTGGTTGTCTTAATGTTTGTGTAATGTTCGTTTTTGGTGGGGTAATGGAACAGATCTACAGTGATTTTTTAATGATTTATTGAAACCCTGCCCCATGTGTCAAACACACAGACTTTTAGGGACAATGCCACATTAGACGACACTAGCGGCTGTCTTCATCTTGTAAGGCATTAAGCTTTGGCTCATCGTTGAAGACCTAACAAGTATTATCACATCTGCTTTCCATATGGAATAAATTGCACCAAATATGAAAATTATGCAAAATCTTGCAACAAATTTTCCGACTGAATCTACTAACAAATTCTTCAGCATTATGTTGTTTTTAAGACTTAGTGTCATAAATTTCAATTCAAAAGTTAAGAAGTGGGCAAGAACTTAAAATATGTGACTGTAATCTTAATAAAGACACACTCTAATGTTTTACAAGTAACATTAATTGACCTGATAGAGTTTAAACTTATTTATTTATAGTGGATTGGGAATCAAGTTATGCCAACTTATACTAATCGCTCTCCACTTGGCAGGTACGAGAGCGGCCCCAGTAGCGGCATTTTAGCCTAGTCTTTTTCGATATCTACAAGGAGTCTTTAACGTGCTATGGGTGTTGCTCTCCCTTTAAGGGAACGGGAAATCATTGATGATAATACTTAACTCCTTTTCAACAGTTCCAAGGAAATGTTTTTTCTTTCAAGATTTAAATAGGTTGGTTTTATTTTTCACTTTATTTTTTGACTTTATTTTTCAACATCAGGAATATAGCATTCTGTTCAAATAATACATTAACAATATATGTATATCACTGTGTCACTCTTTCGGTGTTTGTTCGCATTCTTTTCCATTGGTCTTATCGGTATTACATATAGCTTTGTCTTTTCATCTTTACAAATTCTGTTTTCATTCCATTCTTTGAATCAATATGAATTCTGTTCATATCAATAATTACTATAATGAAACATCTAGAACAAAATAAAAGGTTAATAAATGGATTTATTAAAATCTGTCTACTACCCAATATTACAAACTCATTTACATGTATCTGAAAATATATGATAAATAATTTGTTGATATAAGGTCATACTTTGCACTACATTTACTAATGACATCTCAAATCATTTTTGACTCCCTTGAAGTTTGAGATAAGAAGTCATCTGTATGTGATAACTAAGTGTCAGTTGGTGCTTTTCAGTCTTAGGGGCTATCAGACTTTGAACCCACATCTGTACATCCACATTTCTCTTATATTATGCACGTCCTCTCATTTTCATATTTTCAGCAGATTTTATGCGAAAATTATACATAATGCAAGGCTCGGAGGATTGATTATTGTTTAATGTCCAGTGGCAATTATTAAATGCATATCTGACTCTGAGTCTGCTCTTAATTCTAAATGCCAAGTGCTTGGCAAAGAAGCAGCAAATACCAATTTTAAAGTCTGGTTTGACCCAGCCTTGGCATATTATAAATACATGTATAACTTTATTACGTCAATGCCGACTTCTTGGCAGAGATGCAGCAAATACCAGCTGGGGATCCAACTTGCAACCTTCTGCAACAGAGGCAAGCACGCTAACTCTAACGTTAGACCACCAAGGCGGTCCAGAATGCAATTCAAAACAATGTGACCAAAAAACCCATACAGTAGTAGAGTTACATAAAGAACAAATGTAATGCAAATTTGCAGTTAAGAGTTGTTTAAAAATAAGGTAACATAACTAATAAAATGCTAAATTTTATGTACAGATCTCTCCCTTGTAATGTATGTTCCAACATATGCCAGGAGATGATAATATTTGTTAATAACCTTTGTAAACTCAAATATACCTGAAGATCATTTCACAATAAGGGTTACAGGTACAAAACAATTTCTTAATTAATTCCCTTATGAAACTGGTTTAATCCTTACAATGTTAACAGTTACAGTCAGTACCAAGTCTTCTAAACTTGTATTTATGTTAACTTTGTATTTTTCCCTTTTTTTGTATTGAAGCTTAGATGGAGGTGATATCGACTGGTCGGTTTTTCATTGTTTCACATAACTTAAGGGGAAAAAATACATTATGTGAGTCAATACCTCTGTTAGTAGACTCCAGGTCCCCATGAGTATCCCCATCTCAGTTGCTAGTATAGTTGACTCTCTTTATCTCAAACTCTTTTATCTCATAACTCCTGATATCTCAAGTGATGTTTTGGTCCCTAGATTAAACTTTGCACAATACTTCCTCCTGATATCTCAAACTCCTGTTATCTCAAACTTTTTTTTGTGCCTTCCACTTTGAGATAACGAGAGTCAATTGTATTTTGATACTAGCCCAAAATTGATACTTTAAACTCGCAGCTACAAAAATGTTAAATTTGGTGAAAAATAAGGATTATCTCCCTTGTGCATAGCTCTTTCCTTAGATGGTTTTGGCTTTACCCTTTTGGTCTTCAACATTTAGGATCATTTGTTTTGGTTTTCAAAATTTTTAGGCCTTGAGCATAACTGATGATTCATAAATTGAAGATATGTGCACATACTGTGCATCAAAACTGGTATCAAAGAATTTACATAATTTTTTGGCAACTACCCAAAAGATCTGAAATCTGAGCACTGTTAAAGACAGAATCTCTCCCATATGCTCATGTGAAAAAATATTGTAAAATAAAATAAGTCCCTACCTACCTACCAATCTACCTACCCAATTTTATCTTGTTGTAACTGGAATATCACATATTTTAATCCAGCATAATTCCAATTTTAATAATTCTTGTACATGTATTTACTTGATAAACTACAAGATTATTTACTTTAACGAGTATAAATTTTCAGGATTTAATGAAAATTTCACCGTTTCAAGGATATTTTGTAATTTTTCTGAAGTAATAACACATTATGCAATCTATTTATAATGATGTCACAATGTGAAGGATTTAAAACTATAATATACTATATACCAGTCATCAAACAATATCTTGTCCTGGTGGTTTTTTCTCACTATGATGATGTTTTTCTTTAACAACTGTCACAATGGTCATTAATACAAGGTTTCTTACTACACTACCAATTTACCTGTTCCTCATATAAGTGGCAATGTTGATAAATCTTGAACACTGGTTGGAACTATAATGACTTTTCCAATTTCAGATTTCTGTATTGGTTCCTGTATTAACCAGAAATCTACGATTAGAAAGTTCACCTCGTTCCCCCACTAATTTTGGTCTGTAGCTGTGTAGCTCCCCGAGATGCACCCTTACAGCAAGTAATATAATTGTAGGCTGCATGATATCGGAAAACTAAACTCGGACGTAAAACTTAACCTAAGTCAATGAAGTGCAATAAGTAGGTCAGAGTGATCTAATTTTGGTGGGAGGCTGTGTTATTCCCCAAGATGCACCCTGACACCAAGTAATATGATTGTGGGTCGCTTGGTATCAGAGAACTGAACTCGGACTCAACTTAACCTAAATAAATGAAGTGCGATACATGCTTTCTGAGCTCAAAATATTGTCATAATTTGCTGTCTTTTGTTATTTGTCATCATATGTTGTCTTTCATCAACTATTCTCTATACAAATGTATGTATCACTCATGGGTTCCAAAATGGTTCAAGCCAGTTTTCAGATCTTTAGAACTTTCCATTAACCAAAGCATTTGTTCGTTTTTCAATGAAATAAACATAATAGTTACCTATGTAGAGGGTGTTGGACAGTCTATATCATGATAATGTTATCTTTATATGTAATTATTAGTGTTGGATAATCGGTTGAAATTACCAACAAATTATTTATTACTATCGGTTGACAGCAACAAACCTAGCTACTATCGGTTATAACTTGCTCTTTTTTATATGAAATCAAGCATTCAGCCACATTGTACATGTCTTATGTATATATCCCATATCATTGCAGAGCTTTATTTGGTCATGTTTGAAATTTTGTTTACTTTTCATATTTTAGTTAGAAATTAAAACAGTGAATCAATTAGAGACCAGATTCAGATTGGACATATTTTCTCTTATAATTACAAAATTTATTTGTGAATAAATTTCAATGGTATCACTCACATGATAATTTCAAATACATCGCTGTATCAAAATTTGAATTAAGAAAGGTAAGTATCTGGTCTCAGAGTGATACATTGTTTACTCTTTAGTTTTATTTCCACTAATAACACGAGTTGAACTTGTTATTTCATATTTGTTGGCTCCAGTTGATAGCAGATCTGCCTACCCATTATGTGGTCTATCAGTATTTTCAATTATTATCATCAGTATTTTTAGAATTCTGTCAGTACAATGACCGGTGAGCATCGTAAGACGACGAAAACATGCTAGATGGGTCTGGGGGCATGCCCGCCCTCAAGGAAAATTTTCAAAAATTAGATGCCATTTCCTGCATTCTGATAGCAATTTGGGTCATATTTTTAACATAGAAAACAACCTTCATGGTACAAATTTTAATAGGATTCCATCACATATCACTTTGAAATTAATATTATATGAACCTCCCCCTTTTCCTTTAAAAAAAAAAGGGATGAAAATGACCAAGTCCAAGACAAGCCTCTTGTAATTATTTTGAAAGTTCATGTTTTAAGGCTGAGTTATTGGTCGACTTTTTAAAACTAACATGTATAATTACCTTCAACCAAACTTAAGTTAACTATAACTAATAAGCATTAACATTTTTGGGGGACTGAGGCTTTTTCCAAGCCAAACTTTAACACTCAATTCACAAGGCAATAATTGTTTGAAGTCTCATTGATAGTCTTCGCATATTCAACTATCTGATTTTCATCAACCCCGTTTTGATATTCAACATGAGAAGCGTGATTGAAACGATGGCACATAATGTGCCACATTGCTAGTATAAAAAGCGTCACGTCCATGTGGATTTTTCTTGTTGACTAATTCAGGACCAAAATCGGATTTTTTTCCGGATTGCGTATCACCGTAGATTTTTGAATACAATCCATAGAGCGTATTTTGATACAAAATTCCATGAAAAATACAGACAAACCGTACACGTAATCACCTCTGTGATAGTGTATTTCCAACAGATGAGTCCTAAATACACTGTACGGGTCACTACCATCAATCATCAGCTGCCATTTTTGAATTTTGTATGACTGTGCATATAAAATGCAAACCGGAAGTAGATATGCTAAAATTCTGGAAACGCTACCCCAATTCCAATCAATTAGAGTAAAATGTATTAATTGTATGTTTCCAATTTTCTATATTCAAAGCATTCAATAATTAAAGTGTATCAAGAACCAAGATTTTAAATAAACATGCAGTGTATTGGCTGTCAAATATGGGAAATATGATTACATGGACGCATTGCACAACACTGGGAATAAACAATAGAAAACAAAATAAAATGTTTTACCTACCTAATTTTTTGGGAGGTGAAATAGGACACCAACTCATTTCTGACTTATTCAGATCATCGGAACATTACTTTGAGTAACTATTATATTATTAATGTGTCCTTCAAAAGAAAATAAAATCTGAAACCAATTGTACAGAACTGTTTCTCCATAAAACGACTTGTAAAAACCATCAATATTATAAAGCTCTTAGAATGTCATAGTTTGTGTGATAACTTTACAATACACATATTTTGAAAAAAAGATTATTTTTGGGTGATTGTAAATAACATTGATCGGCTGAGGAAGGACATTTGCTAAACATACCTCATACTTGGGCAAATCACTCAATAATTTGTAATCTTCTGTCGAAGTTATCAGCAGTAAATGTCGGAATTTTCCAAGCCAATCTCTGTTGTTGTCTTCACCAATACTACATATTCCGTACGGAAAAAAAAGAGAATAATTTATTTGTTACGCATTCTACAAAATATTAAGAACTTAAGGTCGAGTATTCCTTAGAACACAGTGATGCAAACTTTTGTATGCACTTTTGTTTCAAATATTGTTATTATGATCAGAAAATGTTTCAATGTATGGTTTTTTGCTTAAATGTTTTTAATTGCATTATCGAGCACTCAGGAATTCTAGACACTTCGGTACCTGGACATTTCGATACTAAGACAATTCGGTACTGACTATGGACACTTTGGTACTGAGACATTTCGGTACTATGGTTAGACATTTCCGTACTGAGTATATTGTGTTATATATTTTTAGGGTATCACGGTTCTAATTAAAATACTTGTGAAAACAAAACAAACCAATTACCAATAATATATTTATTAATTTTCAATACATCATACAAATACTATAAATTAATTAAATAATTATACACAACAAATAACTGATGATTGCTTAAATAATGATAATTGCAAAATCAATGAACACATATCCTTGTGAATATTCTTTATTGAAATTGACATCAAACAAATACATGTATCTCATTTTATTTTAAAAAAAACACAAATATCTCACGATTTATAACAAATTTTTATATTTCTTTAATGAAAAGTACATATTCAAAAGTATACAAACAATAAACAATTGTCAACAATATTTTTTTTTCTAGTACCGAAATGTCTTACATATGGTACCAAAATGTCTCAGTACCGAAATGTCCCAGTACCGATTGGTCTTTTTCAGCGGGTACCAAAATGTCCTGTTACCGAAGTGTCTAGATACAGCACTCAGGTACAAATGTATTGTACTTCTTAGTTTTCTGGATTTTTCAAATCAACATAAAAACACAACCCATGATGACATCACCACCACATCAGAATCCCCTTTGGTGCAAAAAGTTTCTAAATATAACACAATTTTTTATGACAGAACAAAAATGGCATTAAATGAACGGTATTTTGGAAATTATTGAAAATATTGTATTTTATTAGCAAGCACTAGTGTAAAGTTTAGCAGCAGTTCCCATAAAAAAAACATAGATTGATGTCAGTTACAAATGTACTTAGAACTTAGAAACCAAGGAGAGGTAAGCGGTCTATCAGAGAGAGGTAAATTATATTATTTCCAAAACATCAACAATAACAACCTTCTAATATCTGTACATTTCCTACTGACTACAGGTGATTTCTCCCCAGCCTGGCCAGCGCCAGTCTGAATGTCGCTATCAACGGTAAGCTTCACTGCACTTGTAATAACTTCTTCTTTTGCGTTTTTTAGTCTGAATTTCGTACATTTATTTTCCTCACTGAGTGAACCAAGTTCTGAAGTGTTTTGTTTTCTCTTCAGACTTAAGCCTTTCAGCTTTCTTCTGTCATTCATCTTTTTCTAAAATTCCCGGGAAATTTGGTCCTTTTCTATCTTCAATCAAAAGAGCTCAAGTTTACTACCACGAGGCTCCGAAAAGGGATTTTCTCATGCGAAGAAAATAACAAGCAGAGCTAAAAAGAAAATAACAATTAACAATTAAATGAAAACATTAAGTAAGAATATTAGTTTTGACTTGCCCAAATAACTGGCAAGGTCGGGAGACAACCAAACACCCAGAGCAACTGGAAAGCACGAGTTGTCTTAAAGATTGCCCACCCCCACCCCCACCCCTCGTGAAGAGTTTTTCACACAAGAGATTCTAATAGACAGATAAATGCACCGGGGGATGGGGAGGTGTCCAATATAATAGTAACTATGTGCGCTCTAAAAATGGTCAATTTTTTTCTCATTTAAAATATGGGGAAATTGTTAGGTTTAGACTATTTTAGTAAAAAATATATGATTATCTAAAGGTCATATATATTTCCATATTAATAAAATTTCATGCTCTATTTTCCCTCTTAATGAAAGATCTCTAGTTATGATTGAACTGTTTATGAAAATACAATTAAGGCGAGAAATAATTGAAGGGGTCAGATAAAGAGTGGTTTATATTTGATTAGGATAGACTTTCTGGGAATCTGAAATATATGAATATAGGGTGGGATTCGAAAATGTTGGCCGCACACCTGTACCACAATAAAGGACTATAGTTACCCCACCCCCCCCCCCCCCCCCCCCCCGCGTAGTTAAATGTGCAAAAGAGAATTGGGTGTCATCATCTTACAAAATTTTGTAAATCCACTATTTATCATTCCTTTATTTGATTATAAGTAGACATCTACTTAATTTTAAGTATCGTCGGTTGGTCTGGCTTTTTCTGTCGACGTGAATATGATACAACGAAAAAGATGGATAAATACACAAAAAAAATAAGATTCAGAAGGGGGCGTAGAGCGCATACCCCCCCCCCCCTTTTTTTTTTAGATCGCCAAAACATTTTTTTTTATCGTTGTATATGATTTTTTAGCATAAAATCGTCAAAGAAAATTTTTAATTCTATATTTTACACCCCCTTCTAAAATTCTGGATCCGCCCCTGATTTATATTGTCTTCTTGTAACTTACAAAATGGATTTTCTTCACCTCTTCCTTGTCATTAAATCAGCGGGAAATTAAGGAAGAATGAATTTTTGGGGTGAAAGTGTGTGTTGAATACAGACAAAATACATAAACAATATTTACAACATCAATAGACAAAACATGCAATATCAAGCTATATACACTATATACATATTATATACATAAAGACATAATCTGGTTTATCAGCCGTGAGGACAGACACATTTATTTATATATCTTATAAAGTTACACAGTTTGTTTAATTTTGATTTGAGTTTGATACTCATAAGGTCCTTAAGGATGCATAATAACAATCCAAAGATACCAATATTAGATATAGTAAATTTATACTATGCTGTATACGACGCATTTCAAGGAGTTACCTCTCATCAGCAGCATTAAAACCGAAACATTTGGAAGACCAAAAAACCAAACTTATATTAAACAAGAAGTAATCAACCAAAAATACCGAAATAGGAAGCCAAATTTCAGCTAAGGAGATCTACCATGTGCAATACAAGGAATGAACCCTTAGTATTTCTATTATTTTTGAATTTTGCTAAATGCTGGTAATTTCTGTAACAAATCAATGAATAATCATGTCAGACAAGTCTGACGACTGGGTTAGCGAATACCCTCGGGGACCTAGGGTCCACCAGCAGAGGCATCATCCCAGGAGTTTCAAAATAACAATCCAAAGATACCAATATTAGATATAGTAAATTTATACTATGCTGTATACGACGCATTTCAAGGAGTTACCTCTCATCAGCAGCATTAAAACCGAAACATTTGGAAGACCAAAAAACCAAACTTATATTAAACAAGAAGTAATCAACCAAAAATACCGAAATAGGAAGCCAAATTTCAGCTAAGGAGATCTACCATGTGCAATACAAGGAATGAACCCTTAGTATTTCTATTATTTTTGAATTTTGCTAAATGCTGGTAATTTCTGTAACAAATCAATGAATAATCATGTCAGACAAGTCTGACGACTGGGTTAGCGAATACCCTCGGGGACCTAGGGTCCACCAGCAGAGGCATCATCCCAGGAGTTTCAAAATAACAATCCAAAGATACCAATAAAATATTTTCTATCTACAAACTGTTTTCTGACGTTTTTGGAAAAATCACAATGTAAAATATAATGGAATTCGTCTCCAAGATCTTCTGAATTACATAACTCACATTTTCTGTTTTCGCGCGGGATATTTTTCCATCTCCCACACTCGATCGGGAGTTTATGGTTAGTAGTTCTGAATCTGCAAAATGTGATTAGATCTTTTTGATCTAATATATCAAGATATTTTTCAAATTCAAAAGTTTCCTTATAAAGACGATAATTCAATGTTTTAGGACAATTCTGAATGTTTGCAAGCCAAGTTTGTAAATACTGATCTTGGAGCGACTGTTTTACTGAATTTTTTAATCCAACTTTCACTTATAACATGTGTTATAAATTGCTGAGTTATCCACACATAAGACAAACCGGTTTCGTCAAAGACAGATTCAACAAATTGTAACCAACTAAAATTCATATTTAAATCATTTGACAAAGAAAGCATAAGTTTGTAAGCATCAGCAGATAACTTGGTATCTTTCCAATTACCTAATTTCGCCCAGAAAGAAATCATACGAACTTTAATATCTATATAAATAGGAAATCTGCCCAACTCTCCGTATATGACACTGTTAGGAGTTGAGCTTTTCAAACGAAGAAGCAGTTTACAGAATTTTAGATTAACTCGTTCTAGTATATCGTTGTTACCAAACCCCCAAATTTCGCAGGCATATAGAAGAATGGGTTTAGGGACGAGATCAAAAGTTCAATGTAGGATAAAAAACTTAATTCAAATAGTTTGGGGGTGTGGGGGGGAGTAAAAATCGCTGCAAGTTTTGTTATCCGACATTGATTTTCGGATATGGCCATATTGGTCAATCAATTTTTCCCAAATTAAGTTAAGAGGGGGGGTGGGGGTCAGTGAAAAAACTATGTGAATTAAGTTTTTTGTCCTACATTGAACTTTTGATCTCGTCCCTTGACCAATTTGTCATGTAAGTCTAATTGGCAACTAATCGATAGATTGTGCTTTCTTCCCTTTTTGATTACTTCGTACATAGCTTTTGTTGCCTTATCAGAAAGAGGCTTCTTGAAAGTTTTGAAATTTCCGGTTTTACAGAAGTAAACTCCGAGGTAATTAAAATCTTTAACTATATCAATCTCGCTATTTTGATAATAAAAATGAGTATTTACAGGCAGTCTACTTCTACTAAATATCATTATTTTTGTCTTATCAACATTAACTTTCATTTTCCATTTATTACAGTATTTTGAAAACTTATTAAAAGACATTTGAAGATCACTTGCAGATTCTGCTATTAGAACAGTATCATCTGCGTACAAAATTGCAAAAAGTTTAAAATATACATTCAATTTTTGCTTCATATCTTCAGATAAACATGTTAGTCCACTAACATTTTCTTGTATAAAAAAAACTCTTCAAGATCGTTTAGGAATAACGAAAAAAGAAAGGGGTTTCAGTTTTCTCCTTGTCGAACACCAACTTCGGAGGGAAAGTAATCGGATTTTTTCCCATTGTAAGAAAGGCATGATTTAATATTATCATACATATTGAAAATTACTTTGTACATTTGACCATTTACATGATTTAAAAGCATTTTATACCATAAGGCATCTGACAGTATCAAACGCCTTTTCAAAATCAATAAATGCGCAGAATAACTTTTTCTTTTTTAATTTAAGAATTTCAAAAAAGAGTGAAGAATAAAAATGCAGTCAGTAGTAGAATACCCTGCTCTAAATCCACACTGGTTTTCGTCAGAATATTTTGTTAGACGATTACATAAAACGGCTGTACATAATTTTCCCATACAACTAACTATCGTAATCGGACGGTATAAGTCCTTCGGGTCAAACTTGTTCCCCTTATTTTTGTAAAAAGGTTTGATAGTACCTGTCACCCAAGTTTCTGGTACAATACCACTTTTGAAAATCACATTTAATAATTTTACATAAATGTCAATAAAATAATTACAAGTAGACTTAATATATTCATTGATTATAAGATCATCAGAACAAGATTTGTCATTTTTCAGTTTTTTAATACATTTTAAGATTTCATCTTTTGTAATGTCGCTGTTAAGGAACTCGTTTAGCTCGTTCAGATTAACTTGTTCAATATCTGGAAGATCTATATTGTCATGTGGGCTAGATTTAGCAGTATTTATTTTTTTTTAAACTCACATAGTGTGTCAAAGAAAATGTCAGGTTGTTTCATGTATTCACGTGTGTTAAGAATACTCCAATATTCCTTGGTATTTTGAGATTGGAGATTTTTTAATTTCTTTGACATGTCTTTTCTGTATTTTCGCGCAGTTTTATCTAAAAGTTTTTTTATACTTTTTCTCAGCAGCTTTAACATGGTTTTGAGAAGCTGTTGAAGGATTCCTCTTAAGATTTCTCTTAAGCTTCCGATAGTTTTGTCTAGCAAATTTACATTCGATATTAAACCATGGTTTATCTCCTTTTGTAATAGAATATTATTTTTTATTCTATTTAACATGTCGAGTGCCAAGAGTAGTTTTGGCAGAGCCTAATAGTGTGTCACCGATCTCAGACACAAAGGAATTTATTTTCTCTTCAGTGATGTCAAGAGTGTTAGCTGATTCAAGTTCACTCAAAAGATCTGATAATTTATCCAAATTTAAATTATCCTGAAACTCCTGATTTTGTTTTCGGAGTCCCATTTATTTATTTTCTCGAAAGTTCCTCTGACTTTTGACAACTGTTCGGTATCATCAGTGTCTTCTAACGTACCGTGTAAAGTTTTAACTAATGGAGTATGAACATAAGAAAACAGGTGAGAGAATTCAGATATCTCTAGGTCCAATATATTTGACATAAAAGAAATGTTACTAAGAAAATAATCTACAACACTTGCATTTCTGCAAGTAAATTTACCATTTTTATCACCTTGTAGTCGCCCATTCATAATGAACAAATTATTACCTTTACAAAATTTAAGCAAAAGAGTTCCATAACGAATTTTTCCTTTGTCCATATTGTTTTTATCCCTGTGTAAATCAAAAAGTTGTAAATTACACACCTCATTTACATTTATACACTCCAATTTAACACTGGTTTTATTGTCTTCAATATAATCTTTTTCGGTGGCTGTTCGGGCATTGAAATCGCCCACAAAAGCTATATTTTTATATTTTGACAAAAAATATAAGTATTCATCCTCGATTTCCCTGTAAGCATCCGGAGATGAGTAAGCAGTATACTCGGGTGGAATGTAAACTATACCTAACACAACTTCGTCTTCTTTCAAAAGTTTAGAAATTTTAAACCAAAGAACAAATTTACAGTTACTTTCTAACGGTTCTATAAATTGTTGCAAGCTATCTCTGTAGCCCAAAGCGATTCCACCTGATCTCACTTTAGCTATTTTATGCCTATTTTTTATTTTAAATTTGTACCCAGGAATATCGACTTCATCCATATCGTCAGTTTTGGTTTCGACAAAACAAACTATATCGTGACTTCGAACTAAAATTTCAAATTCTGGGTATTTCAATTTACTTTTTAAGCCACAGCAATTTAGAAACAATAGATTCACTGTACTAGCTCTAGCTTTTATACTCATATTTTAAAAATTATCACTAGAACTGTTTAAAGTATTACAAGACAGAGTCAATAGTATTATCGTTGTCATTAACACTTGTGCAGATCATAATACTTTCATTTTCAAATAACTTGTCAATCAATGTAAATAAATCATCATATGAAAAATCAATACTCAAATCATTCAGACTAGATATCATTTGAATTACACTTTCCATATTCATTTTCAGACAAGCGGTTAACATTATTTTCATTAGCAAACAACTTATCTATATATACAAACAAGTAATCATTGTACTTTTATCATTCACAGGTAATAAATCAGTAAACAAAGGTGTTTCAGGTATTAAATCTATTTTCTTAGCATCATTGTCAACATTATCAGTTAATAAAATTTCCTTACTTATATCATTATTTACAACACATAAACTATTCAAATCATGTAATGTATGACATACATTTAAATTTAAAAAAACTATCAGAAATTAAACTGTCACAGTGTTGTACTCGTCGGCATTCCTATGTACCGCTAGTTGGAGTCGAGCTCATCCGCACACGTTTTGACGATCTACGGTCCGGAGTTTCAAAGTCACTGGATGCTGCTGACGGCTGCGGGTTCAAACGGAGAATGTCTGTTGATACTTCACCAGACGGCACATAAAGCTCATTATCGATGTAGAGCCTGTCCCGTATAAGTTGCACAGTTTTACCACTTCGTTTAACTTCTTTCTGTATCGGATAAAGTTTACGACACTTATCCTCGATTTCCTTAGGAAATTGTTGTTTTATACCATAACGAGTGTTCTGGAGCTTCCAAGCATTGTCCCAGACGTACTGGAGATCGCCATGGATGGTACAGGAATCGTGCTACAATCGGCCCCTGTCGTAACGACCAAATCGGTGCACGTTACCGAATTCGATTTTATAGTCAATCTCGAGTTCATTATATAGAAATTCCCGCAATAGCGCTTCGGTGTTTTCGTTTCTGTTAACATTTAAGGCCCGTGAAAATAAGATTGTTCTTCATCGAGCGACACTGGAGATCAAGCACTGAGCTTCTCAGACTAGCCAAATCACGTGCACAATTGCACGGTTCCATATTGCAGTCGGCTAGTTCCTTAGTAACTCTAAGGACTTCAGTTTTAGTTTTGTCAAGATTGATTTTATTTTCTTCAGATAGGGCCTTGTTCTTAGATGCTTGTGAATTCACATTATCAAATAAGTTGGCTAAACCTTGGAAATTATTTTCAAGTTCGGTGACTTTGCTCTGCCTTGATTTTATGTCTTTTTCAACAGTGACAAGACTACTAGTTATAGATGTTAAAACATTCTTTATTGCGTCAAACTTTTGTATACCATTTTCCACAGCTTGCAGCCTTTTATCAACACTGGACACCAAATTAATAAGAGTATTTAATAACAAAGACACGTTTAGATTTTGTTCACCACTTTCTACAATTTTCCTACTCTCCTCTAACAGTTTACAAGTTTCGCTGAGAGACATATTGTGTATTCTCATTATAAGTTTTAAGAATTACGTAAAACATTTTAACTTCATTATTTGAATAGTTTATTTTTTTTCTACAGCTCAAGGTTTTGTCCAGACAGCAACTCTTCGAGCCCGCCCAGTGTGTAGTTGAGCAGATTCTAGACGAGAACGTAGACGTCCGAGAACCAGAGGCCTCCAAACCAACCTACAACAACCTTATTCGGAAGTGCAACAGAGTCAGACAGAATGACAGACCTGCCGATCCTACAGATTTAACGTTTGAGGTAAGTGAACATAAAGTTGCGTTAGAATAAGTATCCGGAGGTATTCAAAGACGATTATTTTCATTAAAGTAATAAATTTATTGACATTTATTTATTTATTTATTTATTTATTTATTAAAGTACAACCTCGAATACATACAATATACATGTGCGGAAAAAATGTCGAAGTACTTACAAATTTATCATATTGATACAATTGATTACAATTTTCGCTTGATTTTTTTTTAATTAATCTTTTCTTTATTTTTCAGCTTGACCAAGAGTATCTATCATCGGCCATGGCAGAGCCCTTTTTCCGTAAAGACGTCTACGTCGGACAGAACCGCCACCTCATCTTTGCTACTGACAAACAACTCCAGCTACTACAGAAAGCTAAAGTCTGGTACATCAATGGCACATTCAAGGTCGTGAGGAAACCCTTTTATCAACTCCTATCAGTACACGCATTCCTACGGTCTGGTGAAGACATGAAGCAGGTTCCTTTGGCATTCATGTTAATGTCTGGAAAGAACAAGAAAGACTACAAGAAGGTTCTCAAGAAACTCATCAAGAAGATTCCAGGCGAGCCGGCTGTTAGTTCCTTCGTTGCAGACTTTGAACCCGGGTTATGGCAAGCCCTACGCAGCATCTTCGACAACCCACAGATCCACGGCTGTGCCTTCCATTAGGGACAGGCAGTATGGCGTAAGATACAGGGTGTAGGACTGCAGGTACATTATGTTTTAATCTCTTTACAGATATTTGATTTATTAATTACATTATTTATATATGAATTGTAAAATCTGAAACACTAATCCGAGAATTGAGTCTCAATGAGTCAGCCATCCACAAAATGCAAAACACCAAACAATTCAACTTTAATTTATTTACACGATAGATTTATTAATTTTGTGCTAGGTTAAAATAAGAAATTGAAATCACATGATCAATTAATGGAAAATTTCGATGTATTATATATAACTACATAATTATATAACAAAGTTTTATGTGTTTCTTCTTTTTTTCAGACAGCTTTTGCACAGCGAGACGACACCTACAAGTTTCTCCGTAAGTTGTTGGCGTTGCCATTTTTACCACCAGAGCATATACCACAGTCATTCGAGAAACTTGCAGAGAAAGCAGTCACCGACAAACTACAAGAAGTCATCACCTACATCAGAACCAACTGGCTCGAGAGTACCGTCTGGAGTGTACCAGCTTGGAGTGTTTTTATGAAGACAATACGCACCAACAACGACGTAGAGGGGTACCACAACCGTCTTAACAAGAAAGCCAGAAAGGGGAACCTGCAGTTCTACGTTCTACTCGGCCTTCTCTACAAAGAGTCCAGCAAGCTCCAGCAACAATCAAAACTAGTCAGCGAGGGCAAACTCCGCAGATACCAGAGAAAACAGACACTTACATGCCAGTCAAAGACCCAGCGACTGTGGAAGAAATACAACAGCGATGAGATATCCGCCAGCCACCTACTGAAGAAATGCGGCAGCTACTATGGACCCGACCAGTAAACAACAATATTGTGATTTATAGTGCTTTGTTTAGACTTTGACATTGTGATATACGCTTTTCTTGTTTCTTGTGCTGACTTTATTATTTTGTCTATGTTATATGGTGCGATATATATATATGCATATGAATATTAAATAATATAAAAAAAGATTTCTTCTTTACTGCTTTCTAATCTATGACAAACCAACAAACTGGTCCGAGTTGTCTCAAAATCACTTTCTATTTGGTCAGAATACAGGTAATTATCACTTTTTCAAACTTGTCCGAGTTGTCTTCAGAACTGGTCCGAGTTGTCTTAGAACTGATCCGAGTTGTCTTAGAACTGGTCCGAGTTGTCTTAGAACTGGTCCGAGTTATCTTGGTCCGAGTTGTCTTTGGTCCGAGTTGTCCTGATGCCATTATAAACATACACGGTCAAATGATCACAGAGTCCTAAGTCCAATCTTGACGACCCGGGCAATCACCTTTTGTATACTCTATTACATTGACGGACTTAGTGAATTGTGTTCATATGTGTATGTGTATGTAATGCTCTATATTTAGTGCTGTTTACAAAATAAAATAAATTGTGAAAAGTCAAAAACGTAACTTTACGTATTTTTTCCGCTTTATAAGTGAAGTTTCCATGTCAGCAAATCCCATGAACTAATCCATATATGAAAAATTTACCCACAAACTACATTTTGGAAAGGTTTTATCAGCTCTAAATTAACGTACGTCAATTTTTACCAGGGGACATAACCAGAGAATTAAGTTAATATAAACTCACACATAATAGGGTCTAATTAAGAAATTAAGGAAAGGTAATTGGGAAAAGTTGTCAAAACAATGGTTTAAGTAAGAGATACAATGGATAAGCGTTGGTTCATGAAAAACAAACCATTTGCCCTCCGGAGTCATGCTTTCTTTTTCAAGAACCAACGCTTATCCATTGTATCTATATTACGGAAGTACTTGAGTTTATTCACGCTTGGAAACATATCAACAACGGACATGCCTTTGTCATGCTTGTACGGATATTATTTTTTACACGTATTGAGCATCTTATTAGTTAAAACTTCGGCATCAATGGACTTCAAAATAGTGGATCTTACACATGAACACAGTCCATCGACAATTTATTGGCCAGGAAATCCAGAATACAACTTTACCATCTTGTATCGCGGTAACACTGGTGGTGGATACTGGTAACTATTTGTATTTAAGTCTTGTATTTTACCCCGGTATTTTACATGTATCTAATGCTGTATATCAATTGTATAAATCAGGTTTCAAATGCACCATTACTATTAATACTGCGTCAATTTTCACCTAACAGTTTGATATTCCAGTCCTTTTTCCATCCCCGGGCCCCTGGTGGGAGGGGGGGGGGGAAAGGGTAATTTAACTCCCTATATAAACCTATACGGGGATGTGCGGAACATTTGTGTGTTTTCTCCATGATTATTGGTATTAATTCGGGGTATATTTTGAAAAACTGATATTTATTCGGGTTGTATTTACACAAACTTTTGTATTAATTTGGGTCTATTATTATATACTCTCTCAAAAAAGAAACGCAACATACAGAAAATAAGAAATTTACTTCATATATTATTTTCATAATTTATGATATAAATAATTTACACAGGAATGCAAAAATTGGCACACTTCTTGTTCATGAGTTCTTTTACCTTGGAATATCACAGTTTGTCACATATTGTCAATAAATCACTCATAAATTGTCAATATCTGGTATGTCCACCATTTGCTTGTAACACAGCCCCGACTCTTCTTGGCATAGATTGAATTAAACGCTGAGTTCGAACACGCGGTATCCTTTGCCACTCAAACTGAAGTGCCTGCTGTAATTGTTGCAGATTTTGCGGTGGTGGTTGTCGTTGGCGCACGCGCCGATCCACTTCATCCCACAAATGTTCAATTGGATTAAGATCGGGTGATCGTGACGGCCAACGGATCACATTGACATTCTGTTGTTCTAAAAAGTCTACTGTTACACGTGCTGTATGTGGTCGGGCATTGTCGTGCTGAAAAATTTCTCTCCGAATGTCAATTACGGGCAATAAATGAGGTCGTAAAATTTCGTCTCTATACCTAACAGCGTTCAGATTGCCTTGGATATGTATCAGCTGTGTGTTTCTGGCATAAGAAATAGCGGCCCACATCATAACACTGCCTCCGCCAAAATTGTCTCTCTCCACAACACAGTTTTGCGCAAAACGTTCGTTTCGGCGCCTATACACACGTATGCGACCATCTCGCTTTTCCAGTTGAAAACGTGACTCATCGCTGAACCATACTCTTCTCCAGTTCTGTAAATTCCATGCACGAACTGTAGTACACCATCTAACCCTCGCTCGGCGGTGTTGGCGTCTCAGTGTTGCTCCAAAGTAAGGTCTTCTTGCCCTCAATCCATGAGAACGTAACCGATTGCGTACTGTCTGTGCTGATATACGGCGCAACCCAGGGACGTTTACAGCTGTTTCTGTTGCAGCAATAGTCCTATTCCGCAGATGGAAAAGTCTGATGTAACGATCTTGCGCCCTGGTTGTAACACGCGGGCGCCCTGAACGTGGCCGATCTGTCGTAGTACCAAGCTGCAGGTAGCGTCCCCAAAGGCGTGAAATTGTGCTACGATGAACATTGTACGTTACAGCAACAGCATTCTGTGATTCTCCGGCCTCTAGTCGTCCGATAGCGATATTCCGGGTAGCAGCGTCTAACCTTGGCATAGCGTCACCTCATCAGAATTTTATTTTACGAATGCATTCATGAAAAGAAATACCGGGTTTTTATACCGACTGACTGAGCTAAAAAATAACCCATGATTTGCACGTGAAAGTCGACCCAGTTTTTGGCAATGCGTAAATCGTTGGGTGTCCCAGATTGCGACCAAAGTCGTTTACGGGTGGATGAATTTAAATGATTGTACCTGGAAACTTTTTATGAAGGTGTAATTATGATCATGTGTACATATATTTTGATATTTATTGGTTATTTGTCCGGAAAAATAATATTTCAAAAAGATAATCTGATGTTGCGTTTCTTTTTTGAGAGAGTATAGTAAAACAGCTTGTCATAGATATGTTATATTTCCCA